>OZ010792.1:574702195-577102195 GCA_963932465.1 Maratus speciosus
TTATCAAACATGTTGGATGAAACATCTTACAAAATACATAAAAGTTGGAATACTGCTTTTCATTAGCAATTTTAGAGAAATGCTGGCTAAACGGTTAGAAATATTCTAACTTAAAGTCTTCTGTCCCTGCAGGCGAAGACACTCGCGAGCTAATGCTAAACCTATGGAGAAGTTATTTTCTAATATCGCGTTTGCATTTCAACATTTTTAAATGATTTTTTTTTTTCATTGGCTAGCTGAGGTCATTTCTACGTTTCTCCTTTTTTTTTTACTTTTTCGATTTCGGTTGCAGATATATTTTTTTTATATATAAAGTTACTTTCACTTTCGAAACCGAATCCGAAAATAAAAGTGTCATTCTAAAAAATATCTGCAACCAAAATCGAAAAAGTACAAAAGGAGCGATGTAGAGATGGACCTTAGATATCCAATGCAAAAAAAAAAATCATTTAAAAATGTCGAAATGCAAACGACATATTAGAAAATAACCTCCCCATAGTTTTAGCATTAGCTCACGAATGTATTCACCTGCAGGGACAGGAGTCATAAATATTTCACCAATCTTTGCACACATCACTTCCAGTATTTCCCGATATATTACAAAAGTTCTCATTGTGTGTAATTCTGAAAATTAAATAGAAATATTTTGGTGCGGTATTCTTTAAAACTAACACACATCACATTTAGTCAACTTTGAATTAATATTCATTGAAGTAGCTTTGATTAGAAAAAAGATCGCATATTAATGTAATAGGATTCTACCTTTCACTGAAAGAAATGTTTTATAAACTACTCGAAATAGTCCAGGGGAAATGTACATTTCACCTTGCAAAAGGTCGGGTAGAAGACTTTTTTTTCTGAATTGTTTATAATGATGCCAACATGGAAAAACCAAGTTTTCTAACTAAATTACTTTAGGCTAAAATTTCTGTGGCCAAAAAACAACGAAATTTTGGGACCTTTTTTTTATATTTATTTAAATATCTCGAGACTCGTTGCCGTAGCATATTATTTGTCAGCTACAATATTAAAGAAGATAAAATTCTCTACAACTTTCATATTTACAATTTTTGTTATACACTTAATAGCAAGTGCAGTACGCTATTTCAAAAATAGGACAATAATTTCAATTTTCTTAAAAACCGTGAAAAACGTACTTTTGACCCGATTATTCAAATGTTTTCCGAGGATTTAATTGTGTATGTCGACTTCTAAAAATTGGTAGCAGTAAATTATCTATTATTTGCACAGTCACGTATTTATTTTCATCTCAACGGACATTTTATATTCAATAAATTTATATAATATTAAAAGTAGGGCAGAGAGTAGATGAATGAGACAATTTTCATATTTAAACAGTAACTTTAAGTGTATACAATGTTCACTTGAAAGCATTATTTAAAAAGAATACCTCAACATTTAGTAACTTATTGGCACGATAGTTTCAATTAAAAGAGAATTATTGTTTAATTTTGCTAAATTTTATCATTTTTATAATGCATACATATTTTTCCAATTATCAATGGGATATTATGAAAATTTGCGAAAAACATATTTTATTCCACACTACAATGGTATATTTTATTTACCAATTATTGATAACATATGTTTTAATGTTTTACTGTTTTAAAGATAGCAAACATTAAATTGTAGTTCCACATAAAAGGGGGGACTCAAAAAATTAATAAATTTTATGTAAGAAAATAAAGTAGCTACAATAAAAATCACACCAGATTATTTCGCTAACTAATGTTATGCATTTATATCTTGTAAAATTTAAAAATTCTGTCAATAAAATAATTGAGATCACTAGTTTTATAAAAATATTTAAAAGATTAGTTTTAAAAAATATTGTCATTTTTTTCCCACTTATATCAATAAATATAGCAAGAGATTTATATTATTTTAGCATGCAAAAATATATAAAACTTTAAGATTATCTATTAATTGTTTTAAAGCTCAAACAGAATACTTTAAATTTCATAATGGGTTCCAAACAGTTTTCCAAAAATGAAAGTGTCCGAATATTTTTTTAAAAAATGCAACCAAACCCGAAAAAATACAAAAGCACAAATTGGATATTTATCTCAGGTATCTCATTAAAAAAAAAAAAAAAAAAAAAAAAAAAAAAAATTAACAAAATGCGAGCGAGATATTTGTCAAGAACGCCCCATAGGTTTAATATTACCTTGCGAATGTCTTCGTGTGACAAATTTAGTCCCACAATTCACATAACTGTAACTTAAAACACCTCAATACTGCAACTACCATAAGATCTTTGAAAATGAAATCTGTTTATACGGAATCCGGTCTTTAAAGAAAACAATTATATATTTTCCAGAGAAAGAATATGGACAATTATACCTGCTAAGATGGAAACCTTTTTAAAGCGTAATATATTTCGGTTCCTTTCGGTTCGGTTTTCAAGGTTTTAATGAATCAATATTTGGCAAAGCTGATTACGTAGTTCAGCATTACGTATTTAATGATTACACACTTAAAATTTTCAAAATCCGGCTATTAGAGATTTATTAAAATTCTCGTGGTAAATTTACTTTTTAAAAGAGGTTGGGGGGGGGGGACAAAATCCATGTTTGCCACGGTTGCAAAAAAGGCTTGTTTTGCCCCTGAAACACATAATTTACTGCTACCAATGAAGAGAAGTTGACATACGCGATTAAATTCGTGGGAAACATTTGAATAATCGGGGCAGAACTACGTTTTTCACGGTTTTTAAGAAAATTGAAAAAATTGTTCTATTTTTGAAATGGCGTAATGCGCTTGCTGTTGAGTGTATAAAAAAGTTGTAAGTATGAAAATTGTGGAGAATTTTATCCTCTTTAATATTGTAATTGACAAATAATATGCTACGACAACGGGTCTCGAGATATTTTTAAAAAATCAAAAAAGGTCCCAAAATTTTATTGTTTTTTGGCCACAGAAAATTTAGCCTTAAGAAATTTTGTTAGAAAACTTGTTTTTTCCATGTTGGCATTATTATAAACAATTCAGAAAATGAAAAATCTTCTATCCGACCTTTTGCAAGGTAACCCCCTTTTATTTGGTACATTTCTCCTGGACTAAAAAGAGTACGGCTGTTACATTCTTCCAGTATTCTAGTGCATCGATGAAGAAATATTATCTCTGGCATCAAGAAAGAAATAACCTTTTGATTTCATTAACGCACTGTTTCTGTAACAGATTATTCTATTCTTGAAGCTATATTTACAGAGAAATTATTTTCCACCTTAAAGGATACTTTTAGTGAATACATCCTACTATAGCTTTCAGATATCCTTTGCATACATAAAGCGCTGTCAACATACCAACTAATTAAGATACGTGATTAATGTAAATTTAATAAGGTAAAATACATGCTTTAAAGACTATGTAAATATTTTATTTGGGAAGCATTAATTTCTATACGGTTTACTGCCTTGGGTAGATGATTCATTGTAAAGAAGAAACAAAATTTCTCACAAGCCGATGTAAATGCTTAAGGAATTATCATATTAAGTCAACTGTAAAACCTTTGATAATGCACCTTTTAAAAGGGTATGATCTGAATATTCTTATAGTGTACATATGTTTCGTTATTTTATAAACTGTTCTTTATCGAGGCATGTGTAACTTCAATATGACAGCAATAAAATTTATACTAGCAAAAGCCCCGCTTTGTTTGGATTCGCTAAGCATTATTTCTACACTATATATATAAAATCTTAATGAAACGAATTGATGAAACGAGTGAATAAACAACTGATTATGTTTCACGGCGACTTCTTCTAAAATATGGAATATTATGCGATGAAATTAACACCAAATAGCCGTATTGATCTGCAGATCTCAAAACTGGTATTAGAATTTCTAAATTCGAATTAGTTTTCGAGATATTAATTTTTTGCTAATTTTAAACACTTTTCTCTAATGATGGCAACTCATATTTTAACCATAACAGATATTTTTTCATATTTTAGAAAAGGTTATTATTTTAAACTAATTTGGCGACCAGTTTGGCCTCCCTTAAATGTATGCTAAGAAATGCATCATGTTACTTTTCTTCATAATTCAATATTAAAGACGTGAATTATCACATTGCTAACAAAGCGTAAACCAACTTAGTGAAAAACGTCCAAGCCGGGAATCGAACTCGGGCCCCTGGAATAGATCTCCAGTGCTCTACCACTAAACCACAAGGACGATGCCCAGCTTGGAATCTCTCACTACATTTCACTGCTGAAAAGTAGTTGAAAAATTAATTAAAAATTCATAATTCAATTTACTTGAACAATCTTTCGTTGAATCGGAAGATTCTGATAGAGAAATTAAGAACTCAGAATTTTTATGTTAACGCGACGGAGGTAATAAAATCGCCAACTATTTCTCCCGTCGTTTTTTTTTTTTTTCATTATCATTTTATTTAAAATACAAAATTTTCATTTAAAACTGAAACATTTAAAATTAATGGCTTTCATTTTTTTTTTTTTAAACGAAATGAAAAGTAAAATATTAGGCACAGATGTCATATACGCACCGGGGTACCTCATTGGCGCCTAAATGGCGTTGTTTTGCCTGGCATTGAAACCCGGTTATTGTTTTATTTATTAATAAATGTTTATTTACATTTATTTTCTTTTATTTAAACAAAAAGCTATAAATTGTTTTGTTCTATAGTTATTAATTAAACTTTTTTTTAATATTGTTATTTCATTTTAAAAATAATAAAAAATAATTTAAAAATACATATGTAACTGTTTTCGAAAACGAGGTTTTCGCCAAATTGTCGTAAAAACCCGGTGCGTACATGACATCTGTGCCAAATCACTACAATAATAGCCTAAATCATGTGACTGTCATCAACAGTTTCGTGTTGACCGCTTCGCTTTTTATATGCCAATCGGTCATTTTGGTACTTTAATCCTAGCCGGACGCAGGTGATAAATCGCAAAATATTGCTTCATCGCTATAATTTCATCTATATTATAATAGTCCAAGTCATGTGACTGTCATAAACAATTACGGGTTGGGTTGGGTTGAATTTTGACGGCCAATTATCTACACGAGGGATATAGGCCCAGGGGGAGTGCCCTCCGTGGGGGTCTTTCTAAGGGAACCTAATCCGTATTTACGCATGGAAAATCCACGGCTCGAAGAAAACCACGAAAACTCCGAACGATTAGGCCGACGGGCGCGATTGGGATCGAACCCAGCACCTCCCGTCTACCAGCTTTGAGAGCAGAACATCTCGGCCACTCATAAAGAATTACGGACTGACCCATTCGCCTTTCATATGCAAGGTGGCTATTTTTAATCAAAAATATTTTTTCGAGTAAAACTGGGCAACAAAGGCAACTAGGCAACTAAAAAAAAGGCATAGTAGTAGTTAAATATTTGACTAAATCGAATAGATATTTTTAAATATGGTTTTAGAATTAAATTCATGTACTCCCGTGTACAGAACCGGTTAAACAGCTAGTTTATGATATAACGAATTTAACAATTAATCTTATTTGTTTACAATTCTTTTGTTGCTACTTTACAAAAAAAAAAAAAAAAAAAAAAAAAAAAAAAAAATCATAATATAACTCATTTAGAATGCGTAAGTATCGCCTGCGTAAATGTTTTCACATAATAAGAATAAATTGTTCATTTGAATTCTTAACACTGAAAAATACTTTTATTATTGAATGTAAATAACTGAATTTTCACAAATTTTAATTCATTAAAAATAAGCTATAATTTTCATTAAAAAGGTATTTTAAAAATTTCATAAAAAAATCGTGAATCTATTTAATTAATCATGTTTCTATCTATAATGACTAACTCCATGATTTATTTTTTCTTCTGAAAATATACGTGTTTCATTTTTTATTTGCAAAAATGCGTCCGTAATGGAAAAGCATGTAAAATAAATTAATTAAAATGTTAAATTTTTTAAGGTTATCCTATAAAAAAAAATTATTGTGCAAATCTACACATCATATTTATTTTTATGTTTAATTTCAAGTCAAAATACTGAATAGTTTTTTTTTTTTTTTTTTTTTTTTTTTTTTTTTTTTTGTAAAGTGTACGACAAAATGTAATTTGTGTAGCCTAATAAAAAAGCACAAAAAAATGTACACAAATTAATTGTAGGTGCATAGATGTAACATAAAGTTGTTTAATGTACAATAATGGAAAAGCATGTAAAATAAATTAATTAAAATGTTAAATTTTTTAAGGTTATTCTATAAAAAAAAATTATTGTGCAAATCTACACATCATAATTTATTTTTATGTTTAATTTCAAGTCAAAATACTGAATAGTTTTTTTTTTTTTTTGTAAAGTGTACGACAAAATGTAATTTGTGTAGCCTAATAAAAAAGCACAAAAAAATGTACACAAATTAATTGTAGGTGCATAGATGTAACATAAAGTTGTTTAATGTACAATAATGGAAAAGCATGTAAAATAAATTAATTAAAATGTTAAATTTTTTAAGGTTATTCTATAAAAAAAAATTATTGTGCAAATCTACACATCATAATTTATTTTTATGTTTAATTTCAAGTCAAAATACTGAATAGTTTTTTTTTTTTTTTTGTAAAGTGTACGACAAAATGTAATTTGTGTAGCCTAATAAAAAAGCACAAAAAAATGTACACAAATTAATTGTAAGTGCATAGATGTAACATAAAGTTGTTTAATGTACATTAGAAATATCTTAAAAATACATTAAAAACCATTAAAAATCCAGAACGTTTTCAGCCATCACACGGCCGTCATCAGTGGTTATTGAAATGTTGTTATTTTTCTTTCCGCTTCTTCGAGAACCATTTAGGAGTGATCATTGTAATTTAATGGTTTTTCGTTATGTTTCTGATGGGAATTAGTATATTTTTAAATGGTCTTTAACGTATCCCCATGCTACGTATCTCATAAAGGTTGTTTACAAAGAAGGTGCTCGCAATACGGCAAATATTCCTAAAAAAGAATATTGTCTCATATTTTTGGTGCGCATAATACTCAAGAGAGCTTTAAACAGCAGAATATAGCATATGAGGACGTGATTTTCAAATCTCCCCTTAACCAGAAAATCAAATTTTCGGAAATCGCGAAAAACCTCTAATTGAATATTAAGGACGTGAATTATCACTTTGCTAACTAAGCGTAAACCAACAGAGTGAAAAATGTCCAAGCCGGGAATCGAATCCGGGCCCCTGGAATAGCGCTCCAGTGCTCTACCACTAAGCCACGAGGACGATGACCAGCTTGGCATCTCTCACTCACATAAGTCGGTAAGACTGCTACCGCGGCGAATAGATGAAAAAGTCTTCATGAGCACATATTCTTGCGGCGTAACACGAGACGCAAATGAACCCAGCATCGGTGAATATACATTTTTTAAATTGATTTTTCAACTATATTCCAGGGGCCCGGGTTCGATTCCCGGCTTGGACATTTTTCACTCTGTTGGTTTACGCTTAGTTAGCAAACTGATAATTCACGTCTTTAATATTCAATAATTTCAAGCGTAATTTCACTGCTGAAAAGTAGTTGAAAAATTAATTAAAACCTCTAATTGTTTCTCTACTTGTTTTCATTGTATACCAAGATTTTACACAACGCCAAAAATACATAAGAAAATTAGTTTTTTTTTTTTTTTTTTTTTTTTTTTTTTTTTTGTAGGGGTTTTTTCGTAGCAGGTTCCCCAATAGAATTGATTAATAGAGAAAACTCGATTTTTTAAATTTTGGATAACGCGAGTTTTGAAACTCATGTCCTCATAAACAACCCAATACTGATGCCTAGATGAAACAGCGCCGAAAAACTGGCGATACACCACAATTAAATAATAAAACTTTGTGCAAATCACAGTAAAAATATAAAAACACACAGGACGCATTTCGAGCTGGAAAGGATCAGGTTCTATAAGCCGCGTTTTTGGCGTATGAAATATGACTAAAATTCGATTATATTATACTGACTTAATTATTTCACTTTTTAATATTAGAAGGTACAGTCGGACTTCATTATCCCGACACCCGGTTTTTTACGTCACTCCGCTTATCACGTCAGTTTTTCAAAATCCCGATTTTCTGTATATGATTTCAATGTAAATAAACTATGGATTTTACGTCGTTGGATAATTTTCAATTCCTGATATCCCGACGGTTTGGAAAAATTATCCATTTTTCATAATCCATCTTACAAGCACTGAAATTAAGCGGTAAGAAACGTCTAAGCCAAACTTTTCATAAAAGTGTCTAAAATACCCATTGAGATAAATGAGAAATTTTACTTCAATCCTTTATCAGAATAAATAATCCCACACACTATGAATGACCCACCTGAGCTCCAGATAGACGTATCAGTCTACTCGCGGTCTTTTTGTTCTGGTCAGGAGGCGCTTTCTTGTGGTTACACTGTGTTTTTCATCTAAACTGACTAAAACTGAATCATTGTAAGAATGAAAACGATCAGAAATTATCTAACATCCATTTCCGAAACAACGAATATTGATTACAATTCATTGTATACTATTGAAAAAAGAATTGTAGGAAGCACATCTAGGGATAAGCAAACCTTAATTCATCAATATTTCACGTAACAATAAAAAAAACCAAGTCATCATAAATCTGATTTTTATTATTTTCTATTTTATTTTTGTGTTCAATTTGTTTAATAATAATGTTTTATTGCTTAAAACTGCAAGAACAGTTATAAATTTTAAATTGTCTTAAATGAATTAAAAATACAGCGTTTTTTAAACACATTTTTCTTCAACTCCGGTTATGACGACACTTTTATCTCGTCACTAGAGTGTCGGGATAACGATGTTCGACTGTATATACTGTACAATTTTAACAATAGTTTTTGTATTTTGTTCGGGTTTATGACTTACACAAGCTCAAAGTTTGTATAATTCGTAGTTTTGATAAAAAATACGCAATTTCTGCTATTTTCATCACCAATTTACTCTCTAATTTTAATATTTTACTATGAGCGTAGCTTTTCGACACTTTTATTTTAACATATCTTGTATATTTTGATGTGTTTTATAATGTATGTCAAGAAGAAAGTGTTGCACGACAGCGCTCATATATAAATAATTGAGTCAGTATAACGTAATCGAATTTTAGTCTATTTCATGGGCCAAAAATGCGGCTTGTGGACCCTGTGGTGGCTGAAAAATGAACAGTGTTCATTTGTGGTGACCTTGTCTCCTTACGGACGCGTATTTACTTCGGCTGATGCGACGGGCTGTTAAAATTTCCTGTTTGAAACGCGTCCTGTGTGTTTTACACTTTTATGTAATTTATACAAAGTTTTATTATTCAATTACTGATGCATTATTTTGTGAAACTGGCCAGCTATTTGCCAATATTTCGACAGTCAATTCATTTCAAATCTAATGCATAAAAATGGAAATTTGTCTGTCTGTCTGTAATGCTGTAAAAATCCACAGTTTGGAAGCCAGAATTGTGAAATATTGTGTACATGTGTATTAAAACACGGCCGAGGAAATTAAAGCAATCCGGAATCGAAATAATTTATAGTTAAGTTTTAATTAATAAAAACCCACCCATTTAACGCAATTTCCTATCAAATTCAAACATTTTTCGTTATAGCAGCTGCCAACAATTAAAAATTCACAATAAAATTATTTTTTTTTATGTTCAATCCGTAATCGCGCGCGTTCTTTAACCAATGTGAGATATACATATTACGTACGCCATGCTGTAATACTAAAAAGCTGTAGCGGGTATTACGATAATTCTTTTACCTCACATGCAAATAATGAGAGATATACATATTACGTACGCCACGCTGCAATACTAAAAGCTCCAGCGGGTATTACGATTATTTTTTTACCTCACATGCAAATAATTAGAAATTATTTAATTGTGCTTAATTATTATAATTTTTTTTAAATAAAGGAAAACATTTTATCACAAACATCAATAAAACTTTTTATTCTATTTATTCCCTTATTCTAAAGATATCGTTTTATTGTCTGCTGCCATAGTAACATAATAAATTAAATTTCATTAAAAAATGCGCAGTAGTAGAAAAATATTTTACTAAACCGAATAGTTTTTTTTTTTTTTTTTTTTTTTTGGTTTTAGAATTAAATTCACGAACTCCCATGCATAGAACGGTTTAAACAGCTAGTAGTAAATAAACTTAATCTTCAAGTAAATCAAATGTTGGTATAATCAAAAATGATATTTTAAAAATCAAAGAAGGAAAGAATATTTTTATTTATTGAGTTTGAAATAATATTTAATTTATACACTTCATTTATTCTGCTATTCGAACCCATCGATCAATAAACATCGCTGATGATATTAGCAACAAAGTATCTTCTTAAGTTAAAATCTTTTGATACATTCAATGGGTTATTTTTTCATCAGAATAATCTACTATTCATACTGTATTTACGCAATTTTTTTTCTTGCATCTCGTCTCATAAAAGGTATTTTTAGAGGTTGCATCTATTTTCCTTTTGAGTACTACATCATTTTTTATGATTTTCATATGAAGCCGCTGTAAACATATTTATCAATAAAAACATGTTTTTAATAAGCATAGAATAAACTTTGTGCGAATTGTAATAAAAAGCTAAAATCTTAAACAACGATTTTTACGCACAAATAACATACAAAACGATAAAATACTCATACGATCGTTTCAAGGATACTTCGATCCCCTTCCTCAGTGAGAAAAAAAAAAAAAAAAAAAAAAAAAAAAAAAGAGAAATGGGCTCCAAGAAAACTTTAGTGTCCAAGTTTTCCCCCCTCATGGTTAACAATATTTATGCGTCAAAAAACTCAGTTCAATTTGCTAATAGTATTCGTAATTTCAATCCAACAGGCTACACTATGGTTTCATTTGATGTCAAATCTCTTTTTGCAAATGTTCCTGTACAAGGTGCTTTAGATTGTTTAAGATTAAATGAGTTTCATTATTTTCAATATGAAATTGACAACCTTATTTCTTTAACCAGCGTTTGTTTATCACAAAATAATTTTGTGTTTCAAGGGAAGTTTTATAAAATGTCGGAAGGTTTAGCTATGGGTAATCCCTTAAGCCCTGTTTTGAGTGATATTTACATGCATTATTTTGAAGTTAAATTATTTGAATTAATACAATTTCCATTTTATACACGCTACGTAGATGATTCCTTTGCTTTGCTTGATTTATCTAAACATAATATTAATGCTGTTCTTGATTTATTTAATCCAATTGATCCATGTATACAGTTTACTTTTGAAATTGAAACTCAACAACGTCTAGCTTTTCTGGATGTCCTGGTAATTCGTAAGGATTGTGAGTTTTTGACGACAGTTTACCGTAAACCTTTTGCTGTGAGCTTACCCCCTCATTATAAGTCCAATCATCCCCCACATCAAAAACTTGCAGCTTTCAATACTCTTATTTTCCGTGCACGTAAAATTTGTTCAAATTCTGATCTATTTAATAGTGAGATTAACTATATAAAAGCAGTTGCCATCGATCGTGGATTTAGTTTGAATATTATCAACCGCATTTTATCTAAACCTCAGAAAATTACCGATTCTGTTCCAGCAAATAAAGATTTTAAAAATGTTTTTGTCTTACCTTATTTTCCTAAAATCAGTACACAAATTTCTCGTATTCTCAACAGGTTTAGTTTTAAATTTGTTTTCTCTCCAAACAATAAAATTTCTTTCTCTAATCTTAAAGATCCTATTGATGATCATAATACCTGGGGCATTTACAGAATTTTTTGTGAGTGAGGCCTCTCTTATATTGGGCAGACGAGCGTGCACTTAGAATTAGGCTGAAAAAACACCAAAATTACGTTAGAAAGCAAGAAATTGAAAAATCTACAATAGCGAAACATTGTTGGAATGCCGACCACCAGTTCAATTATCCAGAGGCAAAAATCATTCAAAAATGTAACTCAGTTTTTGATCTAGACTTTTACGAAGCTCACTATGTTCATAAACATTCTTCCATCTTAGTAAATGGTATGACCAGCACCCCCTTCATTCACCAGTGTGGAGAGATCCTGCGCAGTGACTCTTTTTTCGGTTAGTTCTGTTCATTTACGTCATTTCTTTGGGATATATAAACTCTTACATCTGCGTTTTACAATCAATCCATAAGCCAGTTCCTGGGGCTATAGCCAGGGGGTTCTTGGAGCCCATTTCTGTTTTTTTTTTTTTTTTTTTTTTTTTTTCTCACTGAGGAAGGGGATCGAAGTATCCTTGAAACGATCGTATGAGTATTTTATCGTTTTGTATATTTTAATGTCAAATAATTTAACAAGTTGAATATTGCACGTCAAACGTGAACAAGTGAGGTGCGTTTGTACTATAACTAATTTTATAAATATTTTTTGCACCACATATTGCACTGAATGTATATTTTAGTGCACTTCCTAAGTGCATATCCATTTCATTCTTTTCGAAAGGCTGTAACATCGTTAAAATGCACTTGAAATATTTTTTTCCCATTGGCCGTCATGTAACGGAAAACTTTTGACTGTCCCTGTCATTAAACTATACATCCGCTTTTCATAAAATTTGAAATGACTCAACAAAATTTTGCAACAATTGTATATTTAAAATTTCAGACCATTTGGTTGGGTAGTTTTTGCCCTCTTACATGCCGACAGATCGACAGACAGACGGACCGAACGACGACTATAGGTGCTACGTATTTATATAATTACGAACGCACCTGATAATAAAATACAACTCATATTTTTATGATATGAACTATGAAGTTGATTTAAATTTATTCATGTAGTACAAATTTGTATACTTTTTATGTGCGTTCGTAATTATATAAATACGTAGCACCTATAGTCGTCGTCTAGCTCGTCCGGCTGTCCGCACATAACAGCGCAAAAACTACCGAACCGAATTGTTTGAAATTTAGTACACTAGAATCGTTGCAGAGTTAAGTCTAGTCATTCCAAATTTTATGAAAATCGAATCAAAACTTAAAAAGATATTAATAAAAGTTTTCTTCATTCTATTAAATCCTATCGTGCGTAATTAATTCAATGATATCCCATAATAGGTAATGATTCTAGGATGCCATGATGTTTACATCCTATTTAAGATGGAGTCCTATTATTTCATATTATTTTCGAATTTAATGAATAGAACCGTAATAAATTTTGTATCCATTCATTTTCGCACAAGAGTGGAACAGCTGTTGTATCAAGATCTGAATATTTATAAAACGAGTTATAGTACGAACGCACCTCATTTGCCAAGTTTGACGAACAGTTTTCGACTAGTTTATACCTAGGAAAGATAATGAATTAGGAATAAGTTAGATATTTTCATACAACTCACTCTGAATGTTTAAATAATTACAGAGGTGTAAAAATTATTAGAATGATTGTGAAATTTACAATAAAATCTTGTTATATTAAAAAATAATACATTATTTAAAAAATATTGATACATTTAATATTTAGTGTTCATCCCCTTGTTTTTTATTAAAGATTCGATACGTCTTGGCATACTTTGTATGAGTTTTTGGCAATTAATTTGTATTTCGTTGTCATGGTGCCAAATTTCTGGATGAGTCTTTCTATCAGACCATTCTTGTTTGTGATGTTGCATTTCTTTAATTTTTTTCTTTACAATGGCCCAAAGTTTCTCTATGGGGTTTATATCTGGACTGTTTCCAGGCCATGGAAGTGTTTTCTTTAATTAAAAATTAAAGAAAAGTAACATCACAAACAAGAATGGTTTGATAGAAAGACTCATCTAAATTTGGCATCATGACAACGAAATACAAATTAATTGCCAAAAACAAAAACTCATACAAAGTATGCCAAGACATATCGAATCTTTAATAAAAAACAAGGGGATGCACACTAAATATTAAATGTATTAATATTTTTTAAATAATGAATTATTTCTTTAAAACAAGATTTTAATGTAAATTTCTCAATTATTCTAATAATTTTCACACATCTATAATAGGTTTTGTCAATTGAAAATCATCTATTTTATTTTTTTTAAACGAGCACTTTTAATGCATCTTTATAATAAATATTTTTTCTTTAAAACCTATTCATAATTAAGTGTTTTTGAGGCATTAATTTTAAAAAAACGTAATTTTCAAAATTTCATGAAAAAATATAAAAAGAAATTGTACATCATATCAAACAATATTGAAACCATAAAATAATATCAATAATACACAATTCATTATGCAATTTATTAGTTTTACATCAGAAATATTTTCCTCTGATACCAGTATAGTGAAAAAAATTGCTTTATATAAAATATTTTCAATGAAATATTTGTTGTAGAAATCTTGATATATGAGCACCACAGAAGCCGAGGGGTATAAGTGACAAAAATTAAAAGAAAAATGAACTAAGTGCACAGCCAACCTGGAAATATGCTTTT
This sequence comes from Maratus speciosus, assembly GCA_963932465.1. NCBI lineage: Eukaryota > Metazoa > Arthropoda > Arachnida > Araneae > Salticidae > Maratus > Maratus speciosus. The sequence continues at coordinate 574,716,605 of OZ010792.1, forward strand.
TTATTTTTAGGTAAAGAAATATAAGTGAGTTTTTAATTATGTATTGTGTTTTAGAGATCAACCACTTTTGCCGAATAATAATCAATATTGATTAATTATAAATTTAAAGAAAATTGCACTCTACTTTTTTCACTTTTATTGAAATAAGAGTACAAAGATCACTGTGAAACAAGCAGCAGTTTCCTATTTCAATTCAGTCAATTATTTATCTATGTTCAACTTTAACGTCAATTATCTTTGAACTCAATTTACTCCAAATCGAAATTTTGTCACTTGTACCCCTTGGCTTCTGATGTTCTCATATAAGAGGACATTTTCTAGTATATTTCTATTATTTCCCCAGCATTTAGAATAATAATTCTTCCAATAATTCTGTAAAAATAATTTCTCTAATAATGTATAAATACTACTAAAAAATATTATATAAGCTTATTTGCAATGGAAAAGAAATTTAATCTTCAATGGAATAACTGCCTTTTATGGAAAAGCATGTTGTATAAACTATTAGTCCGGGATCCGGTGACATCCAAAATCATCGCGGAATTGAAAAATGTTCATGTAAATCGATACCGTCAGCTTTGGTCCTTGCGGGGTTACTTTTGTCCATCCCATAAAAAAAGATTTTATTCTTTGTATTGAACAAATAATACAAGATAATTTGGAGTTTTTGCCCTTGAAAAAATATTTTATACTCTACTATAGGGTATTTGAATAGTTTGGGGGCAATTTAATTTTTTTTGTGGCAACACTGGATGTATTTGTAAAAAAATCTTTTCGTATGTAAATTTTAACTCTCGAAACTTTCTATAGTGAAACAATCAGGACAAGAGCTACAAATAAGGCAAGTGTCAAAATATTACCTTTAGTAACCGTTAACCCATGTGTAATCATAGTTTTTCCTTTAACTTTTTATTTTGACAGGAAATGTTTACGTTTTCATAAAGCTAACATGAAAACTAGTATTTCGGGGCTACTTTGTGCCAGGCCTTTTTTTCTCCGAAAATAGCCCCAATTACTTAGAAATGCCTTTTATATAACCAAATCACTTAAAACATGTTATCAGTGACATTTATTTCAAATGTTACTGTAGAAAAATGTTACATTAATTGTTTTTGTTCCAGTTGCTGAGGATAACATGACGAAAACTGTTTCTCGTTTCTTTAATATTATCAGTTGGTTTATTGTGTTTAAACATTTAAAAAAAAGACATTCGTTTATCGATTTTGCAGTGTTAATTTATTAGCAAATGCTGTTGCAAGGAGTTTTCAATAAAAATGTATTCATTTTATTTGAAATGTATTCATTTTATATGAAACTATGTGTATGGACCAAAGAAGCCTCCAGCAGGGATACTTTGTTCCAAAACTTTAGAAGTAGTTAAAAAATAAAAGTAAATAAAAAATTTCCTATTAAAAACCACACAGTTTGCTTCATTGTTTCATGTTAATTGTTTACAACTCCATTTCGCAAAATCACATATATTTTTTAATAATGGAAATGTGAGTGGAACCAGGAAAAAGGGGACCCCGGTTGACGGTAATTAATTTAAAGAAAGATATTTTGGGCTTGTCAAACTCAGTCATACCTAGCTCATTTTATTCGCATGACTTTTTACTATCGATTTACATAAAAAAATTTGTAAAATATGTTTACTTTTTGCTTTCCTCTGTCTAACATTACAATAGATCAAATAAGTATACTTTTCTAAATAAATAAATAAATAAAATGTATTAGAGGAAACTGTTTTGAATTTTATAAGAAAGTTAAAAATATATCATTTAATAGCAATAAGAAATTTAAAAAAACAATTACTGAAATATTCAAAAAAGTGTAGATTTTTTAAATGGATTCCGTTATATCTGCTGTATTACAGAATAGTATTTACATTCGTAAATTTGGATAGTTTTAAAGAAACTGGTTGGTTGTATGAAATTAAAAAGTTTCAATTTTCGAGCTTTAACACAATTTGTAATACTAAGTATAGCTAAATATCAAAAATCGAAAAAAAAAAATTACATTCCGAGAGAAACTTTAAAAAATATTTACGCACATATACTTAGCAATGTTTATTTATGAATTTAAAGGCTCTCTGCTTTAGATTTTATATATTGTGAATTTATATATTTTTGCCAGTGTCAGAGTCTGCGCTATTTTTATGTGGAAAATTGAAAATTCGAAATGCTTATGTCTTCTGCGCTCTTAAATTCAGCGGACTAAAAAAAAAAAAAAAAAAAAAAAAAAAAAAAAACATAGTTTAAGCATTTATAATTCATAAACATTTTCATACTCTAATTAGAGTGCACCATATACAATTTTATTGTGTATTACGTTCTTCAAATGAATATTTAAAAATGTAAACAAAATTCATATGCAACAACGGATGCCAATTATCGCCAACTGTCAAACTTCGAAAGTCGAAATTATTTACATTTTTTGCTTATTCACTAAGCAAAGATTTAAATAAAAGTCAGTTTTTAAATGTAAAACAACAGACAAAGAAATGAAATTGATTTTTTATGTTACCCTTTTCGACCGTTCTTATTATAATAAAACTATTTAAAGTTGACCGCATCCACAGAAATTGGCCTCGGACAATTTAAAAATGTTACAAAGTCAATAAACATTGCTAAATATTAAAGGGTCTCAGAACTCTTAAAGCTCTAAAATGTTCGAAATTTTAATTTTTTTAGATGTTAAACTACTATATTTTCTGAACATTTTTATATAATTGTTATCTTGAAATTCTCATTAGAACAGAAGTTATGGTATTTAGAATTATATTCGCTCAATAGCTGAAGCGGTGTTTCCAAAATTTTGAAGACATTTTTCTCCAAATTACGTTTTTGGGCATAACGCGCACGATATCTCAAAAACTTCTGAATATTTTTTCATGAAATTTTCAAAACATATGTTTCATCTAATATGATTTGTTTACCAATTAGAATAATTGTGTTAATATCAATCTAGTGTAATTTCGTATCCAGCGTTTTCGCCCAGTTGGAAATTTACATCTAATATGTTTCATGTTTGTCTGTATAAACTGAACCTAAAATTTCTTTTTTATTGTAAAAAGAAAATATTTTTTTAGAGGTTTATATTGTTGACATTTTCTAAATTTTGCATTAGCTAAATACAACTTTGTATTAAAAATATAAAAATGCTTTCAATACAAATTTATTTAGGTTCAGTGTAATTATTATAATATGAAGTATAAGTAGGCACCAAAATTTTCATTCTAGTTGCAAAATTTATTTTGTAATCGTGCGCATAATCTGTTATGCCGATTTTCTGATCGTCAAATGTCTGAAAGTTTGGAGGCCCCTGTAAATGCTAATTCTGCATCTTGCAATTTTTCAAATATTTGAAATGAAAGAAAATACTTGCATCTTTCATTCCCATTTAAAATTGTGTCTTAATATCAAATACATTTTAAGATATTAAATGTTGAAAATGGCCTTTTTTTTCATTTTTTCCAATTTTAAGAGTCCTGAGACCCCTTAAAAAGTAACTCTAAACAAAAACAACTTAGCTATTAACAGTATAGCATGTCTTGATGCAATGTTTAAAACGCTGTATCTTTCAAAATCCAAATTTTCTCCAGAGTGTATTAACGAAGTATACGGAAACCGTAACTTAAATGGCGGATTTTTCAAATCTGCCGGTGACGCAATGTCCAATCTCTCTCTAATGTAGGATCTCTATAGGAGCTCTGTCCGGACCCGATATTTGGTACTTCGGGATCCATTCAATACATTATAATCTCCTTTTTTCGCGTGGAAGAAGAAAGAAGCCGAAAAAATCGACCCCGGATTTAGCTGTTATTGCTTGCAGCGCCATCTATTGATGTTATTTTTAACTAAAACTGAGAATCATAGCATAAAAATTCCTGACATCTTACACAACATCCCTACAAGAATTTTTTTAAATATCTGTCACCGAATGCAAATTATTGAATTTAAAATCTACCAGTCATTTTTGAAACACCCCGTATGTTTAATAATATGTAAAATAAGTTTAACTAAATTATTTATTATTAAAAAGCTGTAATGTTTTAGCGTCATCGTGGATTTTGATCCCTCTTAAAACATTTTATAGAAAATTTTGTGCTCTTTCAGAAAAACTCGGTATGTCAAACTTTATTCGCCCGGAAAAATGTGTCATATCTATTTTAAGGAGGTGCTTAATACGTTGAATGCCACGTGAGTCAACGGTGACTGATTCTGATCTTTCCGTTTAGGTCGCGTCAGTCATCGGTGGCTGACATTTATAGATTCTGTAACGGGAGTCTTATTTCGTGATCTAAATGGAAAGACAGACAAAATAGACTTGGCATTCAACGTGTTAACAACATAGATCATTATAGCTTTTTAATAATAATTAATTTAATGAAACATATTTTGGGCTTGTCAAACCCAGCCATACATAGCTCCTTTTGTTCGTATGATTTTTTATAATCGATTTACATAAAACAATTGTAAAATATATTTAATTAAATTAATTATTATTAAAAAACTGTAATGTTTTAGCGTCATCGTAGATTTTGATCCGTCTTAGAACATTTTATAGAAAATTTTGTGCTCTTTCAAGAAAACTTGGTATGTCAAACTATATTCTGCCGGGAAAATGTGTCATACCTATTTTAACCCTTTATCTACTGACGGTACTTATAAGTACCATTAAAATAACTTGTTATAAAATTCATTCAATACACCGATTAGTTGTAATACAGTTTAGAATGAGTTATAGATACATTACTTTATCTTGTTCCAAAATCATTATTGGTTACACAAAACAAAAATATTTTTAAAAGGATGATTTCTTTTGCTTTTGCATCTTTTCAGCTTTTTTTGGCGTTGGGGAGGGGGGGGGGGGGATTTTTCAATTCGGAAACTTTTCTATTATAAGAACATTATATTTGTACATTTCCTAATTCTACAAAATACTAAGAAAAATATTTAAAATAAAAGATTTGAGTGGAGCTTTAAATATTGCACAAAATCCCTATAAATTCAAATTTAATGAATCCTCTTAAATCCTTCAGTCCTTCTAAAATCCTTCTAAAATGTATTAAATGATTATGTAAATCTTCTAATGTAGTTTAAACAATTCCCGAAATATGCTTTAGAAGATAAAATTTTCATGAATTCATAATTCAGTACATAAAGGGTTAAGGAGGTGCTTAACAGTGTAAATCATTATAGCTTTTTAATAATGATTAATTTAATGAAAGATATTTTGGGCTTGTCAAACCCAGCCATACCTAGCTCATTTTTGTTCGTAGAACTTTTTAATATAAACATTTACATAAAACGATTTACATAAAACATTTCAATTCCGCGATGACGCGGTTTTCGATGACATCGACTCCCGCACCATGTACACTATATAGCCAATGATGATTGGTCACTTTGCGGTCAGATTGCGATTTTTGTTAAATATCTTGAAAAATGTATGAAGAATTATCCTGAAACTCCAGGCGTGTAAACAGAATAGTATAGGTCATATATTTCGGCGAAGATTTTTTCCCGAAACTCCATAGGGGGCCGTCAACAATTTGAAAAAGGACGAATATCTTTTGGATAACCCTGTAAAAACTAGTGTAGCAAAAGCGTTCAAATTGTAGAACATGATTAAGAGGCTTATTGTAATAAACTGTGTTCATTTTTATTCACTGAGGATAGCATGTATACTAGTAGAGAAATTAAGGTTTTTATAAAAACAGCCCCAAATATTGCCAAGTTTTTTGCTTATAATTTGCAGAGTTCTTAATATAAAAAAAAGTTCTTTTCAAAAAATATGACAAACAACATTGTACACAATATCCTGCAAGAAGAATTAACAAATAATAAAAACTGGATGAAAAATGAGCAGATTTACTAAAAAATGCTTCACTGGGCATGCGCGAATGCAATCAAAATATAATGTGCAGAATGTATTAGCTAAGTGTATAGAGCAACTTTTGTGAAAGTCTCAAAAACATAGCTTGACAATTCTGAAAATTATCGTCGATAGAATAAGCTCGAAATCCGTTGTTCCCAAAAGGAAGCAAAAAGATGAGGGGTTGTATCCATATATAGTAGTACGTGCAATATTGTGTACTTGACACTAATCAACTGATATTTGGATTCAGAAGGTATGTTTTTGAGACTTTCACAAAAGTTTCTCTATACACTTAGCTAATAAAGTTTTGGGAAAACATCTTAGAGGAAATGTATGACCTATAATATTCTATTTACACACTTGGAGTTTCAGGATAATTTCTCATGTAGTTTTTTTTTTAGATATTTAACAAAACGTCTAAAATCGCAAGCGACCAATCATCATTGGCTTTATAGTGTAGAAAAAAACAATATTAATTTTATAAAGTAATTTTTAAACAATATCCCTTACATTATTCCAGTATTCGCGCGCATCCATGAATAAATATCATTGCTAGTATCAGAAACAAAACTTCTTTTTTTAACGTAAACACTTTCATATATTCAATACATTGTTCTTCCATTAGAATAATCTATTATTTATAATATATTTACGGAAAAATTCTTCTTGCATTCCATCTTATAAGGGGATTTTTAGACAACGTATCATATTTATCTTGCACGTACTATGCTATTTCTTTACTTTTTACAAAAGCTATTGTAAAATACGAAACCATTGTTAATATGCCAATCAATTAAGCTATGCAGTTAATTTAAGAAAAACTACGTATGTTAGCATCTTAACTTTGAAAATATATGAAATTTATTTATACTGTTTACTGCTTAGGAAAGATTGTAAACATATTTTAAATTATTAACGAAATATTAGACTTTCTCAACTGTAATGTATTATATAGTGCATAATTAAAATGGAAGCGTTATTAATATGTTTTTAGAACAAAATTGTTGTTTCTTTTGAAAGCCTGTGCATAGTTTTAAATGATCCGTGCGTAAATTTAGCGTTGAATATTTAATTATGTACGCTACGATGAAAGTATTTATAATTATTAGGAATATTTATCTTTCAAATATTAATCTAAAACATAAAGTTGTAAAGTTAAACATCGCTTTAAAAGAGTAGTATCTTATTTTTATTGAATAAATTCTCATTGTATGAAAATGAAACGTAAGACTTATAAATATGAATAAAAATTTTCAATTCTTGTGATTAAAATTACAGTTTACCTTAAACTAAATGAGTTTGATAACTTTTGTACAAAAGTATACAAATATTACATGTCTTTTCATTAGTCACAATAATAGAGATATTTTCATTAATTATTATTCCGTCTCTATAATTATTATTTTTAAGTTTTACATTAGGAATAATATGTGTCTACATTTACTAACACCTACTTCATTTATTTTTCATCATTTAGTAATAAAATTAAAAGAAAATTCGCTTAAAGTATCATACCTCGTTTCTCAGACTTTTTTTTCAAACATGTTTTTAACTCTTTTAAAATTAAAAATGGGGATACTTGCCCGAAGTAATAATTTGGGATAAAAGAAGGATAAAATTGAGGAAGTTTTAATGCTCATTTTATCCTGTTTCAGTAACGATGTCAGGTACAGTAGCCTCCCTCTTAACCGGCCTCCTCTTAACCGGAACTCCGCTTTAACCGACCTACTTTTTTTCCCAACTTCAGGCAAAATTCCTGGATGACGACCTCTTGAACTCAGCTTACGCTTTCGAGTTGAAGTGCAATCCCGAGAGGAAGGAGGCAAAATTCAGAAAAGAGAACGTCGGTCGGTTCTAATAAATGGATACGCGTTGACTTTCACCAGTGTTCAATTCAGGGTGTGCCCCGGGGGGGGGGGGGGGGGGGGGCATTCCTCCCAGGAACAATGAGATGTCCCGCGGGAAGTTTTGAGATTTTACGTTTTTAATGGTCAAAAGTGCAACCCCCCCCTACCCCCGGGAACTCTATAATGTCTGATCTATTTGCAAACTGTTTTGTACAAACATTTAAAAAGCTTGAGGAATGCGAACAGATCACCATAGAAGATGTATAAGAGTTGTTTGAGTCTGATAAAGATCTCAAGCATAAAACATTATTGGAGGAGGATATAATTAAGACTGTAACTGATGTTGTTCAATACGAAAACGATCCTGATGATGATCCAGTTGACACTGCTAAAAATTGCACATACGGAAGGGGCGAAAGCATTAGAGTTGGTGCTATGCTTTGTTGAGCAGCGGTTAACAGCTTCCTCCGTTAGTTCAAGGAAGATAGAAAGATTATGCTGCAAAATGTCCGCCACCTTGCCTTAAACAGAAGAAGGTCACTGATTTTTTTATGGTTGATTAACTTAAATATACATAATATAGCATAATTTCAACTTCTTATAAAGGTGTGTGACATGATTTTCAACAATTTAATTTGTGTTAAATATTTTTCATTACTTGTTATTAGTGAGAATTTTTCTTTCAATTCAGTTAATTATAACTAGTATTCATTTCACAAAATATAGAAAATATGTACTTTTTGTAAACTACACAAATTGAAAAACTAAATGAATTGTACGGGTTTAATTAACCAAATTACGCAGATACTTATTTATTTATTTATTTAAATTCTTCGCTTTAACCGTTTTTTCTCTTAACCGGCTAACCCTCGGTCCCGTTTAGGCCGGTTAAGCGTGACGCTACTGTATTTTTCAAATGTCCTTAACAAAAATTTAATTCTATTTTCATATTACTAGTACATAAAATAACTTCTATGACGCATTCGTTAGATTTTAATACAGCTTGATTTTTGATATTTAAATATTTACTTCATTTTTTAGGGTTCCGTACTTAAAAAGTAAAAACGGAACCATAAGATCACACCTGTGTCTGTCTGTCCGTCTGTCACAGCCATTTTATTCATAAAATAATAATCGTGGAAAGTTCAAAAGTAATAAAGGCTACTGACCCACATATTTATAGATTATTAACGATTCACAAATATAGTTAGAAAAAATGTAGAGGGGCTAATTAACGAGAAAAAAAAATTCTCTTCTTTGTATATCGTGTGGGATATCGTGTGAAAGCTTTCATAACGCCGGGTTTAAAAATAGATTTCTTTTAATTTTAGGTATTATATTTTCAGGGATATCGCCGAAAATGTAATGCAGAAATATGTTTCCTCTCCTCTATTTCCGAATCTACTGAAACTAAAATTATGATAAAATTAGAGGTAATATAAGCTACTTTAAAAACGCTGTAGGTACCTATCGTCGCAGAAGATAATGGTTTTCGAAAAAAATTGTCGGTCATTAGACGAGATATTAATCCTTAAAAACACGTGTGATTTGAACATACATAAAGATACGGGAGGCGTAGGATAACAACTTTTAATGATATATTTGTGTAATGTAATGCCCAGTTACTAACTCATATGCTTATTGTACGGAAACCTCTCTGTGCGAGTAATACTAGCACTTGACTGTTTTTTTTTTCTTTTTTACGGAAATTAACAGAATGTTGAACCCGAACATTTTCCCCGCGAACCGATGTTATCAACATGAAATTTAAAGGTAATCGAATAAAAAACTCCATAATCTTCAGCCACTGTGTTCAGAAAAGAATCTATTTTGCAGTAATTCTACTCAAGCATAGTTGGATGGAGGTAAAGATAAACTGCAGAAATTCAAATCAGCCGCATAAAAATGAATTTCATATAAACTGATTGTTGAAGGACTTAATTTAAAACTTTTTCCGACGTAGTTGAAAAGAGTTTCTGAATTCAATTTGTGTGTCTGGCTGTCTGAGTGTTGTCTGTCCGTGCTCAAACTCTCGTAAATATACTGGGATTGCCACATAATTGATATATGTTATTGAAGTTCAGTATGGCATGGTCGCTAGGGAAAAGTATTTTGAAATCACAGTACGTTTACAGGAACACTCAAAAGAATCCCGTTGCATCATGGTCTATGGGGAAAAATCATTTGCAGTGTTATTTTAATAATGTTACACTATTTCAAGCATAATGAAATTGATATGCCTTTATGAGGTACACTAAACTAAGATTTCTACTGAATATGGAGTTCAAAGCATTTATCATTCATTTACAGGGGCACACAACAGATTTTGGTTACAGTATTAACTATGAGCGATAAATGCTGGAAGTACGTTTTCAATTTTGATATGAAATCTTAAAATTAACTATTTTTTTGTACTACATGGTGTGTATGAATGCATATCAATTACATATGCTCGGCTACACTAAACAATTCGTAAGCATTATTGTGTTTGAGCGTGAATCGTATTTTCAAGCTGAACTTCTATATATAAATTAGTATAATTTAAATTAATTCATATACAAACTAAAACTAAACCTTTGGCTGTACGATCCATCAAGGATCAGGGCCTACAGTGCTCAACTCTGTTTACTTGACCCTGGACCCCGAGATGCTATACAGCATGTGCCCTGGCCGGGTGGTCAGCCCAACGCGAGACCCTCGGTGCTTAGTTCCCAAGCAAGTTTGGTACTCATTTTATCGACCCCGAAGGGATGAAAGGTTGAGTGAACCTTGCCCAGCCGGGAGCCGAATTCGCGACCAGTAGCGTGGCAGACAGGCGTGCTTACCACTACGCTACTGGGCTTAATTCATATACAGTGTTACGCAAAAAGCTGGATACATTGCCGTCTATAGATGAATTATTTCTGAAAGTACTTTTGCCGTTTTTATGCTTTTTCTAAATTAAGATATCTCCTTTCATGTAATTAAACTCTGAAGTTCCGTTACAGTATTCTGCAAGTATTGGAAGGTTTTTCTTAAAGGGTCTCAGGACTCTTAAAATTGGGAAAATCGAAAAAAATACCATTTTCAACATATAATATCTTGAAATGTAATTGATTTTAAGACAAAATTTTGTATTGGGATGAAAGATATATATATGTTCTTTCATTTCATGTATTTAAAATATTACAAGATGCAGAATTAGAATTTACAGTGGGCTCCAAAATGTCCGACATTTGACTAGCGGAAAATCGGCATAACAGATTACACGCACGATTACAAAATAAATTTTGCAAGTAGAAGGAAAATTTTGGGTCCTACTTATACTTCAGATCGTAATAATTACCCTGATCCTAGATAAATTTGTATTTAAATCATTTTTCTATTTTTAATACAAAGTTGTATTTAGTTAATGTAAAATTTAGAAAATTTCAACAGTATAATCACCTATAAAGAATATATTTCTAAACAATAAAAAGGAAATTTTAGATTCAGTTTATACATACTAACATGAAACATATGTTTTGAAAATTTCATGAAAAAAAATTCAGAAGTTTTTGAGATATCGTGCGCGTTATGCCGAAAAAAGTCATTTGGAGAAAATTCACTTCAAAGTTTCTGAAACGCCGCTTCAGCTATTGAGCGTGTATAATTCTAAAAGCCAAAACTTCCGTTCTAATAGCAATTTCAAGGAAACATTTATACCAAACTGTTCAGAAAAGATAGTAGTTTAATATCTAAAAAAATTAAAATTTCGAAAATTTTAAAGCTTTAAGAGTCCTGAGACCCCTTCATCTATGCTTGACGCATGATATTTCATTATTGTTTAAATATGTGTTTGTAAAAAAATAATGCATTTTATCCCTCTGAGAATATATCCCTTCTTATTATTAGCATAATAATAAGTTAAAAATATCTTCTATTTAATTAAACACTGTCGGTTACTTTACACAATTTTTTTTGTCTATGTTAATACATTTTTTTTTTCGTGTACGCCGCACTCTCGTATTTACAATCACAGGCTCATGTGCACAGGAGAAGAACATTTCAAAATATTTTATTAAAATCTAACAGCTAGTGTTAAAATTGCAAAAAATATTGTATTTCTTAAGGGTTTCGTAAATTTAAATATACAATTGTTGGTCAACAGTTTTATGTAATGACTAATGTTCTTATATTCAGGCATCAGTCATATCCCAAATATTCATGCATAACATGCACCATGATGTTTGAGGCAAAATTTCGAGGATCACATTTTTCAATTGTCACAAAATTTCGAGGGGGGTTCTTGTCATGCACAAAAATACTGTAATTGCACGGTAAAATTTCACTTTTTACAAACTGAAACTAAAGCAAGAAAAAATGTCGTTTTCGATACTGTCTTGTTCTATTGTTTCAGATATGTTACACAGAAAACTTTATTAAACTTAATTTCTACATTGTTAATATTGTTTTAGTCTATTATACTGTAATTCTATACACTTTTTAAGACAAAGATTTATTTGAGAAAGTTTGTGAATTTGCCGTAGAAAACAATTTCAATCATTGACATAGGATCGCTTTACGAAAAGGAAAATTTATATCAAAAGACAATTCAGTGTAAATAAAGTAAATCCTCAAAAGAAATCCAATTTAATCCTTTGAAAAAAAAAGTCAAATGCAAGAATGTTTTTAAGTGAATCAAAACTGTATAACAGCTCTTACTAGAATAAGCATCTGTATAAAATCTCACATTATATGAAGACTATTTAAAACCGTTTATAAATGCATGAGGAGGAAATGTTATAATTCACGAATATATTTTTTATCTTAGAAATATGCTAAAAAAATACTACTTTATTTTATGTATGTAGTTAATTTGTTATGAATATGCTCTGCATCCATTTTTTATTTCCTGTAGTATTTCTGTATATTTTGCATCAAACTCTGATTAATCTGCTTTTAAAGTGTCGCAATTTCACATTTAAAAAGCTTAGTAGAAGAACATGCTATGATACATTTTCTCAAAAATCCCCTTATTAGGTGCGTTCGTAATTATATAAATACGTAGCACCTATAGTCGTCGTTCAGTCCGTCTGTCTGTCCGCCTATAACAGAGCGAAAACTACCCAACCGAATGGTCTGAAATTTTAAATATATAATTGTTGCAAAATTTTGTCGAGTCATTTCAAATTTTACGAAAATCGGACGCATAGTTTAATGACAGGGACAGTCAAAAGTTTTCCGTTACATATGACGGCCAATGGGAAAAAATGATTCCATGTGGATTTTAATGATCTTTCAGCCTTTCGAACAGAATGAAATGGATAGGCACTTATGAAGGGCATTAAAATATACATTCAGTACACTATGCGGTGCAAAAAATATTTATAAAACTAGTTATAGTACGAACGCACCTCATTTGCCACATTTGGCGAGCAATTTCCAACTTGTTTTATAGACAAAAGCGTTATGAGGTATTATATCATATCGCTCACTTGCAAGAAAAGTGGCACATCTCGACAAAAACAAATTTCACAGGAGAGGCAAAAGAAAATTTGCATAATTTTATTTTAAAATGAAATTTCAGCACTTAGCTCTGTATGCAGGAATAAAAACGTGCATAAAAGCATAAAACCCTCAAGAATGAAGACGTAGGATGAGGTTTGGAGGGTTGGGTAATTTTACCTCCTCACACAATCCCGCCCTCTTCTGAGGTCACAAATGGACCTATAGCGTAGTAAAGTAGGTTTCCGTATAACTACACTTATGAAACTATTTGTGTAACAAGAAACATCTATGACAAAGCTATTAGTGGAATAAAGCGCAAAATGAATTTTTGCGAGATGTGTCACTTTTCTTGCAAGTGAGCGATATGGTAAAACTATACTAAAATTCTACGTAGTATTGAAGATATAAGATAGTAGCTTTTAATATTTAATATTTTTATATTTAATAATTTAAAAGGTGAAAATAATTTCTAATATTTAATAATTAAATGTTAATATTCTTTTCTAGAGTTTAGTATCACCTACTAACATTCAAACATATGCTAATAAGAAGGAATTAAATACATACAGTGAAACCTCCCTGTACGACCACCTCCATTAAGCGACCTCCCTCCCTGAACGACCATTTTTTCATGGAACGAAATTTATTCCCATAGGCTCAATACTAATTTTACCTCCATTCAGAGACCACCCCAGTTGAACTCCCTCCATGAGCGACCTATTTCTTTGAAGAAAATGAAACTAATTCCGTTTTTTCCTGATCGCTTGAAGAAGACTTTATTAGAATAATAATTCCGGAGAGCGCATTATTCATCAAACTGTTAAATTAAGTTTAGAATTTTTATTTATTGCGATAACTTTTAAGTGTTTAAACCCCTTTGTGCCTTTTTAGACAATGAATTTAACTCTGATGACAAGGTAAGGATGACGTCAATAAACTCCCTGGCCTATTCTGTCAGGAAACTCTCAAAGAAATAGATAAATTAGTGAAATCGTCATAATTTTTTCTCGTAAACAAAAAATTGTATTTATTTACTGAACTTCGAAAAGACTTGGAAATAAAAGTTACAGAAGACAAAACCATAAAATCAAAGCAAACGTCAATGTATTCATTTTTTTTAACTCTGCACTAATTAACTTATGTAATTAACTTTTGTTTTGATACTTAAATTTTCATATTTTTTCCTAATGTGAAAATAAATTTTAATAACATTAATTGTTATCTTTTTTCAACAATTAAAATCTAGATTTAAACATGACCTCTATTAAGAAACCACCTCTAAGAGCGACCCATTTTTATTGGACGAAACGTGGTCGTTTTAAGGGGGGGGGGGGGGGGTTACTGTAACTAAATTACAACAAAAATAACTTTCACTTCAATTTTCGCGAATTCTAATTTTGGTTTCATATCTTCTTCCACCCAGGTGTTCATTTGACTTTCACTTTCTATATTTTTTATACCCAATGATTAAATATCGCGCCAAGCTGTACTGAAAAGTGCCAAAAATAAGTAAAAACATATCGAGTAATAAATAAATAATGAACAATAAATAAAATGTTATAAACAGGGATGCAGTAGTTCGTGGAGGTTTTACGGTGATACACGACGTATACTTTTTGGATTTTTTTTTTTTTTTTAAGAACCTCTGTACCAACTATTTCTCGCGTTAAGATATAGCGTATACTTTCTAGCATATATACTCTCTGCCTATAGCGTATACCTTCTAGTTATTTTACGACTACAGCACCAGTTAATAGTGATTGCCGTTTTAACGTTTTATGACGCACAAAGCAGGTTATCATTATAGTGATCGCAATATCAGTGATTTATGCACACAGTATTATTGATTTATAGACAAGAAACGCACATATTTACGTTATGAAGAGGGGTCCCGCTATAGCAATTGTCGTTTCAACGGTTTATCGGCTCGAAGCATACAGGCCCCGTTAATAGTTATGGTCCTCTTTATAATGATTCTGTTTCAAAGATGTGTGAGGTGCGAAGCGCAGAGTGATATCTGTAAATTTCCTTTTTAGATTATTCCATTTTTTATTAATTTTCATAAAGTCTGGTGACAGTGTCTTTATATAGGTTTAGGTATTCCATGTTTGGTTATTTTACACAATGCACCTTCACAACAGCCTGTGCAACGGCAGGTGATTTACTAACAATCACAATGCTTATGTGAATGACATAACTATTAGGGATGCTCCGTATGTGGATTATCGCCTGATATTGAATATTCGGTACAAAATTTTACCAAATATTCGGTAGCCGGCCGAATACTTTCTCTTTTTAAATTTCAATAGTAATACTTCTATTTTATGCTTGCTTAAAGGAGAAAATTTTTAAATTATAATTTATATCATTAAAATATTAATAATAGATTTTTGACGATATTTTAGATAAATATTTATAATCAGGGCAAGACTTTTCGTTCACCATGTATATTCCAAATTAATTTTCGAAAAAATATGAAACGTAAACCATGAATTTTTTTAAAAGAAATCAATTTGCTGAAGAAATATGAGAATCCAAAATTACAGCTCATTTCGTCAAATAATTTTTGAGTTGTGATTAAATAGCTGTCCGAATTGCCGCCTCCTTTGCAACGATTAAAAATTAATTAAAGATTAGGCGTTCTTGCACAATTCCTAAACTAACTGACCGAATGACTCCCCGTTTGACATCGAGATGTAAAATGTACTGAAGAATTCAAACAAGATCTCAAATATAGGTGCTAATATTGAAAATTTAAGTTTGGTAAAATTTTTATACATAGATGGTCTCTTTAGCTACAGCATTAAATATTAGACGTTATTACTAATGTACTATTACAGTAAAAGTCTTGTACGATTATTTATGGTTGAGTTACTAGAGGTGATCATATTTTTTTCCAAGTACTGTACAATTGCTATGCTTTTGAACAAGAAAAAAAGTCACGCCTATTATAATTTGGCACAAATTCAATGTAGAATTTGCCCCAAAATTTGCCCCCCGGGGAACATGAATGATGTCTGCAAACTTTAGAAAAGTGTCCCCTGGAGGACAAATTTGGGGGGAGGGGGGAGGGAGGTACATAGCATGAATAAATGGCCACAGGCCTTTCCAACAATATGTCGCATGTGGGGGTTCGTAAAAGTTAGAAAAATACCCCCTTTGGGTCTACTATCGCACCTCCTGGAATACACCCTCCTCCCTCTTTTTGAAATACCGGTTGCACAAATGTGTTACTGTGCACACTGACTATATAGAAAAGGACTCATAAAATGTAGCAATTCATAAATTTCACTCAATTATTTCTGTGTGAGGGCAAAAACTTATTGATACACCCTCGTACTGTGTAGGAACTACAGCTGACTTTTGCGACGAATTTGGTGATTCCCTTCGCGACTCGACGACATTGGCGACCATTTGGATCACCAAATGCGTATTTGGAACTTTCCAAAACATGAAGTCGTAGGTTAAAAATTAAAGAAAATTGCGAGCATTTTCCTAGAAATCGGAAAAACTTTACTAATTCACGTGCAGGCTACGTCTTTAAGAAAAGTCTAAATAAATAAGACCGCTAAGGCGAGTCAGTTAGTTTTAGTATCAAGAGATCTCAGATGGAAAGCAACGTGTGGCAATTGTTATTTTTGCTTTATTGAATTCATTACGATAGTTGTGTAATATTTACGATACTAATTGAAATATTTAGATTGTGTTTCTTTAATATCCATTTAATTATTTCATTCATCGACTAAGAGCTTGCTTCTTATATAACAAATCTACTTTTTCAGACAGGAAGTTGAGGATTTTGTAACAGTACGTTGCCTTTATTCAAGAACAAGGTTTAATTAATATAGTATAGTACTTTTAATTTTAGAGAAGATCAAAGCAGCACATTGATCATAAAAAATATAATTACGAACATAAATGTTCTTTTTCAGAATAATTCAAGTCGTCACACAGCTGGGTAACAAAACAAAAGTTAGAGAAGCTTCAATGCACTGCATCCGAACAACTTCTTTATAGCCCTAAAATTTCCTTCAGATTAGCATTTGTTTAGATCCCCAACACTGAGAAAAACAATATGGTTCTGGCATCTAGAATCTAAAAAAATCTAGAAAAAATAGTTCCATGTCATCCATATAAATTCTAGTTCCCTTTTCTAGAGAGTTCTGGAGTCTCCTACTACAATTCAAGCACGTTTTCCTATATTCTCGTGGTCAAACTTATTTAAAAATCTCTGCAACTAGATGCGAACATAAGAGATTAACTTTAGTAACTATAATTCTAGTTTATGAAACCATTCCAGAAATCAAGCGATTATTTATCGCTACTGAAACGATTCATTATCATTCCGTCACCTATAAAACAACAGACTAGAAATTCTAGATCATTTCGTCTATTCAGCTTAGTTGTTTACCCTATTCGCATAGTTCGGAAATATTTCTAGTTTAGGGATTCAGAAAACGGCTTACTATTCATTCTAGGTGAAGGCGGTATTTTGTTTTCTCAGTGTAAAGAAGCGTTAGAAGAAGATATATTTTTATTAAAGGAAGAAGTCAAAGTACTTGAGTACAATTAGCTTCATACGCGTCCTAATTCAAGTTTTAACACCTAAATTAAAAAACAAAATCACAATATGTTGGAAAAATTGTTTAATGTGTTGCAGAAAGTTATATAGAAAAGTAATAATTTTAGTGCAATTTTGATAAGTAATATTTCAAAAATAATCCTTTAAGAAAGGCTTGTATGTATTTGATTCACACCCATATTATACAATAGCTTCATTTATGGAAACTAAAGCCAATACATTACAGTTAGTGAGATACATATTAAATTTACTTTTATTGAAAAGTTCCACTTAAATACGAGAGAAAATGAAAGAAATTTCTATTGCATTTGTGAAAACTTTTTTCAAGAATTAATATTTTCATTCGTACATACAAAGATAAATTAAAACACAAAAGCATTTATTCTTCTGTATGGTGAATACAATAAATAAATATCTTGCACGTATTTAACAATCAAAACTTACGACAACTGTAAAAATTGGCTTTTTTATAATAGTAAATGTGTCTTAATAAAATTATCTATATCTATAATCGTAATACAATATGGAAATAAATATTTTCATTTTATCAATATTTTGAAATGCGATTAGATATATTTTCATTTGATACATTTTCTTATACAAATATATTTTCGTTATTAAATTTATTTTCTTACATCAACTTAAAAAAAAACGACTGAATAAAAGCGTATTGCTTAATTGATTAATAGTGAATGTTATATTTGAAAACATTTCGTTTCACAATAAAACATTTTTACTAATTAAATGAAAGCTAAACTATATTTTACGATAATCGTATCAAACTGCCAAGAAAATTGACGAATAAGAAATGCTTTTGAAACTGTTATATATATATATATATATATTAACTGAAGCTGAAGCATATTTATATTACTGACTACTTTTAATCTCTGCTGTTGCTTACATTTTTCAGTTATTTACTATTTTACATATGTAAAACAAATATGACGTTTCAGAGGACTGATGATTTTACCTTCGATATTTGTATTATTCTGCTACATTATTGTACAGTTGGTATTTTCAGTGCAATTTCACATATTAGTATAAATTTGATTACATGGTTGTTAAAGCTTGAAAGGTATATGGTGAACATCGGAAATTGTGAACAGGAGGGCAGGGACAATTAACGGAGCTACGAATGCATTTCGAATAACAAATACGCCTTAAAAATTTAATCATACATATTTTTCCGCTTTGCATTTTTAAATAAATTTATTTATCACTTAAACCGTGCTTCGCGCCACCAAAAAGCTGTACATGTATATTTTTCATAAATTAAAGCATCCATAAAAGAAACCCATAAAAATCCTAAAAAATCTTTTAACATTTACATTTTTTTTCTTTCGTTTTCGTTTTCTTTTTATACGTTTGCAATGATACACATTTATAATTCTCATATTTTATTGACTTAAGGGAAGACAAGACTGGGTGCAATACTATGGAAGATATGCCAGCTTTAATACGCGTTTCCTTGGAAACTACCAGACCGATTTTGATGGAATTTTAAATTCATATTCACTGGATTATGCTCAAGATTTATGACAGACAGTTTTTTTCTGTGACTAAAACTTTTTATTTTAGAGAATTTGGACCAAAGTCACCCAGTTGACGGTATTTAAAATAAAATATGAAATATTTTAAATATTTTGTGAAACACAGATCCTCAATTAAGTAGTATGGATTAATTAATAAAAATGTAAATGCTGTTTAAATAAGTAGTATGATTGAAAATTTAATAAGCTCATTTATTGGAATCTTTGAAAGTAGTATACCCAAACATTTAAAAATTCTCACACGTTTCATCGGTATTTTTCATAAGTAAATGAGTTTAATTTTTCAATAACTTGTATTTTACAAACCGCACTTTCCTAATACATAAAATTTCGTACCAGTTTTCTTTCATTGGATAAAAATATTCCCTAAATTCTGTAAGATAGTTATGCCTATTTAAAAATACTTCCTTTTTAACACTTTCAACATAGTTAAACCTCTCGCTGCGTAATTTTTTTTTTATCAAAATAGGTTCAATAATTGCGCATTTTTTTATTACATATTTCAAATCTATATCTATTTTAGAGTTTAAATATGTAAACATTTTTTTTAAAAGAGTTTTTTTTTTTTTAACCCAAATCCGAATCAATAATTAAGCATTTAAATCAGGCTAAATCAGAGCTGCCACTGGAGACTATTTTTATATTCTCGCACCACTATTTTAAGAAAATCAATTTTGCAGCATGTTTCTCTTGTAGATGTTGTTGAAGTACATATGGAATTTATTGTATTTAAAAAGTGGTCCGAGTTGAATTAAAAATAGTCGCCAGAGGAAAAAATGAATCCCCAAGGAAATCTTGGGTTGCGCAAATTTTGCTACTTTTACGTTGCCCAAGAAAATCTCGGGTTGCGCAGCGAGAGGTTTAAAAAGTTTTTATGACTTCGTTTTGTCTGTCCTTCTGTCTATCTGTCCGAGCTCTAACTCATGTAAATATAATCGAATTGCCCTGACATTTTTGTATGTTATTCATGTTTACTATAACATGATCGCTATTGAAAATGAGTGCGTTGCTTAACTAGTTTATTTACAAGGACAGTCAAAAGTATTCCTTTACATGAAATAGGAAGAAATCATTTCAAGCGCGTTTTGATAATGTTGCGCCATTTTAAACATAATGGATTGATATGAATTTAAGAAGTGCGCTAACACATGTTTCCTGTAGAATATGTAGTGTAAAGCGTTTAATATTCATTTACAAGGTCACACAAAAAATTCTGTTACATAATGGTCTACGGGAAAAAATCGTTTGCAGTATATTTTAATGCTGTTACACTATTTATACATAATGAAACTTATATGCATAACTGAAGAACACTATAAATTTCTTACTGAAACATATGATGTTCTGTTGATCATATACACGGCTATACAAAGGAATTCTTATGACTATGTTACTGACTATGTTAGTGAATGGCTTAGGGATAAATTTTTAATTGTGTAATGCATTTTTCTGCTAAACTATATTTGTATACCAATAGAAGTTTGTGGAACATAAATAAATTCACATACAGGGCTACGCAAACGAACAAGATATATAGCCGTTTATGGCATTGTTGGAAGCGTGATTTAAGTTGTGTTATACGTTTTTTACCTGAATTAAATTTTAGCTTAATATGTGGTGTGTACAAAAGTTTTAGATAGTACATAGGACTGTACAAACAAATTTCTACCTACTGGCGAAAAGGATACAAGTGAATTTTCTAAATGAAGTAAATTTGAACATGCTAAATAGTGTATATGCAAATCTACAGGTCGTAAACAGAGCTGCACAAAATATTAGGTTGAGCAAAAAGTTCTGGGAAATTTTTTATCTAATAATTACCAGAATTTGTATCGTATATAGGAGTACTAGTGGTACAGTCCAAACGTGGCTGAATCCGATTATGGCTTCTTTCAATCAATGTAAAACACTTTTTCAAGGGCCGTCGATTTGAATCCTTTAATGAAGTTGAAAAAGCATGTCAAGAGTTTTTCGATCCCAAGGAGCCGCCATAGTACTTCCAGCAAATCCAAAATCTGGCAGAACGATGGCATAAAGCCGTGGACTATGATGGTCTCTACTTTGAAGAATAGTCCTAGTTGATTTTGTTGTTAATTTGCGCATAACAACGCAACTTTCACAAATTTCCCAGAACTTTTTACTCAACCTAGTAATTAGATTACTTTTTTTATTACACTGTAAAAAAAACCGGACTAAAAACCGGAAATACTACTGGCAATCTACACTGTTAAAAATTTTGCAGCATTCTGGCAGGTCATTCGACCGTTTTTTGAAAAAACGGTTTAGTAACCATAATTTAACTCTATTCTGACCATAAAATGGCCAATAATATGGTCAGAATAGTGTTAAATTACGGTTGTGTAACCGCTTTCGGAGAAAACGGTCTAATGACCTGCCAGAATGCTGCAAATTTTTAACAGTGTAGACGCCAGTACTATTTCCGTTTTTTTACGGGAATTTTTACCCATAAATTACAGAAAATTTTCCGTTTTTCTGATTAAAAACGGAAATTTTTCTGTAATTTATGGGTAAAAATTCCGGTAAAAAAACGGAAATAGTACTGGCGTCTAGATTGCCAGTAGTATTTCCGTTTTTTAGTCCGTTTTTTTTTTTTTTTTTTTTTTTTTTTTTTTTTACAGTGTAGGGAAGATAATTGCTAAAAGTGGATTTTTAAATGGTCTATGTGTCTTTACTTTCTTCTATCTTCACAAGAAGAAAGTATTGGATTCATGAAAATTTTCAAATTCCGGTTTTCGACGGATTTACACGTTTTAGGGGTGAGAGAACCATAACAACATGTTTTTACAAAATATGTGTCTGTGAGTCTGTCTGCGTGTGACACAAATTTTGTGGGCGCTCTATCTCAAAAACTAATGAAAGTAATTTAATAAAACTTTAGATTCAGTTAGTCCCTGATATAAACTGGTGCTGATTACTTTTTGGTGTAAATCGCCTTATAGGTGGCGCTGCTATTCTGCATTTTTCACGATTTCCGCAATAGCTATATATCAAGAACTAATGCACTGAATTTTATATAACTTTACATTCCGTTAGATTAGTAGTGATTACTTTTTAATGTAAATCGCCCAACAGATGGTGCTGCTATGTGGCATTCCTCATTATTATCGCAATAGCTATATCTTAAGAACTAATGCCCTAATTTTCAATAAAACTGCAGATTCAGTTAGTCTCTGATATGAATTAGTGCTGTTTTAGTTTTTAGTGTAAATCTCCCAATAGGTGGCGCTGCTACGCTGCATTTATCACGATTTCCGCAAAAACTATATCTCAAGGACTAATGCATGAATTTTCATGAAACTTCAGATTCAGTTAGTCCCTCGTATAAATTGGTCTTGATTAGTTTTTGGTGTAAATCGATCAACAGGTGGCGCTGCTATGTAGATGATTTATGATATGGTTTATGATATTTATGATTTAGGCAATAGTTCTGCCTTAAAAACTAATGCACGGATTTTCATCAAACATCAGATTCAGCTACAACTTGACATAAGTTGTTGCTGATTAGATTTTGGTGTAAATCACCTAACCGGTGTCACTGATATGCTTTATTCTTCAGGAAATATTAACATGTGTAAGATAGAAGAAAGTTTTGGGTTTACCACATCCGACTACTTTTAAGCAGTACTCACATATCTTCTTGTACCTTATTTAACGGTGAAGTGTCATTGGTGTTTTATAGATGTGTTGGACAGTGCTTCATAATCTATGCTTGAAGCATGGTTTTTAGCTCTTGTTTAGAGATGAATTAAGTAGAAAATTATCTTCCCATTATCTTTGTAAATAAATGCTGGATTATTTTATTTATTTCAATAAAACATTATTTCAATAAAACAATATTTCAATGAAACATTATTTTAATAAAACAATATTTCAATAAAACAATATTTTATTTCTTTCAATAAAATTATTTGGATAAAACAAATCTTTTTTAAATATTTCCTATAATAAGAATAGATTTAGTATAAGGTTTCATTTTCAATATACTCAACACGCCACCTATTAGAAGAGTTCAATGAACCCAACAGGTACATTCTAAAGGATTTTTCTCATAAAAAAGAAGGACTAAAAATTCTGTAAATATGTGACTTTTTCTCATATTTGCAGAAAAAGTAAATTATTTACAAAAATCAAATATTTGCAAAAGTCATATTTACAGAATTTTTAGTCTTTTTTTTTTTTTTTTTTTTTTCCATGAGAAAAATCCTTTTGAATGTGATGTCGTAGAATAAAAGGTCAAGTGTGAGTATTACTCGCGCTCAGAGGGTTCCGTACAATAAATGTATGAATTATTAACTGTATTATTAAAAAAATCGTTGCTAAAAGAATAAAAAGAATTTGAAAAAAAAACTACACAACGTAGGGTTGGGTATAGATATATATAATGCAAAAGTGCGAATGGGTTTACCATAAAAGTTCAAAGATATATGAAGACTAAATAATGCCAAATATTGCCATTCTGTATAACTCATTTTAATCTTATCCGAATCTGTTTATGATGAACTTAATTCGATACTGACAATAAAATTAGTGTATATTAGTAGTGCTTCATTTGGAATTTCATAAAAATAATTCCGCGTAGTATTTTATTTTTACAGTATAGCTAAAACAAAACACTTGTTCAAAGTTTAAACTTGGCATTGTGCTAAGCGCGCTTCGAAAGAAGGTGGCAAAGTTGCAAGGTCCCCTTCGTCCGTGCCGCGTACTTTCAGATAGGATTTTACTTAACTTTTAAAGACACGGAAGGCGTATAGAGAGATCCACTCAATGCAAACTAGTCGCGAATCCAATAGTATTTCTGTGATTAATTCTAGTTAAGGGGTCTTGTACCTTTTAAACGCGACGAAAATTAACGAAAAAATTCAAAATTTTAATTAGTCTGTCTTCAAAACCTTTTTATGTATAAACAAGAAATTTTGACTATTGATTAACAGATTGTGCTTTGTAATATGCTACCAATAGAAATTTATTAGACTTTTACAGAATTTGTGTATTGTTGAAATCAAAATAGATCCTTTTTTTACGCCGTAAGTCATTGCGCACATGATATCTTAAGAAAGTATATATGGAATGCCAGGAAATTTGGAAAAGATACTAAACAAATATGCGTCTTTAAAAGATCTAATCTTACGCGAAAATTATTCCATTAGCTATATATAAAAAAAAAAATCAAAATTTTACATTTTTAAAGAATAAAAATAGTCATAACTAAATATATTACCATTGCAATTGCTTAAAAGCAGTCATTTTAAACACACATATTTGTTTAGTACATTTACCAGGTTTCATAACAATCCATACATACTTTCTCAAGCTATGCGCGTAATGACTCATGGAGTAAAAAAAGAGCTATTTTGAGTTTCAACAATACTCAAATTCTGTAAAAGGCAAAGAAATTTCTAATGGTAGCATATTACAAAATGCACAATCTGTTGAATCAAGGTCCAAAATTTCATGTTTATACATAAAAAGGTTTTGTAGATAGACTAATTCAAAGTTTTTCGTTAATTTTCGACGCGTTTAAAAGGCACGGGACCCAATAAATTAGTCTGTTTTTAACAATTTGACATTTATTGCTTTTATACTGCTACTCGGCATTGCATTACACATATATATCATTAAAAGTTATCTGGGCTTTAACAGTCGATGGAAGATCTGGTACACCGCCCCTGCCATTATGTATGTCCAAACCGTCCGTATATTTAAGGGTTAGGCAGCCTAAGAGAGACTGCTCAGGGCCGGCTAGGCCTGCCCCTTAGAGCTTAACGTCTCTCCCGGTATGTTCCCCGACACGTTGGGGCTCGTTAGTGAGTACAGCCCTGTCCGGCCGTATGCAGACGGACAAACACAAAATGCTCAAGGGGCGACGCTCACCCGCTAAGGGCGTCTATGCACCACCGACCACAGAACCCAGAATTTATTTTAAAAAGAACAAAGTGGGATTACAAAAATTAGACGAATGCCTTCCCGCCAGGAAAACGCCTACTCGCGACAGAGGGCGGGAGTATGAGAACATTTAAAGTAAAAATAAAATAAAATAAATAATAATAATAATAATAATAAACATCACTGATCCTGGCCGCCGGGGTAGGAACCCCTCTCGCGACAAGGGGCGGCAGGAAGGGAAAAGAATGGAATGCGTGGCACAAGTAAGATGGCACGAGCAAATACTCAAGCGTCCATTGGAGATGTAATGATTTGCGTGGCACAAATAAGATGACACGAGCAAATACTCAGCGTCCATTGGAGATGTAATGCTTTGTGTGGCACAAGTAAGATGGCACGAGCAGATAAGCAGAACCAGGGCTTAAGTTAAGTTTGTTAAGTATGTAAGGAAATTGTGAATGTGTTTTAATTTGTTGAGTAGGAGGGTGCGGGAAAGGACGTTTTGGAGCCAGTTGACTGGCAGTATGTCTGGACGCCTCAAGTGCCAGCGTTGCGTGAGAGTACAACTGTAGTACGGGTGACTTATAGTGCCATCTTCGCCGCAGACGCAAGTGGCAGTGGATCTTATTTTGAAGCGGTCCAGATATGCCATGAAAGGGCCATATCTCGGCTAATTATCAACGATATTTTTAGAAAATCAGTATCAACAATGCTTTTATACTT
This sequence comes from Maratus speciosus, assembly GCA_963932465.1. Taxonomy (NCBI): domain Eukaryota; kingdom Metazoa; phylum Arthropoda; class Arachnida; order Araneae; family Salticidae; genus Maratus; species Maratus speciosus. The sequence continues at coordinate 574,742,563 of OZ010792.1, forward strand.
CTGCTGTGATAAGTACCTCCAGCGCTCCACAACACTTTTGCTGAATGTCTGCAAATCGAAATTTATGTGTAACGGAAAAATGCGCTTTTCTGAAAAACTATATGACCTAGGATAATCGCTATAATTTTCCTGTAAGGTTTACATTAACGTCTACTACCACTATTTTTTTTTTTATATAATTTTAGTTTCAGTAGATTCGGAATTAGATGGAGGGGAACATATTTTTGCGCTACATTTTCGACGATATTTTTGAAAATATAATACCTAAAATTAAAAGAAATGTATTTTTGAGTTCAGCCTTACGAAAGCTTTTACCCGATACCCCACACGATATACAAAGAAAAGATTTTTTTCAAGTTACTTAATTAGCCCCTATACATTTTTCCTAAATATATTTGTCAATGTTTAATAATCGGAAAATATTTGGGTCAACTGTCTTTATTACTTCCCCCAATTTGAACTTTCCACGTTCCATAGTAAAGTGACTGTGACAGACAGACAGGCACAGGAGTGATCTTATAATGGTTCCGTTTTTACTTTTTAAGTACGGAACCCTAAAATGACAAAGAAATAAATGTTCATCTTTTTACGTACAATGACACCAAATAAAAGAAAAAAACTACTATGTACATTAGAATAAGCAAAAGACAAAACATGTTAATATTTTCAATATTTAGACTAGCATGTTGTGGCCATCACGAAACTTTCTTCTATGCAAATCACGTGAATTAAATCATTTAAATGGTACAAGAAATTACATCAATTTAGCACCAATTAATATCAAAGTGTATCTGAATTTGAAGTTTGATAAAAATTCGTGCCTTTCTTCTTGAGATAGAGCTATAGCGGAAATTCTGAAAAATGCAGCATAGCAGCGCCACCTGTTGAGTGATTTACACCAGTAGATAAACAGCAATAATTGATATCCAGGTATACATGGATCTGAAGTTCGTTGAAAATCCAAGCATTAGTTCTTGAGATAGAGCTATTGCGGAAATCGCCAAAAACAGCAGAGCAGCGCCACCTGTTGAGCGATTTACACCAAAATGTACAAACTGTCTATTCATGTCAAGGATTAACTGATTCTGAAGTTTAGTGAAAATTATTGCATATTAGTTCTTGAGATATAATGGAGATATAACGGAAATACTGAAAAGTGCAGCATAGTAGCACCACCTGTTGAGCGATTTGCACCAAAACACAAACAGCACTAATTAATATCAAAGTATACTTGAATCTGAAGTTTGATGTAAATCCAAGCATTAGTGTTGAGATAGAGCTATTGCGGAAATCGTAAAAAATGCAGTATAGCACCGCCACCTGTTGAGCGATTTACAGCAAAATGTACAAAACTTCAATTCATGTCAAGGACTAACTGAATCTGAAGTTTGATGAAAATCCGTGCATTAATTCTTGAGATAGAGCTATTGCGATAATCGTGAATAACACCGTGTAGCAGCTGTTGGGCGATTCACACTAAAATGTAATCAGCACCAAATTATATCAAGGACTAACGGAATCTGAAGTATTATAAAAATCTGTTAAAAAAACACAAACAGCACTAATTAATATCAAAGTATACTTGAATCTGAAGTTTGTTGAAAATCCAAGCATTAGTTCTTGAGATAGAGCTATTGTGGAAATCGCAAAAATGCAGCATAACAGCGCCACCTGTTGAACGATTTACACCAAAACATAGTAAACATCAACTCATATCAAGGACTAACCAAATCTGAAGCTTGATGAAAGTCCGTGCATTAGTTCTGGAGATTGAGCTATTGCGGAAATCGTGAAAAAGGCTGCATAGCAGCACCACCTGTTGAGCGATTTACACCAAAAACTAATCAGCGCCAATTTATGTCAGGGACTAACTGAATATAAATTTTTATTAAATTCCGTACATTAGTCTTGAGATAGAGCGCCCACAAAATTTGTGTCACATACAGACAGACAGTCTTACAGATGCACAGACTCACAGACAGACATTTTGTAAAACATGTTTTTCGGAATCTCTGACCCCTAAAACGTGTAAATCCGTCGAAAACCGAAAGTCAAAATTTTTCACGAATCCAATACTTTCTTCTTGTAAAGATAGAAGAAAAGTAAAAAATATACACCCCCTACTAACTCTGCAACTAATTATAGTAGAAGAAAGTTACTGGTACCAATCGATTGGAAATAATGTCTGCTTTTAAATGTTGTAAATAAAATTTCCTTAGGGGCTATCGACAAAACAAAACCTGACAAAACTTTGATTTTTTTTCAATGGCAACACCCAATTTTGACACTATATTTTAAATATTAGGTTTAAACTATGCCTAAAAACGAAATTTCTAGTCATATGAATGATAAGTTTTTTAATTATAAACATTCAAACTTTAGAGCTTCTAATGTTAAATTACATTTTCATATTTTTATTAATATCTCCTGAAATTATAATCCTAATGCGATAATTTCGTGTGTGGTTATAATACTAAAAAACTCAAACATAAATACGTTGAATTTGAAATTTTAAAACTTTTATAATATGAATTATGAAATTAATATTCGAAAAAAATATGAATAGCAATCTACAATTTTTTTGATAGATTTATATCTATTATGTTTTCCTTTATACGAATTCTCAATTTCAAATTTTTACTTCAAGTAGTTTTTTAATTATCATCAAAAAACGGCAAAATGATGGCTTAAGGGACCGTCTATTATGTGCAGAAATGCATAATTTGAAAAAATATTTTTTACTCATTTTATTGAAATATTTGGGTTGGCAATCGTGGAAACATATTAATCGAGTGAAATGGTCATATTCGAAAGAAATAATACATTAATAGAAATAACTTAGTCATTCTGTATCATTTCACAAATCGAGTACAATCGATTGGTTTCCGACTACCAAACTTCAATTTGGATACAAACCCTAAAATATGCTAATTTTAAAATAATTAATTTCTCAGAAACTAATCGTACGAAATGCAAATTTGGATTAAAGCTAATTGAAGGGTGTAGAATTTATTCATGGTGTCAAACTTTGGTAGTGCTAGTGAAAAAAAACACAAAGTTTGGGTTCGTTTTGATATGTAGATGGCCCCCTAAACAAATGTTACATACATCATTTAAAAGTATACGTTATTTCCAATCGTTGCGTACCTGTAACTTTCTTCTACTATAATTTGTTGCAGAGTTATCAGGGGGTGTTTACTTTTTTCTTTTCTTTTTCTCTCAGGGCCTATTGGGCCTATTGGGTCTCAAACCTATTGGGTCCATTGAACCCGTCTAGTAGGCGGAGGTTTAAAAAAGTATCAAGCATTTAATCGATCAATGAGTGTATGAAATAATTATTAATTTCAACACGCATTGGAATTATAATAACCTCTATACGCATGGCGACTAGCTGCAGTTCATACACTATCCCCACAAAATTCGTAGCAAAATATTGTTATATTTGACCACTTTCATAACAATGCAGAAGTTTTGACGTTTGCAAAAACATCCTTAACTATCTCTAAAATAAAAGTGTAAAATATCATGCTAAAGTAGAAAACTAATTATGACACACTTACTAGAACTCAATTAACGAACTCCAACAAAAGCCTTACGCTTTACAAGTAATTAAAGAGAAGTCCTCGCAAAGTCTTATGACTGCTATATATCTTAACATGAAAACAATGTATTAAGAAATAACTTTCCAAAGCATTTGACAACTAATTAAGACTTTGGTACGAATATAAAATGACCAGTCCGCGTCTTAATTTAAAGCAAAACAATTCACCAACTCTGTGCATGTTTTATTTTACTGAGTTTTATCTACAATCATTGTTTCATGGTTATTTAAAATATTAAGCAGTTTTCAAATAATATTTAATATATTGTGTTTACTCAAACAAATATCACTCGGACAACTAACTGAATGATTAAACGAAATGATTGCAATACCAAGTAATAATAACAGCAGGGAAAATATTAATAATGTCAAATTAGGCATATTCGATAACTAAATACCGTTTACGGTCTATATAAGAATCAAATTAAAATACTGTTATAGCTGAATCCGAAGATTAAAGCAACACAATATTTTTAAGTGTTGCAAAAAAATGAAATGTCTTTTTTAATAATAGTGTAAAATGGCATGCGAATTTAGAAAGCAATGAGAGAACTGACTGTGCTTACTAATATCCAATTAATGAACTCTAACAAAAGCCGTAAGTAATTGTTCGAAAGTCCTCGTATAGTCTTATGTCTGCCCTTATATATACTGACATGAAAGCATTATACAGGGTGCAATATGTTATCTATCGTCGACCTTTCAATTACAAAAATGTTTCAAATGAGGTAAATATTCATGTTGTGGCATTACTTAAAGTAAAAAATCAATTTTGTAAAAATTACGAAGTATAACTTTTTATACGGTCCCCCAGTCCCTATAGTTATATTTAGTAAACTTTTACACATATCATAACAGATATAACACAAAAAGTTTGACATCTGTGCTACAAAAACTGACACAGTTATTAAATTTCAAAGTTTGAGATTTTTTCACATGATTTTGTCGTTCAATGAGGGATCAGTTAAAAGATGAATTAAAGTAATTCGAGATCAAAATCAGGGTGCAATGTCCTTTTTACGGCGAAACTATCTTTAGCCGGTATCGCCAAATTGGGGTATTACCAAAGAGGGTTATTTAATTTAAAATTTTTAGCTGACTTTTAGGGGACGTATACAAAGCGAAGAATGAAATACTGAAATTAAACAGAAAAATAGATATCAATTTATTATGATATCAGAAAACGATCTACTATTAAAACAAAATGAATACATCAAACGCAAGAATCTACTAGAGATACTGTTTAAAGTGTTATTTAACACTTTTATGGGTTGAACAACATTCAAACATCAAAGTAGGTGGAATCGACGACGGGAAAATAAAACATACTCACTAAGGACTAGATAAACGGCAGCGGAATGCAAACGACCAGCTGAGCTATGGCGAGTATGAAAATTGGGATAATGCAAATTACAATTGTACCGCAGCGCCACACTTTCGGGATAAAACACGAGCCATCTAGTAGTGGCCATGCTAGTCAGCGCTGACATCGTGATGGCAAGCTACGAATACATGCAATATGCCGAAATGATACTTATTTATGGTGAATTTCAAAGGAGCGCGAAGGATGACATCCAGCGCATGAAACTATAACTGATCCATTGCACCATCTTAGAGGGACCGACTCTGTTTCATCATGACCCAGAACAAGTAAACGGACAAGGTGTAATGTTCGAGTGACACTGGAGGAGGTGCTGGGATTCGCCGTTTTAATTTCACAACTGAGCACGACAGAAATAAGCGAAGCATGTGGTCAGCACGTCTGGCATTTGTTACATGCACATGATGCGCATCTACACATCCGACTATCTTTGGGGTTACATCAATCTAAAAGTCTATGCACGGCCAAACTCGATCGCCTGCCTTATACGGCCTTCACAATTCCCCTTAGTTTTGGAATCATTAATGTTCTACTCTCTCCGGCAGATGGCGTGAATACAAACTGTAAATAGATTTTCTCTACTCTAAATAATGCTTATTAAATGTTACTTTTACATATAAAAATACGAAAAACATCGCTCTATATGCGTTATAAAAGATATATATTATATGTATACTTTCCCTCGGCATTCTTTATACTACAAACAGGAAAAACTAAAAGATTTAGAGATAAATAAATCCAATGCTTTAAGCAATTAAAAATATTTTAATTAACACTCTACTATAACATCAAAAACAAAAATTATAAGTAAATTTTTACTTTCATTTACATTTAAATTCTTGATTATTTGAAACATTGAGAATTCTGACCGTAAAATACACAGTAAAAAATTTTTTTAATAATATTTATTAGTTTCAAAACAGAAAATTAACCAAAACCCAAAACTCTTTCAAAAAACCAAACTCTACTCAAATCAGGATAACTTTTTAAAACATTTAGTTATTTTTACACCATACTTCGGATGGAAAATATAGGTATATAAAGTTGATTGCGGGCAATTGTTTCAATAATTTTAAAAATTTTAAGTACAGAAGATGAAGTGTATTAGGAAATAGAAAAATAATAATTATTATAGATATTATGTTTAGGAAAAAAAATAAAATAATAATTTTATTTTAAGGGAAATTGTAAAATCAAATATTCGAATTCTGGACAGTCATAGTATAAAATAATATAATACTTTTTTTTTTTAAATATCTACACAATATTCAGTACATCGATTATTTTGCACGATTCTTAATTATTTAAAAAATATATATGTATTATGTATGTTATGTATTATGTATTATTATAAAATATATATGTATTTTGCAAACAATTTTCAATAATTTTGGCCATTATATGTGTTGATGTGAAATATACAAGCATATAGAAAAATAACAAACTTACATATAAAATTAAATATTTTAACTCTGGACAGTCATTGTAATAAAGTGTACGATAACAATATATTTACATTTTTCATAATATGAACAAAGTAAGCAAACCTTTTCGCCAATATCCGGCAAGAAATCATATCATTTTTTTTAAAATGGAAATTTACACGACTCTTAATTATTTAAAAAATATAGATATTTGTACTTTGCAAACAATTTTCAATAAATTTGGCATTTGCCATTATATGTGTTGATTGAAATTACAAGCATATAGATATAGAAAATCAACACACGTACATATAAAATTAAATATTTTAACTTCGGACAGTCATGGTATTAAAGAATACAATAAAAATAAAAATATATTTACATGCTTCATAATATCAACAAAATAATCAAGCCTTTTCGCCAATATCCGGCAATCAAATTATATGGATTTTTTTTTTCCTCCAAAACATGGATATTTACATAATTCTTAATTATTAACAAAATATATATATCTGTACGTTGCGAATGATTTTCAGTAAATTGTGGGTGGTGATCATGAAATACAAGGAAACAAAATATATAAATAAATAATAATTTTTACAGGTTTCATTATTTACAGAATCAATAAGTCGTTTTTTCTTCTTTTAATATTATGTACTCCATTCATCCCAGAATAGCTTTTGCAGAAGGTTTAGAACACTGGTTAGAAATTACAGAATATTTTTTTCAGAATTTAAAAATATTAATTCGTAAATTTATTTACTATACCCATATAAATAAATGTATATTATGTACTCCATTCATCCCAGAATAGCTTTTGCAGAAGGTTTAGAACACTGGTTAGAAATTACAGAATATTTTTTTTCAGAATTTAAAAATATTAATTCGTAAATTTATTTACTATACTCATATAAATAAATGTATATTATGTACTCCATTCATCCCAGAATAGCTTTTGTAGAAGGTTTAGAACACTGGTTAGAAATTACAGAATATTTTTTTCAGAATTTAAAAATATTAATTCGTAAATTTATTTACTATACTCATATAAATAAATGTATCTGTAGATATATGCACGTTCAATTTCTTGGTTATATTTCAAACATTGATAATTTTTACAATAAAATATACAATAAAAATTATAAAATTAAAATTAAGTAAACTTTAAAAATTTTTTTTGATAAAGAATTCTCATATGAAGATGAATTTGCCTCATTTGTAAAGTTCTTTGCCATATATTTTAAAATAATGGGCAAAAATTTTGCACATATTGATGTTAACGAGCATATATTTATTATATGCTCGTTTAAGTCACATTCCCACAAAGGGTTTTTTCTTAGTCTCGGATATATCAATTCATAACTATATGGAACACAGCAATGAACCATTTTTTAATAAATAAAGAAATCAAAAATCGCACTTTCATTCAAGTTATACCTAAAAAAACATAAGAGTAGAGTAGGGAGAGTAGAGAAAGATAAGGAAATTCCCCATTAGACACAGTTGTTAAAAGCGCCCCCTACAATTCTCCGGAGCGAAAGTATGATTTTCCGATTTTGACTGGTTTGTTACGGCCGTATAAGGAATCGAGTTTGGCCGTGGTCTAAGTGATGGAAACCAGTTCTCTGGTTTTCTGAAGCAGCGGATCATCCTTGATTGTCGCACAGTTTGCACACCTGCTATGCTCTAACGTGTCCAGTACTCCGTACTGTCACGCATTCAGTTGTGTATTACCACCAATGGAGAACACTTTTAGCAGTATCCCTAGCAGATTCCGGCGTTTGATGTATTCATTTTTTTTTTATAGTAGACCGTTTTCTGATATCATAATAAATTGATATTTATTTTTCTGTTTAATTTCAATATTTCATTTTTTGCTTTGTATACGACCCCTAAAAGTCCGCTCAAATTTTTAAATGAAATAACCCTCTTTGGTGATACCCCAATTTGGCGATACCGGCTAATGGTGGTTTCGCCGTAAAAAGGACATTACACCCTGATTTTCATCTTGAATTACTTTAATTCATCTTTTAACTGATCCCTCATTGTAAATAAATGCTGGATTATTTTATTTATTTCAATAAAACATTATTTCAATCAAACAATATTTCAATAAAACAATATTTTATTTCTTTCAATAAAATTATTTGGATAGAACAAATCTTTTTAAAATATTTCCTATAATGAAAATAGATTTAATATGAGGTTTCATTATCAATATATTCAACACTCTGCCTATCAGAAGGGTTCAATGAACCCAACGGGTACATTCTAAAGGATTTTTCTCATGAAAAAGAAGGACTGAAAATTCTGTAAATATGTGACTTTTTCACATATTTGCAGAAAATGTCAGATATATACAAAAGTCAAATATTTGCAAAAGTCACATACTTAACGAATTTTCAGTCTTTTTTTTCCATGAGAAAAATCTTTTTGAATGTACAGCGTAGAGAAAAAAGTAAACACCACCTACTAACTCTGCAACTACTTATAGTAGAAGAAAGTTATTGGTACCAATCGATTGGAAATACAGTCTGCTTTTAAATGTTGTAAATAAAATTTGCTTAGACGACAAAACAAAACCTGACAAAACTTTGATATTTTTCAAGGACAACACCCAATTTTGACAATATATTTTAAATATTTGGTTTAAACTATGCCTAGAAACGAAATTTCTAGTCATATGAATGATAAGTTTTTGAATTATAAACATTCAAACTTTAGAGCTTCTAATGTTAAATTACATTTTCATATTTTTATTAATATCTCCTGAAATTATAATCCTATTGCGATAATTTTGTGTGTGGTTATAATACTAAAAAACTGAAACAGCCTTAATTGCCGCTTGCAAAATGCGTGGATGTCATTTGCGTTTTAACTCTTTATGCCTTGACGGTACTTTAAAATACCATTAAAATAACTTGTTATATAAGTAAAAATTAAATTTAAAAAATCAAAAAAGCCGACTGCGTAAAAGGCGTACTAATTATTTTTCACCAATGTGAAACTATTTTTTATATTACTTACCTATTTTTTTTTATTTACTTGTATTGATGACTGTTAAGTTGTATTTAATTGTTAGTTCCTATCTATAAACACTGTTTTGATGAGGCCTATAGATGTCTATGATGGTTAGAGTTGTAATAAAGATAGATATCCTACCTACACAATTTCCAGGTTGTGTAATATTTAAACGGAGCTTCTGACTGTGAAATAGTCAATGAAACGTCGTCTTCATTTTGAAAGACCTACCCAATGATATGCTACTCAATAGGGCAAGTAAAAATGTTTTTCATCTCTACCACCATTTTGTATTTTGCGGCCGCCATTTTGAATTTATAAAAACAAAAACTACCTATAACCATCAGACGGTTAAGACGAATCGATAGAGACCTCATTCATTAAAATCCATCCAGCCATTGGGATTTTTCGAGGGTATGAAAAATCCACATACCCAGATACGCGTCAAGCACATAACCCTTCTTGGCAGTCGGGTAAAAATTTATTTAATACATCGATTAGTAGTATTACAGTTTAGAAATGAATTATAGATACATTACTTTATCTTGTTACAAAAACATTATGGGTTACACAAAGCAAAAATATTTTTTAAAGAATGATTTCTTTTGTCTTTACACCTTTTCAGCTTTCTGGGTGTTCAAAGATTGGGAGGAGGGAGAAGGGGGGGGGGGGGCTCAGTTCGGAATATTTCTATTGTAAGAACATTCTATTTGAACATTTACCGATTCTATAAAATACAAAAGAAAATATTTGAAATAAAAGATTTGTGTGGATATTGTACGAAATCCTTATACATTCAAATTTAATTAATTAATTTTAATTGGCAAAATCCTTCTAAAATTTATTAAATGATTGTGTAAATCTTTTAATCTTGTTTCAAAAATTCACGAAAATGCTTCTGAAGATAAAATTTTCATGAATTCATAATTTGGGACGTAAAGGGTTAAAGATAGATTATATACGGCTATATGGAATCTATTTTGAATGAAGATGTTAATTGATGAAGAATTAATATTAAATTTATAATTCTTTTACTATTTCTTACAAAGCCATACAATAGGAAAATAGCTAAATCTAAGATTGTATAAGATGAGACTGAAATCAGTATTGTTTTTGAATCTTTGTGTATATGTGAGCTTTCGTATACTGTTATTATGTAATTAAATGTTGCTTAATTAAATAATTCTATTTCCGTTGCATCATAGATGTTTACTCTATAAATGATTGTTTGTAAGATTTAAGCAGCAAAGGATTTAATAAAACATGTTTACGGTTATAATTCGCTGTAATTTTAATTAATAATAGGAAAATCAACAAAAGCATTTCCTATATTTTGTCAAAATGAGACTTTAAATTTAAATAAGCATTCTATGTTTCAATAACTCACGTCCTAGGATGATTAATAAACATTCAAATTAATAGAAATCTATTTTCTTAAGAATTACTTTAGAAAAAGCTTTAAATAGAGCATTGAATAATAGTACATATTACTTCATAATACATGCAGAGTTAAAAGCTAAATAATGCAATCATGATATTAATGGCTGTGATAACTATAACAAATTTCCATTGTACGCAAAAGTCTGCATTATTAACCCTTTAGTGCGCAGCTTTGCATACATGCAAACAGCAGTGCTTTGAATTTAATAGATTTTTTTATTCGTATATACCTAATTCTCATCAGAAAATTAAAACAGCAATATTTGATTTAATTAATAATAGACATTCCGTTTTTATATAAAGTGAAATTAACCATTTAAACTTTCTGGTGTGAAGTCAGATTCTCTGAGCTACTTTATTTCTAGAACGTATTCCATCATGGGAATTAAATGGATAAAGTTTAAGTTTTATAAAATAAATAATTATAAAATATAAGCTATTTCGAGACATACTTATTAAAATATTTACTAATTTGAATTATTTTAGCGTAAAACAGGCAGATGACTGTCTCAGATGAAAAATGTGTCTCTGATTTTTTTCATTATTTATCCTGTGCAATAAACCTTTCAGAGAATCATACATAATTTTTTCCGAAACAAAATAAAAAATCGCGCATTTAAGGGTTAAAGACGGTCCTTTTTAACATTATGAATTCGGTTTGTCTGTCTATCTGTCTGCCCGTCCGTGCTCTACACGGAAAGAACGATTTTGTTAAAACAGCAAAAAAATAGTTGTGCCAACCAAATTTTGCCCCATTCAAATATTTTTTGTTGGACTAACAAAATCATTTTGTTAGTTAAATAAAATTTTATTGAACGAACAAAATCATTTGATCAGTCGAAACAAAATTTGGTCAGTCCAACAAAACATTTTAGCTGGGGCTATATTAATTAAATCTTTTTTTTTCCTTGTAACTCGCGTAAATATAGTCCGATTATCATGAAATTGATACATGTTATTGATAATTATTAAGATGCTACTTGGCGTAGAATGATATAAATTTAATTCGCTTAGAAATGATATTCACTTATGAAACAGAAAATAACGGTTCCCTCCCGTTTCTGGACACCCTTATCACGCATACTGTAGAAGATTTCTCTACATCGGTCTATCGGAAAAGTTTTGCAGTTTGTCTACCCCCTCCCCCCCCCCCCAGATCGATCTTGTCACCCTCCCAGCCATAATATGGCTGCCTTTTTTACTTTCATAAAACGTGCCATACATGATTGTTCTGATTCTCACTCAACTTAATGGGGAAATTCAATACCTAATACCTTAGAGCCATTGCGATGGACAGAGGTTACAACCCTTCTATTACGTACCATTCTTCTACTGCTTTACGTAAACTACAGCAACCTCGTCCCTCTAACTCAAATCAGTTCTCTTCTCCTTCCAGAAGTAGCATTGTGTTACCATTCTTTCTTAAATCCAGCTTTCCTATTGCCAAAATTCTTAGACAGCGTGACTTCAGGATACTTTTCACCCCTACGAATACACTTATCCTTTCCAAAGTCGAAGATCCTATTGAGTTATGTAACTCATGGAGTATCTATAGTATATTAATTGCCAGTGCGGTCTTTTCTATAGTGGACAGACCAAACCGGGTTTAAAATTCCGTATTAAAGAACACCAACAGGGCCAACACAAACAGGAAACCAATAAATCTTCAATTGCTAAACATTGTTGAGAGAGGAAACACTCTTTCGATTTTAATTGAGCCAAAATCATCTCTAAACGCACTTCTATACATGAACTTAACTTTCTTGAAGCATTTCCTATCTACACTGTTAAAAATTTGCTGCATTCGGGCAGGTCATTTGGCCGTTTTTTCCGAAAACGGTTACACAACCGTAATTTTACCACTACTGATCATATTATTGGCCATTTTATGGTCAGAATATAGTTAAATTATAGTTAGGAATCCGTTTTTTTTCAAAAAAACGGTCGAATGACCTGCCAGAATGTTGCAAAATTTTTAACAGTGTACAAAATATTTTTAACAATATTGTTAATAGTGAATATGATATTCCCCTTTTATGAAATTGCTGGAAATATTTCAATAATCCTCTTTTGCTTGATTACTACCAGTATTTTTCACATTTTTGGTAGCATTACCTATACTATTCTCCTATTGGCTGGTACCCGTATTTTCCTGCTTCCCCATTGCTTAAGGAACTTATCAGTTGAATCCGCTTCTCCTCTATATAATTGAGCAAGTTTCCATTATACTTTTCACTGAGGAAGGTACGCTAAGGGCTACCGAAACTACTCTGCTCAAAGTTTGCGTATTCTAGAGTTTTTAACGTTGCTTTTAAATTTATAACATGTTATTGGTGTTTATAGTGGCATGTTCGGAATTCAAAATGAAGTGGATAGCATTGACAGTTTATTTACAGTGACACCCAAAAGTATTCCGTTACATTACAGCCTACGGGGGGAATCTTTTGCGGTGTATTTCAATGATATTATACTATTTTAAATACAGTAAAACCTCCCTAAAGCGACCACGTTCCTTTTCAATAAAAATTGGTTGCTCCGTGAGGTGGTCTCTTAATGGAGGTCATGTTTAAATCTAGATTTTAATTGTTGAAAAAAGGTAACAATTATTGTTACTAAAATTTATTTTTCACATTAGGAAAAAATATAAAAATTTAAGTATCAAAACAAAAGTTAATTACATAAGTTAATTACTGTAGAGTTTTAAAAAATGAATACATTGACGTTTGCTTTCATTTTACGGTTTTATATTTTAAAACTTCTATCTTCCAGTCATTTCGAAGTTCAGTAAGTAAATGTAATTTTTCTTTTTTTGGCCGGGAACAAATAATGATGATTTCATTAATTTATCTACTTCCTTGAGAGTTTCTCGACAGAACAGGGCAGGGGAATTTATTGACCGTCATTCTTAATTTGTCATCAGTGTTAAATTCATTGCGTAAAAAGGCACAAAGGGGTTTAAACCCTTAAAAGTTACCGGGATAAAAAAAAAAAAAAATCTAAACTTAGTTTAGAAATTGGATGAATAATGCGCTCTGCGGAATTATTTTTCTAATAAAACCTTCTTCAAGCGATCAGGAAAAAAACGGAATTTTCTTCAAAGAAATGGATTGCTCATGGAGGGAGTTCTTCTGGGATGGTCTCTGAATGGAGGTAAAATTAGTATTGAACCTATGGGAATAAATTTCGTTCCATGAAAAAATGATCGTTCAGGGAAGTGGTTGCTTAATGGAGGTGGTCGCACAGGGAGGTTTCACTATATATTGAAATTTGCATATATCACTCAGGTGTACTATAAAATCATATTAGATGTAAATTTCCAACTGGGCGAAAAATGTCCGGGACAGGATTCGAACCAGGGATCTCCTGGCTGAAGCCGCCAGTGCTCCACCATCTGAGCTATCCCGGACGAATCTGGTGGAACTTTTTCACCCAGCTAACCTTAATGATTATAGCATCTGGTCTTAAACCTGGTTCAGCTCAGCAGAATAAATCACAGGTAATGGAACTCCAGAAATCGCTGGATGCGTAATTACACTAGATAAATTTTAACGCAATTATTCTAATTGGTAAATAAATCATATTAGATGTAAATTTCGAACTAGTTGGAAATTTACATCTAATATGATTTATTTACCAATTAGAATAATTGTGTTAAAATTAATCTAGTGTACTATAAAATGCTTACTTTAGCATCCGGGGTGCATATAATGCATCGTTCATTCATAGAGACACACAAAGTATTTTGCTACAGTTTTTCCTATGAAGTATAATGGCTGGAGATACGTTTTCAGTTGTGATACGCGTTTTAAAATTTCATTATTTTTTGCTTATTACTTGATGTGTAAAAATTTTGTAGATCATCTACGGGACTATACAAAAGGTCTCAAGTGCATTTCCGTTTATTGAGAGGAATTGCTGAATGGGAAATTTCAATTGTGCTATGCGTTTAATTGAGCTAAATTTTAGCATGCAGTTTAATATACACACGGATCTAAAAAAAAAAATAGATATTTTTCGTACATACGAATTTGAATATTTCCAACTAAGCGAAAAAATGCCCAGGCTGGGAATCGAACCCAGATAGCTTAAACGGAAAAGCATTGGCCTTGTAAGCCAAGGATCTGGGTTCGATTCCCAGCCTGGGCATTTTTTCGCTCAGTTGGAAATATTCAAATTCGTATGATAACTTTACCAATCAGTTTGATTGTGTTAAAATAATAGTTCATATACGTATCCATCGTTTATATGGAGTTCCTTTACCTGCGGTTTATTCTGTTGAGCTGTCTACATGACAGACCAGATGTTCTACCAATAAGGTTTTCTGAGCGAAATATGCTGGCTGGTTGTCGGCCCAGTTAGCTTAAACGGAAAAGCATTGGCCTTGTAAGCCAAGGATTTGGGTTCGATTCCCAGCCTGGGCATTTTTTCGCTCAGTTGGAAATATTCAAATTCGTATGATAACTTTACCAATCAGTTTGATTGTGTTAAAATAATAGTTCATTTTTCGTACAATTTATGGTGATTGCAAAAATTGTGTTTTCAAATGCGTTATGCATTTTCTAAATTGTTTATTTAGAATCATCTTTCTTAGAATCATCTTTCATCTTAATAAATTGTAAAGTTTTTGTTACAGTATTCTGAATATGTTGGAAAGGGTTTTATAATCAATGCTGGACGCAGGATTTTCCGTTCTTGTATTTTTTTTTTCTTTTTTTATGTAGTCGGCTCAAATTAAATTGAGGCTCGGTAAATTTACTGTTAAGACATTTCAAAATTCGCATAATCAAGCACCATTAAAAATAACTTTTGAAAAAGAACGGACATAACTATTTTTGTTTCGAGCCATTCCTTACTTTAGTTTTTCCATTCCCCATTACTTTGACTGTAGATCCACTTTCTCCTTTACTATTCTCTTACTTCGGAAAAACTAAGGTAACAGCTTACAGTAGAGTGGAAGAAAGTGGGGTAATTTGAGAGGAATTCAGCTTTAAAATATACAAAAATTTTGTAAGAAAAAAATTAAAATATTTTTTCTTATTTGATTACCAAAAAAAAGTACCTCAGATTAAAAAAATAAAATAAAATGTAATTTAACAAATTACAACGACCATTTGGCTGGCTGGCTGGCTGGCTGATTTATGACGGCCGATTATCTACACTTGGGATATAGGCCCTAGGGGGGGAGTGCCCTTCGTGGGGGTCTTTCTAAGGGAACCTAACCCGTATTTACGCATGGAAATCCAAGGTTTCGAAGAAAACCACGAAAACTCCGAAACGGTTAGGCCGACGGGCGCGATTGGGTTCGAACCCAGCACCTCCCGTCTACCAGCTTCGATTGGTTGGTTGGTTGTATTTATGTCGGCCAATTATCTGCACGTGGGATATGGGCCCTAAGGGGGGGAGTGCCTTCCGTGGAGGTCTTTCTAAGGGAACCTAACCCGTATTAACGCTTGGAGAACCAAGGTTCGAAGAAAACCACGAAAACTCCGAACGATTAGGCCGACGGGCGCGATTGGGATCGAACCCAGCACCTCCCGTCTACCAGCTTCGAGAGCAGAACCTCTCGGCCACTAGTGGGGCCTACCAGCTTCGAGAGCAAAACCTCTCAGCCACTGGTGGGGCCAACGACCATTTGGAAAATGATTTTTTCAAAGACTAAAATTTAAGACATAAAAAATCGCACGGAGTTGATCAGACATTACGTACGCCATGGATTAAACATTAATATTCCTGGACCAATTTTAAATGAAATTTCATTCTTAAACTTCTAAACACCCCACAATATTACTTTTTATGTCGTCGTATAGAGAAAATAATGTTCTTTTAAATGCAATTTTTTTTAAAGCTGTATCTCAATTTGTTTCTGAGTTATTAATTTTTTTTTTGTAGTTTTTATTACTTTTTTGTCATAGTGGCAATGGAAGTATCCATCTCTGTTGAAAGTAAAGGGAAAATACAGATTACTGTATAGACCCATCAGAAAACGAATAAAATGCGGGATTCAACTTATAAAACGCTTCAGATATGTTTTTGATTTCTTACCTTGACCGAGGACAATAACCATTTTTCCAAATGGTTAATAAATACTTTTTAACACTTTCTCATATAATTGAACAATATTTATGAATTCGGTTTGTCTGTCTGCCGTCTAACTGCCGTCTGTCCGTTGTCTAACTCGAGTAAATCTATATACAATGTGGCCATAATTAAACAGACAGTACTCAGAGTGTTCTGTAGCACGATCTAATTGAAGAATGACTTCAAATTTTGTAAGAAGATTAAACAAGACAGAGGACGAAGGATTCCGCCAAAAAAAAAACAGTTGCAAAAGTTACCGCTATGGGAATATTTGGCGCTGTGTAACAAAAAAGAAAAATTTAAAAAATACGGAATCAATACTGAAATCGTTAAATGTGAAAAAGAAGGTAATTTTATTTCAGGCCCTAGCGATGACTTTTGGAACTAATTTTTTTTTCGCGGAATCCTTCGCATTCCGTCTTGTTTAATCTTCTTACAAAATTTGGCGTCATTCTCTTAATTAGATCGCTCTACAGAATACTCTGAGTACTGCCTGTTTAATTGTGGCCACCTTGTATATATTTCTCTTAGGTGGTGCAGAAATCAGGCTGAATATACAGTTTGACCTTTGACAACAACCACAGCGACGATTCTCAGTGGTTAACTTTCGGTCACATGACTTGCGACTCATTCAGCAAATCAAAATTGGAAAGTGTTTTATAATTGGAAAGTGTGTTGTTATGAAGTTTTGTTAATACAGTAGCAAACCAATGGATATACAGCGATCACATACAAACACGACAAAACATCACATAAATGTAAGTCAGCACTGCTGTTCTAGGTTAATGTTAGGTTACAGTTAAAGTCCTTGTACCGTCTCGGTTACAGTTAATGTCTAAATACGACAGAAAGTGTTTCAAGTGTTGGAAAGTGCTTCATAACCTACGCTAGACGGATGATCTTTCGTTCTTGTTTCTATTACTAGGAAGAATTTGTGAACTTATTTTACAAAAACTGTGCATAATGTGCATAATTCAAGGAGTTACAAATCAAGTTTAAGATGACAGAACATTTGACAGAACATGACAGAACATGTCATGATGACAGAACATGTGGAATTTTTCCAAATTCTAGAAGGACCTGCTGGGCATAGCCAAAAAGATAAAAAAAGAAATTGGTTCAAATCTATACATATCTTCATGTATTTTTAGATGGTACAATGGCGACACACGGACATAGGGACAGACTGACATTTTCTATAATCATGTTTTATGGGATCTCTGGCCCCTAAAACGTGTAAATCCGTCGAAATTATTTTTTTATTACAATACTTTCTTCTATTGAAAGTAAAAGGAAGTAAAAATATAATAGCTCAATTTCAAAATAAAATAACCTTGAAAACGAAGTAAAAAAGCAAATTTACGCTGATCAAAATTTTTTCAACTTGTTCAAAAAAAAAGGGGGGAAATGCATAATCACATCTGAATTTAACATAAGAATTAAGAAGCTTGTTTGACTTCAAAACTTCAATTCACTTCAATGTCACTTGAATAGAATGTTTACACAAGAAACTAACTTAAAACATTTTTGTTTTCGAAATGTTATTATGCAACAAATGTTGTCTTAAAGATTTTTTTTTGTACAGTTTCCGTTTCTTTATTATTCATAAAACTCCATCAATTAGTAACATTGCTTTGTTTACAAATTTATATATTTCCTTTGTTTGATTTATAAAAGTGAACTTTGTTTAAACTAAAGTTATATTTTTTTATGGTCGATCGTATATAAAAATATCATTTTACATAAGAATTTTTAAAAAACTATTTTATTATATAAATATTTTATATAGCCAATTTTTCAGCAAAAGTTTTTATTTAAAAAATAATATTTACTTCATTAAAATGGTTACTTATTTTTGAAGAAGCCATACATATTTTTTGTGTTTTTCTACATCTGTTAGCTTAGAAGAAACCAAATTATTTGAACAAACATGCTTATAGACCAAGAGCCGAGAATCAAATTCGACCCTGATGTAAAACCCTATAAGAAAATTATATAACGTACTGAAATCTTTACAGCAAAGAAGAATACTAAATAATTTTATTTATTTTATTTTAATCAACTTTTAATTAACTCAATTAAAGTTGCATAATAACTCTTTTACTTCAGCCGTTGAATACATTAATGAAGTTTCTACAAAAGATTTCAGGATAGGTCATATTTAATTCAACATTTTTTTTTTCTTAGTAACTTTTTAACTCTCTTCATATGTACAAAAATTATTACAACATAAAAGTTAAAATATGCATTTTTTTATGAACAGTTTTTAGTACATTAACATTCATGCACTATACTAGCATTTGAAGCTTTGAATTATATATAACGTATTCTTGAATACTTATTTCGGAAATTGGAAGTAATACTCGTGAGAGAGTCGTTGATGGTTGTGATTCAGTCTTACTTTTACTTTCTTCTATGTAAATATAATAAAATGTAATGTGATGATTCCGGCACGGACCCATTCGTCTTAACCATGGAGAAATGGAGATGCAATATGCCGTAGAAAACATTTGCAATATGACAAGCGTTATTGCTCAAATTTTAATGCAATCATTCGGCCAAACAAAACAAGTACGCTGAACAACCCGTGCCTATTTTCTCTAAATGAAAATGATCTCCTTATATTTAAGCATTTCATTGTATTATGAATTAAAAACTGTATTACTAAAAGTTTTTTTTTCTTTTTGTGAAAGCACGTGGTTGTGTTTAGGCGGAACTTAACGGATTTTAGGGTTACATTTTTGGCTTCACCCCCAGCCGCCATACTTCATGTCTATTCTTTCTCTTTACTCTGTGCATCTTACCAGTCTGCAACTCTAATGGATGTTGCCAACTTAATGTTTCAGTCAGTTTTCGTTATTGTGGATGAATAGTATATATGAATATTTTTACTTTCTTCTATCTTAGCAAGAAAAAAGTATTGGATTTATGAAAATTTTCGAATCCCGGTTTTCGACGGATTTACACGTTTTAGGGGCCAGAGAACCATAAAAACATGTTTTTACAAAATGTCTGTCTGGCTGTGTTTGTGTGTGACACAAATTTTGTGGTCGCTCTATCTCAAGAACTGATCAACGGGATTTAATAAAACTTTAGATTTGGTTAGTCCCTGATATAAACTGGTGCTGATTACTTTTTGGCGTAAATCGCCCAACAGGTGGTGCTGCTATGCTGCATTTTTCAAGATTTCAGCAATAGCTATATCTCAAGAAATAATGCACAGATTTTTATAATACTTCAGATTCCGTTAGTCCTTGATATAATTTGGTGCTGATTACTTTTTGGTGTAAATCGCCCAACAGGTGGCGCTGCTACACGGTATTATTCATGATTATCGCAACAAATCTATCTCAAGAACTAATGCACGAATTTTGACCAAACTTCAGATTCAGTTAGTCGCTGATATAAATTAGTGCTGTTTAGTTTTTAGTGTAAATCGCCCAACAGGTGGAGCTGCTTGGCTGCATTTATCACGATTTCCGCAATAGCTGTATCTCAAGGACTAATGTATGAATTTTCATCAAACTTCAGATTCAGCTAGTGCCTCATATAAATTGGTTCAGTGATTAGTTTTTGATGTAAATCAACCAACAGGTGGCGCTGCTATGTAGATTTTTTTATGATTTCCGCAATAGTTCTGCTTCAAAAACTAATGCACGGATTTTCATCAAACTTCAAATTCAGTTATAACTTGACATAAGTTGTTGCTGATTAGATTTTGGTGTAGATCACCTTACCGGTGGCACTGATATGCTTTACTTTTCAGGAAATATTAACATGTATGAGATAGAAGAAAGTTTTGGGATTGTCACATCCAACTAATCGTTTTAAAAACCACGATTTCTATCCCCGTACTATGACGGTTATTTACACTAGCACATACAGTCGTGGAAAAAAAAAGTAAACACCCCCCACTAACTCCTCAACAAATTATCGTAGAAGAAAGTTACTGGTACCGAACGATTGGAAATAAAGTCTACTTTTAAATGATATAGATAAAATTTGCTTAAAGAGCCATCTACATATTAAAACGAACCATAACTTTGTTTTTTTCAATAGCAGTACACAATTCTGACATCATAAATGAACTCTACATCCTCCATTTAGCCTAAAAACAAATTTTTATGCAATTCGTACTATAAGTTTCCGAGAAATTAAATATTTTAAAACGAGCGTATTTTAAGGGCTGTATCCAAATTGAAGTTCGTTCATGGATTATTAACCGAGAGAGACCCCATCTTGATCAAGGCACCTTAAGAAGTCAAGGAAGCCTGCTAGATTACAATGCAGCAGAAGAAATTTCAAAATATCTAGTCACTTCTATTATAGATGGCCCCTTAAACCATCATTTGCCGTTTTTTAAGCATAATTTGTGAACTACTTGGAAGAAAAATGTGAAATTTTGGATTTACATAAAGCAGGACTTAATAAATCTAAACCCATCAAAAAATGTAGGTTGCAATTCATAATTTTTCGAATATTAATTTCATAATTCATAATTCATATCATAAAATTATAAAAATTGCAAATTCAGCATTTTTATGTTTGGGTATATGAGTATTATTGCTACAAAAAAATTAGCGCATTAGGAGCATAATTTCTGGAGATATTAATAAAAATATGAAAATGTAATTTAACATTAGAAGCATTAAATTTAGAATGTTTATAATTCAAAAACTTATCACTCTAATGACTTGATATTCGGTGTCTAGGCATAATTTGAATCGAAGATTTGAAATATCTTGTTAAAATTGGGTATTATCATTGAAAAAAATGAAGTTTGGATTCGTTTTAATAGGTAGATGGCCCCCTAAGCAAATTTTATATACATCATTTAAAAGTAGACTTTATTTCCAATCGTTCGGTACCAGTAACTTTTTTCTACGATAATTTTTTGAGGAGTTAGTAGGGGGTGTTTACATTTTTTCCACGACTGTACATAATACGAGAGTATTGAAATTGTGAAAATTTTCGGCTTCCGTCTTTTAATGGATTTACATGTTTAGGATGTCCTGAAAACGGTTTAACTATTTTTGGAACACGCCTGTCTGTAAGTCTATTGCTCTATTAATCTGATAGAATGTGCGAGATGAATTTTGTGGCCGCTCTAATCTCAAGATCTAACGCATGGAATTTAATCAGATTTCATATTCAGTTGGACGTGAGCTGATTGGGTTTGAGTGTGCCCTACAGAGGGTGATGCTATACGCTGCGTTTTTTCACGCTTACCGTGATAGTTATATCGCGGCATCTATGGGATGGAATTTCATCAAACTTCGTATTCATTTTCTCCTTATACATTGGTACTAATTAATTTTGGGTTTACAGTAAAACTTCCCTAAAGCGACCACGTTCCGTTCCAATAAAAATTGGTCACTCCTAGAGGTGGTCTCTTAATGAAGGTCATGTTTAAATCCAGATTTTATTTGTTGAAAATGGTAACAATTAATGTTACTAAAATTTACTTTTCACATTAGGATAAAATAGGAAAATTTAAGTATCAAAACAAAAATTAATTACATAAGTTAATTAGTGCAGAGTTTAAAAAATGAATACATTGACGTTTGCTTTGATTTTACAGTTTTATCTTCTATAACTTTTATTTCCAAGTCCTTTCAAAGTTCAGTAAATAAATGCAACTTTTTTTTCTGGACTGGAGCAAATTATGACGATTTCATTAATTTATCTATTTCTTTGAGAGTCTCCTGGCAAAATGGGGAAGGAGAGTTTATTGACCGTCATCCTTACTTTGTCATCAGAGTTAAATTGATTGCCTAAAAAAGCATAAAGGTGTGTAAACACTTAAAAGTTACCGGAATAAGTAAAAACTCTAAACTTAGTTTAAAAGTTTGATTAATAATGTGCTCTCCGGAATTATTATTCTAATAAAATCTCCTTCAAGCGACCAGGAAAAAACGGGGTTTGTTTCATTTTCTTCAAAGAAATGGGCCGCTCATGGAGGGAGTTCAATTGGGGTGATCTTTGAATAGAGGTAAAATTAGTATTGAGCCTATGGAAATAAATTTCGTCCCATAAAAAAATGGTCGTTTAGGGAGGTGGTGACATATGATATCGCAAGAGGAAGGGGGCTCAAAATAGCCAAAAGGTTGATAACATTATTTATGTACAGCGCCTTATTGTTAACATAATAATTTTAAAAGTTTTCAATATAAAAAAAAAAAATGTGAAGTGAATATTTATGCAGTGCCCAATGCACGCTGCAATGAGCGGTATTATAACAATCCAATAAAAACAAATCACATTAAAATTGGCTATATTTCTCTTATTTACACTATAAAGGAAAAAAAATCCGTGAAAAAAACGGAAAAAGTTGTCGTTTATTCTCCGTTTTTTCACAAAACCAATGCTGTATTCTTCCGTTTTCAAGATTTTCAAGACGAAAAATAAATGTGAGCAATAGCGCAATATAAAAAAATAAATAAATCCAAATGACAATTATATATACTGATTCACAGGAAATATTGATTACAGGAATTGAGATCGGGGGCACAAAATGAGGAAACTCTTTGTGCATTGATAGAGTATAGTCAATAGATAAACATATGACAAGGATAAAGTGCAACATGTAGGGAGGTCTTAACCCTCAAGCTGCGTAATTGTTTTATCTAAATAGCTTCAAAATTTGCGTATTTATAGAATTCTTTTGTCACCAGTTTTTCAAAACGAAGTTTTTTATCTAATTTAATCGGGAAAATGTTCCGATTAAATAAGGCAAAATTTGCTATAAAAAATAACTGGTGGGAATAATCAAGAAGGGTTAATTAGGAGGAGAAAATGCATCCCCGATAAAATCCCGGGTTGCGCAGCAAGAGGGTTAAAAAGCAAGCCCCAAAGTTACCCAATTTTGACGCTTTAGTACATAATCGGATAAATTACACGCATTTTTGAGCTGCCGGATGATACAGTTGGCAGAGCGCCAGACAGCTAACTTTTCTCTTTCGGAATTTTGTGGGTTCGATACCCCGACAAGACTTTTTCTTTCCCGCAGAAAAAATAATGTTTAATTATTTTCGAATTACAATTAAAAGAATACCCGTTTTTTATCACCTTGCTTTTCTCCGTATTCGAACCACGGTATTCAAAATTAGAGAATGAAAAAATAAAAAATGTGAAGGGATTATTTCTGCAGTGCCCAATGCACATTGCAATAAGCGGTAGCATAACAATCCAATGAAAACAAATCACATTCAAATTGGCTATATTTCTCTTATTTACAATGTATTAAAAAAAAAAAAAATTCAATTTAACAAATTGCAACGACCATTTGGAAACTTATTTTTTCAAAGACTAAAATTTAAGACATAAAAGATCGCACGGAGTTGATCATACATTACGTACGCCATAAATTAAACATTAACAGTGTTATTACACGTAAAAATTGCAAGCGACAAAAATCGCCTGCGACTCGTACGCATTATCCACCTGAAACTTACGTATTATCCAAGCATTTCATTGGCTGTTCGGGAAAAGGCTTTCCCATCGTCAGATTTCCAAGAAATCTGACGACCCATTTTAAATAAAATTTCATTCTTAAACTTCTAAACATCCTACAATATTACTTTTTACACCGTCGTATTAGAGAAAAAAAATGTACTTTTAAATGCAATTCGTTTGAAAGCTGTATCTCAATTTGTTTCTGAGTTATTAATTTTTTTTTTTATGTAGTTTTTATTACTTTTTTGTCATAGTGGCAACAGAAGTATCCATCTCTGTTGAAAGAAAGGGAAATACAGATTACTGTATAGACCAATCAGAAAACTAATAAAATGGGGATTAAACGAAAAAAAAAGCTTCAGATATGTTTTTGATTTCCTACCCTGACGAGGACAATAACCTTTTTTCCAAATGGTTAAAAAAAAGTGAAAAAACGGAAAAAGTTTTACTCTTTCCTGTCAACTGGCTACATTCAGCGACTTGATGGCCAAGCATAAATTACGGTCAAAACATAAATTGCGAAAAGTTAACGGGAATTTTTCCGTTCTTAACATTCAGCTATTATAGATAATAAAAAAGAAATGTTCTGTTTATTTACGATATCCATGCTAAATAGAAAATTTCCGTTAAAAGAGAGAAATTTCACAATAAATACCTCGTATATACACGGAACAATTTCTGTATTATAGAGTCTAATTAACTAAAATACAATAGATCGAAATATTTCATTTAAGTATGCTTTTATTTTATTATTACTGTTTTGCATTTAGGAAATGAAACATTATAACAGACTTTAAAATCGTGGTGTAATCTGAAAAATTCTCACTTCTTAAACAAATTGAGCAATAGGGAAATTCTAATTTCGTCTTTAATTAAATAAGTAAAATCTATTTTCGTAGAAGCTCGAAACTCTACCTCTTCTACTTCTTCAAATAGAAAATACATGTTACACTTCAATCAAACGTCTGATTTAATATAAGTGAACTTTACTTACGAGTTTTAAAACTAAACAGATTTATAAACTTTTTTCACGTGTGTTTTATACATTGTAAAACTCTTAGCGCATATTGAAGATTAAAACTGTAATTTAATTGTGTGCTCCGTTTTCGAAATTATAGATTTTTTATTATCATATTCACAAATCATAGAACTAAGTTTTCAATTGTACAGTTAAATTTGATTTAGATTTCGATCATTCCCTTTAATGCCTAGCCTAACATATCCAATTTGGATGCCAAATTATGCGTTGATTTCTTTAGCTTTACAATTGTCAGAAAAATAACATAATAATTGTATAATAATTGTTAACAATATTTATATATTCAATAATATAATAATTAAGAAAAAGAAGAAACAACGTATAAAGGCACAAATAAAATGTGTTTAAAAGCATACAGCTGTTTCAAAACCTCTAAGGTTTCCTCATCAGTGCTTAAAATAAAAGTTAAAACTAAGACATTGTGTAAAAAGAGAGGGGGGGGGGGGAGAGAGAGGTGGACAGAGAGTCAGAAAAGCGTACCTTTCAGCTCTACTGCCAACGGTGAAATGCCGGTGAAATGCATTTTAAGTTAAGAGGAATCGATAGAGACTTCATTCATTAAAATCTATCCAGCCGTTGGGATGTTTCGAGGGTATAAAGAAATCCACATACACAGATACGCGTGAAACACATAACCCTTCTTGGCAGTCGGGTAAAAAGAATTTTTCGATGTGGGGAGTGGGTCCAAAATTTACAAAAAGTTAATAACGTTACATATGTATAGTCCCTTATGCTTTATTCAATAATTGTAAGAAACACCAGTAATGTCGAAACAGAGTTATTTCATTAAATTATACATGCATTTTAGAAACATAGGTTCAGTGACTTTCCCAGATCGTGGATTGATATAGCCCAACAATTCTTTGAAAGTAACAGAAAAAAATATTTTCAAAACAGTCTCGCATTACACTCCATACACTTCTCCAATAAGAAATAATTTTGCTGAAACATTTCGAAAAGTTTCTTGAGTAAGAATAATAGCTTCTATTTGGAGATTAGTGCGCTATTTTTCAGGAATGGCTTCTTTTTCCTTACATATATTAGTATCAGTGAAATCTCTGTGAAGGTCATTCTCCCATAAATGCATATTTTCATTGCTAAATGAACTGTATTTTTTTTTTGTTTTTGTTATTACGGGTACAATAAGATATTTTTTATTGCTTTGGTGTTTTTTATCAAACATCACGACAATAATTTCCCATATCATGAAAAAGATTTTTTTTTTATTGAACTATTACATTAAATAAAACTGTATTTATAAGCATGATATCGCGAAAAAATGTCCACGGCCTTTTTAGGTGCGTTCGTAATACTATAAATACGTAGCACCTATAGTCATCCTTTCATCTGTCTGTCGGTCTGTCCGCATATACACTGGGTTTCAAAATGATATGAACACCCAGTTTTTTCAGCATAAAAAAGAAGAAAATTTTACAAAACAAACTGAAGTCTAATCAATGTTAGAAATAGAACAAATCGTTTTATTTTATAAGAAAATATAATTGAAACAGCGATTTATACATAAAATAAACTGCATTTTTCCGGTTTCAGGTGTTTCATAATGATATGAACATTGACCAAAAATATAGATTAATAGCTAGTGTATGCACCAGATCTTTTAATTAATGTAAAAACGCGATCAGGCATGGAGTGGACCAAGCTTTTTAATATATTTTGGTCGATATTATTCCAGTGGAAGATGATAGCAGCTTTTAATTCTGAAATTGAGGCATATTGTTTTCCATTTGCGTAACCAGCTCTGACTAGTAGGTTCGATACATTTTCCATTGGATTTAAATCAAGTAAAACAGATGGCCATGGAATTACATGTACACCTCTATTAAGAAACCATTACCAAGTGCTGTTTGCCATGTGGATCGATGCATTATCTTGTTGGAACATCCAGGAAGGTCCGCCAATTTCCTCAGCAAATAGCAGCTTCTTCAAGTAGATCTTGGTAGGTTAATGCACTCATTCTGCCAGAGAAAAACGTAACGCTGATGTTACCATGAAATCCAAACGCATCCCAAATCAGGACTGAACCTCCACCGTGCTGTCGTTTTGAAAACGTTTCTGGTTTCTTGCGTATATCGTGCCAGTAATAAGAATACTGTCCGGACCATCCAAATTGATTTATTTTTTCATCGGAAATTACTACTCTTTCATATTCTAACTTCCAGGACATGTGATATTTTGACCAATCTAGACGATTCTGCTGGTGCATTTTAGTCATACGTTGTTGGGCGTTCTTTTCTTGTACCTCATCATCTTGAAACCCTTGACTACTCTGGACAAGGTACTTTTTGACACTGCTATCAGTGGATCTCTTGAAAGTTCGCCTAAAGTTGCTTTACCATGGCTCATTATTTTTATAATGGCTTTTTTTTCCCCTTTGGACAGCTTTGGCGGACGTCCCGGAGACTTCTTTGTTCCATAAGCCTCTTTTAATCGAAAAAAATGTAATATTACACCTGAAGATCTTTTAAATTTGTTTGAAATAGCTCTGGTCGAAAGTACTTGATCCTTAAAAGCTATGGTAAACCTACGAGTCAGCCGCTAAAATGGGTTTTTCAGTTGTTTTCCACCAAGATAGGACTTGGCAGACCTATTTCATTTTAATATGCGAATCAAGATTTAACTAATCCTAGAATTTTATTCCTTGAACTCGATGAGGTGATTGTCTGTGCCGCCGGCTCCCGGTCTATAAGACTTGCAACGTATTTCTAAGTCTAAAACGTCTAATAAGCTTCTCTTTCATACAAAAATTTTGTTCGGCGCAATCTTAGCCCAGTGGTTAGGGGATTGAATTCGGAATTAATTAGGGGAAAGCTGGAAATTGTTTTAATCCCTTCTGTTTAGGTCTAGAATGAATATGCTATGTTTTCCCCCTCGTACTAGGTGAGCGTTAGGAAATATGTATAGAATTACAGTCAAAATACACGTTTTTTTGCATACCATAACAATATCTCAAAACAGCTAACTCTGTCGAAAACGTTGTCAATACAAATGTTGTAGAGCTTAACATTCTGAGTAAAATGAGTACCTACACTCAATACTTATGTTGAATATTAAGGTCACAATTCTACTTCAAAGTTTTAGACACATCATCAGGGGGATGACCTCAGAATTAATTAGGAGAAAACTGGAAATTGTTTTAATCCCTTCAGTTTAGGTTTAAAATGAACGTACTATGTTTTCTTCCTCGTACTTTTGTGAATGTTAGAAATATGTACATATTTATTTTTGAAAAACACGTTTTTTTTAGTTTCCTTAACAATATCTCAAAACGGCTAACTCTATAAAAAACATTGTCAGTACAAATGTTGTAGAGCTTAAAATTTTGAATAAAATGAGTACCATCATTAATATTTTTGTTCAACATTAAGGTCGCAATTCTATTTCAAAATTTTTCAAATCAAGAGCTTGAAGCCAGGAAAGACCAAGTTAACTTAACAATATCTCAAATTGCGGCCTTAATATTGAACAAAAATATTAAGTGTAGGCACTCATTTTACTCAGAATTTTAGGCTCTATAACTTTTGTACTTACAATGTTTTTGATAGACTTAGCTGTTTTGAGATATTGTTAAGTTAACTTGGTCTCTCCTGGCTTCAAGCTATTGATTAGCGATTAAGGCAAAATTTTGAAATAGAATTGCGACCGTAATGTTGAACAAAAATATTAATGATGGTACTCATTTTATTCAGAATTTTAAGCTCTACAACATTTGTATTGACAATGTTGTTTATAGAGTTAGTTTGAGATATTGTTAAGGAAACTAAAAAAACGTGTTTTTCGAAAATAAATATGTACATATTTTTTAACATTCACCCAAGTACGAGGAAAAAACATAGTACGTTCATTTTAGACCTAAACTGAAAGCATTAAAACAATTTCCAGTTTTCTCCTAATTAATTCTGAGGTCATCTCCCTGATGATGGGTCTAAAACTTTGAAGTAGAATTGTGACCTTAATATTCAACATAAGTATTGAGTGTAGGTACTCATTTTACTTAGAATTTTAAGTTCTACAACATTTGTGCTGACAATGTTTTTGACAGAGTTAGCTGTTTTGAGATATTGTTATGGTATTCAAAGAAACGTGTTTTTTGACTATAATTCTATACATATTTCCTAACGCTCACCTAGTACGAGGGGGAAAACATAGCATATTCATTCTAGACCTAAACAGAAGAAATTAAAACAATTTCCATCTTTCCCCTAATTAATTCCGAATTCGGCCTTTTTTTGCTGCCCTACCACTGGGCTATCTGTCCACGGCTCATTCCTTTTCTTTTTTTTTTTTTTTTTTTTTTTTTTTTTTTTGACAGAAGTTATTTATCCAAAGCTACAAAATAAACAAGATTACCCTTTGAAATTGAATCTCTCATATATAACACTAGTCTGCATTTTTAAACTTTTTGTCAGATGATTTCATATGATCAAGATTTCCTGAATCGATTTTTGATGCTGATTCCGGAAATGACTTCCATTTTTGTCTATCACCTCAGGATTTTACAAAAATAAGAAGTTGTGTTTTCAATATTTTAATAATGCAATAAAATTTGTCACAATTTCATACAAACTATTTCATTAAATACGTAAAAACTACTGTAAAAAATGTCTTTATAAGTTCATGATATTTCTTTAATAAATGAAAAGTAAAACACTGTTCAGTTAAACAAACTTTCTTCTTTTTCTCTTTCTTGCAGATCTCCCTTCATCATTTATGTCCTTCTTCAACATCCAACAGTAGTCGGCCATCATATTTACATTCCATCATCCCCGGTACCTATTCTCCATTTTTTTAATATCCTGGTGAAAGCGCTTACCATAATGTTCACTGTAATGTCCCAGATTTTCTTGAAAGTTGTCGATATGGAATGCAGAAAGTGAATTTTTACACTAATATTCCCAACTTCTTAAAAATTTCCAGCATTGAATCCAGTGTTGCAGTCGTAAAAAAAGCAGAGAGTATACGGTTTAGGCAGAGGGTATACGCTGGTGTCATGAACGTTCGTAGGTAGGGTATATGCTAATGCTTTATTTGAAAAATAAAGGATATACGGAGCTCCTTAAAAAAATCCAGAAGGTACACGGCGTATACCCCCGTATACTCTCCACTACATCCTTGATTGTATCAACAATATTCCTGTAATTTAGATTTTCTTATTTCCTAGAAAGTTTTCGGTAACATATTTGAAAGCGGTCCATGTGTTTTTTTCTATCTCATTCATCGTTTTTTCAAAATCTTTGTCCTTCATCAGTTTTTTGATTTGAGGACTAATGAAAATTTCATCTTTTAATGTTTTGTATGGGATGAAGGGAAACTTCATAGTAAGGTACTCGAAGCAATACCCATCTTGTGGTAGAACCTTTACAAATTGTTTCATTAGTCCTAATTTGATGTGTAATGGTGAAAGCAAAATTTTTTGGGGGTTACGAGTGGTTCATGACAATCTTACTGTATTCTAAAAGTAGTTAGGTAAGTTGACAGATATCCAGAAGTATATTCACATTATGTGTGACTACCACATAATGCTTGTTTTCAGCGATGAATATTCGAAATCAACTCGGTTCAATTGCACACAATATATACGTGATAGAGGAAAACTAAGAACTGTTCTGTAATCAGCATTAAAAAAAAATGCATTAAGGGCAGTCATTGGTTTTTAATCATCTGATATCATGCAGGCTATTGAATTTCATCTCTTGTTTTATACTTTTAATTGTCATTCTTATGTTATTAATTGATTGACAACTACTAGCTGATAATATACGGGAAAAGATGTACGTTTATTTATGTAGTAGAAATTTTTCTCAGGCGTTTAATTCTCAATAAATGTATGAACAAAATTTGAATAATTAAAACTAAATTTCTGATCTATTATTATCTCTCCTTTTTTTTATCAGTTATGGGTAAGAGGACAGCTGGTAAAACGATTATTGTTTGTCAGGTAATGAAGCGGCGAAGTAAATTTTTATATCTTGATGTAATCTCACAATTGCTTGTTTCTTAAATACATTACACTATGCAACATAAAATTGTATATAGACTCAGCCAAATAATTAAAATGCATTTCTATTTAAACTCAGATATTTAAAACAAGAAATAAATAAAGAGTTTAGTAGAACAACAGGTTATGATAATATTTTCTCAAAAATTGTTTCATTTTGTGGATGAAAGAGTTATGAGGTATTATATCAAATGGTAAAACTGTACTAAAATTCTACTTAGTATTGAAGATATGAGATAGTATCTTTTAATCTAATATATAAAAATGAAAAATTGTCTGTCTGTCTGTAATTCTCTACAAAGTCACTGTTTGGAAGCCAGAATTGTAAAACGTTACGTACATGTATATTAAAAGACGACCGAGGCAACTAAATTAATTCGGAATCAAAATAATTTATAGTTAATTTTTAATTAATAAAAAAACACCAATTCCACCAAATGCCAACAACAGCAATTTCTTATCAAATTTTTTAAAGTTTCGTTACAGCAGTTGCCAACAATTAAAATTCACAGTAAAATTTTTAACACAGCAATTACTTTTCTATTGCAGGATTTCCACTTGAAAAATTAAAATGAAATAAATAGTTTGATGAATTAAAAAATATATATTACGTGATATTGGAAATCTAATATATAAAAATGAAAATTTGTCTGTCTGTCTGTAATTCTATACAAATCCACTGTTTGGAAGCCAGAATTGTGAAAAGTTATGTACATGTGTATTAAAACACAGCCGAGGCAACTAAATTAATCAGGAATCAAAATAATTTATAAATTTTTAATAAATAAAAAACCACCAATTCCACTAAATGCCAACAACAGCAATATCCTATCAAATTAAATAAAGTTTCTCTATAGCAGTTGCCAACAATTAAAAATTCACAATAAAATTTGTATCATAACAATTATATTTCTATTACAGGATTTCCACGTGAAAAATTAAAATGAATTAAATAGTTTGATGAATTTTAAAAAAGTGAATATTAAGTCATATTGGAAATATCTAGGCTAATGAGAAAGACAGGCTGCCGTGGTGAATTTCTACGTAAATTTTTTTACAGACCGCTGGAGTCACGTGATGCCCGAATGCACCAATGAAGGTCTGCGAAAAGAGCATCACGTCACTCTAGCGGTCTGTAAAAAAAGACACGTTGGATGCACCGCGGTAGCCTGTCTTTTTCGTTAGCCTTGTGAAATATAATGGACGCCAGCAGGTGAACACGTAACGTCATATGAGTTTGAAAAAACGTATTGAAACACGGTAAAAGCCCGATTATGGGAATATTGGCGTATTTTAACATTTTGAGGTTCCCTAAATTTAAATCTATTCCATAAATGGTGCATTCTCACAATCTTTTGACTTTTGGGGAAAAAAATCTGACAAAATTAAACTTTCTAAAATAACATTTTAATCTGGTAGACGAATGCCTTAATGATTCAAAATAAAGAAAAAATGGTCAGCAGCGATTTCTTTTTTTTTTTAACTGAGGTTTAAGTTAAACTTGCGAGTTTAATTTTCCTTACCGCATTTTACCACTATAACTTTTTATTTTCTTCTAAATTTTTACTTATAATGATTTTGCATAGTACCCACAGGACATTCAAATAAGAAATAATAAAAATGTAGTACTTTTAACACAGAATTTTCGTATTACATTGTCTTAAAGGGGTGTTAAAGAAGGGACGGTACGGTAAAAAAAGAGGATGGTATAGGAAAAAAGGGACGGTAAGGAAAATTACCACCTATTTTTAAGAAAATAATGTTAAGACTAAATGATAGCCACAATGTTCATTCATTTTTAGAAACAGTTGTTAACATTGGATTAAATTAAATTATTTTTTTAATTTACCTCGAAAAGTGCAGGAATAAACCTTGGGGACTGTAAGACTACCCATAAAGCCACTATCTTGAAATTGATATTTAAATGCTGATTTAAATTCTGCAGTTAATTTTCCTGCCAAAGAATTTTAGGCATTCTTTCTCTAGCATACTTCTGCATGAGAAAAAACTTGAAAAAAATTCTGTGACTGCATCTGAAGTGATTTTCTGCATAAGTTTAGCAAGAGGGACGGTAAGGATGAAAAACCCAGGGACAGAGTTCAAAAAATAATATCAACCGTAAAAGTGCGTGCAGGTTAATTTTTTGCTACCTATTTATATAAAACAATTGTCCCAGTTTCGGAAAAAAATTACATCGAATTACTTTTATTGAAACAATTTTATACAGACAACTCCAAACTTAAAAATCAGCATCAGGGACACGGGACGGTATAGGAGTTTTCTTGGTATTTGGACCCCCAACATCGTCCAAAACTTATTAACTCGTTAATATTGTTATGCAGTCATGCCTGGCATGTTCTCCAGTGTATGAAATAAAAAAAAAATGTATTACAATAAAAAATATTATTCAGGGACATAAAAGTCAAAAGATTGTGAGAATGCCCCATGTAACGTCAATTGAGTTTGAAAAAACGTATTGAAACATGATAAAAACCCGATTATGGGGATATTGGCATATTTTAACATTTTGAGGTTCCCTTAATTTGTTTTCGCCATTTTTAAATCTATTCCATATATATATATATATATATATATATATATGTATATATACGTGTGTTTATGCGGGTATATTAAAATTTTCTTAAAGGTTTAGGTCCCTAGAGCTCATCTTAGTGAAGAACTGAAATAAAGATGGCTTTACTACTTTTTTTGTTGTTGTTTTGTTTTATACTGTATGAATAATTTTGAAATTGATTTTTCAAAACAAACATTCTTAAAATTGCGGGCAACTCCGGGTACTGTAGCTAGTATTTAATAGTTTTATAGTTAATAATTTAAATGGTGAAAATTATTTATAATATAAAGGATTATATAAGGATTATAATTATAATATAAGGATTAAATGCTACTAATCTTTTCTAGGAGAGTTTATTATCACCTATTATCATTCAAACATATGCTACAAACAAGGGAACTACTTTTGGTGTTGCTCGCACCTAGCATTGAGATCTGGTGCATTTTAAAGCCTTGTATTACAAAGTTTGATAATCGTTAAAAGTTTTCTGTTAAAATAATATTTCTTGATTTTACAGCAGCATAGCTTTCTGAAAATGCAATTTTCGAGACTCCTTATCGGACTATTAACATTGAAGTTTTTTAAAGAAAAGCATTTAAAAACAAAAATTAATTAATAATAAGTATAAAATATTGAAAAAAGTTAAAAAATTCCTTCAAGAACCCACGAATTTCATTTTGAAAAGTTGCAACATTATATTCACATTTTTGGCGGGGAAACAGTTGGCGATTTTTTTTCAAAAGTAGAGCTTTCCGGCAACCCTATCCAAATGTCATAGCTGTGTGTGAGGAGTGGTTTGGACTTCAGCAGAAGTTGTAATGTCCGATCTAATAGCCACAGTAATTTTTCTAAACTGTGTAAAAATATTAATTTACTTCATAATTACTTTTACCAAAGGACCATTTAATACAGCAACATTTCATTATAAACATTCGAAACTTTATTCCATTCGATTTCAAAAGAAAATAGTTTGCATATTTTGTATTTCACTAAAAATAGTTTTCAATGATCTTGGAATCTTTTATAGAATTATAGTTACTATTTATATATTTATCGTCTACATAGAGAAAAAAAGAAAAACCTAATATGTGTTTCTTATGATCAATTATTTAAAAAAAAATCGCAATCTGATATAATTCCAATATGTACTGTACATTTACTCCCCGGATAAAGCGGGCGGAAAAATTGTAGCGCCCTATTTGGCGACTTAACTCACTTTTGGCACGAAATAAACAAATAAAAATGTAATAATAAAAAATTATAAGTATAAGAAAATTTATAAAATATGATTTTAACAGAGAAATTTTATCGGTTCTCTAACTTTTATGTATAGGGCTACAAAATGCACCAGGTCTCGTTGCTTGGTGCGAGCAACACCCAAAGTGGTTCCCTTGTAAGAAGGAATTAAATAAATAACTAAATTACAGCAAAAAAATTTCACTTAAATTTTCTTGCTTTGTTACATAACTTCTTCTTCCACTCAAGTCTTACAATGTTTCACAGCATGAGTAAAAAATTTTCCTGTAAATTTCAAACCTTAACTAGATTATCTAATAAACTTTTTTAATTTATTTCGTGCATAATTCGGCGTTTTTATTGTTTTATAATTAACGCATATTGAAGATAAGAAACGTAACTGTATTTTCGTCTTTGTAACTATCGATTTCTAGCGTTACGCAATTTACTAATTACTTTACCTCGATTTCAATTGCATTGTTGGTTTGTGTTTCAATCATTATTTCCTACAAGCTTGTGTAATTTTTAAATTTAATCAGCTTATTTTAAGTATCACTAATTTGAAAGTAGAGTTCTCAAAACCTTTTACTAAGAACAAAAGAACTTTTATTAATTAATGTTAGGGGTTGTACATATATAACCAGTTTAGGAGAGAGGGAATCAGGCGTTTGTTATCATATCTCTAGGGGGGGGGGGATATTTCAGAAGATGAGATTGATGAGGCCATAAAAGAATATTTTTCATCTATTCCAAAAAGGGGAAGGCTTGAGGCATTTAACCCTTTATCTACTGACGGTACTTATAAGTACCATTAAAATAACTTATAAAATTCATTTAATACATCGATTAGTTGTAATACAGTTTAGAATGAGTTATAGATACATTACTTTATCTTGTTCCAAAAGCATTATGGGTTACACAAAACAAAAATATTTTAAAAAGGATGATTTCTTTTGCCTTTGCATCTTTTCAGCTTTCTTGGTCTTTGGGGGTGGGGGTGGGGGGGGGGAATTTTGCAATTTGGAAATATTTCTATATTTCTATTGTAAAAACATTATATTTGTACTTTTCCTTATTCTACAAAATGCTATGAACAATATTTAAAATAAAAGATTTGAGTGGGGTTATAAATATTGCACAAAATCCCTATAAATTCTAATTAAATTAATCCTTCTAAATCCTTCAATCCTTCTAAAATTTATTAAATGGTTATGTAAAACTTCTAATGTAGTTTAAACAATTCGCGGAAAATGCTTTAGACGATAAAATTTTCATGAATTCATAATTCAGAACATAAACGGTGTATCTTTGGAAAATTCGCCTATAAAAGTGCATTGATCTTGTTGGTAAGTTTAACTTGAACCATTTAAACGCATCTCAAAAATTTCTCTGTAACCCTCGTACAAAGTGAATCTTTTTTAATGCTTGCTGAGTTTTTGACTTTACAACATTTTGTATACACCATTTAGTAAATTTGTGATTTTCTATTTTCACGTTAATATTGAACTTTTCATAGTGTAGATTTCCAGCTCTTTTATTACTGAAAAATTGTTTAGAACTAATATTGTAGCCTGTAGTCTTGATTTTTTAACATGAATTTGCATTTAAAGACAATTTTCTGTTAGATATGTTGAATCTAGGATTCAACATACAGTGAAAGCTCCTTGTGCGACCACCTCCCTGAACGGTCATTTTTTTCGTGGAACGAAATTTATTCCCATAGGCGCTCAATACTAATTTTACCTCTATTCAGAGACCACCCCAGTTGAACTCCCTCCATGAGCGACCCCTTTCTTTGAAGAAAATGAGAGCCTATATCCCTAGCGTAGATAATTGGCCGTCAAAAAATCAACCAACAACCAATCATGGTCGCATGAAGAAGGTTTTATTAAAATAATAATTCCGGAGAGCGTATTAATCCTCAAACTTCTAAACTAAGTTTAGAATTTTTATTTATCCCGGTAACTTTTAAGTGTTTAAACCCCTTTGTGCTTTTTTAGGCAATGAATTTAACTCTGATGACAAATTAAGAAAGACGGTTAATAAACCTCCCTGCCCTATTCTGTCAGCAAACTCTAAAAAAAAATAGATGAATTAATGAAATTTTCATACATTGTTCGCGTCAAAAAAAAAATATTTTATTTACTGAACTTTGAAAGGACTTGGAAATAAAAATTATCGAAGATAAAACTGTAAAATCAACGCAAACGTCAATGTATTCATTTTTTAAACCCTGCACTAATTAACTTATGTAATTAACTTTTGTTTTGATACTTAAATTTTCATAATTTTACCTAATGTGAAAAACAAATTTTAGTACCATTAATTATTACCCCTTTTCAACAATTAAAAATCTAGATTTAAACATGACATCCATTACGAAATCACCTCTCGGAGCGACCAATTTTTATTAGAACGGAACGTAGTCGCTTTAGGGAGGTTGTACTGCATAACTATCCTTCAAATTTCTATTAAAATGCAACGAGTTCGTGAAAATGTTCGATTTACGATATTTAATGGATTTGTAAGGCGTACAACGAACAGAGTGAAAAAGTGTACAATTCGGGACCCGAACCCGGGTCATCCTTGCACCAACTGAGCCACTTGGAATGATACCCAGCCTGGCACTTCTTCATTGTCATATGTTGGCAAAGCTACAACCGCAGCACAAGATGGACTAATTTTCGTGAGCCTCTGACTCTGCGTACACTATATTTCCAAAGGCGATCGGTCACTTGCGAATTTATACGTTTTGTTAAATATCTAGAAATTTACATGACTAATTAACCTGAAACTGCAGGTGTATAAACAATATAGTATAGGTCATATATTTCCGCGAAGATTTTGTCCCGAAACTCCATAGGAGACCGTCAACAATTGAAAAAGAGCGAATATCTTTTGGATAACCCTGTAAAAACTAACTTAGCAAAAGCATTCAAACACGAGATTATTAATAAGTGGCTTATTGTAATATACTGTGTTCATTTTTATGAGGATAGCATGTGTACTCGTAGAGAAATTAAGGTTTTTATAAAAACAGTCCCAAATTTCGCCAATTTTTTTTGCTTATAATTTGCAGAGTTCTTGATATAAAAAATAGTTCTTTTCAGAAAATATGACAAACAACATTTTACATAATACCCTGTAATCAGGATTAAAAAATAATAAAAAATTGGATGTAAAATGAGCAGGTTTACTAAACAATGTTTCACTGCGCATGCGCGAATGCAATCAAAATATAATATACACAATGTAGTAGCTAAGTATATAGAGAAACATTTGTGAAAGTCTCAAAACCATAGCTTGAAAATTCTGAAGATTATCGTCAATGGAATAAGCTCGAAATCCGTTGTTCCCAAAAAGAAGCAAAAAGATGAGGGGTTGTATCAAATGTCTGTTGATTAGTGCCAAGATAGCATACACAATAATTCACGCACTACTATATTTGGATACAACCCAACGCAGTGAAACATTTTTTAGTAAACCTGCTCATTTTTCATCCAATTTTTATTATTTTTTAATTCTGATTGCAGAGTATTGTGTACAATGTTATTTGTCATATTTTCTGAAAAAAAACTTTTTTTTATATTAAGAACTCTGCAAATTAAAAGCAAAGAACTTGGCGAAATTTGGGATTGTTTTTATAAAAAACTTAATTTTTCTACGAGTATACATGCTATCCCCATAAAAATGAACACAGTATATTACAATAAGCCATTTATTAATAATCTCGAGTTTGAACGGTTTTGCTACATATTAATAATCTCGTGTTTGAACGCTTTTGCTATATTAGTTTTTACAGGGTTGTCCAAAAGATATTCGTTCTTTTTCAATTTGTTGACGGTTCCCTATGGAGTTTCGGGAAAAAATCATCGCGGAAATATATGACCTATACTATATTGTTTGAACACCAGCAGTTTCAGGTTAATTCCTCATGTATTTTTCTAGATATTTGACAAAACGTCTAAAATCGCGAGTGACCGGTCACCTTTGGCCAGATAGTGTATAAACACAAAACTCAGTTTCACTTTGTTGGCTATACACATTTTAAGCAATTAAAAGTTGAAATATTATTGAAGGCAAGAATTATATGGATTTGTAAGTTTTGGAATGCCCTGAACACAATTTGATTATTTTTGGATTGTTGTTCATCTATGTGTTATACAAAGTTTGTGGGTAAAATTAATGCACAGAATTTCATAAAACTTCATATTTAGATAGATGTAGATAAAAACTGTCGCTGATTAGATTCCGTGTAAATCCCTTGCAAGCGGCACTGCTATTATCTATTTTCCATGCTGTTTGTTATTTATGGTATGGAATTGCACAAAATATGTGTACGCTTCTTGATAAAATCCAAGCTGATTTAATTTTGGCTTTGATTCCTGAACAAAGGATGGGGCATTGCTATCATATGCTATTTCCAATGAATATTACAGGTGTATTTCAGTTTCTATTCTTCAGAAATGCACAAAATTGTATACATATTCTTTTAAATTATATATGATTATTCAATTTTAATTATGAATAACAAGCAGAGGTGCTGTTGTTCTTTTTTTTTTTTTATCTACGGATTATTGCAACTTCATGTTAAGAGAAATGCAATGATTACTAATTCCTGGTCTGTGTGTAACTAAACTATATGTTTAGAAATATCATTTAGATATAGATTTTTAAAATTACTCGTTGAATAAAAGAAGCAAATATATATGTATATAAAGCATGATAATATAATTTTAGTTGAAATGCAGTTGCTCAGATTAAAAATTAGACAACACTTTGCGGAGTTTTATGTCAAACTTGACATTTTGAAGTTCTATACGAAAACAATAATATATATATGGCGGAAATAAGCATTTAAGTTGTAGCTTATTATTTTTTCCTCAGAAATTAACCGCTTTTTACTAAAGATTTCATAATATTGCCCTTGAAAACGAGTTACGAATCATTAGTTCCAATTTTTTGATGGTTGTACTCTCATTTTGAGTTCATTTTGTGGTTTTTCTATTTGGGTTTATGAATTTTCAATTTTGAGATCATACATTTCGTGCAAGGGATTTGTTGATGCTGACGATGATTCATTATTACAGGTCTTTTTTCATTGGTTGAATTGTTTTGGTTACAAATAGTTTTAGAAAATATTTCGGGTGTTTATGATTTCCTATATATATTTCTTTATTTACTTGTTCTTTTTTATGAATTCGCCTTTCTGTTGTTTTTCCTTTCGCCAGTTTTGAATGGCTTAATTTTTTAGTGCTTCATATATTGGTGATTAGGATATAGGTTTATTAAAAGAATTCATTGGTGATTGGTTGAATTGATAATAGTTGATCCAGATTTATTATGTGTGGTAACAGTGTAATGTATTGATGCTCAATTTATTATTATTTTTTTTAAGATGATGAATTGTGGTATTATATAATGGTTATATATATATACCGGGTGTCCCAAAAAGGACTGACTGATTTTAAAATTCAGTAACTTGCAAACGGTGACAGATATTAAAAAAATTCTTGCAGGAGGGTTATGCATAAGGTCAAAAGTTTTATTACAGTGATTTTCAATTTTAGTTCGATTTACAAACAATAGATGGCGCTGTAAGCAATAGTCGCTAAATACAGGCTCGATTTTTGGTCCTTTATCTTGTTCCATGAATAAAAAGGAGATGGAAATGTATTATCCGGGCCACGAAGTACCAAAAATCGAGCCTGAATTTAGCGACTATTGCTTGCAGCGCCATCTATTGTTTGTAAATCGAACTAAAATTGAAAATCACTGTAATAAAACTTTTGACCTTATGCATAACCCTCCTGCAAGAATTTTTTTAATATCTGTCACCGTTTGCAAGTTATTGAATTTTAAAATCAGTCAGTCCTTTTTGGGACACCCGGTATATATATATATATATATACACTGCTGGCCATTAAAATTTCAGCACCAGGAAGGAATGATCTGACGAATGTCAAAATCACATGAAAATAAGAAGAGGATAGAATATGCAAGTGATTAGTATTTTAGCGCATTTAGACGACGCAGGCGGAAGAATCGACATCTGAAGCACCGTATAAAAGAAAATTGCGTAGTGAATTTCTCATTCGGAAAGCGCGTTGTAAGGTCGGCGTTTGCTCCGAATATCGTGTTACGCCTCGAATAATAAGAAAAAATGCTTACCAGCAAGTGTCGTAATTCGATAGAGTGGCAGGATTTCTGCCTATTGAGAGTGTGGATTATCGTTCCGTGATATCTCCCGTTGCACTGGCCTAAATCCAACCACTGTCGTGTGAATATGGAATCAGTGGATTGCTGAGTGTCATACTGAAAGGCATGCATAATCTCAACGGCCTCCCACGACTAACGCCCGAGAGGACAGACATATTGTGATGTCGGCCCTGCAAAACTGTACAACTACATCACGGATCATTAGTCAGGAAATGGGCATGTTTGCAGCGCGCCCAGTATTCGCCCGTACGGTGCGATGACGTTTGCAGCTTCATGGACTGCCAGCATGGCGACCATTACTGTGGCTTCCCTTGACAATGCAATATAGGGAGAGACGGCGACGCTGGTGCGCCGAACGGCAAAGCTGGGTACAGGAGTGGCACAATGTTGTCTTTTCAGACGAGTCCCGGTTCTGCATGCAGTATTCTTATGGCCGTATACGTGTCTGGATACTCCGAGTAGAACGCTTGTCGTTTTCTTGCATTCGATATCGTAATAGGAGGCCCTGCAACTGGTGTGATGGCTTGGGCAGCCATTGGGTACACGACACGCACGTCTCTAGTTCGGATAGACGGTAATTTGAACGCAGATCGGAACATTTATGATACCCTACGTCCAGTGGTTGTGCCCTGTCTTGGAGGCCTGCCAAACGCCATCCTCCAACAAGCCCTAACCCAAGACCACATGTTGCACACCGTGTTCTGACCTTTCTAGATACACAGGGCATTCGATTGCTGCCCTGGCCTGCAGGGTCTCCAGATCTGTCACCCACTGAGAGCATTTGGTCATGGACTGCTGAGAGACTGGCCCGCTACCCCTCTCCAGTTAATATGATTGATAAAGAGTGGCATAGACTTGAAGCAGTATGGAATGAGTTGCCCGTTTCTGTCATCCAAGCTCAGTTCGATTCCATGCCTAACCGGGTAAGGGCCGTTTTAGCTGCCAGGGAGAGAAGCTGTTTCTACTAATTTCACACCCCTGTAAATCCCCAAACTGCTTACAAATTTAATCCTTTTGTTTACATGTCATACTGTTTACGTACAATAAATATCTTTTTTGTATTTTCTTTCTTTCATGGTGTTGCAATTTGAATGGCCAGCAGTGTAGATAGATAGATAGATAGACAGAGGAGACTGGGGAGGATTGACCATAAGGGAGGCTTGACCCACCCTTCAGTTTTCATATTTAAAAGAATTTCAGAGTTTTGCCAATAGGTGGGAACCAAAGCTACTTAAATCCTCAATCAATAGTCTTTGATGAAGACAATTTAAACAGGTGTGAAAAAATCAATTGTAAAGTGTTTTCAACTTAAAAAGTGTATTTTTTAAAAAAAATTTGTAAGATTTTCTCAGATAAAATCTATCATAGAAATTTAAGTAAGCAGGTTTTAAGTAATGTAGAAATACTGAGTTTTCATTCCAGGTATAAAGATTGTACAGCAAATTAGGCTAAGCATAACCATATGCTATACTTAAAAAGTGGCTATGTGGGGTGGCTTGACCCAATCAATCTCGAGAGGGTTGCCCAGATGATCAAAGCTCCTTAAAGAATTTTTGGAAATCTTTTGATTACACATTGTACATAATTAAGGGTTAATGGCATAGCTGTCAACTCTTCCGCTTTTTTATGCTAAAAAAATTAATAAAAAATTTTGCCTTATTTAATCGGCAGGTTACGACGATTTAAAAAGGTAAAAATTAATATAAAATTTTTGTTGTACAAAAAAGCGAAAGATGTTGGCAGCTATGGTTAATGGTTATATTTCTAAAATAACGTAAATTTATTCTGTAAAGCTACAGTAAAATGAAGTGATAAAAAGGAAAATGTTTAAAACTGATTAAATGGAGATGAGAAAAATTGTTATGAGAAGCAAGGAAAAAATTAATGAAATATAAAATGGAAAGTTGATAGGAACTTTTATGTCATTTAAATAGTACCGATTGTACGTAAATAGAAAGAA
Organism: Maratus speciosus; assembly: GCA_963932465.1. Classification (NCBI taxonomy): domain Eukaryota; kingdom Metazoa; phylum Arthropoda; class Arachnida; order Araneae; family Salticidae; genus Maratus; species Maratus speciosus. The sequence continues at coordinate 574,786,008 of OZ010792.1, forward strand.
TGGAAGAGACTAAAAAGGATGAAAGCAGCAGTAAGAGATGTTAGGTATTCATTCCTCTGCAAAAGAACATAACATTGATCAAAACACTTAGGAATGTGTGTAGATAAATTTCACCCAGATAAACACAATGAGATAAAGCCAAAGTATGTAGAAACTAGGCTTGCCAAGTCGAGTGTCAAAAAAGTGGGTGTTTAAAACGGAAGTTTTCTTCTGTGCCTTGAACTCTGTCTAAGAAGATTTGTTTACATATCACATTTTTCTAAATATTTTTTAATAACAACTAAACCTTGTAGCATAAAGTTATTCTGCTTTTTTTAAACTGACTTGATTTCTCTTAACGAATAATTCAATATAAAATAAATTAAAATGGCTCAAGCCTTCCGTATGTGGGGAGCCTTGATCCATTAGTTTCTAATGTTTAAAATCAATCATTTTTCAAGTTTCTTAAATTGTACACTTATGTTGCAATTTTATTTTGATAACTGATTGTATAACGAATAAAATGATATATGAAACTTCATTCTAAGTTCAATATTTACAAAATAAAAAATCATTTTGTAGAAAATGGATCAATCCTCCCCAGTCGCCCCTATATACAGACACATAGCAAGAGGCGTCAATCGAAAAAAGAATTTAATTAGCTCTGAAAGATATTATACTATACTCATACAGTAGGATTGGTGGAAACATAAAAAAAAATTTAGCATCACACGCCTAAAACAGTTGATGTAATTCTGAGCACCATAATAGGGAATAAAAACAGGGGCAAGTTAGGGGCGCAGGCCTTAAAAGAAGTAATTTTAGGATATTTATGGTGAATATTTTTATATTTCAGTGGAAAATAACTGAAATCTTGCCTGAGGCAAGTGAGCGAAGACGCTGTCTTTTAAAAGTCATATCTTATATTATAATACGAGCAAAAATTGTGTTTGTATGTGTGTGTGTGTATGTAAATTTTATCTTAAAAACGGCTCTAACGATTTTGACTAAATTTTACATTTTACCATTTTCGGGCACGCGAAGACCCCTGGACTAGGTCATGTGTTCGAGAAAATTCGATTAGTGGGTCATTTTGTGTCATAATAGATCAGGATCAAGTTAATTATATCTAAAAAAGGGCTCAATCGATTTTGACTAATTTTTATATCCAACCGTTTTGGGGCACGAGAAAACTATTGGGCTAGGTCACATGTTTGAGAAATTTCGATTAGTGGGTCATTTTTGGGTCACTTCGGGTCAAGCTAATTTTATCTAAAAAACAGCTCTAACGATTTTGACTAGATTTTGTAATCTACTGTTTTGGATTACGAGAAGACCAATGCGCTAAGTCACATGTTAGAGAAAATTCGATTATTGGGTCATTTTTGGATCACTGTGGGTCAAGATAATTGTATCTAAAAAACGACTCAAACGATTTTGACAAAATTTTGTAATATAAGATTTCTGGGCATGAGAAGACCATTGGGCTAAGTCACATGTTTGAGAATATTCGATTAGTGGGTCATTTTTGGGTGACTGTGGGTCAAGCTAATTGTATCTAAAAAAGGGGTTCAAACGATTTGACAAAAAATTTTATTACATCGTTTCCCAGCACGTGAAGACCATTGGGATAGGTCCCATGTTCGATAACTTTAGGTTCGTGTGTCCCTTTTGGGTTACCGTGGGTCAAGCCAATTTGATCTATAAAACGACTTTAACGATTTTGAATAAATTTTGTATTCTACCGTTTTCGGGTTCGAGAAGAGCATTGGTTAGGTCGCATGTTCGAAAAAATTCGGTTAATGTGTAATTTTCAGTCACTATGTCTCAGAACCATGCCGATTGTATCTAAACAGCAAGAGAATAAAATACCGAATTGAACACTGCTTGGTCATCCCTGCTAGTGTTATTTATTTAACAGGGACTTTTCGGTAACGTATTAATACAATATTAGGTTCCAGCGTAGTAACGGTGTTATATTTATCCTAATCCAGAGGGTGTTTAACTGTTTGCACATATTGGGAACGATTTTGATGATAAATTAAAAAACAACGATGAACAACAGGGGGGAAATGTCTGACAACATGTAATAATTTGATAACTGAAAGATTGGCTGCTATGAAAAAATATCGTCTGCTACTGAAATGGCACGCGAAAGAAGCGGGTGGCTTGAAGGTTATATATTTGCTCTTTTCGAAGATAATTATTCATATTCCGTGATTGAGAAACGTTGCGAGAAGCATGGTTTTAAAGTGGCGAAGCATAAAGTAAGTGATATCATAAATTGCAAAGGAAAAGGTCTGTAATCTTTAAAGCTATCTAAAAGAAAACACCAAAAAAGGTACGTACCGTCTCTAGCATTTCTTGCACTCTATGGTTGTAATGGAAATTCCAAACTTCAAAGAACTATCACAAAATCTTTGCATTCATCTGTAGCAACTGTAAATAAAATAATTAATAGTGATTTGAATTTAATTAAAACAAAAAAATGTACAATTCGTTGCCTGCTACCATGTGGTAGCAGATGATGAAGACATGTTGTTGAGAGAAAGACAAGATGCAGAGTGCTAAATGGAAACCATTCAGCAGGTGATAAATGAAAAAAAAAAGTCACAATTTATGAAGCGTGTAATTATCTAAATGACTGTATTAAAAATAGGTTGATTTATTACCGGAAAAGAGGCTAAAAAGACTTAGAACTTTGATTTAAACACTGCAAAAAAAGTTTCTCTAAAGAATTTATGGTGATTGCTGGAACCTCTTATAAAGGAAAATTAAAGATCAGAAAAGTTGAGAGAAATGTCAAAATTAAATCTACTTATTATCAAAACAATGCTCTAATTCCTATTTTTAAAGAATAAATTCCAAAACTTTATCCTACGGACATTAAAAGAGTTGAGTTCCACCAGGATAAAGCGAACAGTCATACATCCAAAAGTACAGTGTCGCATTTCTCGAAAAAAATGACAAGAAAAAATGGAATCAAGTGTATGCCGTTTAATTTTATTCCAACCAAGTGCCCAGATGTTTCGCCAATGGATTACTGTGCCTTTGAACTATTAAAGCTGTTCTTAAATCCAAAAGGGCAAATTTGTGACATAAGTTTAAATTTATTTTTAGTTGGAAATGCATGAAACTAGCAGGTGTTGTTGTTCAGAAACTATGTAATCGAGCTGTTTTTTTTTTTTTTCGTTTTTTTTGCAAGCGCAATAGATCTTTCAGAAAATAGTGTCAAAGTGGACGTTTCGAACCGAAGTTCCCAAAGGAAGCAGAAAAACCAGTTGGCGAAGGGAGAAAAACGTCTTTGTCACGTGATCAAAATCGCTTATAACTCAATAGGTAATTTATTGATCAAAAAATAGAACACACAGTTCGATTCCAAATCGCTTCCACGGTCAGCCCTCTCAATTTCATATCTTTCCGTTAAAAAAGGAATTTGTAAATGTGTCAAAACGTTTTGCCTTGTTGGGCAGAGCATTTGAGAACAGCCTTAAAACAAGCTCTTGGGAAACGCCGACCCACTACGTTGCGTGGACTCTGGAAATATGTGTTGGAGGAATGGAACAAAATTCCACTTCCAGTCTTACAAAAAGCCCTACTCTCTTGGAAATACCGCTGCAGTACGATAGTTCACAACAAGTGTTACCAGATAGGATATATTAAAAAATAATTGTTTTGATCTATGTATTTTATTTGTTTTGTCAATATAGTTCCCAATATATTTAAATACCCTCTGTACTTTAAATAAATCAATTCTTAATGCAGAATCAAACCTATAGGCATCAGTTATTCTTTCGTAACATATAAAATTAAAAGCAGGTATAACAAGCATTTATAAGTTCATTTGAACTGTATGATTCTCCCATATAAGAAATATTGTTTTTTAAATTCGATACGACAATTTATTTTCATATATGACAGAAGAATAGGTATGCCAAACGTTGGGCTATTTTATATATCTTGGAATTAAATAATTTTATAATCATTAAATGATTTTATTAACTTTGTTATTTTCATAAAAATAGATAATATACTAAAAAAAAAATAACATACTATTGAGATGTAAAAACCAAGTTACAAATAAAAAGAGAAAATTTTGGTTGAATCGAAAAAAGTAACATACTATTTGGTTGAATCGAAAAAAATAACATACTATTTTGATGTAAAAACCAAGTTACAAATAAAAAGAGAAAATTTTGGCTGAATCGAAAAAAGTAACATACTATTTGGTTGAATCGAAAAAAATAAATACTATTTTGATGTAAAAACCAAGTTACAAATAAAAAGAGAAAATTTTGGTTGAATCAAAAAAAGTAACATACTATTTGGTTGAATCGAAAAAAATAACATACTATTTTGATATAAAAACCAAGTTACAAATAAAATGAGAAAATTTTGGTTGAATCGAAAAAAGTAACATACTATTTGGTTGAATCGAAAAAAATAACATACTATTTTGATGTAAAAACCAAGTTACAAATAAAAAGAGAAAATTTTGGTTGAATCGAAAATGATAACGATATCAAAAGACAAATCCCCCTCCCCCTAGAGATATCTCACGATATCATATACCGGACACTATGAAGGAGGTTCAGTAGCTTTTAGGTTCATACATGCAATAAAAACTCCAACACAAAAATACGGGAACAAAAACTTTATTTTAACTATTAAAATTACTAGAAAGCAAATTAGAATCACAATAGGGGGAAATGGATTTCTTAGCATTAATGGAGAGAGAGGCCCCCATTTAAACAAATGCACCGAAGTGCTGAAAACAGGAAATTAGTACCTTCTCAGTACATGGTCAGCATAGAAGTGACTCATTTTACAAACAGCTTCGATAACTTGGCGTTACAAATCCATCGCCAATTTTACTATTCTAATCGTGAACGAAGAGTGAACAAAGGTTTATTGGCGCGCAAAAATGATTACACTACGCAATCTGGTATCTCTCCAGGCATCAATCAAATGGTTGTTAAATAACTGTCACCCAGCATAATCAAAACGGCGTCAAAGTTCTGAATTGAATAAATTTGTTTATGCTTAATAATGTTTTATATGCTAAAAACGACCGTTACATGAAAATGTGCTATAATTATAAAAGGCATCTGTATTAGATAAAAAGGAAGTTAAAATTAACTGCAATCATTTTCCGAGACATAAGCTATAAACAACATATTATTTATGTTTGAGTATTACATTGTAACGGCGAAAGATAAGCAATAAATAAGAATGAATAAATTCAGCGTGGGCATATACGAATCAAAGTTATTGACAGCTGCATTTCTCTTTTTGTGATATATTTAATTGCCCACGAGTTATCGGAAAGTAAATTGCTTTCCTGGGAATGAAAGATTACAATCAACTAAAATGAATATTACTACTTTAAATAAACCAAGGTTATAGAAAGAAAAATAAAACAGATAAAATTCGATACGGAAAATAAGCGCCGACTTAGATTATAAAATTTTAACTTAAAGAGGGGGAATAACAACACGTTTTAAAAGACAAACAAAATGATTTAAATTAATTTAGAAGCAAACATGATATGAGATAGAATCTCTATCACAGACACCCCCCCTCACCCAAATAAAATCATAACGTTATATATGCACAGCCTCTTTGAATTTTTTACAAATAAATTTCTGTTTCTAAAAAATGCATAACTTACAATTTATATATTTCCTTTTGGATAATAATTGCGAATAATATATTTTTTGAGATAAAAGGCTAGTTTTTTTCTTTCTTTTTTTTTTTTTTTTTTTTTTTGTTTTGTTTTGTTTTGTTTTAGACGAGTACCTGCGAAATAAAAATATTTTATATGTAAATAAAAAAGCATATCGTACTACGATAAAAATATATTTTACATGTTTTTGTATTTATTTTACATGATGGCTAATATTTTATTAAAATGCTTTACTTTAAAAAAAATCAACCACATTATTTTATCATTTGTTTACAGAATTTTAAATGTTTTCATTTTTCATTTTTTTTTAAATCTCTCCATGTAAAATTATAAATTGCGTCAGTACCACTTTTCAATTGCTCTATCAATTTAAAAAAAATGTTTCATTTTTGTTTTATTGAATATAATTTTAAAATGAGAAATAATTTAAAATCACATTTTAGCAGGCAGATATAAATACGGAAAAAAATATTCTAAAGTTTTTAATAGCAGAAACTGCATTTATTTTATTTTTATCTTTATTAGGTCTGATTTTTTTTTTCTAACAGGCACAATTAATTATCATATTATGTACTTTTCATCTATCTATTGTTTTTTTTTCAAACGTATAATTAATAAACGCAGTCTTATAACTGACATGAAACTAAAAGATTTTGTTTCGGTTAATGTAAAGTCATATCTATGTGCATCAGTTATTCTTTTGTAATTCAGAAAATTTAAAATAAATGCAGAAGATATTCGTAAATGCGTTTTAATCACCTGATGTTTTCATAATCGATTTCTTTTTATCCGACTGCCAAGAAGGGTTATGTGTTTCACGCGTATCTGGGTATGTGCATTTCTTTATACCCTCGAAACATCTCAATGGTTCGATGGATTTTAATAAATGATATCTCTATCGATTCGTCTTAATCGTCCGATGGTTATAGGCTAGATTTGATTTTATAAATTCAAAATGGCAGCCGTGAAATACAAAATGGCTGTAGAGACGAAAAAAATTTACGCACAATATTGAGTGGCATATCATTGGATAGTTCTTTCAAAATGAAGACGATGTTTCATTAAAAAGAGAGAAACAACGTTTAAAGAACACAAATGTAAGTAATGTTAACAAGTTGGAAATTGCTCGTCAAACGTGGCAAATGAGGTGCGTTCGTATTATCGGTGCGTTATAATTATTTTTTGCACCCCATATTGTGCTGAATGTATAATTTTTTGCGCTTCATAAAGTGCATAGTCTGTAACATCATTAAAATACACTTCCAATAATTTTTTCCCATTCCCCGTAATGTAACGGAACACTTTTGACTGTCCCTGTAATTAAACTATACATCCGATTTTCCTAAAATTTGAAATAGCTCGACAACATTTTGCAACAATTATATCTTTAAAATTTCAGACCATTCGGAAGGCTGTAAAATCATTAAAATGCACTTGCAATAATTTTTCCCATTGGCCGTAATGTAAAGAAAAACTTTTGACTGTCCCTGTAATTAAACTATACATCCGATTTTCATAAAATTTGAAATGGCTCGACAAAATTTTGCAACAATCATATATTAAAAATTTCAGACCATTCGGTTGGGTAGTTTTTGCTCTGTTACATGCGGACAGGCAGACGGACAGACGGACGGACTGAACGACGACTATAGGTGCTACGTATTTATATAATTACGAAATAATAATAATTTATATAATAACTCTAAATCCCCATCATCAGTGCTTATAAATTAAAAATAAAAATTAAATTATGGAATGACTGACATAGAATGATATGAATACTGACATAGTTATCACCAAAGCAGATAAGGGTAGCCAGATTGTCGTTATGGACAAGTCTGATTACCTGACCAAAACACAGGATTTGATAGATGAGGGTCCTTATAGAAAGATCAAATCTGATCCTTCTCAAAAAGAATTGAAAATTGTTAAATCTGCTATCGAACATTCCCCCTCATTTCCAACAATACTAAATCTTCTCTCTTTCCTTCAGCAGGGCCGAAACTAAGGGGGGGGGGGAGAGGGGGCATGTGCCCCGGGCGCAAGAACGAAGGGGCGCCAAATGAAGGATTATACCTTTGGAAAGGATCATTTTCTTCTGATGGACTGGTGGCTTCCATTATTATGAAACAGCCATTATAAATGAAGTGTTAGGTGAAGATGAAAGAGCAGCCGTAAAAAAAAAAATGGACATAATTTTTTTTTGCAAAAAAAAATTATGGCCATTTTTTTCCCATTCGGACCAGAAAATCAGAGTTCTAACTTTTTACGGCTGCTCTTTCATCTTCACCTAACACTTCATTTATAATGGCTGTTTCATAATAATGGAAGCCATCAGTCCATCAGAAGAAAATAACTCGGTGAAAGCGGAAACTCGGTTAGGCGGGACTCGGATAATCGGGACTTTCTGAATATGTCGTTTTAAAAATGATCTTTAGAATATTTTTGTTGATATTCAGATGGACCTCCCCCTTGGATCCGCCACTGTAGATTACGTAGTTCAGTATATCACATATTTTATGATTGCATATTTTAAATTTTAAAATAAAGCGTCTATTATAAAATTAGTAAAATTCTCTTTGCAAATATACTTTGTGGAAGAGGGGGGCGCCAAAATCCATGTTTGCCCCGGGTGCAAAAAAGGCTAGTTTCGGCCCTGCCTTCAGTTTCACATTGCGCAAGATTTTATACGCTCCCAAAGGTCCACAAACTAGGCATTCCTTTCAGATCAATAGTTTCGAACATGGTACATCTTCCTACAAATTAGCGAAATATCTTACCTCTATTTTCTCCCCCTTGCTCTCTAACAACATTTACACTTGCAGGAACTCTTATGAGTTTGTTAATAAGCTTCGTAGTTTCGATGGTACTCAAAACAATAATATTGTTTCATTCGATGTAAAATCCCTATTTACTAACGTACCGGTTCAAGGTGCTGGTCAAAACTGTCTTAGAGTACGCCTACAAGAATTTCATTATACATATTACGAAATTGATGAGCTTATAAATCTTACTAGCATTTGTTTATCGCAAAACACATGCATTTTTAATGGTAATTGCCGAAACGTCAGTGAAGGCTTACTGTGGAGACACGAAAAGTTTTGGTTTCCGTTAGTCTGTCTGTCTGTTAGTCTGTCTGTCTGTTCCGCGATAACTGCCGTAAAAAGCATCCGATTATCTTAATTAAGGATGCATGTTGGTGAAATCCCCGGATTTAGCTGTATAGTTTTTGGTTAAATTTGGTTCATTCGTTCGGAATATATAGAACATTTTATTTTGCGACTTAATGCTTTCCTATAGCAATTCAGACGATTTTTCCATTTTTATTTGTTGAAAAGAAATGGCTCATATGATTAAAGGATTTAAATGCTAAATTAAGGATGATGAAATTTCCTAATTAGAACCATACATTATTCATATTAGTTTGAAATTTTGTGTATACATTTGTCAGAGTTTTTAAATTCGGTGTATAACTTTTATGGGGGGATTTTATATATGTGTTTGAATAATATAAAATATATTTTTTAATATAAATTTTCTTTTTAAGCACATATTTAATTGTTTTTATTATCTTTTAACTGTTACCTAGCAGCGAACTACACATAAAAATATCGTCAATGTGAAAGTATGTGTAATTGTTTGAAGTTAAATCAAAGTCAAAAGGGACGAATTAATGCCTTTGTGTCTTTACATATAGATGGAATTTACCACAGAAATAAAGAAAGACTATGTTCTATTTATTTTGTTCAAATATTTTTCTTTTAAGTTAAAAAGTTCAATATTTTCATAAGGAATAAATCGACATTTTGCTATGAAATTTAACAATCATTTTTTTTTCTTTGCCGTTGCCACGAAAATTCAATCCCGGAATAAGAATTTATCCTAAACAGTTAATTTTGATTTGAAAGATTTTTATGTGCGAGAGGAAAATGAAATAAAAAATAGACATGCATACGCCTTCATATTAGAAATAAAGTGAAAATACGAAAAGAAGGTGAATTTGATCTCATGTATCAAAAATAAAACGAATACGCTTTGAGGTTGAAATAAAGGGGGCTTGTGTTATGATATTAATTCTTATTATAAAAAAAAATGTTACTAATATTTCATAGTTTATCGTCTGCACAAAGCTAACAGAAATGTTAATTCTTAATCGAAAATTCCAATGAGGAAAAAAAAACTTTTGAAGAGCAAATATATAGTAAATATCAAAATTATGCACCGCAAAATTATCGCTGTCGAAAATGACGTCATTGTATCGGGAAATAAATATTTTCATCCTTAAAAACCAAGCATTAACTAGATTGCCTGAAAAAAATATTTTTTGACGGGTGTTACTTCTTAATGCCGCCTCATTTCAGAAAATATGAATGAAAATTATTTTATTTTTAAAGGAAATTACATTTTTATTCATAAAACCTAAACGTTTAATATAATTGCGTCAATGTAAATCATTTTCTGTGTTACCAGTATTGAAAAATAAGGCTCGGAAGTGTAAAAAGAAATCTAAGATTTGCGCTAACCATTAGCGCAATCAATAAAAAGTTACGTATGTAAATTAATAAGACCACGGGGGGTTCAGGGGGGCTCCGCCCCCCTGAAGAAATCTACTTTATTATTTAAAAAATATACAAGAATTAACAGCTCATGAAAATTTCGAAATATCCTTCCATAAAGTTTTTAATTTAATGCTTCTAATGTCTGAAAACTTCGTATTTTTTATTCTTATAAATAATTACATAATTTGAAAACTTTAAATTGCGGTTTGCAGGAAACTGAATATTACCAAAGTGAGTCTAAAAACAATGACTTGCAGAGCTGACGTTGAGGCTCCTGATCTGCAGATTTACTAGTTTATATTGCATGACTGATGGTTTGTCTATGGGCTCCCCCCTCAGCCCCATCCTCAGTGACATTTACATCCACTATTACGAATTAAACCTTTTCAAGAAATTATCTTTTCCATTTTACATCCGCTATGTTGACGGCTGTTTTGCCTTATTGAACTCTGATGGGCTTGATCTTACAAATATTCTCGATACTATGAACTCTATAGATGAACATATTCAGTTCACTTCCGAACTCGAAAATAACTGTCGTTTGCCCTTCCTTGATGTCATGGTTTTGCGCGAAAATAACTTATTTCACACTACACTGTAAATTAAAATGTCTGAAATTCAAACACTTAAGTGTCTGAAACGGAGTGTTCAGTTTTCAGACATTTTAAAATGTCTGAATTTTTTCAGACACTTTTCGCGTCTGAATTTCAGACACTTCAAACGTCTTAATAGCATCCATTTTTTTTGTAAGCATCATACGTAGCCATGTTTGACCACGTTGAATCCTGGAAAAATATTTGGCGGGGGTCCTGCCCCCCCCCCCCCCTACAACCTGATTTTTCTGGTGCTCCCAATTTTGGTACGCCATTTTTGTTAAGCTGATAATTTAAATCTTTTACGACATTTTACTGATTATAATCAATATTTTGAACTTCAGAAGTAGAACAAGATTAAAACAAAAAATATTTATCTAAATATTAGATTTTTTTAATTTGTTTTATTTTTAATCTTATTTTACTTTAAAAGTTCAAAATATTGATTATAATCAGTGGAATTTCGAAACAGATTTAAAATATAAACTTTACAAATATTGCACATCAAATTTGTGGGCACTAAAATCGTAGGGGGGCGGGGCACGGCCCAGTATGCCCATTCTTTAATCAAGAAGTTCTTTTGCAAAAAATGCAACCCTGCATTATTGTTATCTTAATTGAGATGTCCGGTATTCGGGAGTATCCGTTGTGGAGGTTAATGGACATTCCCGAATAGCTATTCTGAAACATCTATTTAGCGAATACTTTTTTAATCCGCATGGCATACATATTTGCATATTTTTACCTCACAAAAGCAGACATCTCCGATTATCGGACAAATTCAGCGGCAAGGGCTATTGAGGGCTTTTAAAGTACAGGGATAAATATATATATTTCTTATAATCTTGTCCTACTCTACTTCATATAATTTAAAAATAGATTTTTTAAAAATTTATATTGCCACATAGGCAATTTTACATATATATCAGATGATAATCACAACAGCTATTTAACTATGAATAAATAAATAAATATTCTACTTTACCCTTTGCACTCGACGGCTCCGGAGCGGAGCCATTTAAAATTTGTCTTCAAACTCGAGGGCTCCGCTACGGAGACAATGCAAATAATTCTGTGATACCTGTCTAGAAAAGCCAAGATTACATGGTAATATGTAATAGTACATATGTAATTTTAAATCTATAAAAGTAATTATTATTGTTATTTTTTTTATTATATCAGGATACCCAAGTTAAAGATGAACTTCACGGCCTACAGAGTAGATGGAAATTGTTTTTAATTAAAAACTCTTGTAGATCCCGAATTATTTCCGAAATAGTAAAATTTTCATTTTTATTTTTTCATTTTCCTTTCCATCGAAATTTTTTTGCTCTGAAGGATACGAAATAACATCAAAATTGTAACGATTTCGCCTTTTCGAGCCCGTGGATCCGAAATAGTATAATTTCTGTTTTGTTTTCTTCTTTAGATTTCGATAGTTGGATTTTTCGGGTTTGTTGGACGTAAAATTGAAAAATTTGTAAAAGGGAAAATATTTTTTGTCTTTTTTTCTTTCGAAGCTCTAAGAACTGAATTAATACTTAAATGGTGAAATTTTCGCCTTATGTTTCTTGCGTTTCCTATCCCTCATAATTTTAACCAACAGTAATACTAGTACCAGCCCGGAGTCGGAGTTGGAGTCAGCCATTTTTCCCACCGACTCCGCAGCCCTGGCTTCCACCCCGAAGAAGGTAAGCCATGGAATGTCGAAGGGGAATACGAGTTTGGTCACGTCCTCGCTAGAGTGAAATATGCAGATCAGTCAGTTCTTGGAACAGCTAGGTGAAGGTCGTTCATTCTTTTAGGAGCTCTATGTGAGCAGAGTTAGTCTTTTGCTGTAAGCAAACGCTATAATTGTTATATAAACGCTAAAATTGGAAAAAGCCAGGATTTTGGCTTGTGGAATTCTCCTGTGGACAGCTGGTATGCTCATTTTCTTTGTACATGATTTACTTTTTTTTATTATTATTAATTTTGTTATGTTTTTATATTGAATTGTGTGTTAATTCAATTATCTACTAGCTGTAGTGATTTTTTTCTTGTGCCGATTTGAATATGACACAGTACTCCAGGACCCAAGTAACCGCAAAATACGTTAGTATTTTCTCTTGAAATATGCTTTACGATCCGTTCTTTTTCAAATGAAATTACAAGTGGACTTGTGAACTAATTAGGCCATACTTTTTTTATAATTTTATTTTAAATTGCGATGTTAGAAAATGTAAAATAATAAATAGATTTTTAAATCAAATAACGAATAAAAATGTTTAAAAATATCAAAATTAAAAAAACGCTCAGAAGTTCTGATAATTCAAACAAACATTAAAACAATAACAACATAATAAATCAACTAGACTTCGAAATCCGTTAGCTGCAAATAATCAAAAGATTTCTACAATAAAATTTCAACGTGGACATTCTTTTCTCGTAAGTTTTTCTACTTTCGTCAACGTTAATATTTTTTGTTCATTCTAACATTCTATTTGTTGAAAAAGGTCTTGAAATTGGCAGGAATTTTCCGTTTTCTTTTGGTAATTCTTTCCCTTATTTGACGGAAATAGCGTTTTTGTATGTGAAGAAAACTAAACAAAACAGCAAAAGAGAAAAATATAAGAAAGAAAGGTAAAACGGTTTTCCCTTTAACAATTTTCAACTTTATATATATCAATGAGATTTTTACGAGTTTATTTCAGGTATGCTGGGTTATTTTTATCACATTTCAAATAAAAATATTCACTTCCGGTTCTTTTTAGGGTTCCGTACTAAAAAGGTAAAATGTAACCATTATAAGATAACTACTGCGTCTGTCTGTCCGTCTGTCATAGCCATTTTCTCGTAAACTATGGGAACGTGGAAAATTCAAATTGGCTGAAGTAATAAAGTTTATTGAGCTACATATTTATAAATTTTTAACCATTCACAAATATATTTAGGAAAAATGTAGAGGGGCTAATTAAGTTACTTGAAAAAAATATATGTATTTCTTTTTATATCGTGTGAGGTATCGTGTGAAAGCTTTCGTAACGCCGAAGAGAAGTCAGAACCGTAACTCCAAACTGCAAGACTGATGGAATGTTTTCCTACAGACGGCCGAAACACATTTGTTAGTCCATCCTTTTGGCAACAGTTTAAAAAAAAATGGTCAATGTTTGTAATTATACTTTAGTAAGTCGAAAAAACTCAAGACTCAAAAATAAGATTCTCAATATAGCTGCCTGGTTCAAAACATGGTGATTTATAATAAATACAAAATATTAGTAACAAAAACACTACTTGTAATAACTATAATACGAGTAATAATAATAATAATAATAATAATAATAATAATTAATGAATATATATGAAAACTATTTACAATGGAAACAAAGACGATAACAAAAAAACATAAATCGTCGTCTAAAGAAGTGTCCGAGAGCTATGGAAATTATTTCTATCAAAAATACATTTCTTTTATTTTTAGGTATTATATTTCAGAGATATCGTCGAAAATGTAATGCAAAAATATGCCCCCCCCCCCCTCTATTTCCGAATTTACTGAAACTAAAATTTTGAAAAAATTAGGGGCAGTAGAAGTTAATTTAAACCTTGCAGGAAATCTATAACGATTACCCTAGGTCACATAGTTTTTGAAAAAATAGCATATCGTCGCCTCAGATCAACAATAGGACGCCTAGTAATAATCGAAAATGAGATGTCTGACTTACTGCTATGAAAAACTATGTCTGCATCTAGTGGAACAGTAGGGAATTTTTATAAAACACGTCTAAGGTATAGTATTAAACATAACTTTGCGTTTCAGAAGTTGTTTCACTAGATCCAAACACAGTTATGGTGAGCGATTGACTCGTAGGTTTACCATTGTGTTTTCCTGCTCCCAGTCCTTCATGTTTTCATACCTTTGGGTGCAGGAAAACACAATGGTAAACCTACGAGTCAACCGCTAAAATCGGTTTTTCAGGTGTTTACCATCAAGATAATGCTTGGCAGACCGATTGCGTTTTAATAGGCGAATCAAGATCTAACTAATCCTAGAATTTCATCCGTGAACTCAATGAGGTGATTGTCTATGCTGCCGGCTCCAGGTCTATGGCATTTTTCATCTAGCAATCTGTATAAAAATATTTATATTTCATATTTTTATTCCATTTGAATACTAAAGTATTAAAAATTAATATTTAAAACCCCAGCCACAATTTCATTAAAGGCGAAATCTTCACAAAATTAACTTCAAAATTCAAAGCTTTTTAAAGAAATTAATCAGGCCATAACCATCTAAGACAAATATATTTACTTCAAACTGCTTTACTACTGTGCGACTATAGCCGAGAGGTTTCATAATACTAATGTAGCTGGTTCGACTCAAATGTCAGGAACTTTATTTTATCCCCATTTTCATGTGTGGACGTATATTTTACCTCCTGCAACGGAGAAAAAAAGAAATGGATATTTGCCTGTTAAAGGAAAAATTCTGGTAGCACTCCTGCCAGGAAAATTTCCGTGAATTGAAGAAAATATTTTTGAAAGTGTACTATTAAGTGCTTTAAGTATTAGTAATTGCAAAGGACTTGAACGACGAACATTAATGCAACTGCTTACTTCCCCTTTTTCTGGAAGAACTCGATTAACATTGTAATGGCAGTGCAATTTTCGATCTATTGATTTCGCATGTCATTTTCATTGTAAAAGGATTTATACTCTCAGCAATACCTTCTTCAATTTACGGAAATATTCCTGGCAACACTGCTACCTGTATATATTCGAGAGTTGAAGAAATTTCCGTTCTTTTTAATTCCGTTCTAGGACAGAGAATTTCCGTTATCTAAAGAAAAGGGAGTTCCTTAAAAAAATACTTCTCTCGTTCTTCCGTGGATCCTCTTGGGTTTGAACATGAGACCGCGCATCTCGAATCGAGCACCTTAACCACTCGGCCAACGAGCATTTGGAAAAGGGCAAGTTTAAAATTAAGATACAGGTTTTCTTCAAATGGGGGATTGGTAAGGCTACTTAAATTTCTTGTTCAGAAAGCTCAGAAATTTAAACTTGATTGTAGGGACATTTCGTATCAATTTCGTTGCACATATTACCGTGATTTTGACTGTGTTGCTTGTAAAAAGCCTGAAAATCTTAATAAAGTTTAAATGACAAACACTGCTAATCATTAAAATCAGTTTCTGTGTGTCTTTATTTTAAAGTTTAGAATTATATACAGGGTTATATACATTATATGCATTATATACATTCTGCCCGGGAAGAAATTGGGTCCTTTAAAGGTCCATTCACAAAACTTTTCCATCTCCAAACCGAACTTTTCACAATATTAATCCTTTAAAAGGGAAATCTGGCCTATCGCAAAACAGCTGATGTCATCAAAGAATCTATTACCTAGCTTTTTTACTTATAAAGGATATGTTAAAAAGGTATAAACAACATTGTAAAACAAAATGTTATGATTTTCCTGAACTTTGTGTTGTAATAATATTTCAAGCCTCGATGCCGTGAAATCGAATTCAAGAAGCAAGTGAAGTAAACATCGATTTCTTTCTGCCACGTGCAACACCGCTGCCATCGAAATACTCAAGCCAGAGGACACGAGTTGTGACGTCATCACTAATCGACCGACTTCTCATTAGTGTTGGAATTCACACCGGAAAATTTCGAACAGCAATTTTATTTTAATTTATTTATGGAATATCTATCATCTTATAAAACAACAATAACTATTTAAACTTACTGGTGAGAGTTTGGAATCCCCCAATAAAAAATCAGCCAGATGCGGCAACACACATTGTGACATTCCGCATCTGGTTGAATTTTTATTTAGGGATTCCGAATTCTCACCAGTAAATTTAAATAGTTACTACTGCTTTATAAGATGATAGACATTTCACAAGTAAAATAAAAGAAAATTGCTATTCAAAATTTTGCGGTATGAATTCCATCACTAGTGAAAAGTTGATCGATTAGTGATGTCGTCAGAACTCGTGTCCTCTGGCCTTGAGTATTTCGATGGCAGCGGCAACACGCAGCCAGTAACAACGCAACTTTATCCAGATTTGAGAAATTTTAAAAGACTCTTAAAGACAGCAGCTTGAAAATTTTACAGCGACTGTGTTGGCAGCCGAGGTTCCAGCACCTTTTTTTTCGTAGAATACAGAACTTTTTTTTAAAGGTGAAGAACCTGAATATCATAATCATTTCAAGTTCACAAAATTATTAATATATTTTTCACAAATATAACAAGTCAGAAATTGTACGTCAAATGTGGCAAATGAGGTACGTTCGTAACTATAACTGGTTTTACAAATATTCAGATCTTGTTGCAATAGCTCTCTTGTATAATAATAATAGCACTCTTATGTAAAAATGCATCAATACAAAATTTATTACGATTCTATATATGAAATTCAGTCATACATATAATAGGACTCGATCTAAAATAGCACGTCATCACCATAGCAACCTAGAATGATTACCCATTATGGGATATCATTGAATTAATTACGTAAGACAGGATTTAATAGAATGAAGAAAACTTTTATTACTATCGTTTTCAGTTTTTATTCGATTTTCATAAAATTTGAAATAACTCAACAAAATTCTGAAACGACTAGCCACCCTTGGCGACCTGTTTGGTCTCCCTTAAAATTTTTGTTTGGGAAAGCATGCTAAGAGTTGCATCATGTTACTTTTATTCG
Source organism: Maratus speciosus (assembly GCA_963932465.1). Taxonomy (NCBI): domain Eukaryota; kingdom Metazoa; phylum Arthropoda; class Arachnida; order Araneae; family Salticidae; genus Maratus; species Maratus speciosus. The sequence continues at coordinate 574,803,520 of OZ010792.1, forward strand.
TAATTTTATTTACTTGGACTCCTTAAATATAATTAATATAATTCCTTGAGCTAATATTAGTTTTTGTTGCATTAAAATATCTCAATTTGTAGATTTTCTGTGAGCAAGTAAACCCTATTGCATTACAATGGAAGTCTATGGGGATTTGGCGAAATATTAGAGATATCGCCAAGATGGCGTCACTTTTAGCGACTCATTTTGGTCGCCAAATTTGGCGATATATCGTTAAGTTAGCAACAAACTTGGTGGCATTTGGCGACAGAACAGGGTCACCCTCATGGTAACCCTCTTATAGGTATGGAGATGCATTAAATGCCTTCAATAACCAATGCGTTTCATTCGGGCATTGCTATTAAACGATTAACAAATAATCGCGATTTCTGGGCCACGTACGATAGCGTAATATATATGTGACGTTTTGACGGCAAGTAGTTTGTATTGTCAAAAAAAAATGAGGGTTTCCATTCCTACACAACACAGGTAGCAGCCGATTGGTTTTAAAATACTAAAGAAAAATGAAGAATTAACATAAGGCAGTCGCTTGGAACATTATTCACTTTATTTCCACACTCTCGATTAAATCTAGGGAAGATGCTCTCTCCTTCCATGGTAAAAAGAATAAAGTCTATTCTTCCTGTCACAATTAGTTTAAAATCACTCCATCTCTTGACTGCGTTCTAGTCTTTAATCCGTTAATATCTAACATCTATCACCCATTACGATACCGTTGCTTCCTCATTCTACTCACATAATAAACAGTATTCATCCAACATTTTACTACCTCCATCGAGCAATCACATTGAATATCCAGTTTGCTACGACTGCAATCCACCACGTTCACCTCTACATGCTAAAAACCGAAAAAGCTTCTAAGCTCACAGCCCATCTGCTATATGCCATATGCTTTATGCTTCTCTCTGGTTCCCGCCATTCTTATTTATACTCTGCTGAAAAGATTGTTCTAGAAAATTCTTATATCCTCGCACCAGCTATCTAAAGCATAAACAAATGTTAAAATCTGTAGTCGAGATTATGCAAAAATAACCCCTTTTTCCCTCTTCAGACGATAAAAGAAATGAATTTATGTCTGCGAAGTTTTAATCTTTGAAATATTTTAATTACACCTGGATATTTTAAATAAAAGAATAAATTGAAATAAGTAGGTTTTTTCTTTAAGACAGAATAATATTTTAGCAGTTAAATAAAGATTTAAGGGGAATATGATATACCGGGATTTAATAGCGGAATTTAATAGGAATTTAAATAATAAAAGTTTTATTAAAGAAATATAAATGAGCCATTTTTAGATTTACGCAATTTGGAATAAATATGAATTAAGATCTTAGAGATTAATAGACTAGGGTTTTAATTTAATAAGCCGGTATAATATACGGAATATACTGAAAAAGGAAAATTTACATAAAATACTTTAAATTTGCGCAAAAATTTAAATTTTGTAATATTATCCCCCTCCCCAAAGACTTTGTATGAAATTTGTGGTTAATTAACTACAATTTCAGACAACAGACTTGTAATAAATTTGGAAGTTGATTTTTGAATATTGAAAATTTTAGAGACGTCAGCGAAGAGATGGAAAAGTAAAATTTAGCAATGCAAGAGAAAAAAAATATACTAAGAGCATTTAAATTTAGCTGAGAGCATTTCCCCTGTAAAAGAATACAAATAATGGTTACAACATCACTTACCATTTGTAAGTGCATAGGAAAATATAAACACAGTAATAAATAAAGAATAAGTATAAATACAATAAGAAATAAATAATAAGAAACAATAAAACTATAGTAATAAATAACAACAAATTCTTTTATCTTATGGAAATTTAGTGTATTTCCATTTCTCTTATCACAAACATATTTCCAATCAAGTAATTTTTAACACTTTATTTACTTCAAGTAGAATTTTAAGTCCCATTGGCTTAATCAGTTCGTAGGTCATAAAAGTCCTTTAGCAAAAATAGTGATACAGTCCTTAAGTAAAAAGTTCAGCTGCAATAAATATTTTTTACTAAATTTGTTTGACTACTCTGCCTGTTAAACTCTTTACATTATGTTTAAATACTATTTGTTATCACAATAGTAGTTTTATTTTAATAAACAAATTCCTAGTAGTTATTCAACTACCTTTTAACGTTTGTTTATCAACTACTTTTTTGAGCTCCTTTTCCCATTCTAATTGGGACTCACCATCTTTTACAACTTCTCACTTGTTTTAGTAAATATCATAACTTTTCACTTATAAGTTATGTTCTCTTTTTCTTTAATAAATAATGAATCTTTCAATAAATAATATAATACTTTCAATTCATAACCATAATAATAAAATTCTCAACAGTATACTTGAATAATAGCAATAACAATACTTAATAACAATATTATATTCTAAGAAAATATCACAGATTGTTTACTTATTGACATGGAAAATAATGGTTGAGGATAAAAATAATACATAGCAATTAATAATTTTCTTATTTTTTACTTATATAAGAAAGTATTTTTGCCAGCCGAAACATTAAAAAAAAATAATAATAATAATAATTCCAAAGTCCAAATAAATTTAACTCTAAATATTTAGAAAGTGGACTCTCAACCAGTATTTCTTTACAATAATTTATCTCTCTGATACTCTTATGAATAGACGTGCATTTGATAATCTTAGAATGGTAAAATAAAGAAAATAAATAGGAATAAAAGATAATTTGTTTATGTACTAAATTTTCTATTGCTACACAATCACTACACAATCTCATCACAATTATCAATTTTCTATGTTTATACAATTATAATAATATTATCAATTCTTACTATTTTTGTAAACAATTGGTAAAGACAATGGAATAAAATAAATATAGTTTATTTGATATAAACTGGATATAGAATTAAAAATATTTATTTTTATTTTTCAACATCAATCTGAAAACTCCCAAAATCAAATACACATCCTATGCCTGCATAGATTGTCTACTTAATCCCAAAAACTCCCAAACACAAGTAATATCCTCGTGGCGCCCCAAGGTCATACCTGGTAATGTTGAAAACTATGTAATAAAGACATTTAAAGAATTAAATTTAATCTATGGTTTTTATTTTAGTTTGAGTTTGTGATGGCAATTGTGGTGGTGATGTTTGTTGTGGTTTTGTTTGTTTTATGGGTTGCTCATGAAACATTCTGAAATCATTTGGTGAAAAATAGGGTCTTAATTTAGAAACGTGTACAATAACTGAATTTAGTCCTGTCTCATAATTAAATTTATCTATTTCATAAGTTACTTCAGAAAGTTTATTTATAATTTTATATGGTCCTGAGAAAGTAGGTTCTAATTTTCGAGTGTTAGGATACTTAAATTCTTCATAAATTACAGAATCTTGTATTTTTAATGGGGATTCAACAAAATTTCTATCATATAGTCTTTTACTTTTAAGATGAAATTCACGAGTTCGCGCTTTTGCAATTTTGAGTGCTTTACTGACAGTAGGATAGTAGTTTTGTTTTAAAGGAGATTGATAGGGTAATTGACCATAAAATAAGTAGGCAGGTGGGAATTTAGTTATGGAATGCGGGGTATTATTGTATTCTTGAATGACTTGGTCTAATAATCTTGTCCAAGGTATTTTAGAAGAAGTGGAATTGACTTTACATTTAAGCCTGGTAACTATTGTCTGATTAACGCGCTCTACCTTCCCATTGGTCTGTGGATGGTGTGATGATGTAAAACGTTGTTGAACATGATGTTTTCTGAGGAATTTTTTGAATCTTGGAGACCTAAAAGCTTTGTGTCTATCACTCAGTATTTTTTGAGGTGTTTGAACATTAAAAATTTGCTTTAAACAGTTTGTATATGCTTCTGTAGTAACATTTTTAGAAGGAAAAGCCCAAACAAATCTAGTTGCGTGATCTATTATTATGTGTAAGATTTTTTTTGTTGAGTTGTAATAGTTAAATCCACCCACAGTATCAATAGAAAGGCATTCAAAAGGTTGATCTGTGGCTGGCATAGCTTGTAACAAGCCAAATCTTTTTTGTTTTGGTTTTTTATTTTTTTGACAGGTGTCGCAATGTTTAACAAATTGTGTTATGTCTATAATCATATTAGGCCAATAATAGTTAGGGGATATTAAGTTAAGCATTTTTTGGATTCCTAAATGTCCAAAATTATCATGAGCAATATGAAGTAATTTTTTCCTTAATGACATTGGTACAACTATTTTTTTGAATCCCTTTCTCTGAATTATAATAATCCCATTTTCTTTTTTATATTTCTTATCACAGACATTATCCTTGTTTTGCATCTCTATGATTTCTTTTCTGTCCAACAATAAACTTACATGTTGATTGAAGTAAGCAACAGGATTTCGAGACAACATGTCTGCTTCGACATTTGTTGAACCCCTCTCATACTTAATCTCGTAATCAAACATGCTAAGTTTAAGTGACCACCTAAAAAGTCTGCCTCTTAAGTTCTTAACGCTCTTCAACCATACTAGAGATGCGTGATCGGTATAGATTGTAAATTTGACTCCATGGAAATAGTGATAAAATTTATCAAGAGTATCTATAATTGCTAAACACTCTAGCTCGGTTATAAAATAATTTTGCTCATAACTCTTCAAAATTCTAGAATGGTAAGCAATAGGATGCAAGAAATTATCTTTATCAGGTTGTTTTAGAACTGCACCCACCGCTACCTGAGAGGCGTCTACAAAAATGTGGAGGGGCAATTTTGGGTCATAAATTTTGAGGATTGGTTTTGCAATTAAGGCATTTTTTAGTTTTTCAAAAGAGTCCTGACATTCTGAGTTCCATTCCCATATTGTGTTTTTTCTAAGTAACTTATTAAGGGGGTATCTAATTTCAGCATATTTGTCTATGAATTTATGGTATACATTAATAGAACCTAAAAATCGTTGTAATTCTTTAACATTAGAAGGGGGTATTAATTTTTGAATGGTCTCAATATTTGCATTAGCTGGAGTTAAAGTCCCATTGGTGACTTCGTAGCCCAAGAAATTAATTTTATTTTGGCTTAATTTACATTTAGAAAGTTTAAGTTTAATATTTTCTAATTTACAGATTTCAAAGATTTGAGTTAAGTGTTTTAAGTGTTCTTCTAGAGAGGAGGAGAATATTATAATATCATCAAAATAGTGACACGCGAAATCTATTTTATATTTGTTAAGGATCCTTCTAATAGTTCTATTGAATATTGGGGGGGGCCTGTTTTTATACCGAACGGAAGAACTAGCCATTCAAAGAGGCCAAAGTTGCTAGCAAAAGCTAATTTTTCGGTATCAGCTGGATGTATTGGTATGTGCCAGTAGCCAGAGGCTAAGTCTAAAGTTGAAAAGTACTGAGCACTACTCAATTTGTCTAAAATTTTATCGATACGGGGCAAGGGTTCTGCATCATTTTTAATTATTGAATTTAGTTTCCTATAGTCTATACATAATCGGGTCTTTTTACCTTCTTCTTTTTTCATAGCTAAAGTGATAGGGACAGAACATGGGCTATTACTTTCTTTTATGAGTCCAGCCTCTAATAAAGATTGGATTTGACTTTTTATTTCTTTTTCTTCTAAGGGGGAAGTTCTGTAGGGCCTCAAAGATACAGGTAGGTCAGATTTTAGAAGAACGCGTTGTGGCTCAATATTAATCCTACCCGCATCATATTTATGTTTTGCAAAAATATCCCTATAATTTTGAACTATCTCCCTTAAATCATCATTTTGAATTAAATTTAAATCCCCAATTAAATCTGAATCAGAATTATTAACATCGCGAAAATTTTGAGAAGTTATGAACTGTCCATAATCAGGTTGCACATTATAATAATTTCTATCATTCTCAAAAAAGTCCTGAGTAGTCATATAATTTTCACAACTAGATGGTAATTCGTTATCATTCTTACATAAATTCAAAGTTTCAATACTCTCATTAGCTGTTATTACATTATCATCATTATATAAATTCAAATTCTCATCATAATCAACTGTTACTAAATCATTCTCTTGTTGTACTTTATTCATATCTACAGTATGAAAATAAAGAGATTTCTCATTATGTATGGATATACTCTTATTTATAATTTTTCTTCCTTGTTTTACAGTACAATTTCTACAATCTATAGTTAAATTAAATTTAGAACATTCCCTTAAACCCAAAATAGCATACTCCAAATTAGTACTACACACTAAAAAGTTAACACATTTGGTAATTTTACCCACTTTTAGAGAAATTTTACATTTTTGATTTATTTTTAACACCCCTTTTGCCTGACCAATAATAACTGTAGGTATAGTTTCAATTTTAGCATTTAGTTCTTTAACAAATTTGAGGGGTAATATTGCCGTAGTGGATCCAGTGTCCACTATACATGGTAAATTATAACTATTGGTACATCCATACACAATTAGTTGTCAAATATTAGGAATAGTAGGTGGTGAATTACTAGGAAGAGTATCAGAGGATGTTGCATCATTCCTAAATAAACACTCTTGTTCCCAATGATATGCATTATTTACACCTTTATTTGTACATATTCTACATGGTCTAGAAGGATATGGTTTCTGAAAGTAATTATTTTGAAAATTTCTAGACCCCTGATTTTGATACTGTCTTTGTGGAATCCAATTCCTATGTGCATTATTGGGCCTATTTGGCTGAAAATTAGGTCTACTTGGTTGAGTCCAAGGCCTAGGTGGTTGAAATTGTTGAAAATTTTGTCTAACTGGTTGTTGATTTACTGTTTGGCTTGAAATTTGAGGAGTGGAAACTTCAACAAATTGCTTAACAAGCCGGTACCATTCAGTGGTACTATTTGGAGGGTTTACATTAATATTATTTCTATACTCTGGTTTTAATCCATCTGTCAACCCTTGTATTAGAAGAGTCTCACAAAGATGGAGTTTCCTCCCAATTCCTACCATTTTGTGAAAATAATTTTCTAAATTATCTAATTTATCTAATTTTAGAGTTGAGAAATCAGAAAAATTTGGAACATTTAGTTCAATGAATTTTTCTATCAAGATTTTTGAAATCTGTTCATAACTAGTACAATTAACACAATCATTGATATAGACTTTTAGTGCTTCACCCTTTAAATACTATGGAATAGATTTAAATTTCCACTCTAAATCTTTATTTTCCCTAGTACTCATATCATCATAATAATTTAACCAAGCCTGGATTTCCATTCCAGTACTAGGATCAAAATTGACTAATTTTGGTTCAGCCATTATATCAGTATTCATTAAAATAAAAGAAGCACTTCTATTCTCTTTAATACAACCTGACATTAACAACATTTAAAACAATAGAGTTCTATTTTTCATAATAGATTAAGTACTCTTTCAGACTTTAATAATAAATAAATAATTCTCATGTCTTCATAATAAACTTTACAATAAATAAATAAATAAATACTCTTCACGAAATAATAAATAAACCTCATAAATAAATAATAAATAAATCTCATAAATAAATAATTCTCATACTTAATAATAAATAAATCTCAAAAAATAACAAACAATAACAAAAATAATTACATAAGAAGTGTAAAAATATTTTGAAAAGAACTCACTCCAGTCATCTTGTCTCACAATCACCAGCACTATACATTGCTATTCACATTAGCGATGTAGATTTTTAACTTTCCGGCACGGATCTTTAGTAAATCTCATAAGCTATCGTGTACCAGTACCACTACAAATTTGTAATTTTGGAGACACTCTCGCTTTTATTGCCGTCACTTCTAAATCCTGTCGGACTTTTCTTTTCTCTGTGACGTTTTGACGGCAAGTAGTTTGTATTGTCAAAAGAAAATGAGGGTTTCCATTCCTACACAACACAGGTAGCAGCCGATTGGTTTTAAAATACTAAAGAAAAATGAAGAATTAACATAAGGCAGTCGCTTGGAACATTATTCACTTTATTTCCACACTCTCGATTAAATCTAGGGAAGATGCTCTCTCCTTCCATGGTAAAAAGAATAAAGTCTATTCTTCCTGTCACAATTAGTTTAAAATCACTCCATCTCTTGACTGCGTTCTAGTCTTTAATCCGTTAATATCTAACATCTATCACCCATTACGATACCGTTGCTTCCTCATTCTACTCACATAATAAACAGTATTCATCCAACATTTTACTACCTCCATCGAGCAATCACATTGAATATCCAGTTTGCTACGACTGCAATCCACCACGTTCACCTCTACATGCTAAAAACCGAAAAAGCTTCTAAACTCACAGCCCATCTGCTATATGCCATATGCTTTATGCTTCTCTCTGGTTCCCGCCATTCGTATTTATACTCTGCTGAAAAGATTGTTCTAGAAAATTCTTATATCCTCGCACCAGCTATCTAAAGCGTAAACAAATGTTAAAATTTGTAGTCGAGATTATGCAAAAATAACCCCTTTTTCCCTCTTCAGACGATAAAAGAAATGAATTTATGTCTGCGAAGTTTTAATCTTTGAAATATTTTAATTACACCTGGATATTTTAAATAAAAGAATAAATTGAAATAAGTAGGTTTTTTCTTTAAGACAGAATAATATTTTAGCAGTTAAATAAAGATTTAAGGGGAATATGATATACCGGGATTTAATAGCGGAATTTAATAGGAATTTAAATAATAAAAGTTTTATTAAAGAAATATAAATGAGCCATTTTTAGATTTACGCAATTTGGAATAAATATGAATTAAGATCTTAGAGATTAATAGACTAGGGTTTTAATTTAATAAGCCGGTATAATATACGGAATATACTGAAAAAGGAAAATTTACATAAAATACTTTAAATTTGGCGCAAAAATTTAAATTTTGTAATATATATATATACTAGATTATATACATTAAATTTCAAATCATTCGGATAGGTAGTTTTTGGTTGTAATACACGAACCAGACAACGGCATAGGTACTGCGTATTTATATAATTACGAACGCACCTAAAAAGCTTTTCCCGATTTCACAAAAACAGGATTCAAAATCTGGACAGACCCGAGTTATAATCGTATATAAAACTGACAGAATATTATAAGCAATGCCTCGACTAGATTTTAGCTGTAGCCGTACGGCAGGCAGTACGATAAGAATAGAATCTAAATAGCAATTAACAAAGCATTTGTGTTTTAGAAATTTAAATCTATTTTAAACATTGATGATTTGATACAATATCCTTTTAATCAGTTGCGCCTTCAATAAACAACATTAGCAAAATTTAAACTGAAGCCTAATCAACTCAGAAGATGCAATAAATATTTTAACAAACAACAGAAACTTTGCCGATGCAATATATATTCTAATCAGACAATAAACTCAATTTAAAGATACCTAACTAAATAAATTAAGGAATGCGGAAAACACAAATATCATTATAGAACATATTATGTTTGGGGCTGTGCATATATAATGTTATCACTTTAGGAGGGAGGGCGGGGGGTGTGCTTTTTGAAATCGTTATCATTTTTTATCCAACAAAACATTTATTTTTTTCAATAACTTTTTTTTTTACATCCAAATAGTCTCTTACCTTTTTTATTATTTCTATTATTATATGTTTTTATGAAAATATAAAGCTATTATTAAAGTCGTTAAATGTTTATAAAATCATTTCATTCCAAAATTGGGAATTGGGAGGTTTGGCTTTCTTCTGTCATATGCGCATATAATTCGCTGTTAGAGAAATAACGTAATATGTACACTGTAAAAAAAAAAAAGGGCTAAAAAACGGAGACTCTACTGGTAATCTAGACGCCAGCACTATTTCCGTATTTTTACGGAAATTTTCCTCCATAACAAAAAAATTCCGTTTTTCTTTATTAAAAACGGAGATTTTTCTGTAATTTATGGGGGGAAATTTCCGTAAAAATACTGAAATAGTACTGGCGTCTAGATCGCCAGTAGAGTCTCCGTTTTTTTTTTTTTTTTTTGTTTTTTTTATCCTTTTTTAGGTACGTTTGTAATTACTATATAAATACTTAGCACCTATAGTCGTATAGCCATATAACAGAGCAAAAACTACCCAACCGAATAGTCTGAAATTTCAAATATATGATTGTTGCAAAATTTTGTCGAACCATTTCAAATTGTATGAAAATCGGATGTATAGTATAATTACAGGGACAGTCAAAAGTTTTTCTTTACATTACGGCCAATGGAAAAAAATTATCTCAAGTGCATTTTACAGCCTTTCGAACAGAGTGAAATTGATTGTAGTTATGAAGTGCATTAAAATATACATTCAGTACAATATGCAGTGCAAAAAATATTTCTAAAATTAATTATAGTACGAACGCACCTCATTTGCCACATTTGACATGGAATTTTCAACTTGTTTTTTACAGTGTAAGAAATGATACTTGCGTTTACCAGTAAAGAAAGACAAAGAATGTTGTTCACTGTTTTGTTGATAAGTTCTGCTTTTAACCTCTCCGGGCAGGGGTCAAGTGCAACTAAAACAATATTAATTTTGAATGCATTGTGTAACTATAAGCTATTATTACATACTTTTAAATTGTAACTAACTCTTTTAGATATTTGATATAAATTTGTTTCATGTATTGATATCTTACTGACTTCTTGAATCCGTAAAGTATGCGACTAATAAGCAGGGCTGCGGAGTCGGAGTCGCTAAAAAACAAGTCGACTCCGGCTTCAGAGTTTTTTGTTAGACATTTTAAAGTGAAATTAAACTAATTATATGTAATTTTAAATCTATAAAATGAATTATTATTGTTATTTATGGACTATATCAGGCTACTCAAGTTAAAGATGACCGATTTACTGCGGTGTACAAAGTAGATACAGGGTAGGTACAGGGTAGGGCCAGCGTGGTTTGGCACATTATTAAATGCATCGTTGTTGTAACTCGTAACCGTAAAAAAATTTTGGCGTTTAATCACCTGTGGTGGGGTAACAGAAAAATATCTTAAAATGAATATATTAATTTATAATTAAGGGGCACATTTTAAAAGAATTTTTATTTATTGAGTTGAAATTTTGAATTTTTCTGTGATGGGTTAACCATATCGTTTGTAAACAAAATCACATGACAAAACTTCTCACATTTTTTTTTAATTTAAAATTTATTAAAAATGTGGGGTATTTTAAAATCGTTACAACACTAAATATCATTTGTATAATTTTATTATTTTTTTTATTTAAATAAACATAAATATGCAAGTTTTAATTTTGATTCAGCATTTTCAAAAATATTAATTTAAAAAATAACTAAAAATCTTAAAAGTAAAAAAATAAATAAATAAATAAATAAAAATAAAAATAAATGATGTAACTTCTAAGAAAAGAATCATACTTTCAAAAGTAAATATTTTTTCTCAAATTTACCGAATCAAAATTAAAGTAAAACAATTGAAAAAGACATGTACCAAGTTTGAACCATCTATCTTCAACGGTTCTTGACTTATAACAATTTAAATGAGAGAAATGCTGGAAAAACCCATCATGAAGAAAAACTCATTTTCACAAGGAAGCCGTTTCCTTTACAACCATTGCTTAAAAGCTAGATTTTGAAAACAAACTAAAACAAAAAAATTATTTTTTTCTGTTCTAATTAAGATAAAAACATTATTTAAATGTCATTTTAAGCAGAAAAAAAAACAAAGACATTTTTTAAAGCAATAAAATATTTTTAGAAAATTTGAAGATTTTTGTGTCCCGGACCCCCTTAAGTTTTAAAAATATTAAAACTTTGTATTGTCATTGGAAACATGCCTGCGAACACAATATTCATAACGTAAACATATCAAGAAATGAGGGGAAAATCGATTAATAAACTCCGTCTTTGCATACACAAATTAAGTGGAGTTAAATAAGAATTTTTTATCGGAATCCATCGTTCAACAAGACAATTTTTGCACATGCCAAAATTAGTCGAATGTGCCAATCTCATACACGTTAATACAGTAGAGCGCCGATTATCCGAAGAAGTCGGGACCGACCCTAGTTCGGATAATTAAAAGTTCAGATAAATGGACAGACAATTTAAGAGATGTTTCTGACTATTCTAAAACTTTCACACGTTATCTAAGCTTGGGACTGGCAGCACCAGTTAGTGCTGGCATGTTTAAAAATTGTTTTTTTTTTCTTTTTGTCTTTTTTTTTTAAATTGTTGTTGTTTACATTTTTATCATTTTTTTTTTAAATCATTTTCTGAACTACAAGGATTATAATTTAAGGAAAAAAGCCTTTGATTGTTGCTTGATTCAACGAAGACATTCTTTTCAATGCTGACATATCTCGAATTGTTCTTAAATACCGTTAGTTGAATAGGGTCAGCGTTCTTCAGCCGTTCGAGTCATTTCATAGCTGTTTCCAAACATTCAAAGGCTTCGTTATGGGATGGACCTGGGTTATTTTCAGAGCATTCGTTTTCATTTTCTTCAATTTCTTTTTCAACATGAATCGCATCCACAATCTCATCATCATTTAAAATCTGATATCGAGGGTCATGTATACTTCACTATTTAATTACTCGTTAATTTTATTTTGTTCATAGCTTAGAATTCTTTCCATCTCCTTTATTCTTTTTACGTTCCTTATTTTCTGATCCACTATCAGTTTTTTCTTTATTTAAAATTTTATTCCAAACGAATGGATAATTGGGAGTTCGGTTAAAAAAAAATTTGGGGAAAATTGGCTGTTCGGGTAATTGGAAGTTTGGTTAAAAAAATTTTTTTGAGAGAAATACACAGTTCGGATAATTGGAAGTTCGGTTAATTGGAGTTCGGATAATCGGCGCTCTACTGTACTTCAAAATTCGCTATCACCGTACCAAAATTAAATGGCAACACTGCAAATTCGTAACACATTTTGAGAACACACTTGGAACACTTTGATTCAAAAAAAGTGTTCCAGTTACCTTAATGTGTACTGAAATATGTTCCGAATATGCTCCGCTATAAAGAAAATGTTCGAAAGGTGTTCTGCTCAGGATATTTGTTAAATCTATACTTGAGACCATATTTGAGAACAGATTTAGAATACATTTAGGCACACTTGTGAAATCGAGTGTTCCCAAAAGTGCTCAAAGAGTGCTCTAGAAAGTGTGCTGAAAAAAAAGAGTGTTCTCAGAAGTATTCTAAGAACTGTTCCAAAAGGTGCGTTTTAAAGTTTTCTGAAAAAGGTGACAAAATTAGTGTTCTAAAAAGTATTTTGGAAAGTATTCCGAAAGTGTTCTGCTCAGGATATTTGTTAATCTATACTTGGGACCATATTGGAGAACAGATTGAGAATACATTTAGGCACCCTTGTGAAATCACGCGTTCGCAAAAGTGTTCAAAAAGTGCTCTAAAAAGTGTGCTGAAAAAAAAGAGTGTTCTCAGAAGTATTCTAAGAACTGTTCCAAAAGGTGCGTTTCAAAGTTTTCTGAAAAAGGTGACAAAATTGGTGTTCTAAAAAGTATTTTGGAAAGTGTTCTGCTCAGGATATTTGTCAAATCTATACTTCGGACCATATAAGAGAACAGATTAAGAATACATTTAGGCACACTTGTGAAATCACGCGTTCGCAAAAGTGTTCAAAAAGTGCTCTATAAAGTGTGCTGAAAAAAAAGAGTCTTCTTAGAAGTATTCTAAGAACTGTTCCAAAAGGTGCGTTTCAAAGTTTTCCGAAAAAGGTGACAAAATAAGTGTTCTAAAAAGTATTTTGGAAAGTGTTCCGAAAGTGTTCTGCTCCTCAGGATATTTATTAAATCTATACTTAGGAACAGATTGGAGAACAGATTGAGAAAACATTTGGGCAAACTTGTGAAATCACGCGTTTCAAAAAGTGTTCAAAAAGTGCTCTAGAAAGTGTGCTGAAAAAAAAAGAGTGTTCTCAGAAGTATTCTAAGAACTGTTCCAAAAGGTGCGTTTCAAAGTTTTCTGAAAAAGCTGACAAAATAAGTGTTCTAAAAAATATTTTGGAAAGTGTTTCGAAAGTGTTCTGCTCAGGATATTTATTAAATCTATACTTAGGAACATATTGGAGAACAGATTGAGAAAACATTTGGCCAAACTTGTGAAATCACGCGTTTCAAAAAGTGTTCAAAAAGTGCTCTAGAAAGTGTGCTGAAAAAAAAGTCTTCTTAGAAGTATTCTAAGAACTGTTCCAAAAGGTGTGTTTCAAAGTTTTCCGAAAAAGGTGACAAAATAAGTGTTCTAAAAAGTATTTTGGAAAGTGTTCCGAAAGTGTTCTGCTCCACAGGATATTTATTAAATCTATACTTAGGAACAGATTGGAGAACAGATTGAGAAAACATTTGGGCAAACTTGTGAAATCACGCGTTTCAAAAAGTGTTCAAAAAGTGCTCTAGAAAGTGTGCTGAATAAAAAAGAGTGTTCTCAGAAGTATTCTAAGAACTGCTCCAAAAGGTGCGTTTCAAAGTTTTTCGAAAAAGGTGACAAAATAAGTGTTCTAAAAAGTATTTTGGAAAGTGTTCTGCTCAGGATATTTGTCAAATCTATACTTGGGACCATATAAGAGAACAGATTAAGAATACATTTAGGCACACTTGTGAAATCACGCGTTCGCAAAAGTGTTCAAAAAGTGCTCTATAAAGTGTGCTGAAAAAAAAGAGTCTTCTTAGAAGTATTCTAAGAACTGTTCCAAAAGGTGCGCTTCAAAGTTTTCCGAAAAAGGTGACAAAATAAGTGTTCTAAAAAGTATTTTGGAAAGTGTTCCGAAAGTGTTCTGCTCCTCAGGATATTTATTAAATCTATACCTAGGAACAGATTGGAGAACAGATTGAGAAAACATTTGGGCAAACTTGTGAAATCACGCGTTTCAAAAAGTGCTCTAGAAAGTGTGCTGAAAAAAAAGGGTGTTCTCAGAAGTATTCTAAGAACTGTTCCAAAAGGTGCGTTTCAAAGTTTTCTGAAAAAGGTGACAAAATAAGTGTTCTAAAAAGTACTTTGGAAAATGTTCTGCTCAGGATATTTGTTAAATCTATACTTGGGACCATATTGGAGAACAGATTGAGAATACATTTAGGCACACTTGTGAAATCACGCGTTCGCAAAAGTGTTCAAAATGTGCTCTAGAAAGTGTGCTGAAAAAAAAGAGTGTTCTCAGAAGTATTCTAAGAACTGTTCCAAAAGGTGCGTTTCAAAGTGTTCTGAAAAAGGTGACAAAAAAGGTGTTCTAAAAATTATTCTGAAAAGTGTATAAAGGTTTGTAGTGAATCTATGCCCATCAGGGTCAGGAAGTTGGTCTAAAGGTATGAAATTCCGTCATTAGTACTTCAGATATGACTATAGCTAAACTCCTGTAAATTCTGCAAAATGCAGCACAGCATTTGGGTGATCTGTTGGGTGATTTACATCAAAACATAATCAGCTCCAACATTTATCAAGGTGTACCTGAATCTGAAGTTTAATGAAAATTTATGCAATAGTTCTTGAGATAGAGCTATTGTGGAAGTCGTGAAAAATGCAACATAGCAGCACCACTATTAGGCGATTAACACCTAAACGTAATCAGCACCAATTCATATCAAGGACTAACTAAATCTGAAGTTTGATGAAAATATGTGCATTAGTTCTTGAGATAGAGCTATTGCGGAAATTGTGAATGTACACCAAAAACTAATGAGCACCAACTTATATCACGGAGTAACTAAGTATACATTTTTATTAAATTCCGTGCATTAGTTCTTGAGATAGAGCTCCCACAAAATTTGTGTCGCATACAGACAGACAAACTCACAGACAGACATTTAGTAAAAACACTTTTTTCGGGTTCTCTGATCCCTAAAACGTGTAAATCCGTCGAAAACCGGAAGTCGAAAATTTTCACGAATCCAATACTTTCTTATTGTAAAGATAGAAGAAAATAACAAAAATCAATACTGAAATACAACAAATAGGAAATATTCAAAATCTAAAAGTAAACGTCTACCGACTTTTTTCAAAGTGGGGAATTTTCATGGAATTTGTTGTCTTTTTTTTTTTTTTTGGTTTGTTTGGGTGGCAGATTGTTTAAAATAATTTTTAAACAAATGACTGTAAGGAAAAAAACCAATCTTAACTTTTCTTTAGTTAAGCAAAAGAATTGTGGTTCTTTAATATGAATAAATTAAAGTTATGTAAACTCACACCGTATGTAGGATTAGGTGTTTTTTGAACTACCCATAAATTACATAAACCTTGGAGAAAATTGTTCATTACTGTTGTTATATTTTTTACTATTAGGATATGCACGGAACGCTAGCTTCTTTAAGCCTGCAAATATCTCAAGAGAAAAGTAAAGAAACTAAAGTTTTTAAAAAATCACTTCTGAAAGAAAGTTTTTTTAATGAACGTTCTTTATTGAAGCGTGGTTTGCTAATGCCACTGTCAATGCACTAATAGAATTGACACTTAAACAATTATTACACTTAATAAATAAGAACTTTTATAAATATTAATTACACAAAGTATTGCTTTTAAACTCGGAAAATACATTAGAGAACTCCAACGTACAGTCGTGGAAAAAAAAAAAAAGTAAACACACCTTACTAACTCAGCAAAGGATTATCGTAGAAGAAAGTTACTGGTACCACATGATTGGTAACAAAATCTATTTTTAACTGATGTATATAAAATTTGCTGAGGGGGGCCATCTACATATTAAAACGAACCATAACTTTTCTTTTTTTCAATAGAAGTACATAATTCTGACAGCATAAATGAACTCTACACCCTTCAATTAGCCTAAAACAAATTTTTATGCAATTCGTACCATATGTTTCCGAGAAATTAATTATTTTAAAACGAGCGTATTTTAGAGGCTGTATCAATTGATTTTCTGTACTCGAATGTTTACCGAGAGAGCCCACTTCTTGATCAAGACATCTGAAGCGCCACTCAAGCAGTCATTGAGGACTGCTAGATTACAGGATAGCATAAGTAATTTCAAAGTATCTAGTCAACTCTATCATAGATCGCCCTTTAAGCCATCATTTTGAGGTTTTTTAAGCATAATTCGAAAATTACTTGGAAGAAAAATGTGAAATTTTGGATTTCCATAAAGCAAGACTTAATAAATATAAATCCATCAAAAAAATTGTAGATTGCAATTCATAATTTTTTCGAATATTAATTTCATAATTCATATCATAAAATTATAAAAATTGCAAAATCAACGTACGTTTGGGTATTTTAGTATTATTGCTACACAAAAAATTTGCATATTAGGAGTATAATTTCAGGGGATATTAATAAAAATATGAAAATGCATTTTTTTTATAATTATATATGTATATATAATTATATGTTTATAATTATAAAACTTATCATTCAAATGACTTGAAATTTGGTGTCTAGGTATAATTTGAACCGAAGATTTGAAATATCTTGTTAAAATTGGGTATTGCTATTGAAAAAAATGAAGTTTGGCTTCATTTTAATATGTAGATGGCTCCCTAAGCAAATTTTATATACATCCTTTAAAAGTAGACTTTATTTTTAATTGTTCGGTACCAATAACTTTCTTCTACGATAACTTGTTGAGGCGATAGTATGGGTGTTTACTTTTTTTTCCACGACTGTACATTTCAGCTTATTTTTACTCCATAATATTGTATGATGGTATACTTTAGTATACTTAAATATTAAAAAATATATACAGTAAATTCTAGGTAACTCGAGACTTCATGAGATGTCAAGAAATGAGTTACGTTTAAAATTAGTACAAATAAGATTTTTATAAGTTGTAACATGTAGTATTCAACAATTAAGGAGATAAAATAAAGTTAAAACGTGAAAATTGTAATCGATGTTTTTTTAATGAACGGTAACCTCTCCTGAAGTTGTTGTTGCAGAAGATTAATATACAAATCAGGAATTTCTTTTCTAAGCTTCCTTGTTTAAGTTCCAAATAAAAGGGATAGATGGCGCTTCACTGTCTCAAGCCGTTAAAGCGCTTAAACTAACATATGAAGATGCATCAAGGTTCATTCAGTTTTTACCCTTCGCTCTGTTGAACTAGTAAAATGTTCAAAATCGGTTTGCATTTTAAAACTGTAATGTTAGCACTATTACAGTTTGAAACAATTTAGTGCCATCTATAGGAGATTTTTGGAATTAACACAGGAAATCTTGGTAAAGAAATTCCTGACTTCGCACATAACTCCGACAAGATTAACCGTAATAGCTATTACATTTATTTAAATTTTTAAAACTGCCAGTCCAATTTAGAACACCCTGGAGATGGATGCATTCATTAAAAATATTGCAAGAAATAAAGTCAACGGTATTGTTTAATCATATCAAAATATTTCTTTAATAAAAAGATTTTCTTGTTTCAAGAAAATAAAAAAAATTTAAAAATGATGTTCTCTCTTAAATAACAATGGATTTCATTTACATTCTTATGTAATAAAACTAGCAGTTTTCACCCGCTACGCTGGTCAGTTTCTCTACAAGAATCTTGAATCAAACAAAATATATCTAGCAAAGATGAAGTTTAAAAAAAAAAACACTTTTTCTCAATACCTAATCACATATCCATAATTAGTGTCTTATTCGTATAATTTTACATTATTCATTTCAAAGTCGATATGGGCGACAATAATAGATAAAATAGCTCTAAAATGACTGAAGTACTACTTTTTTAGTATGTTTGTTATTTTGAATTTTCCGCTTCTACCTGAAACTGCTGGTGAGATATGGCGAAATGTCCTAAAATTTTCGACCACCCCTTTAGCCCCTTAGGTGGAGGGATTTCTGAAATTGCTAAAATATGAGTTTAATTATTTTTTAATAGATTTGATACCGTGAATTTCTCGCTCCTACCCAAAACTACTGCTGAGATATGGCGAAATGACCTGAAACTTGCTACCACCCCATTAAACGCCCTTAGGTGGGGAATTTCTAAAATCGATAAAATACCTGTTTAGGTATGTTTTAGTAGATTAGTTATCCTTAAATTCATGAGTCTATCTAAAACTGCTGCTAAAGATATGGCAAAATGACCTAAACGTTTCGACCTTCCTTTTAATTCTCTTAGGGGTGGGTGGATTTCTAAAATCGCTGAAATACATTTTTAATTATTTCTTAATCGGTTTGTTATCTTGAATTTCATGCTCCTACCTAAAATGGCTACTGAGATATGGCGAAATGCACTAAAATTTTCGAGCCCCTCCTTTAACTCCCATAGAAGAGGAGGGATTCCTAAAATCGCTGAAATACGTGTTTAATTATTTTTTAGTAGTTTTATTTTCTGGAAATTTACTCTCCTACCTAAAACGGCTGCTCAGATATAGCCAAATGTTCAAAAAATGTCGAATTCCTGCCCTTGAACCCCCTTATGGAGGAATTTCTAAAACCGTTGAAATATGTATTTAATAACTTTTTTAGTATTATTTTTGGGAATTTCAGGCTCCTGCCTAAATATGAGTTTTAGCTGCTGAGATATGGCCGAATGTTCTTAAATATTTTCGACCCCCTCCCCTTTTAACCCCCTTAGGTATGGGCGAATTTCTTAAAACTGCTGAAATACATGTTTAATTTTTTCTAGTAGATTTATTTTCTGGAATTTCACGCTCCTACCTAAAACAGCTGCTGAGATATGGCCAAATGTTTTAAAATTTTCGAGTCCCCTTTTAACCCCTTAGACGGGAGAGGGATTTTCAAAATTCCTTTCTTAGTTCGTTCAAATATCATAAGAAGTATTTTTCCCCCAAATTTTCATGCTTCTAGGTCTTTTGGGCTGTGCATTGATTAGGAATCAGTCAGAACAATCTCTTTTTATATACAAACTCTTTTTTATTAACCTTTCCAAAATAGATTTTTTCTTAAATCTTAAACACAGATTTGGAAGTGCAATTTATTGTTAAACTATTTTATTCCTTTTAAAAACTATAATTCTAGTTTTCAGTTACTATAAAATTCATTACGTTGTTACCTTTTTCTGACAAAGATTTAACTTATAAATATTTTTTTTTTTTTTTTTCAGAAATAAAAAAGTAAGCAATGTCATAAGCAGTTTTAATCTTCAATGCTTTTTTCTATTTTATAATTGATACTTTCAAAACCTTTCAATACAAAAACCGGCCTTATCTGCATTTTGGCTTTAAGAATGTGTAAACCTATATCAATAGTTATAAAAAAATGACTTGGTTTACGTTATATTTATTAAAATTTTTCATTTATCAATGATAAAAGGTTAATAATATATATTCCTGTTTTATTTCTTGTATAACCAATTATCAAAAGTAAAATATATCTAGATTGAAGATTGATTTCGACTATCTTACTCATCAAATGTAAAGTATAAATACAATCAAATCTGATAAAATAGAGTGTCCCAAATTTCCCGACACCCCAGCAAAGAGGAAATTGCTGGCCAGCAGAAAGATAGGTGCTGGCAATGACGAAGAAGTGTTGGTTGATGGTCTACCACTGCATGATCACTGCTGGACAGCTTCAGTCAACTTTGCTGTTGGAAATCATCAGATAAAATTCTGGTGGTATCCATTTTATCTCATGCGCTGGCCCACTACTACATGGAAGTGCACGAATTTTTGCAGTATTATTGCTGGAAATCCTTACGCTAGGTGGCGCTGCGAATATCGAAGACATTGAGTATTTGAACACAAATCTGAAATGAATATCTTAACACAATTTAAGCTGTGAAGCTAATTTTTTTTTTTTTTTTTTTTTTTTTTTTTGAAACTGTAAAAAATATAGTACCACTGCCACCAACAAAATAAATAAGTAAATGGAAAAATAAATAAATTCTTTATTTCAACGCACTTTTTTTTCTCCTTAAATCTGGTTTTGCTAGGTTACAAAGGATTTCAGTTTTTATAATTTACGCAGTTCAGAATCAATAATAAAAAAAGCGTATATAATATTAAGGATTTCTATACAATAGAATAATTTCTATACCAGTTTAATGATTGGGAACGTAAATCTCAAAAGAAACAAACTTGAAATAGTGTAATGAGAGCTTGAAAACTATGAGCAGCCGTAGCTTACGCTGAAAGTACTTGTTCATGTTCGATCACGAAAACCAAACAGCATCGAGCGCGGTTAGTACTTGGAAGGGTGACCACATGGAAACCGCTGAAAGTTCAAATATTTCTATAGACATTTCTATTATATACACTTCTATAGCTCTTGGTGAAACTAGCTTATAGAAAAAAGATCCATAAGTATATAATATTTTGATTTTTTATAGAATTCTAAAAGAAATTTTTGTAAGGGAAAGTGCTGGGCCAGCAAAGGAATAGCAGTGGAATAGGTGCTAGCACTACAGGAAAAGTGCCGGATTGAAGTAATGTGATGGCATACCAATGCTGGCCTGCTGTTGGCCATCACTGATGGGCCAGCTGCATTCCGCTCGGACACTTTTCGACAGGTTTAAGTAACGCAACCATTGCACTTTATCGCTGATGGCAGTGCTGGCTGCCATCTTTTTTCCAACTGATGGCCCAGTGTTTCTTTCTTTGCTGGGACATTTTAAAATTCAATATAAAATCAATTAATTGTCGTACAGGAGTGCGGTTTGGACTAAAATGCTTCTCACGATGAAAAGTTTTCCTCAGGCTATTAAAAAAAATAGTTCCAAACTTCGAACATAGATGTCGCCACTTGTCCGTATGCTTGGTTTCAAGCATGTGTTTTTTTTTTCTCTCTCTCTGATTTTCTGATTAGTTTCGATTTGGTTTCGAAGTACCGACCTGCGCAATTAGCTTTTCCGCAGGGAGTCTTCATTTCCTTGTCACAGCGTCAAAACTAATCTGAAAATAAGAAAAAACGCATGTTTGAAAACAAACAAAGTGGAGCCATCTATAATCGAAGTTTAGGACTAATTATTTCCATTCGCTTGAAGAAAACTTTTCATCCCGAGAAGCATTTTAACCTGTAACTGATGTTACTGGCCTCTCAGACCGTGGCTGTTTTCAATTTTTATAGTTTAACTTGCAATTTTCAGTTTAGCTACAAACACTAGCGAATTTTTGTTCCGTTTGGAACTTTAGTACTATCACCAGAGACTTTTGAATGGGTGAATTGTAATTATAACTGTCCTGTGCAAAAATTTTAGTACAAAAATACCATCCTATAAGTTAATCGTGCTTTTTATTCATCTATTCATCATTGCCTTTTATTCATTAGCGGTCTCACAGACCGTTACACTCTAGTTATGTGACAATTTCTGTGACATCCAGTTAAAGGTTAGTCTAGACTCGTGCACGACAATTACTTGATTTTATATTGAATTTCAAAATGTGTCCGGAACTTTTGGGAAACCCTGTATAACGAAATTGCTTTTGACAATCTAGTTATCCTATAATAAAGTACAAATATAATACAAAATATAATAAAAAATATTTTCTATCCGAATTTAGACTAAGCGATATCTAATGAAAACTAAACATTTAATGAAAATTTGTTTCCATCGTACGAATCCAAAATAAATTATTGGTGTAAATTCTCTCAAATATACGGAGAGAACCGTGTCTGTCAATGGAAAGAAGAAGCTGAATTCACAAATAAATATTTGCATGTTCAACAAATATGTTTTACAGACAAACATGATAAATGAACAGTATTAACATTACAATTAATACTATTTTGTTAAGTTTGAATGTTTAAATTCAATTACGCAAATGTAAATATTTAATTGAGAATCGATCGCAGACTAAATACCGAAATTCCAGTTTGAGAAGACTGATTAAAACACTATAAAAGATACTCGAAAACATTTTCAACAAGTGGGAAATTGCTCGTCAAACGTGGCAAATGGGGTGCGTTCGTACTATAACTAGTTTTTAAAATATTTTTTGCACACCATATTGTACTGAATGTATATTTTTTTTTTGCACTTCATAAGTGCATAGTGTGTAACATCATTAAAATGTACTTGCAATATTTTTTTCCCATTGGCCGTCATGTAACGGAAAAATTTGACTGTCCCTGTCATAAAACTATACATCCGATTTTCATAAATTATATAAGTACGTAGCACCTATAGTCGTCGTTCAGTCCGTCTGTCTGTCCGTCCTCATATAACAGAGCAAAAACTACCGAACCGAATGATCTGAAATTTTAAATATATAATTGTTGTAAAATTTTGTCGAGCAATTTTAAATTTTATGATAATCGGATGTATAGTTTAATGACAGGGACAGTCAAAAGTTTTCCGTTACATTACGGCCAACAGGAAACAATTATTGCAAGTGCATTTTAATGATGTTACAGACTATGGACATATGAAGTGCAAAAAATTATATATTCAGTGCAATATGGGGAGCGAAAAATATTTATAAAACTAGTTATAGTACAAACGCACCTCATTTGCCACGTTTGACGAGCAATTTCCAACTTGTTCTCTTTTGCAGGTTAGCTAATTGAAGAAAATGGCTACCCTTTAGCAGATGGCACAATGTGTGGAATGGTTGATCATGAAAAAGTCTAACACCTAGGTTCAGCGGATCTTCCGGGCACGATGCAACAGCACACCACCATCACGTCCGACCATTATTAGGCAGTGGCACATGACTTTCGGACATTAATACGGACATCCTACACCAAACATGGCAGAAAGTGGAACATCGCTTAGATATCCTGCGTGCTACATATGGCGTAAACAGTGAACTCTGTTAAACGACTACCAAACTTTTAGGTGTATATGTGAACATTATATGCCGCAAGCCGCACCTTTCTACCTATTCCCAATTCTGAAATACAGTGTGACTTCAAAAATCCGGCATCAAAATCATCTTTTTCCCTTCCTTTTTCTTTTACACTTTCAAGTTATGGTAAAAGAAAAATAACAATTGTTTTTTAATTAAAAACTTCAAGATCAAAAGTAAAAATGCAAAAAAGTAATATTTGACATTTTTTTCATTTGTCAGAGGCTATTATTTTCTGAACAAATTATCTGACAGCTGTACTGTTGCACAGCAGCGGCGTGGAGACTAGTACACAAGTTCTTTGGAATTTCTCTTCTAACACTGTACTAAATAAAACCGCGGATAACTCTAGTAACAGCTCTGTAGACGAGGATGAACAACAGGCATAAGTAAAGGTGTCATTAGAAAAATGCATAAATTTGACTGGAGAATTAATATATGCTTTAGAGAACAGGGCTGTATCCCCGAAATAGAGATTCTCCATTTGTATATAATACAAGAAAAACTTGTTAAAGAACAGCCAAAAAGATTGAAGCAAACAAAATGACATCGATGTTTCCGAAATTACACGAGAAGAAATAATTTTACACTGTATTAGGGTTTTTTTTCTGTAACATGGAAAATATAAATCATTGTGAGATTATTTTCATATTTAATTTTCTTTTTTCTTACATAATTAATCACTTATTAATGAATTAAGATATGGCTAAAGGCACCATTAAGAATATATTATAGTGCACTACTTTTGATATTCCTAATTACTACTTTTGACATTCCTTCAAAAATCCGGCATAGTCTCAGTCCCGATGTTGCCGGGTTTTTGAAGTTGCCGAATTTTTGAATGCCGGATTTCTGAAGTCATACTGCATATCTGATCAAAGTTGTAAAGATCATTTTGGAAAACCCTGTATATTGATTTTTGAGGATTTTAAGGGGACGATGCACATTTAAAAAAAATTCTTTTTATTTTCATAATAGAGATTTGAAATTTTGTGTAAATATACATTTCACGATAAGTATATCGAACACCTTAAAAGAAATTTCCAATCTTATTATAATTTTAAGATCTTTTAAAAAAATTTTAATTTTAAAACGAAATTTTAAAATGCTCCTTGCGTTTTAATTTTTTAGATATTTCCTCGATTTTGGATTTTAAACACATAAAACTCTATTACAAATAAATCTGTGTACCGATTTTTTAATTTCTTAAATAGTTAATTTTTTAGAGATATTTTTCTGAATTCCATATCGATTTTCATCAAAAGTCTGCCTTATAATAAGTTAAAAATCAAATTTAATTGTCTTAATGAAGTCGAATTTTAAAAGTCATGCACAGTTTCTTTTAAAGCAATATCAGGATTCTACCTTATCAGTTTCATGAATTTTGATTAAAAATTAAGTAGCAAGAAGCATTTCAAAAATTAAAAATAGCTGAAACATCAGTATGGAGAAGAAAGGATTTAAAATATATTAAAAGGCCAAAAAAGTGTTTGTGAAAAAAATTAAAACACTTGTAACTTTCCGCAAAATAATCACACCTGCATGCGGTTTTCCACGAATGACGTAGTACAAATTGGAGAATAATAATAGACATAAAAAGAAATGTCGATTTTTAGTCAAATGGTGGTCCTTAATCCCCTTAAGGGGGCTTGTCACTCAACTTCCAATTTCCCCTCACTAATGTAAAGTCTATGGGCATTCGATGCATTCGTATATTTAAAATATATCCTCGGTAAATTAATATTTTTAACTTCTATTTTTTGTGTACACTTCCTAAAAGATGCCTCTTTTTTTCTTAGTTTACAAACTATTTCTAAAGTACAGACTAAATTCAATTTGAAGTGTTAAAATCGTACTCACAGTTCGCTCGATTTTAACACATGAAATGTTAAATTCAGCATAGATTTTAGAAATATTTTGAAAACTAGGAAAAAAAGAGGCATCCTTTAAGACGAGTACACAGAAAAAATATGTTAAAAATATGGATTTCCGGAGAAGATATTTTAAATAGACGAATGCATCAAAAGTCCATAGACTTAACATTACGGAAAAGGATTCCGAAGCTGAGTGATCAGCCCCCTTAACGATAAAAGACGCTTTCTGAAATCATGGGTGACTCGTACGAGGTTATTGTATATTTTTGGTCGTGGGTATATGATATTTTACTAGAATAAGACAGGTTTGTTTTTTTCTATAGTTTAGCTCTTAAAGTTTCTCGAATCTTTTTTCGACCTTCCTGTAAAAGTATTTTAAATGCGTTGAAAATAGAAAGTAACTGGAGATTACCGAAGTGAAAATATGACATTTAGTTAAAATGCGGAATTTAAATTACTTTAAATAGGATGACGGACGTGAAATTCCTGTCGGGGCGTAGAAATCGAAGTTGAAAATATAGGAACTTATTTCCCGAAATCGCTCATGCTTCAGCTTTCAGTTCTCCAGAAACTTTACCCGTGCCCCAAATAAAACGTAATTATTCCATTTTTTATTACTTCAGCTTCAGTGACTTAATTTCATGGTGAAATCTGGCACGATTTATCAAATAGTATTACGTCAATCATATTAAAGTTATAACTAAAATTCTTGGGGAGGAGGAAAAAGAAAAGAAACTCCAAACTTGGGAAATACGGGAAACGGGAATAATTTATTTTTGAGATTAATAATTTTGTTTGTGATTAAAAAAAAAAAAACTGTAAGTTCGCTCTAATGTACTTTAAAGACATATATGATTTTTATAAATAATGGCTTTTCGCGCTCTAACTTTTACTAATAATTGCATTTTAAAACCATATGTGTGTTTATGTGTATGTTTCAACTTCGGAAATTTAAGAATACGCCAAAATTATAATGTAACAAAAGTTGATAACGTGTGATATCGTAAGGAGGTGAGGTCCAAAATTACCAAAATGATGATAACGATATAGTCCCTAAAGCGTAAAAAAAATCATGTTCAAATTCATGTGTTTTATTCATGATAATTTCCATTATAAAACATCAATTTGACCTAGGCATCGAACTGGATTATTGAAAATTAACTGTTTTAAAGTTGGTTTAAAGCATGAGAAAGTGAATTTATTTTAAAAGTTGCAATTTTTTGTTCCTTTTTTTAAGATAGAACAAGAGC
This sequence comes from Maratus speciosus, assembly GCA_963932465.1. Taxonomy (NCBI): domain Eukaryota; kingdom Metazoa; phylum Arthropoda; class Arachnida; order Araneae; family Salticidae; genus Maratus; species Maratus speciosus. The sequence continues at coordinate 574,830,285 of OZ010792.1, forward strand.
AATAAAAAAAAAAAGAAAAAAAAAACATTATCTAACCTTTTTTTTTTTTTAGGATTTCTAAATTTATTTCTCAATTTAATCACAATCTAATTAATATGAAACTATGAATTGATTAAAGCGGGTTATTTTAATGTATTGAATTCTTTATTTTTTATTTATATTGTTTACTTTTTAATGTTTAAACTATTTCGCTGTATAGCAATTTCACAACCAGATGGCACATTTTGACGAGCGTGGTTTGGTGCATCATTAAATCAATTGTTGTTGTAACTCATATACAGTAGAATCGCGTTGCAACGAATATCACTTTAACGATTTTTTTCAGTTTAACAAATATTATATGAATTAAACTTTATATAAAAATCATTCTCAAAGTACTTAATATTTGCCATAAGTGATTAAAAAAATTAAAAGGCAAAAAATCCGAGAATTATTATCCGAGCTACACTAGAGATCTTCTTACGCAGTGAGAATTTATGCAATGATTCACACAGAAGGGTTCTCGCTGGCTTTTGACCAACATTAGCGATTTGGCGAATAAGAAATAAAAAATAGTAGCAAAATGAAAAAAATATTAGCAAAATATGTAGACTGAAAAATCTATCTTTAACCTCTTATTGTATCCCCTTTTTGAAATATATTCTAAAATAACCATTTTTTTCCTTTAATTGTTTATAAAATAGAAAGTCGACTATCCGCTACAGAAATTATTAAAAATAAGTACATTTTAAATGTCTCCTAAATGTGTAAATGTTTCAGACAATCTTTCAGCAGTCATAAAACTTCAAAACAGCGTATCTTTGATTTACCATAGTGAAAATATACACTAAAAATTGCTATGAGATTTCGACTCAAACCGATAGAAAAACTAGACCGACTAATAATAATTTGCATACAACTAATAAATAGTATGGTAAATGACTAATTTCAACACCGCATTCTAGCAAAACTTCTCTCCATTTGGCGCTTGATGTGAGTAATTTTGTTTGTGTTTTTACCGCCGCCACGCGATGCCGAAGCATGGATAATGATTAATTGGCAACAGAGAAATACCTATCGCAAAATCCTTTCAGTGTGTTTAACTGTTGCTAAACTGAATTGGTGTTGAGTCAGTATCTCTATAAATAAAGCAATGTAAATGGCACAGTGCGATTGAATGTTTAAACGACATCAATCGTTCAGCAATGCGAATAAGAATCTCGAATATATTGGCACATACACATCGCAAAAAGAGCAGAAATTGAGTCCTCGCAATTTGGCGAGTCTTATTATTCGTTTACTCACCAAATGAAGCATTTTGTCGCGATTTGGCGCAATGGCGAGAAGCAGCGAAAACCCTGATTCAGCATCCATGGAGCTAGATAAGCGCCAAGTAAGTAATCCACATTTGGCTATCTATTAAAAAGGTGAATAAAAAGGCAAACCTATCATTGCTTACAGAAAGTATAACGGCCTGGATAACTAATGGCCAATATCTACTTGCAGGTAAGTGAAAAAATACAGTTTATGGGTCTTTAATGTTTATGCGAAACGCCAGATAGCTTAAAGTAAGACGGCTGATTTTAGATTGCTTAAACTGAAAAGGAAGTGAGCGGATTTATCTAATAAAATATAAATAAAAGAATATTATTACGGGGGTGAAAATTACATTTAGAATAGAAATACAGTAATACCCCGACTTACGTCACCGTGCCTTTACGTCGTCTAGCCTGGAAAAAATTCCTTAATTAAGACACCACTTTGAACTTTTTTCAAGACTTTTGGTTCTATAAAGGGAAACTTTCCTGCAACATTCAAGTAATAGTGACAAAAAAAATTAAAAAATTCTCTAGAAAAACTCACTCTGGTGTTACAGAGAAATTCTAAAAGTAAAAAAGAAAAGTTTGTCTGTTCAAACTTCATTGCAAGATTTTTCCGCATCCTCAAAGACTCGAACGGGGCAGCTAGAACAATAAAATGTAAGTTAACAACTTGTTGATTTATTCCATATTCTTGTATCGCAAACGCATTTTTTTGCTAACGTTAAATGTATGTAACATAATCCCTAAATACAATATAATATGTTCATTAAATTTTGGAAAATGTTTATTACTTATTCTTTTTTGCTTATCTAAATGTACCTCGATTTACGTCATTTTCAACTTACGTCGCTAGTCTTGAAACGAATTGCTGACGTAACTCGAGGTGTTACTCTAAAGAGATATCTTTTTACCCGACTGCCAAGAAGGGTTATGTGTTTCACGAGTATCTGGCATGTGGCTGGCCGTGAAATACAAAATGGCGGTAGAGACCAAAAAAATTTTTACGCACCCTATTGAGTGGCATATCATTGGATAGGTCTTTCAAAATGAAGACTATGTTTCATTGACAATTTTACAGCCAGAAGCTCCGTTTAAATATTACACAACTTGGAAGTTGTGTAGGTAGGATTTGTAGCTTGACTGCAACTCTAACCTTCATAGACATCTATAAGCCTCATCAAAACAGTGTTTATAGATAGGAACTAACAATTAAACACAACTTAAAAGTCATCAATACAAGTAAATAAAAATAATAGGTAAGTAATATAAAAAATAGTTTCACATTGATGAGAAGTAATTAATTAGTTCGCTTCTTATGCAGTCGGGTTTTTTGAATTTCTAAATTTAATTCGAATGCTAGCGTTTAACAGAAGAAAGGAAAATAAATTTAGAAAAAGGATTAATATTAATTTTGAATAAAAATATAACTTCAATATATGGCCTCGCCATACCAGCCTATCTAGAAGTTGGTAAAAATTACTACAAAATTACATCTTTGCATACAAATTCAAGATAAGTTAAATAAAAAAGCGTATCAAATAACACATTCTGTGTTTACAACGAGACCTGTTACGTTATTAAAACTCACTAACGTAATGTTTGAATCTCAAAATATAAAAAATTACCTTATTTCTAAGATTATCCTGAAAAGAAATTTCTTGAAAATGGTATTATGTTATTATGAAGAGTTGTGCGAGGGCGAATTAAATTAAGAGGGCAAAGTTAAATTAAATCGTACCTTTAAGATATGAAAAATAGTTTTGAAATAGTGGCCTCAAATCAAATTATCTTCGAATTTACATTGTTAGAAATTTGTTTTGTTCGACCATCTGCATTAAATGTGAAATGGGATTCAATATAACTCTTCATAAAACTGAAATTTAAAAATCTTTCAAAATAACAGAAAATTTATTTACAGAAAAGTCGCTGCCTACTGGGAAAACTGCTTTATTCTTAGTTGCATATATAGCTGTATATTAATAAATCTCTAAATTTCATACCGTTACGCAGTTTTCATCTCTTATTCAATGCACTTATATACTCGCTTTATGTAAAAAAAAAATTATTAAACAGCTACATTTTAAAATTATAGAAAATGTTTAAATCTAAGCAATGGATTATTTCAGCGTATGTGTAGTGTGATATTGAAAATTCAAAACACCGGAACGGTTTTATAATAAATATAAACTCATTGTAAACAAGAGCATTTTTAATATTTATATTTAAAACCTTCACACAAATCCTTATCTAGTTCTCAAATATCTTGCTTAATTTAGTAAATTCTTGAATAAATTTTATTAACTCCATAACGCTATATTAACTCTTTCAGCGGGAAGTAATTGCGTCTCTGTAATGTCGAATTTACACGGGAGTTTTCGAAAAATGCTATTTAAAAATAAGGAAATGCAATTTTACAACTTTTGTTTCAACAAAATTATAAAAGTAAAATTTAATTACAAAATTCTGATACAAACCTTTGTTTAAATTAAGTGAGATATAACTTATCCCACCGCCCCTAGAGGTGTTAACGCTTTATGTACTGAATTATGAATTCATGAAAATTTTATCTTCTAAAGTACTTTTCGTGAATTGTTTAAACGACATTAGAAGATTTACATAATCATTTAATAAATTTTAGAAGGATTTTAGAAGGATTGGAGGATTTAAAAGGATTAATTAAATTTGAATTTATAGGGATTTTTTACAATATTTATAACCCCAATCAAATCTTTTATTTTAAATATTTTTCCTAGTATTTTGTAGAATTGGGAAATTTACAAATAATGTTCTTATAATAGAAATATATCAATATTTCCGAATTGAAAATCCCCCCCCCCCCTCCTCCTCAACGCCAAGAAAGCTGAAAAGATGCAAAGGCAAAAAATATAATTTTTTTAAAAGATATTTTTGTTTTTGTGTAACCCATAATGCTTTAGAAACAAGATAAAGTAATGTATCAATAACTAATTCTAAAAAATTTAGAACTAATCAACGTATTAAATGAATTTTATAACAAGCTATTTTAATGGTACTTATAAATACCATCAGTAGGTAAAGGGTTAATTGCATACTAGCGTTTTTCCTTAAATAAAAGCCTTTTACCTTTCTGAAAAAAGTTCACTAATTACAATTTTGTGAAATAAAATGTTTGAATCTCATAATGCGAAAATGCACCTTATTCCTACGATAATAATTAAAATTAATTACTGGGGGGGGGGGCGGTATTATAACGGATAGTGTGGAGGCGCATAAAACTGAGAACGGCTGGATAAATAATTTTAATAATTTTGAAATAAGCAAATAGCAAAGTAATAAATGTTCCATTAAGTTAATAATGATAATTAGAGAATGACGCAAAATAATAACTTTAGAATTTTGTGTCTTAAATTTTCATACGATTCATACAATTTTACTTTAAGTACGCTGCATTTAAGAATTACTTTTGAATAAATGATAAATTTAGAAAATTTACATCCTATGAACTTTAAGGAAGTTATTTCAGGTGAAATTCAATGATAGCCACATCCTTCTCATATTTAACCCCTTAAGGATCGCTTAATATTTGGAAAAACTATCAAAAAAGTACCTAATTTTTTTTATTACTAAAAAAATAAATAATTATAAAGCTTCTAATTAAATTTGTAATACCGAAACGATTTTCTAATAAATATAAACTCATAATAAATAAAAGCATTTTTAATATTTATATTTAAAACCTACACACAAATCCTTATCTTAGCTCTCAAATATCTGCTTAAATTAGTAAATTCTTTAATAAAATTTATTAAGTGCATAACGCTATATAATAAAAATATGTTGTAGAACAAATTCACATTTGTAGAAAAGCCATCATGCGAGAATTCTGTGTCTTAATGTTTCGTTTACACCATACAAATTATTGCGAATAAGACCGTTATTTTTCACATCTTGATCTTTGTTTATCATCATCACACATATTTTTGCAAATAATATTTGAAATAATATACGTATATACATTCAATTTTGATTATTAATAATTTTTTTGAGTGTGATATAGTATTTCGAAACATGCAATACAAAGTCCAACAACACAATCAGCGCCAAAAACCGAACCCAAGCGGAAATATTCAAAGACTTTACACGGAGATACTAGTTAAATTTTTCTGGTTTCAGAAGTTTTTTCCAGCAACTAAATCTCCAGCCTGGAAATATGACGAGCACGAGAAATAACGAACAACACCACAGCCAGGGGAGTAGCTACAAATATTTTTTCTGGGGGTGGGGGTGGGGAGATTCAAAAATTTCCCAACTTGAAACAAACTGCTCTAATTTTCAATTCAAATGATATATGTAACATATGTATAAGGATACTTATATGTAAAAAAAAATTCCTTTCCAAACAAAAATACTGAAACTAAGAACATAAAAACTAAACTCTATGATAGACTCTATGAAAACTACCCTCATATGATGGTACAATATGGATTAAAGTCAGCTGTTGATGAACAGGAGTAGAGAAATTAATGTCTGGTAGATGAATGATATTTTCATAGAATAGAGAAACACAAAGACAGGTTGAGTCTTGCTGCTTTCTTTTTGTATTTCTTTTAATTATTTATAGGGTAAAGTGCCCATATTTTGTCACCCCAGTCACTTTTAGTACCTAAAAGTTGTAATTTTCAGTGAAAACCTACCACATTTGGATTTTACATAGACTAACTACCCACGCACATAGAAACATAGGCAAATATCTTACAAAAAAATTTAACAATGCGAAAAATTGTTTTTTCAACAGTATCTAAAAAATGAAAAGAAAAAAAAATGGTCCCAATTTCGTCCCCTCCCCCCCCCCCCCAAAAAAAAAAAAAAATAAATAAATAAAAATCAAATGCGCCGAGGCTTAACTTATAACTATGTCAAAATTTATTACTAAATGAGTAAGTAATTTAATTTACATTAAAGCAAGGCACAAAGAAATGTACTAATTATCAATGGAAGAATAACATAACGAAACATTAGCCATCCAAACATGAGGAAAGAATTGAAAGAATTGTCATGAAAAAGCATTCCTAATTTCGTCCCCGGGACGAAAATAAGAACTGCAAGGGGGACGAAATTGGGACCACGCTACTTTTAAATATAGAAGAGCTTCAGTTCCCGTAAGATGAACTGAGCGTCCTAAAACTCACTCTATGCTACTGTCAGCGTCTTACGTACTTAAAATACATGCAATGAATAAGCAATAAATACTTGCAGTACAGTAAATAACGTTCTATAAACGACGTAATAAGAACTCAGGTCTTCTAAAAGTAGGAAATTCGACGTCTTTAATTTATGTATGCATCTTGGCGAACGAAACTTCCAATACTGACCCCTTTTACCTTCCGTCCCCTGTGCCTTGCGTCATAAGTGGCGCCACTGTAGCAGAAGCGGAGAAGTTAAGTGGGACGAAATTAGGAAAGAGGTCAAAATATGGACACTTTACCCTTCTGTCACAACACTCAAAAAAAGAAGTCACCAAAACAATAATAAATTCATACTTGCTTTACTATTATTTAGAAAAAAAAGAAAAAGTTTCAAAAATTTACAATTTCCCAACTCTAAGCCCAAATTTCCCAAGTTCACAAATATTGTAGGGGGAGACTCCCCCCTAACTCCCCCCCCCCCCCATGGCGACGCCTATGATCTCGGCCCGTGATATTGACGGGAGCGAGAATTAACGGGTTAAAAAATCTCAAAAAACAGAAATATAAATAAAGAGGCAAATTTAAATATATTCCTGATAATAATTATTTTTAAAAAACAAAATGTGCAAATTATATGTCAATATCAAAATGTAATGAAAATATAAACGTCAGAAATTCTAGATTAATCTCCATATATAAAAAGGCTCTCTCACTGACTCATCATCACCCAGCCCAAACTACTGAACCTAGAAGCCTGCAAATTGGGGGAAACATACTTCTTATGACATAAGTGAGCACTAAGGTAGGATTTTTGAAAATCCCCCTCCCCCTAAGGGAGTTAAAAGGGGAGTCGAAAACTTAGTTGCCATATCTCAGCAGCCGTTTTAGATAGAAACGTGAAATTCCAGAAAAATAAATCTACAAAAAAATTATTAAACACTAGTTTCAGCGATTTTAGAAATTTCCACCTATGTGGGTTAAAGGGGGGGGGGGGTCGAAACTTTTAGAACATTTGACCATATCTCAGCAATTTTCAAACTTTTTTTGAAGAAACCCTCATGTGATATATCATCGGAAAATCCTCGAACTACTCTTTCATATTATGAACCTTTGTTCCACCCTTACCCCAATGCCCCCCCCCCTCAGGGATTCAATTTTCTAACTCAGTTCCTAATTAAGTAACAGCTAGATTCGACCTCACAGACCTTCAACTGATGGGGTGTATTTTGACCCCAGACAGTTAGGGGCATCCACCCTCTTCGGGGGGAGGCGGTAATGGATTTTCATGTGACATATCGTTTGAAAGCTTTTGGTCTGTAGATTACTAAGCAGGCGCTCACCGCCTCTTTACTCATTTTTTCATCACTAGAAGGCCTTTTAAAATTTTAATTTGTTCATTTCTACCCCATACAATTTTCCGAAAATTATGAAAAAAATTTCATAACAAATCTCGACAATTAGCAGCTTCCCCTCATTTTCATACGGTGAGCTTGTACGTATTTCAGACAAAATCGAGTTAAAGATATAAAATCATACAAATTTAAGGTTCACTTAAGAATATTATCACGGGCCCTGCAACGCCGGCCGGGTCAGCTAGTAAACATATACATAAAATCACAAATGCATTAAAACATCAAAATCATAAAAAGGTAAGTATTTGGCAGTTTACTCCGTTCTAAAAACATCCTGTTTATCTGTGAGCATAAAAATAAATTTATTTACCGGGTGAGCCAAAATGTCGGTAAAACTTTAAAAGCTCAGAAAAAAGGAAGAAATTATGATAAAGGAGTGCGGTTTTGCAAGAAAGGGCTCACAAGATAATCGAATTTTTTTAGCAGAAATAAAAAATTTAGTTAAAAAATCACATGTAGAGGGCGCTGACGACCCGAAACATAATAAACAGGACAACAATACGCTCCATTCATTTGTTCTTATAATAACAAATGTTCAACATGACCTCCAGAACATTCTATCACACTATTGTTGTCCTGTTCATTGTGTTTCGGGTCATCAGTGCCCTCTACATGTGATCTTTTAACTATTTTTTTTCTGCTAAAAAAATTCGACTACTTTGTGAGCCCTTTCTTGCAAACCGCACTCCTTTATCATAATTTCTTCCTTTTTTATGAGTTTTTAAAGTTTTAACGAACTTTTGGCTCACCTGGTATGTTAAGCTATTCAAAGTAAGTTAGAAGATATCGTCGACAAGTAATTAAATTCCGTCGTGTTTGTTTTAGAATCTAATATTTGTTAATTTAAAATAAGCAGAATAATTTACAAGGTGTTCTAAAATCGACCAATTGTTTTTAAAATTCAATAGCAAGTAATCAGTTAGGGGAGGTTGTCGTTCATCGGAACCTAAAGTAACTCAACTTTGGGGCCTTTTTTTTTTCTCTCATAGAGGGAATAAAGTAACACTAACACGGAATTTGCCTTCTTATTATTCATAGATCTACTATCTACTCTATACGAAGTCTGTCTGATAAATGTCCAACCTTGTTTTTTTCCCGCGTGCAACAGTTATTCTATTGTGGCGCCACACTGTGCACATTGCTTAATGCGCATGCTTGAATTTTTCCCTCGAGTTCCAGTGGGCCAGTCGTCGCCCGCTAGCCGCCGAGTGAGGTGCTGTCGTACGTGTTCGTTGAAATGAGCAAAGATACTGCATCAAATTTTGTCAAAGTTTGGTTTTTCTCAAAGTGAAACAATTCGTAAGATTCATCAGGTGTCGTAAGATTCACAAATGCTTCAGCTCATTCATCGAACCTGATTCAGACTTTCTTGGCGAAACATGGAATTCCACTCTTTCGCCAACCTCCCTACTCTCCAGACAGAGCTCCTTGTGACTTCTAGTTGTTTCCGAAATTAAAGGCGCATTTGAAAGGATCCTGTTTTGAGAGTAGAGATAAGATAAGCAGAACGCGACGTCGGAGTTGAACACCATTCCAAAAGAAGCCTTCCAGAAGTATTTTCGGCGGTGAACGGAACGATAGACTAAGTGTGCAAAGGCGCAAAGGGCCTACTTGGAATGGGATTAGGGTACCAATCCCGTTAGGTAACTCATATTTTTTTCCGGCTGAAGGTCGTGTACTTCTCAGACAGGCCACGCATATAAAATGAAAATGAGGATGTCATCTCGGCTGGTTAGAACTTGAGTTCTGCTTAATGCATTTTCATGGGATTTGCACTGTTAGTTAGATAATTTTTCAGGAAAGGTTTTTAGTAGTTATACGCTTCTCTGTTATAGAATTTTGGGGGAAAGTTCTATAATCAGATAAAACCATTTATGAAAGAGTAGCCTTTTCAAAGATTCGGCTAAATGGATTTCAGTGGAACTTGCGCGGTTAGTTAGAAAGGTTTTCAGGGAAGGTTTTAGTATATAACATATAGTTCTACTTTGCTCAATTTCAGAATTATGAGGGAAAGTACTATAAATCTGGTGAATCCGATTATGAAAGATTGGCTTTTTTGAAAAGTTCTACTGAACTCATTTTCATGATACTTTTACTGTTTGGCAATTTTTCAAGGATTGTTTTAATATCTATTATATATATATATATATTACTATATATTATACTATATATATATATTACTATATATTATACTATATATATATATTACTATATATTATACTATATATATATATTACTATATATTAGTATATTAGTATTAACATCTTGTTCTTATCCGTTCTTTTTCTACAGTGAGAAATCAACTAAGCGTGTTCGTTCTTAACATCCCAAATTTGGCAGACACATTAGAAACTACAAAAGCGCAGTGACGTTCGTACACTAAAAAAATGAAGTACTCAAAAATGAGTAAATCAATGTACTCATATCGAATCGAATATGTTTGGATCAAAAATTAACCTAAGCTTTCACAATTTTGATACTCGATTTGGGTATCTTTCTAATAGTTTTGCTATTTTTCTTAATAAATAATCAATTAAACGTTTCTTGTTAATAATTTTGAACGGAAAATAAATGTCAGTACATTTTTACTTTAATTTGTAGGTTCAGGGGGCAGTACACAAGGATTCATATTTGAACACAACCATTGGAATCAAAAATCAGTACATGTGTTCCTCAATTTTGAGTACATTTGGATGGGGGCATAAACTATTTTTTAGTGAAACTGAACGAAATTTGGTAACATGGTTGTTGTTTGAAGAAAGTATATCACTTTTCTGTAACTTCAACTTGGCTTAAAAAATATTTGTTTTCACTTATGTAAGGTTTATGGTACCACAAAACACAAAATAATCTTTAATTTCCAAAAAGGAAAAACAAAATTGGTTGGTTGAACCATTTAAACGCTAGTTTAAATGGCGCGCTCTAAAAATGCCGGTTCGAGAAAAACGGGGTTAAGATAAAGCTAAAAAAAAAAGCGTATAAAACTTTTTAGTGAATCGTTGTATTTTGAAACATACAGTTCGTATGCTATCCCTCGATTTAAAGCAACGAATTAATTCAGAAAGCGTGCATCTGGGTCCCACCGTGTCCCGTATACCTGTTTTTCAGCCGGCCCACGCTCACTTTCAATTGACTGGTAACTTCTTAAATATTTCGAATTTCACCTAACCGTTTCAGGATTTTACTTTACATATTATAGGAATTCGAAAAATGCAAAATAATAATAATAATAATAATAATATAATTTATTTTTTTAATGAAAGATAAATATTTGCTGAAGTTATTCTTGCAGAAGATTAACGTATGAATGGCGGAATTTCTTTAGAAGTTTCCTTGATTTAGATACAGATATCAGCAAGAGATGGCGCTGCGACGTCTCACGGCGTTAGAACGCTTAATCTCATGTATAAGGATGTATGAAGCTCACTCAGTGTTTACCCTTCGTGCTATTTAACTCTACAAACGACCCAAAAATGATTTGCACTTTGAAATTGTAATGTTATTTTTGGTAATATTACAATTTGAAACAGTTCAACACCATCTATCGGTGATGTTTGTAGTTAAAACAAAGAAGCTTAGTAAAGAAAATCCTGGCTTCTCACATTAAACTACTACAGTAATAACTGCAATAGTTCATACTGTTTCCATATTACTGAATTTTAAAAACTTTCAGTCCATTTAAGACACGCTGTAGATCCATTCATTAAAAATATCGTAAGATATAATATATTAAATTTAAAAAATCAAAAAACTCGACTGCGTAAAAAGCGAACTAATTAATTATTTCTCATCAATGCGAAACTATTTTTTATATTACTTACCTATCTTTTTTATTTACTTACTAGTGTAAATACCCGTCCTAGGACGGTGGGTAAAAATTGTGTTTTTCACTTAAAATTTGAAAAACTGATAAAAAAATAATTGACAATATGGAAGCGTTTAGATGAGCAAAGTTCGGCTAGTTTATGTTCTAATAAACACACAATTAGCTTTTACAATATTTCTGGGTAAACCAGGTTTTCCGGCTAATATACTATAACAAAATTAAGATTTCTTAATAAAAGAAAAATTTAATAAATATGCAATAAAAGTGCGTAATTAAAACAGTCTGCTGCAACTATTGAAATAATACTATTTTTTTTAATAACACTTTGAAATTGCATTTTTATCGTTTACTCCCCTCCCCCCCCCCACAAAAAAAAAAAATTATTAATTTTACTTTTCGTATAAATACTTTTAAAATATGGAATATGTTTGGTTTTTTTTTTTTTTTCCAAGTTTAAATTTACATACACCTGTATATAGAAAAAGAAAATGTAAGTAATGTGTAATATAAAAATAAGTTACAAAATGCCAGGATATTATTTCGGGGAGGGGGGGGGGGGCGACTAATCCCCTAAGCTTCTGTCCTCCTGATGCAAAGCTAATAAGACTTTGAAATTGTATTTTTATCGTTTACCCGCCCTCCCCCCCCCCCCTTCTCCCCTCCCCCTCGAATTTTTTTTTAATGTATATTGATTAATAAATAAGTATCGCGGGTTGAATCCCATCCGTCTAATCCCCTAAGCTTCTGTCCTCCTGATGCAAAGCTATAAATCAAAAATTATTAATTTTACTTTTCGTATAAATATTAATTTTTTACTATGGGATGTTTTTGGTTTTTTTTTGTTTTTTTTTTTTTTTTAAGCTTAAATTTACTTACAACTGTATATAGAAAAGGAAAATATAAGCAATGTGTCATTAAAAAATAAGTTACAAAATGCCAGGATATTATTTCGGGGAGAGGGGGGCGACTAATCCTCTAAGCTTCTGTCCTCCTGATGCAAAGCTATAAATCAAAAATTAATAATTTTACTTTTCGTATAAATATTAATTTTTTACTTTTAAAATATGGAATATGTTTTTTTTTTTTTTTTAAGTTTAAATTTACATACACCTGTATATGGGAAAGGAAAATATAAGTAATGTGTAATTTAAAAATAAGTTACAAAATAATAAGTCTAAAATATTTAAATTGATTATTTTTTTAAAAGAAAGTCAGTTTTATCAATTTTTTGCAGGGAAAAAAAGAATATTTTTAAAAATACCATATCATTGTTTTCCGTGATTAAAATTCCTTACATGTCGCAAAGAAAATTTAATATGATTGCAACTTAATACTTGAAATAATCTCAGTTAGGAAGAAATGTCTACCACTGCTCAATTATCAGGATTTGTAACCTTGAGAAGTAATCGCAGGATTCTTGTTTCTTGTCAACCAATGGGAGAATGGAACCTTTCACCCTTGAGTCTCTTCCTCGGAGACTGGTAAGATTGATGGATTCGCCCCGCCCTGCGTTACACTGCCTTTTATAATATAGAGATATTGATGACTTTTAAGTTGTGTTTAATTGTTATTTCCTATCTATAAACACTGTTTTGATGAGGCCTATATAGATGTCTATGATGGTTACAGTTGCAGTCAAGCTAGATATCCTTCCTACATAACTTCCAGGTGGTGTAATATTTAAACGGAGCATCTGACTGTAAAACAGTCAATGAAACATCGTCTTCCTTTTGAAAGACCTATCCAATAATCTGCTACTCAATAGGGTGAGTGATTTTTTTTTGTCTCTACCGCCATTTTGAATTTATAAAAACAAAACCTAACCTATAACCATCGGACGGTTAAGACAAATCGATAGAGACCTCATTCATTAAAATCCATCCAGCCGCTGTGATGTTTCGAAGGTATAAAGTAATCCACCAGTGGCGTGGCGTCCGGTCATCGCTGGATGCGGCGATGACCAAGCAATATTTTAAAACTCTTAATAAGCTTTTAAAACTCTACGATCCAGTTTTAGCAGAACATTTGGAGTTCATGTATAAGTGAAGGTAAGATTTAAAGTTTCTTTTTTGAAAATTCAACCATTGAATTTTAGAGTTAATAATTTTTCACGACAAACTTAAATAATTGCGATGACCACCGAAAATTTTCACGCCACGCCACTGTAATCCACATACCCAGATATGCGTGAAACACATAACCCTTCTTGGCAGTCGAGTAATAAAGTCAACGCCATTGTCGTATCATATAAGAATGTTTCTTTAATAAAAGACTTTTAGTTACAAGTAAAAAAAAAATCAAATATAAAATAGTGTACTCGGTTAAACAACAACGGTTTTCAATTACGTTATTATACAATAAAATTTACTTTTTCCGAACTATAATTTTTTTTTTCGCATCCTAAACAGCGATTTTGAAGTGCATTTTATTGTTCAACTATTTTATTCTTCTTAAAATCTATTATTCTCTTTTTCAGTTAGTATAAAATTTACTACGTTGTTGACATTTTCTGACAAAGATTTAATATGTAAAGAATTTTTAGTTTTTAAAAAATAAAAAAATCACTAATGTCAAAAGCAGTTTCTATCTTCAATGCTTTTTTTAAATTTTATTTTATATTTTCAAAGCACTTTTAAGCAAAAAACGAACTTTGCCACATTTTCCTTTTAGACTTTATAAACCTAGATCAATATTTATAAAAAAAATTCCTAATTTACATTTTGTTTATTAAAAAAATTATTTTATCAAACATAAAATGTTAATATAAAGTTCATGTTTTTTTTTTATATATATATATATATATATATATATATATATAACCAATTACCAAAAGTAAAATATGTCTAGACTGAAGACCAAATCAAAGTATAAATGCAATCAAATCTCATAGTATAATGAGATTGATTCTGACAATCTCGTAGGCCAATAATAAAGTACAAACATAATAAATTGTATAATGAAAAATACAGGATGTCTACACGAGTCAGGTGTAAACACCCGTTCGCTAATATTAATCCTATGAAAGAAATATTTTAAGATATTTTTTAAGAAAAACACTCTGTTCTTCTTCTGGACAATTCTCGAATAAGCGCAAAGAAAATAATACCAACATTTAAATCCTACTGATGACGGCCTTGTAATGATTGAAAACGTTCAACGATTTGCTGGTGTATTTTAATTTGTATTTTAAATATTTTTATATTATATTTACGCGCCTGAAAGTAATTTTTGCCCAATTATTTGTGCTTTATATGTATTTTAATTTTTTAACTCAAGGTGAATACAGCACAAAAATTTTAATTTTCATTTATTAAAATATTTTAGTGTAAATTTTTTTAGTATTTTCCCAGTTCATTTTGCAATTTTTTAAAATGATTTAACAACAAATTTGAGAAAAGAAAAATTCCGGCATAAATGGGTTAAATGCGTTGAAAAACAGGAAGTAACTGGATATATCGATGTGAAAATACGCTATTTAGTTAAA
This sequence comes from Maratus speciosus, assembly GCA_963932465.1. NCBI lineage: Eukaryota > Metazoa > Arthropoda > Arachnida > Araneae > Salticidae > Maratus > Maratus speciosus. The sequence goes on from OZ010792.1 coordinate 574,845,473, forward strand.
ATCCGCATTTAAATTACTTTAAATACGACGACGGACGTGAAATTCTGTCAGACCGGAGAAATCGAATTTGAAAATGCATGATCGTATTTCCCGAAATCCCAAAAGCTTCGGTTTCAGTTCTCCAGAATTTTATGCGTGACCCAAATAAAACACAATGATTCTATTTTTCATTACTTCAGCTTCAGTGATTTTAGCTTAATATTATAGTGTGATGTAGCATGATTTATCAAATAATATTACACTGAATACATAGAAGTTATAACTGAAATACTTGGGGGGAAAGAAAAGAAACTTAAGGGACAGTTTACCTTTTCAACATTTTTTTTTATTTAAACTAGTATGTTGTGGCCATCACAAAACTTTCTTCCATAGAAATCACGTCAATTAAATCATTTAACCAGTACAAGAAATTACACCAACAATTTAACACCAATTCATATCAAAGTATATCTGAATTTGAAGTTTGATGAAAATTACTACATTAGTTCTAGAGATAGAGCTATAGCGGAAATTCTAAAAAATGTAGCATAGCAGTGCCACCTGTTGAGTGATTTACACCAAAACATACACAGCACTAATTGATATCAAGGTATACCTTAATCGGAAGTTTGATGAAAATTTGTGCGTCAGTTATTGAGATAGAGCTATAGTGGAAATTCTTAAAAATTCAGCGTAGCAGCGCCATCTGTTGAGCTATTTACACCAAAACATAAACAGCACTAATTCATATCCAGGTATACTTGAATCTGAAGTTTGTTGAAAATCTAAGCATTAGTTCTTGAGATACAGCTATTGCGGAAATCGCAAAAAATCCAGCATAGCAGCGCCACCTGTTGAGCGATTTACACCAAAACTTATAAAACGTCAATTCTTATCAAGGACTAACTGAATCTGAAGTTTAATGAAAATCCGTGCATTAGTTCTGGAGATTGAGTTATTGGGGAAATCGTGAAAAATGCTGCATAGCAGCACCACCTGCTGAACGATTCACATCAAAAACTAATCAGCACCATTTTATATCAGGGACTAACTGAATATGAATTTTTATTAAATTCCGTGCATTAGTTCTTGAGATAGAGCTTTTGCGGAAATCCTGAAAAATGCTACATAGCAGCGCCACCTGCAGGGCGATTTACACCAAAAACTAATCAGCACCAATCTATATCAGGGACTACCAGAATATAAATTTTTATTAAATTCCGTGCATTAGTTCTTGAGATAGAGCGCCCAGAAAATTTGTGTCACATACATACAAGCAGACATAACAGTGTCACAGCCTTACTGACAGACATTTTGTAAAAACAAGTTTTTCGGAATCTCTGACCCCTAAAACGTGTAAATCCGTCGAAAACCGAAATTTGAAAATTTTCACGAATCCAATACTTTCTTCTTGTAAAGATAGAGCTTGTAAAGTTAAAGATTGATATGTTTACCCAATTTATTTTCAAATGTATATTACAAAAGACTACTCATGGATTTTTAGATACATCTAATATTAGATTTAATATAATTTTTTGACCAATATGTATAGAGTAAAATGATGAAATCTAACACACCTTCATATACTTTTATTTAAATTAAAAAAAACCTGAAGGCTAATTAATCCAGGGGAAATGTACATTTTACCTTGCAAAAGGTCGGGTAGAAGATTTTTTTTCTGAATTGTTTATAATGATGCCAATATGGAAAAACCAAGTTTTCTAACAAAATTTCTTAAGGCTAAATTTTCTGTGGGCAAAAAACAACAAAATTTTGGGACCTTTTTTTTTATTTCTTTTTAATATCTCGAGACCTGTTGCCGTAGCATATTATTTGTCAGTTACAATAGTAAAGAGAATAGAATTCTCTTCAACTTTCATATTTACAACTTTTCATTACACTCAATAGCAAGCGCAGTACGCCATTTAAAAAATAAGACAATTTTTTCAATTTTCTTAAAAACCGTGAAAAATTCAGTTTTGCCCCGATTATTCAAATGTTCCTCGCGAATTTAATCTTGTATGTCGACTTCTAACAATTGATAGCAGTAAATTATCTATTATATGCACACTCACGTCTTTATTTTCATCTCAACAGATATTTTACATTCAATAAATTTATATAATTTTAAGAGTAGGGCAGAGTGTAGATGAATGAGACAATTTCCATATTTAGACATTAACTTTAAGTGTATACAATGTTAACTTCAAAGCATTGTTTAAAAGAATACTTCAGTAATTAGTAGCTTATTTTCACGATTGTTTCAATTAAGAAAGAATTCTTGTTTAATTTTAATAATTTTATAATTTTTTTAATTTTTATAATGCATACATATTTTTACAGGTACCAATGGGATAGGCATGAAAATTTGCGAAAAACGTATTTTATTCTACCCTTCATTGGTATATTTTATTTACAAATTATTGATAACATATATTTTAATGTTTTAAAGATAGCAAACATTGGATTGTAGTTCCATATAAAAGGGAGGACTCAAAAAATAAATATCTTTTATGTAAGAAATACTTTTACCTTATGAAATAGCTACAATAAAAATGACAACAGATTATTTAACTAACTAATGTTATGCATTTATCTCTTGTAAAATTTTCATAAAAATATTTAAAAAATGAGTTTAAAAAAAAATTTTCAATATTTTTTCCACTGATATCAATAAATAAAACAAGAGATTATACTATCATTTTAGCATGCAAAAATATATAAAACTTTTAACATCATCTATTAATTGCTTTAAAGCTTAAACAGAAAAACTTACTTTGGTTGTTTAAAAATATATTTTGTGGAATATTATAATCTTCTGTAACATGTACTGTTTTGAAACTATATTTGTTTAATGATCTCAATGATACCATTTATCAAATGAAATACCAATTTATTTATGATTGTAGACCATATAAACATTTTTGTTTTCGCATTGATCACCTATTTTATTCAACTTCACTCTTTCCCAACACAAAGTAAATTACGCAATATGACTGCATAAGCTAAATGGAAAAATGTATTTTAATAATAATAATTTCTACAGGCTATTTATTAATATTTTTTTCTTTTTGATGGCACTGTTGTAGGATAATTAGCATCCCGTTTCGAAGGAAAATCCTTATTCAGAATAAAAGAGATATCTGGATCAAAGATAAACGAAAGGCGAAAGGGGGGGGGGGGAGGGCGCCAAATGAAATTTTTATTTGTCGATTAATATATGTATATATATGAAATATGAATAAAAATGCCTCGCTGCCGATAAACTAAAAAATAAAAAATAAATAAAAACTGTTAACAAAATAGGAAACCAAAATAACGAAGATAGAAAAGGTAAACACTAATCCTGTTAGAATTCAACGTCAGCAATTCTAAGCCAAAAAATATCATTTAAAACTATTAAATTGCAAGCGAGAAACTTTAAAAAGAACGCTCCCATAGATTTAAGATTAGCGTTCCAGTGTCTTCGAGTGACTAGTGTAGTCACATGCGAAAACATTTGCACGCTAATGTTAAACCTATAGGAGCATTCTTTTCAGAATTCTTGCTGGAATTTCTATATTTTTTTTTTTTTTTTCATATGATATCTGAGGTCGATATCTAACATTGTGCGTTTTTAATTTTTCGAATTTGGTTGCATTTTTTTAATGAGGATACTTTAAATTTCAGAACGGGTTCCAAACAGTTTTCCAAAAATGAAAGTGTCCGAATATTAAAAACAAAAAATGCAACCAAACCCGTAAAAGCACAAAAGCACAACGTTCGATATTGATCTCAGGTATCCCATAAAAATAAAATAAAAATAAAATGCCTAAAATGCTAATAATATTCTTATAAGTTCTTCCTTATAAATACATTAATATTTATTTTAAATAGAATTGGAATTGCTAACTATTGAAAGCGCAAAAAACTACCCAGACAACACAAACACATCCTAAGAACATCCGAAAGATGTCATGTTCAGGACAAGCTGATATCCTGCGGACCGATGAATTGGTCCTGCCGACCGTTTTAGGACATCCCCTGGGTTTCGAAATGTCCCACCTGTCAACATCCTACGGATGTCATCTCATGACACCTTTTGGACGATTATAGGACACTTGTATGATATCCTCTGGATGGTCCTAATGACATCCTAAAATCATCCAAATAATGTCATATTCAGGATAAGCTGATAACCCATGGATGGATGCAGTCGTCTTGCAGACAGTAATAGGACATCCCCTGGCTATCGAAATGTCACACCTGTCAACATCCTGTGGATGACTTTTTTATGATGGCTCGATAACCTCTGGATGGCTTAATGAATGTTACTGCCTACAATTTGCATTTTTGAAATTTATGGCAATTCATTGATGTCTTGTCACTTTTAATTATTATAATCAATTATAACAATTATTTAATAAATTATATAGCCTGTAAAAAGATTATTCAGTAAACCTTTCTTTTAAAAAAAATCAATCTTCAAGATATCTTAGTTTATACAATTTATTAAGTAAAAAATGTTTTCAGTGACAATATAGGAATTTCAAAAATGCAAATTGAAGATAGTAATATATCTTACATATTTTTGATAAGATTCAAGAATATTTAAGAAATTTGGTAAAATTCCTTACTTGCACACAATAGTTTTACATACTTTATTCTTAATTTAAACAAATATTATCCAAAATGGTGCAATTTAAAAATTTTCCATCATAGCTTCATCACTATTTAAGATGTTGTCTTGCAGATATTTTTTAATATCTGGAGTTGAACATTTTTCTAATTTACTATTTTTGCCATAAGAACCATTTTTTCAATGACAATTTTATTCATTTTGCAATTATTTGATTTACTTACTAAAAAAAGCATGGACTACCTGATCCACTATGCACTTTAGGAACACCCAGTATCTGTAACAAATGTTATGCATTTGATTGTCCTGTGATGAAGTGCCACATGAAATTAAAAAGTATAATTTTGTTGCTCCGATGATTGATTTACATTTTTTTTATAGAAAAAAGCTACTGCATAAGACATCTTAATATTTTTGAAGTCAAATAAATAAAGTACAAAAAGTATGCCATTTTATATTTAGTGACCAAAGCACATTTTACTGTTGTGATAATTTGGCTGTAAAATACAACTTTAAATTTAATGTTTTACTTACCTTTAAATACATTACCTTACTTTAACAAAATATGATAGTGCCATGGATACATTTAACTTTATACAATTGGTAATAGCTCAGTAAATGCCTTTTATGAACATGAAGAATTAACACAAACTGCAGAAAAGTTAAGATACTCTTTTCATACTTTGTTCTTATTTTAATGAATAAGAACTTCTATATTTTAATTGCATTTTAAATGATTGCACATATTACACTAAATGCTGAATATAAAACAATAAACTTAAATTATTTGACAAAGAAAAGTTTAATCTTTACGTAAAAATTATCAAAAGTGAATACCTGAAAATGTTATTCAAAATAAAAAGTCAAAGTTTACTCCTAATTTAATTTAAGACCAGTAAAGGAAAAAAAAAAATAAAAGACAAAAAGAAATACTTATAAAATATATTCTGCAGTGTTAAGAATGATAGTACGAAAAAATGATAATCGCTGTTGAATTATTTTGTTTATTAATTATTAAAATAATTCCTATATTAAAAAGCTTAAAGTTACGAATTACACAATAAAACAGTCACATTAAAAGCAAAACAAGTATTTATTTACAATTTTCACAGCAAAATACAAAAAATATTTATTTAAAACTTTCACAGTAAAATACAAAACAAATATTTTTTACAACCTTCCACATTACAAAATATAGTTTCAAAACTTTTTTTTAACAACAATCCAACTTTCCAGTTTCTCCTGCCTGCACTTGTCACAAAATAATTTTTACGCTGCACACATCTATAATGAAGAAAAGACAAAATATACATTTCTACTAAACTTTATTGGTGCATCACATTCATTCAAAAGGAATAAATCAATATATATATATACACAAGATATACAATAATTTCTTATTGTTTGTTTCTTCAAAAGGTCTTTTTGTAAAATTTACAGTTATTTTTAGGAATTTTATTGTTTTAAGCCCTAGGAAATGCTTGAAAAAACTATTAAAAAGTACAAAGCAGCATAATTGCACATCTTATTTTATGTCAAACATCAACATGAAGCACCTGTCTCATTTTGTATCAAAAGAGAGTTAATATTTATAACTGATGAGAATACCATTTTTAATAATTAAAAATTATGGTAATTACAAGCAACAGGACCATGCAAAGAGAAAACTGTGCCCAGGGTAAAGTTTAGTTTGCCTGTCCCCCCCCCCCCCACACACACACACACAGACCTTCCCGATTAAGGAATGTAAAAAACAAAGTTCCCTGAACCAGAGCCAAGCGGATACATACGGTCCTCCTTTCTAGGGGATCACGTAGCAACCTGTCCCAAAAGGCATCGACTGACGCCCAATCACCACGACATCAACCTGCCATTCGAAACAGCTAAGCGAGGAAGACAGAAGGCCACAACACAACATAGTCTCTGCTGCAGCCTGATAATTTATTACACATGGAATATTTTGACGAGTCCGAGAGTCAAGGAAACATCTGCACAAGGGTGGCTATGTCCCAAAATATATAAGACGCTGCCAAGTAGGCTAAAGCCAGTGGGCCTCCCACTGTTGAACAACAGATACCATCAAACCAACAAGTACTCCATGTTCAGAAACTTCTCACCATGAATTGCTAACATTATACCTCAAGGGTACCCCTCAAGTACTATAAGTGTCAAGCACAAGAGCTACCTCACTTAGAACTCTGCACATCAAACAGGGCAGAACCATCACTCCATAAAGCCGAAAGCTACATGCATCCTAGACTATCACTAGGCATTATGCCTCGAGGGGAATGTAACAAAACACCTTCCAGGTAGGTACCAAACGAAAGTTCAAGATATCCTTTTTAGAGGCCTACAAGAGTAGAACGGGCGGCCCAATCGCTCCTCTAGACCACAAGCCGAGATCAAAGCCATGAAAGATCGCAGCTCTCGACCCCAGCCAGACACAAGGAGAAGCCACATAAGGCATGTCACACACTGCAAGAAAAGAGAAGGTAACTGCTAATCCAACCAGCAGTGCAGTAACTTCCCCCTACACACAGTTCAGAAAATTAAACAAAACAGACCTAAAACAATTTCTAAAATGGAAGAAGCCCTTAGTCAGAAATTTGTTTTGGCATGTTGGGTAAGGGATGGTGCAATAACTTTGAAACTAAAAATGGGGAACGAATGAAACTAAAAATAACTACTTTCATTGGGAAAAAAATTCTCGATGTGTATATATAATATATATAACCATTATATAATTATTCATCACTTTTCTCCGTTTATTAAAAATAAAATTAATAAATTGAGCATCAATACATTACACTGACATTATACAAAATAAAGCAGGATCATCTATTTTTAATTTAATGAATCATTAATGAATTGTGTCTACTATAATGTACCAATATACTGATCACCAACATATAATGAATTAAAATCTTTACGAAATTTTACGGATTGCTTAGGGCACTTCAGTTTTTATTATGCAAACAATTGTTTTAATGCCAAAAAGAGAAAGGGAAGATTTTGTCAACTGAGAGACAAGATGGGTGCTAATTTTTTGAAAGAGGGGCCAGAGAGGTGCTATTATATAAACCAAAAGACAGGTGGGGTGTTATTCTATTATATTTTTTCATAAACATAAAAAACTATAACAAATATCTTAAATAATACTAAATGAGTTTCATACTTTTCTGTTATACAAACCAGGGATATGTTTAGAAAAATTTTAGGTCCTTTAAAGCACCCTTCACAAAATTATTTATCTTAAAACAGGACCCTTCACAAAATTATTTGTCTCTTAAATAGAGATTTCATAGGATGTTTTCGCTTTCAAATTGAACTTTTCCACAAATTTAGTCATTTAAAAATAAAATCAGGCCTGTAAGTAAGCAGTTGAACTCACTAAAGAGCTTATTACTTAGCTTTTTATACAAGAAGGATAGAACATGAAGACATCGATAATTTAAAATTCACAAAATTATGAGTAGAAGTTTCACAAAAACAGGACCCTGTCAGAAAAGTCTGGACAGATCCCTACAAACACCTTGCCAAAATGTATGCTGATATCACAATCCTATCCATGCAACAGATTTTTATTGCAAACCATGCCAATTTGTTGGGTTATAATTTACAAACAAAAAAAGTTTGCCAGAAAGAAAAACTTTAGCATAAGGACTTAAATAAGCTATTATTATTAAATTATTGGTTCAAATTTATGTAACTAGATTTCATTTTTCATTAAAAAATGTTATTTTTCACAAAAAAAAATTAAATTTCATGAAAGCAACTTTTACTTTTCATAAAATAGGCTTCATAAAAAAAAAAAAAAAAAAAAAAAAACTGCATTGACACCTGGGGATACCGACTATGAACATTTCACAGTCTAATTAGATACAATTTTGTTGGTGCTGAATATCATACCCAGTCTATTAAGAGAATATAGATCGTCGCAAAATGCTATAACAAAAGCAATATATGTCATTGTTTACAATTTTATCGCATTGATATCGTGTGACGTCTATATATATATATATATATCAAATGTTTGCTACAAACAATGCTAAGAGACACTTATAACTTCATGACTGAATTAAAAACCTAGTTTTACTTTATTGTATAATATTCATTTGTTCTTTTATTGTAAGTATATATTTGTGTTGATATAGTAAAATAGTGTGAAAGTTTGAAACAGTATATTTTTTAAATGATCACTTTTATACCAACAGTTTTTTTTTTCTATTTGGCACCAACTATCATGCTTGGTACAATGGTGTTGATATAATAGAAATGCACCTAGAGTTTAAATATTAAAAATCAAATATGTTTCAGAATGTTTACATTCAAAATAAAGCTCATAGCCATAACCAGGCAGGGTTGCAAAAAAGCCGGCTAAAATTAAAAAAAGTCACGCCGGTGGCTTTTATTGGTTTTAACCGGCTTTTTTTTGGCCAAAATTGGCCTTTTTTGGCCAAAATTGGCTTTTATACAGTGAAGCATTTTAATTATAAATGTCACATTTTTATGTGTTTTTTAATTAGTTTTAAAGACATTCAATTGAGGTAGAAATCAATATAACCCAATTTTTCAATAATGAAGACATTAATATTGGAATAAAAAGTCATACCAATTGCTTTCTCTGGTTTACACTGACCTTAACAAACTTTTTTTTCATTTTTACTGCTTTATATAATTAAAAAGGACAATGGTTGCTTAGTTATACGTTTTATAACTAATTTATAACTAATTTTAAGGGATATTAATATACAAGTCTTATTTTATTTCTGATAAACACTTATTTAAAATCACACATAAAGTCATTTAATAAAAACATCATTTCTCCTTATTAAAACAGTATTAAGAATAACATATGGATTACTTTATACATGAATATGCACTATTTTAAATAGCAACTAGCTTTTCAAAATTCTTATTCAACAAGTTTTATTTGGAGAATTTTTTTTTAATTGTTCTCTTTATTTTACGCACTTACGTGTGCTAAAATTTCCTCAAATGTTATATCCTTCCTAATTTCTCTTTCAACATTGTTCATTCAACAATTTTAATCTGTCCGTATGGACATATCTGGAATAAGTTACAAAGCAGCTTAGTAGCAGAAAAACTTTTTATGTATATCATTTTTATAAGTTAGAATATCAATTGCTTATTTCTGGGTGTTCTGAAGTATTATATAAGATAATTTCAGTTATTAAATACATATATGCTATTTAGTTTTAATCAATTTTAAAAGTAAATATCAGTATGTAAGAATGTTTCTATTTTGATGTGTAACATTTTCTTATTCTTTCATATAATCTTTAAAATGCGTGGTATGTGTAGAGCTATAATAAAGAATTCCAAACCAATACTTTAGAGTCTAATTTAATGTATTCTTCTGAATATTTATATACAACCGAAGATCTTTATAACACAAGTCTAAAAATGCAAGGTTGTGTGTTATATGGATCACATCATTAAATTCACCTTATATACATGGCCAAATATGTCTGAAACATATCAAAATACATTAGAATACCTTTACAGGGGTCGATCTAGACAAAATTTGGGGCCTATTTAGGGCCCCTTCACAAAAATAAATTTAATAAAATGGGCCCCTTCACAAAAATAAACTTAATAAAATAGACCCCTTCACAAAATTCCTTTTAATAAAATAGACCCTCTACGTAACATTCTTTTTCATAAAAACTGTTTTAAAATGTGTAATTTGTAAATAAAACCACATCACAAAAAACAAAAACTTTAGCAAAGGGATTTAAAGAATGTTTTTGTTCATAAATTCTTGGTTCGAATTTTAGTAACTGGATTTCAACTTTCGTTACAAAATGTTATTTTTCACAAAAATATAATAAAATTCACAAAAAATAACTTCTACTTTTCGCAAAATGGGCCACAAGAATAAAAATCTGCATCGACCCCTGCTTTATACTGCTTCCTTATTATCAAGAGTTATCCAAATTATAAATTTTTGCATAATATACGTCAGACATTGTTAAATTTACTTTATAAACATGATTCAAATATAACTGACACAACCATCCAAGACATTTTCAAAAGTGTTTATTGCAATAATAGCATTTTTTCAGTAAAATGATCTTAAATTAGGAGATAAAGTTGAAATAATATATCAAATGTAGTCCTCTAGAGAATAGCAATATTTTACAATGGGAAAATGCAGGTGCTTTTTAACTGCAAAAATCATTGTTTACATCTGAAAAGTTGTGCATTATATGGAGAATTGCGTTATATAGTTATAAAGATCTACTGTATTTTTTTTTTTTTTTTTTCTGACATAGTGCCTTCACATTTGCATTCTAGCAGTTATAAGGACTTATTTGACAAAATTTAATAGAAGCTTATATTTTTTTAGTAGAAAATATTTATAAGTGTATTAAAAACAAATTAATCCAAATTTTATATGAATTATCTATAAACCACTTTTTTGAAAAATAAAAGCTGGCTTTATTCAATTAAAGCCGGCTTTTTTTAAGCGGCTAAAACCAAAAAAAGCCGGCCGGCTTTTTTTGGCCTGGCTAAAAGCCGGCAACCCTGTAACCAGGGGTGTAAAAATCTAAGCACCAGCGGGCAGTCTCTCATCAATAAATTTTATTCATTATTCTTCATCTAAATTTTTTGTAAGAATGCTAATAAAATTTAAACGAAGAAAACTAATAAAATTTATAGGTGAGAGACGCGTTGGGCACCTACATTTTTACACCCCTGGTCATAACATAAAAAATTTCCAACATAAAATAAAGATTTATTCGAGCTGAAAAAGAATACAAGTTGAATTAAATGTATTTGGCAGGTAAAATGCATAATAGAAAATTTCAATAGTCACACGACTGAAAAAAAAATCTTTGACATAAGCATTTTAATAGTCATTGCTTTTTGGCTGGTATGATATTGTAATTTTCTATACATAAGTTAATTTGGGATATCCATAAATAATACTGCAGTACTCAAATTCATGTGAAAAATACCAGGAAAAAAAAAAAAACATTTCATAATGTTTAAATTATAAAATACAATCGGCCCCACTTAATCGGGTAATGGATAATTGCATACCCCGCTTATATGCATAGAATGCTGTGGAACAGAGACGTTCCCCATAAGGCTAATTTTAAATGTACTCATTTTATCGCATAACAATCCCCGGTTAATTGCATAAATATCGCCAATCTACTAGTAGTAATCCGGATTTTATGAATTCATGTTATAGTGGTGAATGGAAAAAAAAGGAAGAACTTTTTTTTTTTGTAACAATGGTTTGTTATATTTACAATCAAAGAGCAGAAATAGTCGTGTAAGATGACTTATCTTAATTCTGGCAACTTATGAGAGTGTTGAATTTGGACAATTGTGTTTTTCTTTTAAAGCTTGTCGTACGTATAGTGACTCGATGCTGGGGGGTATTTTTTGAAAAATTCTGGAATCGGGGGAAAGTAGACCAATAAAAGATCAATATTTAGCGCTGGAAGTGGAGAAATGCAATGTCAAGATATGAAAAAAAAAAAAAAAAAAAAAAAAAAAATTCCTAAAGGATTTTTTGTGTGGGCAAAAGAAAAAAAGAGAAATAAATTGACAAATAATTGAAAAATAAAAAAGAATTTATGCAGAAACTTTTATTTTCAAAGGTATGATTTAAAAACAAAAATTTTCTATTTAACTTTCATTTTAATTTTCACATAAATTATAATGAAAAATTAAACCATGTACCGTAAATAGTGTTATAATACCTTATACTTTATTACATATACTTTTATATATAGAGTAATAATAAATTATTTATTAAAGTTATTAATACAGTAGTTTTTAATTTATTAGGTAAATAATTATTCTCCATTTAATATTTATCATATCTGTGGCATATAATCAAATGATAGCGTTTGCTGATAACATTAATTAATGTCCTCGCTTAAATGCATACAATTCAGTGGAACCAACTGTATGCAAATTAAGCGGGACAGACTACATTTTAAAATTAAGTCTATTCTCTAAACTTAGGTTGAATTTCTGACAACAGAAACATTTTTAAAATTATCGGAAAAAAAAAACAGTTTTCATAACAAAGCAAACTTTCTTTTTTTAAATATCAAAATATCCCAAACTGACACAATTCATAATTATGTTTGAAACCAAAACTATTACTATTCAAAGAAAAATATTATACTGTATTAAATAATAATAAAATATAATAATTTAAATATTATAATAAATACATGCTCACATGATCTTATATTTTTTAGAAGAAACAACAACAACAACAAAAAAATTCAGTTAAACTTACCACTGTTGGGGAGAATTTTTGATGATTTTTTTTTGACAGCATGCAGCTTGATTTGTATATAGATTTTTCACTAATTATTTCCAAGGTATCTAAAATAAAAGAATAACTTTAATAATAATTATGGTGTCAAAGTACAATTTAAAAAACAAAGTTTTATACAGAGATGGTTTTTGAGACTACTGTATACATTTAAAATTATGTGTAAAATATTATAGCTAAAACTACAGGTACTTATCATGGTTTTTTGGTACACCATAATATCCCGTTTATCCACTTTTCTCGATAACGCTCTCTCCCTCCACCTTTTGTTAAAAAAAAAGATACTTCTTAGTTATCCCGTCGACCAAATTACTGTCGCCAAATTGTAAGACTAAAGGCCAATAATGGTTGCCATTCATTAATTAATTGTAAAAGATTAAATGTCAATAATGGCCAATAAAACCATTAATTTGACATTTTATTTGTTTATTTATTAATGTTTTACTAATTTATTTGTTCTTTCGTTATTTAAAATAAAAATTGTGTCAATGTATATAATTTGGCGAAATTGGTCGACGGGATAACTAAGAAGTACCAAAAAAAAAAAATCCCAAGAAAGCATCACCTACTTCCAAAAAAGTTCCACCCTGCATGTCAATGTCAGAATCAATACCAAGTATTTTATTTTTTCGCCACATCAGAAAGGGGCGTGAATTCTAAACATGGAATTCCCAACACAGGGATTATTCTGTTCCGAATTTTCTGAAAAATTAAGCATTCGGTTGAGAAAATAAAAAAATCAGGCATCAGTCCATAGTCCAACAATTCGGACACAATAAAATGTGAATTTCGACAAACAGTCACAGAAAAAATAAATTTCATCAATCGTTCACAGAAAAAATTGCCAATTTTGTCTTAGGACTGCAAAAAAAACATGAATTACACCAAATGATAGCAGAGACTGCACATTTTGTCTAAAGATCGCGAAAAAAGCCAAATTCGTCAAACGACCGCAGAAAAAACATGAATTTCATCAAAAGATCTTGGAAAAATGCAAATTTCGTCAAAAGATTGCAGAAAAAAGAAATTCAGTCAAAAAATCCAGTGAAAAACACACATTTCATCAAAGGATCGCGAAAATAGATACATTTCAACAAAGGATTGAAATAAAATCCCTGCACATTTCATCAAAGGGTTATGAAAAAAAAAAAAAGAATTTCGTCAAAGTATTACGAAAGAAACGTGATTTTGGTCCGAGCAATGTGAAAAAAACTCCAGCAAGGTTCACCAAATGTCCCCAAAATCCCCCACAAATGTCCTGAAAAAATCTTGTGCAAGCACCCCCAGATTATTTTACAATTTTTCGTCATGTCTTTCTTAGGGGGAGGGGAAATAACAGGATTTTACAGTACAGTTTTAAATAAAGATATTTTAAAAAGTTATAAATGCAATTCTAGTGTGGACCCTAGGCCAATTTTGCAGGGCGCAACGCCTGGCAGCTCTTTTTAACTCGTTTATGTGGCGTCAGAACAGCCTTTTTTACACAGTGTATGCATCTGGCAGCCCTTTTAATTATTTTATACACCCTATGTCCCTTGCTGACATTTATGATGCACCCTTTCGACTCATTTCTTTTCTTAGCTGTGAGGGGAAGGGGGGGGGGGATAACTCATGAAATATGTCCATTATTTACAGGAAATATTATATAAATTTCAGCATTTGTTTGTGGGGAAGTGTTGCAAAATTTGTCAATCGGTCATGTAGGAGGGGGAAAAAAAGAAATTTGACAGATTAATTTAGTTAGAGAAAAAACAATTGCAAAATTCTTCAGTCTGTCATGAGAAAATAATATAATCACTTATTTTGCCATTCAATCACATGGAAAAAAAAACTTTGCAAAGTTTTGCCAGTAAATCATGAGGAAAAATCTGGAGTTCATCAATTGCTTCATCGATCTGCCATGAGGAAATTGTGAAATTCCAAGTACCGATTATATGCAAAAAAAAAAAAAAAAAAAAAAGCCCCAAAAGTTTTGCAAATCGGTAGGAAAGGACAAAAAAAGGCAAATTTCACTAATTGGTAGAGATAAAATATCATAAAATTCATCAATCGGTTGGATAAAAAAATTGCCTTTCGGTTTTCAAAAGAAACTGAAATTCGCAAGTCGATCGCTGGAAAAAAAAAATTGTTTAGGAAGTTGCTTTGAAATACAGCAAAATTTGTTAATCAATCACAGGAAAAAACATGAAATTCAACAGTCAATCGTGAGAGAAAATCATGAAAATTTTCAGCCAGTTGCAGAAAAAAATGCAAAATTCATCAACTGATTACACGGAATAAATCCTGAAACTCATCAATCAATAAGGAGAAAATTAGCAAAATTCACTCAACTGCGGGAAAATATAGCAAAAATCTACTGATAAAAAGGAGTCAAAACAAACAAATTCAAAAATATTTTCTGCGACACAAGTGCCATTTTTTTTTAAAAATTCCAATCCGAGAACCCCCCCCCCCCCCTTTTTTTTTCTCTAGAGTCAACATGAAGTTCATCTAAAATTTCATAATTACATTAAAGAAAAATATTTAATTTTTTTAATTTAATTGAAATGTAACAACACAAAGTGTTGAGCAACAATGGAGTGCTTTATTTTTTTACTGACCTGTAGATAAAAACACAGGATTGAATATTTTTATGTATCGAACAAAATAAAGCAAAAATATATTGTTTACAACATGTAATGAATAGAAAATTGATAATCCAAATGATCTTAAATTTTTAAAGTGACCTGCTACATCATTGTAAACATTTTCAAATTGATTTATTATCTGAATCTTTTAAACAGCCTTGCTACATCAAAAATACTAAAACAAAATTGAACAGATGCTGCAGCCACACCAAGGTTGGTGCTTTTTTTTTTTTTTTATGCCCATTTTGGCAAGAAAACCCTGGTCTGAAATACTTGTTGGGCATACTGTGCAAAAACTACATGTTAGTTTTATTATATTTTGAATCAGTTTATTTTATAAAACACACACATTTTTTTATATATATATAAAACACACATTTACGTTATTGCAAAAAAAAAAAAAAAACCCAAATTTTTTTTTATTATAAGGCACACACATTTACTCTATAATAAATAAAACATTACACATTTTTTTAAAATACAAATTGTTTTATAAAACAGACACAAAGTTTAATTTAATAAAAAACACACTATCTGTTTTGCCGTGTTGTCATACCAGACAAAACATTATGATTTTTGCACCAAAAAGAAATATTGGTGTATCTATGAGATAACTACCAAAACCTATTTTCTACAAAGAAAACCATATAAAACAGTGTTCACATCTCTTTTAAAAAACAGCCTGGCAGAATTATAGAAATCAGCATTTTTCTTGAATTTTCAGGAGAGGGAGAGGAATATCCCCGCTGGTCCACCCTCTGAATTCATCATTGACATGCATTATCAAGACAAGCTGAAATCATATACATTTTAAAAGCAACGTTAAAAATGCCAGAATAAACAAAAATTTTTTGCGAATTTGTTTATTCTGACGTTTTTAACGTTGCTTTTAAAATGTATATCATTCTGCGGCATGTAGCATCTTAATAATTAAGCTGAAATCATGCTATGTTTTGAGAGAAATGAACATATAAATCAAATAAGCTTTCCATGGATTACTAGATGTAATATAATAATGCATTTATAGTAAAATCGGCAATGCTAATTCAATTCAGTTACCCTTGAGTATTCGCCTGGAGATGGGCAAGATTTTTTTTGCCGATTTTAAATTTCTTCATTTGTAATTTTTTTATGTTAATATCCGAATCTTTTTTGCCTGTAAATTTGAAATATATACTTTTAAAAATGAATATTTCCTTTATTCTATTGTTTTAAAATTTATGTATATTTGCTGTCTGCTATTTACAAATTCCCCCTCCCTATTTTTCTTTTTACAAATGAGGTTTAGAATGCCAATTTCTGTTTAAAATTTTTCCATTTGGATTGTTTTGTTGTTGTTATTTTTAATCTTTGAATTTTCGAAAATCAAGCTTAAAGTGGTTATAAATGAAAAAAAAAAAAAAAAAAAAAAATAGATAGCGGACTCAGGGCGAATACTCAAGTTATTCCTTTAATTCTATAGCACTTGAATATTAATGCCTGCAAATTTTATGTGTATATAAAAATGACTTTGTTAATGCACCAAGAAATTCACACTATTCAGAAGTATTATTAATTTTTTTTCAAGAAGTAATATTAATTTTCAGAAGTATTTTTTTATTTCAAGAAGTAATGGTAATTTTCAGAAGTATTATTTATTTTTTCTAGAAGTAATATTAATTTTCTGAAATATTTTTTTTTTTCAAGAAAAGCCTTAAGTGTATTTAATGTTTTGATATTCAAAAACACCTGCATAGAAATTAAAAAAAAAATATCGTAATAAGAAGTTCAAGTTACCTACCCTGTTTAGAACCTAAATAAACATTGATAAATATTAAATTAATGTGAACAAATAGCGAAAATGGGGTGTCGAAAAACGCGGCTATTTTTCAAATTTATTTTTAAGTGGTTAAAGAATGAATTTAAAATGTCAGCTTAAATTGATGTGTCTATAAAAAATCTTATACGCTTACTGTTTATTTTGGAATTAAGAATACAATTCATTTAATTCTGTCTGTTTTAACTTTAACATATATTGTAGTTTTAATTCAACCGACAAGAATTGCTGACATCTTTTTCCTTCTATTCCACGTTTTAATCGTGCGATGACTAGGCCTAATTTCTTTTTTAAATTTCATCTTAATAAAGTAAAAGTTTTTCTTTTCTAACATAATATAAATATATAGACAGAATAGTTATAAAGAAATGCATTACAAAATGAAAGAAAATTCTTACCTTACATCCACATTCACTTTCTTCATATTTGAATTTGCCATGACCATCGGCGGAGGAATCAAAATAAACGCCATTTCTGGTAAGTAGGTTGGCTGGTTTCACGGTTGCATTCTCGAGATCCGTCTTGGAATATCCTCCGGTCGTTTTGAGGACGGTTGCAGCTGGGCGGTTTCAATTGGTCCGTTCTTTAGTATTCTGCGGACATTCACAGGATAGTTTTATAGGATATGACGACTACAGGATTTTTAGGATCATTGTAGAGCGTCCGAAGGACGACTGTGGTTGTCTGGGTAAATCTCAAGGAAGGCATTTACTTTAGTCGGAAAGTGCTTTATCAATTCAAGTCATCAAAAAAGGTGGCAAAATGTGCAGGAAATTTGTTTTCGTCAGAAATTTAACTCAACAACCGTTGAAGGGGTTTCCAGTGCTCCTGTAAGTCTAATGCATGTCCTTACTATTTTTCAAACAAAACTATTTTGAGAACATTATTAAAACAAAATTTCATTTCAGCGATTAAACAATTAAAAAAAATAAATTACGAATTAAATCTATTGAAACTGGGTGGGCGGTGTGATTAAATTATTGGGTGTGCTCGGGCCATATAAGGGCTCGCGAGTCCATATAAGTTAGCACCACTGATGTTTGACGCATATTTCTTTATTCTTTTAAAACCTTGCATTCGAAAAATTCTTATTTCGAAGAGCTGCACTTTAGAAAGTTGTACCGGGTGTTCCAAAAATGACTGATGGATTTTAAAATTCAATAACTTGCAAACGGTGACAGATATTTAAAAAGTTCTTTCAGGAGTGTTATATATGATATCAGGAGTTATTTTACAGTGATTCTTGATTTTAGTTCGAATTTCAAACAATAGATGGCGCTGAGAGCAATAGGTGCTCAGTCCAGAGCCGATTTTTGGTACTTTGGGATCCATTCAATGCATTTTAACCTTCTTTTTTCGCATGGAAGAAGAGAGTGGCCGAAAAATCGAGCCTGGATTTAGCGGTTGTTGCTGGCAGCGCCGTCTATCGATGCTATTTGTAACTAAAACTGAGAATCACAGCATAAAAACTCCTGACATCTTACATAACACTCCTGCAAGAATTTTTTTAATATCTGTCACCGTTTGCAAGTTATTGAATTTTAAAATCGGCATAGATGCCGTATCTTCCCTCATCCCTTGTTGTTTTGAATTATTTGGCGATTTTTTGTTGGCGTGTTGGCGGTGTTTACGGATATGACAAACTCGATATGGAAACTCCGTGTGACGTGTCGTGTTCTGGCAACCCATGAGAAGCTTAGAATTTTGTGCATGTATTTTGATATCGTGTATCGTGTTCTATCGTTGTCTTTTTATTTTTATGTTAAATTTATTGGATGTATTTCATTGACTATAGTTTCTGTAGTCCGTTTAAACGCTCTTGCTGAAGTAATTAAGAAATATGAGGAAATTTTGACACGAAAGGGAGGTCTGTTTATAGCGTGTCAATGCGTATTAAGCCTATTTTGGAAAATGACGGCGGTGTTATGAGAGATATTTTGTGCTGGATTCTTGAAGAAAGCAGATGTCTGTTAAGGTATGTTGACAATTTTATGTATATTTTGTTGCTTTAAGAGTTTTTTACATTTTGAGATTGCTACAAAACGAGAACTGCTGAATTTTGAGAATGCTATACCGCGAAAAATGCTGAATTCGGCGATGTTTTTTTTCGGTAAATGAGCGAGAAGCGCTCATACAACTATTGCTGATTGCCACTTTAGGGAGTTTCGTTTTTTATGCATATTTTGCTGCTTTAAGAGTTTTTTACGTTTTGAGATTCGTACAAAACGAGAACTGCTGAATTTTGAGAATGCTATCCCGCGAGAAATGCTGAAATCGGCGGTGTTTTTTTTTCGGTAAATGTGCGCGAAGCGCTCATACAAGGATTACTGATTGCCAGTTTAGCGAATTTTGTTTATTATTTACATTTTATTTTCATTAACCCAAAACATGCGTATAAACCGGTCCTTGGCGACATTTACTACTTGGCGGAAAAGGGGTTTTCACGCCAAGAAGAATTCCAAGATGGCGGCCGGGGAGAACTTATGACATCCGTTCCTTAAAATCTGTCAGTCATGTTTGGGACACAAGGTACATGCCAATGCTGAGCATTATGGCATCAAAAGAAGATAGGGTTCGTTACCATCACGTGCTGTGTAAGAATTTCAGTATTTTCCTGGTTTAATAACAAAACTTAGCGCCACGTTTCTCTTAAAATTCTTCCTTGAAACTGCCATTTTACATCATAATCCGGCAAAATTGGGCAGAAATCCATGCTTAATGAATTATCTTTGTTCCTCTTCGTCTGCTTGGACAACGGCTAAATTTGACCACACACCGATGCACGGAATGCATATAGAGCAACCCTTTATGTACTGAATTATGAATTCATGAAAATTTTATCTTCTAAAGCATTTTTCGAAAATTGTTGAAACTACATTAGAAGATTTGCATAATCATTTAATAAATTTTAGAAGGATTTAGAAGGATTCATTAAATTTGAATTTATAGGGATTTTGTGCAATATTTATAACCCCACTCAAATCTTTTATTTTAAATATTCTTCTTAGAATTTTGCAGAATTGGGAAATGTACAAATATAATGTTCTTACAATAAAAATATAGAAATATTTCCGAATTGAAAAATCACTCCCGACGCCAAGAAAGCTGAAAAGATGCAAAGGCAAAAGAAATCATCCTTTTAAGAATATTTTTGTTTTATGTAATCCATAATGCTTTTGGAAAAAGATAAAGTAATGCATCTATAACTCAGTCTAAAGTACATTACTACTAATCGATGAATCAAATGGATTTTATAACAAATTATTTTAATAGTACTTATTGTTAAATTTAATTCCCCAGATGTTTTCGGCAACTACTAAAAGAAAGAACTTGTTACTAAGCGCAGAACACTTTAATAAGTAAATTTACAAACTATTTTACATCCGCGTTTGATAATGACTGATATTGCATCCACATGAGTAACTCTCAAAACCATATGTGGTCAATTCCATCAAAACTTGTCATGTCTGTCACACAGCTGAAAATCGCTATGCTTGTTGGCTACCAGTATTTTAGAACGGAAAGTGTGACTTATTTTATCGAAAATATCTCATCAATTTATTAACGCGAAGCAACTTTTCGAAAATAACGGTGGCCAACAAGTATAGCGATTTTCAGCTGTGTGATAGACATGACAAATTTTCATGGAATTAGCCATGTACTTTATGACTCTCTCCAGACGTTATTAATTGATTATATATTTTTTTTTCAGTCTGCGTGTGTGTTTCTAGCAGCTTTATGTATTCCACACTTTTGTTTTAATCATGTAGCTTCTCTGTTAAAGCGGAGTTTCTTATACTCCAATAATATGTTTAATTATAAGTATTTAAACTTACATTTGGATCTTTCTTTACCATCATAACACTACACTAATTCAAATTATATTACAGCTTACTATGGATATATTTAAGTTCACAAAGGTTTATTAAAAGGATAAATAATGCTTCATAAATAAAAAATAAATAGTTTCTTCAAGAAGCTCTTGGATAATCCCTCGCCTCGCCACACCGATGATGTTTGACGAGTCATCACGATATTGGTGAATTCAAGGTAAGCGACTTTACTTATTTCCATTGTAAAAAGCAGCATAGCCACAAGGAGATTTATTTTTCTATTTGTTTAAATATGAGACAGCAAACTCCTGCTACCGAGAATGGAGTGGTTTTTGGCTTAATGCGCTACTTAAAACTCCAACACTTATAAGTACCGTCAGTAGATAAAGGGTTAAATTCAAGTGCAAAGATCTAAATTCTCGTTTTATGGGAAAGAAAGCCCATTACGCAGCCAATCATCCCCTATTGGGCCTAGAAAAATTTAAACTACGAATCCTCATTTAAACTTCGCTCCGTTCAGAAAGTAAAAGTGCTCCCCTCTCAAAAATGTCGCCTGCCCTGTTTTTTCCAATCACATTTGGGGTTTTTAACAAAAGGAAGGGTGATACAACAATGCAAAACAGATATAGAACTTGACGCAACCTTTTTTCTCCTGCTGGATCTCCGGCAATTTCCTTGTAAAGCTATTAAAGACGAATATCACTGCCTGACAGCAAAAAAGCACCGCTTGACCGAAACAAATAACAACCTGACCAGAACGAAGAGACCGCGATTAGAATGATACGCGTGTGGATGATACCAGTGGTTCCCAATGTTTTGCGCACACCCCACTAGGGGGCAACTTGACCTTTTAGGGGGCAATTTCAAATTTGTAACTCACTCATTTTGCTGCCAGGTTTTTTGGAAAGGTAATCTTTTAGATTAAAAATAAAAGCAACACATGCAAAATTAAAATAATAAGAGTAATAATAAATGTTGAATTTTATAAAGTTTCGAATCAAAAGCTAAAAATAAACATATAACACCAGAATAATTATATGAATAACCTTTAAAAATATTTTAATACCTTGTTTTTATTAAAATTTTATAATTTTTTCTGGTTGCATTCTTTTCTAGAACTTTTCACAACTTTTTCGATTATTTATTAAAAGAGCTTTGTACTTCTATTTATCTTGCTTACGTTGTATGTAACATGAAAAAACTTTTACTTAAACTAATTAAGGACATATCCAAATTTTACTGTCTTGAACCTATTTTACTTAAAATATGTTTGAAACATCTATACGCGGCATAACCAACTTTATAAAATTTATCAATCTTAAATAGTATTAGAAAAAGTAATGTGTAAATAGTAAATATTTATGCAGGCCCTCCTACACAGTAAATGAATATAAAACATTTACAATTTTAAAATACGATAATACATGGCAGTCAATTAACGATAATCGAAAAGGAAAAAAATATATAAATGTATTTTGATGCGGGGTAATGGCAACTTAAAATTGATAAAGATCAGAATCTTTAAAAGATTCTTGTGTAATTAGTTATCCATCGAAAGAAAATTTTTACCAAATTTTAATAAGTTACTAAGAATTATAAAATGTGTCAATGTTATCCATTTTAATGTTAAATATGAGGGTCTCTTCAAGCATTTTGATAAGATAAAAATGCCAATCATGTAATACTTTTCTAAATATTCAGGTAAGTAGGAAATGCACAACACGACCTTTTGTGACATAGTGAAGATGCATCGCCTCATTTACATAATTATGTTAAAAAAACATTTGTGACAGATAATTCATCTCTTTGGTAAGTTAAAAGAAAATGTAAAATGAGTAGTTATTGATAAGGCTCTGTCAGGCTTCTTTCAGTTGAATAGAATTCACTTTTTAAATAATAAGATATACATAACTGTTTGTACAATGGAGTTATGAATAAAGGGCAGGAGACATATAGTGCCAGTTATAGTGCCAGTTAGTGGAGGAGACATATAGGAGACATATGTCCACCAGTTGCGAATGAAGTAACTGAGGAGGTTGTCACAAGACGGCGGCTGCCTTTTTTTTTAAAATCCGATCTACAGTTTCAAAATACCGCCGGGGTAAACTTCCCACCAGTATAATTGAATAGAAAATTTTTTCGTATTCACGCGTCTTATTCATGGAAATATTTTCTCACAAATGTTTTCTGATGTCAGTTTGACAGGTAAAACAGTCAGATTGCATCACCGGTTGTCACAATATGTCAGAAACGAAGAATCTGACTAACGCAAAAGTAAACTTTCACCAGTTAAAATTAAGATCTTTTTCTGACATTACTTATGACTAAAATTTTGCAGTAATACTGCCTTTAAATACGGAGAAAATTTCGATATAAATTTACTTATGGAAGCTTCGACCGAAGGTAATCAGCCCTTGCGAAAGCGGTTACAGTTGAAGCTTCACTATTTCAAGGATATGTCATTTCCTTTTTATTAATAGTTCCATGGTTTGTGCGAGTTTTTCTATTCCACTACAATTTTATAGAAATTTTTGTCTTGTTTCATTGTTTTGGAATCGTTAGGTTTCGGCGATTGTTCACTGTTAAATTTTAGTAGTGAGGCAAATCCGTACAAGTTGGCAGCTATGGAGATATATGTTGGAGAAAGTCTGTGTGAGAAGAAGGGGTGGGGGGCAATCGTGATTTTACAAATGCTTCGGTGGGGCGTGGCCAATAAAAGGTTGGGAACCACTGGTCTAGACATTAAAACTGAAACCACAGAATGTTTAATTTTTCGTTCTCGTTTATATTTGTGGCGAACACAACAATACCAGTTTGGCTGGGTGAACCCTTATGATTATTTTAGAGTATCTTGTGATCATCATCAATTAGCCACGTCTTCCTTCTTTGCATAGTTAACTCATTCTAGTCGGGAGTCCAAGTTGTTGGAGTCAAGCTGTACACGTACAATATTTATTTTCTGACGCACATTTGTCATGTCACAAGAAGTGTTGCTAATACATCTTGTCCAGTCAAATTAATTTGTATCTTAAATGTTGATTCTAAACATGTCCACCCTGAACAAATTTGAAAGAAGGGATTTTATAATTTTAAATAAAGAAAATAATTAATGTGGAAATAAAGATAAATTTAAGGATGATTATTATTTTTTTATTAAATCTATTCTGACTTATTTCTTCAGTTTTTCGTAGATTTTTTTTTCTGGAATTTATTATCTGAAAGAAATTTTAATTTTGTGTATAAATCAGTGTTATTTATGCCATTGACAAAAGATTTAGTTTGTCAAAATACTCAATAATTGCTATAAGTGATAAACATAAATTAAAAAAACATTCATTATCCTTGTGTTCGCGGGATTTTTGTTTTTGTTTACTAGTTTTTCAATTTCAATTTTTGCGAAAATATTTTTATCATTTTATTTTCTTGAAAATGTTGCCGTCTGAATCCTCTTTGCAATACTTTTCTGTTTTTTTCCAAAGATTGAAATATAAACTTAATAATTACAATATCTCCATTGTTGTAAAACCATCCACGAAATTAAAAAAAACATAATATTTAAGAAACCCAATAGAACCAAATAAATTATCAGGGGTATATGAAATACTTTTCAACAAAGAAGACGGCACAGTGCATATTTTACATAAGGAATGACAAATAGAAAGCTCAAAACTAGGATCAAAGACCATATAGCAGACATCAAATACAAAGAGAAAACTACAGCTCTGGCCAGACTATACATAACAGAGAACCTTTACGAATAGATTTTTAAAATAGTAGAATAATTTA
Organism: Maratus speciosus; assembly: GCA_963932465.1. Taxonomy (NCBI): domain Eukaryota; kingdom Metazoa; phylum Arthropoda; class Arachnida; order Araneae; family Salticidae; genus Maratus; species Maratus speciosus. Next base: position 574,870,464 of record OZ010792.1, read on the forward strand.
TCCATCAAGATCTTATTTGCCATCCATCATCAGAGAATCAATAGCTATCTTCTTACGCTATGAGAATATTTGCAATGATTCAGTGTCCATAGATCTCCTTAAAATTTGGAAAATAATGCTACACAGAATCATGAAACAATAATGTAAAATAATTCACGTTCACAAATTTCCATTTTAATATCGCAGTTGATTTCATTATCCTTGTGTTCGCGTGATTTTTCTTTTTTTTTTTACTAGTTTTTTTCAATTTGAATTTTTGCGAAAATATTTTTAATATTTTTTTTTCTTGAGAATGCTGCCGTCTGATGCAATGAAACATGTCGAAATGTAAATAACGATATTTTCCCTTTTTTTAAATTCATATTTATCACTTATAGCAATTTTTGAGTATTTTGATATTTTGAAGTGATTTTTATGTATAGCTATAGTTTGTTTTATTTTTATGATTTAGTAATATTTTATAATCTTTTATAATCTTTTATAATCTTTTATATCTTCAATAATCTTTTTTAAGGTAAAACATTTCACTCAAAGTAACTTCGCTACTGTTACAAAAGTTTTATTCTTCTAACCATGGTTAAATAATTTAAATACATTTCAAAATTAATTCCTCACTCCTTAAGAGATTAATTCCTAAATTCAGGTAACAAAGATTTTTCTCCAAAGGATATTGTTGAACTTTAGAAGCAGGTGTTTAAATCTTTTATAATGTCATGTGAATTTCAAACTTTTTCACATTCGGAAATTTGTTCATAATAAGAATACACGCAGTTTTGTCAGATATTTTTAGTTTGTTACTTGGTTTACTACTTTTTAAATCAATGCACATATTGAGTTCATTATATTTTCAGATTAATAAAGTTTTAATTAATTTTAACATTTTTAATTATTTTAGCATTAACATAATTATAATCCTCTCAATCCTCTGAATTTAGATAACGAATGTAATATTTTGATATCTTAAATTAATTTGATTACATAAACTAAATTAAAAGTTGTAAAGTAACTATCAAAAATTCTATTTAAAAATGCATTTGGATTATTTTTCCATGGATTATTTTGTAATAATGGATTATTTTGTATAAATATTTCATCTTTGGATATTCAATATCTCGCCTGTAACTTCGTTGCTTAAAATTCTGAAATATGAGAATTGTATAGAATCAAAATAAATTATTGAACGTTTAAAACTCAAAAATAAAAATAATAATTCGAAAATATTCACTGTAAAAAAAATCTGTAATTTTTACAGAAAATAATTGTATTTTTACAGAAAAAAACTGTTTTGAAGAAAATGAGTTTTTTTTCTGTGAAAGAAACAGAATTTCGTAATTTTTGCAGAAAAAATCTGTATTTCTTACAGGAAAAAAAACTGTTTTAATGAAAAATTACAGTTTTTTTCTGTAAATTAAACGGTTTTCGACAGACGCCAAAATTGACAGTTTTTGCCTGTCAATTTGACAGATTTTTTTTTTACAGTGTTGTTGTAAAAAAGGTTACTTTATCCGACATGTGATGTGAAAAATTTAAGTAATTTAAGAAATTTAAGTAACACAATTTTAATCCAAACTTTTGTTTTCAAACAGAAACGTAAAAAAAGGGAGAGTTTTGGCCCTGTAAACTCTCACAGGTGAGATACGGACCTGAAACTATCTAAATATTACATTGTCATCGACAATGAACTTATGTGGAAAATTTGTTCAAAACCGGTTCGTTAATTGCGTGATTTAAATCAAAAATGTAAAAAAAAAAAAAAAAAAAAATGTTTTTGTTATTGAACCCTGATGATGTATGGACATGAATATCTCACTGTCATCGACAATGAACTTATGTACAAAATGTAAACAAAATCAGTTTATTAGAAAGTAATTGCAATCAAAAAAGTAAAAGAAAGTTTATCAATATTTTTTTGTCATCAACAATGAACTTATGTACAAAAATTGAGCAAAACTGGTTCGTTAATTTGTATGATTTCAATCAAAACTGTAAAAAAATTATTTTTGCTATTGAACCCTGATGAGGTATAGACATGAATATCTAACTGTCATCGACAATGAACTTATATGCAAAATGTGCACGCATTCAGTTCATTAGAACGTGATTTCAATCAAAAACGTAAAAAAAAGTTTATCAATATGTCATTGTCATCGACAATGAATTTATGTGCAAAGAGTTAACAAACTCAGTTCATTAAAACTTGATTTTAATAAAAAAAAAAAAAAACGTAAAAGAAAGTTTATCAGTATTGCATTGTCTCCAACAATGAACTTATGTGCAAAATGTGAATAAAATTAGTTTATCAGAACGTGATTTCAATCAAAAACGTAAAAGAAAATTTATCAATATTTCATTGTTATCGATAATGAATTTATATGCGAAGAGTTAACAAAATCAGTTCATTAGAACTTGATTTCAATCAAAAACGTAAAAGACAGTTTATCAATATTTCGTTGTCATCGACAATGAACTTATGTGCAAAGAGTTTACAAAATTAGAATGTGATTTCAATCAAAAACGCAAAAGAAAGTTTATCAATATTTCATTGCCATCGACAATAACTTGAGCAAAATCAATCAGGATATGCGATTTGAATCAAACAGAATGTTTTTACTTCTAGAGCAGTGGTTCCCAACCTTCTATTTGCCACGCCCCACCAAAGCATCCGTAAAGCCACTATGCCGCCCCCCCCCACCCTAATATGTAAATTGTCTCATTATTTAAAAATGAACTCTATTCACACGGTGGAAGTGTAATAGAGCCTAATAAAATCTATTCATTTCATATTTTATAACTTATCAAAGAGGTGAATCTTCTACCACAAATGTGTTTTTAACATAATTTTATAAATGCAATGATGTTATACATCTTTGCCTACATGCCAAAACGAGTTATGTTGTACTTTTCCAATTTAACTCAATGTTAAAGAAAAGTTTTATACAGTCTACACTTTTATCTTCCCAAGTAACTTAAATAAACACGTACATTTAACGTTAAAACTGATAAATTCATACATTTTATGATGCATTCTTGTAGCTTATTAAGAGTTGGCGGAAAAGCTTTGGACACTGACTTTTCTTTATATGGATAACAAAATACTCAAGAAGTATTTTAATATTGGCATCTTTATCAAATTAAGTAGCCATTATTTCGCATATCACATTCTCTGTTTTCCATTTCAGAATATCGATAATTGTATTAGCGAATAGAAGTAGAAAACTCATTTAATAAATAATGGAAAACGTTACGAAAAATTTTTAATTTCACCACCAGAAAAATTATAGTGAATTTTAATACTATAAAAGATATCAAAATATTTTTAAAAATTATTCGTATAATTATTCTGGTGTTAAATCTATTTTAAAATTTCGATGCAGAACATTTTAAAAATTCATTAAAAAACTGGTTTATTAAATTTTGCTTGTATTCCATTTATTTTTAGCCTACAACACTACTTATCCCAAAGAAGACAAAAAAAACTTATAGTGAATGAGTAAATAAGAAATTTGGAATTGTCCCCCCTAGAAAGTCAAATTGCCCCCCCCCCCCGGTGGGGCGTACGCCCCACGTTGGGAACCACTGCTCTAGAGTCTAGAGCACGAGTTACTATGACATGTTTGGTGTTGCAGATGAAGTTACGATTCATTTACAGTGACACTCAAAATAATTTCGTTATATTACGCTCTATGTGGAAAAATCGTTTGCGGTGTATTTTAATAATATGACAATATTTTAAACACACTGCAATGTATATATACATACTGAAGTGAACTTCGCGGCGCTTACTCTAGGATTTGGTGCGCACATAATTTATCGTTCATTTACAGGGACACACAAAAGAATTTGACAACAGAAGAAATTGAACAATAATTGAATTATTGATGCCTGGGAACAATAATTGCCTAAAGTGCATTTTCAGATGTGGTACGCGTTTTTAAATTGAACTATTTTTTTAAGTATTACTTGGTGTAGATAAATTCTATAGATTATATACAGGGCTGCACAAAATGTCTCAAGTACTTTTCCATTTATTCAGGGAAATTGCTGAATGGAAATTTTAACCTGGCTATTTGCTTCAATGAACTAACTTTTAGCACACTATGTAGCATACGTACAAATCCATAGATTATATGAGACGTCCAGATGACAATCTGACTAACTCCATTTTAAGTGGCGTTTCTTCTTAAACAAAGGAACATTGAAAATTTTCTATATATAGTACAGTCTACAGTTCGGACACCCAAAGTTCGGAATTATCCAAAGTTCGGACTTACCAGCGGCATTTTCAAGAAAGAAGTGAAAAAACAAAATTGTTGAAACAAAAAAGGTCTACAGCAAAGAAGCTTTATTACTGAATCTTAATTCATGTCGATTTACAGAATAAAAGAAACACTTCTTAATGATATACCTAAGTTAATAAAGCAGCCCACCTTAACTAAAATGTTCAATAGTTAAGAAAGTTATCAACTGCTCTGCTCAATAAGCGCAAAACGTTTTGACACATTTCAAATTCATTTTTTAACAGAAAGATGACTATGGAAGGCCTGACTATGGAAGCGATTTGGAATCGAACTGTGTTTTCCATTTTTTTAATAAATAAATTACCTGTTGAGTTATAAGCGATTTTGATCACATGACAAAGACGTTTTCACCATTCCTTGAATGGTTATTCTTCTTTCGAAGGGGAATTCCGTTCGAAACGCCCACTTTGACACTATTTTCTGAAAGATCTATTGCGTTTGCACAAAAACGGAAAACGCAGTTCGATAATATAGTTACCTTAAATAAATGTTTTTGTTTTACTTTTTATTTTGTTTTGATTTATTTAATGAAAATTAAAATTCATTGAAATAATATTCAATTTTTAATATACGAACGTCATATTCTGCCTTTTTAACTAGTGAATTTCCTTTTCTCTTTTTATTGGAAAAGCAATATTTTTGATAACCCAAAGTTCGGAAAAATCCGAAATTCGGACTTCGTAAAGTCCCGAGGATTCCGGACTTTAGACTTTGTACTGTATTTATACAGTGATAAAAAGTTGCCCTTGATTAAAACAAAATGAATGAGTTCAATCAAAATATGCCGAGAAAAAATGTTATATGGATACAATATTTTTATAGTTACAATAACTTTAACTGTTTATACTGAACATTTTTATTTGTTGAAGTTAATCGATTTGTGCACTGAACGGCTCATATACAGGTCTGCACAAAAAAAAACCGATATTTTTCCGACTATTGATTGTATTAGCAGAAATTAATTGGTTTTCAAATGCGTTATGAGTTTTTCAAATTGATTATTTATATACATCATATTTCACATTAATGAACTGTGAAGTTTTGTTACTGTATTCTGAATGTGTTGGAAAGCGTTACATAATCTATGCTGAAGGCATGATTTTTCGTTCCTGTTTTTGAATATTATTGCTCCTGAATGTCCTTTTTATTATCTGAATTCTAATAAAATCTGTTGTGCTAATCTGCACTAAATTTTTGCAATGTTCTCGCTGGCTTTTGGCCAGCATTAGCGATTTGGCGAATGTGAAATAAAAAAAAACAGTAGCCAAATGAAAATAAATGTTAGCAAAATTGATTCGGCGTGAAACACTGAAAAATCTATCTTTAACGCCTTATTGAATCCATTTTTTGAATATGTTCTAAAATAACCTAAAATTTTGTAATTACTCAAAAAATAGAAATTCAACTCTCCGCTACAGAAACTATTAAAAATAAATACATTCTAAATACCTGCTAAATGTATAAATGTTTCAGACATTCTTTTAGCAGTCTGAATAAAAGTTAAAAACAGCTGTCTTTGATTTAGCGTTGTGAAAACATACACTAAAATTTGCTATGAGATTTCGCCCGATAGTAAAAATTGACCGGCCAATGATACTTTATGTACAACTAACAAATAGTATGGTTAATTTCAACACCACATTCCAGTAAAACTCTTCAATATTTGGCACTTGTTGCGAGTAATTTTGCTTATGTTTTTATTAGAGCGACGCCGCCGGCGCACAGGCAGTGATTAACTGACAAAAACTTATCGCATAATCCTTTTTGTGTCTTTGGCTGTTGCTAAACAGAATTGATATTGAGTCTGTATGTCTATAAATAAAGCAATGTAAATAGCACGGTGCGATTAAACATATAAAGCTACATCAATCGTTCAGAAATGCGGATAAGTCTCGAGTGTATTGGCTTGGCCCACACGCAAACAGCAGGCGCAATTTGGCGAGTCTGATTGTTAATTTACTCGCCAAATGCAGCGAGAACCCTGGATATAAGACCAAAACTGATTAATTTCAATTATTTTGAACAAGGGGATAAACCCGGTTTTCCCGGGTTACAGAATATAGGTGAAAACCATCCTATTCATATATCTTATGTTAACATCCTTTTTTCTCTTCACTAAAGGCACGACGATGAATGAGGTATTTTTCGAAAGGTTCTGTTAGAGACTTTTGACGTAGTATACTTATATATGTTTAAAACACGTTGTTTGATAAAAAGAATTGCAGTTGATAAAAAATTAATGAAAAAAGTATCAGCAAATCATCTCAAAGTTTGCTGTGAGAAACCCTGGCACGGGTCTACTTTGCGGCTAAATAAAGTTTTTGAAGCGTATTAAAACCGATATTTTCATATTGACCTCGCGTTAAAAGTTAACAGCCGAAGACATCGCCAAACATCGCTATTTACAAACAGCGTTTTTGATTCTGTTCATTTTAGTAGTTTAAGGCTAATGTCAGATGAACGCCTTTTTGCACGCTTTTTTCCCTACATATCACCCCTACACAATACCGCTACCATTGTGTAGGGATGATATGTAGGGAAAAAAGCGTGCAAAAAGACGTTCGTCTGATATTAGCCTAAACGCGAAATTTGATTGCATGTTTTAAATTTGTGCTTTATTTATATTTTATTGTTTCATTTATTGAATGATTAATGTCTTAATTTCGTTAGGAAATCAAATGATGAACTATTTATATTAATTTAAGTGGAAACGGATTTATCTTTCCCAATCTTCAGCACGAGATTTGAAAAAAAATTCATGCGTGAAAATTATTTAAAAAACAATTAAAATTAAGTAAATTACGATACAGTTTTCAAACAAATCGCAATATAGTTTTCAAACAAATTTCATTTGGAAATGCATTTTTCCCTCCTATTTGAAGGTGTAAAAATTGAAAATGTTCGGTGTTTAGAAGTTAAAAAAAAAATAGCAAAAAGGTTAATAAAAATTAAATTTAATCGTCTGCTGTTGGCATTGTCAAAATGACGTCATCATTACGGTCGGACACGTTTGTCGTTTATAATATAGATAGATAGATAACATACTTAATAAAAAACTAGTCGGAGGTGGCAATTTCAAAATTTTCTTCTATCTCATACATGTTAATACATCAAAATTCGCTATTAAAGAGCTAAAATTAAATGGCAATCTATGCCTATCGTGAGAATTCTAAAGATAAGAAATTATGTGCATTAGATCTTGAAATATGACTATCGCTAAAATCACCATGCAAAATGCAGCATAGCAGCGCCACTTATTGGGCGATTAACACCAAAACCTATCCAGCAACAACTTGTGCGAACATCTAACTGAATCCTAAGTTAGATGAAAATTCGTGCCATACGCTAGTTCTTGAGATAAAGCTATCGCGGCAATCATAAAAAATGCAGCATTGCAGCGCCACCTTTTGGACGATTTACCCAAAACGTAAACAGCACCAATTCACATAGGACTAACTGAATCTGAAGTTTGACGAAAACCCGCGAATTAATTTTTGAGATAGAGCTATTGCGGAAATCGTGAAAAATGCAGCATAGCACCGCCACCTGTTGGGCTATTTACTCTAAAACGCAAACAGCACCATTTCTTCTCAAGGATTAACTGAATCTGAAGTTTTATGAAGATCCGTAAATTAATTTTTGAGATAGAGCTATTGCGGGAATCGTGAAAAATGAAGCATAGCCGCGCCACCTGTTGGACGATTTATACCAAAAACGAATCACCACAAATTTATATCAGGCTCTAACTTAATATAATTTTTTAATTAAATTCCGTGCATTAGTTCTTGAGATAGAGCGCGAACCAAAATGTGTGTCACATACAAACAGAATCACAGACACACAGACTCACAGACAGACAGTTTATAAAAACTTTTTTTTTCGGAATCTCTGATCCGTAAGCCGTGTAAATCCGTCGAAAATTATTTTTCCTAATAGCCAGTCCTGTTTGTAATCATAAAATATACATTTATTTTCCTTTCTTTTTGGTCTTATATAAAAACCTAACGATTCTTTTTTTTTTCTATCACTAGCCGTATAAACGTCAGGTTGTTATTCTAGATGAAAAGAAAATTTTTAAAATTAACTTCTCTATTCTTCTGAAGTGTCACTTTCGATAGAAGGATAATAAAGATTAGCAAAGAAAAATAATGATAGTGTTATTTTTTAAAATAGCGACCTAAAAGAACTTTTCATAATATTTTCACAATTTCAACAGTTTTTTTTTCCTGTAATTTTTTAAAGATTTTTCTTTTGTTGAAGTTGGCGCTGAAATTATCTTTTTTATTATCTTGTGATTTAATAGTCATTTTCTTTTATAAATCATATCTATATTAGATTTCATTAAAAGAAAATGTTTATTTTTCTCAGCTTGACATTTCACTATAATGATTAAAAAAATAAACTCATTGTGGTCACCCTCCCGCCTTTTTCAGTAAAGATATTTTCGAATGGTAATATCCGCCTTATTTCATCACAAAATTCTGTCATTAAATAAAATGAAGATTTCTATTCGGAAATAGTGGTAATGAAAAAAACGGGAGGATCGGCAATTATGAAAACTAAATCAACCATGCAGAAAGAAAGTAAGTACTAAAAACAAAAGTAAACGACAATCACTTTAACCTAAGTCCAGTTTAAATAATATTGCTCTGGTCATGTATTGTTATATACCAACCATACTCAACCTGCGGGGCGCGAGCTGCGTGTGGCCCTTGTATGTGCGGCCCAAATCACCTAATAATTAAGTCACATTTATAAAATTAATTGAGATCTGCATAAAAGTTATTTATTTAAGACCTTCATTTTTTTTTTTTTTTTTTTTTTGTACATTTTCATGAAAAGACAAAATCTGCCCTGTTATTTATAATTAATTAAAAAAATAAATAAAGCATCTTAAATGCCGTTTTCTGAATAAAAAATTTTTCCCATGTCCTATTTATAGTACAGTGGTGAAAACACCTTAACCCCGACGCCTGTGACGCCCGAACTCAGTTCGGGCAACGCAAATGCGCCAATTTTAGAATGCCCGAGTTCGGGCATCTGAGTTCGGGCAAGAGAAAAAATCGGTGTTTCAATTCAAATTCCTTCAGTGTTAAAATGTTTCCTTTGTTTTCGTAAAACTGATGAAAAGAGAAAGAGAATACGACGCGAGACTCAAGTTTATTGTAAAGACTGTGATGTAGGCTTGTGTGCCATGCCATGTTTTCGTATATACCATACTGTAAAGAATTTGTCAAATTCAAAGGAATCTGAGGAATATGGAATTCATGACAGTTGATATAAATAATAATATTGTTGTATTAGTTTATTATATTTACCTTGAAAATTGTGTCATTTGATTCATTCTGCTATAATTTGAGCAAAAATTACTGTATTCCATTAACATTTCCCATATGTGTCAAAATTTTGAATTTAATAGTTATTTCGTTTAATTTATTATTTTTTTAAATAATCTATTTCTAACATTTTGATGATAATAACGAACAAAATTAAAGACAAAAAAATTTCCATTTTTGGCACGATTTTCTCTAATATATTCCACAGGCAAGGGTTTAATCTTCAAGACTAATTCAATAACTCTTCAAGACAAACATTATTTCAAGTTAATTAACTTTGCACTGTATTATTTTTACAATTAAAAGAAAATAAAGAAAAAAGACCAATTTACTAGTAAAAATCTCCCGATTTCCTTTTCTTTAATACTTAGAAATTTTGCATTGTTATTTATTACGTTTTATAATTATTATATAGCTAATACTGCATTTTAGAGTTGAACGATAGTCTGTAGAGAAATAATTGTCGCCAAAAACTCTTTACACCACTATTTTCAATCAATAAACTTCGCTGCATATTTCTACAACATTTTCAATAGAAATCTACCGCAAAATTTATTGTTTGGATATAATGGTGTTAAAGTATTTTGGCAAAATTTCTTCCGCGACAAATGTTGAACCCTACTGAGAATAATAACTTTTTTATATTGTATTGTTATACTGCTTATGTTGCATTACTGTTTTATTTACTTTTTTTTTCTTTTTACATTTTATAAGTGTGTTGCGGTACGCCTAACGTCGCAAACATACTCTTACGGCCCGCGAGATAAAAGTTTGGTGTGGCTGTTATTCCCCGACTGCCAAGAAGGAAGAAGGGTTATGTGTTTCGCGCATATCTGGTTAAGTGGATTTCTTTATAACCTCGAAATATCCCAACGGCTGGATGGATTTTAACGAATGAGGTCTCTATCGATTTGTCTTAACCGTCCGATGGTTATAGGATAGGTTTTGTTTTTATAAATTCAAAATGGCGGCCGTAAAATAAAAAATGGCGGCAAAGACGAAAAAAAAAAATTAAGAGTGGCATATCATTGGATAGGTCTTTTAAAATGAAGACGATGTTTCATTGACTATTTTACAGTCAGAAGCTCCGTTTAAATATTACACAACCTGCAAGTTGTGTAGGTAGAATCTCTAGCTTTTTTTACGCAGTCGGGTTTTTTGATTTTTTAAATTTAATTTTTATCTTTTTAAGTCTTGCAATTTTTGTTTGTATTTTGTGTAATGTTGGCTTTCGTTAGTTATATAGTTGCATGTTAAAAAAAACTTTTATGATGAATTCAGAAAGTAAGTCTGATAGCACAGTGAATGCAATAAATGATTTCAATGCCAAAACTTTTTTTACGGTTTTTTAATTTATTTTTTGTTGTTGTTGTTGTTGTTGTTAGCCCCCGGTATGCTATTTCTTTCTCTCAGCTATTAAAATTTCGTCTCCAAAAATAACGTTCCGTTGTATAGTATAAGCCAGCCGTAAAACAAAGCAGACATATCATTGTACTGTTAAATATTCTACTGCAAACTAAGATATCCATTAACTATCACTAATATATAAACTGTTATATATAATATAACTAATATAAAACTAAATATTCTAAACTTCTAGGCATCGCACATTTTCTATTTTTATACCGTCGTATTGGGGAAAAAAGTACTTTTTAAAGCAATTTGTTTGAAAACTGTATCTCAATTTATTTTTCAGATATTCATTTTTTTGTAGTTTTTACCGCCATTTCTTTAATTTTGGCAATTCAAGTAGTACTCCATTTCTGTAGAAAGTAAAGAAAAAACAGTTTGAAAATAGTAATTATATCTTTTTGTTGCCATTTTCCCATAACAACTGGGAAAAAATGTAATTAAAATACGTGCTATTTTGAAAAAATATAAATGAATGATTTCTGATACAACATGGAGCTATTATAAACTATATTTAATTTAATTATCTATATTACCAACAAATGAGGGCATGTGAATATTTAGGTAGAATTTTTTTTTGTCGAGTTTCTTGAGTGACGTCATCATCTGTTTTTTTTCTTTTCTTTTCTTTCGTGTATTATTCAGCGATAGTGACGTCATATGAATATTTTACTGTAAACGTTGTTTAAGACTGGATCGTAAATGAAGAATTCTTCAGAGGATGCGAATGACGTCATTTTATATAAAATAAAAGCGTGTGTTTTAAGTCTTAAAATTGAAATCGTTTTGTATTATCTATATTTATATACATATATATATATATATTTTCATCGGGGGCGACACTAAATTCTAAGAAAGCAGAATTCCTGTTTTCTAGTTTTATTAGTTCTTATTTAGTCTATTTAATTTTTACACCACGGTTTTATAAATTACTTTTTATATAGATGATTATCCTATAAATCGCTTTGAATCGATGCACAAAAAATATTTCGTTTTAAAACATTTAAAAATCTAAGCTTTATTTTTTTTTTTCAGATATTTATTTTAAATGCCTAAAAGAAATAGATTTCATAAATATAACATGATGATATTTTTTTAATTTAAAATTTCGGTGCATTACAGGAAAAACTAGAGATAAGTGAATGGGATATTACATGTACTACTGTAATATCCCATGACCAGCATTTTGCTGTACAATTGTCCAGCAAAACCGGGCTTACTGATAAGAATATTTTGCATTTTCGAATTCATGATAGAGCGATATTGGTTTTTAGAAATTCAAAATAATTTTTTTTTTTGGATGGGAATTTCGTAAAAAAATCCGATTAAGAAGGGATTAAGGAGAATTTATCTTTCTTCAGCCCAAACACTAGGCCGAATTCGATATATATATACATTTTTTTTTTCCCTGCAGCAAGAATAAACGTAAACCAAAATAGAATTTACCCACTTATTATCCATTGTTTTTGCTATTACAAAATTATTTTTATACAATAATCATTAAAATTGATGGAGATTTAAAAAAAAAAAAAAAAAAAAAAAAAAAAGCAGGAAGTAGCATCGAACTCCGGCCCTCGAGTACCGTGCAAGCACTTTACCTTGACGACACGAAGTCTTCGTTGAGAAGAGCAACCTAATGGGTATTTGAAACGTATGCTAAAATTTGACCCCCAATTTCCCAAAATCTAAGGCCCATTTGAAGAAATCCTTTCACCAGAATAATTAGAGATTAAAAACTTCACAACATACTTTAAATTCATCAAAATCTGTGAGCCCCATGTTTGGTGGTCTCTTTGTTAGTGCTTTATTTAAAATACTCATGCATTGATTTCGTATTTTTACAAGGAATCGGTCGAAAATATTTAGTATACAATAATAATACATCCAAAACATGTTCGCCAAAAGATTATGAGCATTAAATAAATGACTTCAGCACGGACATCTTCTTCTCATTTTATAATTTTTAATTAAAATTTATTTTCTAATGCATGGTATAATAAAGAATGCTTAAATGATAAATATTTTAATTACGAATGAAAACACTAAACTAACTGAACAACTTCTTTAATTCCTTACATATTAAGCAACGTTTCTTTAAATGTTGCTTAATTCGAATGTCAGTTTAATTTAGAAAAAACATAAAGTGGATTTAATAGTTAAAATATTTTCCATTGTTTAAATGTAGATAATTAATTACGTTTTTTGCTTATTTCTAAAGATTTAAAATTCAATTTATAAAAATAATTATTAAACATACTAGCTAGAGACGATTTTTATATCTTTTATTTATTTATTTTGATAAAAGAGTCGGGGAAATGTAAAAATTTCATGCACTTTTATCTTTTCTTTTTTTTTTTCATTTAAATCGTTTATAATTTAACTGATATTTATATATATGTGCGTGTGTCTGTGTTATTTATTTGCTTATTCTATACAGGATAAAGTAAAGATGAAGTAATTCCACGCTGTATTTATTTTATGCGCTGTAATACAAAGGGTGTTTACACATATTCCGAACGATTTTGATGTTATATTAAAAAAAAAAAACGAGAAGCAAGAGGAGAAAAATTCTGGCAACATATAATAATGTGATAACTGAAATATTGGCTGCTATGAAAAAATATCGTCTGCTACTGAAATGACACGCGGAAAAAACGAAGTGACTTGAAGGTTATATATTTGCACTTTCCGAAGAGAATTATTATGAAAATCTGTATGAAAATCATTTGGTAGGTGATAAGTGGGGAACAATGTCACAATTGATGAAGGTGGATTTATATAAAGGCATATAATAAGAAAAAGATTGATTTATTACCGGGAAAAAAGGCTAGAAAGTCTTACAACATTGGTTCAAACACTGCAAAGAAAATTTCTCTAAAGGATTTATGGTGATTGCTGGAATATCTTACAACGGAAAATTAAAGGTCACAAAGGTTGAGAAAAATGTCAAAATTAACTCTAATTATTATCAAAACAATGTTCTAATTCCTATTACGTCTATTTTTATGTTTTATTTCATCTTTAAAGAAGAAATTCCAAAACTTTATCCTACGGAAATTTGCCCTTTGTACACTGAATTATAATTACATTAATTATTATGACACTGGATTACATGTAAAATTTGATATTCTAAAGCATTTTTGCGAATTTTTGAAACAACATTAGAAGATTTACATAATCATTTAATAAAATTTAGAAGGATTTTATAATAACTGAAGGATTCTTTAAATTTGAATTTATAAGGATTTTATACAATATTTATAAACCCACTATATTATTTTAAGCATTTTTCTTAGTATTTTGTAAAATTAGGAAATGTACAAATATAATGTTCTTACAATAGATGAATATACAATAGATAGTAGAAATATTTTCTAATTGAACCCCCTCCCCCACCCCCCCACCCCCCCCACACACACACACACACACACAACGCCAAGAAAGCTGAAAAGATGCAAAGCCAAAAGAAATCATCCTTTTAAAAGATTTTTGTTTTGTGTAACCCATAATGCTTTTAGAACAAGATAAAGTAATGCTTCTATAACTCATTCTAAACTGTATTACTACTAATTAATATATTAAATGAATTTTATAAAAAGTTATTTTAATGGTACTTATAAGTACCGTCAGTAGATAAATGGTTAAAAGTGCTGAGTGCCACCAGGAGAAAGCGACCAGCCATGCATCCAAAAGTACACTCGCATTTCTGTAAAAATTGACACCTAATCATGCAAACATGTAAATAATTATATATTTGAGTGAAATATATCTAATTGTTGCTGAATTTTTTTACACGATTTTTTATGAAAGTAATATTTTAATAATAGAATTTATAGACAATAAATTGGGAAAGAGACCCAGTTCGCCAGAAAAGTGATATTTAACACTAAAGCTACCGTGAGGGGTCAAATGCCCCTTCTGGAATTTTTTTTTTTTTTTAGAATTTCTCAAACTAAAACATTACGAAATTTCTTTATATTCCACGACTTTTATTAAAATATATGATCATATTATTTCTTAAAATGCCTCATCTCCGAACTACTTTTCTTGCCTAGAAAAAATATTTTAAGCTTAACTATCGCAAGGGGTCATTTGATACCTGAATAAATTTATGTTACGTCATAAAGGTATAAAATGTTTTATTTTGTAAAAACATTAGTCAATTGCGTATTTTTGCTATTACATCATTTATTCTACTGCATTACATCATATTTGTTAACCCTTTCAGGGGCAAAGCATTTTCAATGCTAAAGTGTTGAAGTAAATATTTGGCACCGGAATTGTCCAACAAATTTATTTGTAAATATGAAAATGGCTATGTTTCACACACATATTAAATGGAAAATATTTTACCAAATCTCTGGTGCCGTTGTGGCGTTTGGGAATTAAAATTAAGTGGTTTCATAAACATACCACCGTCTCTGAAAGGGTTAACGTGGGATGGTGCAATTAGAAATTGACTTTACTCCGGGTGAGATTCTAGTTTGAACATTTCAGGTTATATGAAAAACGAATTAATCTTAAAAATATAATAAAACAAATTTGCACAGTATTTGTTTATTAAATTTTCGAATTTCATGAAATAATGAACTGTTTCCTTAATTTTTTTGCGTGATTATATATATTTTTTACGTTAATAAATAAACAATTTGTAATAGTTATTTGAAAAAAAAAAATGTTTTATTCTTACACCAAAGTGTATCAAGTGGTATATTTTTCGCAAAACATCGTAAAATAGATAATTTTTTATATAGGGGATCATTTGACCCCTTCCGGTAGGAATAGGTATAAAAAAATATCGGTACGTTTAGTGTTAAAATACCTGATAAATTAAGATGTCTCGCAATGCCATTAGATATCTCAAAATCTTAAGTAATTACTGTGTTTTAGCTTTTTCAAAATTTCAGGAAAATTTTAAGAAACGTATGAACAATATTTACAAAAAGTTGTACAACGTTGCAAAAAACTTATCAAAATTGACGTTGTAATTAATGCAAAATTTTAGCTTACATTTAATGAGAAAAGTAGAGGTGATCGAAAAATCGCGCAATCCTTGAAAAATATTTCGTTTACTAAAATACAAACATGATTCAAATTAAAAACATAAATTAAAAGACTAACAATACTGAGATACAAAATTAACAATGTTACAGAAGATATTGAAAATGCTAACCCTTTTCCTCGGATACAAAGACGTATGCGTTTTTTCAAATTGGTGGCCACTCTTCTCAACACTTATTTTTTACCCGGTTGCCAAGAAGGGTTATGTGTTTCACGCGTATCTGGGTATGTGGATTTCTTTACACTCTCAAGACATCCCAACGGCTGGATGGATTTTAACGAATGAGGTCTCTATCGATTCGTCTCAACCGTCCGATGGTTATAGGCAAGGTTTTTGTTTTTATAAATTCAAAATGGCGGCCATATAATACAAAATGGCGGTAGAGACGAAAAAATGTTTTACGCAACCTGTTGAGTGGCCTATCATTGGATAGGTCTTTCAAAATGAAGACGATGTTTCATTGACTATTTTACAGTCAGAAGCTCCATTTAAATATTACACAACCTGGAAGTTGTGTAGGTAGGATCCTTAGCTTTACTGCAATATTTATAGATAGGAACTAACAATTAAACACAACTTAAGAGTCATCAATACAAGTAAATAAAAAAAATAGGTAAGTAATATAAAAAATATTGAGTCGTTCGGAAAGTCGCGTCCGTTTGGGCGAATCAATTCGTATCGGAAAATTCTAACATTTAATTATTAGACATTGATTCCGATATCTAACGTCTAATAATTACCTGGCAGAACTTTTCGGTAAGAATTGATTTTCCCAAACGGACACGACTTTCCGAACGACCCAATAGTTTCACATTGATGAGAAATAATTAATTAGTTCGCTTTTTACGCAGTCGGGTTTTAAATTTAATTTTTATTAAATCTCATGTTCAATGTTTGTTTTCAGATCAGGTATGTTTACACCTAAAAGCACATGCTTTTGCGAATAGTCCACACTCCATCGTTGACCTGGAAACAAACATTGAAAATGTGATTAAAAAAATAAGTATTCCAACATTGAGAAGAGTGACTTCAAGTTTGAAAAAACGCATACATCTTTGTGCCCGAGAAAAAGGGTCACATTTTCAATATCTTCAGTAACAGTGTTAGTTTTCGCTCAGTTTTGTGACTTAGTATTGTTACTCTTTCAATTTAGTTTATGTTTGTAAAGCAGATCACGTTTGTATTTTAGTGAACAAAATATTTTTCAAGAGTTGCGCGACTTTTCGATCACTCTGTGGTATAGGGGTGCACAACCTTTTTAAGAGAAGGGCCACTTACAAAAAATGTCTGGGTTTTCGAGGGCCACATTAGTAACACAGAGAGAATTCTATTTCGGGAGGGGGGGGGGTGATCTGTGGCCTTTAAAAAACATGGTTTCATAGGAGTGTCGGTTTTACCCCTTTAGGTTCCCCTACCCAGTCAACATACCCAATTCAGTTTTCAAGGATATATCAACAGTTTATGTTTGTATATATAACAAAGATATAGCAAGGATTATTTTCAAGAAGTGAAAATATTCTTTGATATTATTCAGGGAGTGAAAACATGAAAGTGGCTAGCATAGGCTAGTGCCGAAAAAAAAAATGTGTAACTGTATGAAAGAAGTTAAATTGACAAAATTCGCAATTTTTCAGCAGCCGACGAACAAAATTTGAGATTTTTCCGCGCCTGATCGACAATATTCGCGATTTTTTTACTCCTTTTCAACAAAATTCGCGTTTTGTCCGCGCCCAGTCAACGACATTCGCGATTCTTAACTGATTGACGAAAATTTTCATTTTTTTCCCGTGGCGAATTGTAAAAATTCGCGGCTTTTCTCGCGATAAACTGCCAAAACTCGCGATTTTGCCGTAGCCGATTGACAAAATTCGCAATTTTTCCGCGCTAGATAGGCAGAACTCGCGATTTTTCCGCGCCCGATCGACAGAATTCGCGTTTTTTTCGCTCCCGATTGACGAAGCTCATGATTTTCCCGTGCCCGATCGACGAAATTCGCGATTTCCCTCGTCTGACCTACGAAACTCGCAACTCTTAACTGACTGACGAAATTTGCAATTTTCTCGCGCTAAACTGACGAAATTCGCGATTTTCCCGTGCTCTGATCAACAAAAGTTGCAACATCTCCGCGCGCAATCGCTGAAACACGCGATTTTTCCGCGACCGATGGATGAATCTAGCGACTGACGAAATTAGCAACTGGAGAATTTCCTATATAGATACAAATGGTGTTGGCCGGGCGATTTATAAAATTCGCGATTTTTAATTGACTGACAAAATCTGTGATTGTTTTCCGCGACAAATTGACGAAATTCACGATTTTTTCCTGCAACCTATCGTCAAAAATTGCGATTTTTGCCAATTATAAATTGACGAAATTCGCGGGCCACAAGTTAACACATCGCGGGCCACAGGTTGTGCATCCCTACTGTAGTAAGTCAGACTGGTTTTAGCTATTGACAGACGAAAAAAAAATTCTGTTTTCTAACCTTTATTTCTAAGAACAATTTCTTAGTTCGTATATCAAAACGTATTTAAGACTGTTCCCAACTGCTCTGCTCAACAAGCGAAAAACGTTTTGACACATTTACAAATTCATTTTTTAACGGAAAGATATAAAATTGGAAAGCCTGACCACGGAAGCTATTTGGAATCGAACTGTGTTTTCCATTTTTTTATCAATAAATTACCTATTGAGTTATAAGCGATTTTGATCACGTGACAAACCCGTTTTACAACCTTTCTTTGATTGGATATTGGTCTTTCGTACGGAAATTCGGTTCAAAACGCTGACTTTGACACTATTTTCTGAAAGATCTATTGCGTGTGCAATAAAACGGAAAAAACAGCTCGATTACATAGTTTCTGAACAACAACATCTCCTAGTTTCATGCATTTCCGAACAAAAATATATTAAAACTTATGTCATAAAGTTGCCCTTTTGTATTTGAGAGCAGCATTAACATATCAAAAGGCAAAAAATTGAACAAAATAGACATAAAAGTATTTCTTCTGTTTATGTTTCCTCCAGAAAATATACGTTAACAACTTGTCAGTATCTCATACTTTTTCATCCATTTACATGGATGACAGAGTGATATGTTAGAATGAAACATCGAAAATATTTCTTAATTTGAAACTAAATTTCAATAGTTAACTTTAGAAAGTGTATTATGTAAGAAGCCTTCGTGTTTTTAAGGAAATCGATCGTGTTTTTGAGAAAAAAATATTTTCTAAATTATTCTGACATTTACTTTTGGTTTCCTGACTGTCAGGGCTGCATTTAGTGCAAATCAGGGTCAGTTCAGATTTTCCAATTTGACAGGAATGCTTTAAAATGCGGGTGTCAGGATTCTTTTTTAACACTTTCCAACATAGTTGAAAAGTGTTTATGAATTCGGTTTGTCTGTCCGTTTGTCCACTCTCTAACTCACGTAAATAGGCTCGGGTTTTTCATACAATTGAAATATGGTATCGATGATTAGCATGGCTTGTTTGGTATTGTATATGAAGTGTATTGTATATGAAGTGTATTGTATATGAAGTATTAATAGTTCATTGACAGGGGCACACAAAAGAATTTCATTACATTATGGTATATGGAGAAAAATCATTTGCTGGGTATTTTAATGACATTAACACTATTTTAAATGTATATTCAAAGTGATATAAATCATTAAATTTCACTACAAGATTATTACGATAGAGTAGGACATTCATACTGAGACATACAAAAGAAATCGGTTACAGTACTGTCTTTATGCCATAATAGCTGAAAGTGCGTTTTTAGTTTCGGTATTCGCTTTTAAATTTAACTAATTTTTTGCATGATTAAACACTCTTATGATACTCATCAGCGTACAACATAAATAAAAACTATATTAAAAACACATTAAAATTAATTCTAACGTTTCATGCTCTTTCTAATGAGCCATCATCAGGGGAGAGGGTTCTTGACCTCCCACGAAGCAAAGTTACGTACAGCATAGTCACTTTCACAACATCAAACGTTGTGAATGTGTGTTTGATGTTGTGAAAATGACTGTCCTGTACGTAACTTTGCTTCGTGGAGGTCAAGAACCCTCTCCCCTGATGATGGCTCATTAGAAAGAGCATGAAACGTTGGGATTAATTTTAAAGTGTCTTTAATATAGTTTTTATTTATGTTGTACGCTGATGAGTATCGTAAGAGTGTTTAATCATTAAATTTGACAGCGTAAGTCCATGTTTTTCTTTTTGTAATTTTTTGCATTTCGCTCGTTGTATATAAAATCTCTACTCGTATACAAGACTGCACAAAAGAATTCAGGTACAATTCTCCGCATTAGTGGAAATGGCAAAAGGGGAATCTTCAACTGAAATATATATTTCCTAACTGAACTAAATTTTTGCATGCATGTTGTTTAATAGATACAAATCTATATAGCGTATACATAATTGCTCTAAGAATTGGGACCATTTTCCTATTGTAGATCGAAACAGCTGAAATTGGATTTTCAAATGTATTATGCGTTTCCATAGGCTTGAATTAGACACAATATTTTAACTTATTAAACTGTGTAGTTTTGTTACATTATTCTGATTGTGTTTGAAAACGTTACATAATCTATGCTTGACGCATGATTTTTTCTTTCTTATTTAATATTTTCCAGCATAGTTTAAAAGTGTTTATAACTTCGGTTTGTCTGTCTGCCGTCTATCTGTCCGTGCTCTAACTCGTATAAATATAGTCGGATCGTCATGAAATCGATATTTGTTATCGGTATTCACTAAGGCATGTTCAGTACTGAAAATAAAGCTTGTAGCAGTTACAGTTCCTTTACAGAAGGGTTTGCCCAAGCGGGACCGCCCGAAAAACCCGGGCGGGTTTTTAAAAAAACTTGAAAAAAAACCCATTGCGGGTTTTTTCAAATTTTCTCGTACTTTCACAACTGTATCGTTATTTAATCTAAGGTATGAGAATGCAAAGATAAATGCCAATTTAAATATATTTCAAAAGAATCAGTTTTAAAGGAATTTCTAAGCTGAGATAAAATGACCAAAAAAGAAAATAGCTGAAAAGAAAGAAGATTTTCATACTTGTAATCTAAAATGCATCCAAACGCTTTAAATCATAATTCATGCCTAAAGATGCACTTGAACACCATCCTGGCTACTTATCAGGTGTTATAGCTTTTAAGATTAATGATCAAATTTACAATCCTGCTTCAATGTTCAATGAAAGTGTTATACAAGAGTTTTTAAGACAAAAATGGTAGCAGACTACGACAAAAAAAAGTAAGAAAGTTTCCTCCAGGATTTTGTCAGTTTTTCTTTTCTTTACGTTCAGCACCAGTTACCCCTGCTTCAATCTAACAATACTTTTCTACATTTGGTCTAGTTTGAAGCAAATTACGTAATCATTTAGGAGTTGATAAAGCAACAAAGCTAGTAAAAGTGTATCGCCATTTGTGATCTAAATTTACAGGTATCACTGACACTGACTTCTATGACAATCTAATTTAACATTTAATACTATTGCTATATATCTGTAGTAAATTTTGCTAAAATTTTCAAAAATATTGTTATGAATCCCATTTCCTTGAAAAAAAAAAATTTTGTCTTCAACTGATTTCTGATTTGAAGTCAATGAAAGAAACTATATATATTTAGCATGTTTAACTTAAGGTAAGAATTATATAAAGAAATCCAGTTGTAGTTGACTTAATATATCCTTAATGCAGCAAACTAGTCCCATAAGATACAAATATAACTTTTAAATTAACTTGTTTTTTTTATGTATATATTTTGTTAATTCATATTGAATTAATACAAATTCATACCCAGATTTCACTGATAAAAGAAGAATTTAGGTATTACGTATATGAAAATATTAGTTTAAAGTGTTCCCCAAAAAAACTCAATAAACCCCAAAAAACCCGGGTTTCAGACTAGTGGGCCCAGTGGGCTGGGTTTTTTCAAACCCTGCCTTACAGGGACATTAAAAAAGAATTCCATTACATTACGCCCTATGAGTAAAAATCGTTTGCGGTGATTTTTAATAATGTTTCACGATTTCAAACTCATTGAAATTTATATATATATATATATATATATATCTGAAGTACAGAACAAGATGCCTACTATACGATTTGGTATGGATAGCATTCATCTTTCATTTACAGGGACACTCAAATGAATTCCATTACATTACGGTCTACGGGAAGAAATTGTTTACGGTGTGTTTCATTCATGTTACACAATTTGAAACATATTGGAATTGATATATACCTCTGAGGTGCACTGGAAGTACAAACAAAATAATTCGAGTACACTATTCTCTATGAACAATAATTGCTGTAAGTGGGTTTTCTTTTGTGATACGCATTTTTAAATTAAACTTTCTTAAAAATATTTATTAGTGTATATAAATTCCACACACCATAAACAGAGCTTCACAAAATATCTTAAGTACATTTCCGTTTATTGATGGAATTGCTGAAGGGGGATTTTCAACTGAGCTATGCGTTTTCAAATTTCTGAATTTTATCATACTATGTATTATATGATAAATCTATAGTTCATATACAGGGCTGCTCTGTTTATAGAGATAATGACTCAATATTAATTCAGTTCAGCAACAGCCAAAGACACAGAAAGGATTATGTGATAGGTATTTCTCTATTGTCAGTTAATCACTATCTATGTGTCGGTGTTGCGCTGGTAAAAAATGCAAACAAAATTACTCACATCAAGTGACAAATAGAGAAAAGATTTGCTGGAATGTGGTTTTTGAAATTAGTCATTTACCATACTATTTATTTGTTGTATGCATAGCATCATTGACCAGTCAATTTTTTCAATCGGTTACAGTCGATAGTTGGGTTGGGTTGGGTTGATTTTTGACGGCCAATTATCTACACGAGGGATATAGGCCCGGGGGGAGTGCCCTCCGTGGGGGTCTTTCTAAGGGAACCTAATCCGTATTAACGCATGGAAGATCCACGGCTCGAAGAAAACCACGAAAACTCCGAATGATTAGGCCGACGGGCGCGATTGGGATCGAACCCAGCACCTCCCGTCTACCAGCTTCGAGAGCAGAACCTCTCGGCCACTGGTGGGGCCTTTAGAGTCGATAGCTTATAGCAATTTTTAGTGCATAGTTTCAGAACAGTAAACCAAAGATAGCTGTTTTGAATTTTTATTCAGAGTACTAAAAGAATGTCTGAAACATTTACACATTTGGAAGCCATTTAAAAGGTACTTATTTTTGATAGTTTCTGCAGTGGATAATAGAATTTCTATTTTCTAAGTAATTACAAAAAATCAGGTTTATTTTAGAACATATAAAAAAGGGGATATAATAAGAGGTTAAAGGTAGATTTTTCAGTGATTCACGCAGAATCTATTTTGCTAACATTTATTTTCATTTGGCTATTGTTTTTTATTTCTTATTCGCCAAATCGCTAATGTTGTTCAAAGGCCAGGGAGAATCCTACATAGGCTACAGACGGCAGACAGTCAAAGCGAAGTCATAAATACTGTTCAACTATGATGGAAAGTGTTAAAAAGGTTATTTTTCAAATAACTTAATTAGCTTAATTTAATTAACACTTTAATTAACCACTAATTTTTTTATAAAAATGTTTGTGAAAAGCTAATAATCAATAAATATATGGGTCAATAGCTTTTATAACTATTGCAAGTTTGAGCTTCCCACGTTCCATAGTTTTTGAGAAAACGACTGTGACAGAGGGGCTTACAGACACAAGAGGAATAACTATTATGTTTAATTAAATTTAAAAAATCAAAAAACCCGACTACACAAAAAGCGAACAAATTAATTATTTCCCATCAATGTGAAACTATTTTTTATATTACTTACCTATTTTTTTTATTTATTTGTATTGATGATTTTTAAGTTATGTTTAATTGTTGGTTCCTATCTATAAACACTGTTTTGATGAGACCTATATATGTCTATGAAGATTAGAGTTGCTAGAGATCCTACCTACGCAACTTCCAGGTTGCGTAATACTTAAACGGAGCTTCTGACTGTAAAATAGTCAATGAAACATCGCTTCATTTTGAAAGACCTATCCAATAATATGCCACTCAATTTGGTACGTAAAACATTTTTTTCGTCTTTACCGCCATTTGAATTTATAAAAACAAAATCTAGTCTATAATCATTGGACGGTTAAGAAGAATCGATAGAGGCCTCATTCATTAAAATCCATCCAGCCGTTGGGACGTTTCGAGTGTATAAAGAAATCCACATACCCAGATTCGCGTAGAACACATAAACCTTCTTGGCTGTCGGGTAATAATGTGGGTTCGTGCGTATACAAAAAAACAAATGCCGCCGGGCCTGCAGGTGGAGGTAGATTTCGAAGTTAAGTATACTAATTTCCCCAACAAAAACTAAATCACGATTAGAGATAAACCCATTTTAACAATTTTATCTGGCCGCTTTTGAAGAGTTTTTATTTCATTTTTATATAATAGCAGGTTTTATTAAAATCACGTTAAGGCGGTATTAAAAAAAATACTTTTCCATGCTCAACAACTCGAAATTTTCTGGCACATTTTCAAATTCATTTTTAATAGAAAAAAATATGAAACTTGCTGACGTGATTTTTGAAGAAATTTATAAGTAACCTATGTTTTTTTTTTTTTTTTTTTTTTTTTTTTTTTTTTTTTTCAATTAATTAAAACTTGATTTATAAACAAAGATTTTCTCAGTGGGACAATATTTTTCGTTTCTAACACAATCGCTTCGGGAAATTCTGTTCAAAATACCCACTTTGGCATCCTTTTTTGAAATATATTCTACCTCTATCAAAAAATCGATGATTACGGTACATTATATAGTTTCTGAACAAGAGAATCTACCAATTGGATGCGTTTGAGAGTAAAAATGAATTTAAAAATGAGTAAGAAAATAAGCAGTTTGGATATAAATACACGGTTAATAAGATGATTTTTTCTTCAGCCGCTGTGTATTTTTAATTTATTTTTGCTATAAGAACTGGTCCTACCAAAAACTTGTCTATATATATATATGTGTTGTAGACAATATTGAGAAGTTACATGATAAATTAATGGGGATTTTATGTGTCGTGAATTGACGGAGTTATGGATTTTTTTCTTCTCCAATCCCCCCCCCCCTTTTTGTTTTTGTTTTCAATTTTTTTTGCGGTACAAATTGGTCCTATCAAAATCTTGTGAATATAAAAGTTGTAGATAATATTAAGGAGATATACAATAAAATTAATTGAAATTAATATCTTGAGAATTGACGAAGTTATTAATTTTTTTCTCCAAAAACCTTATTTTTGCGCCCCTTGAGCCCATTTTTAATTTTATCAAAAATCTCTGATGCATAAATTTTTTACCCTATTTTTAGGAGTAATAAAAGCTTTAAACTGATTTGATATGTACAAAATTTAAGAAGTTATGGGGGTTTTTCTGTTTTCACAAAACCCCTCCCTATTTCCAGCCCCTTGGCCCGATTTTGCCCATTAACGAACTTGACCGAGATTTTATGCCCCTTGATTTTATGTATCAGTTTGGAAGAGATTTGCGCAGAATTGTGGAAGTTATCGTGTCCAGAAGAAAGTGATATATATATATATAGATAGATACATACATAGATAGATAGATAGATAGATAGATAGATAGATAGAGTTTTTTACTGAGGCTGTTTTGGGGTTCTAGGGGTCATGATCGGTGTAAATCTGCAAAAAAATTTCAGAAATTCCAACATAGGAACGATCCCAATAGGTAGTATTTCATACGAAATCTATCTAGGTTATATTATATTTTCGTAAACTTTCTTTCTAGATTAAATAATATTTCTATTTTTTTTTTTTTTTTTTTTTAG
The DNA here is from genome assembly GCA_963932465.1 of Maratus speciosus. Taxonomy (NCBI): domain Eukaryota; kingdom Metazoa; phylum Arthropoda; class Arachnida; order Araneae; family Salticidae; genus Maratus; species Maratus speciosus. The sequence goes on from OZ010792.1 coordinate 574,896,432, forward strand.
TACAGTTATTTCTTTTTAAAAAATGAACGAAGTTTGCTACTATTTATTACTTTATTTAAAATAATCACTCACTGCAAATTTTTAGCAAAGTTATTTTAAAGCAAACTTTAAACGCGAATATTTCTTAATTATATTCTCAAATCGAAGTTCACTAAATATTTTTATAATTAAAATCAGAAGTCTTCAACCAAAAAGAATTGCTTCCCTCTGTATATCTCTTATTTAAAATTAATTACCTAACAATTTATTCAGTAAAAAAAGAAAAGGAAATTCGCATCAATTAAAGAAGAATTAAAAAAACCAACAACATATTATCTTACAAATATTAAATGTTACATAACGTCATTAAAAGTACTACTTATTTTTAATGTTTATTTGTTTCAGTAGGGATAAAGGAAACTGTGTAATTAAAATCTACTTAAATGTGGATTATTAACTGCTTTTCCCGTTTCGAAATATTTAAAGCCCTAAATATAAAAGACTAATAAATAAATTTGCTAGCAATAATTTCAAAATATTATATTTAATAAGAATTCACATAACTTCATATCAGACGGGTTGATAAAAATAAATTAAATAAAAAATTTCATCGAGGATAGTTTATTCGCATATTACAATCGAGATAACTAGTACAGTGATTTATGCTGAAGATTTTTTCAAATCCAAACTGGCCTACTTTCTGACACATTTTTAACTTCATTTTTGTTCGAAAGCGCATGAAATTCGAGGGTGCTCTTATTAAGAATTCATGTAATCAAACAGTTTTTCCGTTTCTCGGTAAAGGCTTTATTAACTTTCGGAACTACAGAATACTGATGTGGAAAGATAATAATTGCTTAGAACTCAAGATGTGATTCAATTATCGAATAAATGGCAAACATCGCAATTTCGAAACCGGTTTCGAAACTGAAAGTACTTAAAAAAAAAAAAAAAAAAAATCTTCAACCAAACTCGAAAAAGTAACAAAGAGCCATATTAAAGATTGAGCTCAGCTACCCTATGCAAAAAAAAAAAAAAAAAAAAAAAAAAAAAAAAAATCGTTTAAAAATATTCAAATTTAAACGAGAAATTCGAAAACAACCTCCCCATTGGTTTAAGGATCCTGTCCCTGCCGTCGAAGACACTCACGAGCTAATGCTAATCCTATGGGGAGGGATTTTTCTAATATCTCGTTTGCATTTCGACATTTTTAAATAATTTTTTTTGCATTGGATAGCCGAGGTCCGTCTCTACAGCGCACCTTGGTTACTTTTTCGATTTTGGTCGCAGATATTTTTAGTAAAGTTACTTTCATTTTCAAAACCGGTTCTGAAAATGAAAGTGTCATTCTAAAAAATATCTGCAACCAAAATCGAAAAAGTAACCAAGGTGCGCTGTAGAGACGGACCTCGGCTGTCCAATGCAAAAAAAATTATTTAAAAATGTCGAAATGCAAACGAGATATTAAAAAAATCCCTCCCCATAGGATTAGCATTAGCTCGTGAGTGTCTTCGCCGGCAGGAACAGGACCCTTAACATTACGGAGCGGATGTTTTCAACTGAAGGAAGAATCCCCTTACGCTTTTTCGAAGTTTAAAGAAATTGCAATTAAAAGGAATTTTGATACAAAATTTGATGTGTAACTGCCGTGTTTAGACATGCTTTCTTTGCATGACGAAGCGTTGTTAGTTAAGGGTGTATTCGAAAACATATTTTTCCACCCTCAACAGCTCGAAATTTTCTGAGACATTTTCAGACGCATTTTTAAAAGTAAAAACATGAAACTTCCTGGGGTGATTTTTGAAGCGATATATTAGAGGCCGTGTGATTTCATTTTTCGCTCAATTCAATAGAATTTGATTTTTAAACAATTATTTTCTCTGCATGACCATTTTTTTCATTCTCAGATCTCTCGCTTCGGAAAATTCGGTTCAAAACGCCAACTTTTACAGCACTTTTTGCAATATTTTCTGCATTTATCAAAAAATCGACAAGCACGGCACATTATGTAGTTTCTGAATAAGAGAATTTGCCAATTTGGTGCGTTTGAAAGCAAAAACGAATTAAAAAATAAATCAGAAAATAAGCAGTTTGGACTAGAATACACCCTTAAGCTGTTTTACAAAAAGAATGAATCGGCAAGTTTAGCTTTGCTTTTTTTATCGCACAATGCGTGGAGATAAAACTGGGAAAGGACCGATGAAACGTTACAAATCTGAAGGTTATGATAAAAAGATTTGAGAAAACGGGTTCATTGGAAGATCGTCAAAGAAGCGGGAGTCCCCAAACATCTGTTACAGTCGTAAACGAGGTAGAACACGATGCCAATACTCAATCCGCTTTATTGTACCATAACCAGGGCTCGAAATTTACCGGAGCAAACCGGAACGGTGTTCCGGTTCATGAAATTGTGACAAATATTGTTCCGGTTCGTGAAAGTATGGAAAATATTGTTCCGGTTCGTGGAATTATTAAAGAATATTATTACAGTTTCATAGATATAGCTTCTATGCTCTCTGTAACTTTTTTCTAATTATTTAAAATCTTGAATGCATTTTTTTAAATTGGTTTCTCTACGGTTAAATATAAATTTGCTATACAGTAAAGTCCCGATTATCCGAATTAATAGGGACCAAGCTCACCTCGGATAAACCGAATTTACACAAATCGTCACCCACTAAGGAGACAAAATATAAATTGTCACTTAATTCAATTCTTTCTATGTGGTACTAGTAACATTTCTTTGATGTACATTTCCGTTACTTTTAAGAAATACCGGGAATGAAATTGTTTTTTTTCAATCGAATGGATCATTTTCTTCTGATGGACTGATGGCTTCCATTATGATGTAACAGCCATTATAAATGAAATGTTAGGTGAAGATGAAAGAGCAGTCGTAAAAAGTTAAAACTCTGATTTTCTGGTCAGAATAGTGGGAAAAATGGCCATATTTTTTTTTTTTTTTTTTTTTTTTTTAAATATGGCCTTTTTTTCCCCCCATTCCGACCAGAAAATCAGAGTTCTAACTTTTTACGGCTCCTCTTTCATCTCCACCTAACACTTCATTTATAATGGCTGTTACATCATAATGGAAGCCATCAGTCCATCAGAAGAAAATAACTCGGTTAATGCGGAAACTCGGTTAAGCGGGACTTTACTGTACTTACAAAAAAAAAAAAAAAAAAAATTAGTCGACAATAATTTTGAAATATCGTTTCGGTTCGTAGATTTTTCCATTTCGAGCTTTGACCATATCAAAATTACAGTGAAACTTCTTTTAAAGGCCACCCCTATTCATGGGCTACCTCCATTAAGGGCCAATATTTTTAGGAACGAAAGATTTTCCTATGGATATAATGTTAAATTTACTCCTATTAGGGGCCGCACCTACCTCTCATAAAGGCCATTTTTCTTCGCATGTACCTCAAATCCTAACAGGTACGAGCTCTCGTGCAGGCTCTCATATATTGAATTCCTGAACCAAAAGATAAGAGTTCAGCAAACAACTGCACTTGCAACAAAGAAGGCAGGGGGAGATGGGGAGGATTTATAAACACAATAAAGGACCACAAACTTTTCCACAAGTGAGACAAATAGGTGCTCCTCACACCTTGTTTGACCTTTCAACCTGTAGCTTGATTGGAAAACTTGACCCTTTGTTGTGGGCACTCAAATTATAACAGGTTATCTAGAAAAACTGATTCCACGTTCACTAAAACTGTGAATGCATATTGAAGCACAATTTTTACACTACAAATTTTATGCTCAGGGTTATGTAAAATTATGTCACCTAAATCAAGTCAAAGAGTACATTTGGATTTGAATGACAAAATCAAAGTTCTTAATTGTCATGATCAAGGAACATCTGCAGTAAAATTGGCTTCACAGTTTAATTGCAGCAAGAATCAAATAAACAATATTGTTTAAAAAAAGAGACCTTACCTAAAGAATATGCAGATTTTAAAAATTACGGGATAAAAAGAAAGAGAAATAAAAAATTTGGTCACCCCTATTCAAGGGCCACCCTTCATAAGCTATTTTTAATGGAACGGTAGGTGACCCTTACAGATAGGTTTCACTGTATATTATCAATTTCAGAGCCACCTGTTGGCAAAAAGTCTAACTATTATAACACATTTTTCTCCATTAAAAAAACAAATCCTACCTGTTTATAATCATTTTTTGTGACAACCGCATCATTCTATTATATGTAGTTCACTAATTATTAATATTTCAAAACTCCCGGAACTTCTGTATCACCCCGTGCTTGGTTTCCACCTGCTTGCTCTTTCAACTCACACCAATTAAATGTATTTAGAGAGCATAGTCTTCATGATTGACTCCTGGATAATCATTTCCCGATTCATCATATTCATCCGCTTCAGGTTTCTCTGGATTCAAAACATTTCGAATAATTTTGTCATCTGTTAATTCTTCATAATCAATATCATTCTTGTCACAATGGACCACAAGCATTACTGACGTCATACAACGTCACGATGGATTATAGCTAATCAGCTTCTTGATTTTCCCATAAGTGTACCCCAAAAGCCAATCAAATACCCCAATGCTTGTGGGAAACATTGCAAGCTCCACCCAGTGCGAGTGGTCAATTAGCCAGTTTGTGATGTCATCCGCAAAAATATTTTCTAACTGCTATTCCTGACGTCATACAAGCATTTTACACAAAATAGCGCCGTCTCACTCGAGTTTATGTACATTTTAATTTTCGTTATTCGTTTCTGATTTTGAAAAAAAAAAAAAAAATAGGAAAAGGTGTGGATGTGGAGGTTAACCGAGGGTGGCAGTTGATTGAGTGACGGATAAACGGAAGTTTATTGTATTTAAAAATATTCGAGTAAAATATTTTTCTTTTTAATACTGTTAAATGAAAATTTATTCATTATTAATAAAATAGATCTTTTCTGCCGAATTTATTGACCTGTTTTTAAAGGATGTATTAAAATACGAAATAAGGGAAACGCAAATGTTTATTATTTAATTTAAAAGAATCCTACACTGCACTTATTTTGCCAAGATTATTTTAAGAAAAATATTTCATAATTGCTTCGAAAGTTGCATTCATAAATATTTCCAAAGCAATTTTTTTAGAACAGCATTAACTGTTCTTTTAAATAATTACATTCTATGCCTATTCATTAATAAATAAATCTTTATTTATTGTATCAATTAATAAAAACTTACTTTATTGTTTGCGTCAATAGGAAATGACAAAGAATCAATTAACTTGAAGTGAATTATAAAATTAATAACATATTATCTTACAAAAGCTATTCATTAAGAGTTAAGCTTTCCTTTGTTTAAATATTTATTTCGTTTCTTTAAAAATTTTAATTAAAATTATCTTTATTTTTTAAGCAAAGACGAATAATTTGCTTATTTTTACAGGATTAAAATCCAAATCAATACAAAAATTAATAATAACGACATTGTGTATAAATACATTTTAAATATTATATTTAAGTGCCCTATAAACTTATGTGAAACGTTTGCTCTTAGTCCTTTTTGTATTTTTTTTCATTACATTTTCCATTGTGTATTTCTATTTTACGAATGAAAACTCACTTTTTTTTTAAGCAATGTCTTTTTTTTTTTTTTTTTCTAACGAGGTAATCTGCTCTCTTTCAAAATTAGATCTGTTTGTAAGATTTTTTTCCTTTTTTTAAGCGCGTTCGTAATTATATAAATACAGTAAAACCTCGATTAACAGAGCTTCGATTAATCGCGTTTTCTGTTAACCGAACCGATAACAAAGCCTGATTTTTTTTAACCATTTGGAAAAATGGTTATTGTCCTCGATCAGGGTAGGTAATCAAAAACATATCTAAAGCGTTTTATGAGTTGAACCCCGCATTTTATTCGTTTTCTGATGGATCTATACAGTAATCTGTATTTTCCCTTTACTTTCAACAGAGATGGATACTTCTGTTGCTACTATGACAAAAAAGTAATAAAAACTACAAAAAAATTAATAACTCAGAAACAAATTGAGATACAGCTTTCAAACAAATTGCATTTAAAAATACATTTTTTTCTCTATACGACGGTGTAAAAAGTAATATTGTGGGATGTTTAGAAGTTTAAGAATGAAATTTCATTTAAAATGGGTCCAGGAATATTAATGTTTAATCCATGGCGTACGTAATGAATGACCAGTTCCGTAGAAATTCAAAAATTTACAGTACCGAAAAATGTAATCCACGGCGTACGTAATGTATGATCAACTCCGTGCGATTTTTTATGTCTGAAATTTTAGTCTTTCAAAAAATCATTTTCCAAATGGTCGTTGTAATTTGTTAAATTGTATTTATTTTTTTTTATTTATTTATTTATTTATTATTATTTTTTTTTTTGAATGAGCCTTGAAAAAGACCACACTTTTTAGTTCACTGTCCGTGCTGTACAGGCCCTTCTGCCCCCCAAAAGCACTCAACTCCTAAGAAACATTGAACCCTGAGAAGTCAACAGCGAACAATCTTTGTTTCCAGTGGCCGTATGAACTTTCGTAAATTTTTCAATTTGCTTTTTAAAATTTACTACTAGTAGTTGATTTTCTTTTTCATTTGTTAAGCTGTGAAACGTAACTTTACATATATTTTGCTTATTATTTAAAAAACGTTCTATTGTTTTTTTATTTTAAGAGATGTTAAATTCGCAAGCCAGCGAGTTTTTACACACAGTTTCCATTAACCCAGATTTCCGATATCCGAGGTACTAATGGTCCCAATTAGCTCGGATAATCGAGTTTGCACTGTACGTAGCACCTATAATCGTCGTCTGGTCCGTCCGTCTGTCCGCATCTAACAGAACAAAAACGATCCAACCGAATGGTTTGAAATTTAATATATACAATCGCTGCAGAATTTTATCGAGTCATTTCAACTTTTATGAAAATCGAATCAAAATTTTAAAAGATATTAATAAAAGTTTTGTTCATTCTATTAAATCCTGTCATAAATTCAATGATATCCCATGCTAGGTCATGATTTTAGGTTGCCATGGTGATGACAGTCTATTTAAGACGGAGTCCTATTACTTCCGTAATACTGAAATAAATATATAGAACTGTAATTAATTTTGTTTTAATGCATTTTTGCATAATAGTGCAACAGATATTGCACCAAGATCTGAGTATTTATAAAAACTAGTTATAGTACGAACGCACCTCATTTGCCGCGTTTGACGTACAATTTCCGACTTGTTTATTCAAAATGTTTTACAACATTAGGATAGATGGCCATAGTTTTTGAAGATTGAAATAAAAATTCGTAGAATGCAAATACAAGAAATATTGATGCATATTTAAAATTTCTATACATATACTCATCATATTTTGGGCAATAAATAAATAAATATTGAGAACCAAAAGTGGGAAACAAAATTGAAATTAAAATGGGAAATGGCCATCTCTCCTTAAAGCCGAGAAGAGATGGCCATCCAATACAACATAGAAAAAGTGAAGTTAAATAGCAAAACAATAACACATTTCATACAGTTAATCCTGAAAAACATATAGCAATTTGTAAAGATGCAGTTATAGGATGGAAAAGGAGTGAATAAAACTAACAAAAGTTGGAGTAATAATTTCAAATACTTCACTTTTCGTAAAATCTTACCACGTGTTTGGCAAAGGTCTTGATAATTTGTACACGTTTCACGGAACCACTTCAGGTACAGTCGTGGAAAAAAAAAAGTAAACACCCCCTACTAACTCCTCAACAAATCATCATAGAAGAAAGTGACTGGTACCGAACGATTGGAAATAAAGTCTACTTTTAAATGATGTATATAAAATTTTCTTAAGGGGTCACCTACATATTAAAACGAATCCAAACTTCATTTTTTTCAATGGCAATACACAATTTTAACGAGATATTTCAAATCTTCGGTTCAAACTATGCCTAGATACCAAATTTCAAGTCATTTGAATGATAACTTTTTGAATTATAAACATTCAAAATTTAGTGCTTCTAATGTTAAGTTATATTTTCATATTTTTATTTATATCTCCCGAAATTATGCTCCTAATGTGCTAATTTTTTTTGTGGTAATAATGCTAATATACCCATAAGCTGAATTTGCAATTTTTATAATTTTATGATATAAATTATGAATTATGAAATTAATATTCGAAAAAATTATGAATTGCAACCTACAATTTTTTTGATGGATTTAGATTTATTAAGTCCTGCTTTATGGAAATTCAAAAATTTCACATTTTTCTTCCAAGTAGTTTTCAAATGATGCTTAAAAAACGGCAAAATGATGGTTTAAGGGGCCGTCTATGATGGAAGTGAGTAGACATTTTGAAATTTATTCTGCCGTACTGTAATCTAACACGCTTCATTGACTCCTTGAGTGGCGCTTAAGGTGCCTTGATCAAGGAAGCGGCTCTCTCGGTTAACAATCCAGTACGGAACTTCAATTTGGATACAGCCCTTAAAATACGCTCGTTTTAAAATAATTAATTTCTCGGAAACTTATGGTACGAATTGCATAAAAATTCGTTTTTAGGCTAATTGAAGGGTGTAGAGTTCATTTATGCTGTCAGAATTGGGTACTTCTGTTGAAAAAAACAAAGTTATGGTTCGTTTTAATATGTAGGTGGCCCTCTAAGCAAATTTTATATACATCATTTAAAAGTAGACTTTATTTCCAATCGTTCGGTACCAGTAACTTTCTTCTACGATAATTTGTTGAGGAGTTAGTAGGGGGTGTTTACTTTTTTTTTTCCACGACTGTACCTTCTGCATTGTATATCCAGACATCTTCTTTGAATGTGATATTATATTGTTTTGCACAATCAACACAGTGATTCTAATCCAATTCTATTCACTCGGAATCTGTAGAATCTGATAATTTAAAATGTATTTCATTTTCTTCGCTGCTGAAAATGTCATGGTTTTATTTTTTTTTTTTTTTTTTCGCGTTAATTTAGTTTATTTATCAACTTTATCAGTTTCTGGGATGAAAGTTTTCGACGTTTCTCAGTATTTTCTGAAACAAATACATCGTTAGGTCTTATTATATTATTATTACTATTGAAATATTTATATTAGTTAAAATTTAAACAATTATATCAATTAATATGATTATAAACATAAACTTTATATATTTATTTTAAATTTAATTATTTTTAGTTAAAATCATCACTCCATATAATTTGGAAATATTGATTAAAGGTGGCCATCTTTCCTCGATTTCATGTGGCCATCTCTCCTAAAAATTGAAGGACTGATGGTCGCCCAATTTAAAACATCAAAAGACATTGTACGTCTTTGTTTTAGGCTTAGAAGTAAAGATTAAATTATATACGTGTCTTACAATCCCATATAGTAAAAAGAATATGTAACGTACGTACTGCGAAACATTCAGATACCTAAGTCAAAAAAAATATTCAACCATCAAATTAAATAAACATTAAAATCACACTTAATTTTTATAATCGAAAAACACAACTGCACGTCGCAATGAATAAACTCGTTGAACTATTTCCTGCGCAAAAGTTCATCTTGAAATCTATGATCAAGTTTTGGAAATATTCAGATTGGCCATCTCTCCTCTATGGCCATCTATTCTAGAGTTGCCCTAATATTAATTTTATTGTAAGGTATGTGCCTACCATTGAGTCACATTTTTTGAAAAATATGAGATTTTTATCGAGCCCATGTGTTTTTATTTGAAACAGGGAATAAAACTATGGATTCAAATAAACTTTTAATGGAATTTTAATTAACTTTTCACATTTACGCAATATTTAGTGATATTTTTGTAAAGAATTTCCTTTATGCCAAACCTTATTTAACGAAATATAATCAATATATTTCACTTTTTTTTTAACAATATATTTACATAACCTTGACTTAATTGCAACCCGTGTTATGAAGCAAAAGATTTGCAATACCTCTTAAATTTACTACCAATTTTTGTACACAAACATGATTTTTTTATGTGTATTTTTCGATAAAAATAGCTTTTAAATTAATATATTACAGACTTGCTAGCTATATTTTGCTTCATAGCATACCAATAGATGAGCAGAACTTTTTGACAAAATTTTATTTCAATATCTTAAAAACTTTTTAAGAAATGAGGTTTTTCGTAAACGTAAACAATGAAAAAGGCAGTTTTCCGGAAAACGCAAATTAAGATTTTAACATAGTACAAAAAATTATGTATAAAGCTTACAACTTTCAATTCAAACTTAATTCTGTATTAAAAATGAAAAATATGAGCATTAACTTTGTTTAAAAGTTAAGAAACAACTGTTAAAATGCATTGTTTACCTATCTGTAAAGGGTCACTTTCGGTTTCCGGAAAGTTAATTTCCGCTTTATATTTTGTGTTATAACTTTGTTTAGAATTATCGCTGAACCAAAAGTAGGGCATTTTTGGAATCCTAAATGTTTGAACTTTAATTTAAAATAATAATTTTTAAAAAATCGAAAATTTTCTCAAAAACGCGATTTGAGGGTAAACATACCTTAAGGTATTACATATATATATATTACATATAAGGTATAGCATATTTTCTTTTAGATACCTTATTCACACATACTTACTAACAAAGGAATTATTAATAATTATTTACTTATTTTAAATAGAAATTTATGTAACTGTTTCTAAAAAGGATTTTAAAATAAAATTTCAATGAATTTAACGACTAAAAATGTACAATATGAATAAATAAATATATATATATATATATATATATATATATATATTTTGTTCAGCATCTCGGAAAAATAAATAAGAATATTCTTCACTTCCTAACAGTTTGATCTACGAATTAGTCTCAAGGTTATGTAAATAACAGAATTAAAGATTCTATCTGCTTTAGTGCATTAAGTGTCACTATCGATTTCTCATTTGAAAATGAGAAAACTTTGTGACTACAGAAGTCAATGAAAAATATATATTCGAGCACATTTTTCTAGGAAAAAGTAAATCTGGAAGACTTCTAAAAAAATTGTATTTCAAGGTTTTTAGCCTTTTTAAAAATTTTAGAATTACACTTTATTTTATTTAGATAAAATAGATGCATGTATTCTAAAGAAATATACTATGGCATAAAAAAATATATCTTTAGTGAAACTTTAGGAGAAATAACAGAAAATAAAAACTGTTAACTATTATAAGTAAAAGGAAAATCTTGTCTACTGAACAAATACAAAAATTGCGTGCATATTTTCATAATATTAAATATTATTGTTTGTAATATGCTATATTTCAATATTTAATATTTATCATGCATTAGTGCACATAAAAGAAAAATTTGTTATAGTTGTATAATTTTTTCCGTGAAATTTCAAGAAAAAGTGTAAATATTGAAGGTTTTTATTATTTTTTCTCAATATATTAGTATAATTTTAAAACGCATAGAAAGTTTTGTTGCAAAATTTTAAATCTGCCATAACAAAACACAGGTTCCTAAAGCCAAATTTAATGCGCATGGAGCATTTTTAATTAGAGTGATTAATTAATATATTTTAACTAATAACTTAACTAATTGCACACATTTTTTAATAAAATTGATCAATTTACTTGTACGTCATAGATAAAAAAAAAAAAAGGTATCTGAGTGAAGTGTATCTGTAGATTTGTCCAGGAGAGATTAGTTGGAAGAGAGTTGGCAGCTAAAGCCAAAGTCCTGGTTCGAATCCCGGTCTGGGTACTTTTCAACTTAATTAGGAAAAATTCAACTCGTATGGTGGTAAACGTCTACCAACGAAAAATTCTAACGGTCGATAGGACGCACAAATGGGAAGAAATGACCAAAATCCACGAAATTAACCACATAAAATGTGATTTAAAAAACTAGATGTACGTGTTCTATAAACGCCATAGTTTATGCGAAATCAGTTATCGGGACTAAAATACATTTACCTTCAACAAACCTGTCTATTTTATGGAACTTTGCGTTGTTTTCAGGTTTTGATAAATTACAGTGAAACTTTCCTGTGCGACCACCTTCCTGAACGACCATTTTTTCATGGGACGAAATTTATTCCCATAGGCTTGATACTAATTTTACCTCCATTCAGAGACCAACCCAGTTGAACTTCCTCCGAGAGCGACCCATTTCTTTGAAGAAAATGAAACAAATTCTATTTTTTCCTGGTCGCTTGAAGAAGGATTTATTAGAAAAATAATTCCGGAGAGTGCATTATTCATCCAACTTCTGAACTATCTTAAGAATTTTTTTTATAACGGTAACTTTTAAGTTTTTAAACCCCTTTGTGCCTTTTTAGGCAATGAATTTAACTCTGATGACAAATTAAGAATGACGGTCAATAAATCCCCCTGCCCTATTCTGTCAGTAAACCCTCAAAGAAATAGATAAATTAATGAAATCTTCATTATTTGTTCCCGTTCATAAAAAAAAGTGCATTTATTTACTAAACTTCGAAAGGACCTGGAAATAAAACTTATAAAAGATAAAACCGTAAAATCAAAGCAAAAGTAAAATCAATGTATTAATTTTTTAAACTCTGCAGTAATTAATTTATGTAATTAACTTTTGTTTTGATACTTAAATTTTCCTATTTTTTCCTAATGTGAAAAATAAATTTCAGTAACATTAATTGTTACCTTTTTTTCAACAATTAAAATCTAGATTTAAACATGACTTCCATTAAGAGACCACCTCTCGAAGCGACCCATTTTTATTGGAACGGAAAGTGGTCGCTTTAGGGAGGTTTTACTGTATTTAGTTCAAGTTCATAGTTGATATTTCCAATTCAAAAATAATCTTGCTTTTTTTCATCCTACGTCATTCAGTAAAATGCAATTTAGTTCAAAACTTGTTTTTGTAGCGTTTTTTATCTTTTGATTATAAAAACACGCGTTTTAAAATGTGACACCGAATTTTCTAAACACAAAGACCTGCAGGCAATCAGCAAATATTCCTGGGCAGTACAATGTTTTTCTTGAAAGGAATTCAGGAAGAGGATAATGAAGTTTATTTATCTCCTTGAGAAATACCAAAGGGTGTGTGAAAGTGTGAATTTCTACACTTGCAGAAAAATTGTGGTGCTTGGAAGAAAGCAATTGTGGTGTCATGACTGACCAATAAGAGAGGAGCTCTTCAGGTCCCTAGTTGGGGCAAGAGAGAAAAAAAAGGGTTAGTGTTAGCGAACTGGATAGGGAGACTCGGATTTTGGAAAGTGGTGGGTGTAATGTCTTAACCCTTTATGTACTGAATAATGAATTCATGAAAGTTTTATCTTCTAAAGCATTTTTTGTGAATTGTTTAAAATGCATAAGAAGATTTACATAATGATTTAATAAATTTTAGAAGGATTGAAGGATTTAGAAAGATTAATTAAATTTGAATTTATAGGGATTTTGTGCAATATTTATAACCCCACTCAAATCTTTCATTTTAATTATTTTTCTTAGTGTTTTGTAAAATTAGGAAATGTACAAATATAATGTTCTTACAATAGAAATATAGAAATATTTCCGAATTGAAAAATTCCCCCCACCCTCCTCCCCAACTCAAAGAAAGCAGAAAAGATGCAAAGGCAAAAGAAATCATCCTTTTAAAAGTCCTTCCGGCCAGTGCCGGGAGGAAGAGGTAGCTTTCATAATCTTTATTTAAAAAAAGCCAAATTATATCATTCAAACACACGAAGCTCAATTTAATGGAAACCGAATATAGGAGATTCAATACTAATTTTTATCAATATAATGAATGAGAATTTCGCGAAATTAGTCAGCTTTAACCAAGCTGCTTTTCTTTAAAGTAACATATATTTGGCTGCCAAATTCGGCAATTTATTAAAGTGCCTGTCATTTTAAGACAACATGGTGGATGAGGCTAAGCAGTGAACTTGGTCGAGACCTTAGTAATTGCTGTGCACATGCTCACTCACATCGGAATCGGTTAATATATAGGAGTGCTGTCGCATGCAAAAAATCAGATTTTTCAAAATGTCACCCACAATAGAAATTGAAACTGCTATATCTGAGCCATTTTTTAAGGTAAAGACAAACAAAAAATGCTCCTGAATCCTTATATCAAGGTCAAATACTTAAGAAAGAAACCTTTTTCAAATTCTAATTTTTTTGCACCTCACTTTAAATATATATATATTTTTTAATTTAATGGTCACCATTTTGAAACAAGATGGCTGATGAATCTGGCCAGCGAACTTGGTCGAGGTGTTGATATATACTATCCACATGCCTTCTTACATCGAAATAGGCGAATACGTGTGTTATCGCTTGACAAATACAAGATCGTTTCAAAATGTTAGCCATGCTAGACATTCAAAGTGCTATAAATCAACCATTTTTTAAGATATAAACAAAAGAACAAATTTTCAGAAACAAAAACTGCTCCGGAATCTTTGTATTAGGGCCAAATACATAAAAAAATCTTTTTCAATTTCCAGTTGTTTAATACCTCATTTTGAATTTTAAATTTAATTTTTTTTAATGGCAACCCTTTTGAAACAAGATGGCGAATGAAGCTGGCCATCGAACTCGGTCGAGACATTGGTATGTACTATGTACAGACCAAGTTACATCCAAATAGGTTCAGAATTACGCCTGTTATCGCGTGACAAAAATCAGGTCGTTTTAAAATGTCAGCCACAAGAGAAATTCAAAATGCTATTACTCAGCCATTTTTTTTAGATATAGACGAAAGAAAAACTGTTCCGGAATCTTTGTATTAAGGTCAAACACATACAAAAAAAATCTTTTTCACTTTCCAATTTTTTGGTATCTCATTTAAATTTTTTTATTTTTTAATTTTTTTAAATGGCCGCCATTTTGAAACAAGATGGCGGATGAAGCCGGCCAACGAACTCGGTCGAGATATTTGTATGTACTATGTACACCAAGGTACATCGAAGTCGGTTCATAAATACGCCTGTTATTACGTTAGAAACATCAGGACTTTTCAAAATGTCAGCCACACTAGAAATTCAAAATGCTATAACTCAGCCATTTTTTAAGATATAGACGAAACAAAAACTGCTCCGAAATCTTTGTATAAAGTTCAAATACATAGGAAAATATATTTTTATATTTTCAATTTTTTGGTACCACACTTCAAATTTTAAATTTTTAAAAAAATTTTAAATGGCCGCCATTTTGAAACAAAATGGCGGATGAAGCTGGCCAACGAACTCGGTCGAGAGATTGGTATGTACTATGTACACACTGAATTACATCGAAATCGGTTCATAAATACGCCTTTTATCGCGTGACAAAATTCAGGACGTTTCAAAATGTCAGCCACGCTAGAAATTCAAAATGCTATAACTCAGCCATTTTTTAAGATATAGACGAAACAAAAACTGCTCCGAAATCTTTGTATAAAGGTCAAATACATAAGAAAAAATATTTTTCCATTTTCAATTTTTTGGTACCACATTTCAAATTTTAAATTTTTAAAAAAAATTTAAATGGCCGCCATTTTGAAACAAAATGGCGGATGAAGCTGGCCAACGAACTCGGTCGAGAGATTGGTATGTACTATGTACACACTGAATTACATCGAAATCGGTTCATAAATACGCCTTTTATCGCGTGACAAAATTCAGGACGTTTCAAAATGTCAGCCACACTAGAAATTCAAAATGCTATAACTCAGCCATTTTTTAAGATATAGACGAAACAAAAACTGCTCCGGAATCTTTGTATAAAGGTCAAATACATAAGAAAAAAATATTTTTCCATTTTTAATTTTTTGGTACCACATTTCAAGTTTTAAAATTTTTTAAAAATTTTTAATGGCCGCCATTTTGAAACAAAACGGCGGATGAAGCTGGCCAACGAACTCGGTCGAGAGATTGGTATGTACTATATACACACTGAATTACATCCAAATTGGTTCATAAATACGTCTTTTATCGCGTGACAAAATTCAGGACGTTTCAAAATGTCAGCCACGCTAGAAATTCAAAATGCTATAACTCAGCCATTTTTTAAGATATAGACGAAACAAAAACTGCTCCGGAATCTTTGTATAAAGATAAAATACATAAGAGAAAAATATTTTTCCATTTTTAATTTTTTGGTACCAAATTTCAAGTTTTAAAATTTTTTAAAAATTTTAAATGGCCGCCATTTTGAAACAAAACGGCGGATGAAGCTGGCCAACGAACTCGGTCGAGACATTGGTATGTACTATGTACACACCGAATTTCATCGAAATCGGTTCATAATTACGGGAGTTACAGTGTGACATAGGTCAGATATATATATATATATATATATCAATTTTGGACGGAGGGTGGTTTCGGGGTCTGGGGGTCATGATCGATGAAAATATACCAAAATTTTTTGAAATCGCTTTCCTCCGAACGGCTGCAATAGGTAGCTTTTTTGTAAAGAAAGCTACCTAAAAATATTGTGATTTTGTGTAACCCATAATGCTTTTGGAACAAGATAAAGTAATGTATCTGTACCTCATTCTAAACGGTATGACAACTAATCGATGTATTAAATGAATTTTATAACAAGTTATTTTAATGGTACTTACAAGTACCGTCAGTAGATAAAGGGTTAATGGTGGATATGGAGTCTGGTAGCACCCTGTATTTAACCCTTTATATCCTAACTTTACTTTTAAGTACCATTAAAGAAAATTCAATGTAAACTATTGTTTTAATTTGTCTTTTAATAAAAGTAGATTGTACTTTTCATACAACATAATTTGCTCAGTCATATTTAGTTTTATTTTAATCATATCACAGTGAAACAATCAAACCTAAATATTTTTTAACGTGGTTATACTCTCAACCATTTACATGGATTTAGCTTTTGTCCTATTAAAAAAATGTTATACGAAAAATTTGCAACTACAATACGCTTTTCTATAACAGATAGGATCGCAATATATGTATTTACACTGTTCTTATAAGAATTGTGAGATTTCTATAACAGCATCTTTTGTTCATTAATCTAATTATTCTTGTAAATATTTTACAAAAAGAGCTCCAACTACCGATTTATTAAACCAGTTTTAATTAAAACAACGATCTAAAAATGAAATTATTAGTATATATGGTGTTGTCGATATCTTAGACATTAATGTAAATAATTATTCAGGTGAAGCAATTTTTTTATTCAAAATTCAGGATATAAAGGGTTAATAATAAATATCAAAGTTGGTAGTCACACATACATATATATATATGATACGTTTTCACTAGTATCATATAAACATATCGGTCTTAAGCAACAGCCATATACTCGTTATGTAAACTCAACCGAGAATTAAAAGTTTTGCAGTCCTAAACTCACGGTTAAGAGTGGAAGATCAAGCCGACGTCTATTGGAATTTTCCCGTAAATAATAACTGAAGCCGTTAGATTCATCAAACATTTATTAGATGATCATAAAGTGCACCAAACTCCACTAGAAATATGCTACCAAGCAACTCAATATTCGTAAAAATCTATCTCTCTTAGCCAATGCAGCATGTTAAATACTTCTGAAAATGGCACGCGTATGAATACATTACAAGTGCAAGATTCAACCCCGAAAGAATAGCGGGAGGACGCGACGAGAGACAGGCTTACGATAGGACCTATCTCCGGGGGAAAGGGGGAAGTACGCGTGACGTCCATGATGAACTATTTAGTCTCGGCGTCAGATTAATAACGTAAACAAATGTTGGCGGGATTTGCAAGGAATTATGGGAAATAAAACATCAGAGAACAAATGCTATTAAAAACATTCGAAACAAAAATTATTTATTTTCAGAATAAAATGAAAAAAGTAATTTAATGGGTTTTATATAAAATTAGACGAATGGATTTAAGGTTTTTAGAATAATAAAAGAATACGCATTTAAAGCATGTAAAAGGGATAAAAGATATTTGAGATAGTATTAAAGCTAAGTAAAAAAGGTAGATATTATTATAATTTGGAATAGTTTAATTAAGATAAAAGGGCGAAAATTTAAATATTACATATATATATATATGCACAGGGTGTTCACTCTCAACAGTGTCCAATGGTTAGTTCCTAAACCGTTAGGCATAGAAACATAAGTTAAATGGGCCCATTATGGCCCGGTTCCCAATATGACCCACGTCGTATATTTCGTTTACTTTATTTTTAATTCAGTAGATGGCAGTATACATTCGACCCCCAGGACGATAGAATGTGTGGGGGGGGGAACAATAAAGGCGAAGTTGCATCACGTGGGCGACACTACTGGCAGGGGGAGTGAAATTGCGGTCAAAAAAAGTCTTGTTATCATTTCTTAAAGATAAGGAATATTTCGTATTATTAATATTTGTTAGCATTTAATACAAAGTAAAAATAAATATAATAACACCGTTAATCTACTTTTAGATATTATTAATAGTTTTATCGTTACTTCTTAGTATATCCGTTTCTTGGGGCAAAATAAAAAATTGCTGATGTTCCCATTATGGCCAGGGTGGGCCCCTTTTCTGTTATATTTGTGTTTTTACTAATTTAGCTGCCTTTTTTATTATTAGCCATGATTTTTTTTTACCTCTGTTCTTCAATTAATAAATTTCTTAATAGAAATAAATATATTTTTTTTTAATTTTGTTTGTTTTAATTTTAAAAAAGTTTGTGATTTTCCTGGCTTTCAAAAAATTGAAATTATTATATATATATAATATGTATATATAAATATACTATATATAATAAATATAATAACATAACATATAATAATTTGCAATTTTTCTGCAATTTTCTAAAAATTTACAAAATGGGCTATATTGAGAACGGGGTGTTCCCAATATGGCCCATATGATCTTTTTTTTTACATTTCAACTTATATAATTTTGAATAGTATAGTTACAAATATAAAGTATTTTCTTTTATTTATCACATTAATCCCCTAAGCAACTTCCGGAAAAAATAATATTAACATGGTGAAAAAAGCAATTAAACCTTAGGGTGGCCATAATGGAGCCAGGTACCTTAGTTCAAATTACAAAAATGTTTTAAATAAGGTAACGAAATATTTTAAAAGTGATTTGGGTCAATTAAAAAAAATTCTTAAAAATTTACGAAATTTAAATTGTTATACGATTTCCGTACTATAAGTTATATTTAGTAAAAATATCCTATTACACTAAAAAGTAAAACAAAACAAAGGTCCTATTCTTCTACGATTCGCCCCACCAGTGGCCGAGAGGTTCTGCTCTCGAAGCTGGTGGACAGGAGGTGTTGGGTTCGAACCCAATCGCGCCCATCGGCCTAACCGTCCGGAGTTTTCGTGGTTTTCTTCGAATCTTGGTTTTCCATGCGTAAATACGAGTTAGGTTCCGTTAGAAAGACCCCCACTGAGGGCACTTTCCACCTCGGGCCTATATCCCTCGAGTAGATAATCGGCCGTCAAAAAAATCAACCTAATCTTCTACGATTAAAACTGAGTAATAGCTGTTTAAATTTGAGGTACCTTTTTTGCTGCGAAATTAATTCACAAATTTACTAGATATGTAAATATCCATCAGATATAAAGAAAAAATAACAGTTGAGAGTAAGATTAAAATAACAATATAAATTTGAAATCCATTTTCATTCTGACATATTAAAGAAAAATATGCAATTTGTACTAAAAATATAAGTTAAAAAATAACAGAATTTTTGTTAAATGAAAAACAGTATGCCCAATTCTTTAATAATGATACATATTTTAAAATGCTATTACATTAACTAATCTACAGCATAATTAATAAAAATTCAAGTTATCTTAAAACCTGCTCCCTTCAGCTCTACTGCAGAAATGTACACGCGAAATAAATCCTTCTAATACTTTAAGCACTTTTTTTACAATCTCTCGAAGCATGGCTCGACTCATCTGTGTTCAGATGCAGAAAATTGGCATAACTTATGCAATTCAAAGTTTCATAACTCGGTCAATTTTAGCGTTAGATGAATGGAACTTTTCTTTGTCTTACTCGTTAGACTAATAGGAAATTTTTACTAAATATCACTTACAGAACCGTGGAACCGTGTAAATATTTAAATTTCGTAACTTTCTAAGAAATGCTTTTATTGATCAAAACGACTGTTAAAACCCTTTAAGCGTCCTAACTGTGTTTTTTCGTCATGTAACTTTTGAAACCAAAGGCTGATTTAACAAAAAATCGATATTAAAGCTAATTTTTTGAAGTGAATAAGGTAAATAAATATGTAAGGTTTCAAATAAAGATTCTCATACTAATACCTATCATAGCTATTGTTTTATGAAACGTTAAACATGAATAGAAAATTCTGCAGGAGGCTTAAAGGGTTAGAGTAGTTTTTTCCTCATTTAAAACATTTTTGTAATTGGAACCGTATGTCTATGACTAACGGTTTAGAAAATATCCATTGGACACCGTTGAGATTGGACACCCTGTATATGTATACATATATAAATACGTCTTAGAAAAATAAATAATGATTTTTCATAGGTTCTGTGAAAGATTTTTTTTATTATTGACGAAACTTGGCTTTTTTTCTTACTTTTACTTTTATTAATAACTTCTAGAACTTGACATTTATTTTCTTTTGGCATTGAGAATTTGTCTTGCCACTGTTAAGCAAATATGTGCGAAAGAAATTTATTATTGCTTCAAATACAAGGAACTTTGGAGATCAATACAAAGTTCTTGGATTCAGTGAGGACACATTGTTTACAAAGTCAAACAAAGTTGCGCTTTCTCATAAAAATTTCAAAACATCTTAAAAATACAGTTTACATGGCTACAGATATAAATATAGATATACTGTTGGAGTGAAAAATAAGTATTTTTTAGCTATAATCTAATTCTATCATAAAATTTTATCCTAGTATAAAATGTTATTGTTTTCTTTTATATACAAGAAAAAAGTATTGGATTCGTGAAAATCTCCAACTTCGAAAATATCTGTCCATGAGTCTATCCATGACTCTGTCCATGAGTTAGATTTTACTGTTTTTAGAAAATATCTGTCCATGAGTCTGTCTGTGTGTTTGTCTATCTGTATGTAACACAAATTTTCTGGACTCTCTATCTCAAGAACTACTGCACGGAATTTACAAAAACTCCATATTTTTCTAGACCTTGACATAAATTAATGATGATTAGGTTTTGGTGTATTTCATCCAACTGGTGGTGCTAAAATACTAATGCTATGCATTTTTCACGGTTTCTAAAGTAGCTATATTTCAAAGACTAATGTACGGAATTTTATCAAACTTCGTACTATGTTAGACCTTGACATAAATAGATGCTGATAAAATTTTGATCTATATCACTCAAGGTTTGGCTCTGTTATGTTGTGTTTTTCACGACATCTGGGACTGTAACACGAATGCTACACTGAAAGAAAATACCGCCTTCACTATAGGTGCAGATTTACGGTCGCCAGTCGCCACGTGGCGACTAATTTTTTTGCTGTGGCGACTAACTTTCAGTGTCTTAGTCGCCAGAGATCAATTTCCAGTGTTCCCAATCCCCTTCGCGGAATTTTTATATATATTTTTTTCTTTTGCAAATAGAAAAGCACCTGTTCTTTTCACTAGCCGAGATCAAGTATGACCTTGATAAAAAGTCATGCAGTTTTTGCGATCTCAGTTACCGTCGTGAACGCAGCCCCTGTGATGTACTGCTTTCTTGCCGATATTATATTCGAATATAATTCTGCGCATGTCCGCTCCACTACAAAGCTTAGCAGCTGCGAAACTCGGCACATGAACGCGCTAATGGTAAAGCTTCTTCTTTGGACACAAGCGAAAGGAAGCATTTCTTCGAAGGTTTCGTCCGAAATCCAGAGTTTAAATAAATACTCTTTTACTGCAGATCTGCTCACGAAACAGTCAAAAGTTCCCAATGTGATGGAGATTATTTAAGGTCTTTGGATCATGGAGTCACGAGGATAGAGGATTCCGAACTCTGAAGAAAAAAGAACAAAAAGAAAAAGAATCTCGCACGAAAAAATACTTAACGCGAGGTATTGTATATTCTTGTTCTGTAAATGCTTTCTGAAAGTGCGAGATTTTTATAGTGCAAAATAATCTTACAAATTCCTAATTTTTTTTTTTTTATATGTATACTTTTATATGGCAAAATCAAAATAAGAAATAAAGTTTTCCTAATATTTTCCATTATCATGACTGCTCAGCTTATACATGTTTTGTTATTCAATTGTATCTTGTCCAACTTTATCTTCTGATTTTTCCAGATTCATATTATACTTTTTTAATATCAAAATGTCAAGAATTTTAGGATTAAATTAAATATACACATTTGTTGTAATTAGTCTGTGTTTTGTTGTACATGTGTATTTATTAATTAAACTATTTTTCATTTTGAATTCCTGAGGTTTTTTTTTTGCTAAGTTTTCTCCATATAAACACTATTGTTTTATGAATTTGTTTCACAATGTGGCCACTAGATTTTGGTTAGGAGCCAAAGTGGCGACTGGATTTTTGGGGTTTGGAAGCCACTGGCTTCTTAAAATTTTGGGAATCTGCACCTAGAATGAATAGGTAGTCATTTTCTGAATCCCTAAACTAGAAATATAAATTTTCAAGGTATGCGAATAGGGTAAACAACTGAGCTGAATAGACGAAATGATCTAGAATTTCTAGTCTCTTGTTTTCTATATGACGAAATGATAATGAATCGTTTCAGTAGCGATAAATTATGGCTTGATTTCTGGAATGGTTTCATAAACTAGAATTATAGTTACTAAAACTAACCTCTTGTGTTCGCATCTATTTGCAGAGATTTTTAAATAAGTTTGACCACTATAATATAGGAAAACGTTCTTGAATTCCAGTAGGAGTCTCTAGAACTCTCTAGCAAAGGGAACTAGAATTTATAGGGATGACATGGAACTATTTTTTCTAGAGCCACAATTTAGATTCTAGATGCCAGACCCATATTTTTTGCCCAACTACCAAGAAGGGTTATGTGTTTCACGCGTATCTGGGTATGTGGATTTCTTTATACCCTCTAAACATCTCAACGACTGGATGGATTTTAATGAATGAGGTCTCTATCGATTCGTCTTAACCGTCCGATGGTTATAAGTTAGGTTTTGTTTTTATAAATTCAAAAGGGCGGCCGTAAAATACAAAATGGCGGTAAATACGAAAAAAAAAAATTACGCACCTTATTGAGTGGCATATCATTGGGTAGGTCTTTCAAAATGAAGACGATGTTTCCTAGTCTATTTTACATTCAGAAGCTCCGTTTAAATATTACACAACTTCGAAGTTGTGTAGGTAGGATCTAGTTTAACTTCAACTCTAACCATCATAGACATCTATATGTCTCATCAAAACAGTGTTTATAGATAGGAACTAACAATTAAACACAACTTAAAAGTCACCAATACAAGTAAATAAAACAAAATAGGTAAGTATTATGAAAAATAGTTTCACCATTGATGAGAAATAATTAATTAGTTCACTTTTTACGCAGTCGAGTTTATTGATTTTTTAAATTTAATTGTTATTTCTCAGTGTAATACAGGGAATTTCATCCAACTCCATATTCTGTTAGACCTGATTCAATTTCGACTTTGATCCATCAACAGGGGACGCTTCTGTGTTTAAGGGGGTCCGGGACACATTTTAAAATAATTTTTATTTATTGAGTTAAAATTTTGAAATTTTTTGTACTGGTTAATAATATTTTTTGTAAATAAAATCACATGCTAAAATTTCTCCTATTTTTTTTTTTTAATTTATTTAAAAAGGGTAATTTAAAATCGTTATAACTCGAAATATTATTTGTAGAATTTCAATTTTTTTTTCATTTAAATAAACAGAAACATATGTAACTTTTAACTTTGATTCAGCTTTTTAAAAAACATTAATTTAAATAAAAATTAAAAATATTTAAAGTTAAAATTTCTTTAAAAAATGATGTAACTTACAAAAAAAAAAAAAATAAAATAAAATAAAAATAAAAAAAAAATCATATTTTCAAAAGTAAATATTTTTCTAAAATTTGCTGAATCAAAATTAAAGTAAAACAATTGAAAAAAAACATATTCTAAGTTTGAACTATTTCTCTTTAACGGTTCTTGACTTATAACAATTTAAATCTGAGAAATGGTGAAAAAACCCATCATGAAGAAACACACATTTTCACATGAAATCGTTTGCATGACAGCCATTGATTGAAAGCTAGATTTTTAAAACAAACCGAAACGAAAAAATTAATATTTCTTGTTTCAATCAAGATAGAGACATGATTTAAACGCCATTTTAAGCAGAAAAGACAGAGAAAGTTTTTATGCCGTAATTTTTTTAGAAAATTTGAAGATTTTTGTGTCCCGGACCCCCTTAGCGCTGTTCTGAAATGCTCTGCTCAACAAGCGCAAAACGTTTTGACACATTTGCAAATTCATTTTTAACGGAAAAGTATAAAATAGGAAAGCCTCGCCATGGAAGCGATTTGGAATTGAACTAACTGTGTTTTCCCTTTTTTGATCAATCAATTACTTATTGAGTTATAAGCAAATTTGATCATGTGACAAACACGTTTTTCGCCCGCTCTTGAGTGCTTTTTCTTCCTTCGCGCGGAAATTCGGTTCAAAACGCCCACTTTGACACTATTTTCTGAAAGATCTATTGAATTTGCAAAAAACAAGAAAAAATGGAAAAAACAGGTCAACTACATAGTTTCTAAACAACAACACCAGCTAGTTTCATGCATCTTCGAACAAAAATAAATTAAAACTTATGTCAGAAAGTTGCCCTTTTGGATTTGAGAACAGCCTTAAGGAAATATTCCTTATCCTGATTAGAATCAACTGATGTAATTTAGAGAGCGTGATTTTTTTTTATCGTTATTCACTGATCACTGTATTTATATGCTACATTTAAAGAAAGGCGTTGTACTTCGCATTCGACCAGGAGGCGACTGCACAGACCATCAGATCAATGAAATGACGACTGAAATTCCAGGTTTAGACAAAACTCGATTCGCATATTAAAGTGCAGCTGGTCTGCCAAGTCATATCTTGGTGGATAAAACCTGCTGAACCGATTTTAGTGTTAACTGGTAGGTTTACCATTGTATTTTTCTGCATCCAAAGGTAGGAAAACATGAAAGACTGGGAGCTGGAAAACACAATGGTAAACCTGCCAGTCAATCTATAAAATCGGGTTTTCAGGTGTTTTCCACCAAGATAGGACTTGGCAGACAGATTGCATTTTAATATGCGAATCGAGTTTAAACTAATCCTGGAATTTCAGCCGTCAACTCGATGAGATGATATTTTGTGCAGATGCCTCCCAGTCTAGCCCCACCAGTGGCTGAGAGGTTCTGCTCTCGAAACCGGTAGACGGGAAGTGCTGGGTTCGATCCCAATCGCGCCCGTCGGCCTAATCGTTCGGAGTTTTCGTGGTTTTCTTCGAACCATGGATTTCCATGCGTTAATACGGGTTAGGTTCTCTTAGAAAGACCCCCACGAAGGGCACTCCCCCTCGGGCCTATATCCCTAGTGTAGATAATCGGCCGTCACAAAATCAACCAACCAACCAACCAACCAGCCTCCCAGTCTATATCCGTATATAACGTAGTTATATATTACTGTTTAAATAAATAAAATATATGAAACAAAATAAAGTCATTATGCATTTAAAAATCATTTTGTTTATTCGAAGTTTAATTCTCGCAGAGCTTCTGTCCAGAATTTAAGTTAAAGTGATTCATGTTTTTATAATTATACGCAGTAAGCTATTTCTAATACAGTAGAACGCCGATTATCCGAACAAGTCGGGACCGACCCTAGTTCGGATAAAAGGACAGACAATTTAAGCGGTGTTTCTGATTATACTAAAATCTTCATACGTTATCCAGGCTTAGGACTGGCAGCACCAGTTAGTGTATGTGTGTTTAAAAACTGTTTTTTTTTTTTTTTTTTTTTTTTTTTTACTTTTCTATCCTTTAAAATTTTCTTTTTCTCTTTTTATAATTTTCCGAACTCCAAAGATTATAATTTAAGCAAAAAAGCTTTTGATTGTTGCTTGCTTCAAAGAAGACGTTCTTGACAAGACAAGTTTGAAGACAATGCTTCCCTATCTCGATTTATTCTTAAATACGTTAGTTGAATAGGATCAGAGTTCTTCTGTCGTTCCAGCCATTTCATAGCTGTTTCCAAACATTCAAAGGCTTCGTTATGGGATGGACCTAGGTCATTTTCACAGCATTCGTTTTCATTTCTTCAATTTCTTTTTCATCTTAAATCTCATCCACAATCTCATCAGCATTACAAAATTTTGTTGAAAGAAATAGGCTGTTCGGATAAATGGAAGTTCGGTTTAAAAAAAAATTTTGAGAGAAAAAGGCTGTTCGGATAATTGGAGTTCCGATAATCGGCGCTCTACTGTACTTAAATTACTTTGGTAAGTACAATAATAGATCCATCTTTTGGGATAACATAAACATTGCTTCATTCTTGCGTCTGCTCGGAGACAGCCCATAATAGGGTTATAATTATTAAAATACAGATTAAGTTGGCGAAATGGGCATCTACTTATAGGTCATGTAACTTTAAATTATCTCATTAAAACGGATTTTATATCTGTGTTTTATTTGGTATTTTTGGATTCGCTATGGCGATGATATTATATTTTCTCTTATAAGTGTACTTCTGTTTGTCATCACTTTTTGCTGAAGATTTTTGCTGGAGACTTTTGCTTTAGACTACTGTTCTAAGACACCTGTTAAATTACTAGGCCATCCCACCCCTCTGCTGGAGTTATACTCTGTTTCTGTATTACACAAGATTCATTTCATCTTAATTAAAGTTTTATGCAAAGGATTTGAGTCCAATGGTTTATCAACGATGTTGTATCAGTTATTACAGGATTACGGATTTCTTTGGTGATGCAGGAACAACTAATTGTATCTTAAATGTAACGGTTGCTTACGATCACCCCCTTCCCAAACTTCATGATACCATAAGTTTTTGCTGCGTGAATATGGCATTTAAATTATTAACATATTATAACGATATGGAAAAAAAATTTATGATAGCCGCGATATACACTGTAAAAAAAAATCTGTAGTTCTACAGATGTAAAAATACATGCTTACTAAACTTTCACCTGTAACTGTACGAAAAAAGCTGCAAATCTACAAAACTAGTTTTTGTAAAGCTACAAAAATCTGTAACTTTACAAATGAATCTGCTAAAATTTCAGTAATCTTACTAAACTTTTATTTGTAACCCTGGCTGCAGTTACATGAAAAGTTCTCGGAATCCCAGTTTCCAAAAAAATTCTTAGTAACCTTACAGATTTTTTTATTTTCGGCGCAAAAGTGTGTCTGTTACATGAAATTTTGTTGTTGACGTTACATGAAAAGTTCTAGGAATCCCCCCCAGTTTCCTAGAAAAACTTTAGTAACTTCACAGATTTTTTTTTACAGTGTACTAATGTTATGTTTTCTATCGTAAAATATTACGCTGTGGAAAGTAACTGGTATATGATTCTTAGGTTCCGAACGTTTCAGTAAAGACGATTTTTTGATCAGGTTGTCACAAAAAAGGGGAATATAAATGACAAAGAATGAAGTGTCATTATTACTGAATAACTGCCTGACACGGCTATGCAATTAACTGAGATAATATCGCTCGCCCACAAGAAAAGTGACACATCTCGACAAATGTAAATTTTACAAGAGAGGTCAAAGAAAATTCGCGAGTTGTTACTTTAACATGAAATTACAGCACTTATCTCTCTCTGCATGCAGCAACAAAAACGTGCACAAAAGTTTAAAACTCTTAACAGTGAAAGCGTTGATGAGGTTTGAAGGGTTGAGTCATTTTAACTTTCCACACAATTTGCCCCCCTTCTGTGGTCACGAATGGACATATAGAGTAATAAAGCGATTTTCTGGATAACTACACTTATGAAGCATTTTCTGTCTCAAAATACACCTACACTGTAAAAAAAAAAAAAATCTGTAGTTCTACAGATGTAAAGTTACATGCTTACTAAACTTTCATCTGTAAATGTACAAAAAAGCTCCAAATCTACAAAACTAGTTTTTGTAAAGCTACAAAAATCTGTGACTTTACAAATGAATCTGCTAAAATTACAGTAATCTTACTAAAATTTTATCTGTAACCCTGGTTGCAGTTACATGAAAAGTTCTAAGGCATCCCAGTTTCCTAAAAAATTCTTAGTAACCTTACAGATTTTTTTTATTTTCGGCGCAAAAGTGTGTCTATTACATAAATTTTTGTTGTTGCCGTTACATAAAATGTTCTAGGAATCAGAGTTTCCTAGAAAAACTTTAGTAACTTTACAGATTTTTTTTTTTACATTGTATGACAGACCTATTACTGGAATAAAAAGCAAAATGAATTTTTGAGAGATGTGACACTTTTCTCGCAGGTGAGCGATATCACTGTCTAAAGCAGTGCCAACAAATTTGCTTCAGGAGCAGTAATTATTTGTTTTGGTGAAATAGCCATTTCAAAATACTCCTCCAAGATACTCGAGATTCATTTTAACATTGCTCCTGTTTAGAAATCGGAGAATTCTGCGACTTGAAAGGGCGAAAAATGACTATTCAGAAATAGTGGTAAAATAAATCTGATGAAATCACCTCCTCATAATGCTGATCTAAGACTCTCGAGATCATTTATAAAATTATTCCTCTTTAGAAATCGCAGAATTCTGCAACTAAAAAGGGCGAAAACTACTATTCAGAAATAGTGGTAAAAACATTTTGATTAGTTGGCAGCTATGAGCACGCTTTAACAAAAATTCACAGACTATGTTGGATTCGGGATGTTCAAATGCAGATTATATAGTATGTCTTACCAAAGATTACCCTGCGCCTGCTAAGAGATAATCTCTTAGCGTATTCCTACAGACTAGTGTAAAAATATGCATTCGCCACCTTGTGAGTTTTTGTTATTTATCCCTAAAATTTTATTTTAATTCTCGAATTGTTTATGATAGTTTATTACTTGATTATTAAGTTTTAATAACAAATACGTTGCTTTTTCATATATCCAATTTGCATTCCTTTATAGCCAATTTTTAGTGTTCTGTACTTAAAAAGTAAAAACGGAACCAGTATAAAATCATTCCTGTCTCTGTCTTGCCATCTATCAAGCCATTTTACCAGTAAACTATGTTACATGGAAAGTTCAAATTGGCTGAAGTAATACAGACTACTTACCCACCTATTTATAGATTATTAACCATTCACAAATACATTTAGAAAAAAAAAATGTAAAGGGGCTAATTAAGTTATTTGAAAAAACAAGTATTTTCTTTGTATATCGCGTGTTGTATTATGTGAATGTGAAAGCTTTCGTAACGACGGACTCAAAAATACATTTCTTTTAATTTTAGGTGTTATATTTTCAGAGATATCGTCGGAAATATAATCGAAAATTATGTACTCCCCCCCCCTCTATTTTCGAATCTACTGAAACTAAAATTATGAAAAAATTAGGGGTAGCAGAAGTTAATTTAAACCTTTCAGGAAAACTATAGCGCTAACCCCAGGACACATAGTTTTAGAGAAAATCGCATGTTTCCGTTACCCACACATTTCGATTTACGGGTGTTCAGCAAAGGAGTTGAGGAGCGCTGGAGGTACCTATCTTCTCAGAAGTATAAAAGGACTGTTGATAATGATTTTTAAAAAAATACCCGTAATTAGCCGAGATATTAACCCTTACAGATACGAACGGTTTGGACATACATAAAGATACAGGCGGCGTACATGCGCCATCGGCTTTTAAAACCTATATAACAACTTTGAATGATATATTTGTGTAATGTAATGCCCAGTTATTAATTCATATATTTTTTCATAAATGCGCACTCTTACACCACCCTACCCTAACGCTTTGTGTTAAGATGATATGGCGACGGCAAGTAAAAGTCATGCGTACCCTATACGGGATAAATTATAAATATCTGCATCATTCCATTCATCTGAGCTTATTAAAATCTATGGAGCTACAAACTCTATGGATCTTGACCTACAGTGCTCAATTCAGTTTTCTTGACCATGGACCCTGCGGCTCTATACAGCCTATGTCCCGGTCAGAAAGTCGACCTAACCCGGAGACCTCGGTGTTTTAATTTCCAAGTAAGCTTGGTACTCTTATCGACTCCGAAGGAATAAACGTTTGAGTGAACCTTGCCTATATTAGTACATGGAAATTATTCCAGAGAGACATTCCAGAGCCATGTTGGCCTTTGCGCTTTTTAAGCAATCACTTTGAAATTTGATTTTCATTTGAACCTTGCCTAGTCCGCATCGAATTCTAGACCCGTAGCGTGGTAGCACGGCGCACTGATCATTAAGCTACTTGGAATGTCTTTCATATGAAGCCTGATCGAAAATTTGCTAGTAACATGAAAAGGTACCATGTGTATTTTACAAATAACAGCTAATATTATTATTAAAACACACACACTACAATATATATTAAAACACACATACGCACATAAATAACGCCTGCATTCAACAGTTAAAGGTATATATAAATATTATACAGACATACAAACAATAAATACAATAAACCCAACTGATGTGAAAAATTAACCAGAGCCAGGAATCGAACCCGGGACCACAGTATACAAGACTGCTGCTCTGACCACTGAGCTACTCCGGCCGATGCCTGAGTCTGCAATTTCACACTAAAAAACCATGTTGAAGAAGTCACCAGCCATCTATACGACAGCCTTGGATGACCGGACAACGATGAATAGATTTTACTATTCCATCAATCTACGATAAATCGTAGATCGATGGTGACTTCCCAACATGGTTTTTAGTGAGAAATTGCAGACTTAGGTGTCCGCCGGAGTAGCTCAGTGGTTAGAGCAGCAGTCTTGTATATTGTGGCCCCGAGTTCGATTCCTGGCTCTGGCTAATTTTTCACTCCAGTTGGGTTTATTTTATTTATTGTATGTATGTCTGTATAATATTTATATATACCTTTATTATTATTATTTTTATTATTACTATTGTTATTATTATTATTATTATTACTATTATTATTATTATTATTATTATTATTACTATTATTATTATTATTATTATTATTATTATTATTATTATTATTATTTTACACTTTAAAATGCATTTGAATTTTTCAAAAATTATTTTTATCTTAGCCTAATTTTACGTTATATGTTCGACATGCGTGCGTCAACTCCATGGCATTATTTACAGCAGTTCGTATCTGTATTGTTCAGATTTACATTTTATTATCATTTTATTTGCCCTTTTATGCAAGATCTCATGCCATTCTGAATAACAATCTTCAATTTTCATATCCCACCCCGACTTATAGAACTTTTGCCTCCATTTATTTTTTCTCCAAATTTTTTAATATAACCCTTCATTCGAACTGTTACAGCATGCAGTTATTTTGTTTCTTCATAGTGAATAAGAATCTTTTCTCCACTCTGTAAATAAGCTTTTACTTTTACTATTTTCATGAATTGTTTTCGCATTTTTATGTAAATTTATTTAAAGTACTGCTACTTTTACACGCCCAAATATAAAGAATAGGGATGGTAAAAATATTAATTTTAATGTACTTTTACGGTAACTTGTAAAATTTTTGTTGCACTAAATATCCTATTTAAATAAATTATTAGAAAATAATACGGTTGTTTTTAAGCCAGTGCGAGAGAAAAATATCAGTATCAACATATCCGTCTTAAGATAATATCTGACTTTTACATTTCTTGAAAATTTTGATCTGGAGCTATGTCAACATCACGAGACATAAGATCATCGGATTTGAAAATTTTTTCTTGCATCTGTATAGAGGAAAATTTAAATATTCACTGAATATTTTAAAATATACTTTTCTAGGAAAATCCCTGTTGAGTTATAGGGCAACTCTAGGATAGATGGCTATAGTTTTTAAAGATTGAAATAAAAATTCTTAGAATGCAAATACAAGAAATATTGATGCGTATTTAAAATTCTTATACATATACTCATAATATTGTATGCAAAAAAATAATTAAATATTGAAAACAAAAAGCGTTAAACAAAATTGAAATTAAAATGCCAGATGACCATCCAATACAAGAAAGAAGAAGTTAAGTTAAATTGCAAAAAAAATAACACATTTCAAATAGTTAATCATGAAAAACATATAGCAATTTGTAAAGATGCAGTTACATGATGAAAAATGAGTGAATAAAACTCAATTAAACAACATTTGAAGTATAATTTCAATGCTTCACTTTTCGTAAAATCTTACCGCATGTTTGGCAAAGGTCTTGATAATTTATACACGTTTCATGGAACCACGTCAGGTACCTTATGCATTGTATCCAGACATCCTTTTTGGATGTGATATTATATTGTTTTGCGCAACCAACACAGTGATCCTAATCCAATTCTATTTGCTCGGAATCTGTAAAATCTGATAATTTTAAATGTATTTCGTTTTCTTTGCTCTTGGAAGTGCCGTTTTTCTCGTATGAAATTTTGGTTTATTACGCTGATTTAGTTTATTTATCAACTTTATCAGTTTCTGTTATGAAGGTTTCCGACATTTTTCAATATTTTATGAAACAAATAAATCGCAAGGTCTTATTATATTATTATTATTAAAATATTTATATTAGTTAAAATTTAAACAATTATATCAATTAATATATTTATAAATTAAACGTTATATATACTTTTTTTATTTAATTATATTTAGTTAAAATCATCCCTCCGTAAAATTTTGAAATATTGATTAAAGGTGGCCATCTCTCCTGAAATTGAAGGACTGATGGTCGCCTAATTTAAAGCATCAATAGCCATTGCACGTCTTTCTTTTAGGCTTAGAATTAAAGATTAGATTATAAACGGGCCTTAAAAGTCCATATAGTAAAAATATATGTATAACGTACGTACTGCAAAACATTCAGATACCTCAGTCAAAAAAAATATTCAACCACTAAATTAAATAATCATTAAAATTACACTTAATTTTAATAATCGAAAAACACAATGAACGAAATTGTTGAACTATTTCATACGAACAAATTTATGTTGCAATCTATGATCAAGTTTTGGAAATATTTAGACTGGCCATCTCTCCTCTGTGGCCATCTATCCTAGAATTACCCTATATATATTTTTTTTTATTTTCGAAACTTTTAAAATCTTTAAACTTATGTAAATGTTTTATTTCTTTATTTCTTTATACCACGTTTGATACGTTTCCCTACCTTATCAAAGATCAAGATGAAAAATTAGATCTAAATTTCTTGTTTAAACATTCTTATTAAAATATACTTTAAAATTTTTTAATTTCAACGCAAAATATTTTATTACAAAATCTCCTTTTTTATAATAGTCAGAAGAGCTAAGATTTTCATCACTTTTTTTTATATAACTAGGGGGCTCTGCCCCCTACAAGCTACGCTCGCCAACCCCCGTTCAGGCACACCAAAATCCAAAAAGCACGCTAATTGATAGACTTTAAAAATATTGAATACTAATTATAAAAAAAAAACCAGTAGCGATCTCTCTGTAAACGGGTTTCCATTCGTTTTCTTTGGATTGGGGATTTTTAAGACCAAATCTGCTGCTGTTAAGAGATACAATGGCTGTTTTCGTATTTAATTAAAAAATTAGTTAAACATTTGAAAATAAGCTAATTTAAAATGAATTAAGTAAACAGTGTCATTGTCTCCCGGTATTTTTTAACAGCGCTATAAGATAGTTCTTTTAAATAATTCATTTTAAATGTATCGTTTTAAATCTGAAGAAATTTGCACCAAAGTTTTATTTCTCTTATTAATATTCAGGTGAAAATACTTTTGTTGTTAAAAGGAAATATTATTTGCGCTGTCTTCGAATTCACGATAATAGTTGAAAAGATTATCTCAAAACATCTCGCGCAAATATATTTTTTAATTTAAATTGTTTTGCCATATTTTTTGGCCATTTTGAATATGACGTAATTTCCCCCATTTACAAGTTTTAACGCATAATAATTTTTTTATTTTAACATTTTGTTTTTCTTTTAATATTCAAGTGTAAACAAGGTTCTTATGACGTATTTTTCCTGCTTTTAACATGTAATCATTTAATTCTATTTTAAAGTTTTTTTCTGTTTATAATAATAGTCACGTGTGAATAAATTTTTAATTTGAAGCAAACATTATTGTTTGCGCTGTTTATACAGTTGGCAACAGGTTAAATTAGTACAATTTTCTAAAATAAGTAAAAAATATCTCTCGAAATGCTGAAAATTTGAATTTAAAATGGAAATAAAAGCTAAAAAAATGGGGTCAAATTTAAAAAATAAATGTAATCTGCACACCGGGAACTTATGACGTATAAAATGATCTAAAAATGATTAAATTCTCATGTATAGTTTTTGCTCCAATAAAACTTTTTTAATGGAACGATTTTGTCCAACTTTAGCATTAAATATCTCTTAAAATAATTCTTCGATTTGAAAACTGTCTGCATCAGCGTGTTTATCAAACATTTCTCTATAACACCACCGATTTTCATAATTTTGTATGCAACAGTTTTTTTAATATTAACCGTGAAAGGTCATGCTTAAGCATTCAAATTGGATGCCGATCTACCAGGAATATCTACGCAGATTTTCATTGGTCTATTTCCAAATCAAAACTTCTTTGTATATATAGAAGGATATTGTAGTAAAGACTAAGTTTCAGCACAATTTACATATTAGACTTAAATAAACCTATAAAATGTAAAATCCACAGAGCGATTGTCAAACTTTGTGAAAAGAAGTTTAGAAATAAAAGATTTTGTATTTAAATAACGTCGTTCAAAGAAAATTAGAATTTCAGATTTCATCTCAATGTTCAAAAACTAGTCAGATATGACAACCCCAAAACTTTTTTCTATCTCATACAAGGTCTGTGTGATAACTATCCGACCTTGATTTTTCCCGTTCGCAGTAGTGATTCTAAGGCATCGCCATTGGTGCACATGGGAAAGGTGACAGTTTAATGTTCATGCTTGAAATTTTTTCCCGCCTTCCAGTGAGCCAGTCATTGCCTGCTGGCCACCGAGTGAGGTGCTGTCATACGTGTTCGTCGGATTTTAATTTATCTCAAGATGGCTGAACGAGTTGAACAAAGGTGCTACATCAAATTTTGTGAAAGCTTGGTGATTCTCAAAGCCAAAAAAAATCGTAAGATCCATCAAGTGTCGTAAGGTTCGTCAATGCTCCAGTTCATTCATCGCACCTGATTCAGACTATCTTGGCGAAACATGGAATTCCAGTCTTTCGTCAACCTCCCTACTCTCCAGACATGGCTCCTTGCGACTTATGGTTGTTTCTGAAATTAAAGGCGCCATTGAAAGTATGCCGTTTTGAGAATAGAGATGGGATATGCAGAATACGACGGTGGAGTTGAACACCATTCCAAAAGAAGCCTTCCAGAAGAGTTTTCGGCAGTGGATGGAAATGTGGACCTACTTGAAAGGGGATTAGGGTCCCATTCCCGTCAGGTAACTTACATATTTTTTTCGGCCAAGGGTCGGATGCTTTTCAGACAGGCCACGTACAAGTTAATAGTTCAAAAAGTTGTTACACTTGTTAAGAGACATTATTTTGAAAATCAGACAAGTGCGATAGTTGTATTTCTTGTTTTGCTTGATTATTTTTTCATGTTGAATTAGATCACATTTAATGAATAATGTACAATTTTGAAGCCCTGAAAAATTTTTCCCTTCCCTGTAGAAAATGTCAAAGTTCAAGGTTGTGACCGTCATTTTTCATGAAAAGTGAAATGCGAGTATGTTTGCAGTGCTAAAGCTTGGGAAAGCAACGACATCCCAAAATTCTTTTGTGATGAAATATTAGTATAATACTACCTGCTTAGTAAACTGTATTCGTTTCCATGGGGCATTGTTATTTTACATTGTTATGTTGCCTCAAAATGCAATGAAAATGACGTTTTTGTCCGTTTTCCGCTCGTATTTTATTATTTAAGCAATAGTACAACAAACTTTTTCTTATAGAATATCGAAGTGTAGTATTAGGACAATTTAAATCATATAATACTTTACCGGGATATTGCTGTTGTTAGCAGAAATAGACTGTTAAATATTCAAAAATTTCAAAATCGGCAACATTTCAATTAGTTTTTTTCTCAAAACAGAGCCACGATTCAATAAAACAAAATGTATCACGTGGTAGTTGAAAATATGTACAAACACATGGAAAAGAAAAAAAAGTGGGGCCTCGTCATATTTTTAGAAAAAAAAATAACAAAATTTACAAAAATTCACAGTCAAAATATCCCGTTTAAATTTCCCTTTTTTTCATTTGGAACAAGGAAGGGGAAAGAAAAAGGTATATTTCATTTTCTCATAGGGAAAAAACATAGCTAGCGAAAAGAGAAACGGGGTGTTTCGTTTTCTGATAGGGAAAAAGTATGATAAATGACAGTCTTTTTTGTGACTTTTGACAATTTTTTTTTTCTAAAAATATGACGAGGCCCCACTTTTTTTTCTTTTTCATGTGTTTGTACATACTTCCAACTACTACGTGATATATTTTGTTTTATTGAACCGCGACGCTGTTTTGAGAAAAGACCAATTGAAATGCTGCCTATTTTGAAATTTTGGAATATTTAACAGACTATTCCAGCTAACAGCAGCAATATTCCTGTAAAGTTTTATATTATTTAGCTTGTCCTAGTAGTACACTTTGATATTCTATAAGAAAAAGTTTGGGGTACTATTGCTTAAATAAGAAAATACGTGCGGATATAACGGACAAAAACGTCATTTTCATTGCATTTTGAGGCAACATAACAATGTAAAATAACAATGCCCCATGGAAACGAATACAGTTTACTAAGCAGGTAGTGTTATACTAACACATCACTACAAAAGAATTTTGGGATGTCGTTGCTTTCCCAAGCTTTAGCACTACAAACATGCTCGCATTTCACTTTTCATGAAAAATGGCGGTTACAATCTTGAACATTGACATTTTTTACAGTGAAGAGAAAATTTTTTTAGGGCTTCAAAATTGCACATTATTCATTTAATGTGATCTACTTCCACATAAAAAAAATATCAAGCAAATCAAAAAATACAACTATCACACTTGTCTGATTTTCAAAATAATGGCTCTTAATACTTAAATGTTATTATTTCAACACTACACCAACATTGACTTTCATCTTAAATTTCTGCAAAGGAGTTGGGGAGATCTGGAGGTACCTATCGTCGGTAAAATTGTCGGTAATTAGCCGAGATATTAACCCTTAAAGACACGGACGGTTTGGACATACATAAAGACACGGGACGCCTACTCTTTGCGCCATCAGCTTTTAAGGGGGTCCGGGACACATTTTCAAATAATTTATATTTATTGAGTTAAAATTTCGAAAATTTTTGTGATAGTTAACCATATCATTTGTAAATAAAATCACATGATAAAACTTCTTATAATTTAAAAAAATAATAATTTAAATTTTATTAAAATGGGGGGGTAGTTTAAAATCGTTATAACTCGAAATATTATTAACAGAATTTCAATTTTTTTGCATTTAAATAAGCAGCAATATATAAGTTTTAATTTGGATTCAGTATTTAAAAAAATATTAATTTAAATAAATATTTAAAATATTTAAAGTAAAAATTTGAAAAAAAAAAGACGCAACTTTTTTTTAAAAAAATCATATTTTCAAAGGTAACTATTTTTTTCAAATTTGCTGAATCAAAATTAAAGTAAAACAATTGAAAAAGACATGTTCCAAATTTGAGCCATTTATCTTTTACGGTTCTTGAGTTATAACAATTTAGATATGAGAAATGGCGAAAAAACCCATCATGAAGTAAAACGCATTTTCGCAAAAAGTCGTTTGCATGAAAACCATTGCTTGAAAGCTAGATTTTGAAAACAAATCCAAACTTGAAAATGAATATGTCCATTTCTAATTAAGATAGAAACATGGATTAAACTTCGTTTTAATCAGAAAAACACGAAGAAATTTTTAATGCAATCAAAGTTTTTAAGAAAATTTGGAGATTTTTGTGTCCCGGACCCCTTTAAAGCCTAGATAACAACTTTTAATATATATTTGTGTAATTCACTGCCCAGTTACTAATTCATATATTCATTCTATTGAACCGTCTGTACCCGTGTAATACTCACACTTGACCGGTTATTTTTTTTTAACTCTGACTTACGATGACTGATACGTTCTTAAATATCACATTTCTTGATAGCGCAACTACCCCCGTAGTCTCTCCTAAATGGCATACCTGCTTCGAAAGAGCCGCACAAAGTATGAACTCACATAAAAGTGGGTAAATCTAGAAGGTATTAATAATATTGATTAAATTCGTTATTTTTATATAAAAAAATTATTTAATCATTTTATATGTTTACAATAATTTATTTTTACATTAAATTATTACTTAATCATTTTATATGTTTATAACAAAGAACTTATTTTTATATTAATACATGGAAATTATTCCAGAGAGAAGCATTATCCTTGCATACAATATTTCAAATGAAAATCAAATTTCAAAGTAATTGCTTAAGAGGCGCAAAGGCCAACCTAGCGAACAAGATTCCATGCCGGGACTCGAACCCGGGCCATCAGTATAGCGCACTGACGTTCTACCGACTAAACCACATGGAACGATACCAAAGCCTTCTCAAGACTATCAAGCCAGACACGATTTCATTCCCCCACATATGTGACGTAACGACCCGGGGCTGGCGCCATTGCCGAGATTTTGAAACTTGTATCTGGTTGTTTAGAATTAAAATGTAACGTATGCACGCGTTGTTTACTTAACTAATAGAACATATTCTTTTGAAGGTAAGTTTTATTTTCAAATTAACTTCTTATATTTTATTAGTACTAGCTCTATTTTTTGTGTTCAGAATATCTTTTATTTTTAACTTCTTTAAAATAAATTAACTATTAAATCCCAGTATCGTATTGTCAACAATCCCGTGTACGTGTTTCAAAACAAAACGATATTATTGTACTTCTGTTTCATTTCAAAAACAGCAGTAATTTAAAGTGGCAAAAATCACTAAATCGTATCGAGACTTATATCATTCCCTGTCTATCGTAATTTGCTAAAAATTGGTGCTTGAATGGTGTGAATCGGTGAATTATCACAAAAGTTATTAATTAATAAAGTTTTCATTGTTTAATTATATTCTTTATAAATATGTAAAAATAGCTTCATTTTGATATGTGCCAGATCTAGACAGCTCTGTTCGGGCCAACACATTTCTCCTTATAATTTGGAAGCTATACGGCCAATTCAGTTTGAAATTTTAATGTCCTATGCGACATATTTTTCTACCTCAACTATTATATTTTCAAGTGGAAATTTTAATTAGTTCTTTTAATTTAAACAAATTAATTAAAAAAACTTTAAAATTATTATTACTCAGAAATTTACCACTGAAAACTGATGAAATTTTGTATACAGTAAGTACAGCATAAATATTATTAGTTTAAACTTTACCTTTCTTGCTATTCAATAATTTCGATTAAAACTTCTGACTTTATTTACTCGAAAATACTGGCACCAGATAGCTGAAATTTATGTCAGACTGAGTTTCTTGGATACTAATCATGCTAAAACATTTTCAGCCAAAAGTCTTAATTACAAGCTTAATTATTATGTAATTTATAACTTGTCACACCTTCTTATCTTTTTAATTTGTTCTGTTCTCTCTCATTAGAGTGACTTTTAATGATCGACTTTTATTAGAAAACACTGATCGTGAGAATAGTATAACTCTGATTATTCTGTAGGCAGAATTGATTGGGCTTTAATTTGATACCAAAATTTATGTATTTTTATAGATATTTTCATACTTAAAAATTTAAATGTACTAGAAACTTTCATCATAATTTCTATGGATGCATAACATTGTTATCTTGTTTATTTCTTTTAAAGCCCGATCAATATACATACTAATTTATTGGTGTTTTTTAATCTTAAACTCTTAATAAAAATTCATTTTATAATATTTGTTACACAGTGCATGCTTATACATGACAATTACAGATATGGGAATGATGTGTCTGAATCTCTTTATTTTTACAATGACTGTAAACAATTTATCCCCCCCCCCTTCCGAATTCTCAAAAATTTTGTGTGTTTTTATATAACTTTTAACGTTTAATTAAGAATAACAATAAATAAAATTATTGTTACATAATTATAAATTTACTTTTCTGTGTAGTCAGGACCCGGCTTTGTTTATCTAGGTCCTCGGAGCAAGCACCATTCTGGGACCCCCCTTTTATCTATCGGTAGAAATTATTCGCGAATAATGCATAAGTGGTTAGTGCTAAACTTCATACGTATTGTATGCATGCATAAATTTCGTACCAGGTACTATTTACATTTGTATACAGGGTATCACAAAAACATGGTCACAACTTTATGAAAAAATATTAGTAGAATAATAGTAGAAAAAATCATGGATTTGTTGCAAAGGAGTATTTGTTTGCAAACTTTTATTTGTTTTTCTATTTATGTTATAAGGTGTCTAAAAAAATACCCCCAATTGGTCCATAATAAATGATTTCAACTTGACTCGTTATGAGGAAAACGTGTATGAAGAATTTCTTTTGAAAACAATGTAATACTAAGTTGTTATAATAAAATTTAAATCATTAATTTTCTAATGATATATAGTACAAAGTCCAAAATCTTAATTCTTGAATATCTGAACAAAATAAATATATGTTAGGAATATTTCAATTCCAATTGATGAAAGTGTTTTCTTTCTTTCTTTTGTTCTCACCAGGTTTCAGTACACTTTTTAAAAACTGTATTGCTTGTACCTTGCATAATATCTTAAAATAATACAAAAATTAAGAAAATAATAATTTTCTGTTTCATGACCTTGTTTTGTTTTATTATGAGAGCTTTGTGTTTTTTCAATTTAATCGATTTTATGTGAAAATTACTCACTTCTGCTAAGTAAAGTTTACAGTAAGAAAAATGTATCTGTGTTGTTACCTAATTTCATGCACTCTGTAGTTTTACTATTTATTTATATTAAATTTATTATACTCCTTTGCATGTTTCAAATCACTAAATATTTAATAGGATATTTATTGTATAATTTCAAGCCACAATGAATAATAAAAATAGCATACAACTTGAATTTGTTTTCATTTAACAATCATTTTTCATCCACTTTAATTTAATTTTGAATGTGGGTTTTGATTGACAGAATATTGGCATTTATTTATTTATTTTTGAAAATGAAATAATTGAAAGCAAAGTAATTCTCTCTATGTGTTTAAAACTACATATATATGTTTATATATATATTATATACATATTTGTAGA
Source organism: Maratus speciosus (assembly GCA_963932465.1). Lineage (NCBI taxonomy): Eukaryota > Metazoa > Arthropoda > Arachnida > Araneae > Salticidae > Maratus > Maratus speciosus. The sequence goes on from OZ010792.1 coordinate 574,937,720, forward strand.
TTTTGCTTATATATATTTATTAATGTCTTGTTTTAGAATATATAGAAAATAGATAATTGATATTTTTGTAAATTTCAAAGTAGAATAAATAATGAAAACAATTCACTAAATTAAATTTAATACTTCGATTTTTTTTTCATTAACCAATCATTTTTCTTTAATGTAACTTTAATTAAGCGCACATTTTGACTGACACAGTGATATTATTTCATAATTTTTGTTTTTGTGTTATCGTTATTATTATTGTTTCGAGTGATCGAAATTGATTAAAAAGCACTTAATTAGGGTCTTTAAACTATACGTTTTTATTTTTTTCCCATATGTTGTGATAATAAGTTGGTATATAGAGGAAAGAATTAATATGTTTTAAATAACGCATGTGCTCTTCACGGCTGATCTAAGCCCCGCGTCGTGACATCACGAAACCTCGTGTTTGGCTTGTAGTCTTGAGGCGGCTTTGACGATACCCAGCCTGGAAAATTTCTCACTATTATATGTTGGCAAGGCTACAAACGCAGCACAAGATGTAATAATCGTGAACCACCGACCTGGGGCAAACTTATTTACGAACACTCAGCGAAGTATGCTGATATTAAGATTATGTTTTGAAATTCAAAAAGAACAAACTCATTTAATTAAAATAATGTAAGGCTTTTTCTAAATTTTATGATTTTGAGTAAGACAGGAGTTATTCAGCTCTATGTAAAAAAAAAAAAAAAATCAAGTCTGTATCTTAAATAGTTTTCGAATACGAGGCTGTGACGGACAGACAGAGAAGTGAACCTATAAGGGTTTCGTGAGATGAATGAAGCCCTAAAAAGAAAGATATGAAAAAAGTACTAATTTAAACTAATAATTTGCAAGCGTAAAGAGCTTTTTTGATTTCGGTACTCATTTAGTTGTCTCAGTATTTTGCGTTATACATATATTTGAATTTTAAAGTAAGCTGTAATGCAGTTAATCAAATAAAGTATAGTCGCGTTTTAGAAACACTTTGATGCTATTGTCACCATAAAAGCTTGTTTTACAAATTTAGTTTCTAGCGTTTTCATTCGCATTAGAATTTTAAATGCTAGCTGTCGTTTTGAAAATCTTGATGAGTTAAAATGTTACTTGTTTAATGTTGTAAAACTAATATAATGTTTTTTTCAATGTGAACAAATCCCATTATAGAAGCGATTTTTTTTTTAAATAATGGCTGTGATCTAGTTAAAAAAAAAATAAAATGTTACCTTCAGAAACATCAATTTGCTAACGCCACCTCAAAAGCATGTTTTGTAAACTTAGTTTCTTTCGTTTCACATTCTTTTTAGCATTTAAACTTGATTATAGAAGCGATTTTTTTTTAAATAATGGCTGTGATCTAGTTAAAAAAAAATAAAATGTTACTTTCAGAAACATCAATTTGCTAACGCCACCTCAAAAGCATGTTTTGTAAACTTAATTTCTTTCGTTTCACATTCTTTTTAGCATTTAAACTTGATATTTCTCAATCTGAAATATTTATGAGTTAAAAAAGACACTTATTTAGGGGAGCAATTGTTAGTAAAATAAAATAATGTGCGTTTATTCACTGCTTTTGTAAGTATTTATATTATTGGCAAACGAAAAATATAATACGGTAGTTGAAGCGTATATAATAAACTAAAATGTAGTATTGAGTAAGAAACTTCTATATGGTAATGTCAATTTAAAAAAAAAAATGGTTTTCAAATTTTATTTATTTCATTTTTTATGTAAAAAGAAAAAAAAAAAAAAAAAAAAAAAATGCAACGTTACTCCATAAATTGATGGCAGCATGCCGCTTCCAATTTAATTTATATAATGGTGTAATTTAAATTTAGGAAAGTAGTGTAGTATTACACATTAGTTTAATGTAACACCAGTTATATCGATTAAATTAATCCATAAAATGGAGGCAGCATGGCTACCCCCCAACTTTATGGAGTAACGTTACATAAATTTTTCGCAGTGTGAAGGCAACAGTCAGATCTGGCTAACTGAAGATTCTCTTAAAGGAATTCAAGAAAAGAAATAAGCATTGTTTAACAGGTTAAATAAAAAAGATAATGTTAATTTAGAGATATACAAAAGTAAGAAAATGGAGATATTCAAAGAAATTAGACGATACAATAATGAAAATTGAGAAAGAGCTGATATAATTTGTCAACTAGGACTTTAAAAAGCTTTAAAAGCCTAGAAGATTTTAAAGGGTCTCAGGACTCTTAAAATTGGAAAAAATGAAAAAAAAAAGACCATTTTCAACATATAATAACTTAAAATGTATTTGATTTTAAGACACAAAAAACTACAATTTTATATTGGAATGAAAGATAAAAGTATGTTCTTTCATTTCATGTATTTAAAAATTGAAAGATGCAGAATTAGAATTTACAGGGGCTCCAAACTGTCAAACATTTGACGAGCAGAAAATTGGCATAACACATTACGCGCACGATTACAAAATAAATTTTGCAACTAGAATGAAAATGTTTGTGCCTACATATACTTCAGATTGTAATAATTACCATGAGCCTAAATAAATATGTATTTAAAGCATTTTTATATTTTTAATAAAAAGTTGTATTTAGCTAATGCAATATTTAGAAATTTTCAACAGTATAATCCCCTAAAAAATATTTTTTTCGACAATAAAAAGGAAATTTTAGGTTCTGTTTTTACAGACTATAATGAAACAAATGTTTTGAAAATTTCATGAAAATAACAGATTAAATTTAAAAAATCAAAAAACCCGACTGCGTAAAAAGCGAACTAATTAATTATTTCTCCTCAATGTGAAACTATTTTTTTTACATTACATACCTATTTTTTTTATTTACTTGTATTGATGACTTTTAAGTTGTGTTTAATGGTTAGTTCCTATCTATAAACACTGTTTTGATGAGGCCTATAGATGTCTATGATGGTTAGAGTGGCAGTAAAGCTAGAGATCCTACCTACACAACTTCCAGGTTGTGTAATATTTAAACGGAGCTTCTGACTGTAAAATAGTCAAGGAAACATCATCTTCATTTTGAAAGACCTATCCAGTGATAGGCCACTCAACAGGGTGCGTAAAAAAAAATTTCGTGTCTATCGCCATTTTGTATTTTACGGCCGCCATTTTGGATTCATAAAAAGAAAACCTATCCTATAACCATCGGACGATTAAGATAATTAAATTGATAGAGACCTCAATCATTAAAATCCATCCAGCCGTTGGAATGTTTCAAGGGTATAAAGAAATTCACATACCCAGATACGAGTGAAACACATAACCCTTCTTACCGAAAGTGGTCAAATGACACCTATATAAAAGACTATCTATTTTATGACGTTTTGAGAAAAATTTACCAGTTGATACGCTTTGGTGTATGAATAAAACATTTTTATAATTATTTCAAATTGTTTATTTATTAAAGTAAAAAATATATATATAATTACGCAAAAAAAAATAAAAAAGCAATTAATTATTTCAAGAAATTCGAAAATTTAATAAACAAATATTGTGCAAATTTGGTTTATGTTCACCACATATTTTTAAGATTATTTCGTTCTCGATATAAAGTGAATTGTTCAAACTAGAATCTCACCCGGAATAAAGTCAATTTCTAATTGTACCATGCCACATTAACCCTTTCAGGGGCGGTGGTATGTTTATGAAACCACTTATTTTAATTCCCAAACGCCACGAAGATACCAGAATTTTGGTAAAATATTTTCCATTTAATACGTATGTGAAATATAGCCTTTTTTATATTTACAAATAAATTTGTTGGTCAATTACGGTGCCAATTATTTACTTCAGCACTTTAGCATTGAAAATGCTTAGCCCTTTAAAGGGTTAACAAATATGATGTAATGCAGTAGAATAAATGATGTAATAGCAAAAATACGCAAGTTACTAATGTTCTTACAAAAATAAAACATTTTATACCTTTATGATTTAACATAAATTTATTCAGAGGTCATATGACTCCTTGCGGTAGTTAGGCATAAAATAATTTTTTCTAGGCAAAAAAAAAGTAGTTTGGGGATGAGGCATTTTAAGAAATAATATGGTCCTATATTTTAATAAAAGTCGTGAAATGTAAAGAAATTTCGTAATGTTTTAGTTTGAGAAATTCTAAAAAGAAATTCAAAAAGAGTCATTTGACACCTCGCTGTAGCTTTAGTGTTAACGCTTGGAGGATCCTATTTTGAGGTACTCCTCTGGAAGAACAGGCAGTGTTGAATTCAGTGGGTGGCCCGTGGGGGGGACATTCCCCCCCCCCCCCCCGGAACTCTATAATGTCGCCCCCGGAGCCACTGAAATCCCTCCCGGAGGGAAGTGTCTGAATTCAACACTGAGAACAGGGGTGAATTTAAAGATTCAGATAAGTTTGAGTACCAAGATGTTGGATATAAAACACAAGTGGAGAGGTCGAAAAAGCAGTGGAGGGGGGGGGGGGATGATAGCCCACACGATTGGTTGGTTGGTTGATTTTTGATTATCTACACTAGGGATATAGGGCCGAGGGGGGAGTGCCCTTCGTGGGCGTCTTTCTAAGGGAACCTAACCCGTATTTACGCATGGAAATCCATGGCTCGAAGAAAACCACGAAAACTCCGAACGATTAGGCCGACGAGCGCGATTGGGATCGAACCCAGCACCTCCCGTCTACCAGTTTCGAGATCAGAACCTCTCAGCCACTGGTGGGGCGATAGGCCACAAGGAACGCACCTAATGGAGTAAATCTTGAACTGCTAAAATATGGTGGTAAAAGAATTGTAAGGATTTTAATCCGATTGTACCACAGTATTGTGAGAGGAAATCCAATGCCACACTAATTAAAGGAAGGAAATTTGAGTGGTTCACAACGATAGTAGATCGAGTCCTTTTTGAAAAAAAAAATGAGATAGTCCATTTAGAAGGTACAGTCGTGGAAAAACAAAAGTAAACACCCCTTGTTAACTCTGCAAAAAATTATCGCAGAAGAAAGTTACAAGTACCACATGATTTACTTTTAAATGATGTATATAAAGTTTGCTTAGGGGGCCACCTACATATTAAAACGAACCATTACTTTGTTTTCTCCAATAGCAGTACAAAATTCTGACAGCATAAATGAACTCTACACCCTTCAATTAGTCTAAAAACAAATTTTTATGCAATTTGTACGATAAGTTTACGAAAAATTAATCATTTAAAAACGAGCGTATTTTAGGGGCTGTATCCCAATTGAAGTTCTGTACTCGATTGTTGACCGAAAGAGCCCCCTTCTTGATCAAGATATCTTAAACGTCAATCAAGCAGTCATTGAAGAGTGCAGGATTACAGGATAGCATAAGAAACTTCAAAATATGTAGTCACCTCTATCATAGACGGCCCCTTAAACCATCATTTTGCCGTTCTTTTAAGCATTTTTTTGAAAACTACTTTGGAAAAAAATGGGAAATTTTGGATGTCCATAAAGCAGGACTTAAATCTAATTCCATCAAAAAAATTGTAAGTTGGAATTCATAATTTTTTCGATTATTAATTTCATAATTCATAATTCATATCATAAAATTACAAAAATTGCAAATTCAATGTATTTATGATTGGGTATTTTAGTATTATTGCTACACGAAAAATCAGCACAATGAGAGTATAATTTCAGGAGATATTAATGAAAATACGAAAATGTAATTTGACATTAGAAGGATCAAATTTTGAATGTTTATAATTCAAACACTTATCATTCAAATGACTTGAAATTTGGTGTCTGGGCATAGTTTGAACCGAAGATTTGAACTATCTTGTTAAAATTTGGTATTGCTATTGAAAAACATGAAGTTTGCGTTCGTTTTAATAAATAGATGGCCCGCTAAGCAAATTTTATATATATCATTTAAAAATAGACTTTATTTCCAATCGTTTGGTACCAGTAATTTTCTTCTACGATAATTTGTTGAGGAGTTAGTAGGGGTGTTTACTTTTTTTTTTCCACGACTGTACATAAAATCTATTTTATCCTCTCCCACAGTGAACCAAGTCTGTTTTGACATACTTTTTCATATATGTCATCTATTTATAGACTTGGTTTTTACTTTCTTCTACCTTTACAAGAAGAAAGTATTGGATTCATGAAAATTTTCGAATTCCGGTTTTCGACGGATTTAGACGTTTTAGGGGTCGGAGATTCCAAAAAACATGTTTTTACAAAATGTCTGTCTGTGACTCTGTGAGTCTGTCTGTCTGTCTGTCTGTCTGTGTGTATGTGACACAAATATTGTGGGCGCTCTATCTCAAGAACTAATGCACGGAATTTAATAAAAATTTATATTCAGAGAGTCCCTAATACAAATTGATGCTGATTAGTTTTTGGTGTAAATCGCTCAACAGGTGGCGCTGCTATGCTGCATTTTTCACGATTTTCGTAATAGCTCTATCTCACGAACTAATGCACGGATTTTGATCAAACTTCAGATTTAGTTAGTCCTTTATATGAATTGATGCTGATTATGTTTTGGTGTAAATCGCCCAACAGGTGGCGCTGTTATGATGAATTTTGCAGGATTTACACGATTTCCCCAATAGCTCTATCTTAAGAACTAACGCACGGATTTTCATCAAACTTCAGAATCAGTTAGTCCTTGATATGACTTGCTACTGATTATGTGTTGGTGTAAATCGCCCAACAGGTGGCGCTGCTATTCTGCATTTTTTAGAATTTCCGCAATAGCTCTATCTTAAGAACTAACGCACGGATTTTCATCAAACTTCAGAATCAGTTAGTCCTTGATATGACTTGCTACTGATTATGTGTTGGTGTAAATCGCCCAACAGGTGGCGCTGCTATTCTGCATTTTTTAGAATTTCCGCAATAGCTCTATCTCAACAACTAATGCTTGGAAAATCAACAAACTTCAGATTCAAGTATACTTTGATATAAATTAGTGCTGTTTGTATTTTGGTGCAAATCGCTCAACAGGTGGCGCTGCTATACTGCACTTTTCAGAATTTCCATTATAGCTGTATCTCAAGAACTAATGCAACAATTTTCACCAAACTTCAGAATCAGTTAATCCTTGATATGAATTGACACTTTGTACATTTTGGTGTAAATCGCTCAACAGGTGGCGCTGCTATACAGCATTTTTCCCGATTTCTGCAATAGCTCTAACTCAAGAACTAATGGACACATTTTCATCAAACTTCAGATTCAGTTACTCTTTGATATGAAATGATGCTGACTACGTGTTGGTGAATATCGTCCAATAGGTGGCGCTTCTGTGCTGCATTTTGCACTATTTCTTCAATAGCTCTATCTCAAGAACTAATGCACGAATTTTCATCAAACTTCAGATTCAAGTACACCTTGATAAATGTTGATGCTGATTATGTGGTTGTGTAAATCGCTCAACAGGTGGCGCTGTTATGCTGCATTTTTCATCATTTGCGCAATAACTCTATCTCAAGAACTAATGCACGGATTTTCCCCAAACTTCATATTCAGTTAGACATTGACATAAGTTGATGATAATTAGCTTCTGGTGTAAATCACCCAATAGGTGGCGCTGCTATGCTGCATTTTGATGGATTTATACGATTTTAGGGACACTAATATCTCAAGAACTAATGCACGGAATTTCATCTTTTAAGAATCCTCATGATGAGCATAGATTCACTGTGATAATGAATTTTGAAGTATTGACAAGTATGATGTAGAAGAAAGTTTTGTGATGACCACAACATACTAGTTTTTGTGAAGTGGATAAAACAGATTTTATGCATCTTCTAAATAGACTATCTCATTTTTTACTTCTTTTATCTTGAAAGTATCATGGAAGGATTCATGAAAATTTTCGAATTCAGGTTTTCGACGGTTTTGCACGTTTTAGGGATCAGCGAACCATTAAAACATGTTTTTACAAAATGTCTGTCTGTGAGTCTGTCTTTCTGCCCGTCTGTGTGTGACACAAATTTTGTGGGCGCTCAATCTCAACAACTAATGAACGGAATTTAATAAAACTTTAGATTCAGTTAGTCCCTGGTATAAATTGGTGCTGATTACTTTTTAGTGTAAATCGCCCAACAGGTGGTGCTGCAATGCGGCATTATTCATGACTATCGCAAACTTCAGATTCAGTTTGTCCCTGATATAAATTAGTGCGGTTTAGTTCTTAGTGTAAATCGCTCAACAGGTCGAGCTGCTAGGTTGCGTTTATCACGATTTCTGCAACAACTGTATCTCAAGGACTAATGCATGAATTTTCATCAAACTTCAGATTCAGTTAGTCCCTAATATAAATTGGTACTGATTAGTTTTTGGAGTAAACCCACCAATATGTGGCGCTGCTATGTAGATTTGTTTTACGATTTCCGCAATAGTTCTATCTCAAAAACTAATGCACGGATTTTCATGAAACTTAAGATTCAGCTACAACTTGACATAAGTTATTGCTGATTAGACTTTGCTGTAAATCACTTAACCGGTGGCACTGATATGCTTTATTTTTCAGGAAATATTAGCATGTATGAGATAGAAGAAAATTTTGGGATTGCCACATCCGACTTGTTTCAAAATGGACTTGGTCTACTATGGTTGTGGGCCCCTCATTTAATACCGATTTTTATGAAAGAGGCCAAACACTCTGTAGCAACTACAGGTTAATGTGTGCTACAATTTCAGTAATAAAAGTATTCGGAAGAATTTTAAGAAATAGACTTGAAGACAAATAGGAAAGAATTGAAGAACAAAGTGGCTTTTCAGACAGTAGATCTTGCGTTGACAACATTTTTGCCCGAAGACAAATTTTAGAAAAACAGAGAGAGAAGGTAAGAACAACAGAACGTCTATTTGTTGATTTTGAAAAAGGTTATGACAGTGTACCAAAAAGATTGCTTTCGAAAATACTTAAAATAATACTTGAAGAGCTAAGTGGAAGAACGTGTTAAGTAACAAAAATTAAATTTGAAGAAATTTGATGTGAAAGTTTTTGTTGTCAATTTTAATGATTTATTTTCTGTTTGATACCATGTGTTTAAAATATTAACAGGTATGGTACTAAACTCTATCAAAAAAACTTATTCATATTTAATTTTTAAATATTAAAAAAATATTAATATTATTTGGATTAGTAAATATTAAAATATTAAATATTAACGAATAATATCTTAAATCTTCAAGGCTAAATAGAACTTTGGTATTTTAACTTTACCATGTGATAGAATACCTGAATGATAGAACACCTTCGTCCAAAAGATACAATCATTTTTAAGAAAATGTACCATAACATGTTCTTCCACTCAGCTTTTCAATTATAAATGAAAGGCTGATCAATATCATTAAAACAATTTGTTACAGAAACAGCTGTAGAGTGAAAGTTAGAAATAAGTTATCTTAACTTTTCATCACTAGTGAAGAAGATGTGAAAGGTTGTTGTCTCCCACCAACTTCATTTAAAATACTTCCCTTTAACTAAGTTTTCTATATAACGAAGTTTTCTACTTAACGAAATTTTCTACTGAACCTTGACTTTGAACGCCATTAACATGTAAATTAATCTCCATATTGCGAAAAATATATTCTATATAACGAAATTTACTCCACTTTCGTGCGCGTACAATATTCAAACGGAGAGGTTGCTGTTGCGACGAATGGATGGATTTATTTCAGCGGATTGTATGAAAATGAAATTTATTTATTTAATCATTTCCATTCAAAAGAAGAAATGCTAAAAGCCTTCGGTACAATAAGAAGGTGATTCCAGGTTCACGAAAATGTTACAGATTAATTGTTAGGATACTTACAAAAGTGCGAAAATTTTTACGAACAGTGCATTTTTTAAAAGAAACCTGTACAAAGTAATATTACAAACTTTTTTAAAGCTAAGGATAAGGAATACTGAGAAAAAAAAGAGAAAAGGTACGCTACGCTTTAGTTATTATCCCCCGGTACGGTATGCTATTTCTTTCTCACAGCTTATTTTGTGTATTCCAAAAAATAACGTTTCCTTGCAGAAGCCAGCCGTAAAACAAAGCACTACGATTAAATACTCTATAGCAATATTTTTAACTTCTAAGCATCGCACATTTTCGATTGTTATGCCGTCGTATTGGGAAAAAAAGTTCTTTTAAATGTATTTTGTTTGAAACTGTATCTCTGTTAAACTGTATAAACTGTTTTTAAATATTAATTTTTTTGTAGTTTTTAGAGCCATTTGCTTAATATTGGCAACGGAAGTACTTCATTTCTGTAGAAAGTAAAGGAAAAATAGTTCTAAAATAGTAATCACATATTTTTGTTGCCATTTTCTCATAACAACCGAAAGAAAATGTAATTAAAATACGCGTTATTTTGATAAAAATAGAAACGAATGATTTCTGTTAAAACAATGGAGCTATTATAAACTATATTTAATTTTAAGTATCTATGAAACATTAGATACCCGTTTTTTTTGTTGTTGTTGTTGTTGTTGTCGATTTTCTTGAACGACGGCATCTTTTTGCTGCATTTGTACAGTCGTGGAAAAAAAAAAGTAAACACCCCCTTCTAACTCCTCAACAAATTATCGTAGAAGAAAGTTACTGGTACCGAACGATTGGAAATAAAGTCTACTTTTAAATGATGTATATAAAATTGGCTTAGGGGGCCATCTACATATTAAAACGAACCATAACTTTATTTTTTTCAATAGCAGTACCCAATTCTGACAGCATAAATGAACTCTACACCCTTCCATTAGCCTAAAGACGAATTTTTATGCAATTCGTACCATAAGTTTCCGAGAAATTAATTATTTAAAACGAGCGTATTTTAAGGGCTGTATCCAAATCGAAGTTCCGTACTGGATTGTTCACCGAGAGAGCCGCCTTCTTGATCAAGGCACGTTTAAGCGTCAATGAAACCTGTTTGATTACAGTACAGCAGAATAAATTTCAAAAAATGTCTACGCACTTCCATCATAGACTTAAACCATCATTTTGCCGTTTTTTAAGCATAATTTGAAAACTACTTGGAAGAAAAATGTGAAATTTTTGAATTTCCATAAAGCAAGACTTAATAAATCTAAATCCATCAAAAAAATTGTAGGTTGCAATTCATATTTTTTGTCGAATATTAGTTTCATAATTCATAATTCATATCATAAAATTATAAAAATTGCAAATTCAGCTTATTTATGTTTGGGTACATTAGTATTATTACTACAAAAAAAAAAATTAGCGCATTAGGAGCATAATTTCGGGAGATATAAATAAAAATATGAAAATGTAATTTAACATTAGAAGCACTCAATTTTTAATGTTTATAATTCAAAAACTTACCATTCAAATGACTTGAAATTTTGTGTCTAGGTATAGTTTGAACCGAAGATTTCAAATATCTTGTTAAAATTGAGTATTGCCATTGAAAAAAAAATGAAGTTTGGGTTCGTTTTAATATGTAGATGACCCCCTAAGCAAATTTTATATACGTCATTTAAAAGTAGACTTTATTTCCAATCGTTCGGTACCAGTAACTTTCTTCTACGATAATTTGTTGAGGAGTTAGTAGGGGGTGTTTACTTTTTTTTTTCCACCACTGTACATTATTTCGTGATAGTGATGTGCTCTGCATGCTTTACTGTATATGTTTAAGAGTAGATCGTAAATGTGGAATTCTTAAGCGGATGTGAATGACGTCATTTTACATAAAATAAAACGTGTGCTTTAAGTGTTAAAATTGAAACATGTTTTGTACTGCAGTAGAGTCCCGCTTAACCGAGTTATTTTCTTCTGATGGACTGGTGGCTTCTATTATTATGAAACAGCCATTGTAAATGAAGTGTTAGGTGAAGATGAAAGAGCAGTCGTAAAAAGTTATAACTCTTATTTTGTGGTCAGATTGGGGGAAAAAATGGCCATTTTTTTTCGGCTGCTCTTTCATCTTCACCTAACGCTTCATTTACAATGGCTGCTTCATAATAATAGAAGCCATCAGTCCATCATAAGAAAATGAAGTAATGGAAATGCCGGGGGCGACACTAAATTCTGAAAAAGCAGAATTCCTGTTCTCTAGTTGTTTACTTCTCTTTATTATTGCATTTTTTAGACATTATTCTAATTAAATTTTTCGCATGTGTCTACATTGCATTAAAAAAACGTTACTGTCGATTTGAAATACATTTTTCCAATATTCCTACTTGATGTGTATTTTTCATTTTATGCATGTGTATTTTATTCTACAAATTTCGTGAATCTGGGTTGATTTCTATTTAACGAATTTTCTTCATAACGAAGAGTTTAAGTGTAACTATGAGACTTCGCTAAATGGAAGTTTCACTGTATACAAGCGGGGAAGATCGAGCTATGCTCGATTAAAATCAGCTTTGTGTTGAATTTGATGTAACTATAAATTCTCGCTGTATCTTTGCTATAAAGCATCTAGTTTTATAACGGAATTATTTAAAGAAACAGTTATTGTTAATACTATGTACGGGAACCCGGGTCTCAACGGGGTACCGGAAAGGAATGCAGTTTGACTTTTTGGTGTCAAGAAGGGGCTGCCAGCGAGCGGCTATATGCAGAAGTAAGAAAACCTGCTGAAGTTCAACTTCGGGAGCAAGTTAGTCTAGTTATCTCGAGTGTTGGTGCGTGAATTTTTCGTTGTGTGATTTCTTGCTCCTGTATTGTAATTTCTGGTGATTTTGTAACTAAGGTAAGGTATACATACTTGTTTAGATTACAACTCTAGTTAATTCCTGCTTGAAGTATGTTTAATTGTCTTTATCTTCGTGTAGTTAAACGTTTGTTTACGTATCTTTCTCGGGTGACCTTATCTCCCTAACATAAATCGTGTTCCTAGGGCGGAACGGATGAGATAGAATGGGGAAGTACCCCATTCTGCCCCGAAATGTTTTTAACTAAGAGATCGTTTTTAGTACGCCCCTAAACTTTTTCAATTCCTCTAAATTCAGTTGAAGGTTGGGTCTCTTGTTCCATGTGCAAAAAATGGGCACACAATTCCTGTGCGGCAATAGATAGCAAAGATGATGAGACTGACCTTTATAGTCACTTAAAACTAAATAAATACAGACCAAACTTTTTTTTTTCATTTCCACTAGTTGTATATGCTTTTTTTACTTGTCTTTACCACCCCGTTCTGCCCCACTCCCGGGGCAGAACGGGGAGTGGGGCAGGCCCAGGGATCTGTCCCGCGAGTGGGGCAGAACGGGGCAAATGGCTTAATGTTCTGTTTCTGAAAAAATATATATTGTTCTTTTGTTTTCTTACAATATTATTAATTTTTTGTGTTACATTATAATGTGTTCATAGAAAATTTTGCAGCTCTCTTATATAAAACCTTTTGTATTTCGAAAATATATTTTGAGCCTGGTACCCCATTCTGTCCCGGGTTCCCCTTAATATTTCTAAATTTTACATCACTTACATATTTACAACGAAAGAGCATCCTTCAAACTACATTTTTAGTTGGAATTAATTTTCTCGACTCCTATTTTCGAATGTCTGGAAAATTCCTTCAGATTCTGAAAACCAATTTATTCGCCAAATATTGCCAAATTTGGCGATGTTCATTCATTTTTCGCCAGGCATGAATTTTGGAATGGTAATCTTGAAAGTGTAGTTTCTCTTTAAATATTGTCAATGTCGCCAATGTTTCGCACATATCGCCAAACTTGGCGAAATGGTGCCAACTTTGAGACTTCGTTTACGGCTAACTGTTCAACAACATAACAACTATTTCAACTTTTGTTCCCATTGAAATACATTGGCCCGATAGTGACACCAAAATGACCCCCTTATCGCTTTTCCTCGAACATATAAATCAAATTTTCTCGAGCTAGCCCAATGGACTTCTCGTATCCCAAAACGGTAGAATACAAATTTTAGTCAATATCGTTAGAACCGTTTTTTACATAAAATCTGCATACACAAACACAATTTGCAAATGCACACACATAGACACATATTATTTTCTCGCGATATAACGCATGATATATTGATATCTGCCTCAGAAAACGGACGAGGAGATGTCATTAAATGGATTTGAACTGAATGATGGTAAATATATCCATCACTTATTATCTGTGGGCGATCAAGTCATCACAGCAGAAGATGAAGAAAGCGCCGCGAACATCTTAAAAAAATTAAGGGATCACAGGACTCTTAAAGTTTCAAAGTTTTCGAAATTTTATCTGTTTATATTTTAAACTCTATATTTTCTGAACATTTTGATAAAATAGTTGCCTAGAAATTCCCATAAGAACAGAAGTTATGGCTTTTAGAATTGTACCGGCTCAATAGCTGAAGCGGCGTTTCCGAAACTTTGAAATCATTTTACTCAAAATGACGTTTATGAGCATAACGCGCGGGATATTTGAAACATTTCTCAATATTTTTTCATGGAATTTTGAAAATATATGTTTCATGTTAATCTGTATAAACTAAACCTACATTTTCCTTTTTATTGTTCAAAAAATATATTTTTTTAGGTTGTAATTTTCAAAATTTTGTATTAGGTAAATACAACTTTGTATTAAAAATATAAAAATAATTTAAATACAAATTTATTTAAGTTCAGGTTACTTATCATAATCTGAAGTGTAATTAGGAAACAAAATTTTCATTCTAGTTGCAATTTTTTTTTTTTTTTTTTTTTTTTTTTATATATATATATATATAATACTGCGCGTAATCTGGCATACCAATTTTCTACTCGACAAATGTTTGACAGTTTGAAGCCCTCTATAAACATTTATTCTGTATCTTGTAATTTTATAATATATGAAACGAAAGAACATACTTATATATCTTTCATCCCTCTAAAAAATGTGTTTTAAAATCATATAGGGGAGACCGGGGCTACAGGGGTAAGTAGGCGTAGTCCTCATAAATCGCCTGTTTGTGGATAGATTGCGGCATAGATTAACATCCAAGATCGGACATTCCCATAGAGCGTAATGGTAATGCGATTGCGATCGTAGCGCCCTTAGTGACAATGGGGAAGAAACTCCCCATCCTTGTAGTGTGCTTATTATTGAGTATCTACCTTATTGTGATCTTTCTTTTTTTAATTTTGCATGTTTACGTTTTCGATAGAATCTTACACCGATACATGAACATAGAATAGACATTCTATTTTATACATCTAATATCTATTCTATGTTCATCGAGATGTTCATGCACGGATATATGTTATTGTTTCTTCTTTTTTTTTACATGATTAGTGAACGGTTTTAAGTGCAACGAATACTAGTAAAAATTTCGTCTTGAATGCTATATATCAAAAGCAATGGTGTAACATAAAAATATACGAAATGTTGAACTCTACAAGTCCCAGAAAATTTCATAATTATTCCCCTTTGGCAGGAAAATTTTTATAGTCCACGTTTTATAAATTTATGAAGTTTAACGTATTAAACAATCGTTACAATAATCTTTTAAAATTTATGCATTTTCACTTCCTTACAGATAAAATAAAAATATTGTTTTTAATGTAAATAACGTGCAATCAATTCAATAATGTTTATAATATTAACATATAAGAAATAATAATAATAATATTACAGATAGGGAAAAATTCCTTTCGACAAATTTTTAGAATTGTATAAATCTAAAAGTTAAAAATAAATAGAGGTACTGACATTACACTCAATAAAATGTTATTCGATATGAATAAATTGACACAATACCTGAATTTGATTTTTTACAATTTAATCTTATAAACTTACATATTTGCATTCTTAACAGAATTTTCTGGCGGCTTTCTTTTATATTATTAGTCTAATTATCATTTTGTAAGTTAAAAATAAACAATACAAGTACGGTAAAAAAAAAGCAGCTAAATAAATAAAGCAAGCATGAATAGAATATCGTCTGACACCTTCTTCGTTTTAGGAACGAATAGATATTCAAACCATAGAGGATAAACATATTTCTTCAACATAGGTAAATTTCGGAGGTTTGTTAGTTCTTCCCCCTTGCCGATAGGGACGCTAGTACTGTTGCCATTACAGATTTTGCCGTAAATGTCCCATCTTGGTCCTTAATCTATGGATTGCGCAACCAGTCACAGAGTACCTTTCTTATTGCTTTTTACAATCATCATTGTAGTTTTGCAGCGTTACCTACGTGCAGTGGAAATTTATTACGGTTTTCCTGTTTTTTGCAATCACAAGTAATTTTTTGTTGCTTCATTGTTTTTCTAATTTCTAATAATTATCGTAATAATTGCGATTTAACTTGGGCAGTTTTTCTTAGTGTACGATTAACTATATCTACCCCATATGTGAATTACTTGGATTATTTATGCTTAGATGGTTACGTGTCCCTTTTGTGAAGAAATTTATTTTGGGGCTAGGCGCATTGACCACGGGGCAAGTTGACTCGGTGTCTGGTGTGTACTGGTAGCTTGAAAAACAGCGAACACCGAAAAAAGTGGTTGCAATGCAAGATTTTGGGCACACGAGGATTGACCAAAAGGAAACACTCGATTTTTTATTTGTGACTACTGTATATCTGATGATAATATCGTGTAGGAAAGAAGTTACTCAATGTTAATGATTTATTCGTTATTTTTATGTCTGTATAATTTAGAATTTACATTGTACGGCGATAACGCCTTTGTTTAAACTTACTGGTAATAATGAAATTAATTTCTCTTAACTGCGTGTCTTATTTGAGTTTCATTTAAATTTTTATAAAGTGTTGCCAACTTACCCCATAGGTATAGGCAACTTGCCCCGTGACGGGGTAGGTTGACGCTCAATTTTCCTTTTACTTTAGGCTTCCGCTAAACATAAACTACAAAAGCTACAAACTCAAAACTCCGGGTATTTATAGCCCAATGCCTGTTCTTCAAAAATACAGTTAAAGTTTCACAAAAAACTTAAACAAAAAATTAATAAAAATTAATAACTAAAAACTGCGCCTACTAGCCCAGGTCTCCCCTACATTTTAAGATATTAAATATTAAAAATAGTCTGTGTTTTGTTTTTGTTTTTTCATTTTTAATAGTTTTAAGAATCTTGAAGACTCCTTAAAGGATACTCGTGATAAATGGAGATTAAAGATAAACATGAGCAAAACTGAGCACTTAACAAAAAGTTTGGAAGCAGATAGTTTATTGGATGATATAAATGTAAAAACTGTTGAGGAATTCAAATGCCTTGAATCTGTCGTTCATCAAGATGAAACATGGCAAAAAGATGTAGAAAAGAAAATAGGTGAAGTCAGAAGAACAATTGCGATGTTGAATTCTGCTCTGTGGGGTATAATATTCTCCTCAAAACTAAACGATTAATTTGCAACTCTTTGTAACTAGTATACAATTGTAATCATAAAAAATATTTGGAGATTTATCACCTGTGGCTGGCTAACAGAAAAATGGGTTAATATTAAGGTATTAATTTTTAATTAATTTTCAAAACTATTAAAATGTTGTATTGTCATCGGTAAAACACTTTTGTGCATAATTTTTATAATTCCAGCATATTAGTAAGCGAGTTCAAAATCGATTTAAATGAACATAAAAAACATGCGTTTTCCAAAATTGAGACATACACTCGGAGCAAGTATAAATGAAGACAGTATTCAAATATTTTGCTCAATGTACAGAACTCGTATTCTCAGTTTACAATAAAACCTCCCTAAAGCGAACACGTTCCGTTCCAATAAAAATCAGTCGCTCCGAGAGGTAGTCTCTTAATGGAGGTCATGTTTAAATCTAGATTTTAATTGTTGAAAAAAGGTAACAATTAATGTTACTAAAATTTATTTTCCCCATTAGGAAAAAATATAAAAATTTAAGTATCAAAACAAAAGTTAATTACTTCAGAGTTTAAAAAATGAATACATTGACGTTTGCTTTGGTTTTACGGTTTTTCTTTTATAACTTTTATTTCCAAGTCCTTTCGAAGTTCAGTCAATAAATGCAATTTTTTTGGACGGAAACAAATAATGACGATTTCATTAATTTATCTATTTCTTTGAGAGTTTCCAGACAGAATAGGGCAGGAGAGTTTATTGGCTGTCATTCTGAATTTGTCATCGGGGTATTCATTGCTTAAAAAGGCACAAAGATTTTTAAACACTTAAAAGTTACCGGAATTAAAAAAAAAAAAAAATCTGAACTTAATTTAGAAGTTTGATGAATAATGCGCTCTCCGGAATTATTTTTCTAATAAAACCTCCTTCAAGGGATCAGGAAAAAACGGAATTTGTTTCATTTTCTTCAAAGAAATGGGTCGCTCATGGAGGGAGTTCAACTGCGATGGTCTCCGAATAGAGGTAAAATAAGTATTGAGCCTATGGGAATAAATTTCGTTCCACGAAAAAATGGTCGTTCAAGGAAGTGGCCGCTTAATGGAGGTAGTCGCATAGGGAGGTTTTACTGTATTTTGTTTATTTATGAGTTTCTATTTTTGAGATAATAAATAGATCATACGAAAAAGATGCTTTACCTTTATATAGAAACATCTAGGATCATACTCTATTATATCCACTGGATAATTACAGTGATGGAACGGTGTAGCATCAGCGAATCAATTGACACCACAAAATTTTATTAGTATTCGTCGTCTAATTTCCCCTTAAATGCCTGTCTATTAACCCTTAAATGCCTGATTTTTCAAAAATCATTGTAATAATGTTTTTCGGCTTTCATTTTTTAAATAAATCATGGGAAAAATATTTTAAAAAATCATATTTTGTTTTAAATATAGTTTACTGCTAAAAACAGTTCTTTACTAATCGGCAATACTGGTGTTTAATTGAAAAAATAATTTTCCTTGATAAAATTCTATAATATTAAGCAAGCAAGAATTTTAGAAACTATAATAAGAAATAAATTTTACTTGCTCACTGCAGAACAAAATAGGGTATTTCGCAAGCTTCCAAACAAAACAAAAAGAACAAGTAGCAACAATTGAAAAAATAAATCTATCTTTATTCTTAAACAGCACAAATGTTGCCATCTACATGCTGAAAATCGATTTAATAATATCTTCAGGATGTATTTTATTGGCAACATTAGGCATTATAGCTTCAACATTATTCTAATAGTATTTTAGAGCCTAAATTAGGTATGTTGCCGAAAAGCAACACCAGGCATTTAAGGGTTAAAATTTAGTGGTGACAATCGCCCTACTGCTACGGCACTGTTCCGGCACTGTTCCGTCACTGTAATTACCGTGAAACTTCCATTTAAAGAAGTCTCATCGTTACACTTAAACTCTTCGTTATGAAGAAAATTCGTTCAATAGAAATCAACCCAGATTCACGAAATTTGTATGATGAAATACACATGCATAAAATGAAAAATACACATCAAATAGGAATATTGGAAAAATGTATTTTAAATCGGACAGTAACGTTTTTTAATGCAATGTAGACATATGAGAAAAATTTAATTAGAATAATGTCTAAAAAATTCAATAATAAAGAGAAGTAAACAATAACTAAGCGTACCTTTTCTCTTTTTTTTTCAGTATTCCAAATCCTTAGTTTTAAAAAAGTCTGTAATATTACTTTATATAGGTTTCTTTTAAAAAATACACTGTTCGTAAAAATTTTCGCACTTTTTTAAGTATCCTAACAATTCATCTATAACATTTCCGTGAACCTGGAATCACCTTCTTATTGTACCGAAGGCTTTTAGCATTTTTTCTTTTGAATAGAAATTATTAAATAAACAAATTTCATTTTCATACAATCCGCTGAAATCAATCCATCAATCCATCAATCCATCGCAACAGCAACCTCCCCGTTTGAATATTCTACACGCCACGAATGTGGAATAAACTTGGTTATATAGAATATATTTTTCGCAATATGGAGATTAATTTACATGTTAATGGTGTTCAAAGTCAAGGTTCAGAAGAAAATTTCGTTAAATAGGTATTTCGTTAAAGGGAAGTTCGACAGTATTTATTTCTTCAGCTGGATAAGTTTATAAAAAAATTCACTCAAGGCAAGCTGATTTGTAAAGTATCGATCTCAGAGACCTCCACATGTGTGAGGAGGATTCTGTTCTCCTGAAGTATAATATGCAGTTACAGTTTTAGAAGAAGAAAAATTTCCGTTCCTTTGAAACAATTTATCGCTTTTATTTCATTTAAAATATTAGCGTATAAAGTAGCATAACCACTCTGAAAATCAATTATAATTATTTCAAAAAAATCACCCATTTCTTTAAAACGAAATTTAATATACAGTAAACTCCCGACTATCCGGCCTAATATGGCGGAAGGGTAGGCCGGATAACAAAAAAGCCGGATAGGCCGGAGTTCTATAAATATTTACTAACTTCCTGCACCCCCCTCCCCCCCATTATATTAAAAACACATGTTACACATGTTAGGATAAAATTTATATATAAAGTTGTAAAATAAGCAAAACATTAGCGTAAAACGTAACCTAATTCGTAAAAAAATGAGTAAATCTTATTTTACTGTTTATTAATAAATGATTGCACAAATATGAAAAGTTATGCATAAAATAAAAGAGTCAAAACTTAGGTTTTAGTTTTTGAAAAAGTAGTTGATAGATGACTGCTTCTCCCTGTTAGCCTTCTTTCACGAATCAATGTCCCCCCATTTACGCAAGCAAATAATATCAGCCGGTGTCGCTTCCTCCTGCTGACTCGTAGTTTCTTCTCTATAGTCACTACAACCTTTTTTCGTTTATCACCCATTTCGTTCCATAATCTTTAATAAATAAACACGAAGCACACCAAAAGACTATACGAAAGTAACCAGGATAAGCTGAAAATAACGTCCGCACTTGTTCCATCGCAAAACTGACAAAACAGGTTGTCAAGCCTAACCCCCCCCCCCTCCCCGCCTCCTCCATTTGTGCCTGTCTCTGCTATTGCCTTCTGCAATTCCTTCTTGCTACTTCTTGTCGTGAGTTAACATTTTCCTACGGACGGGAACCTGCCTGTCTCGACCGCTTGCAACATTCCTCATTTTGATTTACTAGGCCGGATAGTACGGAGGGCCGGATAGTCGGGAGCTTACTGTATTCACAGAGTATTTAAAATATACCTTCACTGAAAACTCTGCTCTCATGTTATTTTATATTAATTTTAAGTTCACTCATAATATTTAATTTTATATGGATGCTTTCTTCTTTACAGCAAGTTATGTAAATTTTCGTTTTCTTAGATAAAAATTAGCCGTTCAAGTTATTTAACAGCAGAAAAATAGGATACAATTTTCTAGTGCACATTTTTTGCATCTTACAAATATAAAATATTTTTTAAAAAATTGTATTTCAAAAGATAGTAATTATTTTCGCAACAAAATTTGTGTTATAAAAATAATGTTATGCAGAAAACTGAGTTTGAAGATTTCGTCCCAATTTTGAAAAAGAAAAAGAAAATTCATGCAGCAAAAATTCAGATTCAAGGAAATTTTAATAGCAACGTAGAATCAATCAATACATCTTCATTTTAGCCTTTTTTTTAGGATTCCGTACTTAAAAAGTAAAAACGGAACCATTATAAGATCACTCCTGTGTCCGTCTGTCCATCTGTAACAGCCAATTTACTCGTAAGATAGGGAACGTGGAAACTTCAAATTGGCTGAAGACCAACATTGGCTATTGACCACCTATTTATAGATTATTAACCATTCAGAAATATGTTTAGGAAAAAAGTAAAGGGCTAATTAAGTTACTTCAAAAAAACATCTTTTCTTTGTATATCATGTGGGGTATCCTGTGAAAGCTTTCCTAATGCCGAATTCAAAAATACATTCCTTTTAATTTTAGGTATTATATTTTCAGAGATATCGTCGAAAATATAATGCAAAATTATGTACACCCACCCCCCCCCCCCTCTATTTCCGAATCTACTGAAACTAAAATTATGAAAAAAGTAGGGCAGTAGAAGTTAATAGTTAGAGGTAGTAGACGTTAATATAAACCTTGCAACCTTGCAAGAAAACTATAGCGATTACCCAGGATCAAATACTTTTTGAGAAAATCGCATTTTCTGTTGAACACAAATTTTGATTTGCGCGCGTTCAGCAAAGGAATTGAAGAGCTCTGGAGGTACCAATCGTCTCAGAAGTATAAAATGATTGTTGAAAATGATTTTCGAAAAACATTGCCTGTCATTAGCCGAGATAGCAACCCTTAAAGACAAGAACGGTTTGAACATACATGAAGACACGTGCGGCGTACTCTATACGCCATCGGCTTTTAAAGCCTTGATAACAACTTTTAATGATGTATTTGTGTAATGCAATGCCCACTTACTAAGTCATATAGTTATTGTACGGAGTCCTCTGTGCGCGAGTAATACTCGCGTTTGACTTTTAGTTTTAATACCCATAATGCTAATGTTACAATTACCTGAAATTCAGTTGCTGCACTTGAAAATCAAATTGTATTTAAAATGCTGAGTAATAAAAATAAATGCTCACCTTTTTCTTTTGTGTGTGCGCGTGGGGGCGTTTGTTCCTGTGAAAATCATAATAATGCTAATTTTATAATTTTTTTTTTTCTCTTGGGAAAATAAAACGTGAAAAAGAGATCGGTAAGTAATGCTTACCGCCCCCCCCCCCGATAGTGTCAAAATAATCATTTTTCAAAGATGTTTCAATTACTTTAATACAATTTAGGATCTATATTTACTCGTACGAGTAGTAATTTTTCCATGTGAGTGAAATTATGCTCAGACTGGGTGCTCTAACTCAGAACCTTTATCTTCAATTCCCAATGCTCTTCCAATTCAGATATTTGGAGACATCCCAGCAAACAGAATATTCGCTCACAACAACCATTTGGTCATAAGATCTGGTCTGTTATTTGAAACAACTCAACAGAATAAACAGCAGATAAAAGAACTCACGAGCGCACTACCTGAGGTGCTAGTCGCCGATTTTGATAAGGGTGATGTCGTTGGAAAGATCTTGTCATGAGAAACAAAAATTCCAATAGAACTACAAGTCCGAAATGAACACCACAGGGGCTGCAAGACAAATTTGGGCCACGAGTGGAAAAACGTCTGCAACGCCTGCGTTAAGGGGGCACAAGATCTTTGAGTTTGACGAAATAATGAAAAACATAGCCTTCTTCAAAGTACCAAAACACAAACAATATGCAATTAAGATCTTTCTCTCCCCTCCCTGGTCTAAAGTATATATCCTTAAGTATATTATCCATAAAAATAAATGTTGTTTGTACAAAATTAATATTTAAATTTTAAATTTAATTATTCATCTCACTAATGCGTGATTAAGTGCTGCGCGCATGATAAAACTCTAAATTATGCATAAAGAAAACAATTTTAGAACAAAATAGAATCATAACATACCTACTTATAACTTAAAACCAAAATATACGCAAAAAGTTTTGTTTAAAACTTAATTTTAGCACAAAGTAAAAAAAGTTAAAAAATCTCAAAATTGTTTTCAAGTACAAAAAGATAAATAACCAAATTATCTGATTTTTGTTGGTTTTACCCTGTAGACTATAAAGAAATGCATATTTGGTTAATTTTTTTCTAAGCTGTAGCTTACATAGTTTAAAAGTAACAATGCGCGCAAACTCCAAATTTACTAATCTGAGAAAACGCTTTTCAAATTTTCAATGTCTACGGACCTTCTATTATACTCATCATCTAAAAATGATTATAACTCAAGAAATAATGCAGATTTTTGAATGCGGTTTTTTGCATATTGTTGAGAAATTTTAAAACATTCAGAATAAAGCAAAAACTGGAAATTGATTTTTTGAAAGTTTAAAGGTCCTGTGTCCCCTTAAGCCATCGTCCACAATAACGAGCTCCACTTCAGGGAAAACATCAAAGCAGTTGACTCAATAGTATTTCTAAACGTTAAAAAAATCTATACTTGAAGAAAAGAGCCTCCTCATCTTAGATGAGCGAGATCCTGAACTTCACAGAAAATTGGAAGGAAACATCGAAGCTATGATTATACCTGGAGGTACAACGAAGTGCCTGCACCTGCAGCCCCTTAATTTTGAAACGTTTCATGACTGCAAACTAATAGTCAAACGTATGACTGAAAAGGGAATCACTTTTGGTGTTGCTCGCACCTAGCATTGAGACCTGATGCATTTTAAAACCCTATATTACGAAGTTTGAGAATCGATAAAATTTTTCTGTTAAAATAATATTTCTTGATTTTACAAATGTCTTGATTTGTAAAAATGTAACTTTCGAGACCGCTTATTATCGGACTATTAACCTTGAAGTTAAAAAAAAAAAAACATTTAAAAATAAAAATTAGTTAATAATAAGTATAAAATATTGAAAAAAGTTTAAAAATTCCTTCAAGAACCCATGAATTTGATTTTGAAAAATTGCAACATTATTTTCACATTTTTGGCGGGGAAACAGTTGGCGGTTTTTTTTTTTTTTTTCAAAAGTTGAGCTTTCTGACAACCCTAGCCAAATGTCATAGCTCTTCATAGATTAACATACAAGATCGGACACTTTCATAGAGTGTAATTGTAATACGATTGCGATCGCAGCGCCTTTAGTGACAATGGGGAAGAAACTTCCCATCCTTGTAATATTTTTGCTATTGAGCGTTTACCTTATTAGGATCTTTCTTTTTTTAATGTTGCATGTTTACGTTTTCAACAGAATGTTACACCGAACATGAACATAGAATAGATATTCTATTCCAGGGACGGCGAACCTATGGCACGCGTGCCAAACTTGGCACGCTATAGAATATTTTCGGCACGGCCTTGATTGAAATCCTAAAACAAAATAGAATGAAAGTTCAACAAAACACGCAAACTTATACAAGCTGTACTTTTCTTTATTTTATTTTATTTTATTTTATTTTATTGGAAAGCAACTAAGTGAATTTCTAATTTATTTCAGCGTGGGCTCATTAAGTTATCAAATTAAGAGAAGGTTGGAAAAATGTCAGGCAAACTCATAGTGATGAAACTAAAGCGACTTGGTATAAAATATGTAATTTTTACAATTGTTCGCTCTATTTATTCCGGCGAGTCATTATTTTTGGAAATGATACGAAAATCTTAAATGTTAGAAACCCAAACCACTTGTGAGATAACTCAAATTCAGCTTGCATCTTATTAAAAATGAGTAGGTTGAACACCTATTAATATTTGGCATAACCGATACCACATTCACCATTTTATTACTTTATAATATATGTTAGTCTAATTATTAGATGTAATATACATCTAATAGTTGTAATATACATCTAAGATGTAATATACATATGTCCCATATTTTAAAATACCAATGAATAAAAATCCAGAAATTTTGATCCACTAAATTATTTTTTTTTTTTTTTTTGCTTGGCACGTCATGGCCACGTAAATTCTTTTTTGAACAAAATTGGGCACGTGGATGTAAAAAGGTTCGCCGACCCTGTTCTATTCTATATATCTATTCTACGTTCATGCACGGATATATATATGTATTCGTACATGATGGGTGAACTATTTAAATGCAATGAAAAACAAGCTAAAAATTTCGTCTTGAATATTATACATCATGTAAATATGATATAATTGGATTTAAAGCTCCATAAAGCGATGGTGCAATGTTAAAATATACGAAATATCAGTGGCGTAGCTACCATTTTTGGCGCCCAGGGCAGGAAGAAATTTTGCGCCCCCCCCCCCCCCCCAAAAAAAAAAAATCACATTACTTTTCCATGAAAATTTCAAAAACTTAGCGGAACGTTCACGGATGTGACTGTAGTTTTAAGCGTTCAAGTAGCAACATTGAAAATAAATTGTCAAAAAACCACATTTGCTAAAACTCCTAAAATTAGCCCGATTATGGAAAAAAATCTCCTGTTTCAAAGCGGCAGTCACCCAAGAATTTCAAATTGCTATACCATTTTTTAAGATAGAGGGGAAACCAAAAATATTTCTTGAATCCTTCTATCAAAAGTTAACGATTATGCAAGAAATAAATTTGCATTTATAATTTTTTGTACATTTTTACTTTAGTTTGAAATTTTTAAGGGCAACGAATTTGGTCGAGATCTTAATATATGCTCAATCACACCCAAATCGGTTTATAAATGCGAGCGCAGTCGCATGACAATGATCATATATTTATAGATACATACTATATACATAGATGAAAAGGATAATAATTAAAATCCTTTTTAAATTCAAAATTTTAATTAAAAAATTTAAAACCTTTAAGTTCTTTTTTCCTAACTTTAGATCTTATATTCTAAAATCCGTCTAACCCCTTGTAACTTTGTTTTTCAGCTCAACATTTATTGCGTCCACCATTAAATTCAGAGAGTAACAACTTAAGATTGAAAATGCTGACGTTTGGATAAATTTCCTTCGTTTGTGGTTAAAGCCTTGTGCTTCACAGATCCCGGGAATTTTGAAGATCTTGACCACATGTCAATTAAGAGCTTATTAACCAATTAAACTAAATGTTCCACACAAATTGA
Organism: Maratus speciosus; assembly: GCA_963932465.1. Taxonomy (NCBI): domain Eukaryota; kingdom Metazoa; phylum Arthropoda; class Arachnida; order Araneae; family Salticidae; genus Maratus; species Maratus speciosus. The sequence continues at coordinate 574,964,123 of OZ010792.1, forward strand.
TATCTTCGCCCCCTGCTGGAAAACATTGCTAACATATTGGCAAGAACGCGCAAGAAAAATATTAGATTTTGCCCATTTGAGATGCCTGCACAACCTACGACCATGTAGGTCCCGAAATTGACGTAAATGGCTCGTGAGATATGCGCGGACATGATTGTGAGATGCAGCGACGAAATAAATGAGTTCAGTCCTCAAAGAGGTTCCCAAGTCAAATTCATTTCTCCAATTAATCTCCCAGTTATTCCTTACATGGATAGATATGTAGTTTTCTCTACTGCATATGCGCTGAATTTAAGTATATATCAAATATATCTAACTTTTAAAACGATGAAAGTAGCCATTTGTACTGGTCGTAGTACTAGGAAGGCTGAAAAGTCATACTTTGTTTTTTATACGATTTAAAAAAGGAATATTTGAGGATAGGTCGCCTACATTTTATTATTTGGCTTTTCTCAATGCCAATTCGACGGGAAAATGGAATTTCCAATGAAGAAGAAATAATATCTTTACTTGATCTTCCAGCTAAATCCATTTTGCATTGGTTCACAGAAGTTCCCATCAGACGAAAATATTCATATGAAATGAAAAACGCAAAAATCAGCGTAAAAACCCATCTATGTGTGTGTTTGTGTGACGGAGATGGCTAGAAATATCTACCGCAGTGCAAGTCTGAAAATTTGTGTGAGGGTCGTCCAAAGCAGGTCCTGATGTACACGAGTTTCAGATTTCTAATTTTTTGATAATTAGAGGAGGAAATTAACGATTTTCACTAATCAGAAAAAATTAAGAAAACTAATTAAGCTATCGATTTGAAAATTTCAGAGCATATGTAGAAAAAACTTTACACCAGTGTATAAAATTTTTGAAAATCGGTCGGTATTTTTTCTTAATGTTTTCAAAAAACTGACAGCGACAGTACAAAAGTTCGGAGAAAGAACCATACAGGACAAACATTCATTAAAAAACCGAGCTAAAAAGAAATCTTTTTCCAGCCGACCCCTCCATTTAATTTCCGAAAATCGATGGATCAGAGATTATATGACATGTGGACAATCGACTTAATTATTAAACATCGCCAAATTCTAAAAACATAAAAACATAATTTAAAAAGCATTTTATCAATTTAATCGAAGGTTATTAGTGTGTTCTGTGACAAGAGTCCCGTGATATGAGTTAAAAAGTTCGCCCACAAGGGTTTCTCCTCTTTATTTACATTTAAAAGTATGTTTTCCAAAATATAGACTTATTTTACACACAATTATCGAACATTAACGGCGCATTCTTTTCTCGGATTCTATGAGCCAGATTTCAACGGGAAATGATTCATTCAACTTGGCTTACGATTTTCTTGCAGCTTTTAGCTCCATCTCCAGTGCAAGGAGCGCATTCTTATCTCGGGTTCTATGGACTCAATTTCAACTTGGTTTTCGATTACCTTACAGTGTTTAGTTGTACCTTCCACCGCCAAGGAGCATTTTTATCTCAGATTTCTTGGGACCGATTTCTGCGCAATTTTTTTCTTTCAACTCATTTTACGATTCTTTTCATATTTTTCAAACACGTATGCAGCACGACACTTGCTATACGGAGACATAGGCAGCGGGGACCCATGCCGGGAATTCATTTTGAAAGGAATAAATTTGAATGGGGATTTTTAGTGGTTATAGATGCGTGCGTAGTACTCTCGGTCTACGCTGCCGAAGACAGTGACGACCCATCCCAGAGGTGTTCTTTTGATATCAGAAATGTCACTCAAAGTCGTTAACAGGCCTTTTGGCTTATGAATTGGAGGCTAGACAGCTAGAAACCTTCATCAGCGATTGACAATTATCGATCTCTCCATTCCCCACACCCATCTTCATCGAATTTCTTCAAAACATTCACACAGACACTCACTAAAAAAAGAAAAGTCAACAATTCTTATTTATTGCTAAAATATGTGAAATAACTCCGGTTTAAATCTTCTTTCAATTTAGTGCCCCCTATTTAATATTTTTGCGCCTCAATTCACGTACATAATTATATTAGGTACCAAGTGTATTGAGCCATCCCTAAAAACATTTGCAGAAGCTTTTTCTTTCTTCATCATTTGAATATAACAAAATATCTTACTAAAGAAAACATTCACACGCACACCCAAAAAGGAAAAAAAAAATCAACAATTTTTATTTATTGACAAAATATGTGAAATAGTTTCGGTTTAAACATCCTCTCAATTTGCGCCCCCTGTTTAATCTTTTAACCCCTTAGTTAAGATACATAATTATCTTAGGTACAAAGTGTGTTGATTCATCCCTAGAAACGTTTACAGAAGCTTTTTCTTTCTTCATTATTTGGATATAACAAAATTCTTACTAAAAAAAAAACATTCATACACAGACACACACACACACACACACAAAAGTCAATAATTCTTATTTATTGTCAAAATAGGTGAAAAAATATCAGTTTAAACCTCTCAGGATTTAGCGCCCCTTGGCCTCTGCACCCGGAGTGGCCGCCCCCCCCCCCCCCCATTGCTACGCCACTGCGAAATATTGCACTCTACAAGTCCCAAAAATTTTCATAAATATTCCCATTTGGTAAAAAAATTTTACAGCCGATGTTTTATTAATTTATGAAGTTTAATGCATTAAACAATCGTTACAATAATCTTTCAAAATTTACGCATTTTCACTTTCTCACAGATGAAATAAAAAGATTGTTTTTAATGTAAATAACGTACAATCAGTTCATTAATATTTATGATCTATTGACATATAAGAAATAATAATAAAATTACAGATAGGGAAACAATCTGTTTTACAAATTTTTAGAATTATATAAATCTAAAAGTTTAAATGAAAGCAAAACATAGAGATACTGATATTACACTTGATAAAATTGTATTCGATGCGAATAAATTAACACAATACCCGAATTTAATTTCTTACACTTTTATCTCATTAACTTACATATTTACGTTTTCAACAGAATTTTCTGGAATTTTCTTTTATATTATTATTATTATAATCATCATTTTGTAAGTTAAAGGTGAACGAAAAAGAACGATAAAAAAATAAATAAATAAATCAAACATAAATACAATATCGTCTGCCCTCGCGTCTGCCTCTGCTTCGTTTTGGAAGGAATAGATATTCAAAACATAGAGCGTAAACATATTTCTTCAACATAGGTAAATTTCGGAGGCTTGTTAATTCTTCCCTCTTGTCGGTAGTGACGCTAGTACTGTTGCCATTACAGATTTTGCCATAAATGTCCAATCTTGTATAAATCTAAAAGTTTAGTTTGTAAAAATAGCTGTTTGTCTTGTGTGAGGAGTGGTTTGGACTTCAGTAGAAATTGTAATGTCCTACCTAATTAGCCACAGTAATTTTTCTTAATTGAGTAAAAATATTCATTTACTTTATAATTACTTTTACCAAAGGACCATTTAATACAGCAACATTTCATTTTAAACATTCGAAACTTTATTCCATTCGATTTCAAAAGAAAATTGTTTGCTTATTTTGTATTTCACTAAAAAATAGTTTTCAATGCTCTTGGAAGCTTTTATAGAATTATATTTACTATTTATATATTTATCGTCTGCATAGAAGAAGAAAAGAAAGAAAAACCTAATATTTGTTTCTTATGCTATCAATTACATTAAAAAAAATCGCAGTCTGAATCATTCTAGTAATATGAACTGTACATTTACTCTTCGGATAAAGCGGTGGGGAAAATTGTAGAGCCCTATTTGGCAACTTAACTTACTTTTGGCGTGAGATAAATAAAAATGTAATAATAAAGTATTAAAAGTATAAAAAAGTATATAAAATATGTTTTTAACAGAGAAACTTTATCGGTTCTCTAACTTTTAATGTATAGGGCTACAAATTACACTAGGTCTAATTGTTAGATGCGAGCATCACCAAAAGGAGTTCCCTCGTAAACTCGTCGGCTTATATGTGGTGGAAAAGATTTGACTCATATATACTTTTTGACTTTGTATTAATAAAACCTGTCGTAACTTTCGAACAAATGATCGTACCGACTTGCAGATGGTGCCATTCGATTCAGAATAAAAAAAATACATGATAAATAATATTCCACTTAACATACTTAAAAAATGTTTCAGTTTCTGCCCCCTATCAGGGTTAACCTTTTATGTACTGAATTATGAATTCATGAAAATTTTATCTTCTAAAGCATTTTTCCTGAATTGTTTAAACTACATCAGAAGATTTATCATTTAATCATTTGATTAATTTTAGAAGGAATTTAGAAGGATCCATTAAATTGGAATTTATAGGGATTTTGTGCAATATTTACAAGCCCACTCAAATCTTTCATTTTAAATGTTTTTCGTAGTATTTTGTGGAATTAGAAAATGTACAAATATAATGTTCTTGCAATAGAAATAGAAATATTTTCGAATTGGAAAATCCCCCCCCCCGACACCAAGAAAGGTGAAAAGATGTAAATCATCCTTTTAAAAATATTTTGGTTTTGTGTAATCCATAATGCTTTTGGAACAAGATAAAGTAATGTATCTATAACGCATTCTAAACTGTATTACAACTAATCAATGTTTTAAATGAATTTTTTAACAAGTTATTTTAATGGTACTTATAAGTACCATTATTTTAACTGCACTTCAATCGACCAAAAATCATTACTGAATTTTAAAAACCTCTCATCCTTATATTTTCCTTCCCTATTGTTATATACAATAATTATAATAAAAGAGCATTATAAAATAATACCAAAATTTGTTCGTTAATTACGTTTTTTCTTCTAAAAAAATCTAAAAGAATTTCACTCTCTTGGGATATGTATGTATGTGTTATGGAAATGAAAACCTCATTTTTGAGGGTTTTAAACGAAAGAGTAGACGCTTTAAAAAAAAAAAAAAATCTTAATCGAAAAGTTTTTTCGCGCTGTACGCATTTTAATTAAAATTCCCCGGAAATTGCAATCTAATTTGAAGATCACTTCATTCAAAATTTTATCTTGGTTATTTGTATGATTTTATTTGGTTTAAGGTTTAATTTCTATTGTTATGATTTGTATATAAACTTCGAATAATTGTTTTATTCGTTTCACTGAATAATGTTTGTTCTTTACGTTCGATCGATTAGTTACAAGATGGTTCTACTTTTTGATTTTATTCTGAAAGTGCTCCAAAGGTAATTAGAACTATATTAAGTAGACAAAATAAATTGAATTTATTGATTTCAAGACCTTCTTTTATTATGAAGGGTCTGTGCAAATTTCATTATTGTACCATCAGTAAGTGTATAAAGTTATGCATAGAATTGAATCAAATTTTTTGTGTGTGTATTTGGCTGTGACCAGCAGTTTCTCCTTGAATCTCCAAAAATCTGCACTATCTCCTCAACAAATTATCGTAGAAGAAAGTTATTGGTACCGAACAATTGAAAATAAAGTCTACTTTTAAAGGATGTATATAAAATTTGCTTAGCGAGCCATCTACATATTAAAATGAAGCCAAACTTCATTTTCTTCAATGGCGATACCCAATTTTAACGAGATATTTCAAATCTGCAGTTCAAACTATGCGTAGAAACGAAATTTCAAGTCATTTGAATGATAAGTTTTTGAATTATAAATATTCAAAATTTAGTGCTTCTAATGTTAAATTACATTTTCATATTTTTATTTATATCTCCTTAAATTATACTCCTAATGTGCTAATTTTTTGTGTAGCAATAATACTAATATACCCAAACATAAATATTTTGAATTTGTAATTTTTATAATTTTATGATATGAATTATGGATTATGAAATTAATATTCGAAAAAATTATGAATTGCAACCTACAATTTTTTTTATGGATTTAGATTTATTGAGTCCTGCTTTATGGAAATCCAAAATTTCACATTTTTCTTCTAAGTAGTTTTCAAATTATGCTTAAAAAACGGCAAAATGATGGTTTAAGGGGCCGTCTATAATAGAAGTGACTAGATACTTTGAAATTTCTTCTGCTATCCTGTAATCTTCTTCCTGTAATCAGGCTTCATTCACTTCTTAAGGTGCCTTGATCAAGATGGGGGCTCTCTCGGTTAACAATGGAGTTCCGAACTTCAATTTGGATACAACCCTTAAAATACGCTCGTTTTAAAATAATTAATTTCTCGGAAACTTATGGTACGATTTGCATAAAAATTTGTTTTTAGGCTAAATGAAGGGTGTAGAGTTCATTTATGCTGTCAAAATTGTGTACTGCTATTGAGAAAAACAAAGTTATGGTTCGTTTTAATATGTAGATGGCAACTTAAGGAAATTTTATCTATATCATTTAAAAGTAGACTTTATTTCCAATCGTTCGGTACCAGTAACTTTCTTCTACGATAATTTGTTGGGGAGTTGGTAGGGGGTGTTTACTTTTTTTTTTCCACGACTGTACAACAGAATAACTATAAGTAAAAGAAATATCGATTTTAATAAATATCATGATCGTGATTAACTCGTTTTTACATCCGATTAATTGACTGAAGCTGAAGCTTAAGATGAAAATCAAAGTTGGTATAGTATTGAACAAATAATATTGCAGTACTAACATCTGTAACTACTTTTTGAAATATTAAGATGTATGGATCGAAGAAAGTTTTGGGAACATCCAACTAGTTTTTTGTTTTGTTTTTAAGAAAGGTAATCATTTTTATGGAATTTTTACCACCGAAAAGTATAATTTTTATCGATTAATTATTTTTTTCGAGCTCGTAAAAGATAACAAAAGGCGAAAAAAGGACCTTTTTAGTTTAAATGACCATCTATTTGTCAGAAATCAACTCTTTAAACTAAATGTTGTATAGCTTTATAGAATTGAATACTTGTTCATAATTCGGCGACCCAATACTTTTCAGATGCTCGTGAACGGAGAAAAATGGTCGTCCGATTGCAAATTCACGGCATGTTCATGTAGGTACTCTCCGTCTCACAAAGTGTATTATTCCTTTTTTTACCCGGCTGCCCAGAAGGGTTATGTGTTTCACGCGTACCTGGGTATGTGGATTTCTTTATACCCTCGAAACATCCAAACGGCTGGTTGGATTTTAATGAATGAGGCCTCTATCGATTCTTCTTAACCGCCCAATGATTATAGACTAGATTTTGTTTTCATAAATTCAAAATGGCGGCCGTATAATACAAAATGGCGGTAGAGACGAAAAAAAATTTTACGCACCCTATTGAGTGGCCTATCATTGGATAGGTCTTTCAAAATGAATACGATGTTTCATTGACTATTCGACAGCCAGAAGCTCCGTTTAAATATTACACAACCTGGAAGTTGTGTAGGTAGGACCTCTAGCCTTACTGCAGCTCTAATCATCATAGGCATCTATAGGCTTCATCAAAACATTGTTTATAGATAGGAACTAACAATTAAACACAACTTAAAAGTCATCAATACAGGTAAATAAAAAAATAAGTAAGTAATATTAAAAATAGTTTCACATTGATGAGAAATAATTAATTAGTTCGCTTTTTACGCAGTCGGGTTTTTTGATTTTTTAAATTTAATTTTTACTTGTTACACGCAAAAAATTTAAATGTATAAGTGATATTTCAATAAATATAAGGCAAGAAGTTCACAGGTGATATCCTTTTATTTTTACTGAAAAGAAAATCGTACAAATCACTTGAATTTTAGGCCAAAGTATAACTTTCCCTTAACTTTGAAAAGAAAAAGAAATGGGTAATATGGTGATATGAATATTTTACATTAAACTCGAATTCTAGAAATTATTTTTATTGAATTCTTACTCAATTTCAAACCAGGTTAAAATGAGAGACAATAAAATTGTTTTATTGCATCTTTTGAGCAGGCAACTGAAAATATCTATAACGTACAATATTTGTTTAAGAATATATATTTTTATTTAAGAAACGACATCAGAAACACATTTTGAAATCATGGCACTTTTTTCTCAGAATAAAAATGGCTTTCTTAGCTTGTAAGTGTACTTGGGAAGTTATTAACTATAATTATTTTAAGTTTGATTTATTTATACTAGCTGAACCACCCGGCGCTGCCCGGACCCCTGATAATAATCTTAACCCTTCACAGTACAAATTTTTCCATTTTTATGATTTTTTTTTTAAATCTATATATCGGTTTACTAATGGGGGAAATATTTTAAAAAATTAAATTTCAAAATTTCAGCTAAAATTTGATATTTTATGGTGTGTGCCTTATGTACACAGTTAGGGTTTTAAAATATTGTATTGCTATATTTTGCAACTAAATGAGCTTAAATTAATTAATTTTATCTGCTTAATACTCTGCAACTTTTATTATATTAATATTTTTAAGTATTCAGTAAAAATATTGAAAGTAAATTTTATCTTAATAGCTTGATCGAATTTTTTTGTTGTTTGTTGTTAAAGAATAAATTCTAATTTTTTGTATAATGAAGCCATCTGACATGGACAAAATAAGTGTTATTCCATTCTTTGGAATGTTCTTGATCTGTTACAGTGATCATATTAGCTAAATCCATGGCACATAATGAAAATCATAATGTTTTTAGGTGTGTGCCAGATATGGCACGTGGTGCAGTGAAGGGTTAAATGAACTTTAAATTTGTATGATTTTATGTCTTTAAGGGGTCTGGGACACAAAAATCTTCAAATTTTGCAAAAACATTTTATTTCATTAAAGTTTCTCTGTTTTTTACTGCTTAAAATGACATTTAAATCATGTTTCTATCTGAATTAGAACAAAAAATATTATTATTTTTTTCGTCTTGGTTTGTTTTCAAAATCTAGCTTTCAAGCAATGGCTGTCATGGAAAAGACTTCTTGTAAAAATGCGTTTTTCTTCATGATAGGTTTTTTCACCATTTCTCGTATTTAAATTCTTATAACTCGAGAGCCGTTAAAGACAAAAGGTTCAAACTTGGAACATATATTTTTCAATTGTTTTACTTTAATTTTGATTCAGCATATTTGAAAAAAATATTTACTTTTAAAATATGATTTTTTTTTAAAGTTGCACCACTTTTTTTTTAATTTTTTCGTTAAATATTTTTAATTTTTTTATAAATCAATATTTTTAAAAATGCTGAATCCATATTAAAACTTATATATTTCTGTTTATTCAAATGAAAAAAAAATGAAATTCTATAAATAATATTTCGAGTTATAACGGTTTTAAATTACCCCCTTTTTAAATAAATTTTAAATTTTTTTTAAAAAATATGAGAAGTTTTATCATGTTATTTTGTTTACAAATGATAAGGTTAACCATCACAAAAAAATTCAGAATTTTATCTCAATAAATAAAAATTATTTTAAAATGTGTCCCGGACCCCCTTGACTGTGAAAAATTGATTAAGAAAAAAAAGCTCTATATGTAGCGGTAAAAGGTCTCAAAATAACTGCAACGGAAAAGGGGGGATGCTTCCGATGCCTGTGCATTTTTCGTACTAAAATATTGGTATTTACATGTAAAAATAACTGTTTTACGCGTAACTTTATTTTTTTTTTTTTTCACATCAAAATCCTGAGGGAAATTTTTCGATTTTCAAACTGATTATTTGATCCTTAAACCCGATTATACCTGAATCAAATCGATACTCCATCATTAGCTAATTATCAAAACCAATTATCTGTCCGACTCGTCCTGGGAACAATTAAGTCCAGGTCTGGCCCGTCGCAAGTATGTCGAAAAAAAATGTAAACCTGCGTCCTACCTAACCCGACCGAGTCTGTTGAAAAAATAAAGCCTAGAGACACAATCAGCGTAACTCCGTGCAATTCTTGCTAGATAAAATAAAATTCATCTTTCTTTTTTTTTCAGAGTAATTAAGCAAGAATGAAATCGTTATTTATATTAAAAGCTTCATAGTACATAATTCTGTCAAGCTTAACTTAATTCATATTTTATTAAAAATGTATGAGGGACATTAAGCTTGATTTAGCATTTATAATTCATTTTATTTATTATTGAAGAAATTTTTGAATAACTCTCCGTTGCACACTCTTTGTGAAGCTTCCGGATGTAATTCTCTGGTGTTGTAAATTTCCTTGTCTATGTCGTCCTTGTATATTGACGATGACTTATAAGCGGGCTCCTGATGTCAAGCACACAAGTCAGATGTATGTGTTCAATAAATAAATAAACGGAAGTTCATAATTCTGTTAAATTTGGCTATTTTAAATGATTATGTTAAGATTTAAGTTATGCAATTTAAAACTCTATTTTTATATATTCTTATTTCTATAATTAATAGGGTGTGTGTAAGTGAGAGAGTACATATTTATGAATGTTTGTATGTTACTTTCAAAATTTCCGCTAAAAAAATTCAGGTTTTAATATCACTTTTATTTTAGCTTCCACCTTTATTTAAATTATTATAAATGTGAGTATTTTATTATAAATCTATGCATGCAGAAAATAGTAACATTAAAAATGAAATAACAGCCAGCAAAATGCAGTTGAACAATTCAAAAAACATCTCCATCATACCAAAACATATAATATCAATATTTTCTTGTTCTAGTAAAAGCAAATATTATTTTTTTGAAAGATTACAGTTGAATGTTAACAAATATATGCAAAAAGTTTCCTTTGAATTCAGACCAGATCCTTCAGAGTGCGGCGTACCATTGCAAATTTAATGACAATAAAGATGTGGGCAATGTTTCCCAGAATTTGTTTTTTTCATTTTGCGTCATGATAAATAACGATATTCTGAAAAATATGAAACTTTTATTGATAGCTGTTTTACACTATAACTTGAAAGTGTATTTACTCCGTTCAGTAAAAAAGCGAAAAGTTCTTCCGAAAAATTCTATTTGAATATTTACCGCTTTTTATTTGTCCTCAAATACTTCTTTTCAAAATATATAGGGAAATATAAAATAAATAATTCAGAAAAAGTAAACGTCAAAATTTATTCATATAAATTTTCATCTGATAACATCTTTTATCCCTGTAAATTATTACTCAAGAAAGAGCTTTATGAATAATAATTCTTAGAAGTATCTTCACGTCTGCTGCTATTTGAATTTCGGAATTTGTTTTTACGAATAAACTACGGCCTGTTATTGATGGTAGAGGTCTGTCTGCACGGGTCTACATTTCTTGGCCTGTGCCTGGCCCGGTCCGAACGAAACCTATCTTGACTCAGTCAAAACCCGTGTATTAACTAAAAGTTTGGCAAGGGAACAGCCATTTATGTTATGTATGCCCGTTTATGTAAGATTCATTAAATAAATCAATGTAGTTAAGAATAAAAGAAAAAGAAGAGCATTAAAAACCTCATAGCTGTTGAAGTTACATAATAACAAAAAGTAGATTTTTGAAAAGATTTCTCTCTAATTTATAAAGGTATATTTCCAAAGATTCCATTAATAAAATGTTCATTATCGCTATTATTTTTACAAAAATTGTTGCCTGTCTGACATGTCCTGGGAACAAATAAGTCCCGGTCCGGACCGGCCAGAGTATGTAGAAAAATCGTGTCTGATCCTGGCCCAGCCCTAATGAATCTTAAAAAATAAAACACGGGCTAAAACATGACCGACACGTTCTAATTTTCCGATCAGACCTCTACGGTGGAAATGTTAAATGTTTGTATTAATGGTATCAAACTAGCATGAGCTCGTAAAGGCCATTTATAACTTGACCCAGCCACGTCCATTGACGTAAGGAGAACTGCTCAACGAGGTTAACCAAGTTGTAGGTTACTAACGACTCCCCATACGCAGTATCTCGTTTGGTGACTTTCAGCTCCGTGGTAGGAGCAGCACACATTGAGACCTCGAAAGCCCCAAGCGGTTACAGGACGTTTATTTATGATTTTAAAACAATATACAAACCAGGCCAAAAACCGTCTGTGCCTCGGAAGTCCCAAGCGCGACACTGGGCAGGATCTGGATGAAAAAAGTATGACGTAAGAAATTGGTGCTTGAACAAGGCAGAATATATAAACGCGAGTCCTCACTGCCGGAAACAGCTTTTCCTGCGCGACACGAAGCAGTAAGGTATTGGTAGAGTAATTTCAAGATGAAAAGTCTTTAGCTGTTTGGGGCGAAACACGCTATTGATAGAGTGAGCCATCTAGGGCTTTGTGCAGTAGTGGCGGTTACACAGGTGGCCACAGACGCGGTAGCAGAAGTCCTTGATGTGGCACGGGAAAGTCCCAGAGGAGAGGTGTTGGACGTGATGGTGGGAGATTCCAGGTACTTGATGGCTATGGAGCTGGTTTGACAGAGACGAACTTCTTTGATGAGGGGAAAGCAGTGTCTAGTCTTTGGCGTTCATTGGAGTAATAGAGCTTAAAAGTAGGGCAGATGTTTTCAGAAGTTTTGTGACTTGTTTCAAAGACAGTACCATGCTGACTGTTGTGGGAATTACAATTTATGCAGTGTTGTTGCAATTGCTACAGTCCCTTTCTACGTGTGGGTTGCCACAGTTGTCACATCTCTCTTCAGATTTGCATGCATTAGTTGAGTGGCCAAAGGCTTGGCAGCGCCTGCAACGGAGCACTGAAGTGAACGGTCGTTCCAAGCATCTTGCCGGGCCGATGTAAATGTCGCCCTGGAGGACTAAACTTTTGGCCTCAGTGATAGGGAGAAGGACGATCCAGTTGACTGCATTATCTATTTCAGCGGGTGAAGATTTTAAAATTTGCACATCTTTGGTGTACACTCTCAGGAGTGTGGAGATGCAGTCTTTTATGAATTCTTGTGATGTTTTGATGGGAACATTTAATAGAATTATCTTTTGTTGGAGGGTTCTCTTGTTAATTATATTGAAATGGGTATTGACTGAAGGGTCTTCCCGGAGGTCTCTTGCGAGGGCCATGCTCTCCACTTCAGTTCTGCAAACTATTTCTAGGTGGGACTTTTTGGCTGTTATATGTTGAACCACTGCGAAGAAATAGCTTAACCTTTTTTGTAGTAGATTTTGCTTGATAGCATGGCCCGAGAGGAAGCGATCACTCTGTTTAGGAAGGATGGAGAGCGTTCTGTTGGTTGTATTCTTTGCGTCTGTACTGTAGGTTAATAGATCCTTGGGTAATGTGTTCGGATGTTTTACTAGTGTGTTAGAGGCTGATTCTGGTGGATTGGGTTGAAAGCTGTGGGCCACTGGATGGACAGAAGTGGTGGGCATCATCGCTAGTATGGAGTCTTAAAGCGTGGCTATTTCGCTCAGCTTGTCATCAAGTACTTCCATGTGCTGAGCGAAAGCTTCTTGAATGGAATTTCGAATCGTGTCTGTCACGGGGATATCCATGGTAGGAATGTCTATTTGGTTGTAGTGTTCTTCAATTTTAGCTTCATTGGCTTTATCGGAGTTCACTAGTGAACGGATAAATCCCTTGTTTTTATTATTTAGATTTAGAGTGTTCGTGTAAATTTTCAACAGCTCTACAACGCTTCTGGCTGCTCTGGCGCTAAGAGTGGACTTCGAATCGTTGGATATTGAAGTTGTGATGCATTTGGATTTTTTAATTAGTTTTTCAATGCTGTCAGATGTTGTGTTCGGTGTTTCCTGGCCGGAGTACATCGCGTCCAGGCTCTCTGTGCTGGAAGGAATTTTATCTCGAAAATTCCCAACTTTCTGTCTATCAGATAGTTTCAAGTTCGGGCGCTTAAATCATGAAGATCCGCCGGTTGAAACATGGCCTTGATTCTGTAAAGATGGAAGTTCAGGATTATGCGACTAATATAGATGAGATGGAAATTCAGGATTGTGCGGCTAATATAGATGAGCAGATCATTGAACACCAGGATACTGCATCACGTACGTGAGACACCCAACTCCAAGTAATTTTGAATTTGAAGAAGCAGAGATATCGTTGTCTTTGTTGAATACCTACCTTTGCGCGTGCTATAGAAATAGGGCGATAAGATCAAAAAGGAGGGAATTTATATATGAGCTTGTTGGAATTAAGTAACATGATGGAAAAAAGCAGGAAGCTCGGTCAACAGGTACTTGTATATATATTTAAAATATATATAGAATCATTTTTCAAATACATATTTTTAAACCGCTTGTTTTCCGAAATTTAGTTCAGATCTTACGCATTGATGACTAGTAGGTGTTTCTTTCAGGCTTATGCTATGGTCATAGATGAATTGCGACCTAAAATACTATGCTAGCTATTTAAATAACAAACCGTATGGATAAAAATATATTCGAATTTTCGATATACCTTTGTAAACAAAATATGCCGAAAAGCTGAAAAAAAATTCCAGACATATTCATGGGAAATAATATGCAGCACAGTCTTCGAGGAACGTTTCTTGAATGCATCAGAAATTTCTAGGGCGCTAGCTCAATTCGCATATTGTTGCCGTCAACTTTGATCATTAGTGTTTCAGAACTGAAAGTCAGAATTTTTTCTGGAAATTGTTTTTGGGAACAACTGCCCATTTTATCTCGGGGTTATTAGTAATTTTTTATTTTTTATTTTTTTTTTTTTTTGCGGTGTAAGATAGACCTTTAAAAAAAGAAAATATAGCGATTTCACCGGAATATTACATTTCTTTTTAGTTCCTATTTGAGTATTTTTACGGATATCGTATTGATAAAAGAATTCAGTCTCCATAAAATGAAAGATAATAGGAAAAATTCACCATATATATTGTTCGTTAAATAGATTTCTTTGTAAAACTTATATTGTTTTCAAACTTGAATGTAGAATTATGAACAATGAGCTATGAACTTGAAATATGTTGTTGAAAATGTTTTCAAACATTTTTTGAAGTAACATATAATTTTCTTTCACTAAATTAAATACATATAAAAAATTCTATATATTCTGTTGAAACGTCATATTCACCTTAATAAAGCAAAATAAATAACGTGAATACATTGATTCATTTATTACTAAAATAGGTGCAAATATATATCGGGAGATTAGAGAGAGATGGGACAATTTTAACAAAAATATTTTTTACAAATTATCTTTCGGTAGTAGAAACAAATCCCTTCCGACTCGGCCTACTGGCGGAGGTAGATTTAGGAAGTAGGAGGTAAAAGTTAAGTTCTAATTTCACCAATAAAACTTAAATCAAGTTAGATATAAACCCAGTTTAACAATTTTATCTGGCCACTTTTGACGAATTTTTTATTTCATTTTTCTGTAAGAGCTGGTTTTATCAGAATCATATTAAGGCGGTACTCAAAAAAATATTTTTCCACGCTCAACAACTGGAAACTTTCTGACACATTTTTAGACTCATTTTGAAAATTAAAAATATGAAACTTGCTGACGTGAGTTTTTGAAGAGATTTATAAGTGACCTGTGTTTTTATTTTTCATTCAATTAATTAGAACTTGATTTACAAACAATTATTTTCTCAGTACGACCATTTTTTTTTCCGTTTCCAGCAGTATCGCTTCTTGAAATTCGGTTCAAAATGCCCAGTTTGACCGCATTTTTATAAAAATATGTTCTGCCTTTATCAAAAAATCGACCAATACGACACATTATATAGTTTCTGAATAAGAGAACTTCCTAATTGGATGCGTTTAAGAGCAAAACTGAATTAAAAATGTCAGAAAATAAGCCGTTTGGATTTGAATACAACCTTAATACGGTAATTTTTTCGTCAACCCCTATTTTTCTTTAATTTGTTTTTGCTGTAAGAGTTGGTCCCATCAAAACCTTGTCAATATGAAAGTTGTAGATAATATTGAAAATATGTATAATAAACCTAAGCGGATTGGATATCTTGTGAATTGACGAAGTTGTGAATTTTTTTCTTCTTCAACCCCCGCTCCCCCATTTTTTTTTGTTCGTTTTTTTGGGGGGGGGGTGGGGGGGTAAGAGTTGGTCCTATCAAAAACTTGTCAATATAAAAGTTATAGATAATATTAAGATTTATAATAAGTTTAAGTGAATTTAATATTTTAAGAACTGGCGAATGTTATGAATTTTTTTCTCCCTCAAACCCTTTCTCTCCCCCTGAGTCCATTTTTAATTTTATCAAAAATCTGTGATACATAAATTTTTGGCCCCTTTCCTAGAAGCAATAATAACTTTAAACTGATTTGATATGTATTATAATTAAGAAGGTATGGGGGTTTCTCGGTTTCCCCCCTCCCCCTTGTTCCGATTTTGTCCGTTAACGAACTTGACCAAGATTTTCTACCCTTTGATTTTATGTATCAGTTTGGAAGAGATTTGTGCAGAATTATGGAAGCTGTCGTGTCCATAAAAAAGTGATATAGGTAGGTAGATAGATAGATAGATAGATAGATATAAAGTTTTGAACGCAGGGGGGGGGGGGGGGGAGTCTGGGTTCTAGGTTGTCATGATCGGCGTAGATCTGTAAAAAATTTTCAGAAATTCCAACATAGGGTAGATTGCAATAGGTAGTATTTCTTACGAAATCTACCTAAAATGGAAATTTTCAGAATAGAATCTTGAAACATTTTAACATATTTTTAAAATATAAATTTTATGATAATAATTAAAATTAAATTAACAAGAAAAATGTCCCATCCCTCCCTTGCTTTTGAAATGAAAATTCATATTTAATTTTCAAAAATGGGGTGAAAAATGAAACAGTGTGAAATTTACATTTATTCCTAAGGTTTATTGTAAATCACAACATTTATTTTAGCTATAGTATACTTTGTAAAATCCAAATCAAATTAAAAATATGCTTGTGCCCAACTATTGCCGCCAATTAATTTTGATGGATGTAGCTTTGCAATTATGTCTTGTTTATTAATGATGGAACATTCAGTTTGTTGCGTGAAGATGAAATTTTCCTTTTCATTTCCATACATAGTAGTGTATTGCCATGTAAAAATAAAAGTTTGCAGTTTGAGTTCAATAATTATTTCAAAACAGTAATATATCATTTTAAAAACCAAAGGAAATTGATATTATAGAAATAAATATAAATATTTAATACTGATGGTTGATATTGATAAATAATTCATAAGTAAGAAAAGGAAAACTTGCACTGTTTTAATTTTTCAATGCATATTTGTTTTTAAAAGAATCAGGAAATTAGTTAAAACTCCTTTTTAACTTGCAAAATAATAAGTTTTATTTGTTACACTATTCAATTCCAAAACAAGATAGTCTTATAAATATAAAATGCTAAACAATTGTATGTAATTAAGCATAATTATTTGGATAGAGATATCATTTGGGAGGAATGGGACATGTCCCAACCCTCCCTGAATCATAGTGTTCCATTCCTCCCTTAGAGCAACATTAAAAAAACAGTTTTTACTACAAATGTGTGTCTTATGGGCTTAATTTAATCGTTCATTCATAAAAAAACATATTGTTGAGTTTACAAAACATTAAAAACAATAATGTTAGCAACAAAGAATGAGATTGAAAATTTACACAGAAAATCAGAGTAGTTGCTTACTTTTGATATTGTAAAATAGTCCGTTTAAGTCACAAACTCATAGATGTTTGCAACTAAAAAGATTTATAGCAACAAGTATGATGCAATGATTACTCCATCTTGTGGAAGAGTTATAAATTAAAAATAAAGCTTATTTTAAGATTTATTGCAGACATCCCATCCCTCCCTAATCTCCCTAATATAAAAGTTTTAAAAATTAAAACTATCAAGATGTTAAAACACAGATGTCAAATCATATCAAAATTTCCCGAGCGGTTTCAGCTAAACATTAGTCATCATCAAGGGAGTTATATTATAGAGATATTAACAATCGGTAAAAAAAAAACAGATGATGTATTATCTTTTCATATACCACGTATATGGTATAATTTACTTGGCATTTCCGGTGCATTTGGTTTTAATTGCCCCCTCCTATTTTCTATAGCATCTCCTCGTCTTCTTTCCCTCCCTTCTACTTATTGTTTTTGGTTTTGACCCTTGCTACTTAAGGGTCCTGTTCCTGCCGGCGAAGACACTCACAAGCTAATGCTAATCCTATGGAGAGGGATTTTTCTAATATCTCGTTTGCATTTCGACATTTTTAAATAATTTTTTTTGCATTGGATAGCCGAGGTCCGTCTCTACAGCGCACCTTGGTTACTTTTTCGATTTTGGTCGCAGATATTTTTAATAAAGTTACTTTCATTTTCAAAACCGGTTCTGAAAATGAAAGTGTCATTTGAAAAAATATCTGCAACTAAAATCGAAAAAGTAACCAAGGTGCGCTGTAGAGACGGACCTCGGCTATCCAATGCAAAAAAAAATTATTTAAAAATGTCGAAATGCAAACGAGATATTAGAAAAATCCCTCCCCATAGGATTAGCATTAGCTCGTGAGTGTCTTCTCCGGCAAGGACAGGACCCTTAACCAGTATGCATCTTTGAAGCTACAGTATTTTCCCCTTTTAACTCTTCAGATGATGGCTAATGTTTAGCTGAAAGCGCTCGAGAAATTTTGACATGGTTTGTCATCTATGTATTAACATCTTGATAGTTTTAATGTTTTTAAACTTTTGTATTATATTTGCACCTGTTTTAGTAATAAATGAATTGTGAATCAACGTTGTTTATTATTATTTTGTTTATTTATTTATTTCCCTAAATGAAACTAATATTTCATAAGTTTTTAAACGCTTAGAAATAAGGCAGTTTTTATTTCTTGAATTTATTCATTAAATTAATAAAAAAAAATTATTACAGATTTGTTTAAATACATATACAGTGCATACCATATATTTCTAAAGCTTCAAAATCCTTTTTAATAGTTTCCAAAATGTAAATTAATTTTTAACACAATTATTCAATTGGTGAATAAAACATAACAGTTGTAAATTTCCAAGTGGAGGGGGGTGGAGTCCGCGCCAGGATTCGAACCAGGGATAACTTGGCTGAAGTCGCCAATGCTCTGCCAACTGAGCCATACCGGACGCATCTGGAAAACTAATTCACCCAACTAATCTTTAACGATCACAACATTTGGTCTGATATCTGGATCAGCTCAACAGAATAAATCGAAGGTTATTTTTAGAACTGCAGAAAACGCTGCATGCGTAGATTATTTTTTAACAATTGGTAAATAAATCATAAGAGTTGTAAATTTTCAAGTGGGTGAAAAAAAATAACCTTCGATTTATTCTGCTGAGCTGATTCAGATATCAGACCAGATACTGTGATCGTTAAAGGTTAATTGGGTAAATTCGTCTTCCAGATTCGTCCGGTATGGCTCAGTTGGTAGAGCATTGGCGGATTCAGCCAAGACATCTCTGGTTCGAATCCTGGCCCAGGATGTCCAACATAGTTGAAAAGTACTTATGAAATCGGTTCGTCTGGCCGTCTATCGTTTCGTGCTGTAACTCGCGTAAATATACTCGGATAGCAATGTAATCAATATATGTTATTGAGGCTTACTATGGCATGTTCGATATAGAAAATAAAGTGTGTAGCATTTATAGTTCGTTTACAAGGTCACTCAAAAGAATTCCTTTATATTAGGCTCTATGAGGAAAAATCGTTTGCAATGTATTTTAATGATGTTATACTATTTAAAACATATTGATCACTGTTTCATATACAAGGCGGCCATAAATAAACTGACGGTACTCAGAGTGTTCTGTAGCCCGATCTAGTTGAGATAATGTCGCCAAATTTTGTCAGAAGATTAAACAAGACGGGGGACGAAGGATTCCGCGAAAATAAAGTTAGTCACCGCTAGGGGAATATGTGGTGCTGTATAATAGAAAAATAGTTTTTAAAAATGCAGAATCAATACTAAAACCGTTATATGGGGCATTCTCACAATCTTTTGACTTTTATGTCCCTGAATAATAATTTTTATTTTAATACTTTTTTTTTTGTTTCGTATACTGAGGAACATCCCATTACATGATTGCATAACAATATTAACGAGATAAATGAGTTTTGTACGATGTTGAGTGTCCAAATACCAGGAAAACACCTATACCGTCTCGTGTCCCTGATGTTAATTTTTAGGTTTGGAGCTGTCTGTATAAAATTGTTTCAATAAAAGTAATTCGATGTAATTTTTTTTCGAACTGGGACAATTGTTTTATATAAATATGTAGCAAAAAATTAACCTGCACACATTTTTAGGGTTGATATTATTTTTTGAACTCTTGTCCCTGAGTTTTTCATCTTTACCGTCCCTCTTGCTAAACTTATACAGAAAATCACTTCAGATGCAGCCGCAGAATTTTTTTTCAAGTTTTTTCTCATGCAGAAGTATGCTAGAGAAAGAATGTCTGAAATTCTTTGACAGGAAATTGACTGCAGAATTTAAATCAGCATTTAAATATCAATTTCAAGATCGTGGCTTTACTGGTAGTCTTGCCATCCCCAAGGTTTATTCCTGCACTTTTCGAGGTAAATTAAAAAAATAAAATAAAATAAAATAATTTAATCCAATGTTAACAACTGTTTCTAAAAATGAATGAATATTGTGGCTATCATTTAGTCTTAACATGATTTTCCTAAAAATAGGTGGTAATTTTCCTTACCGTTCCATCCTTACCGTCCCTTTTTATCCCATTTCGTCCCTTTTATCCCATTTCGTCCCTTTTTTCCTATACCGTCCCCTGTTTTTACCTTACCGTCCCTTCTTTAACACCCCATTAAGACAATGTTTCAATGTTAAGACAAAAATTCTCTATTGAAACTGCTAGATTTTTATTATTTTGTATTTGAGTGTCCTGTGGGTACTATGCACATTCATTATAAGTAAAATTTTAGAAGAAAATAGAAAGTTATAGTGGTAAAATGGTAAGGAAAATTAAACTCGCAAGTTTAACTTAAACCTCGGTTAAATAAAAAAAATTTTCGCTGCTGACCATTTTTTCTTTATTTTGAATTATTGAGGGGACTGGTCGCTCAGCTTCCGATTTTCCTTCACTAATGTAAAGTCAATGGGCATTTGATGCATTCGTCTATTTAAAATATCTCCTCGGGAGATTAATATTTTTAAGCTCTATTTTTTGTGTACACTTCCCAAAAGATGTCTCTTTTTTTCTTAGTTCTCAAAATATTTCTAAAGTATAGACGTAATTTTATAGAAAGTGTTAAAATCTTACTCACCGTTCGCCCGCTTTTAACACATAAAATATTAAATTCAGCATAGATTTTAGAAATATTTTGAAAAGGAAAGAAAAAAAAAAGAGACATCCTTTAAGAAGAGCACACAGAAAAAAGATATTAAAAATATCAATTTCCCGAGAAGATATTTTCAATATAGGAAGGCATCAAAAGTCCATAGACTTAACATTATGGAGGAGAATTCCGAAGCTGAGTGACCAGTCCCCTTAAGGCATTCGTCAATCAGATTAAAATGTTATTTTAGCAAGTTTAATTTCACCAGATTTTTATTCCCTAAAGTCAAAAGATTGTGAGAATGCCCCATATGTGTTAAATAAAAGGTAATTTTATTTCAGTATTGATTCTACATTTTTTAAAACTCTCTTTCTGTTACACAGCGCCATAATTCCCCCTAACGGGGATTTTTAGAACTAAATTTTTTTTCGTGGAATCCTTTGGCCCCGTCTTGTTTAATCTTCTTACAAAATTTGGCGTCATTATCCCAATTAGATCACGCTGCAGAACTCTCTGAGTACTGTCAATATAATTATCGCCACCTTGTATATCTGAAGGACATTACAGGATACATACTGTAGATTAAATAGGGTGTACATATCATTTATCTTTCACGTACAGGGACACACAAAAGAATTTGATTACAATATCGAATTATTTGAAAACAACGTTTAAACACACAATAAATAAGTAGATTTGATCATACGTATACGTTTCGTGAGTACTAGGACTCACATCCTCAGTGTAAAAACTTTAAAAACTTTAAAAACAATATCCCCCCAACTGCATGTACGGTGAAAAAAAAATCCAAATGTGAAAACATAATACCGAAAGACCATCAAGTTCTAACAGCCAATGAAATTAATGCGGACGTGAAGTGTCGTGACACAACAAATCCATCCAGAAAGTTGAGATGTATGGTGTACTAGATAAATCATTAACCAAGGAGTCTTTAAATTTATGGATATGAATAGCCTCAAAAAAGTCTAAATCCAGAGGAGTAATGCATTTTTTGATAATAGTAGCTGAGTCAAAATTAAAATTATGTCCCTCCTCCCAGCAATGAGGCGATAGAGGATTTCTGTAATTCTTTTTTCTTTACATAGTTTCTGTGTTCATTGACTCTGTAACGGAGTTTTCGTTTAGTTTATCCAATGTAAGACAAACCACATTGGCATTGAATGTTGTAAATGCCCCAATAATTATGTGGAGGAATTTGGTCCTTAAGTTGCGAAAAAGATAATTTATTAACCGGCTTAAAAACTACATTAAAATCATAATGTTTCAAGATATTAGCCATCTTAAAGCTAATGCTATTATAAAATGGTAAAATGATAAGGTTGGAAATGGAAACATCAGTAACAGGAGAATCAAGATTATTAACATATTTATTAAGACTAAAGATCTGATAAAAATCTGAAAATTTTTTTTATAAGAGTATTGTATGGTAGTGTTATGCACAAGAAATTTCAAGATGGAGATTTGACTACAAGCTGAGATATGGCAAGGGCAACATGTCAAAACAATACTGCCAAACTATTGTTTGTTGTTGTCACAGCTAAGTATTTATCTCAGAGTGTCATTTAAATTTATGTTTTTGATTTTCTTTAAATAATAGTAACAGAAAATAAAGCCCTTGGAAAAGTTTAGCAATTAATAAAAAAAATAATTATGCCTAAGGCCATACATTTTGTGTGGTTTCAGTAATTTTTGTTGTAAGTAATTTTAGTAATTAAAAGAAACCTCAGCACTTTTACATAAAGAAAAAAAAATATTTTTATACAAGACCTGAGACAAAAACAACATAGGGAAAAAGAAAAGCTGTTAATGTTGTCATACTTGTTGAGACATGATCAAACGTGTCAAAACACATTCTTGCTTGTTGGTTCAAAAACCACAATTTTGATCTTTCTCAAAATTTTATTTGTAGGAACCAAGTCTTGTCATCTCTTGATAACTTGATTGAAGATTTTGGCCCTGCTGGCTCATAGAAATATACTTTGAAATCACTATGTGCAAGTCTCAATTCATTAATAATTCCTAGCTTACTTATGAAAAAATGTGATTTTTCTGCAGTATAAATTTTGAAAAGGCTTTGGGTATCTTTACTTTCTGAAAATTACTTGAGGCTGATGCATGGTAACATCGCATAAATGTTTCATTTACAGGAACATACTTATGGTAGGAACAAGTTTCAGGGACTGGCAAGCAGCATTAAAATTGTGGTTTTTAAACCAACAAGCAGGAATGTGTTTTGACGCGTTTGATCATGTCTCAACAAGTATGGCAACATTAACAGCTTTTTTCTTTCCCTATTCTGTTTTTGTCTCAGGTCTTGTATATATATATATATATATATATATATAAAAGTGCTGAGGTTTCTTTTAGTTACTAAAATTACAACAAAAATTACTGATACCATACAAAATGTAAGCCTTAGGCATAATTATTTTTTAAAATAATTGCAAAAGATTTATTTTCTGTTACTATTATTTAAAGATAATCTAAAAAATAAATTTAAATGATACTCTGAGATAAATACTTAGCTGTGACTACAACAAAACAATAGTTTGGCAGTATTGTTTTGACATGTTGCCCTTGCCATATCTCAGCTTGTAGTCAAATCTCCATCCTGAAATTTCTTGTGCATAATACTACCATACAATACTCTTACAAAAAAAATTTCAGATTTTTATCTCGTGCCCCACCCGAGATATCAAAGCCTGAAAAGTGGGATTTTTGTCATTTTAGAAAAATTTGGGATTTTTTTAGCGAAGAGAAAGCAAGTCCCAGATCTGGAACTCGGCATGGGAGTACAAGTACTTTCGGCCTATTTGTAAAACAAATTATGTCATGTTGACAGTTTTCCTTACTAAAAAATTTTCCCCTTGTAAATGGACAAATTTTGGGAAAAAACTGAAACTTTGTGCTTAAATTTTACCAATAAGCAGTTAGTTTCGGAAACTACTAGATTACCCAATTTTTAGCCCAATGTATTCTGTACAAATTGCTTTAATCCGCACTTGAATTGGATAAATAAACGATGAATTATTTACAATTCCGTAAACCCTTCTTGTGAGAAAATTGCTGCAGACGATGAAACAAAGATGTCCGCCATGCACAAACAAAAATTAATAAAATTAAAATAATAGTCATTTTGAACTTCCATCATGTTAGGGTTGTTGTACAAAAAATTTCAGATTTTTTAAAAATGGTCGAGCAACGAATATGACATTTTCTGGACCACTTGAAATGGATTGACCCATATTGTTTTGCACTTCATAAGTGCATAGTTTGTAACATCATTAAAATGCACTTGCAATAATTTTTTCCCATTCCCCGTAATGTAACGAAAAACTTTTGACTGTCCCTGTAATTCAACTATACATCCGATTTTCATAAAATGTGAAATGGCTCGACAAGATTTTGCAACAATCATATATTTAAAATTTCAGACCATTTGGTTGGGTAGTTTTTGCTCTGTTATATGCGGACGGACGGATGGACAGACGAACTGAACGACGACTATAGGTGCTACGTATTTATATAATTACGAACGCACCTAAAAAGATGTATGGTTCGGAGAGACATGCTGTTTGCAGATAAATATTCAGTGTGGTACGGGATTTTGTTTGACATCAATAAAAAAATTAGTTCAAAATCTCCTCACTAGGTGGTGCTACGGAAGTTAATTCCAAAGAATAATTCCATATTATTCACACAACGCAAGATTTGGATACAAAAAAGTGTACATGCAGTATTCTCTAATGTTTCTGAATCCAAATCTTGTATTGTGTGAGCAATATGGAATTATTTCATGAAAATATCAGCAGTAGCGCCCTGTATTGTCGAGATTTTGAACTAATGTTTGTTGGTGCTATACAAAATCCCGTACCACGCTGAATATTTACCACAAACCACATATCTACCCGACTTATATATCTTTCTTTATCATGTTTTATTTGCGCACCGGACTTTTGAATCACTCTCTACATTATAATATTACAAAGCTAAGTAAAAAACGTGCCGAATTTTATGAAATTGATTAAAATTTTCAGGGGATTCAATTTGAAGAAATACAAAGTTAAAAGTTTATACGGTCCCACGTACAAAAAAATTTTCCAGTGCGTAAAATATGCCCCATACATTACAAATTCATGTACAAAATTTCAACATTATATCATAAAAAGTCGCAAAGATATGTTTAAACAAAGTTGGTTAGGGGTTAGTCATAAAAACAATGCAATCATTAATTTCTTTCGTAATTTGTGTACGACCAACGAACGACGACGAACGCGACCATCAGAACATAATTTTTCCCCTTTGCGAACTCGTATTCAGACACCGAAAAGTTGTTAAGGCTCCTGTCCCTGCTGGCAAAGGCACTCACGAGCTAATGCTAATCCTACGGGGAGTGATTTTTCTAATATCTCGTTTGCACTACAACATTTTTTTTTTTTTTCATTAGATAACCGAGATCTGTCTCTACATCGCCCTTTTTTACTTTTTCGATTTTGGTTGCAGATATTTTTTTTGAATGACACTTTCGTTTTCAGAACCGGTTTTGAAAGTGAAAGTAACTTTATAAAAAATATCTGCAACCAAAATCGAAAAAGTAAAAAAGGTGCGATATAGACCTCGGCTATCCAATTCAAAGAAAAATTATTTAAAAATATGGAAATGCACACGAGATATTAAATAAATCCCTCCCCATAGGATTAGCATTAGATCGTGAGTGTCTTCGCCGACAGGACAGGAAGCCTTAAGTCAGTATTTATGTATTTTCATATCTCTGCGACTTTTTATGGTAAAACACTGAAATTCGGTAGAAGACCTTATTATTGTATGGGGGCTTATTTTACTCATTGGATAATTTTTTTTTATACGGGGACCGTATAAAAACTTAAATTCCGTATTTTTTCAGATTTAATCTGCTGAAAATTTTAATCAGTTTCATAAAATTTTCAGTGCCTTTTTTTTTCGTAACATTGTAATTTATGATATATGTCTATGATCAATATTTAAGGAACAAAAGCCGGGGTCAATTTTTTCGGGACACTGTATATAGACAAATCTATAGATCATATACAGAGCTTCACAAAAGAATTTGAATATTTTTCCGACTATAGATAATTTCTATTCAGTTTTCAAATATAGGATTTTTATCACACTATTCTGAATATATTAGAAAGTGTTTCATAATCTATGCTTGACAAGTGATTTTTATTCATTGTTTATTCAGTAATTGATAACAACATTGAAAAAGAATCAAAATATTGTGTTGATTTTTAAGCGAATTTAATACAAAGACGTAAATTGTTTCACATGGGTAAAGAGAATGGTAAATGTCGTAGACACGATAGGATGACATCGGAGGAATCCATCGAATTCTTCTTTGTGATTGATTACGAATTAAGGAAGAGAGAGGAAGGCACTAAAACTTTAATATAACCTGACTACAAAGCCATTTGCGTGTTAAAAAAGTAAGGAAGTTTTCTAGAATTCCAGCAAAAAGAATTCTTGGCCAGAAAAAATTCTCTAAATAAAAAACGGGTTTGATAAATGGAACTTTTACTTAATCCTTCAGCACAGAAAATCTACTAAAGCAATTTTCATTTTGTCAATAGTTTTCAGTTATTTAGCCTCTAAATAAAACAAATGCATGCAATTTTAACCATTACAGGACCATAAGGTTGCTAAAAGAAAATATTAGTATGTAACTGTTTGTTTTAGTTTGCTTAGACGTAAAATAAATAAAAATCATAAAAAAAATACATAACGATGTGTAGTTTTTTTTTTTTTTTTTTTTTTTTTTTTTTTTATGGGAAATATTTTTCCCCATGAACTATAAAGGTAACACGAATTACAGTTAGGTTTATTATGCAATGTTTTTTTATTTATTGGTTTATTATAACAAAATATTAACTAAAATAATACTATATTACTATACAAAATGATGTGCTAATTATGATATTCTGCAAAGCAATTTCTTTTAATTGTGAAGCAGAGATGGACATTGCACATAGCATAGTACATATATTATGCGTCCTATTTTTTATGCGGCGTTTGGCACAATTTGCACATCTGATACGTAATATCGTTCGGCATACGTTCTATTTTGACATTCTGTATAAAAAAATGCAGATAAGGTTATAATTAAATACGAGAATCACTAATTTTATAATGGGGGGGGGGGGGGATACTCGATCACATGCGTGATTCTCGTACTCAATACTTCAATATCAGCCGCAGTCCTGAAGCATACACTCTGTCCTTTGTCGCTGGGAGTCGCCATTTCTGCGTCACAGCGTCAAAACTAGTCTGATAATCAGTAAACACGTCTATTTGAAACCAAACAGACGGACAAGTGGTGTCATCTATGAATGAAGTTTGTTAATAAATATTTTCATTCGTTTGAAGAAAACTTTTCATCATGAGAAGCATTTAAGTCTAAACCGCACTCCTGTACGGCAATTACTTGATTTTATATTGAATTTTAAAATGAGTCAGGGGCATTTGGGACACCCTGTATATATACGAGGTGTTTCTAAATTAATATTGGGGTTTTAACGCTTGGTAGTATTTATTACATAAAACTTAAAATTATAATTAATACATAAAATGAAAGAGCAACTCAAACAGTTTTACCTACAAGCTTACAAGTGTTCAATGTGAGCACCTTTCGTCACACGGCACCCATCAAGTCGATAGCTCAGTTCTTCCCAAACGTTGATTAGTGTTGTGGGATCATTGTTACAACAACTGCAATGGTCAGCTGGTAATGGAGGCAGATATACACGATCCTTTATGAACCCCCAATGGTAGAAATCACATGGCGTCAGATCGGGTGAGCCTCTGAACAGAACTTCTTTCTAATGAACGTTTGGGAAGAACTGAGCTGTCGACTTGATATGTGCCGTGGGACGAAAGGTGCTCCATTGAACACTTGTAAGCTTGTAGGTAAAACTGTTTGAGTTGCTCTTTCATTTTATGTATTAATTATAATTTAAAATTTTATGTAATAAATACTACGAAGCGTTAAAACCCCGATATTCATTTAGAAACACCCCTTACATACAATCTTTAATTATTCATGTATAAAAACTCTATACCATACAATTTCATTTGCAATATAAAAATAATAATAGTGTTTACCTCACTAATATATTTAAATTTTGTATTTATTGGCGTATTTTTAGAAAAGCTATAGCAAAAGGAACAAACAAGTAAACAAAGAAACAAATATTCTAATTTACATGCTAATGTAATAAGGAGTGCTTCAGGGAAAAAGACCTTTTTCAAACAAAATAAAAATTGTCGAAATTAGAGCTTTTATACAAATTTATGCATGAATGAATATTGAAATATGCCGAATATAGTAATATATTTTTTAAGTTGTTAAAAAAAAATCCAGAATGAAATTTGAAGTCAATATAATACAAATTACTATTTTATTTCGTAAAAATAAAAAATAAAAATCATTTTGCTTTTTCGAAATATATATATATTACAGCAATTTAAATAAACATTTTTGGCTTTCACTTTTTTCAGTGTATTCTTTGATATTAATTGTATCATTATTATATTCATATCTTTAAATATCTGCTCATATATGCGATAAATTCTATGAATAGAAAATAAATCAAATTATCCACTGAAGTATATTTTTATGAATTATAAATAAAAAAAATTGTTTTTCATGACAAGAAAATATATTTCTATTTCAATAATAATCAAGTCAATAATTCAAATTAAAATTTTCTTTTGCATGTTTTTCAGATGCATATAATGATAGAAAAAAAATCAATAAAATGTCTTTCTTCGAAAGAAAAAAATTAATGAATCCCGAGAAATCACAATATGCATTTTAATAGCAATAGTGTATCAGCATATTAAATATGTATATATCGCTTTTTAAAAGTTAATCAGCTAGTATGAAAATAGAACTTACAAATGTGAATTTAAAAAACACAAATTCGATTTAATTTCGGAAATTACTAAAATGTTCCCATTGGTTCAGCATTTTATAAACAGTTTAATCACAAAAATATTTAGCATTAGAAAAAAAAGGAATTTTTCTATACGTACACTGTAAAAAAAATTCCGCAACGTTCCTGGGAAAAAATGGGCAGCTGAGTTGCCCATTATTTCCAAGAAACATTTCTTGAAAATGACTGGCACTTTACTGTATATGTTAAAAACTTTTTACAGAAATGCAAGTAAGTTTCCTGCGAAATACCAGGAATATTTCTGTTGACAGCAAAACATTACTGACATATTCAAGGCTGGAGTAGCACAAGAGCAAAAAATGTCCAGACCAGGGATCGAACCTGGATACTTGGCGTGCCGTGCCAATGCCTTACCTGTTAGGCTATCCGGACCGATACCTGGCTGACATAATTCACTCTGGATGTTCGTTCCCTTCATTATGACATTACTGACATTTCACAGCATGCGGGATCCGCAGACGATTTTTACATTTCCAGTTGACAATTTTCGCTTTATTATCATTATTTGTTAGAATGAAAAAATATTTTGAAATTGACATCAAAATTATTATTTATAATTTACACGAAAAAATAAATTTTCAATTAAAATTCAATAAAGTAAATATATATGTGATATATTGTTTCTGAACTTTGCTTAAAATATAAAAATATAAAAATGTAAATAATAATTAGAAAAAAAATCTAGACATAAAATATTTTGGATTTTCGTCAGTGATTATGTTAGTTTACAAGTTAGATAAAGTACATATAAATTTTCATGAAAAAAAAACCTAAACGTAATTGTATATTTTTTCCGAAAAAAAAAAAAAAATTCAAATTTGCAGCAATTCAAAGTGTCAAATATATGTCAAATTTAAATCAAATTGTAATAAAGTGTTAAAATATAAAATTAATTAAAAAAGAAAAAAAAAGTCAAGAGGTAGCGTCGAACCCGGGCCGTACGGGTGGCGTGCAAGCTTTCTGCGTCCACACCACGAAAGACACGTTGAGAGCTGCAAACTAATGGGTATTTGAAACGTATGCTAAAACTCGGCATCTAATTTCTGAAAATCTAAGGCCCATTTGAAGAAATCCTTTCACAAGAATAATTAGAGATAAGAACTCTAAAACATACTTTAAATTAATCAAAATAGGTGAGAATCATATTTGATTGTCCCCTGGTTAATGCAGATCCAAATAATAGGTGTATTTTTTTTTACACAGTCTGCTCGTTAAAGATTTCACAGACAAGTACGAGAGATAATCTCTTAGTGATGTCACAGAGGTATTGTATTTTCATCTGAATTATCTTGACAATAGAGACGTAAAGGATTATGTCGTCTATTGATTTATTTGCATTCCATATTGATTTTTTTTACATTCATTTAAGGAATTCGTTTTCGACACTCGCGCGCGAGCAACGGATTATAGGAAAAAAAAATAATAAATGGCGGCCGCAGCGTTTTGCTGTTTCCAACTTTTGTTCAGGAACGTTTCAGATAAGAAAACCAGAATTTCACAGGAAAGAGCTAAATTATTCTGAAAACCTGATAAAAGGCGAAACGTTCCTGGATTTTACATGGAAAGTTACCATTTTTTTTTACAGTGTAGAGATGATTTTTACTTTCTTCTATTTGGGTTCATGAAAATTTTCGACTTCCAGTTTTCGACAGATTTATATGCTTTAGTAAGTCCTGAACACGATTTTATTGCTTTTAGAAAATATCCGTCTTTAAGTCTGTCTTTATATGGCAAAATTTTTGTGGGCGCTCTATCTCAAGAACTGCTGCACGGAATTTAATCAAACTTTAGATTCAGTTAGATTTTGATATAAATTGTTGCTGATTAGTTTTTGGCGTAATTCGCCCTACAGCTGGGGCTCTAATGCTGCATTTTTCACGATTTCCGCAATAGCGCTATCTCAAAAACAAACGCACGGATTTTCATCAAACTTTAGATTCAAACTTTATATAAGTTGTTGCTGATTAGGTTTTGGTGTAAATCTGTTCGTTGCGTAGCCCTGTATATGAATTTATTTATAGTCTGCAAACATATTTTAGTGTAAAACTATAATTCAGCTAAAAAATGTATTACACAATTAAAAACCACTCTCAAGAAATTCTCTCTCATCGACGGCAATGCTTTCGAATTCTTTTTATGTGTCCCTGTACATTAACGATAAATGCTACGCACTCTATATTCTACTATATTAATCTTGTACTGCACTGTTGTATATAAGTTTCATTAGGTTTGAAATAGTGTAACATCATTAAAATACATAACAAATGATTTTTTTCCGACATACCATCATGTAACGGAATTATTTGAGTTTCTCTTTAAACAAATTATGAATGCTATATATTTCGCTTTCGTTGGGGAACATGTCATGGCAAATCGGAATAACATCTATCAATATCGTAGAAATCGACACATATTTACGAAAGTTTTGAGTGAGTATTGACGGAAAGACAGACAGACGAACCGAATATATAAACAGTTTTCAACTACACTGGGAAGTATTAAAAAACAAAGAAAAGAAAATCTCAAAAATATTTTAGAAATGCATATTCACATAGCAATAAAAATAAAATTACCGAATATTGTTTTCTGACTTATAAATCTCATCTAAATTTAAGACAAAAAATTATACTACCAGAAAAAAATTCCTTTCAAATAATCTTGAAAGACTGAAACAAGAAAGAAAAATCCTGCGTCAAGCATAGATTATGAAGCACTTTTCAACATCTCCCAGAATACTTGAAATAAATGAACTAATGTGAAATAGGATATCTAAGTGAACAATTTGAAAAACGCATAACACATCTGAAAACCCAATTTCAGAAATTACTATCAATAGTCGGGAAAATATCCAATTATTTTGTGAATCCCTGTATATGATCTATCGATTTATATGTACACTACATAGTATGATAAAGTTTAATTCAGTTAGGGAAGGCATAGCACAGTTGAAAATTCCTCTTCTGTAATTTCCGTCAATAAATGGAAATGTACTTGAGATCTTTTGTTCTGCCCTGTATATAATCTTTTATAGAATTTTTGCATACCAAGTAACAGGCAAAAAATATTAAAATTTTAATAAGCGTATTACAAATGAAAATCCACTTCCAGGAATTACAGTGAAACCTCTCTGCGCGACCACCTCCATTAAGCGAACATCTCCCTGAACGACCATTTTTTTCATGGAACGAAATTTATTCCCATAGGCGCAATACTAATTTTAGTTGAATTTAAGTTTAGTTAATCCCAGTTGAACTCCTTTCATGAGCGACCCATTTTTTTTTCTTTTTTTTAAGAAAAATGAAACAAATTCCGTTTTTTCCTGGTCGCTTGAAGAAGGTTTTATTAGAAAAATAATTCCGGTGAGAGCATTATTCATTAAACTTCTAAACTAAGTTTGGTTTTTTTTTTCATTTATTCCGGTAACTATTAAGTGTTTAAACCACTTTGTGCCTTTTTAGCCAATGAATTTAACTCTGATGACAAATTAAGAATGACAGTCAATAAACTCCCCTGTCCTATTCTGTCAGGATAAGTCAAAGAAATAAATAAATTAGTGAAATCGTCATTATTTGTTTACGATTACTATCGATTACTATATTAATTACTATATTATACTGGACGGGAAACATTATCAGAGCATATCAAAATTCGCCTTATCCAAAATTTTTAAAAAAAACGTGTTTTCTCTATAAATTTATTTTATAGGCAAACCTGCAACTAAAAAAACACTACAATATGCAAAAGAAATAGTTTTATCCTGTATTTCTGGCAATATAACATCTTGCTTTTTAATGAAAAACAACGGAAACAGTTAGAGGTTATATGGCAATTTCTTAAAATTTTATTTTCTGTATAAGGCAAGTTTTTAAACTCACGTCTTCATATAAAGGTAATCTGGGTTCTCGTCCCAAACGGAATTACACGAATAGTTCTTTGAGGAAACAAAGGGCCTGACTAAAGTACGGAAACTGTACTGGCAATCGAACTATTTCCGTATTTTAACGGAACTTTGTCCCCTAAATTACTGAAAAGTTTCCGTTAAAATACGTAAATACTACTGGCGTTTAAATTGCCTGTACAGTTTTCGTATTTTAGCCCGGTTTTTTTACAGTGTATGTGCTTATCAAACAAGAAATTTAAAAAATATATATGTATAAAAATTAGGAATTTTCCTGAATTTTTTAAGCGTTATGAAGGACCTTTCAAAATGCCTCATACGCATTCCATATCCATAAAAATCTCCAATATATTTTATATATACCAGCCTGGTTTATATATTCAAATAAAACTGTGCATAGTTTTTTTAAACTAAATATAATTGGAAAAGTTAAAAGTACAGTCGAACTTCCCTTAAACAAAGTCGCTATTTAACGAAGTTTTCTACTTAGCGAAATTTTCTGCTGAACTTTGATGTTGAACACTCTTAACATGTAAACTAATCTCCATATTACGAAAAATATATTCTATATAACGAAGTTTTTTCCACTTTCGTGCGTGTACAACATTCAAATGGAGAGGTGGCTGTTGCGATAGATGTATGAATTTATTTGAGCGGATTGTATAAAAATGAAATTATTTATTTATGTAATCATTTACATTCAAAAGAAGAAATTAAAAAAGCCTTCGATACAAGAAGAAGGGGATTCCAGTTTCACGAAAATGTTACAGATGAATTCTTCGGATACTTACAAAAGTGTGAAAATTTTTATGAGCAGTGTATTTCTTATAAGAAACCTGTGGAAAGTATTATTACAGGCTTTTTTAAAGTTAAGGATTTCTAATACTGAGAAATAAGAGAAAAGGTACGCTTAACTTAGCTTTATTTTTCGTTTATTTCTCTTTATTGTGTGTTTTTTTTAGACATTATTCTAATTTAATTTTTTTCATATGTCTACATTGCATAAAAAATGTTACTGCCCGAATTAAAATACATTTTCCTAATATTTCCATTTTATGTGTAATTTTCATTTTATGCATGTGTATTTTATTATACAAATTTCATGAATTTGAGTTGATTTCTATTTAACGAATTTTCCTTATAACGAAGTGTTTTAGGTGTAACGATGAGACTTCGTTAAATGGATGTTTCACTGTATAGTCCAGGCAATAGGGGATTTTACTTGGCAAAATTAATGGTAGTTCTGGAAATCGGCTTGCTTTATGTTCTTTGGGTCACTGAATCCGAATTTGTAACTTCCCACCAAAATTTCCCCCGGCACCCCCTCCCCCAAATTTTGTTTTATTAAAGAAATCAATTTTTTTATTGTTTTTGCGAAAAAGTATCTGGAAATTAAGAAAGTAGACAAAATTTGCAACAAATAATATATATGACATTATGACGTAGGATGAATGGGGATGGGGGATCTGCCTCGGAACGTGCACTGAGTTATGCAAGTCCAGGCAATAGGGGATTTTACCTAGCAAAATTAATGCTAGTTCTGGATTTCGACTCACTTTATGTTTTTTGTTTCGTTCAATCCGTATTTGTAACTTCCCACCAAAATTTCACCCGGCAACCCCCCCCCCCCCCCCCAAAAAAAAAAAAAAAAAAAATTAATTTTTTTGAAATATTTGGGTTTTGATAACAGCGCGCTGGGAATGTTCCGAGGCACCCCCCCCCCCTCTCCCCGTTTATCCTACGTGATAATGTCATATATCCTATTTGTTGCAAATTTTGTCTACTTTCTGAATTTCTACATACTTTTCCCCTAAAATTTAATTTAAAAACAACTATTTGAGGGGGGGGGGGGGGTTGCGGCGGGGAGGAATTTTGGGGGGAAGTTAAAAATTCGCATTCAGCGACCCAAAAAACTTAAAGTAAACCTAATTGGGAAAGTTCGGAGGGGAGACGAGAGGGCGAATGTAAACGATGTGAGTGGTTAAATTAAATTTCGCAACTTAGTCCACGCAGCACCGCGGCGCATGTTCCGAGGCAGATCCCCCCCCCTCCCCATTCATCCTACGTCATAATGTCATATATCTTATTTCTTGCAAATTTTGTCTTCTTTCTGAATTTCTAGATACTATTTCCCTAAAACAATAAAAAAAAAATTGATTTTCTTAATAAAAACCTTTTTTGGGGGCATTTTACCAAAATTTGGGGGGGTTGCCGGGGGAAATTTTGGTGGGAAGTTAAAAATTCGGATTCAGTGACCCAAAAAACATACAGTAAGCCTTTTTTCCAGAACTACCATGAATTTTGCGAGGTAGAGTCCCTATACGGTCTCTATTGCCTGGACTAGTAGTTAATTTCAAAAATAGGATGCAAAAAATGCTGAAAATTTCATAAAATTTAGAAAATACTTTTTTTTTTACCTTTCTATTCAAATATAGTAAATTCGATGCACAGTTTCATTTGTATATATAAACCAAACATCCATAACAAAAAAAAAAAAAAAAAAAAAATATTGGGCTTTTTCATTTGATGCGCATGGGTATTTTGAAAAGTTCTTCATAATGCTTAAAATAGTCAGGAAAATTCCTTATTTGTATTCGATTTTATTTTATTTTTTTAATTTCTTGTGCGATAAATATATGCCATAATATATATAGTGAGCCCTTGAATAGTATTTAAAGTTTAAATTAAAAATATAATTTAAAAAAAAATGAGTCTTAAGGTCCTCTTAAAAGAAGCAGTACAAATGGCCTTGACGATGCAATTACAGTAGAGCGCCGCAATAAAACAGAGGCAACTAAAGTAATCCGGAATAGGAATAACTTATAGTTAATTTTTAATTAATAAAAAATCACAAATTTAACAGCAATTTCCAATCAAATTTAAACATTTTTCGTTATAGCTGTTGCCAACAATTAAAAATCCACAATAACATTTTTATCACAACAATTACTTTTCTATTCCAAGATTTCCACTTGAAAAAAATTAAATAAATGGTTTGACGAATTTTAAAAAAAGGAAATATTACATCCTAACTTTTCTACTGCAAGATTTCCACGTGAAAAATAAAAATAAAATAAATAGTTTGTGTAATTAAAAACAAAAGTGAATGTTAAGTCATAATTTTTCTGCTTTATGATTTCCATGTGAAAAATTATAGTTATTTAATTAATTTTACGTATTAAAAAATGGAATATTACGTCATATTGGAAATATCGAGGCTCGGGGAATATAAGGGACGTAATGAATATATAACGTCATATAAGTGTGAAAAAATGTGTTGAAGAACGATAAAAACTCGATTATAGAAATATTAGCTATTTTAACATTATTGCTCCAATCATTAATGGAAATACATTAATTCATAACTGTATTATTTTGCAACTGTGATATAAATTTATACATTTTTATGTTGAGTTTTCATTTGATTCATGTGTACAACACTTCGACTGTTTTTTTTTTTTTTTTTTTTTTTTTTTTTTTTTTTTTTTTTTTATGTTGTACAGTAGAGCGCCGATTATCGGAACTGCAATTAACCGAACTTCCAATTATCCGAACTGCCTATTTCTCTCAATTTTTTTTTCTAATGATGATGAGATTGTGAATGAGATTTAAGATGAAAAAGAAATTGGAGAAAATGAAAACGAATGCTCTGAAAATGACCCAGGTCCATCCCATAACGAAGCCTTTGAATGTTTGGAAAAAGCTATGAAATGGCTTGAACGGCAGAAGAATGCTGATCCTATTCAACTAACATATATAAGAAGAATTCTAAATATGGCAGCGTTGAAAAGAATGCCTTTTTTGAAGCAAGCAACAATCGAAAACTTTTTTGCTTAAATTATAATCTCTGGAGTTTAGAACTGGTTATGATAAGAATAGAAAACGAAAATTTTAAATGATAAAAAAGAAACGAAAAAAAAAAATAGTTTTTAAACACGCTAGCACTAACTGGTGCCTGCCAGTCCTAAGCCTGTATAACTTGTGAAGATTTTAGTATAGTCAGGAACATCCCTTAAATTGTCTGTCCATTTATCCGAACTTTTGCTTATCCGAACTGGGGTCGGTCCCGACTTGTTCGGATAATCAGCGCTCTACTGTAATTGTCTCTGAGGAAAACACCTCAAAAGTTTCTGAGTTAAACATTTTGTGTGCTGGTTTTTACTATGCTATATTTTTTACTTTAGTAATGGTAAACTATTTTTTCTAATACACTGCAAATTCGTGAAACACTTTTGCAACACTAACTGAACATAATAATTAACACTTCTGACTAAAATCATTTTCGATTGTGTTGTGAATGTGTTGCGAATGTGTTGTGCCAAATAATAAGTTTGTGCAAAAAGTGATGTTAAAAATTACCAAAGGAGAACATGTGTTCAAAACATTCATTTTTAAAATTGTGTAATTTTAAAGGCACCATTTAGAAAGTGTTTTACATGTGCCGTTTTATAGTGCTCTAAATTGTGTGGTGTTTACAATGTGTTGTTAATTTGGTGACAAAGTAGTGTTGTGCAGCACAACACTATTGTAAAAAAATATTTTCATCAACATCGTTGATCCTAGATTTAAGTTTTCTGTTTGTCATTCCTAATGAGAGAAACTTTGGACTACTTTTTGTCCAAGAAGCTTTGGACAGACTACATAACGAAGAATCTTTACAGATTGATTTTAAAAATAGTACAATAATTTATCCATCAAGATTTTATTTGCCATCCATTATCCGACAATCGATTGAGATCTTTTTACGCAGTGAGAATATATGCAATGATTCAGCCTCCATGGAGCTACCTAAAATTTGGAAAGAGGTGCTCTGCAGAATAAGGAACAATAAATGTAATATAATTCACGTTCATAAATATCCATTTTTATTATTGTACTTGATTTCATTATACATGAGATCTCGTGATTTTTGTTTACAAATTTTCAGTTAAAAAATATTTTGAGAAAATATTTGTATCATTATACATCTTAAGGATGTCGCCGTGCTCGTGGAAACATGTCGATCTGAATAAAAGTATTTATTAGCCTTGTAAGTGTATTTTTATAATTATTTTATACTAGTGTTTCTTATTCTGCAGAGCACTTCTTTCCAAATTTTAGGTAGCTCCATGGATGCCGAATCATTGCATATATTCTTAACTGTGTAATAAGATCTCTATTGATTCTCGGATAATGGATGCCAAGTAAAATCTTGATGGATAAATTATTCTACTATTTTTTTAAATTAATCTGCAAAGGTAAATAAAAAGATTGTGCAAAAAGTGTTGTTAAAAATTACACGAGGGGAACATGTGTTTTCAAAGCATTTCAAAGCATTCATTTTTAAAATTGTGTGATTTTAAAGGCGCCATGTAGAAAGTGTTTTACATGTGATGTTTTATGTTCACTTTTAGCTAGTATTAACTTAGTTTGATGATTTTAAGGGTCTCACGACACTTAAAGCTTCAAAATTTTAGAAGTTTAAATTTTTTTTAGATGTTAAACTCCAGTTTTTTCCTAATATTTTGATATAATTGTTTCCTCGAAATTCCCATTAGATCAGAAATTATGGATTTTAGAATTATACCCACTCAATAGCTAAAACGGCGTTTCCGAATCTCTGAAGTCATTTTTCTCCAAATGACGTTTTCGGTCATAACGCGTAGGATATCTCAAAAACTTCTCAATACTTTTTTAAGGAATTTTCAAAACATATGTTTCATGTTGCTCTGTATAAACCGAACCTAAAATTTTCTTTTTATTGTTGGCAAAAATATTTTTTAGGTGATTATACAGTTGAAATTTTCTAAATTTTGTATTAGCTAAATACAACTTTGTATTAAAAATATAAATTTGCTTTAAATGCAAATTCATTTAGGTTCAGGGTAATTACTACAGTCTGAAGTATAATACTTAGGCATGAAAAATGTCATTCTAGTTGCAAAATTTATTTTGTAAACCTGCGCGTAATCTGTTATGCCAATTTTATGCTCAACAAATGTCTGTCAGTTTGGTGCAATATTAATTCTGCATCTGGCAATTTTTTAAATACATGAAATTAAACAACATACTTAAATCTTTCATTCCAATAAAAATTGTGTTTTAAAATCTGATACATTTTAAGATATTAAATGTTGAAAATGGTCTTCTTTTTCAATTTTTTTCCCTTAAGGTATTTTCATATACAATTTTGTGACTACACTGTAAAAAAACGACATTTTTACAGTACAAAGTACTGTTCATCTCGCTCACAAACTCGATCACAGTGAATGTGCTGTATCTTTCTTTGGTTTCCTGACTATATTAACATGGAAAATACAGTAGTTGCGTAAAATTAACAGCACAATGTGCTGGCAATTTGGACGCCAGCAGTTTGTGCTGTAAAAAAAATGCGTCCAATTTGCCAGCACATTGTGCTGTTAATTTTACGCAACTACTGTATTTTCCATGTTAATATAGTCAGGAAACCAAAGAAAGGTGCAGCACATTCACTGTGATCGAGTTTGTTCTGGCAAATCTACAGTGGTTTTTTAACAGTGTATCCAGCTATAAAATTATTCACATTTCACACAATGACATCAAGTTCCTTAAAAATCTATGTATAGTCAAATGTAAAAATGATTTGAATAATAATGATTCCAATAAACCTAATGATATCAATAAGCGAAATTGTTTCAATAACCAAGCGGAAAAATAAATACATAAAATACAGGCATAACTGAAAGATTCATCTGAAAGAAGTAACTGAAAGAAGTTTGTCTCTTAATATCTTCAATCAAGCGTTCATAATTGCGTATAAGTCGACAAAGGTAATTTTAATGAGCCTTCATTATGGGAATCGGTAAATGAAGAATGATGCTATGTCTTTGTTAATTTCAAATACAAAAAATCTGATTCATACAAATGCATTAAAATAAAACAAAGTCATACGTACTCAGTGCTTTATATATATGTGCGCTATATAGCTATTAATCACCGGACACATTCAATTCTAGACATTTGTCGAATATTTAAAGATGTACTAGTCGGATTTTTCTGGAACTTCAGTATTATGAAGGATATGTTTGACTCATATTTATCAACGGCAATTTGATCGGACGGTCAATTAGGGGACCAACAAAAAATCAAATCATCTATCGCTATAGCTTACGAATATGTGGATGTACAATATGTGCATTAATTTGTGTAAAAATTTGTGTATATTCATGGAGATATATCGATTTTTTTTTTTTTTAAGTTCAAAAAATTCTTGCGTGCTTTTTGTTTATATCATGTATGGTTTTCTATCAAATTTGACGCCACTTTCAGAAAGTTTGATAAAATGTAGTAGAAAGTTGATAAATATGACGTCAGACATATACTTCATAATCCTAAAGTTCTAGAAAAATCCGACGAGTATATCTTTAATTATTCGACAAAATGTCTAAAATTGAAAGTGTCCTGTGATTAATGGCTATATAGTGTATGTATATATATATATATAACCATTAATTAAACATTACCGACCATCATCAAAAACCGCATTATTGTGAATGATTGACAATAAAATACATAACTAGAAAGGTAAAAATCATAAAATGATACTTTGCGATGATAAGAATGAAAAAGTTAATGGAATTTCCTAAGGGAGGTATCAGATAACTACAAAGTAGAAATTGTATATATATATATATATATATATAGAGAGAGAGAGAGAGAGAGAGAGAGAAATAGACAGATATATATATATATATATATATAAATGGGGCATTTGACTTATAACTACGTTGCTAATACACATTTTATAATGGATGTTGATTTGATACTTTTACATGTATAATGGTGTAGTTATATTTATATATATATATATTCATATTGAATTTATTCAGATTCATTAATATTTAATAAAGTTAACGATTAACTTGTATTTAATTTTTAGCCTTCTCAAGACAATATCATATTAATTTCTAATAGTATACTATCTTAAATGGGAGTAAAATGCATAATGAGTGTATTTGTTATACCTAATGGTATGGCAGTATGGATTTTAATTTGGTAATTTGTTTGTTTGTTTTTTTAATTTTTCCTTTATCCTTTTTAATCTTCTTTCAATTTGAACTAAATTGGTGTTCAATGGTTTATTTCCCGGTTTTCTGTGTGTGGTAGTCCCAAATTCATATTCTTTAGCTTTTTATGGCTAATATAAAGATGAAACCACACACTTTATTTGCGGAACTTTACGCATTTGGGACCTGAAGATTCTGTCTAAGTTCTACAAATATCTATTTTTCCTTTTTCTGCTCATTTTATTTATTTATTTATTTTTATGTTTGACGGTAATTTGTATTGATTTTTAATGGTCATATATATATAATGTCATTTTATTAATAATTTCACAGTTTTTGTTGGTGGTCGGTAATGTTTATTTAACGGATTTATATATATATATATATATATATATATATATATATATATATATATATATATATATATATAACCAAATGGATGAAAGATTACCATAGAACATGGGATCGCAAACCACTTTATTGAATCACAAATACATTCACCCTAACTGAATTCGGGTTGGCGGTTATAACTTTCACAAAACTGAAGAATATTATTACAAAGCTTTTAATAAACATTCTCATCTTTTGTAAATTTGATAATATGAAAATAAAAAAGAAAAGTGACCTGTTAAAATGATGGTATTGACTTCACAGACTATTCACACTGATTGCATATTATACTCTTATTTTAAAGAATAATGCTCCTCGTAAAAAATTATTAAGGGGAGGATTATCCCCCCCGTTTCCCCTCTTTATACTTAACCAATGAGCTTCCAAATGTCATCAGGGAAGCGCCTTATCAGAATAAACCGATATACCAAATTTGAAGCAAATCGGATAGTAAAACTATTTATCAAAATTAAGGGGGTATTACCACCTCGTTCCCCCCCCCCCTTAAGACTTAAACAATGAACCTTCAAATCTAATCAGGAAAGCGCGTTATCAGAATTTACCTGTATACCAAATTTGAAGAAAATCTGAGAATTCTGCGTGAAAAACCCATTTATCTAAGTTAGGGGGGGGGGACGTTTCTTCCTTTATACTAAACCAAAGAATACCCAAAACTAATTAGGGAAGCGCCTAATCAGAATGAACCTAGAAAAAAATTCGAAACAAATTGGATATTACTATCAAGAGTTATCGCGTTACGTGCATATGTACATACATACATACAGAACCGGCAGGCACATTAGCTCTCAGGCTTTGATAGCCTGTGAGCTTAAAAGTTGTAGAAGTTGCCATTATACTCGCCAGCAGTATGCACTTGACGATTCACATTTTTGACTGCGATGTCCCGTTCATACGGTATCATCGATTGCTTGAGCAACATGTTTTTCCAGAACTTTTCGTGATGTTATCACATTTCATACAAAACAAGGTATACATACCGTTGCATTTTCCTTGCAACGTTTTTATTTTTCTCAAAATTATAACCGTCAACGCAAGCTCAGTTACGGTGAAACACTCGGTATTTGTGACTCAATAAAGAAGTTTGCGACCCCATGTTCTACGGCAATTTTCCATTCTCTTGATGCTTACTATCAGCCCTGTGAATGTGTCTTCCGTATTCGGCAACACCCTCTATAGGGTCAGGAGGGGTAATTATGACCATTTTGTATATTTTCAACATTGTTATTTTATTTATTTATTTATTTGTTTATTTATTTTTATTTTTTTTTTGAAAAGTTGTGTTTTTAGTACATAGGAAGTAGCTTTGGCCCTTTAAGAACACCTTATAAAAGTTTTAATTGCCATAGCTGTTTTTTTTTTAAGTTAAAAGGTTGTTTATAATTACCCCATCAAAAACTCACACTCAGAAAAGTTTGGGGTAATTAAGATCACTAGTGGGGAAATTATGGCCATCGCTATATTTTCTTTTTATACTTGCCTATACACATTTGTTTGACGTAATTGAGACCCCTTTGAACTCCTAAGTGACAAATCCGTTTATCAAAAATTTTGATGGACTTAGTTTCAAATTGCTATTCGGATCTCAAAAAGGCCTCAGCCTAGTGATAAAGAATATCTAAGATGAAATATACACTATGAGGTTAATATCTAAGACTGAAACATAATTTTATCATACACAGTTTTCTCCAATGTGGTAGCGGTCATAATTACCCCCTACTCATAATTACCCCTCCTGACCCTATGTATATTGTTTCATTTACTCACAAGAAAAGTTCATCAAAAGGTTTTTTTCAAACTCCTTAAATTCTAAAATTAAACTGAATATAAAGTTACAATTTCATCCCCTAATGTGTATTTTTTTCTTTTCGGTTCAAAAATATTAAAATATTTTTAGGAATAGATTATACATTAAAAATCTTTCGATGGAAGCTTATAAATTGAAAAATATCCTCGATATTTTTAAATCACAAAAACCATCGATAACGTTTTTCATTTCTACTAAGTATTTTTACTTTCTCCTAATATTTACAAGAAGAAATATTGGATTCGTGAAAATTTTCAGCTTCATGTTTGTGATGAATCTACACGTTTTCGGATATTCTGGATATGATTTGACAATTTAGGAATTGATGTCTATCTGTTCAATACATAAATTTTGTTATCACTGTGACTCAAGAATTAGTTGGGGAGTAAAGACAAAAAACGCTAAAAGTACCAAAAAATCAAAAATCTTTTTTTTTTTTTTTACGAAAAAATGCCTTAAATGCCAAACTTAAGAAACAGGAGAACCCTTGTAGTGCCAACCCTAGGAGAAATAGTTCAAAAAAGAGTGGAAAAATGTGCTGGTTGGATGTTCCACACGAAGTGAAATGGAGAACGCTGAATATGCCACACGAAGTGAATTGGAGAACGCTGAATGTACCACACAAAGTGAAGTGGAGAACGCTGAATGTGCCACACGAAGTGAAGTGGAAAACGCTGAAAGTGCCAATGTTAAGATACGTGGCGACTGGTGGCCATTAAACAACTTGATCATGTTGCTATTGTTTACATTAATGGGATATTTTTAAGCAAAGAGAAAAATATTAAATATAGGAATAAAAGAAATTTTACAAATGATAATATTAGGTATTTAAACACTAAACGAAAGGAAGCTATGTACCTACATTTAAAAGTGTTGAATCAAGAGCACTAAAGGAGTGAAAAGGAAAACGCTGTAAGTACCAGAAGTGGAAGTTTTTTTTTTTTTTTCGCGCTCTTGGAAAATTTCATTTTTGCACTTTCAGCGTTTTCTATTTTTAGTCCTCTATTCACGGAACTGCATAAAACTTTAGATTTGATCTATCAGAACTTAAATGGGTGATTATTAGATTTTGGTGCATATTGCCAAAAGGTGGCACTGCTGTGCCATATGTTTCATGATGTGCGTGATATATTTATCTCGACATCTATGGAATGGAAATGCACCAAATTAAAAATGTAAGTTGCTTTTTATGAAAAAGTATGCTGAATCAAATAAGGTTTAGATCGCTCAACAGAAGTCGCTGCTATGCTATGTTTTTTTTATGGACATATAAATTACATCTCAGCTTGTTGGACAGAAATGCATTAAGTGGAGAGTGAATATAGTTAGCTAATCACTTAAGAAAATATAAGAATAAATAATTAAGACATTAAAAAGTATACACGAGGTCTGTCTAATAACTATTCGACCTTAATATTTCCCGCTCGCAGCAGCGGTTCTAAGGCATCGACACTGGTGCACATTGGAAAGGGGACAGTT
This sequence comes from Maratus speciosus, assembly GCA_963932465.1. Classification (NCBI taxonomy): domain Eukaryota; kingdom Metazoa; phylum Arthropoda; class Arachnida; order Araneae; family Salticidae; genus Maratus; species Maratus speciosus. Next base: position 575,008,753 of record OZ010792.1, read on the forward strand.
TAATACTCATGCTTGAAATTTTTCCGGCCCGTTCCAGTGAGCCAGTCATTGCCTGCTGGCCACCACCCTGCTGGACCGTTTTGAGTGAGGTGCTGTCATACGTGTTCCTCGGATTTTAATTTATCTCAAGATGGCTGAACGGGTTGAACAAAGGTGCTACATCAAATTTTGTAAAAGCTTGGTGATTCTCAAAGCGAAAAAATTCGTAAGATCCATCAGGTGTCGTAAGATTCATCAATGCTCCAGTTCATTCATCGCACCTGATTCAGACTATCTTGGCGAAACATGGAATTCCAGTCGTTCGTCAACCTCCCTACTCTCCAGACATGGCTCCTTGCGACTTCTAGTTGTTTCCGAAATTAAAGGCGCCATTTAAAGTATCCCGTTTTGAGAATAGATATATGACGCAGTATACAGAACGCGACGATAGGGTTGAACACCATTTCAAAAGAAGCCTTCCAGAAGTATTTTCGGCAGTGGAAGGAACGGTGGGTTAAGTGTGTGGGGGCGCAAGGGGCCTACTTTGAAGGGGATTGGGGTCCCTTACAGTCATGTAACTTATATATTTTTTTCGGCCAAAGGTCGGATACTTTTCAGACAAGATATATAAGATAGATAGATAGATAGATCTGTCCGGGTCTTACATTGATTAATCATTTATTTATTTCATTTTTTATGGAATGGTTTATTGGGCAGTGTAAGATATAAGCTTTTAAGTTGACAGCTTGTTATTTCTTACTCAGAAATTAACCGCAATTTACTAATGATTTCGTAATATTGCCCTTCATAACAAGTTACGAATCATTAGTTCCATGTTTATTCATGATTTTTCTCTTGTTTTGAAATCATTCGTGCATTTTCTTTTTTGAATTAATGTTTTTAAATTTTGAGAACATACATTACGGGAAAAAGAATTGTTGATGATGACATTGATTCATTATTTCAGGTCTTATTTCATTGGTTAAATTGTTTTAGTTACAATTGGTTTTACAATATATTTCGAAAAATTCATGATTCCCTGCATATTTAATTATTTACTGGTTATTTAAATGATTTCGCCTTCATGTTGATTTTCCGTTCGCCAATTATGAAAGTTTTTTAATACATCATATATTGGTGATCGGTATATTGGTACATTATAGTAGAAACAATTCATTAATGATTCATTAAATTTAAAATAATTGATCCTGCTTTATTTTGTATTATGTCAGTGTCATATATTGATACTCAATTTATTAATTTTATTTTTTAATAAAAAAAAGAAAAGATGATGAATTGTAATTATATAATGGTTATATATATATATATATATATAACCATTATAGAATATTACAATTCATCTTTTTTATAATAAAAATTAATAAATTGAGTAGCAATACATGACACAGACATTATACATATTAAATCTGGATCAACAATTATTAAAGTAACTAATCACTAATGATTTTTTTTAATATAGATCCCAATCACCAGAGCCCGATTAAGGTTGTGTGAGGCCCAAGGCCCAGCACCTTTTCAGGGGGCCCCTCGCACCAAAATAGTTGCTTTTTTTTTGGGGGGGGGGGTATTATTAGATATTACGATACGGTTGTAAAGAAAGCCAAAATATATTTTGGTTTTTGAGAAAATAGTTGCGGAAACTGTTATTTTAAGTATTCTTTTTCTAAATTATTTCATTCAATTTGGGGCCTCCAACAGCAGTGGGCCCAAGGCCACGGCCTAGTTGGCCTGTGCGGTAATCAGGCCCTGCCAATCATTTATATATGAAATATTAAAAAATTATAACATTCAAAATTTCCGAAAGGAAAATATCGACAGGAAGGTGAATGCATAAAGACAACAAACAAATAAAGATATATATGTAGGAATTCATAAATATTTGAAATATTATGTAAAGCTATTTGTAACTAAAACAATTTAACCAATGAAAAAAGACCAGAAATAATGAATCATTGTCAGCATCAACAAATCCATTGCACGAAATGTATGATCTCAAAATTAAAAATTCATTAATTCAATAAGAAAAACTACAAAATGAATTCAAAAAGGGAGAACAATTATGAATAAAATAGAAACTAATGATTCGTAACTCGTTTTCAAGGGCGATATTACGAAATCATTAGTAAAAAACGGTTAATTTCTGAGGTAGAAATAATAAGCAACCTCTTAAATGCATATATATATGTGTATGCATAATTTTGTTTTTGTGTTATGCTATGTTAAAATTAAAAAATGATTTTTATCGATTAACATTTATGCATTTTACGTGAACATTTAAGAATCACAATATAAATTGCACTAATATTAAATTGGATTTAATGAGAGTATATACCGGGTGTCTTAAAATGAACTGATGGATTTTTAAATTCAATAACTTGTAAATGATAACAGCTATTAAAGAAATTTTTGCAGGAGATGACAGGAGTTTTTTTTACTGCGATTCCCGATTTTAGTTCAAAATAGCAGCCATAGATAGCGCTGCAAGCAATAGGTGCCAAAATCCAGGCCCGATTTTTCGTTCTCTCTTCTCTCGATGGATGCAAAAGAAGGAGGTTAAATATATCGAGTGATCCTTAGCTGACAATGCAATCTTGGTCTTACGCACCCAATCCATATATTTAACCTCCTTCTTTCTCATCTATACCGGGAGACGACAGAAGCCAAAAAATTTAGCGCCTATTGCCTGCAGCTCCATTTATCGCCGCATTTTCGAACTAAAATCGGGAATAGCAGTAAAAATTCTCCTGATATTTTACATAACCTTCCTGCAAGAGTTTTTCTTTAATAGCTGTCACCATTTGCAACTTATTGAATTTTAAAATCAGTCAGTACATTTTAGGCCACCCGTTTATATATATAGGCATACACCACTAAACTTCTATATTTTTATTAGCTAAGAAGTTGTAATATAATTTGTTATCAATAAAATAAAATGCTAATATTCGTAATAATATTCTGTAGAATAAATCTCATCAGTTACATATTCTATTTTACGATTTAATTGCATGCAAAAATAGTCCCGTATTAGAAATAAAAAACTTAATAATTTAATAAGGAAAAGTGAGAACTTTCCACGTGCTTTTCTGTTGCTATATATAAATGTGTAAGAAAATCGATCTATGTCTAAATGTTCACTAAACTCACTGGAGTAAAAAGATTCATGAATTAAGTTGATGACACGTGATGTTATTATTAAAGTGAAGATTTTGAAGTTTTGAAGTGATCTTTTTGTAACACCCTGTATAACTGAAAGCACTTTTGCTTATTCACGTTAAATATAACCAGCCAACTTAGCTGAGACTTCAATAAAATTAAAACTTTTCCAGTTCCACTGCAGACAATCTTCACTCTAATAATAACATCACGTGTCATCATCTTAATTCGTGAATCTTTTTACTCCATTCAGTTTAGTGAACATTTAGACATAGATCGATTTTCTTACACATTTATAAGTTTTCTTACACATTTCAGTTATAGAGTCAGTGCATTTTAGGACACTCGGTTTATATATAGGCATACACCACTAAACTTCTATATTTTTATTACTTAGTTTAAAGGTTGTAATGTAATTTGTTAATAATAAAATAAAATACCAATATTCTTAATAATATTTTATGGAATAAATCTCATCAGCTACATATTCAGTTTTTACAATTTAATCTCATGCAAAAATAGCTAGAAATAAAAAACTTAATATTAGAAATATATATAGTATTAGAAATAAAAAACTTAATAATTTAATAAGGAAAAGTGAGAACGTTCCACGTGCTTTTCCGTTTCTATATATAAATATGTAAGAAAATCGATCTATGTCTAAATGTCCACTAAACTCACTGGAGTAAAAAGATTCACGAGTTAAGGTGAGAACACGTGATGTTATTATTAGATTGTCTGGAGTGGAACTAAAAAAGATCTAGTTTTATTGAAGTCTCAGCTAAGTTGGCTGGTTGTATTTAAGGGGGTAGATTACCTTTAAACCATCAAAATTTTCGATTTTTTTAAATACATATTTTAATTCCGTAATCCTTTCTGAACAATATGCAAAAAACCGCCTTAAAAAATTCCCATTAGTTTATTATGGCACTTTATTAAGACTACATAAGATAATTAAACTTTGCGTCGCGTTTATTCAAAACGATAAATTTTGACACTGCGCTCAGTGTTACTAAAAAACTATGCATGACAACCAAAAGAAATTTTCACCACGTATTCACTTATGTATTATCTACAACTTAAAACTAGAAAAAGATAAGATTTTATTTATTTTTTCTGTTTTTGTATTTTGAAAATATTTTTTTAAAAGTGAAAATTTTTAATTTTTTAATTTAGTCAATATTTTTTACAAATATTCTGATTTTAGTATAAAGGTATCAGTATTACATATTTATTTTCTCCAAAATTTCCTTTTTATTATGCATATTTTCAGATTTTATCATACGCGCAAGATTTTTTTCTCTTTTTTTTTAACTTATCATTTCAATATTTATACATGAATTTACAAATATATATATTTCTTTAAATGCAAATTTAAATATGAGCTTTATATTTAAATGAAGTTTGATTTTTATTTGACTTATTACAAAAGTTTTGAAGCTTGGAACATAGTGATATTTTTCCCTTTTTCGACGTGTTCAAAGGTACCCTACCCCCTTAATGTGAATAAGCAAAAGTGCTTTCAGTTATACAGAGTATTCCAAAAAGATATGTACAACTTCAAAATTTTATTTACAAACAATTAATAGATCTACAGCAAAACTAGTTAAACAATAGATAGAATAACTCAAAAAAAAAAAAATCTACATTATGTTTCTGGTCATAGATGGCACTGGACAACACATAAACGATTCACAAGCCTGCAATGGTTGTGTTGTTTAACTTTTGATAATTGCTTTTTAAGTATTTTTCAGCGCTGAATCCGAAAATGACCTTCATTTTTAACCATAACGTCAGGATGTTTTGTAAATCGGAAATATCAATGGTAAAAAGTCAAAAAATAGAGAACATCTGATACTGAAAGGTGCAGGAAATGGTTATGTTTCTTAACTTTTGATAACTGATTTTTATATATATTTTTAGCGCTGAATTCTAAAATGACCTCCATTTTTAACCATCAAGTCAGAAGTTTTTGCAAAACATAAATTTCAAAGTAAAAAAAATAGCAAAATTCTGATACTATAAAATAGATGTGATGGTTGCGTTTTTTAAATTTTGGTAATTGATTTTTATGTACTTTTTAGCATTAAATCTGAAAATAACCTTCATTTTTAACCATCATGTCAGAATTTTTCGCAAATCGTAAATTTCAAAGTTAAAAAGTCAAAATTTTGCAAAAAATCGTGACGTGATGGTAAAAAATGAAGGCCTTTCCGGATTCAGCGCTACAAAATACGTAAGAATCACTTATCAAAAGCTAAGCAATATCACACAACCCAAATTTTGCAGGCTTGTGATTAAAGATATTAATTATTAGAGTTGAATAATTAAATTTAATCCAAGAAACTGCTACTTCTACTTTCAACTCTAATAATTATTGGCTCTCTCATTTTCAAAACAAAGTGACGTATTCGTATAAATAAACAACAGTTAGTTATTAAAATATTCTCTGCTGATGAGCTTGAAAGCTTGAAAGTACTAAGAACTTTTAAATAAAATGTATATTTTTAACTTGCAACATGTTTTTCATTATTTTAGTCGACTTTTAAGTAATATTGTGGACTTTTTAAAGTTCACATTATATATTTAAAATTTTTATTCCTTTTTCCCTTTTTTTTTCCTTTTTGAATTATAAAATGAATAAATCGTAAAAATATATATATATATATATATATATATATATATATATATATATATATATATATATATATATATATATAATCGTTTTTGAAGTGGTTAAAATATGGCAAACGATTTTTCGCCATAACCCATAATATGACGGGATTCTTTTGAGTGTCCCTGTATATGAACTATGAACGCTACTCTTTTCAGATTTCAATATCGAACATGTCATAATGAAACCTCACTATTAATATGAAACAAATTAACAATATGAAAACACGTCGCAAACGATTTTTTTCATAGACCATAATATAACGGAATACTTTTGTTTTCCCCTGTACGCGTACCGTAAGTGCTACCACATAACATATTCTATAGTAACCCTCTTCAAGTGCATCTCAATAATGTAGATAAAGTTCATTACTTCAAATGAAAATCAAATTTCATATTTCAAATGAAAATCAAATTTCAAATTAATTGCTTAAAAGGCGCAAAGGACTACATAGTGAAAAAGATTCCATGCTGGGACTCGATCCCGGGCCATCAGTATAGCGCACTGACATTTTACCGACTAAACCACATAGAACGATACCCAGTCTGGAAAATTTCTCACCATTACATGTTGGCAAGACGAAAAACGCAGTACAAGATGGAGTATTTTTCATGAGCCACCAACATGGGGCAAACACGAAAATAATTAAATCCAGCATCGATTGAAACTATATTAATATTTGGAAATTTTTCCAGAGAGAATCATTCGCCTTGTATATAATATTTCAAATGAAAATCAAATTTCAAAATGCCAACATGTAATAGTGAGAAGTTCCAAGCTGGGTATCGTTCCATGTGGTTTAGTCTGTAGAATGTCAGTGCGCCATAATCTTGCCCCGGGTTCGAGTCCCCGCAAAGAATCTTTTTCACTAGGTTGGCCTTTGCGCCTTTTAAGGGGACCGGGAAAGCCCTATCTCCGCCCTGTTAAATCCACTAACTTTATGTACCTTTTTCTCAGAAATGGTGAAAGATAAAGTTCTAGATTTTTTAGAGTAGTTAGAATAACATGATTTACGTATTTTAACAGACCATTTTCTTTCTAAGTGAAACTGAAAATTAATTATTAATTATTTATTGAAAGTCATTTTTAAATTAGTCTTTTTGACAAGATTTCACTTCTAAAATAAATAATTTTCAAGAAATCAATAAATCCCTGTGTTAAAGTATACAATATAACATAATATAAGCATTAAAAAAATCTGAGTTCTTAAGTTTAATAGATATCGAAAAAAAGGAACACAAACATGAAAAATCCAAGTTTTGAGAAAAAGTCAATTAAAGATTTAAATGGCCATTAAGCTGAAAAGTACGCTCAGAAAGAAGAATAATTCCAACACTTCATTTTTTATATATATAAACATATGTGTGACACATCGTTGAAAAGATAAAAGTTTAAACTATTTAATAAGATAAAATTGCAAAAATCGATTTTTTCCCCAAAGTTTGCTTACCTGGTGCCCTTAAGCAATTAATTTTAAATTTGATTTTCATTTGAAATATGCAAGGCGAATGTTTCTCTCTGGAAAAATTTCCAAGCATTAATATAAATTTCATTATGTTTAAAATATTGTAACACTCTTAAAATATACTGCAAATGATTTTTTCCTATAGACCAGTGGTTCCCAACGTGAGGCGCACGCCCCACAGGGGGGGGGGGCAATATGACTTTTGAGGGGGGCAATTTCAGATTTCTTATTATCAAATTTTCTGTCATTTTTTTTTTCTAATGAAAGTATTGTCTTAGTCTAAAAATAGAAATAATAGATGAAAAATTTAAAAATAACTGAATAAAAATTAATTTTCGAAGCGATCCCATTTAAAAGTTCAAAAGTACACTGACGCCGGAATAACTATGTGAATTTTTTTTTTTTACGTTTTCTGACACTTCTTATTCATTAAAAAATCATTGTAATCCTTCTGGTTTTAATATTATTTTAGTAAATTACACCTCTTTTTTTAAAATAGTATTTATTTAAAAAAAAAAAAAACTTTTATATCTATTCATAGTGTAATATGCCCCATGAGAGAAATTTTACATATGAAATTTTGTAGGGTATATATCTAAAATTGACTATTTAGACATGTTTAATCTAAAAAATGTTTTGAATGATCTGAATGAGGTACTACATTTATGAAATTAATAAAACCCCGTACGCATCACGGAAGGAAAGGGTTGAAAGTAAACTTCTTATGGTCCTTTTGCAGAATATGACATTAATGACATATGCATTTTAAAATTTAAAATTGGAGAAAACATGGTAGCCAAACAATAATAATGGGGAAAAAATCCCGCAATCAAAGAAGTATGTTATATAAGAGGAAAGAAAAATCTATATATTTAAAACGCTAAGCGTTTTCTTTCCATGTTTTCCGATCCTGCCGAATTTAGATCCATCAATGTCAATCAAGTGATCGATCAAGTACTTCCGTTAGGAAGGGACCTGAAGTCGTCTTCGATGTACTTTAGGATAAAAAAAATACCAAGCCGGCCATTTTGTTTCTCCTGCAAACTTAACTATTTCAAATCTCCCCCCAAACCAGAAATCCATTAGTGAATGTCATTAGGGAGTAACCCTACTCAATAAGTATAATGTTTCAAATCACCAAAACACCAATCCATCTTTCTCCCGCGTATCTTCGTGCTTACCTTTTCCTGTTAAAAAGATTTCGTAAACATCTTTTTGTTTAACTATTTATATAACGAATCGAAATAAAGACAAAATTGTTTTTTTTTATCGTTTTTGAATTAAAATACAGTTCTTAATGCTGAACCATGGATGCTGATTTTAAAAAATAACGCTCAATAATTTAAAATCTTTCAATATTGTTGACGGACAGTTATTTATCTTATTAAAAGCATAAAATTAGGAGCCAAACTATGCAAATGATTTGGAATCAAACAGTGGATTTCAGTTATTGATAAATTTATTACATATTGAGTTATAATTGATTGAAAATCGACTTTGAAACTATTTTATGAAAGGTAATTTGTCTTTATAGAAAAAAAATGTATTGGGATTTCTTGATATCCAAATAAAAATTTCTGCAAATTTCGTAAATTATACAAATAATCATAAATTCTTTGATTGTATTAGAAAGCAGCAAGTATGTATTTGAGAACAGCTTTATAACTAGATTCAAGAGGTTTTTTGAGTTGCTTATTACACCTTGAATCTTAATTTAAGGCATTTTACAAATAATTTATTCTTTTTGGCGAATTGAAAAAAAAAAGGAAACTTCTTCAAAATAAACGACCAAGAGCGAGTATTACTCGCGCTCAGAGAGTTCCGCATAATAAATATATCAATTAATTAACTGTATTATTTTTACTTTATTATTACTTTCAAACTATGCAAGCTACAGCTTTAGAAAATTAGCCAAATATCCATTTCTTTATAGTCTTCATGCTAAAACCAAAAAAATTCACATATTTTGGTTATTTATTTATTTAATTTTTTTGGCAATTGAAAAACTTATTTTTTTTTCTTTTGTGCAAAAATTAAATTTTAAACCTTTTTGCATATATTATGGTTTTACTTTAGAAGTAGGTGTGTTGTGATTCTATTTTGTTCAAAAATTGTTTTCTATATGCTTAATTTAGAGTTTTATCATGCCCGCACCAATTAATAATTTTAATTCACGCATCAGTGAGTTAAATTTTTAAATTTAAATATCAATTTTGTATATACAGCATTTATTTTTCTGGATAATATAGCCAAGGATATATGCTTTAGGCAGAAAGGGATCTTAATTCCATATTATTTGTGTTTTGATACATTGAAAAAGGCGATGTTTTTTATCGTTTCGACAAACTCAAAAGTACTGTGCCCCGTTAGCCCCACCAGTGGCCGATAGGTTCTGCTCTCGAAGCTGGTAGACGGGAAGTGCTGGGTTCAATCCCAATCACGCCCGTCGGCCTAATCGTTCGGAGTTTTCGTGGTTTTCTTTGAACCTTGGTTTTCCAAGCGTAAATACGGGTTAGATTCCCTTAGAAAGACACCCAATAAGGGCACTCTCCACCTTATGGCCTATACCCTCGTGCTAATAATTGGCCGTCATAAACACAACCAACGTGTGCCGCCTTAATTCGGTACTGACAATAAAAGTAGTGCATATTAAAAATTCATTTTCATCTGAAGCATAGTTCTGCTTAAACTTTTTGTGAAAATTCTAACAACCTGACTACTTGCAAGAAATATTAATATGACACGCAAAAATTATTCTAAGTTGAACCCGACTCGCAGAAAGAAAATAAGAATCACCCCAACCTGGAAAAAATCTCTTTCGGCTCGGCCTACAGGCGCAGGTAGATTTCGAAGTTAAGTGCTAATGTCAACAACAAAAGCTAAATCATGATTAGAGATAAACCCACTTTAACAATTTTATCTGGCCGCTGTTGACGAGTTTTTAGTTCATTTTTGTATAAGAGCTGGTTTTATCAGAATCATGTTAAGGCGGTATTAAAAAAAATATTTTCCCATGCTCAACAACTTTGAATTTTCTGGCACATTTTCAAATTCATTTTTAAAAGAAAAAATATGAAACTTGCGGACGTGATTTTTGAAGATATTTATAAGTGACCTGTGTTTTCAATTTTCTTCCAATTAATTAAAACTTGATTTATAAACAATTATTTTCTCAGTAAGACAATATTTTTCGTTTCCAACACAATCGCTTCGGGAAATTCGATTCAAAATGCCCAATTTGACATCATTTTTTGAAATATATTCTATCTCTATCAAAAAATTGACCATTACGATACATTATATAGTATCTGAATATGAGAATCTACCAATTGGATGCGTTTGAGAGCAAAAATGAATTTAAAAATGAGTCAGAAAATAAGCAGTTTGGATTTGAATACACCCTTCAAACGATGATTTTAGGTAGATTTCGTATGAAATACTACCTATTGGGATCGTTCCTATGTTGGAATTTAGGAAAAGTTTTTGCAGATCTACACCGATCATGACCCCTAGAACCCAAAACCACCCCACCCCAAAAAAAAACTATATCTATATACATAGATCACTTATTTATGGACACGATAACTTTCGTAATTCTGCACAAATCTTTTCCAAACTGATACATAAAATCAAGGGGCGGAAAATCTTTTTGCGCCCCTGGAGCCCATTTTTAATTTTATCAATAATCTGTGATATATAAAATTTTGGCCTTATTTTTAGAAGTAATAAAAACTTTAAACTAATTTGATATGTACAAAAATTAAGAAATTATGGCATTTTTCCGGTTTTCACAAAACTTTCCATCCCCTTGGTCCGATTTTGCCCATTAACGAACTTGACCGAGATTTTATGCCCCTTGATTTTATGCATCAGTTTGGAAGAAATTTGTGTAGAATTACGGAAGTTATCGTGTCCATAAAAAAGTGATATTATATATGTATAAAGTTTTTTTTACTGAGGTTGGTTTTGGTTTCTAGGGGTCATGATCGGTGTAGATATGCAAAATTTTTTCAGAAATTCCTACGTAGGAGATAATGTAATAGGTAGTATTTCATAAGAAATCTACCTAAAAGAAAATTAGGGACAACCCAGCCCGATCCGATGTAGGACTTTTATTCAACAATCCCGGAGTGTCCAATATTTAGAAGTTTTACTATATTTAAATAGTAAAAATATAGATTTGTTCTTTTTTTTTATTAATAAAACTTAAGATTGGTATAGGAGATAAATTCTAGATTTAGTAAAGTAAACATGATTTACTTTCATTTCATTTCGGGTTCGGGTCGGGTTGCGGGTTGATGAAAATTATTTTGGTGGTTTCAGATCGGGTACGACCGGGCCCACCCAGGACTCTAGTTTAGGTGCTACTGCGAAACTGCGAACCACAAACACGTCTCAGTTGCACTGCACTGTTTCATGTATTTGGATGTTAGTTTTTGCGAAATATTGAACATAAGAATTTTCACGATCTGCTTATTAAATTTTTATGACTTTAATTTTCTGTCAAATAAATCATATGCACCGAAGTCTGATGAAATTGAAACTTATCTTACACTAACGCGTTCTACGTTGTCTGTAATGGTGTGTGAAATGTTCAAGATTTTTATTGCTATTTTTCAGTTCGAAAATTCTCTAATATTTGCATAAATATGTGCATACTAGTACACTTTTATTAGACGGTAAATGTAAGATAATTGTTAATATCGGAGGATCTCTTTGCTTCCCAATCGTAATCCCCTAATTCATCAAATTATTTCCATAAACGCATATTACAGATGCATCATACAAATGAAGAAAGGAAAATGTACTGTACAGTGTAATGCAAGATTATACAACTTTTATATTGGTTTGTTGCATATTTTCACAGATTTAAAAGACACGTTGAAATTAATTGCAGGTAAAATGTGTATTAAGCAAGAACGAGTTTTTCTTTTATTTAAACCTTGTGTATTTGTTTTTTTAAATGCCTCCTATTACAAATGCATGCATATTTTTTGATAGGAACAACCATTACATAAGTAATAGTACTTCATCCGAAAATAATTTAAATTAAATAATTACAGTCAATTTTGTAGAAAATTTAAATTATTTATAATTTAAACATAATTAGTAACAGCTCTTAAAAAATAAATCGAGTTGATTTTCTTTTATAACATGATCAAATCCTTTAAAAGCATCTTACGAGATTGTTATAAATATGCCCATTAAAAAAAATGAAACTATTTTAGGCTAAATGTTGAATATTTTTTATCTATTTTGTGTTCTCATAGTTGTATCAGGTAGTCTGCATAGTGTTTATTCGCGTTAACAAATATTTTAAGAAAACTCTTCAGGGAACCAGATGTGTTCTGTTCATTAATTTTTGCTATAATTTTCATACTATATGCATACAAACCTGACTTTAGACTCACTATATATGTTATTGGTTGTAGAAAAAAGCCTGTATTAAAAGTAGAAATTATTTTAATCATAAAATTTGGAACATTAAATTACAAAAAAGGGAGAAATGTTGTATTAGAGTTGTTCTTAAAAAAGAAGGGGGGGGGGGGATTGAGGAAAAAAAACAGTTGATTTAACACAATACTTATATGGCGCATAATTTACGAGGTACTTTCTAATAATTAGCAGCATGTTATTTAAACTTACAAATGTTATGATGGATTATAATTCTATTAAAAATTACTCTTTGAAATACTATTATTGTGGGTGAAACAATTTGATAATACCATATTCTTGCAGTGAAATATCGGTAATCTGTTAATAAAAGATGAAAATTCTCTTATTTTGACGATAGTTTATACATTTGAATGAATCGAAATAGTAAAGTAATTAATTTTCAAGATATTATCATGTAATAATTCCTTGAAATAAAACATATGATTAAAATAAAAATGTTCCATACTTGCTAATTCACCCACCCCCCCCCCCCTCACCTCTGAAATGCGTTACTTTAGAATTAGACATTTTATGCACGACTATAACACTTAAGGCGTTTTTTTTTTTTCTCACAACTCAGCAACTCAAAACTGATGTATTCACCGACTCATTTTATGCATAAATGCATGGAAATATCAGTCATTACTATTGAGATAATTTAAAATCAAACAACATTTTGCATTTTCGATGATTGTATATCATATTAAGTTCTAATTAATTGTTTTCTAAAAACAAGCTTTCGCGGGCTGTAGAATCCCGAAAATCGGTTTAAAACACAAACTTGGACGGCATATTCCGCAATATTTTTGTCTTTATAAAAAGATGAAAAATGCTGTTCGATTTCTTAGTTCATGAAGAACAATTTTTGCATTAACATAAACTACACACTAATACACTTGTTTACACTGATACTAATAATCACTAATGCATTTGTTGCATTAATAATAACTTTGTGAATATGTCAGAAAGCAGCCAGTTTGGATTACAATGTTTCAGTAATTTTTCATTTTTTTAAATATTTTTCCCCCATAAAATATGTTTACTCTCTCTCCTTTCTTTTAATAACCTTAGAAAAGTGAAAATATTGCAATAAAGTTTGGAAGAGATTGATCTTGCTTTATGAGAAATGAAATAGGATCAAGACAAGCTCCAGAAATTTTCACTTTTCGCGCTCAAACAACAAGAACATGTACTGCACATTGAATATGGTTGCTATTATTTTTAACACTGATTTACTGCATTCTTCCTGCATTTTTCTTGATGTTGTATTTCAAATAATGTGAGGCTAAGTTCACATTATTAGTACAATACTTTCACTGTTATTAACTATTTAACAGAAATTTATCTAGCTATTTTTTTTCTAATAAAAATATAAAAAAATATATATAAAAGCACTTTCTCTTGATATTATATTTCAAATAATGCGAGACTAATTTCATATGCTTAGTACCATATTTTCACGGTTACTGTTTAATAGAAATTTATCCAGATACTTTCTTCTAACAAAATTATTAAAGCATTATTCTGCAAATTTCCTAAATATAAAGAAAATATTAGTTTAGTAAATCGGAAGCTTTTCCTTATTTCATTTTCTGCAGTATTTATATTTACGGTAAATGTTGAAAAATGAAATTCCGTCAGCAGTTGCACATTTCTTTTCCATTGTAGAATTCAGAAATAAAAAATCATTTCCTACTGGTCAATTACTGACGAACCACCCTATATGTAGGTACATGGTATATATAATTTAGATAGAACATACCGATTTGCTTCGAAATTGTGTTCTTTTTAATTATTTTATGCCGTGTCTTATTATTATTACATTATATAATATAAATTATGAATTTTACTAAAATGTTTACTTCAAAATAAGCTCCAAATTTAACGGATTTTATGAAATTTCCTTTGCTTTTACCAAAGATTGGAAACCACCGCACGATTTCCCAGTTTGTGAATGTCAATACCTGAAGATATTTTCAGTTTAAGATTGCAAATCAATCGAGCAATCGTGACAGAAGGTAGCCACTTTCGGGGAGAGGGGGGGGGGCTGTCCATACATAACTTTATCAACATTTTTCTAATTTTGACAACCCCCCCCCCCCCACGTACCACCATCACCTGATGAAATAGTTAACAGTGTCAATTTTTTTTTCTTTTCTTTCGTCTGCTTCGGAATAGCATTCAGAACCACGTGGTTGAAAAGCGCTGCGTTTTGAAAATTTTCGCTTATATTTCATGTTTTGATCGAGTTTTAAATATTTTCAGGAACAAGTACAGCTTATGCATGAATTCTTTTCTCCATTTTATTGCATCATCATGCACATTTCCATGTTATTATTAAAATGTAAATCATTTATTTTAATTAATAAGTAGATACGAATTTTCTAGTATGTATTTGTCGAATAGCAATTGGTATAAAATAAATCGAAAGTATTTTGTGCATGCATTTACCTTTATTTATGCTGCATCAAGTGATGAAATCTATAAACAAATTTGCTATTTGCTAGCCGCACTACTTGTACACCATGTGATTTGCAATGTGAGATCCTATTAATATTGTCCATAAGAAAATAATTTTAAATGTATGATGTAATTTTCATCCTTTTAGGGGCAAAGCACTTGCATTGCTAAAATGTTGAAATGAATGATTGGCACCATCATTTACGTACAAATTTATTTGCAAATAACAAAAAGCGATTTTTCACATATGTAATAAATGAAAAAAAAAATAATGCAAAAATCTTGGTACCATTATCGCATTTGAGAATTAAAATTAAGTGGTTACATAAACATACCACCGCCCCTGAAAGGGTTAAATGCGTTTCGTGTGCAAAAATTTAATTACAGCTTTTATTTCCCCACTATTTTAATATTCACGTGTAAATATATTATTCCATTTAAAAGTGTTTGCGAATATCAGTATTTGAACTTTTTAAATATATGACCTAATTTTCCCTATTAAAAGTTTTTCACGCATAATAATTTAATTATTTTAGGCATCTTTCATATGACAACATTAATTTTACATATGACGTATTTGTTCCCATTAAATGCGGTTCGCGAGCAATAATTTAATTATTTTAAGATTTTCTTACTTTTTTAATATTCACGTGTAAATACAATTTGTATGACATAACTTTCCATATTTTCTGCTTTTAACAATTGATCATTTTATTATTACTTTAAAGTTTCATTTCTGTTTTTAACAGTAACGTGTAAATACATTTCTTATTTGAGAGGCAATATAATTCTTTCTGCTGTTTTACAAATTAGCATCAACATAAAAAATTACCCTTTCTAAATATGAAAAGAATTCTCTTGAAATAATGAAAATTCGAATAAAAGATTGAAAAAAGAACCCTTCATAAAATTAGTAAAATTAAAAAAAAAAAATAAGCGCAGTTTTCACACCACTAGCTTAAAGAAGTATATCCCTAGAAACATATATTAAACTCCTATGCATAGTGTGGCTGAGAGGTTCTGCTCTCGAAGCTGGTAGACGGAAAGTGCTGGGTTCGAACCCAATCGCGCCCGTCGGCCTAACCGTTTCGGAATTTTCGTGGTTTTCTTCGAAACCTTGGATTTTCATGCGTAAATACGGGTTGGGTTCCCTTAGAAAGACCCCCAAGGAGGGCACATCCCCTATGGCCTATATCCCTCGTGTAGATAATCGGCCGTCAAAAATTAACCAACCTATGCATAGCTTTGTTCCTAAAGAACTTTTTTAATGGACCTATTCTGACAGACTTTAACATTGAAAATCACTTTAAATAGTTCTTCGATTTAAAAATTGTCTACTTTAGCGTGCTTATATAAGATTTCTCTATAATACTACCAATTGTCATATTTTTGTGTGTAGTAGTTTTCTTAATATTAGCGAAGAAAGACCTCCGGTCACAAAAAAATTCATTTACACCGGCGGCGGTGGTGTATATTTTTTTTAGAATAGAGAGAAATCTGACAGAAAGGTCTTTTTTTCCCCTTTTATTTTTATTCTAGTAACAAAAACTAAGTACAATTTTTTTCAATATTTGTTTAATCTGTAGAAATTACTATTACTACTACTACTAATAATAATAATAATAATAATAATAATGTAATAATAATAATTATTATATAATTTTATTATTAAATAATAATTATTATATATTACTATTATTGCGAGTCGACACACCAATAACTTGGCGGATTCGACGAATGAAAATGTTTAAAAGACAGTGATTGACTGAATTTATAAAAAGCTAAGAAAAATAATTACAATAATTAATCAATAGTATATTGGCTAACCTAACTCTTAAAACAAATATTATTTTAAACTAAAGTTTAACATAGAAAGACCGGAATTTTTACTCCAGTTTCATAAAAATATTTAATACCAGAATTTTTATTTAAAACTGTTTGAGTTATTTAATTAAACCTTTCTTTCTTTGTATCATTTAAACTTAATTCCTAAATAAATTTCTGAATCGGAACAAAATATATTCATTTGGTAAGGGCCAAAATGGCCCTCACCATCATTCTAGTGTTACTTTCAACTTTTATAATTATTGAGACATTAAACTTTATTTATATACGTTACAATTAACATGCAATTAAGATAAAGAAATCAAGAAGTTACTAATTATTATTATTTCTATTATTATCATCCATGCATTAAATATTCGCGATAAAGATATTTCTTAATTATTTTTAGCAAAGAAGTTTGTAACAAATTCATTTTTAATTGTCTGAAAAACATACGAATTTCTCACTTGTATTTCAGACTAAGCATATAAAATACAAGTATTAAAATTTAATAATTTAGTACTTATACAAAATAACCATATTTGTTTCTAGCTGAAAAAAATAAAATTTGATGGAATTTTTCAAGTTGAACTGTTAAGAAAGATAATCAACAGGAAACGATTAATGGTTTTCAGAAGTGCCATCTTGAGAATAACCATCACCCAGAACCTCGTTGAGTATTTGTAATTAGCGACCACCTGGCTTGCAGATGTTTGGGGGAGAATATTTTTCTGAAAAAGGATCGAAATGTCGCATTTGTGAAGATCAGCATTTGAGTTTTTTGTGTTGTGTTTTTAACCTTTTTTTTTTCGCTTCATACGTGTCATCGCCGTTCGTTAATAGGACCTACCAAGAAACTGCAGGGGGTTCTGGGGAGATTTTTCGGCGAATTTGGAATAAATCTTTTCTTTCGACAGTCAGGGAGAAGCATCAAATTACACCAATCTTTTTTAAAATGAAAGATATTTGCCCACAGATTTGTTATCGTACATTCGTTTGTTCAGATATTTTATTAATTAGCAGTAATTTTAAATTAAAATTCTACTGTTGCGCATGCGCAGTATATAAGTACTACAAGTCTACCTTTGGAGTGACACGCTGCACATGCGCAAAGATGCTCGCTCAGTTGAACTATCAAATCGCAGGTAGAAGTTGTCCCACGTTCGTCTGCTATTCGCGATCATACTGTAAACAAGCTTTTCTTTCTTTCACAAAATTAATATTATTTGGCTCTTTCAGCATTATTAACAATTCAAAAATTTATTGTGTCGATATTAAGAGCTAGATACGTTTTATTTCGGGGGGTGTCATATTGTTTTGGTGAATCTTTTTTTAAATGAAAGATATTTGCCCACAGATTTGTTATCGTACATTCGTTTGTTCAGATATTTTATTAATTAGCAGTAATTTTAAATTAAAATTCTACTGTTGCGCATGCGCAGTATATAAGTTACACACAGAAGATAAACACAGAGATTTGAGGCTAAAAGTCTTATGAATTGCCAATAGTTACACACGAAGATTGGGAAACTAGCCTGTAAAATTGTAGCTGCTTCGTTGAAAAAAAATAAGGTATCATAAATATTAAAACGCAAAACTATTTCTGTTAGATCGAATTCGAGACAATTGCGTATGCGTCAACTGTTTTTCGGACCTCTTCAATTTAGAAGGAACAGAATCGAGTTCCTGCTAGCGTAGAGGGTTAACACAGCAGTTTAAAGCTCGGAATTTTTGTAGACGACACAGGTTCGAATCCAAGCGTTGCAAATTGTGTAATATTTTTGTTGATAATTCATTTCAATAATGGCATATTTTATTAGGAAGAGAAGTTATACGATTTTTATCTTATTATTATTATTTGAATGTTTTATAATTAAATAAAATTTAACACTCAATATTTATAAAAAAAAAAATAATGATTTTATATTTAAAATATTTAAGTTAAAATATTTTGCATGTAATTATCAATTAAACAAATTGAGCAGATTTATAATTTTCGTTATATTTTCTGACCATTATCAAGAATATATATGTGCGTGTGTCAGAAAGAAAAGTTTGTCATCCATTTGCGTAAAAAATAAGATGGAAAAAAAAAAGAAAATATTCGTATAAGATCTATAAAAGAAAATACCTTGATATCCAGGTTTAATATTTAAAAAATGTAAAATAAAATTCAAGTAATAAAAAATATATATTATAAATCGTTAGCTGCACCAAGTTTCAAATTTAGGTTTTTAGAGAATGAGATGGCAGCTTTAAATGGTCGCGTAGTTTTTAAAAAAATGAAAAACAAAATGTTGTTATTAAAATGAAAATAAGGCCGTAGTAAGTAAATATAAATTCTTTATGCGCGAATTTTTAGGTAAATTTCTGATAAAAAGCAAATATAATTGGTTGTAAATTATAAACTTAAAATTCTTTCACTTCATTGAATAGGTTAGACTAACAGCGCCATCTATCGCCGTAAAGAAATAGGAATCACTTGTATAATATAGAAATTCGTCATTCAATAATTAATTTAAAAGCAACTAATTAAAAATTCAAGAAATTTTCTAATGAAACGTTCAAGTTATTTACCATCAAATCTTGACGGGCACTATCTAGTAGTAACTTAAAATGGATAAAAGCGCGAATCCGGAAATATTACTTGTGAATTATGTAATCCATACAGCCTCGGCGACAAACAAATATCACTTATTCTTAATGAAGTACTAAAATCCGTTATAAAATGTATCAATTCTATCAGATGTAATAAAAATATGAGAGAAGTTTCAAGAAATTTTAACAAAATAAAAATGTAGACTATTTATCACTTTTAAATATGAGGTAAGTTGCCAAAAAACAATAAAACTTTTGTGGATGTAAATGCAAAGATCCATGGCATCACTGCAGTCATGGAGTTAGGTTAAAAGCACACTTTTAATTTTAAAAAAAGACATGATTTTTATAAATTAAAGAATCTGAAATCACTTATCAGAGTTAATGCTATTTTCGGATCCATCCGGGAAAATGAAAGTTTATTTTTTATGTGACAATATCTATATGGTATAGAAAGGGTGGGGGGGGGCATCATGATTTTAAGGATGTTTAAAGGGAGCACGGCCAAAAAAAGGTTAGGAACCACTGCTATAGACCATAATGTAACGGAAAACTTTTGAGTGCCCCCATAAATGAACTATGAATGGTACACACACACTTCATTTTCAATACCGAACATGCCATAATGAACTTATGTCAATTACATGAAAATCCGAATATATTTACGCGAGCTAAGCACGAACAAACGCAGAGAGACAAACCGAATTCATAAACACTTTTCATTTACAGTAGAGCGCCAATTATCCGAACAAGTCGGAAACAACCCTAGTTCGGATAAGCAAAAGTTCGGATAAATGGACAGACAATTTAAGGGATGTTTCTGACTATACTAAAACCTTCCCACGTTATCTAAGCTTAGGACTGGCAGCACCAGTTAGTGCTGGCATGTTTAATTTTTTTTTTTTTTTTTGTCTTTATAATTTTTTATTGCTGTTGTTTACATTTTTATCATTATTTTTTTTTCTCTTTTTATCATTTTTTGAACTACAGAGAATATAATTTAAGCAAAAAAGCCTTTGATTGTTGCTTTCATCATCATTGAAGACATTTTTTTCACTGTTGCCACATCTCTAATTCTTCTTAAATGCGTTAGTTGAATAGGATCAGTGTTCTTCTGACGTTGGAGCCATTTCATAGCTGTTTTCAAACATTCAAAGGCTTCGTTATGTGATGCACCTGGGTTATTTTCAGAGCATTCGTTTTCATTTTCTTCAATTCCTTTTTCATCTCGAATCTCATCCACAATCCCATGATCATTTAAAATCTGATATCCAGACTCATGTACGTCACTATTTAGCCATTCGTTAATTTCATTTTCTTCATAGCTTAGGATTCTTCCTTTCTCCTTTATTGTTTTACAATCCTCCTTTTCTGATCCACTATCAGTTTTTTCTTTATTTAAAATTTTATTCCAAGCCAATGGATAACTGGAAGTTCGGTTTAAAAAAAATTGGGAGAAATAGGCTGTTCGGATAACTGGAAGTTCGGATAAAAAAATTTGAGAGAAATAGGCGGTTCGGATAATTGGAAATTCGGTTAATTGTAGTTCGATTAATCGGCGCTATACTGTATGTAGGAAAGTGTTAACCCATTTAAGCCTGAATTTTTATTTTTCTAAAATTTGTTGGTGAAATCACTTTAAAGTGTTGCAAAATGAACTCGAAAAATACTAAAAAAAATTACGTTAAAATGTTTTTGTATTTATTTGATAAAATGTAAGCGCACTAAATGTGGGAATATCCATATGTGGAAAAATGCATAATTGTATGTTTTGTCTAAATTTACATAAATAAAGCTTTTAAATTGTATATTTTATACTATAATTAGTATTATTATGAACTATTAAAAAATATATATTTATTTCTTTACAGAGACTAATAACATTATAAGCAGGGATGTAGTGGAGAGTATACGGGTTTATACGCCGTATACCATCTGGATTTTTTTAAGGAACACCGTATACCCTCAGTTTCTTAAGAAAGCTATAGTATATATGCACTAGGGTATACCCTCTGCCTTGAGCGTATACCCTCTGCTTAAAACGTATACCCTCTGTTTTTTTTTTTACGACTACACCACTATAAGTATAATTAAAAATAAACTAAGAATAATCGTATTTGAGGCTAAAAAACAATTTATTTCAAAATCATCTTCAAAAGGACTTTATATAAATAACTGTCCCCTAAAATGACCAGTAAAAATGTGTAATAAAACTATTTCACTTTTTAGTTATCACTCCTTCCGAATAGTAATCTTTGCCTAAGGATTATGATTCGGAAATAGTGTTAACACAGAAAGGGGATAGTTCGCAACTATATCTTAAACTATAATCGATTACTTCCGCATAACAATCTTTTGTGATGAGTCCCTGAAAATCAGATTAAATTAAAAATTTTACACTATTATCGGAAAGATTCGATGCTTTTATAGAAAAAAACCAAACACTGCTCGATTGCTTTCTATCAGAATAACAACACATGGCAATTATATCTACTTACAAATGAAAGTGACTTCGTAAACTAATAATGGGCTCGAAGTAGCTAGGAGTCGTTCGGTAGCTTCATCGCGCCGAGACCAACCAACACCCACTTGATATTGTACAGTATGTCAAGTGGGTGTTGGACCAACCCTTCCCGCTTTTCGATGTCTTTAATTTGTGTAATTTTCCTTTTAAATTTGTCCGGTTTCAATTTTTGATTTTTTTTTCTCTCAAGTAATTAAACAACTGTCCCTTAAATGGCTAATAGAAATATGTACCCATTTGCGCCTAGCGCTCTATATTTTGTACGTTACAAACATGCATAAAAAAAAATAGGCTTGAACATATAATTTCGCAATTTTAAAAAAAAAATACGTATTTCAAAGAAGTCCTAAGATTATGACATATTTATTTGGATCCTTGTTGGAAAAAATACAAATAAGCTTACTTTTTACATTTCGCTATCTTGAAAAATGAAAAATTTATAAACACCGAAAAAGGCATTCATTTAAGCAAATAAATACCAACCTTATGCTGTCATCTCTCGATAATAGATAAATACATTTATGGACAATTACTTCATACAATTTTCATGTTGTAAAGAAGAAGAAAATTATAAAAATTGACTAAAATTCAAAACGTCCCAAAAATGGGACGCTGGGCATAAATGGGTTAAAAGGAAAACATTGTCGTAAAAATGCGAAATATTTTTGTCTATCCATATTTTCAGTTAACACATAATTTAAAATTATTTTACGTTTATATTTGTTAATTTAAAATTATTCCGTTCTTCAAGAGCATCAATTTTATCTTTCGACACTTTTTCTTTTTTTTTCTTTTTAATGAATAAATTCACAGTTAAATATATCTCTTTAGTTTCTATAAATGCATGAATAAAATATTTCAAAGTAAATATTTCGTGCAATAATTTCACATAAATAAATATAATTCTACAAAAACGCAACATTGTTTGGTTTTCGGTCTTCTAACTTTACTATTCTACATAATATTAATTAAATAAATGTATGTTTAATTAAATTATTAAGCAATGAAATTTAAATAAAACGTTTTGTCAGATTTCTGCATGTTTGTTTAAACTGAAAATTCAGAAAATGGAAATATAAAAAGATTATAGAAAAATTTAAAATTATAATTTAAATCTTTTCTCTAAAAAATTGTTTCCCGTAACTATATTTTCACTAAAAATGTACAAATTCGAAACAAACAAAACATTTATTCAATAACTTCAAATGGTTGCATATTATGGAACATTATAATGAATCTTTTTTAACATTCTAATTATTTATGAGAAAATAATTTTTTATTTCTTTAAATTAAAAATATTCTTTCAAAAATTCATGTATAACATGCTACATTGTTTGAACTTTTACCTCCTATTAAGTTGAATAATTCTTTCTGAAATTCCCAATGTACCATATTTTTTGACGGAAAAAATATTAAAAAAACTAAATTTTACCTTTTTAATTAATTATTTAAATTTTGCAAATTAAAAATGCAAAGACGCTTTATGCTTTTTTGACATTCTAATCATTTCTTTCAGTAAAAATGAATTTCTTTTTTCGTTTACAATTAATAATAATATTTGTTCCTACAATTTCATTTTTAATTATTTAATAAAACTTTTTTATATTCCTTAATGTATTGTCTTTCTTAAAGTTACGGGAAAAAAAATTAAATGCATATTTGAATTCATTAATATTTAAACTGCAATTTATGGATTATATTAAAAACAAAAAAAAATGTTTAAAGTAAATACGATATCTAAAAGGAAATCTGTATTTAAAAATATATATTCTGTTAAAAAAAATTGATAAGAATTAAAATCAACAGCATCTTTTTACCGCATAAAATAAAACATTTAAAATCTTTTATTAAATATAAATAATAAAATACGAGTTTGGATGAAATATAATCGTTCAAAATATTTATTTGAAGACAAATGTACCGTGTTTACTCGCGTAATAGTCGCACTTTTTTTGCCAATTTTTCATTGTGAAAGTCTAAGTGCGACTATTATGCGGGGAAATCTACTACACAATATTGTACACTTTAATGCTAAAACGTTACTGGTATTAAAAACACATTATAATAAAATTAGTAACTTACCAAATGTTTCCAGATTATATGCTGTTTATTAAATACCATTTTTCTTTTTATGGTAATATTTTTATAAACGCAAAATTTACAAATAATCTTTATGAAAATTTTGACAAAAAATTCTCAAAATAAATCACTTTCACTGAAGGTATCAGTATCACTATTGTAATGTGAATCGGTGTCTGCAGAATCTCCGTCATTCCATAAAATGTCATCTTCGCTTACGTCCAAAGCGTCGGAGATATCCGTCTTCTTACAACTTTTTGAAATTATATCGCTTGTTATTAAAGTCAAGCTTTGTAATATCCAACTACACATTAGTTCCTGGGATAGGCGCCTGGGACGGTCGCCCACTGGGAGTTTTTTCTTTGTTCCCATTGACCATCCAATATCCATATATTCGTCTTAAATTGTCTTTAAACGGTTTGTTAACCGATACGACCAACGGTTGCAGAATCGATGTGAGTCCTCCAGGAATTACCACAAGATCTGTTTTGCCTTCTGAAAGTTCCTTCTTTACACCATCAACAAGATGACCTCGGAAGCTACTGAGTTACCTTCACCATGGCTGGTCTTTTGAGCGAAGCTCCAGACCTTTTCTTCCAAACATTGCGAACCCAATCTTTCATCATTTTTTCATCCATTCAATTTATACGAAGAAAAAATTTTTACGATTTTTTCTGCTTCAAATTGGGGGTGGGACTATTATGCGAGGGCGTCTATTACGCGAGTAAACCCGGTAAAACAAATGATATTTGCCAAGTCTACTGTTTTTAATAGGAGAAAAGACATGTATGGTACGTGCATCAGGCACATAATGTATCTACCTGATGCGTTTACGACTATCTAAAAATTTGAATGTATGGTGGATTTCTCCCCCACTATATATCCATACTTGTGTTAATTCTTAAATGTTTGATGAAACTTGACTTCGGTATTTCGGTACTTGTAATTTCGGTATCTTCAAAAACGTCTTATGTATAAACGTGAAATTTTGATTAGGGGCTGTACATATATAATGTTATCAACTTTTTGGTAATTTTGGACCCTTCCCCCCCCCCTTACGATATCATACGTTATCATCCTTCGAACCCCCCCCCCTCCCCCCGTAATGATATCGTTATCAATGCATAAAAATTCTTGAGATTTTTGGAATCTGTTTCTTTTGTTTGAAGTGATATACAAACATGATTACATTTATTTTTCGCACACTTTATTGATTCAGATGAAGAAAAGTCAATAAAATAACAGTTTATATTTGAAATAACTGTATATCAAATAACACTTAAAAGAATAGTTACTGTTTAAAAGTATTTAATAATAGCTTTTTGTTACATAATGCATTCAACAATAATAATGTCTTTTTGCACTTTTTTCGGCACAGGATGGAGCAGACAGAACTTCTTATCAACAAAGCAGATGGCTAACATTCTTTCTGTTTTATTTACTAGTAAATACAAGTATCATTTCAAACATAATAATCATTTAATGCTTTTTATAATCGCTTTGTATTTTCACAAAAATAGATAACATACTATTTTGATGTAAAGACCAAGTTACAAATAAAAACTGGAGATTTTGGTTGGATCAAAAATGATAACGATATCAAAAGACAATCCCACCCCCCAACCTCTAGAGATATCTTACGATATCATGTGCCAGAACCCCCTCCCCCTAAAAGGATAACGTTATATATGCATAGCCCCCCTATTAATTAAACAGATTGTACATTTTAATATATTACTATTGAGAATTAAGTAGTGTTTTACAGAATTTGTGAATTATTAAAATGAAAACTCTCTTTTGACTCTGTCAGTCATCCGTCATTTTATCTTGAGAACGTATGTGTGGATTGTTATGAAATTTAGTATAGATAATAAACACATACGTTAGAAGTCTGCACGGAGCGAAATTTCCTGCCGCGGGTCCAGCCTGGACCGAACGAAAGCAATCATGTCCCGGCCTAGTGTAAAAACTAAAAGTTCGGTCCGGCCCGTTTATATTTTCGTAGTTCACGGCTCGGCCCTAGAAAGCAATCAATTAAATCAAGCCCTTCCAGGCCCAGCTCAATTTCTACAAAAAATTCCGTTTTTTTTTTAACATACAATTAAGATTTCTTTAAAGAATACGGCATACATATTTATAGGAACATTTTACAGTATATTTTAAATTACTATGTGTTTGCAAGACAGAAAATACACAATAGCAGCGTTAATGATTACTTAGACTCTTAGACTTTTACTCAAATAATTCCTTTAAAAAATTAATGCGGTTTAGAATAAAAGGAAAAAAAGAGGTTGAGAACATCATAACTTTTGAAGCTGTGTATTAAAAAGTTGATTTTTAAGAATATTTTTCTGTAATTTATTAAGGATTACAATTATTATTATCATTGATTCCAATCCTTATTAAGTATTCCAATGATCCCTCTATCAGAATTTCATTATCGCTATTACTATTTTTAGAATACATATTGTCTGCTCAACACGTCCTGGGAACTAAGTTCAGTTCTGACCCGGCTCGACTATGTAGGGAAAAAATGCATGCCTGATCCCGACCCGGTCAGAGTCTGCTGAAAACATTGGACTGGATGTACGATGCCGATGCGATGCCGATGCCGATGCCTACGCTGGACATGTTATATTTCTGTACTGATGTTGTAAAACCATTGGCTAGTGCAGCATGTTTATACTTACTCTCGCGAAAGTCATATCCAATGAAAATGATTCATATTTTATCGGCTTCGTTTAATTTTTTATAACGGATCAATCGGAATGTGTAAAGTTTTTTATCGGCCCAGCTGACTCGTTTAATTTTTTTTTGTCTGCCCGACTCAGCCGTTTATTTTTTTTCCAACCCGGTTCGTTTATATGTTTGCCCTCATTTTGCCGGGCCGAGTACGGGCCTCGGGTCAAGCCCGGACCAGTGCAGACCTCTACCATATGTGTGTTTAAAATGATCTATTCTTAAGTCAAAATCATTTTACTTCACTGAGCGGTTCAGCTATACCTTTATAATTCCGACATCATAAATAAAACTACGTAGTGAACTTTTGAATGACTTTTGAAATAAAACTCCTAATAGATGGATAGTACATTAATATCTTTAAATAAATTTATCAGTTACGATCCATTTAATAGGCACTACTATAAATTTCTAAGTGAAGTTAAAATAAAATTGCATAGTAACTTTTAATTCGTCTTTTACATAAACACGACATAACGAATCTTTAAATCTCCCATTCCTATTTTGGTTTGAGATGAAAAATTCGCATGAGTTATTATCAATCTGAAGTATTCTGGAAAAATCTACTTTCATATTCATGGATTCTTAAATTTACCAATTTAATTCTTTTGCCGTAATTCCTAAAACATCCTTTGTCTAAATTACAGCATGCAAATAAACATCTTCAAATGAATATTTCATCATTTTCCATCATTTCCCATTTAAAAATCCGTACTATAAATTTTTTCTCGAAATTCTTCGCATTTTATTTACTCAATTATTTACCTTTTACTTTTGAAAAAATATATATCTCTTTCTTCTTTTTTTATATGTTCATGCTTTTATATGTTCATTGTTTATCTGTTGAACAATTTCCATCGCACAAATTATATTAATATTTGGAAATTTTTCCAGAGAGAAACATTCGCCTTGAATACAATATTTCAAATGAAAATCAAATTTCAAATTATTTTTGCTTAATAGGCGCAAAGACCAACTTAGTGAAAAATATTCCATGCCGGGAATCGAACCCGGGTCATCAGTATAGCGCACTATACGTCAGTGCGCTATTCTGATGACCCGGGTTCGATTCCCGGCATGGAATATTTTTCACTAAGTTGGTCTTTGCGCCTATTAAGCAAAAATATTTTGAAATTTGATTTTCATTTGAAATATTGTATTCAAGGCGAATGTTTCTCTCTGGAAAAATTTCCAAATATTAATATAGATTCATCGATGCTGGATTTAATTAAGTGTCTGTGTTTGCCCCATGTTGGTGGCTCACGGAAAATATTCCATCTTGTGCTGCGTTTGTAGCCTTGCCAACTTGTAATAGTGAGAAGTTCCAGGCTGGGTATCGTTCCATGTGGTTTAGCGGTAGAACGTCAGTGCGCTATACTGATGACCCGGGTTCGATTCCCGGCATGGAATATTTTTCACTAAGTTGGTCTTTGCGCCTATTAAGCAAAAATAATTTGAAATTTGATTTTCATTTGAAATATTGTATTCAAGGCGAATGTTTCTCTCTGGAAAAATTTCCAAATATTAATATAGATTCATCGATGCTGGATTTAATTAAGTGTCTGTGTTTGCCCCATGTTGGTGGCTCACGGAAAATATTCCATCTTGTGCTGCGTTTGTAGCCTTGCCAACTTGTAATAGTGAGAAGTTCCAGGCTGGGTATCGTTCCATGTGGTTTAGCGGTAGAACGTCAGTGCGCTATACTGATGACCCGGGTTCGATTCCCGGCATGGAATATTTTTCACTAAGTTGGTCTTTGCGCCTATTAAGCAAAAATAATTTGAAATTTGATTTTCATTTGAAGCACAAATTATATTTTAAAAATCCTTAATTTGTATATTTAAATACAAAACAGTAAATTATGTAAATATTTATTATTTACAACTATGAAATGTATTAATATTTTATAATTTTAAATGTGGTTAAAGTATCATTAAGGCTGTTCTCAAACCGAAAGGAGCTATTTTCTGTTATATTTCTGAAATCATTTTTGTTCGGAAACGCATGAAATTCGCAGGTGTTTTTATTCAGAAACTATGTAATCAGATGGCGTTTTCCATTTTTTGGTAAAGGTGGAAAACCTTTCAGGAAATACTATCAAAGTGGACGTTTTGAACCGAATTCTCGACGTGGCAAAGCGAGAAAGGGGGAAACTTGTAGTCACGTGACAAAAATCGCTTATAACTCGGTAAGTAATTTATTTATCAAAAAATGGAAAACACTATTCGATTTCAGTTCTCTTCAATAGTCAGGCCTGCCAATTTTTGACTCTGTCTTTAAAAATGAATCAGAAAATTTCGTGTTGTTGAGCAGGGAATTTGAGAACTAAGTTAAGTAATTTTACTGAAACTACTTGTAAGGATTTCTTTTTTTGCACCTTTAAGAAGACTCGGTACCATTCTTTTTTAAAGTAGTTTTATTTAAATTACTTTGTTACTTTTTTGTACCTTTAAGAGAACGATGTATCCTTCTTCTTTTTCTAAGAAGTTTTATTTAAACTACTTTATTTCACTTTTTGTACCTTTAAGGGGACTCAATGCCCTTCTTTTTTTAAGAAGTTGTATTTAAACTACTTTATTTCACTTTTTGTACCTTTAAGGGGACTCAATGCCCTTCTTTTTTTAAGAAGTTTTATTTAAACTACTTTATTTCACTTTTTGTACCTTTAAGGGGACTCAATGTCCTTCTTTTTTTAAGAAGTTTTATTTAAACTACTTTATTTCACTTTTTGTACCTTTAAGGGGACTCAATGCCCTTCTTTTTTTAAGAAGTTTTATTTAAACTACTTTATTACATTTTTCGTATCTTTAAGGGAACCCAATACCTTTCTTTTTTAAGAAGTTTTATTTGAACTACTTTATTACATCTTTTGTACCTTTAAGGGGACTCAATGCCCTTCTTTTTTTAAGAAGTTTTATTTAAACTACTTTATTTCACTTTTTGTACCTTTAAGGGGACTCAATGCCTTTCTTTTTTTAAGAAGTTTTATTTAAACTACTTTATTTCACTTTTTGTACCTTTAAGGGGACTCAATGC
The DNA here is from genome assembly GCA_963932465.1 of Maratus speciosus. NCBI lineage: Eukaryota > Metazoa > Arthropoda > Arachnida > Araneae > Salticidae > Maratus > Maratus speciosus. The sequence goes on from OZ010792.1 coordinate 575,038,741, forward strand.
CCTTCTTTTTTTAAGAAGTTTTATTTAAACTACTTTATTACATTTTTCGTATCTTTAAGGGAACCCAATACCTTTCTTTTTTAAGAAGTTTTATTTGAACTACTTTATTACATCTTTTGTACCTTTAAGAGTACTCAATACCCTTCTTTTTTTAAGAAGTTTTATTTAAGCTACTTCATTAGCTTTTTTTGTACCTTTAAGAGGACTCGGTATCCTTCTTTTTTTTTTAATTAATTTTATTTAAACTACACTTTATTACTTTTTTGTACCTTTAAAAGGACGCGTTACTCTTCTTTTAATCAGATTTATTTAAACTATTACTTTTTTTGTACTTTTAAGGGGATTCGGTATCCTTCTTTTTTAAGAAGTTTTATTTAAGCTATAACCTTTTTTGTATCTTTAAGGGGACCGGGAAAGCAAAATTCTACCAAAAAATCGATTTTTACTTTTTTATATCATTGAATAGTTTAAACGTTTATCTTTCCAAGAATGCGTCACACATGTTTATATATAAAAAAAAAATAAGTGTTGAAATTATTCATTCTTTTCTAAGAGTACTTCAGAGCTTAATGATCATTTAAATCTTTAATTGACTTTTTCTCAAAACTTGGATTTTTCATGTTTATGTTCCTACTTTTCAATATCTATTAAACTTAAGATTTTTTTTAATACTTATATTGTGTTATATTGTATACTTTAACACACGGATTTAATGATTGGTTGAGAATTATTTATTTTAGGTAGTGAATAGTTACCAAAAATGCTAATTCAAAAATGACTTTCAATAAATAATTAATAATTAATTTTGAGTTTCCTTAGAAAGAAAATGGTCTGTTAAAATACGTAAATCATATTATTCTATCTACTCTAAAAAAATCTAGGCCTCTATATTTCACCATTTCTGAGAAAAAGGTACATAAAGTTGGTGAATTCAACATGGCAGAGATAGGGCTTTCCCGGTCCCCTTAAGAGGGCTTAGTACCCTTTTTTTTAAGTAGTTGAACTATATTTTATTACTTTTTTTTGTACTTTTAAAAAGACTTGGAACCCTTACTTTTTTAAGAAGTTTTATTTAAACTACTTTATTACTTTTTTGTACTTTTTAGAGGATACGGTAAACTTCTTTTTTTTTTTTAACTAGGGGGCCTCTAGGGGCTACTCTCGGAAGCACCCATGTAGACCGCACAAGCTCTAATAACACGCTATTTTGTAGTGTTTTATAAATATTAACCATTATGGAAGATTGAATGACATTATCACGACCATTTACAATTTTCGGTAATCGGTTTGTCACTCATTTAATTTTGACTGAGGGATATTTTGGTGCCCAAGGTCGCATCCACTGCTGTCGCGACAGCTGGTAGTTGTTTTAGTGATCGATTAAGCAAGATCAACTATGCTCTTGAAAATCATAATTGTTTGTATATAATGCTTTCATAAAATGGTTAAGTAAAAAGTGTTGATGCCTTCCGGACTTTCATAGCGAATTAGAAGCATAGTTTTTTTTTTTTAAACGCTATAAGAAAATCGTTTTAGATATGACGTTTGAAAAATATTATTTTAAATATGATGTAATTTAAACATTAAATGCTTTTCTCAAGTATTAATTTTATTATTTTAAAGTTTTCTTTCTTTTTTAATATTTACTTGTAATTGTATATTTCGTTTGGAAAGTGTTTGGAAATATTATTATTTAGCCTTTTTAAACTTCTGAAAACGGATTTCAAAATAGGAATTAAATCTCCATTTAGATAATGAAATTTTAAATTAATAAATAGAAAAAAAACTAAAAAAATAAGCAAACTTAAAAAATGATTGGACGCTGCCCATCACAACTTAGTCACGTATATGCCTACTGAAAGTTGGTTAAATTGCTATGCATAGTTTTTGATCTTATGAAAAACATATCCATCTGAAGTATCTTGGTCAAATTCAGCATTAAAAAACGATTAAAAAAATTTTTCGATTTAGAAACTGTTTTCTTTAACGTATTTATCATACATTTCTCTGTAAACCTAAAATTTTTCATGTTTTATAAATAACAGTATTTCTATTATAATTCAAGAAAGTGAAAAAATCAGGGTTTTTTTTTTTTTTTTTTTGGAATAAAGAGATGACGAAAATACCAAATTCCCAGTTTTTTGTGCTTAAAATAAATTTAGATATCCCTAGCATACACCATATGGCCATTGATGATCGGACACTTTCAATTTTAGACATTTTGTCGAATTATTAAAGATATATTTGTTGGATTTTTCTGGAACTTCAGGATTATGAAGAATAAGTTCGACTTCATACTTATCAATGGCGGTTTGATCAGCAGAACAATTAGGAGGTAACAAAAAATCAAAGAAAAAGAATAATGTTTGAGATCACCCTGTAAAATAAAATGCACGAAATGATCTATCGCTATAGATTACAAATACGTGGATATTGTACAATATATGCATTCATTTGTAGAAGAATAGAAAACATATTCTTGGAAATATATCGATTTTTTAGGGTTCCGTACTTAAAAAGTAAAAACGGAACCATTATAAGATCACTCTTGTGTCTGTCTGTCTGTCTGTCACAGCCATTTTACTCGTTAACTATGGAACGTGGAAAGTTCAAATTCGGGGAAGTAATAAAGACCATTGATCCACATATTTTCATATTAATAAACATTCATAAATATATTTAGTAAAAATGTAGAGGGGCTAATTATGCTACTTGAAAAAAAAAATCTTTTCATTGTATATCATGTGGGGTATCCTGTGAAAACTTTTGTAACGCTGAACTCAAAAATACATTCCTTTTAAATTTAGGTATTACATTTTCAAAGATATTGTTGAAAATGTAGCACAAAAATATGTTCTTCCCCATCTAATTCCGAATCTACTGAAACTAAAATTATGAAAAAATTAGAGGTAGTAGACATTAATATAAACCTTGCCGGAAAATTATAGCGATTACCCTAGGTCACATAGTTTTTGAGTAATTAGCATTTTTCTGTTATACACAAATTTCGATTTACGGGCATTCAGAAAAATTGTTGAGCATCGCTGAATATACCTATCGTTGCAAAAGAATAAAAGCATTGTTGATAATGATTTTCGAAACAAATCATCGGTAATTAGCCGAGATATTAACCCTTAAAGGTACGGTGAGTTTGGACATACACAAGGACAGGGGCGGTGTACCCTATGCCTAGTTAACAACTTTTAATGATATATATGTGTAATGTAATGCCCGGTAACATAATAAAAGCAATAAACGTCAAATTGTTAAAAAACAGACTAATTTAAGGGGTCTCGGGACTCTAAAAAGTGGAAAAAATGAAAAAAAAGACCATTTTCAACATTTAATGTCGTAAAATGAATGTGATTTTAAAACACAATTTTAATTGGAATGAAAGATATAAGTATGATCTTTCGTTTCATGTATTTAAAAAATTGCAAGATACAGAATTAGTATTTATAGGGGGCTCGAAACTGTTAGACATTTGTCGAACAAAAAATTGGCATAACAATTTACGCGCAGGATTACAAAATAAATATTGCAACTAGAATGAAAATTTTGGTGCTTACTTATACTTCAGATTGTAATAATTTCCCTGAACTTAAATAAATTTGTATTTAAAGCATTTTTATATTTTTAATGCAATGTCGCATTTAGCTAATACAAAATTTTGAAAATTTCAACAGTAAAATCACCTAAAAAAATATCTTTTTTGAACAATAAAAAGGAAATTTTTAAGTTCAGTTTATATAGACTAACAGGAATTATATGTTTTGAAAATTTCATGAAAAAATATTCAGAAGTTTTTGAGGTATCCTGTGCGTTATGCCCTAAAAACGTCATTTGGAAAATAATGACTTTAACGTTTCGGAAACGCCGCTTCAGCTATTGAACGGGTATAATTCTAAAAGCCGAAACTTTTGTTCTAATGGGAATTTCAAGGAAACAATTATATCAAAATATTCAGAAAAGATAGGAGTTTAACATCTAAAAAAATTAAAATTTCTTAAATTTTGAAGCTTTAAGAGTCATGCGACCACTTAATCCTTTCCGGTACGGAGTAATTCTATTTATAAACTTATGAAATAATGAAATGACACCAGAATTTATAAACGAATTTATTAGAAAATGCGAACTTGCTTATTTTCACGTACATGATAAAAGGAAAATTTCAATTAAATATTCTTGGTGCCGTTTGTCTCTTTTGGAATTAAAATTAGGTGTCCGTTTTTTAAGGGCATCGCCCTCGAAAGATTTAATTAGAATGAATCGCATAAATACTGTGGGATTCGCGATAGTTTGCATTGATTGTATCTCTCAATACGCCTCGAGTGACTTTAAAAGTTAATTAAACACCTATCTGGAAAAACGCGGCACTGACCAAGGTGGCGTTGCAACTTTGAGACCTCAATTCGAAGCGCACTTAGTACAATTCCAAATTTAAACTTTGAACAAAGGTTTTGTTTTAGCTACACTGTAGAAATAATGGTTATTACTACGCTGAATTTAGTTTCCTGAAATGCCAAATGAAGTTTAACTATGCACTGCTTTTATTGTCAGTATCGAATTAAGATTAAATTCGGTTATTAAATTAATTAAACAGATTAGGATAATATTAAAAAAAGAGTTATACGAATAGCTATATTTGATATTATTTAGGTTCCATATCTCTTTGAACTTTCATGGTATACCCATTTACATTTTTCTAATATATAACGAGTTAACCCAACCTTACGTTTTATAGTTTTTTAAAAAGTCTTAGTATTCTTTTAACATTTTTTTTTAATACAATTACAAATTCATATATTTATTCTACGGAACCCTCTGTGCGCGAGTAATGCTCGCACTTGACCGTTTATTTTAAGTTCAAAAAATTTTTGCATGTTTTTTGTTTATATCATGCAGGGTTTTTTACCAAACTTAATGCCAGTTTCAGAAAATTTGTCAAAGTGTGGTAGAAATAATATGGTGTAATTGGAGTGTAAATATATTAAATAATTGATGAAATATGAGCAGTTGAATGAAATATATTTTTTTCTGCGCATGCGTGAACGATATTCTTTTTTTTTTTTTTCATGATTTGATAGTTGCTATGGAGCAACTCATAAAAAAGCCGTTGAAAATTCAGAAAGGTATCGGCAATATAGTGAGCGAATTTTTAGTTGCTCTCTAAAAGTTGCTGAATGATAAGGGATTTTCCACAAATTGTCATTTTTTATTATTTGTCTTTCAGCAAAAAAATTGTACTTAGTGAATGTCAACGACTAGATTTAGAAGAAATGTTTAGATTTTGATACTTCTTTTTTTTTTTTCTTGGAATAGGCTCGTTCTGGTGATTCTCCAAGAAGAACTAAAGCACCAATAAAAAATGGGAAGTAAAAAAATGTAAAAATTAAAAACGACAATTTATGGAAAATCCCTTATCATTTAGCTGTTATCAGAGAACAACTAAAAATTAGCTCAGTCAATCGCCAATATCGGTCTGAATTTTCATGATATTTTACTGGGGTTTTTTTTTGTTGTTGTTGTTTTGTTTTGTTTTTTGTTTTTTTTTTTAATGAGTTGCTCCATAGAGTGACTATCAAATCATAAAAAATAAATTATCGTGCGCGCATGCACAGATAAAAAATATTTCATTCAACTGTTCATATTTTATCAAATATTGAATATATTTACATTTCAATTACACAATATTATTTCTACTACATTTTATCAAATTTTCTGAAACTAGCGTTAAATTTGGTAAAAAAACCTACATGATATAAACAAAAAACATGCAACAGAATTTTGAATTTTTTTAAAAAATCGATAAATCTCCATGAATATACGTTCTATTCTTCCACAAATGAAAACATATATTATACAATATCCATATATTCGTTAGCTATAGCAATAGATCATTTCGTGCACGTTATTTTACAGGGTGATTCCAAACATCAGGGTGATCTTTTCTTTGATTTTTTGTTGCCACCACCACCTAATTGTTCTTCTGATCAAACCACCGCTAATAAATATGAAGTCGAACATATTCTTCATAATCCTGAAGTTCCAGAAAAATCCAACAAATATATCTTTAAATATTCGACAAAATATCTAAAATTGAAAGTGTCCGATCATTAATGGCAGTATAGTGTATAGTCGAAGTTTCTCTGATTCCGTACTTAAGAATATGCGAAAAACTTTTTACTGAATTCATTTCCCTTTAAAGGGTTTAGAGTTCCAATCTTTAAATTCGCCTCACTGTATGATTTTTAAGTGTATCAATATGATCAAAAGGCCAAAATTTAAACATTATTTTCAATTCACTCTTTTTTTACTTTTTTTCTTTTTTTCTTTATTATTATTATTACTATTATTATTATTATTGACGATTTTTATGGTATATTTTATAAAATAAAGAATAGAATTTTCAGTAATATAAATACATTGAAAAAAATAAGAGATTTCTTAATCTAGAAAAATACAATACTAAGAAAAATACAATATTATGAACTAAAATGTACTTATAACAAGTTTCCAAGTTAATAAAACTTTGTTAAAATCACCATAAAATACAAAATAAAATGTAGGACGCGTTTCCGGGTGGAAATTTTAACAGCCCGTCATTAATCAAAGTAAACACGTGTCCGAAAACGGAAAAGTTCACAAATGAACAAAAAGGGCTGAGAGGAGAACAAGAATGGGGCAAAGAAAGCGACAGGTGGAAAAAGCATAAAATCAGAATAAACTTTAAAAATATGATGTAAGAAAGAAAAGCACGTACCGTCGTGGAAGATAAAGTAAACACTCCTACGAACTCCTCAGCAAATTATCGTAGAAGAAAGTTACTGGTACCGAACGATTCCAATTAAAGTCTACTTTTAAATTATGTATATAAAATTTGATTAGGGGGCCATCTACCTATTATAACGAACCCAAACTTCATTTTTTTCAATGGCAATACACAATTTTAACAAGATATTTCAAATCTTCGGTTCAAACTATGCCTAGACACCAAATTTCAAGTCATGTGAATGAAAAGTTTTTGAATTATAAACATTCAAAATTTAGTGCCTCTAATGTTAAATTATATTTTCATATTTTTATTAATATCTCTTGAAATTATACTCCTAATATGCTAATTTTTGTGTAGCAATAATACTAAAATACCCAAACATAAATACATTGAATTTGCAATTTTTATAATTATATGATATATATGAATTATAAAATTAATTTTCGAAAAAATTACGAATTGCGACCTACAATTTTTTTGATGAATTTAGATTTATTAAGTCCTGCTTTATGGAAATCCAAAATTTTACATTTTTCTTCCAAGTAGTTTTCTAATTCTGCTTAAAAAACGGCAAAATGATGGTTTAAAAGACCTTGTATGATAGAAGTGACTAGATATTTTGAAATTTCTTACGCTATCTTCTAATCTAGTATCCTTCAATGACTACTTAAGAAGGGGGCTCTCTCGGTCAACAATGGAGTACCGAACTTCAGTTTGAATACAACCCCTAAAATACGCTCGTTTTAAAATAATTAATTTCTCCAAAACTTATCGTACGAATTGCATAAAAATTTGTTTTTAGGCTAATTGAAGGGTGTGAAGTTCATTTATGCTCTCAGAATTATGCACTGCTATTGAAGAAAACAAAGGTATGTTTCGTTTTAATAGGCAGATGCCCCTCCCCCCCCCCCCCCACTAAGCAAATTTTATATACATCATTTAAAAGTAGACTTTATTACCAATCGTGTGGTATCAGTAATTTTCTTCTACGATAATTTTTTGCAGAGTTAGTAAGGGATGTTTACTTTTTTTCCACGGCTGTATACATTGCTTTATTTAAGTTTTTTAAGTTTACTTCGATTTTTATGCTTTTTTCTACCTGTCGCATTCTTTGTAAGTTCTCCTCTGTGCCGTTTCTGTTCATTTGTGAACGTGTCCACTTTCGGACACGTGTTTACTTTGTCTGATGACCGGCTGTTAAAACGTCCAGCCCGAAACGCGTTCTGTGTGTTATTTTGTATTTTATGGTGATTTTAACAAAGTTTTATTGTTATAATTGTGATTTAAAGTCAGTTTTTCGGTGCTGTTTCATCCTAATAACCGATATTCCGGGTTGAAAACGCTGACTAATACGCTATAAAACTTCTCAAAAACATTTCCGAGAATCAGTAGCAGCGAAAGAAGCTTTGTTTTTATAAATGCTTCTTTAAATCTTCAAAATATATTTGTTTGGGAGGCTTCTAAAAGTATCTAAGGAACATTTTTCGAAATCATGGGTAACTCGGAACAAATTACTGTACATTTTTTAGTCGTGTTTATAGTATATTTTCGTTGGTTCAGAAATATGTGGCTTTTTTGTTACAATGTAAATTAACTTATCGTAATTTCTAATCAATCAAAAAACTCCTTCTTCTATTGTAAATTCCTAAAGCACTTTCCTTAAAACAAAAAAAAGAACAGTAATTTAGATATTTTTCAAAAAATTCTTTTTCTGCTTTAATATCCCCAGATAAAAAGTTTAACATAATGTATTCAAAAAACTTTTAGCTCTTATATTCCTAACTTTTTAAATCAAGTTTCACAATAATTTTTTGTGTATTTCTGGAATTTAAAAAAAAATCTAAAAAATATTAAGTGTGCAAATAAGTTTAAACGAGTTTTAAGCACACATCTTAAAATCGCTTATATAAATGATATAAAAAAAAAAAAAAAAATTGACTATGCTGACCAAAACGAATTTTTTTGGAATTTATTATAACAGTAACTTACTTTTTTTGCAAGTGAATTCTGCAGCAAACGATTTTCACTCATTCATATGCACGCTATTAAGACCATGGAACTAAGAATAAAGAGTAAATGACATATCCTCAAAATGGTGAATTTTCAACTGTAACCAGTTTCACAGTGGTTCTTTATTCTCGGGGAACTACTTCCACCAGTAAATTTGAATAGATATTTTCGCCTTATTTAAACACCTTACTAAGGCAGAATTTCAATCATAATTATAGCCAATAAATAGATGTTCATTTTTATTGGTGGAAGTTTACTTCGGCAATAGTCAGTAGGGTAGACCGGGGCTAGTTGGCCATAGGGGCATGTTGGCCCAGTCGCGATATTTTTTCAACTTTGCGTTAGATGACATTGCCAGTCCAGCCGAGTATGAGTTGCTTCGCTTTCCTACTCCAACATCAGCACCATTGAAGTCGGAGCGTCCGTTAAAGAATTATTGAGAATTTTCGAAATTTTGCAAAGGTGAGTAAATTTCCTCTCTTATAAATAATCGTTTTTTATTTGTTTGTAGATTACATTTTAGATTTTGATATATAATAATTTAGAAAAATAATTGTTCGTAGTTATTGTAGGGTATGTTTTTTTTATTGAAATACTTTCAGAATAATTCCTTACAGTCATGAAAAACAAAAATGGCGATACGGGGTTAGTTGGCCCATTTGGCACGGGGCATGTTGGCCCGCCGGGCCAACATTTCCCGTAGGAATTTGGCTCTGGGGTACTGGAATTTTGATAGTTTTAATGAATTATTTTAATAAACATTTATTATTATTTTAATTAATTTATTATTAATTAATAGTAAAGAGTTATTTTATTAATTGAATTCCTGATTATTCCAGTCAATCTTTATAAAAAATGAAGTTATAATGTTGTTTACCTCCTCCCCGTATTAAATCAGTTGCTCCTGTTGTACAAAATCATTTATAACTTTCATAAATATAGAAAAATCCCTGTTGGCTTGGAAAAACAAAGAAAAGAATTATTGCACTTAACAAATGTACAGAGGCCTTGAAACAATTTATTTATCATCTGGTGTTTATAATAAATCACCTAATTAAGGATGAGTGATTTCTTAAATTATTGTACTCTAAGATTTACGGTGTTCTAACACCTAACATGCATTTATTAAAATTTATTACTGTTCCGTAATGTATTAAAGACATTTTTTATGAGAAAATAAAAGGAATTTTTAAAGCAATTTTTGGTCGAAGTTAATAATTTGAATAACTCACAGTTTTATTATTTAAATTTTTTATTTTAATTTAGGAGGCTATATTGTGTTTTCGTTCGCAACAAATAAAAATTAAGATTTGATAAAATTTTGATCATTTCGTAAACTTCTACATTATCAGAACATTAAAAAGTGACGTGGGCCAACTTACCCCGCAATCGGGGCAGGTTGGCCCAAGCGACTTGGTGTCAATTTGAGCTTCTAAACTAATACTTATAGTTAATATTTTCACGCTTTACTATTGTGACTTCTTCCTGAAAGTAAACTGATAGTGGTATCATAAAAAGAAATTTAAAATGTGGAATTGTAATTTTTAAAAAAATATTAGAAGAAAAAGCGGGCCAACTAGCCCCGGTCTACCCTACCTGCATTTCTGCCACATTGTGCCAACCTAAACAACCTAATATCAGTGTCAGTGAAAGGATTATAATAACCGGGCCAATTTCCACCGGTAAAAGTTAATAGTATTTTTTTACCATGTGAGAGAAATTTTGCCTTAATAAGGCGAGAAACTAAGGCGAAATTTTCCATTCAAAATTTACTGTGGAAGTTTGCTCCAACGGCAGTCAGAAAGTGTTAATTCGATGTAAAAAATAAGCCGCCATCTTGTGATATCCTCCTCAGTTACTTCGCTTGCAACTGGTTAAATCCATTGTTAAGACGCGTGCTTAAAACGCTGTGAAACTTCTTTGCACGCCTAATATATATTAATTTCATAACTTTAGCAAAAATTATCATCCATTTTTACGAATTAATTTTTTTATCTTTTTACTACTAGTTAATTCCTGAAAGTTTAAAACAGAATTGCACAAAAGTTCTGTATTTACCTTTGAAATAAAAATTCATTTTTTAAATTCATATTCTCATTTTATCTTAAGATGAAAAAAATGTCTATCATCATCTAAAATTATCTTTACTTTCATTTTTCTGTATTTTACAATAAAAATACCTTATAAATTCGCATTTGTTACTGAAATAAATATTTTTCTAAAATATATATACAAATTTAATTTCTTTGCATTTGTTTTTGTTTTTGTTTTTTTGTTGTTGTTGTTCTTTTTTATCAATTCCAATTCGTTCTAAAATCCTTACTAATTGTATTTCTGAAAGTTTTATATTTTTCAGATATCTTTGAAGAAAACAAAATAATTTAATCATAAATTTCTATTTAAATCTTCCTCACAAGAACAAAAATTGCTCAGGATTAATATAAGAATACATAATATATTTATATTCTTAAGAACTTAAAATTGTGTTATAACTTTCCAGTTGTCCTTCAAATACGAGTAAATATATTTTTTATGTATATGCTAAAATAAGTTTATTTATTATCAATCATAATATTTAAAATTCTACTATTACAGATGTATTCTTGAAACATTAAAATAAAACTATAAAAAAGTCAACCTTAAAATATATTTTTAAATTTACACATGCATTTAACACCCATGGATAAAAACTGTAACTCTGACGAGATGAATCTGAAAACAATTTATGTTTCTAAAATCTTAAATACAATTACATTGTGATATTCCAGTCACACTTGAAATAAAAATTTACTATCTATTTTTTTAACTTGTAATGGATGACACTTGATGTTAATACAGTTTTTTCAAATATTAATTCATTAATTAAATTTTAATTAATTAATTTTAGTTTTATATGGAAGAAAAAAGGGCGGTCATTGGTTATTGAACAGCACTTAATGCACCTTCATACCTATAAGGGGGTTACCATAGGGGGGGGACCCTGTTCTGTCGCCAAATACCACCAAGTTTATCTCCAACTTGGCGACCAAAATGAGCCGCCAAAGTGACGCCAACTTGGCGATATCTCTAATATTTCGCCAAATTCCCATAGACTTCCATTGTAAACCAGTAGGGTTTACCTTGCTTATAGAAAATCAACAAATTGAGATATTTTAATGCAACAAAAGCTAACATTAGCTTAAGGGATTATGTTAAATGTTTCTTTGATGACCTAAGTAGGAATTGACTTAAAAATTTTCTTTTGTATTACTTGTTTCATTTACATGTTAGTTTAATATATTTTATTTAGTTTATTTTTTTTCTATTAAAATTAAGTTAAAGATATTTATTATTAATACAGGATGTTGGGAATTTGACCGACAAATTCAAAGGGGTGGTAGATAGCAGGCTTCAAAAAGAAGAAAAATTGCTGTGGAACGTGGGGTCTCAAACCCCTTATTTAGTCACAAATACAAGGTGTTTCACCCTATCTCTACTCGGATTCAAGGCAATAATTTTAAGAAAAAAAAACAATGAAATGAAAATGTAACGATATGTACCTCGTTTGGTATGAAAAGTGATAACATCACGAAAAGTTCTGGAAAAACAGGGTACCCCTACTCATGCTGTCGATGATACCGTATGAACTGGTAATCGCAGTCCAAAATGTGAAGCGTCAAGTGCATACGGCTGGCGTGTATAATGCAAACTTCTACCACTTTTTAACACTTTCCAACAAAGTTGAAAAGTGTTTATGCATTCGATTTGTCTGGCCGTCTGTCCACGCTCTAACTCCCGTAAATATACTCGGATTGTCATGAAACTGATAAGGTTTTTTTAGGGTCACCAAAGCATGTTTGGTATTGTATATGAAGTATGTAGGATTAATAGTTCAATTACAGGGGCACTCAAAAGTATTCCGTTACATTATGGTATATTGGGAAAAATCGTTTGCAGAGTACTTTAATGACGTTACGCTATTTCAAATGTATTGAAATTGATATAAATTACTGACTTTCACTACGATCACGTTAGAACAGGGCATTCATGGCAATTTTTATTCATTTATAGGGACCACAAAAGAAATCGGTTCCAGTACTTTCTTTGAGTAACAATTGCTGGGGTGGACGGTTTAAAATTCGGTATGCGCGTTTAAATTTAATTAATTTTTTGTATGTTAATCGTCATATATATATTCTATACCTTATGTACAGGGCTGCACAAAAGTATTCACGTACCATTCTCCTTATTAGAGGAAATTGCTGAAGGGAAATTTTCAACTGAAGTATATGTATCTCTTAAGTGAACTTAATTTTGGCATGCATGTAGTTAATAAATACAAATATATATCCTATACAGGGCTGCTAAAAAATTCAGTTAATTTTCCAATTGTAGATGGGAATAGCTGATACTGGGTTTTGAAATGTGTTATGCGTTTTCATAGAGCTGAATTAGACGTAATATTTTAATTTTTTAAACGGTGCAGTTTTGTTACATTATTGATTGTGTTGGAAAATGTTTCATAATCTATGCTTGACGTATGATTATTTTCTTTCTTGTTTTTTATGTCATTACATTTACAACAAAACTGAGCAGGTCTCTTAAAAGTTTCATTATAATATACTTCAGTTTTCTGAAACGTATTACCGGCAATACCAATTGGGTTACGATAGAACATCCTGTATTTTTGATTAAACGGGTGGTTTGCGACCCCATGTTCTATGGTAGTTTTTCATCCTCTTGATGCCTAATATAACCCCTCTGAATTTGTCGGTTGAATTCGGCAACACCCTGTATAGTCATCAAAATCTTCAGGCATTTTTGAAACAAGCTAAAAAAAAATAATTTCGTATTTTCATTTGCGTTCTCCCGATAAAAGAATTATCATTGATGATAGATTTTTAATTTCTTACTCATTTTACATAATACGTATACTTCACCTGGCATTTTAAGCTTGGAGTAGAGCGCCGATTATCGGAACTACAATTAACCGAAACTTCCAATTATCCGAACAACCTATTTCTCTCAAAAAATGTTTTAACCGAACTTCCACTTATCTAAACACCCTGTTTTTCTCATTTTTTCCCCTTCAGATTTAACATGGGAAATCGAATCCCGGATCGTTGATAGCAATAACGACGAAAAATAAATTAAAGAAAACGAAAACGAATGCTGTGAAAATGACCCAAGTCCGTCCCATAACGAAGCCTTAGAATGTTTGGAAACAGATATGAAATGGCTCGAACGGCAGAAGAACGCTGATCCTATTCAACTTACGCATTTGAGATATGGCAGCATTGAAAAGAATATCTTCTTTGAAGCAAGCAACAATCGGAAGTTTTTTTTGCTGAAATTATAATCTCTGGAGTTCAGAAGATGATAAAAAAAGAACACGAAAAATTTAAATGATAAAAAAGTAAACAAAAAAATAATAAGACAAAATGTAAATAAATAAATAAATAATTTAAACGCGCCAGCACGCTAACTATAGTGCTGGCAGTCCTAAGCCTGGATAAAGTGTGAAGGTTTTAGTATAGTCAGGAACAGCCTTTAAATTGTCTGTCCATTTATCCGAACTAGGGTCGGATAATCGTAGTTCGGATAATCGGCGCTCTACTGTATATGATTATTGTTGAATTATCTTTAAAATAAGGTTTTTTCTAACATATACAGAGTTTTCGGATACTACCAAACACCAACGAAACCACTGACGAAAACCCGTCTCTCTAAGTACATAAAACGTGTCTAAAGAACCCTACATCTAAAACGCATAGTTTTCGAGAAAAATGTTAGCGTCTGGAGCATCGAAAACAAGCTTTAACACCTGAACTACCCCAAACGTATATATACGGCTGTAAAAAATACAGCCCTGCAAAAAAAAAAAAAAAGTAAACACTCCCTACTAACCACTCAACAAATTATCGTCGAAGAAAGTTACTGGCACCGAACGATTGGAAATAAAGTCTACTTTTAAATGATGTAAATAAAATTTGCTTAGGGAGCCATCTACATATTAAAACGAACCCAAACTTCATTTTTTGTAATGGCAATACCCAATTTTAACAAGATAGGTAAAATCTTCGGTTCAAACTATGCCTAGGCACGAAATTTCAAGTCATTTGAATGATATTTTTTTGAATTATAAACGTTCAAAATTTAGTTCTTCTAATGTTAAATTACATTTTCATATTTTTATTAATATCACCTGAAATTATACTCCTAATGTGCTAATTTTTTGTGTAGCAATAATACTAAAATACCCAAACATAAATACGTTGAATTTGCAGTTTTTATAATTTTATGATATGAATTATGAATTATGAAATTAATATCGAAAAAATTATCAATTGCGACCTATAATTTTTTGATGGACTTAGATCTATTAAGTCTTGCTTTGTGGAAATCCTAACTTTCACATTTTTCTTCCAAGTAGTTTTCAAATTATGTTTAAAAAACAGCAAAATGATGGTTTAAGGGGCCGTCTATGATAGAAGTGACTAGATATTTTGAAATTCCTTATGCTATCCTGTAATCTAGCAGTCTTCAATGACTGCTTGAGTGACACTGAAGATGCCTTGATCAAGAAGAGGGCTCTCTCGGTCAACAATCGAGTACTGAACTTCAATTTGGATACACCCCCCTAAAATACGCTCGTTTTAAAACAATTAATTTCTCGGAAACTTATCGTACGACTTTGCATAAAAATTTGTTTTTAGGCTAATTGAAGGGTGTGGAGTTCATTTGTACTGTCAGAATTGTGTACTGCTATTGAAAAAAAGAAAGTTATGGTTCGTTTTAATATGTAAATGGCCCCCTAAGCAAAGTTTATATACATCATTTAAAAGTAGACTTTATTAACAATCGTGTGATACTAGTAACTTTCTTCTACAATAATTTTTTTACAGAATTAGTAAGGAGTATTTACTTTTTTTTCCACGACTGTACATGCATCTATTAAAGAGATGGCGAATTCCAATTAGAGCGAGGCAATTTTTACCCCCTGGGCCATTATATATTAAACAAAAACATAATTTGAAGAACAAATTAAAAAAAACAAAATTTATTTCCTACATTGTTTAAGCCTGAGAAGGGACAGATATTAAGTTATTTCGTTCAATTAGTTCTACATTTAATGTTAAATTTTTGTAACAAATTAGTTAAGCCAATTGAAGATTAAAAAATAAAAATAAAATTCATAGAATATGATACTTAAAACATCCTAAAAACTTAGATTCCGTTCAAATGAAATCGAAATAAATCTTAGACTTCTTCCATTTTTAATTGAAAATATTTGTATTGCAGATTTAGTATTATGTTTATGAAAATTGTGCATAAAATGATAAGATGCATGCAAAATACAAAACTTTAAAAAAAGTCTAAGATTTATTTCGATTTCATTTGAACGGAATCTAAGTTTTTAGGATGTTTTAAGTATCATATTGTATAAATTTTATTTTTATTTTTTAATCTTCAATTGGCTTAACTAATTTGTTACAAAAATTTAACATTAAATGTAGAACTAATTGAATGAAATAACTTAATATCTGTCCCTTCTCAGGCTTAAACAATGTAAGAAATAAATTTTGTTTTTTTTAATTTGTTCTTCAAATTATGTTTTTGTTTAATATGTCAAGTTTTTTAATGACTACAGCACTCAGACGAACGCATTTCAAAATTAATACAGAGTATCATCGTCAGGCTTTGATGTATGCGGTATTGCATCACAATGTGGGATGCAGTTTACCAATGTGTAATTCAAAATGTTTCACCACTGTAGTAATGCAGGTTGCGGTAGTTTGGACAAAAACTTCCAATCTGAACGTAAAAAATCTATAATCAAAACATAAAAAATTAACTTCACTTA
This sequence comes from Maratus speciosus, assembly GCA_963932465.1. Taxonomy (NCBI): domain Eukaryota; kingdom Metazoa; phylum Arthropoda; class Arachnida; order Araneae; family Salticidae; genus Maratus; species Maratus speciosus. Next base: position 575,055,369 of record OZ010792.1, read on the forward strand.
AATTTAGATACCCTATTTACCACTCAGGAAAGCTATGAATGTAAATGTAAATTCTGTTGAATCCTTACTGCTAATATTTAACAATATTATAGATGTGATACAGTAAAAAATAAAAAAATAAAAGTTTTACTTGAATTTTTAAACCTTATTCTCTCCCAAAGGGTGATGTAAACACATCAGAAAATTATTACCCAAGTTTAACTTGAGGTATAAATAGTTCTCATCGCGAAAAAAAAATACATTTTAAAATTTAAGTTATGTAATTCCCCACTAAGTTCGCTACCTGCGTAAAAATAGCTATCCATTAGAAACTTTTTACTAAAATATAAACTTGACCAAAGCAAAAACGTATTCTGAAAATATCCTTTTTATTTCCACTATGACGCCACCCTCATAGCATGCAATGTCACAGTGACGTCATTGTGACGTCACTGTAAGTCACTGTGGTCACGTCACATCTGTGACCAAAATGCCACCACTCAGTGATGTCACATTGTGACTGAGATGTGAACTTCTTAGAAAACTTTAAACAATTATAAAAATTCTTCAAAACATGTTACTTATTGTAAAATTTTATTTTTCCGGCAATTAAAAAAATATTGTAACGTCACTGTTATGTCACTGCATGTAACGTACGTCACGTCATATATGGGACAAAAAAAAACACCATATTGTAAATCACAGTGTGACAAAAATATTAACTTCAAAAATTTTTGAAAATGAAGAGAAATATTTCAAACATGCCCTAGTTACAGCGGCATAAGGAATGAATATTAGTGGACAGCAAATAGTAAATTCGGACACGAAAAGAAGGGGGAGGGGAGAAAAAGAAAAATGCACGGTACAAGTATCAACAAACTAGATTTCCATGCTATATTTTATCAATTTGATATCTAAGAAGTGAAAGTATACTTTTTTCATGATTTCAATTTTATCTAGCATTGCAATTTAATATAATAATACATCACGGATTGTTATTATTATAAAAGTATTTCTCAGAAAAATGCTATGTGCTGGAGCAATTTGAAACATATTTAGAATTAGAAATATTAAATCTATACTTTTTACATATTTAGTTTGCAGGGAGGAAATTTTTTTACTTTTTTGGCGACCACTGGTCGAAACACTTCTGTGGTTTCAAACTAAACATTTTCTATTACAGTTAAGTCTGCAGATTTTAATGAGCACGCACAAAGAATCTTGAGAGTTTAGTCATATATGCATTTATTGCTTTATAATTTGCATTCAAGTCATATTTTTTTCCTGTTAATCTATTTTTAGTAACTGCTTTTTAAAAAAAATGTTACTTTTTTCAGCCTTTTTAAATAAAGTTAGCCTTTTCCGAAAAAAAAATATATATATACAAAATTTATGCAAAACACATGATATAATTAATTTTTCGCATTTCCAATTTGTGTTTTAGAGGTATGACTTTTAAAAAAGTTATTTTACAAATTGTTTTCTTCTGCAGAAAATTAACATGAAAATATTGACAGATTGACAAAGAAAAATTTTTTATCCTCGAAAACATTTTTTTATTTATTAAGAAGATATTTTTTATTTATTACGCATGAAACAAACTTTACTTAAAAAAAGGGGGGTGGTATTATTACCATTAAATTTATTTTTACACATTTTAAAAATTTAAGCAGTGTTTTATCTAATAAACTTCCGTTTTCAAATGAATTTTTTTGAAACTGATAAAAAAGAAATGGTAAAATGCATTGGAAAATTCTTCAAATAGAAAATTTTAATTACAGACTAACTCATAAAACTATTCCGCCTGAAAGTTAGGACTGCAAATAAACAGTAAAATCAGCTGCTGAAGATCGTCTGCGTCGGATTATATGACCGCAACCGCAGGGTAAACAGAGAATTTTTTGTCATACACGCGGAAAAAGAACATGACCAAGCCTACAATGTCAGCTTTTGTTTTTGCTTTTTTAAATGTAAGAGAAAGACGTCTGCCATTTTCGGGCAAAAAGACTCGGATATTATTAATTTACAGCAAAAAAAGGTAAGTCTTATTTAATTAAAATTTTTTATTTCTGTTTGTATATTACGATTATGAATTAAATAGATTTATGTTATACATATAGAAAGTGACTGATCTGGAATTGTCTTGAAGCGAAATTTTCCTAATCGACACTGTTTTGTAAAATGTGTTAATCGGTCATCGCTCAAAAAGAAAAAAAAAAGAAATTCATGTCTACATTCATAGTGGGATGAATATAAACATTAATTTGCAGTTACTTGAGATTGAGACAGTGATGTGGAATTTTTTTCGGCTTCTTATTTTTTTTTTCTGATTACTAACACTCATATAACGGTATTTATCGTCATTATTGTTTTGGAGTTAAATATTATATTCGAATAGTATGATATTACGAAACTGTTTCAGTTTAGAAATTAACATTATAGTGGGAAAATGTCTTTTTACTTATTATAATAGCGTAACTTTTGAAAGATTTTTTTTTTTTTTTTTGCTAATAATATTTTAAATTATTATTTAAAATCCTGAATCTTCATACCAATGTTTTCAGATTTAACATTTGCCAAAATTATAAAATAATAGGAATTCCTTATAACATATGAAAAGATTTTTGAGAAATTGCTAAATCTAATAATGCATTTAATTCATCTATTGCAGTTAGTTGTTGTTTAATAGTACAATTAAAAATACTAATTATTATTTTTAGTGTTTTTTATTTATTTTTAATTGTATGTAAGCATTTTTTTTCTATTTGCGATTTTAATCAAATATTTAATTATAGACATTCAGAATCAGTTATTAAATTTTCTTCGATTGTAAACTCATTTTCTACGTTTTCGATACACATAAATATTGGCATTAAAGGTGTATTCTAAAAAATATTTTTCCACCTTCAACAGCTCGAGACATTTTCAGACTCATTTTTAAAAGTAAAAACATGAAACTTGCTGAGGTGATTTTTGAAGAGATGTTTAAGAGGCCGTGTGATTTCATTTCCCCCTCAATTCATTAGAATTTAAGTTTTAAATAATTATTTTCTCAGTAAGACCCTTTTTTTTTTTTTTTTTCATTCCCAGATCTTCCGCTGTGAAAAATTCGGTTCAAAACGCCTACTTTGACAGCATTTTTTTGTAATATTTTCTGCATTTATCAAAAAATCGAGAAGCACGGCACATTAGGTAGTTTCTAAATAAGAGAATTTTTCAGTTTGATGCGTTTGAGAACAAAAAGGAATTAAAAAATGAATCAGAAAATAAGCAGTTTGGATTGAAATACACCCTTAAAAAATAAAATATTATATTTAAGCATTGAAATAAAGTGTTTTTCATGCCTGATAGGAAGCTTATAGATTAAACTGCTTTAGTATATATTTTTTAAAGTTCATTATTTTACTTTTATATTTCCTTTCAATCATTTATTTTACTTTTATATTTCCTTTTTAACACCTTTCAACAAAGTTGAAAAGTGTTTATGACTTTGGTTTGTCTAGCCGTCTGTCCGCTCTCTAACTCTCGTAAATATACTCGGATTGGTCTGAAATTTTTAGATGTTATTGACCTTTACCATAGCACGGTCCCTATGTGTAACGACGTTTGTAGCATATTTAGTTCATTTACAGGTACAGTCAAAAGTATTCCGTTACATTACGGCCTCTGGGAAAAAATCGTTTCAAAGGTTTTTTCATGATTTTACACGTTTTCATACAGAAAAAAATTGATATGCATTTATGAAACGTACTAAAATATGCATTCTGAAGAATACGAGATGCAAAGAATAGTTATTGTTCATTTACAGGGCTAAAAAGAAATTCCAATACATAATGATATAGCGGTGGAGGGAATTGTTTGCGGCGTACTTTAATTATGTTAATCTATTTCATATATAATGAAAATGATATACGTCGCTGAGGTTTACATACTATAAATTTTTCATGTAGAATATGAAGTGTATATAGCATTTACAGGCACACACAATATAGTTCAGATACTATATTGTATCCGAAGTACTGTTCATTTGTGATGATTGCTGGAAATGCATTTTTAATTATGACATGCGCTTTTATGATTCACTATATTTATGCATAGTATATGGTGTATATAAATGCTATAATTCATATACAGGGCTACACAAAAGTATTCGCAAGGATTACTGGGTATGAGCGCAAGTTACTTAAAGGTGGTTTTTAAATGAGTTGTGCATTTTTACGCTGAACTGAATTTAATTTACTGTTGTATAATATAGATAAAATGGTATACAGGGTCATGCAAAGAATTGGATACATGGCCGTCTATAAATTATAATTTCTGGAAATGTGATTTCAGCTGTTTTAAGTGTGTTTTAGTTTGAATTAAATTTTAACTAAAGGGTGGCGTGTAATGAAGGTTCTAGGTCAACTACAGGGTTGTACAAAAGTATTAAAGTATGTTTCCATATATTAGTATAAATTGCTGAAAGAGAGTTTCAACCTGTTATGCGTTTTCTTGCTAAACTAAATCATCCCATTATATAATATATATATGAACCTACAGATCAAATACAGGGCTGTTCAAAAGAATTGGAAAACCTATTTAGCTATGGCCAGTAACTGCGGAAATGAGTTTTTCAAATGTTTTATGCGTTTTCTAAAATGTTTACTTAGTTCTCTTATTTACCTTATTTCCCTAAATAACGAAGTTTTTTAAAGCATTCGGGAAGTGTTGGAAAGTGTTTTATAATCTATGCTTAACGCATGATTTTTCTTATTTGTTTTTTCTATTTTCCAGATCAGTCTTTTCCTATAGAACATACCAAATCTATTTAAGCTCATATTCACAAAATACAATTTACACGGAAATAAAAAATTTAAATAAATATGGCTTACGTCGTATTTAATAAAGCAAAGATTAATCACAACCACAACACCTTAAAATCTTATACATTCTTAATATCAAGCTTGAACTCAAGATCAAGCTTAGAACTTAATAAAAAAAGATGTCAGTTGACAAACATTGTTTTTTAAGTGGAAAAATTAAAACTATTTTAGAAGAATAGGACTCCAAAATAGCTATATTTTGCTAAAAAGTACGGTACAAAGATACGAATTTATATCTCAAACAAAACTTTATTTTAAAATTGTCCATTTTAAAATTCATCACAATATTAATACTTGGAAATTTTTCCACAAAGAAATATTCGGTTTGCATACAATATTTCAAATGAAATTCAAATTTCAAATAAATTGCTTAAAAGGCGCAAAGGCCAACATAGTGAAAAATATCCACGCCGGGACTCGATCCCGGGTCATCAGTATAGCGCACTCACATTCTACCGACTAAACCACATGGAACGATACCCAGCCTGGAAATTTTCTCCCTATTACATGTTGGCAAGTCTACAAACGTAGCACAAGATGGAATATTTATCGTGAGCCACTGTCATGGGGCAAACACGAAACTTAATTAAATCCAGCATCGATTGAAACTATATTAATACTTGGAAAATTTTCCAGAGAGAAACATTTGCCTTGCATACAGTATTTCAAATGAAAATCAAATTTCAAATTAAAATTGCCTTTTACACTATTAATTTGAAATTTGATTTTCATTTGAAATATTGTATGCAAGGCGAATGGTTCTCTCTGAAAAAAATTTCCAAGTATTAATATAGTTTCAATCGATGCTGGATTTAATTAAGTTTCGTGTTTGCGCCATGTCGGTGGCTGACGATAAATATTGCATCTTTTGCTGCGTTTGTAGCCTTGCCAACATGTAATAGTGAGAAATTTTCCAGGCTGGGTATCGTTCCGTGTGGTTTAGTCGGTAGAATGTAAGTGCGCTATACTGATGGCCCGGGTTCGAGTTCCAGCATGGAATCTTTTTCACTAGTTCGCCTTTGCGCCTTTTAAGCAATTAATTTGAAATTTGATTTTCATTTGAAATCATCACAGAGTTTATGACAAGTTCGTCACAAATGACACATATTTCACAAATTGGTCACAGTGTGACTTCAAAGCATTGTCACTTTCGTCACAGGTTCGTCACAAAGTTAATGCCAAAATAGTCACAAATGACACACTTTTCACAAATTAGTCACACCGTGACTTCACAGAGTGGTCACAATGTGACGTCACAAACAACCTCTAAAACGGCCATAACGACCTCGCATTCTAGTCACTGTGACGTCACATCCACGTCACGTGACGTCACATCGACGGTCACAAAGTCACAGTGTGACTTCACAACGACGTCGCCGTGACGTCACCATGCCTTACGGGCATATTCACCTTTTTAATTTAAAAATAATAATAATAATAATAATAATAATAAACTATTTCAATTAAAATTTTTCACGCGGGAATCTTTCTACTAAAACCAAATAAATTATTATTACGGCTTTTGAAATTTTTCCAACAATGAAGAAAAAATGTTACATTTTCTATTAAAAATGTCCGTTGATTCTCAATGAAAAAAGCGAAATTTGGAATTATTAAGAAAAATATTTGAATAATATACAAAAAAATTGGCCCTTGTTTCTCTCTGGGTTATAATTCACCCATATGCAAAAGTATTTTGCCATTCGTTTTGACCCTGACGTCAGGCAAACGTTTTTAAACTTTAAATTTATAATATACTAATTAGAATTAGTAAGGAATAAAAAATGAGTGGCATCAGGGACAAAAAGGTGGGAAGAAAAAATGAAAAAAGTTATCATCTACATAGGCTTTTCTATGTTAAATTAACATTGAGAAGTGATACTGGAAATAAATAAGTATTGCGCTGCCGCGCAATACTTAAATAACAGTATAACATGTGTATTTTCTTACTGTCATTTCAGAAAACTAATATACACCTTCTTTAATTGCAAAAATCTGTTGATAAATCTGTCATATACTTGTAGATTAGTACCAAAATAGCGTACACAATATTGCACGTGCTACTATATTTGGATACAACCCCTCATCTTTTTGCTTCCTTTTGGGATTAACGGATTTCGAGCTTATTCTATCGACGATAATTTTCAGAATTTTCAAGCTATGATTTTGAGACTTTCAGAAAAGTTGCTCTATATACTTAGCTAATACATTATACATATTATATTTTGATTGCATTCGCAAATGCGCAGTGAAACATTTTTTACTAAACCTGCTCATTTTTCATCCAATTATTATTTTTATTTTATTCTGATTACAGAGTATTGTGTACAATGCCGTTTGTCATATTTTCTAAAAAGAGCTTTTTTTTTTATATTTAGAACTCTGCAAATTATAAGCAAAAACCTTGGCGAAATTTTGGACTGTTTTTATAAAAACCTTAATTTCTCTAAGAGTATAAATGCTATCCTCATAAAAATGAACACAGTACATTACAATAAGCCACTTATTAATAATCTCGAGTTTGAATTCTTTTGCTACATTAGTTTTTACAGGGCTATCCAAAAGATATTCGTTGTTTTTCAATTTGTTGACGTTCTTGTGGGAGTTTCGGGAAAAAATCTTCACGGAAATATATAACCTATACTATACTGTTTTACACGCCTGCAGCTTCAGGTTAATTCCTCATGTATTTTTCTAGATATTTAACAAAACGTCTAAAATCGCAAGTGACCGGTGACCTTTGGCCATATAGTGTATACGTCCATTGAAGAAAATGGGTATAAAATAAAAGTTGCTGAAATGTTACGAGATCAGTAATCTAACCACTCGACTACAGTTGTACAGTCGTGAAACCGTTTGAAGTAAATATGGTTGGCTCAGATGGGTATGGTTTTATTAATTTCTTTAAAAAACTTTGTATTTTGAAGTTAATTTTGGGAAGATTTCGTCTTGAATGATATTGTGGTTAGGGTTTTAAACTTTAGTATTAAAATAGGATTTAAAAAAAAAAATGAATTGTAAATATTTTTATGTAGATTGTTAGATGTAAAATATGAATATTATATTTTTATAATATAATATTTGTTTTAAGAATTAAGCTAGCCAATAGTAAAGACGTGAATTACTTCGCTAACTAAGCGTAAACAAACAGAGTGAAAAATGTCCAAGCCGGGAATCAAACCCGGACCCCTGGAATAATACTCCAGTGCTCTACCATTTAAGCCACTAGGACGATGCCCAGCTTGGCATCTCTCACTCACATAAGTCGGTAAGACTGCTACCGCAGGTACTAGATGGAAAAGCCTTCATGAGCACACAATCTTGCGGCATAACATAAGACGCAAATGAACCCAGTATCGGTGAATATACAATCCAATCTGGGCATCGTCCTCGTGGCTTAAATGGTAGAGCACTGGAGCGTTATTCTAGGTGTCCGGGTTCGATTCCCAGCTTGGACATTTTTCACTCTGTTGGTTTACGCTTAGTTAGGAATGTGATAATTCGCGTCTTTAATATTCACTAATTTCAAGCGTAATTTCGCTGCTGAAAAGAAGTTGAAAAATTAATTAAAAATTGTAAGCTAGCCAATTTAATATTGATTAATTATAGTAATTGGTTATGATAATTTTTTATAAATTCGGTCAATTAGTTCTGTTAAACATTTTCATTCGTCGAATTGGACTCGTAAATCAATTAAATGTCTAAGATGAATGTTATCGTCTTGCTTATTATGTTGCTGAGTGCTTAAGAGATTTACTCTGTAAAGTAATAAGTGGAAGGATGTTAGGAACAAAGATATTCGAATTCATTCTCAGAAATTTTAAATTATTTTAAAGAACGGAAATAGATAGCTTGAGGTATTTTCTTACGTTCGGAGCGCTTTTTAAAAAAGGGTGTACACTTTCAGAAATACTTTCTTCCATTTACGGCAAATTTTCCTGGCAGCAGTACTACCAGGATTTTTCCGTTAAGGGGACCGGGAAAGCCCTATCTCCGCCATATTAAATTCACCAACTTTATGTACCTTTTTCTCAGAAATGGTGAAAGATAGATTTCTAGATTTTTTAGAGTAGTTAGAATAACATGATTTACGTATTTTAACGGGCCATTTTATTTCTAAGTGAAACTGAAAATTATTAATTATTTATTGAAAGTCATTTTTAAATTAGCATTTTTGGTAAGATTTCACTGCCTAAAATAAATAATCTCAACAAATCACTAAATCCTTGTGTTAAAGCATACAATATATCATAATGTAAGTATTAAATAAAAATCTGAGTTCTTAAGTTTAATAGATATTGAAAAAAAGGAACATAAACATGAAAAATCCAAGTTTTGAGAAAAAGTCAATTGAAGATTTAAATGGCCATTAAGCTGTGAAGTACTCTTAGAAAGAATGATTAATTTCAACACTTATTTTTTTTTAATATATAAACATGTGTGACACATCGTTGGAAAGATAAAAGTTTAAACTATTTAATGATATAAAAAAGTAAAAATCGATTTTTTAGTTTAATTTTGCTTTCCCGGCCCCCATAGACGAATATCCCTTTTCTTTCCCCGTTACAGGAGGTAAAATATACGTCAACTGAAGAAAATAGGGTTAAAATAAAAGTTGATGACCTTGGGATCGAACCAGCTACCTTAGTGTTGCGAGACCAGCACTCTAACCACTCGGTTACAGTTCTACAGTAGTAAAACAGTTTGAAGTAAATATGTTTACCTTAGATGGGCATGACTTGATTAATTTCTTTAAAAAACTTTGAATTTTGAAGTTCATTTCGGGAAGATTTCGTCTTTAATAAGATTGTGGCTGGGTCTTTAATACTTTAATATTAAAATAGGATATGAATATGACTTATAATTATGTTTATGTAGATTGTTAGATGTAAAATATGAATATTATATTTTTATGCGAGAAATTTCTTTTTAGTAGAATCGATTTTTTTCAATTTAATATTTTAATTAAAATATTTACTTTAAACGTGTTCATTTAAAATATATTTTAAATGTGAATATATTTTATAACTCTAAAAAATAAATTGTGAATACTTTTAAATGAATGAAAAAATTAATTGTTATTTATTTTTAAATTCGAAGACGTTTCTTTTCTTTGTTGTTGGTTTAGTTTTTTCTATTTTAGTTTTTTTAACACTTTCCAACAAAGTTGAAAAGTGTTTATGACTTCGGTTTGTCTGTCCGTCTGTCCGCGCTCTAACTCCCGTAAATATACTCGGATTGCCCTGAAATTTTTGGATGTTATTGATTTTTACCATAGCACGTTCCCTATTCCAAATGAAGTTTCTAGCATGTTTAGTTCATTTACAGAGACAATCAAAAGTTTGCCGTTACACTACGGCTTATGGGAAGAAATCGTTTAAAATGATTTTTAATGATGTTACACTCTTTCAAACATAAGAAAATTTATATGCGTTTATAAAGTGCACTAAAATATGCATTCTGTAAAATATGCGGAGCAAAGAATAGTTATTATTGATATTTACAGTCCCACACAAAAGAATTCCGTTACATAATGATATAGGGGTGGAGGGAATTGTTTGTGGTGTATTTTAATTATGTTAAATTGTTTCTAGTATAATGAAATTTATATACGTCGCTGAGGTTTTCTATAACTTATTTCATGTATAATACAAAGTGCATAGCATTTACAGGGTCACACACAAGATTTCAGATACTATATTACTATATTGTATCCGAGGTTCTGTACAGCAGCGATGATTGCTGGAAACGCATTTTTAATTATGTTATGCGCTTTTATGTTTCACTATATTTATGCATAGTATATGGTGTGTATAAATGCTATAATTCATATACAGGGCTACACAAAAGAATTCGTAATGGTTACTGAGTATGAGCGCAAATTGCTTAAAAGTGGTTTTTAAATTAGCTATGCATTTTTACACTGAACTGCATTTAGCTCACTAAGAAATGTTTATAGAATATAGATAAAATGATATACAGGGTCACGCAAAGTATTGGATACGTGGCCGTCTATAAATGATAATTTCTGGAAATGTGATTTCAATAGCTTTAAGAGTGTTTTAGTTTTAATTAAATTTTAGCTAAATAGTTGCTTGTAATAAAAGTACTAGGTTAACTACAGAGTTGTACAAAACTATACAAGTATGATTCCATCTATTAGTACAAATTGCTGAAAGGGAAATTTCAACCTGTTATGCGTTTTCTTGCTAAACTAAATTTTCCCATTATATAGTATATATATCAACCTACAGATCAAAAACAGGGCTGTTCAAAAGAATTGGAATACATATTTGCTATGGGCGGTAAGTTCCGAAATCAGTTTTTCAAATGTTTTATGTGTTTTCTAAAATGTTTACTTAGTTATCTTATATGCCTTATTTCCCTAAATAACGAAGTTTTGTTAAAGCATTCAGGAAGTGTTGGAAAGTGTTTCATAATCTATGCTTAACGCATGATTTTTCATTCTTGTTTTAATTAAATTAGAAATCTTAATTAATTGAATTTTTAATTTTTCGTTTTTTAAATAAAATCGGATTTTAGTATTAATAGAGCCAATGCGCATGCGTGCTATAAATGAATGGAAATTTTCCCTTTTTCAGACTTTCGGAAGAATTCACGGATGAAACATGTTTTCTAGGAGTAGAGAAATTATTTGTCAAAAAATGAGGAATAATTTAGCGTAATATAGACGAGTTTTTCTGTAAGTGTTCATGAAAATGCAAAATGGATCAGAAACAAAGACTGAATAAAAGATAAAAAATAAAAAAAAATAAATAACAAGTCCTTTCAGACTTGTAACAATATAAAAAGTTTGTATTATTTGTTAAGTCTTATTTGTTAACAATATGAAAAGAGATGGGTGGTAGGTGTGTGTTTAAAATGCAAATGAACCACAACTGCTCGATTCGCTTTAACCCTTTATCTATTGACGGTACTTATAAGTACCATTAAAATAAATTTTCATAAAATTTATTTAATACATCGATTAGTAGATAGTAGTTATAGAGAAATGTATGATAAATACGTTAAAGAAAACAGTTTCTAAACCGAAGAATTATTTTAATCGTTTTTTAATGCTGGATTCGTCCAAGACAGTTCAGATAGATATGTTTTATATAGGATTAAAAACTACGCATAGCAATTTAACCATCTTTTGCAGGAGACATATACGTGACTAAGTTGTGGTGGGCATCGTCCAATCATTTTTTTAATTTTGCCTTTTTTTTAGTTTTTCTTTTCCATTTTTTAATTTAAAGTTTCATTATCTGAATAGGGTTTAGTTCCTATTTTGAAATCCGTTTTCAGAAGTTTAAAAAGGCTAAATAATAATATTTCCAAACACTTTTCAAATGAAATATATAATTACAAGTAAATATTAAAAAAGAAAGAAAACTTTAAAATAATAAAATTGATATTTGCGAAAAGCATTTAATGTGGAAATTACATCATATTTAATCCTTTATCGGCTGACGGTACTTATAAGTACCATTAAAATGACTTGTTATAAAATACATTTAATGCATCGATTAGTAGTAATACAGTTTAGAATGAGTTTTAGATGCATTACTTTATCTTGTTTCAAAAGTCTTATGGGTTAAACAAAACAAAGATATTTTTAAAAAGATGATTTATTTTGCCTTTGCATCTTTTTAGCTTTCTTGGCGTTGGAGGCGAGGGGGGGGGGGGGGAATTTTTCAATTCGGAAATATTTCTATTGTAAGACCATTATATTTGAACATTTGCTAATTCTACAAAATACTAAGAAAAATATTTAAAATAAAAGATTGGAGTGGGGTTATAAATAACGCACAAAATCCCTAAAAATTCACATTTAATGAACCCTTCAAAATCCCTCAATCCTTCTAAAATCATTCTAAAATTTATTAAATGATTATGTAAATCTTCTAATGTAGTTTAAAAAATTCACGAAAAATGCTTTAGAAGATAGAATTTTCATAAATTCATAATCAGTACATAAAGGGTTAAAAGGCAGCAGCTTGAAACTATAGGCAATCTTCGATTAATAATAATGTATTCCGTTCGTTAATATTGAATATTGTGATATGTACAGTCGTGGAAAAAAAAGTAAACATTCCCTATTAACTCTGCAACAAACTCTAGTAGAAGAAAGTTACTGGTACCAAACGATTGTAAATAAAGTCTACTTTTAAATGATGTATAGAAAATTAACTCAGGGGGCCATCTACAAATCAAACCATACTTTGTTTTTTTCAATGGGAACACCCAATTTTGACACTGTATTTTAAATATTCGGAATTTTTTGAATTATAAACATTCGAATTCAGAGCTTCTAATGTTAAATTACATTTTCCTATTCTTATTAATATATCCTGAAAATATAATCCTAAAGTGATAATTTTTTGTGTGGTTATAATACTAAAAAATCCTTACATAAATACATTGAATTTGTAACTTTAAGAATTTTATAATATGAATTATTAAATTAATATTCGAAAGAAATATGAATTACAACCTACAATTTTTTGATAGATTTATATTTGTTATGTCCTGTTTTATGCGAATTCTCCATTTCATATTTTTCTTCCAAGTAGTTTTCAAATTATGCTTTAAAAATGATGGTTTAAAAGGCCCTCTGTGATGTGCAGAAAAGCATAATTTGAAAAACATACAGCAAAACCTCCCTAAAGCGACCACGTTCCGTTCCAATAAAAATGGGTCGCTCCGAGAGGTGGGCTCTTAATGGAGGTCATGTTTAAATGAATATTTTAATTGTTGAAAAAAGGTAACAATTCATGTTACTAAAATTTACTTTTCATATTAGGAAAAAATAAGAAAATTTAAGGATCAAAACAAAAGTTGATTACATAAGTTAATTACTACAGAGCTTAAAAAATGAATACATTGACGTTTGCTTTAATTTTACGGTTTTATCTTTTATAACTTTTATTTCCAAGTCCTTTCGAAGTTCAGTAAATAAATGCAATTTTTCTGGACGGGAACAAATATTGACGATTTCATTCATTTATCTATTTCTTTGAGAGTTTACTGACAAAATAGGGCAGGGGAGTTTATTGACCGTCATTCTTAATCTGTCATCATAGTTAAATTCATTGCCTAAGAAGGCACAAAGGGATTTAAACACTTAAAAGTTACCGGAGTAAAAGAAATTCTAAACTTAGTTTAGAAGTTTGATGAATAATGCGGTCTCCGAAATTATTTTTCTAATAAAACCTTCTTCAAGCGACCAGGTAAAAACGGAATTTGTTTCATTTTCTTCAAAAAAAAATGGGTCGCTCATGGAAGGAGTTCAACTGGGATGGTTTCTGAATGGAGGTAAAATTAGTATTGAGCCTATGGGAATATATTTCGTTCCATGAAAAAACGGTCGTTCAGGAAGGTGGTCGCTTAATAGAGGTGGTCGCACAGGGAGGTTTCACTGTATATATTGCTCATTTTATCGAAATATTTGGGCTGGCAATAGTCTAACATATTAAGCGAGCAAAATGGTCCTAATGGAAAGAAATAATACGTTAATAGAAGTGGCATATAGTCTTACTGTAGTATTTCAACAATCGAGTACCGAACTTCAATTTGGATACAGCCCCTAAAATAGACTCACTTTAAAATAATTAATTTCTCTGAAACTAATCGTAGGAATTTCATGAAAGTTTGTGTTTGTTTTTATATGTACCAGGAGAGCCAAAAGTTCGCTAAAACTTTAAAAACTCATAAAAAGGGAAGAAATTATGATATAGGAGTACGGTTTGCAAGAAAGGGCTTACAAGGTAGTTAAAAAAGTTTTTAGCAGAACAAAAGAAGAAAAAAAAATTAGTTAAAAAAATCGCATGTAGGGGGTGCTAACGACCCAAAACACAATGAACAGGACAACAATACGCTCCATTCATTTGTTCTTCCAGTAAGAAATGTTCAACATAACCTCCAGAACATTCTACGACACAGCTGTTGTCCTGTTCATTGTGTTTCGGGTCGTCAGTGCCTACATGTGATTTTTTAACTACATTTTTTTTTTTTTTTTTTTTTTGCTGCTAAAAAACATTCGACTACCTTGTGAGCCCTTTCTTGCAGACCGCACTCCTTTATCATAATTTCTTCCTTTTTTACGCGTTTTTTTAAGTTTTAGCGAACTTTTGACTCACTCGGTAGATGTCACCCTAAGCAAATTTTACATACATCATTTAAGAGTAGACTTTATTTCCAATTGTTTGGTGTCAGTAACTTTCTTCTAGAATAATTTGTTCCAGAGTTAGTGGGGGGTGTTCACTTTTTTCCACGACTGTACTTTCCTTTTGGTCAATGGCACGATGGCAATGCAAACTGCTAGTATCTGACGCCATACTTTTTATTTTGCATTTTTCTCGAAAACAATGCATCGCCAAGGTACGGTGTTCTTTGGACAATTTTTATGTGAATCCTTGTATATCTAATCTAATACCTACTCATAAATTTAAAAGTAAATAATATTTTTGAAAATAAACTTATATTTTTGAATAGCAATTTTAAGTTTAAATAAATAATTTTGCGATAATTGATAATACAACAAAAAAAAAAAAATCCCTAGTGCAAATATGGTTTTGAATTGTTAAAATAAAACAGTAACATAAAAAAAAAAATCAATTTAATATCCATGAATAACAATTTAAGCTCGTTGAGATAAATCTAAAGGTTATTAGTACCAAACTAACTTAATATTTGCTAAAAGAGATATAAATACATTTAAAAGGCAAATAAATACCTTTATTTATTTACATCGACATGTTTCATTTCTCTGATGACAACATTCTCAAGATTTATAATGATACAAATATTTTCGCAACATTTTTTTTTTTTTAAACTAGTAAACAAAATTCAAGCGCGATATTTTGCGAAAATATTTATATCATTATAGATCTTGAGAATGTGGCCGTTAGAGCAATGAAACATGTCAATCTAAATAAATAAAGGTATTTATTTGCCTTTTAAATGTATTTGTATCACCTTTAGCAAATATTAAGTTACTTTGATGTTTCAAATGATTTTCATATATAGATTATGAATACTTTTATAATTCTAAAATCTTAAATAATAAATCTTAATGCTGCGTAAAGATATTTCGGTAACTCTTGATATATATATATACATATATATATAATTAATTTCAAAATTTAATTATTATTAATATTAATTGCTTAGCATCTTAATTTTAATTTTTATATTTAATTAACAATTAATTTAAGTGATGATGCAATGTTGTCATAGGAATTTAAATTGTGATATGCTATAGCAAGGTACAAATATGTATGTGAAACATTAATAATCATCAATTTCACCATTTTACATATTTATACACACCATTATACACACCATTATACAATTTTGATTTAATATATCAATTACTAATTTTTTATAATAATTGTGTATATTTATTAACATATTTTAATTATTATTTATTTATCACCTATCTGTCTCTAAATAGTATTTGCTTTAAAACTTAATCCATTAAAAGCTATTAATAGATTTTATTATATAATAGTTTTTATTTTACTAATAACTCAATCGATGGCAGCCCCACATTGATTCATTTGAATACAGGGAGCAGTTCATTCTCAACTCTAAATTATCTATAGAGGCCGCTGGTTATATATAATGGGAGTGTGCTTGGCTATGCTGTATATTGTTGATCCTTGGTCCACCATCATATAAAAATCTTTTTTGGTAACATGTGCTGGTGATTTCCAATGATTGTATTTGTTATGCCTAATGCTAAGACAGTATGGATTTTAATTTGTATTTTTTTTTCCTCTATCCTTTTTAATCTTGTTTTATTTAGAACTTCATTTGTGTTCAATGGTTTATTTCTCTGTTTTATATGTGTGGTTGTCCAAAATTCATATTCTTTAGCTAATTTATGGCTAATATGAATATGAAACCACACATTTTATTTGTGGAGCTTTAGGCATTTGGGACCAGACGATTCTGTCTAAGTTCTACAAATTTCCATTATTCCATTTCAGTTATCCAATTTCTGCTGTTTTTTACTATGTTTTTTGGAATCTATGTTAAGTGTGTTGGGGGGAACTGTATTTTTGTCAATTTGTTAACGTCATTTTATTTATAATTTCACAGTTTTTGTTGGTGGCCTTTAGTATTTATTTAAAGGTTACATATATATATATATATTATATAGCCTCCAATATGCTATTTCTTTCGGGCAACAAATAAAGTGTCGTCCCTAAAAAATAGTGTTCCTTTACATATGTCAGCCGTAAAACAAAGTAGATGTATCATTGTACGGTTAAATACTGATCATATCTACTGCAATTTTTTTAACGTCTAAGCATCGCACATTTTCAATTTTTACACCGTCATATAGGGGGCAAAATTACTTTTAAATGAAATTTGTTTGAAAACTGCATCTCAATTCATTTTTGAGATATTGATTATTTGTAGTTGTTAACGCTATTTCTTTAATGGTGGCAACTGAAGTACTCTATTTCTGTAGAAAGTAAAGGGAAAATAGTTGGAAAATAGTAGATTACTATATCTTTTTGTTGCCAGTTTCTCATAAAAAACGTAAAAAAAATAAAATTGTAATTAAAATACGTGCTATTTTGAAATATTATAAATTAATTATTTCTGATAAAACATGGAGCTATTTTAAGATATCTTTAATTTTAGGTATCTATATTAATGTTACAAACAATTAAGGCATGTGAATTATTAGATAGCCGATTTTTTTTTTTTTTTTTTTTTTTTTTTTTTTTTTTTTTTTTAAGTTTCTTGGGTGACGACATCGCTTTTTTGCTGGGTTTGTGCATTATTCCGCAATGCATACTTATATATGCATATTTTTCAAGATGTTGTTTAAGATTGGATCGTAAATGTGGAATTTTTTAGTGGATGCGAATGGCGTCATTTTATATAAAGTAAAAGCATTTATTTTAAGTATTCGTTTTGTACTATATATATATATATATATATATATTACAAAATTTAAATTTTTGCGCCAAGTTTAAAGTATTTTATGTAAATTTTCCTTTTTCAGTAATATTCCGTATATTATACCGGCTTATTAAATTAAAACCCTAGTCTATTAATCTCTAAGATCTTAATTCATATTTATTCCAAATTGCGTAAATCTAAAAATGGCTCAATTATTTATATTTCTTTAATAAAACTTTTATTATTTAAATTCCTATTAAATTCTGCTATTAAATCCCGGTATATCATATTCCCCTTAAATCTTTATTTAACTGCTAAAATATTATTCTGTCTTAAAGAAAAAACCTACTTATTTCAATTTATTCTTTTATTTAAAATATCCAGGTGTAATTAAAATATTTCAAAGATTAAAACTTCGCAGACATAAATTCATTTCTTTTATCGTCTGAAGAGGGAAAAAAGGGTTATTTTTGCATAATCTCGACTACAGATTTTAACATTTGTTTATGCTTTAGATAGCTGGTGCGAGGATATAAGAAGTTTCTAGAACAATCTTTTCAGCAGAGTATAAATACGGATGGCGGGAACCAGAGAGAAGCATAAAGCATAATAGCATATAGCATATAGTAGAGGAGCTGTGAGTTTAGAAGCTTTTTAGTTTTTAGCATGTAGAGGTGAACGTGGTGGATTGCAGTCGTAGCAAACTGGATATTCAATGTGATTGCTCGATGGAGGTAGTAAAATGTTGGATGAATACTGTTTATTATGTGAGTAGAATGAGGAAGCAACGGTATCGTAATGGGTGATAGATGTTAGATATTAACGGATTAAAGACTAGAACGCAGTCAAGAGATGGAGTGATTTTAAACTAATTGTGACAGGAAGAATAGACTTTATTCTTTTTACCATGGAAGGAGAGAGCATCTTCCCTAGATTTAATCGAGAGTGTGGAAATAAAGTGAATAATGTTCCAAGCGACTGCCTTATGTTAATTCTTCATTTTTCTTTAGTATTTTAAAACCAATCGGCTGCTACCTGTGTTGTGTAGGAATGGAAACCCTCATTTTTTTTTCGACAATACAAACTACTTGCCGTCAAAACGTCACATATATATATATATATTTCATCGGGAGCGGCACTTACTTCTGAAAAAGCAAAATTCCTGTTTTCTTGTTGTTGTTTTTTTGTTTTGTTTTTTGTTTTGTTTTTTTCTCACACCTCCCGATAAATTTTTTCTTAATCAAAATTTAGTCAAAAATCATTACTATTTATTATTCCAGAAAGTTTGAAACTTTTCAGACATCTTTGAAAGATAAAAAGTCCAATCTCCCATTCCATTTTAATAACTTCCGTTTAAAAAATTAATCTTTGGCGATAAATTAAAAAATGGTTATCACTTTTATATGTACTTGAAAGCTTACATTTACATAATGATTTTCTAGTTATCTTCACAATATACACTTAATGTAATAAGATAAATTTTAAAATAAATATTTTTTTTATTCAAATGATATTTTTAAATAATAGTTTTAGAAATAAATAGTTTTCAAATATTGTTCAAAAAAATACTACAAAGTATTCTTTTACGTGTTGAAATAAAACATTGAAGTGAAGTTTCATAAGTTTTTTAAAAAACTCACTTACCCACTTATTAACCTATTATTATATCACATCCGATTCATTCTATATCATATCCTATTAGGTTGAGCAAAATGTTCTGGGAAATTTTTTATCTAATAGTTACCAGAATTTTTATCGCTAGGAGTACTAGTGGTATATCTATAGGAGTTCAGGAATTTCGACTCCAAAATGCCTATTGGACAGTATGATTTGCGTGTGTTGATATGGCATTATAGGAGAAAAGGTCTAACAATTCTGAAAGCTTTCGATGAGAATCCTTTAATGAAGTTGAAGAAGCATGTCAAGAGTTTTTCGATTCCAAGGAGCCGCCATGGTACTTCCAGCAACTCCGGAATCTGGCAGAAAGTCGTGGGCTATGATAGTCTCTACTCTGAAGAATTGTCCTTGTTGCTTTTGTTGTTAATTTGTGCATAACAGCGCAACTTTCTCAAATTTCCCGGGACTTTTTGCTCAACCTAGTATTTATTATATCACACTAAAACTCATTTATTAACCACGGTTAAACATTTTTGTCCGCCTAGGTCATTCCAAACAATCTTAAAACTCTTATAGTCATAAAATCATAAATAAAACTGTGTAATAACAGTCCACTAGCATTTAAAATCAAAACTTAAAAGTACTTTTTTTCTATACGATCTTACTATCAAAATTTAAATAAGATGTGGATAAACAACAAAAAAAATTTAATACAGATTAAAAACATTAAAATGTTCTACAGTTTCAGCACACCTCGGTGTCCTTCATCAGGGATGTAAATGAATTAAGCTGGATCAGCAATGTCAAAACTCCGCCCGACAGAAAACGTACACATATATGTGTACGTTTATATCGTACACATACGTTTATATCGTATACGTACACATATATATAGGGGAAAACAACCAATGAGCCCGAAAATGGGGAAAATCAGATTTCTTAATATCTTAATAATCTTTATAAAATCTTAATATCTTTTGATAATATACACGTACTACAAATATATTTGTGAAATGTAATAATAAAACTGTGAACTTATAATGTAACTAACTGTGTGCAAATAAAACTTTTTAGCCTTCTGTGATATAATGTTTCTAAAACTGACATGTCCATTTAACATCCATGGGTAAAATTTTAGTCAGTTGAGATCAATGAAAATATTCTTATTACTCGAACGTTCCTTAAATATTAAATAGAACAACATAATATCAACCCATTATCATTTGACAAAATATCTATCAGCATTTTCTTAGCTCTTTTATTTTTTATATATTATCATCCTCTAAAATTCTCATCATTTTTGTACAACTTAAAAATTCCTACTATTTTTATACTCCTTTTCAGATGCATAAATGCAATAAGATTTATTTTTATTTTAATTCTAGATGCTTTTCTTAAATAAAAATACGTAATGACACCGCACTTATTTTTAATGTATTTTCTCTGAAATATACATCTAAAGTTTTCAGATAAGTTTATTATCAATCCGAATAAAAACTTTAGAAAAAATAAAACATCCTGTTACAAATAAAGTCCTAAAATGCAATAATAAAAATAATTGAAACAAAACTTTTTATTTACTATATTTTTCATTTATTTTTTATTTATTTTACATGCATGCTCCTTTAAACCTTTGAGTGTTTGTTTTTTTTTTCCTTTATTTCTGAAAACTGTTAATATTTTAAACTTTAATTCAATGAGATCAATCCAAAAAAATTTTATACACTTATATTCCTAAATTTTTCATAAAAGTTACATAGTAATACCTTATTAACACTTAAAATCAAAGTTTAAAATATTTTTTTAACTTACATTTTAGTTAAACACTTTCAGATTTTTTTCTTTTTTCTGAAAGTTATTATTGTTTAATTTTTAATACCGTGAGATCGATTTAAAAATTTTAATATTATTATATTCTTAAAGTTTTCAATGAAACTAAACTAAAAGTTAAAATTTTATTCACGTTTGATTTTTTTTCCTCGCATGCAAGTCTTTGGAGTTCTCCCACGCCCCCCACCCCCACCCCCTTTATCAAAAAATTATCAAAATACATTTTCCAAGTTTTAGTTCACTGATATCAATCAGAATATTCTTAATATTTTAATACTATTAAAATTATAAATAAAACTACGCAATTACATTTCAACAGAATTTGAAATTAAAATATTAAAATTTATTTTTATTCACATGCTAGTCTAATATTTTCAGATTCTTTTTTTTTTTTTTTTTTTTTTTTTTTTAATTATTGAAATAATTTATTTTTTACTTTTTAGCCCACTGTGATAAATCTAAAATTACTTTTTATTCACATGAATGAATTTTCCTTTTGCAAAAAATTATTATTATTATTATTTATTTATTTATTTTAGCTCGCCAAGTTCTTTTCAAAAAAAATTCTCTATGTGCTTACGTTCCTGAAATATAAAGTAAACAAAAATCTAATAACATTCCTGTAACATTACAAATAGAAACTTAAGAATATATTTCTTTTTACTCACATGCTATCTATTCACATGCTATCATGTTATATAACCTATTATTTTCGGACTTTTTATTTTCTTTTTTGAAAAATTATTGAAATAATTAATTTTAAAAATTTTAGTTTACTTTAATAAATCTAAAATTATGTTTTACTCACATAGATGAATTTTTCCTTTTGCAAAAAATTATTATTATTTATTTATTTATTTATTTATTTTAGCTCGTTAAGAACTTTCCAAAAAAATTCTCTACGTGCTTACATTCCTGAAATATAATGTAAAAAGAAATATCTAATGGCATTCCTGTAACAATAGAAATAGATATTTAAAAATATTTTTTTTTACTCACATGCTAATTTAATATTTTCGGATAAATTTTTCTTTTTTCAAAAAATTATTGAAATAATTAATTTTAAAAATTTTAGCTCACTTTGATAAATTTAAAATTACTTTTTACTCACATAGATGAATTTTTCCTTTTTCAAATTTTTTTTTTATATTTTTACCATTGTTATTAGTAGTATTAGTATTTATTTTAGCTCGCCAAGATCTTTTCAAAAGAAATTCTCTATGTGCTTACGTTCCTGAAATATAAAGTAAAAAAAAATAATAATAACATTCCTGAAACATTGGAAATAGAAATTTAAATATATATATATATATATATATATATATATATTTTACTCACATAGATAATTTTTTCTATTTTCAAAATATTATTATTACCATTATTATTAGTAGTAGTAGTAGTAGTATTCATTTTAGCTCCTCAAGATCTTTTCAAAAAAAAAAAAAAAAAAAAAAAAAAAATCTCTATGTGCTTACGTTCCTGAAATATAAAGTAAAAAAAAAAAAAAAAAAAAAAAAAAAAAAAATCTAATGACATTCCTGTAACAATGGAAATAGAAATGTAAAAATATTTTTTTTTTTTTTTACTCACATGCTAATCTAATATTTTTGGATATTTTTTTTCTTTTTTCGGAAAATTATTGAAATAATTAATTTTAAAAATTTTAGCTCACTATGATAAATCTAAAATTACTTTTTACTCACATAGATAATTTTTTCCTTTTTCAAAATATTATTATTACCATTATTATTATTATTAGCAGTAGTAGTACTTATTTAGCTCCCCAAGATTTTTTCAAAAAGAAATTCTCTATGTGCTTATGTTCCTGAAATATAAAGTAAAAAAATATCTAGTGACATTCCTGTAACAATAGAAATAGAATTTTTTTTTTTTTTTTACTCACATGCTAATCTAATATTTTCGGATAAATTTTTCTTTTTTCGAAAAATTATTATATGATTAATTTTAAGAATTTTAGCTCACTTTGATAAATTTAAAATTACTTTTTACTCACATAGATGATTTTTTTCTTTTTTCAAAAAATTATTATTATTATTATTACCATTGTTATTATAGTAATAGTAGTAGCAATTATTTTAGCTCCCAAGAACTTTAAAAAAAAAATTTTCTATGTTCTTACATTCCTGAAATATAAAGTAAAAAAAAAATATCTAATGCCATTCCTAGAACAATGGAAACAGGAATTTAAAAATATTTTTTTTTACTCACTTGCTAATCTAATATTACCGGATAAATTTTTCTTTTTTTGAAAAATTACTGAAATAATCAATTTTAAAAATTTTAGCTCACTTTGATAAATCTAAAATTACTTTTTACTCACATAGTTAACTTTTTCCTTTTTCAAAAACTTATTTTTATTATTACCATTATTATTATTATTATTATTATTAGTAGTAGTAGTAGTAGTATTTATTTTAGCTCGCCAAGATCTTTTCAAAAAAAAAATCTCTATGTGCTACGTTCCTGAAATATAAAGTAAAAAAATATCTAATGACATTCCTGTAACAATGGAAGTAGAAATTAAAAAAAAAAAATTCTACACACATGCCAATCTAATGTTTTTGGATATTTTTTTCTTTTTTCGAAAAATTATTGAAATAATTAATTTTAAAAATTTTAGTTTACTTTAATAAATCTAAAATTATGTTTTACTCACATAGATGAATTTTTCCTTTTGCAAAAAATTATTATTATTTATTTATTTATTTATTTATTTTAGCTCGTTAAGAACTTTCCAAAAAAATTCTCTACGTGCTTACATTCCTGAAATATAATGTAAAAAGAAATATCTAATGGCATTCCTGTAACAATAGAAATAGATATTTAAAAATATTTTTTTTTTACTCACATGCTAATTTAATATTTTCGGATAAATTTTTCTTTTTTCAAAAAATTATTGAAATAATTAATTTTAAAAATTTTAGCTCACTTTGATAAATTTAAAATTACTTTTTACTCACATAGATGAATTTTTCCTTTTTCAAAATTTTTTTTTATATTTTTACCATTGTTATTAGTAGTATTAGTATTTATTTTAGCTCGCCAAGATCTTTTCAAAAGAAATTCTCTATGTGCTTACGTTCCTGAAATATAAAGTAAAAAAAATAATAATAACATTCCTGAAACATTGGAAATAGAAATTTAAATATATATATATATGTATATATTTTACTCACATAGATAATTTTTTCTATTTTCAAAATATTATTATTACCATTATTATTATTAGTAGTAGTAGTAGTATTCATTTTAGCTCCTCAAGATCTTTTCAAAAAAAAAAAAAAAAAAAAAAAAAAAAATCTCTATGTGCTTACGTTCCTGAAATATAAAGTAAAAAAAAAAAAAAAAAATCTAATGACATTCCTGTAACAATGGAAATAGAAATGTAAAAATATATTTTTTTTTTTTTTTTTACTCACATGCTAATCTAATATTTTTGGATATTTTTTTTTTCTTTTTTCGGAAAATTATTGAAATATTTAATTTTAAAAATTTTAGCTCACTATGATAAATCTAAAATTACTTTTTACTCACATAGATAATTTTTTCCTTTTTCAAAATATTATTATTACCATTATTATTATTATTAGCAGTAGTAGTACTTATTTAGCTCCCCAAGATTTTTTTCAAAAAGAAATTCTCTATGTGCTTATGTTCCTGAAATATAAAGTAAAAAAAATATCTAGTGACATTCCTGTAACAATAGAAATAGAATTTTTTTTTTTTTTTTTTTTTTTTTTTTTTACTCACATGCTAATCTAATATTTTCGGATAAATTTTTCTTTTTATGAAAAATTATTATATGATTAATTTTAAGAATTTTAGCTCACTTTGATAAATTTAAAATTACTTTTTACTCACATAGATGATTTTTTTCTTTTTTCAAAAAATTATTATTATTATTACCATTGTTATTATAGTAATAGTAGTAGCAATTATTTTAGCTCCCAATAACTTTAAAAAAAAATTCTCTATGTGCTTACATTCCTGAAATATAAAGTAAAAAAAAAAATATCTAATGCCATTCCTAGAACAATGGAAACAGGAATTTAAAAATATTTTTTTTTACTCACTTGCTAATCTAATATTACCGGATAAATTTTTCTTTTTTTGAAAAATTACTGAAATAATCAATTTTAAAAATTTTAGCTCACTTTGATAAATCTAAAATTACTTTTTACTCACATAGTTAACTTTTTCCTTTTTCAAAAACTTATTTTTATTATTACCATTATTATTATTATTAGTAGTAGTAGTAGTAGTAGTAGTAGTATTTATTTTAGCTCGCCAAGATCTTTTCAAAAAAAAAATCTCTATGTGCTACGTTCCTGAAATATAAAGTAAAAAAATATCTAATGACATTCCTGTAACAATGGAAGTAGAAATTTAAAAAAAAAAATTCTACACACATGCCAATCTAATGTTTTTGGATATTTTTTTCTTTTTTCGAAAAATTATTGAAATAATTAATTTTAAAAATTTTAGTTTACTTTAATAAATCTAAAATTATGTTTTACTCACATAGATGAATTTTTCCTTTTGCAAAAAATTATTATTATTTATTTATTTATTTATTTATTTTAGCTCGTTAAGAACTTTCCAAAAAAATTCTCTACGTGCTTACATTCCTGAAATATAATGTAAAAAGAAATATCTAATGGCATTCCTGTAACAATAGAAATAGATATTTAAAAATATTTTTTTTTACTCACATGCTAATTTAATATTTTCGGATAAATTTTTCTTTTTTCAAAAAATTATTGAAATAATTAATTTTAAAAATTTTAGCTCACTTTGATAAATTTAAAATTACTTTTTACTCACATAGATGAATTTTTCCTTTTTCAAATTTTTTTTTTATATTTTTACCATTGTTATTAGTAGTATTAGTATTTATTTTAGCTCGCCAAGATCTTTTCAAAAGAAATTCTCTATGTGCTTACGTTCCTGAAATATAAAGTAAAAAAAATAATAATAACATTCCTGAAACATTGGAAATAGAAATTTAAATATATATATATATATATATATATATTACTCACATAGATAATTTTTTCTATTTTCAAAATATTATTATTACCATTATTATTATTAGTAGTAGTAGTATTCATTTTAGCTCCTCAAGATCTTTTCAAAAAAAAAAAAAAATCTCTATGTGCTTACGTTCCTGAAATATAAAGTAAAAAAAAAAAAAAATCTAATGACATTCCTGTAACAATGGAAATAGAAATGTAAAAATATTTTTTTTTTTTTTTTTTACTCACATGCTAATCTAATATTTTTGGATATTTTTTTTCTTTTTTCGGAAAATTATTGAAATAATTAATTTTAAAAATTTTAGCTCACTATGATAAATCTAAAATTACTTTTTACTCACATAGATAATTTTTTCCTTTTTCAAAATATTATTATTACCATTATTATTATTATTAGCAGTAGTAGTACTTATTTAGCTCCCCAAGATTTTTTCAAAAAGAAATTCTCTATGTGCTTATGTTCCTGAAATATAAAGTAAAAAAAATATCTAGTGACATTCCTGTAACAATAGAAATAGATTTTTTTTTTTTTTTTTTTTTTTTTTTTTTTTTTTTTTTTTTTTTTTTACTCACATGCTAATCTAATATTTTCGGATAAATTTTTCTTTTTTCGAAAAATTATTATATGATTAATTTTAAGAATTTTAGCTCACTTTGATAAATTTAAAATTACTTTTTACTCACATAGATGATTTTTTTCTTTTTTCAAAAAATTATTATTATTATTACCATTGTTATTATAGTAATAGTAGTAGCAATTATTTTAGCTCCCAAGAACTTTAAAAAAAATTCTCTATGTGCTTACATTCCTGAAATATAAAGTAAAAAAAAATATCTAATGCCATTCCTAGAACAATGGAAACAGGAATTTAAAAATATTTTTTTTTACTCACTTGCTAATCTAATATTACCGGATAATTTTTTCTTTTTTTGAAAAATTACTGAAATAATCAATTTTAAAAATTTTAGCTCACTTTGATAAATCTAAAATTACTTTTTACTCACATAGTTAACTTTTTCCTTTTTCAAAAACTTATTTTTATTATTACCATTATTATTATTATTATTATTAGTAGTAGTAGTAGTAGTATTTATTTTAGCTCGCCAAGATCTTTTCAAAAAAAAAAATCTCTATGTGCTACGTTCCTGAAATATAAAGTAAAAAAATATCTAATGACATTCCTGTAACAATGGAAGTAGAAATTAAAAAAAAAAAAATTCTACACACATGCCAATCTAATGTTTTTGGATATTTCTTTCTTTTTTCGAAAAATTATTGAAATAATTAATTTTAAAAATTTTAGTTTACTTTAATAAATCTAAAATTATGTTTTACTCACATAGATGAATTTTTCCTTTTGCAAAAAATTATTATTATTTATTTATTTATTTATTTATTTTAGCTCGTTAAGAACTTTCCAAAAAAATTCTCTACGTGCTTACATTCCTGAAATATAATGTAAAAAGAAATATCTAATGGCATTCCTGTAACAATAGAAATAGATATTTAAAAATATTTTTTTTTACTCACATGCTAATTTAATATTTTCGGATAAATTTTTCTTTTTTCAAAAAATTATTGAAATAATTAATTTTAAAAATTTTAGCTCACTTTGATAAATTTAAAATTACTTTTTACTCACATAGATGAATTTTTCCTTTTTCAAAATTTTTTTTTATATTTTTACCATTGTTATTAGTAGTATTAGTATTTATTTTAGCTCGCCAAGATCTTTTCAAAAGAAATTCTCTATGTGCTTACGTTCCTGAAATATAAAGTAAAAAAAATAATAATAACATTCCTGAAACATTGTAAATAGAAATTTAAATATATATATATATGTATATATTTTACTCACATAGATAATTTTTTCTATTTTCAAAATATTATTATTACCATTATTATTATTAGTAGTAGTAGTAGTATTCATTTTAGCTCCTCAAGATCTTTTCAAAAAAAAAAAAAAAAAAAAAAAAAAAAAAAAAAAATCTCTATGTGCTTACGTTCCTGAAATATAAAGTAAAAAAAAAAAAAAAAAAATCTAATGACATTCCTGTAACAATGGAAATAGAAATGTAAAAATATTTTTTTTTTTTTTTTTTTTACTCACATGCTAATCTAATATTTTTGGATATTTTTTTTTTCTTTTTTCGGAAAATTATTGAAATATTTAATTTTAAAAATTTTAGCTCACTATGATAAATCTAAAATTACTTTTTACTCACATAGATAATTTTTTCTTTTTTCAAAATATTATTATTACCATTATTATTATTATTAGCAGTAGTAGTGCTTATTTAGCTCCCCAAGATTTTTTTCAAAAAGAAATTCTCTATGTGCTTATGTTCCTGAAATATAAAGTAAAAAAAATATCTAGTGACATTCCTGTAACAATAGAAATAGAATTTTTTTTTTTTATCTTTTTTTTTTTTTTTTTTTTTTTTTTTTTTTACTCACATGCTAATCTAATATTTTCGGATAAATTTTTCTTTTTATGAAAAATTATTATATGATTAATTTTAAGAATTTTAGCTCACTTTGATAAATTTAAAATTACTTTTTACTCACATAGATGATTTTTTTCTTTTTTCAAAAAATTATTATTATTATTACCATTGTTATTATAGTAATAGTAGTAGCAATTATTTTAGCTCCCAATAACTTTTAAAAAAAATTCTCTATGTGCTTACATTCCTGAAATATAAAGTAAAAAAAAAAAATATCTAATGCCATTCCTAGAACAATGGAAACAGGAATTTAAAAATATTTTTTTTTACTCACTTGCTAATCTAATATTACCGGATAAATTTTTCTTTTTTTGAAAAATTACTGAAATAATCAATTTTAAAAATTTTAGCTCACTTTGATAAATCTAAAATTACTTTTTACTCACATAGTTAACTTTTTCCTTTTTCAAAAACTTATTTTTATTATTACCATTATTATTATTATTATTAGTAGTAGTAGTAGTAGTAGTAGTATTTATTTTAGCTCGCCAAGATCTTTTCAAAAAAAAAAAAATCTCTATGTGCTACGTTCCTGAAATATAAAGTAAAAAAATATCTAATGACATTCCTGTAACAATGGAAGTAGAAATTAAAAAAAAAAAATTCTACACACATGCCAATCTAATGTTTTTGGATATTTTTTTCTTTTTTCGAAAAATTATTGAAATAATTAATTTTAAAAATTTTAGTTTACTTTAATAAATCTAAAATTATGTTTTACTCACATAGATGAATTTTTCCTTTTGCAAAAAATTATTATTATTTATTTATTTATTTATTTATTTTAGCTCGTTAAGAACTTTCCAAAAAAATTCTCTACGTGCTTACATTCCTGAAATATAATGTAAAAAGAAATATCTAATGGCATTCCTGTAACAATAGAAATAGATATTTAAAAATATTTTTTTTTACTCACATGCTAATTTAATATTTTCGGATAAATTTTTCTTTTTTCAAAAAATTATTGAAATAATTAATTTTAAAAATTTTAGCTCACTTTGATAAATTTAAAATTACTTTTTACTCACATAGATGAATTTTTCCTTTTTCAAAATTTTTTTTTATATTTTTACCATTGTTATTAGTAGTATTAGTATTTATTTTAGCTCGCCAAGATCTTTTCAAAAGAAATTCTCTATGTGCTTACGTTCCTGAAATATAAAGTAAAAAAAATAATAATAACATTCCTGAAACATTGGAAATAGAAATTTAAATATATATATATATATATATATATATATATATATATATATATATTACTCACATAGATAATTTTTTCTATTTTCAAAATATTATTATTACCATTATTATTATTAGTAGTAGTAGTAGTATTCATTTTAGCTCCTCAAGATCTTTTCAAAAAAAAAAAAAAAAAAAAAAAAAAAAAATCTCTATGTGCTTACGTTCCTGAAATATAAAGTAAAAAAAAAAAAAAAAATCTAATGACATTCCTGTAACAATGGAAATAGAAATGTAAAAATATTTTTTTTTTTTTTTTACTCACATGCTAATCTAATATTTTTGGATATTTTTTTTCTTTTTTCGGAAAATTATTGAAATAATTAATTTTAAAAATTTTAGCTCACTATGATAAATCTAAAATTACTTTTTACTCACATAGATAATTTTTTCCTTTTTCAAAATATTATTATTACCATTATTATTATTATTAGCAGTAGTAGTACTTATTTAGCTCCCCAAGATTTTTTCAAAAAGAAATTCTCTATGTGCTTATGTTCCTGAAATATAAAGTAAAAAAAATATCTAGTGACATTCCTGTAACAATAGAAATAGAATTTTTTTTTTTTTTTTTTTTTTTTTTTTTACTCACATGCTAATCTAATATTTTCGGATAAATTTTTCTTTTTTCGAAAAATTATTATATGATTAATTTTAAGAATTTTAGCTCACTTTGATAAATTTAAAATTACTTTTTACTCACATAGATGATTTTTTTCTTTTTTCAAAAAATTATTATTATTATTACCATTCTTATTATAGTAATAGTAGTAGCAATTATTTTAGCTCCCAAGAACTTTAAAAAAAATTCTCTATGTGCTTACATTCCTGAAATATAAAGTAAAAAAAAATATCTAATGCCATTCCTAGAACAATGGAAACAGGAATTTAAAAATATTTTTTTTTTTACTCACTTGCTAATCTAATATTACCGGATAAATTTTTCTTTTTTTGAAAAATTACTGAAATAATCAATTTTAAAAATTTTAGCTCACTTTGATAAATCTAAAATTACTTTTTACTCACATAGTTAACTTTTTCCTTTTTCAAAAACTTATTTTTATTATTACCATTATTATTATTATTATTATTATTATTAGTAGTAGTAGTATTTATTTTAGCTCGCCAAGATCTTTTCAAAAAAAAAAATCTCTATGTGCTACGTTCCTGAAATATAAAGTAAAAAAATATCTAATGACATTCCTGTAACAATGGAAGTAGAAATTAAAAAAAAAAAAATTCTACACACATGCCAATCTAATGTTTTTGGATATTTTTTTCTTTTTTCGAAAAATTATTGAAATAATTAATTTTAAAAATTTTAGCTCACTTTTATAAACCTAAAATTACTTTTTACTCCCATAGATGATTTTTTCCTTTTTCAAAAAATTATTATTATTAGTAGTAGTAGTAGTATTTATTTTAGCTCACCAAGATCTTTTTAAAAAAATTATCTATGTGGTTACGTTCCTGAAATATAAAGTGAAAAAAATCTAATGACATTCCTGTAACATTGGAAATAGAAATTTAAAAACATTTTTCTTTTTTTTTTTTTACTCACATGCTAATCTAATATTTTCGAATATTTTTTTTCTTTTTCGAAAAGTTATTGAAATAATTAATTTTTAAAATTTTATCAGCTGTGATCAATGCAAAATTACTTTTTACTCACATGGATATTTTTTTAATTATTATTATTATTATTATTTATTTATTTATTTATTTATTTATTTATTTAGTCCGACAAAATCGTTTCAAAAATTCACAATATTTTTACGGTACTCATATCTAACATAAAACAACCTAATAACATTCCAGTAATTATGGAAATAAAAATGAAAAATATTTTTTTACTCACGTGCTAGTTTAATATCTTCAAAAGAGTTTTTCCTCTTTCAAGAAATCTGTCTACTTCACAGAACTATATAAGACGAGAGTTCACTTTTTCCCATACCGTTCTTGGCCATGCCAATTTTCGGACTGTTAGTGAAGTAGAAAATTTTCAGATTCAAAGAGTTGTTCGATCGACTCAGTTTCTTCAATCTTTATTGGCGAAAAGGTTTCTGCCAGACATGCGTAGTGCCGTGCTTTCTTTTGTTTGAAAGATTTTGGACGTCCGTTGCCCGATTGTAATACAAGAGTTCTTAGTTGCGAGGAAAAAAGCAACAGGAGAAGGAGCTTCTCTTTGTAGAAACTGAGAATTTCCGAGATGACGCTAAGAATCGGATGTGTGGAGGAAAATCACGTTTTCCGTTCAGGAAGAAATTTATTCGTTGATTTTCGGGAAAAGGAAGCTTCATTTTTTTCTCTTTTAAGTAGTTAGAAATGAAGTTAATTTATTTTGATTAAGTCTTTATTATTTTTAGGGTTCCGTATTTAACCCTTTATCTACTGGCGGTACTTATAAGTACCATTAAAATAACTTTTAACAAAATTCATTTAATACATCGATTAGTTGTAATACAATTTAGCATGAGTTATAGATACATTACTTTATCTTGTTCCAAAAGCATTATGGGTTACAGAAAACAAAAATATTTTTAAAAGGATGATTTCTTTTGCCTTTGCATCTTTTCGGCTTTCTTGGCGTTGGAGGGAGAGGGGGAGGGCGGAATGTTTCAATTCGGAAATATTTCTATTGTAAGAACATTATATTTGTACATTTCCTAATTCTACAAAATACTAAGAAAAATATTTAAAATAAAATATTTGAGTGGGGTTATAAAGAGTGCACAAAATCCGTATAAATTCAAATTCAATTAATCCTTCTAAATCCTTCAATTCTTCTAAAATCCTCCTAAAATTTATTAAATGATTATGTAAATTTCCTAATGTAGTTTAAACAATTCACAAAAAATGCTTTAGAAGATGAAATTTTCATGAATTCATATTCTGTACATAAAGGGTTAAAAAGTATAAAGGGAAGCATTATAAGATCGCTCCTGTGTCTGTCTGCCCGTCTGTCACATCCATTTTACTTGTAAACTATGCAACGAGAAATATCTTTAGGGAAAATGTAGAGGGGCTAATTAAGTTACTTGAAAAAACAAAATTTTCATTAAATATCGTGTGAAAACTTTTGTAACGCCGAACTTAAAAATACATTTCTTTTAATTTTAGGTATTATATTTTCGGAGATATATATTATGCAAAATATCTGCAGCATGTTTAAATATTTTTAGGGTTCCGTGCTTAAAAAATTAAAAACTAAACCATTATAAGATCACTCCTGTGTCTGTCTGTCTGTGCGTCACAGCCATTTTGCTCGTAAACTGTGGAGCGTGGACTATATTTAGGAAAAATGTAGAGGGGCTAATTAAGTTACTTGAAAAACAAAATTTTCATTGTATATCGTGTGAAAACTTTCATAATGCCGAAATTAAAAATACATTTGTTTTAATTTTAGGTATCATATTTTCGGAGATATATATTATGCAAAATACCTGCAGCATGTTTAAATATTTTTAGGGCTCCGTTCTTAAAAAATTAAAAACTAAACCATTATAAGATCACTCCTGTTTCTGTCTGTCTGTGCGTCACAGCCATTTTACTCGTAAACTGTGGAGCGTGGACTATATTTAGGAAAAATGTAGAGGGGCTAATTAAGTTACTTGCAAAACAAATTTTTCATTGTATATCGTGTGGGGTATCGTGTGAAAACTTTCGTAACGCCGAAATTAAAAATACATTTGTTTTAATTTTAGGTATCATATTTTCGGAGATATATATTATGCAAAATACCTGCAGCACGTTTAAATATTTTTAGGGCTCCGTTCTTAAAAAATTAAAAACTAAACCATTATAAGATCGCTCCTGTGTCTGTCTGTCTGTGCGTCACAGCCATTTTACTCGTAAACTGTGGAGCGTGGACTATATTTAGGAAAAATGTAGAGGGGCTAATTAAGTTACTTGCAAAACAAAATTTTCATTGTATATCGTGTTGGTCATCGTGTGAAAACTTTCGTAACGCCGAAATTAAAAATTGATTTGTTTTAATTTTAGGTATCATATTTTCGGAGATATATATTATGCAAAATACCTGCAGCATGTTTAAATATTTTTAGGGCACCGATCTTAAAAAATTAAAAACTAAACCATTATAAGATCACTCCTGTGTCTGTCTGTCTGTGCGTCACAGCCATTTTACTCGTAAACTATGGAGCGTGGAATATATTTAGGAAAAATGTAGAGGGGCTAATTAAGTTACTTAAAAAACAAAATTTTCATTGTATATCGCGTGAAAACTTTCGTAACGCCGAACTTAAAAATACATTTCTTTTAATTTTAGGTATTATATTTTGGGAGATATATATTATGCAAAATATCTGCAGTATGTTTAAATATTTTT
This sequence comes from Maratus speciosus, assembly GCA_963932465.1. NCBI lineage: Eukaryota > Metazoa > Arthropoda > Arachnida > Araneae > Salticidae > Maratus > Maratus speciosus. The sequence continues at coordinate 575,089,736 of OZ010792.1, forward strand.
AGGGTTCCGTGCTTAAAAAATTAAAAACTAAACCATTATAAGATCACTCCTGCGTCTGTCTGTCTGTGTGTCACAGTCATTTTACAAGTAAACTATGGAACGTGAAAAGTTCAAATTGGCTGAAGTAGTAAAGGAAATTAGTCCACATATGTATAGATTATTAACTATTCACAAATATATTTAAGAAAAATGTAGAGGGGCTCATTAAGTGACTTACAAATATATATATATATAATATATATATATATATATATATATATATATATATATATATATATATATATATTATATATATATAATAAATTTGAAATCACAAATATATGAAGAAATTGATAAAGTTCTAAAGATGATTTAGAAATGAACATGGGAAACCAGTATGTAAAATAAGAAACTATGAATGACCCACAGAATCATCAGAGGAGCTTGTGAGTTCATTCATAGAAGATGTGTTATTTCATCCAATTTTGTCGGCATTAAGCCTAAAATGACAAAATTTAGCTCCTTATAGCGCAAACATTACAGAAAATATATAATAAAAAGCTAAGAGATCCAAAGAAAGATACACCTCATACAGGATATTAAAAATTATTAGAGCACAATACCTAAATGGCATCCTAAGAGTCAAAACTACTGCATATCAGCTTGGAAAACAAAGTTGAGACTATTTTAACATGTGATCTACAGTTGAGCATCTGAGTGAAATCCATAACTGTGCTGCCATCTGGTGTGAGAAAGGAAAATGTAAATTGGAACTGGATTAATAACAATAATGTTTAGTGTTGCCATATTAAGCCCAAAATAAAAAAATAAATAAATAAAGGGAATGAAAACGATTGAAGAAATCAAGAAAAGACTTAGATTAACTTCTAGTTAAACTAGAATGAAAAAATAGGAATAAACTGAATAAGTACTGAGTGAATACAAAATAAAATAAAGAAAAGGAATAAATTAATTCAAATAGATAAAGAAAGAAAGAAAGAATTATATAAAAATAAATAAAAGGGCAATTGATTAAATTAACGTTTTAAAGACAAAAAATTGTAATATAAAAAATGAGAATATAAATAACATTTAAAAAGATGAGGAATATTTGAGATAGTAAAATTTAGCCTTGTATTATGTAAATAAATGTGAAAATTTAAAAAGCAATGAGGAATATTGAGATAGTAAAATATATCCTTAAATGATGATGCAATATGTGAAAATTTATTATGTTAAATGCATGATACCCCGTATTTTTTTTTTATTATTATTATATGTCCATACAATATATAAGCATATATACATACACTTATACAAGCTCACACACATAAAAACATATAAGGTTTTTAACTTTTTTTAGCATTCCTGACCTCAACCCTCCGTAATGGTATTTTTATTTTTTATTTTTTATGTTTTTAGTGTATAATGTATGAAAAAACATACACATACACATTTTTTTTTTTTTTTTAGAATATATATATATATACATACCTACATATGATTTTTTGTGTGTATGATTTTTATAATTTTTTTCAGCAATCTACATCCCACCCTCCATAATAGTGTTTTCGATTTTTTAGTTCTTTTATAAACATATTAAATGCCTATACTAGTAACAAGTAGAAAAAAATGAATATTAAGATTTGAGCCATGCAGATATAAAAGAGATGGGATAATTATAAGACAATGCTAATTGCTTTAATTTAAAAATGTTAGGCTGTAAGAATTGGGAGGAACATAAACGTTTGATACGAAGACTATGTTTAAGCAGAATATTTCTATACGCTGAAATATGCAAGCAGGAATTAAAGTTCGTAAAATTAATTACATTAAATGAAAATTCATTGCGTTTGTCATAAATGTTGAATGTTAGGGTGTTATTAGGGAGAATATTAATTTTAACATCCATAAAATTGATACTAGAATTATTTGAAAAGGTAGTACTAAGTTCTAGATTAGAAGGGTACTTTACAGGAAGAGATGTAGAATTATTATATGTAACAGAAAGAATAATTATATCATCTATGTATCTGTACAGCAAAATATTATTATTAATAAATTTACGCTCATAAAAGTAAAAATATAAATCAGATAACATGCTTGATGAAGCAGCTCCTTGAGGTATACCCTGTATTTGAATAAAAAAAGCATTGTCTTGGAAAATAAAATTATGAAAGTTAGTCAAAGATGTGAAGTAGTCAGTATCAATGTTATCAGGTAAATTTAATAAAGGAAAATATTCTATAAATAATGAATTGATAATAGAATGCGTCTTTTAGAATGATATTATTAAATAGGTCTTTGAAATCTAAAGTAATAATATTATTGACATTTGTTAATGGCTTTATTTTATCCACCAATTCAAAACTGTTTTTAATGCAGTGAGTGTTGTCTTTTTTAACTGATAACTCATAAATTTGTGTAAGAATATTTAAAAAGAGTGTATTAGCACGAGTATTATATGTATTGCATCCTACAGTGACAGTGCGGAATTTTAGAGGATTTTTGTGAAATTTTGGAATCATGACTACATAAGGATAATTGAGGTTGTTATTTTTAATGCCTAGTAATTTGTGATAGCTTAATATATGATTATTATTTTCCTTTAAAGTAACATATATATATATATATATATATATATATATATATATATATATATATATATATTCTTTGTATATGATGTCGGATATCGTGTGAAAACTTTCGTAACGCTGAATTTAAAAATACATTTCTTTTAATTTTAGGTATCATATTTTCGGAGATAGCGTCAAAAATGTAATGCAAAAATATGTCCCCCTCCCCCTAATCTATTTCCGAATGTACTGAAACTAAAATTATGAAAGAATCGGGGATAGTAGAAGTTAACTTAAACCTTGCAGGAAAACCATAGCAATTACCCTCGTTCACATAGTTTTTTAGAAAATCGCATTTTTGCGTTACACACAAATTTCGATTTGCGGCTTTGAGCAAAGGAGTTGAAGAGCACTGGAGGTACCTATCGTCAAAGAAGTATAAAAGGATTGTTGATAATGAATTTCGAAAAAAAATTGTCGGTAATTAGCCGAGATATTAATTTATAAATACACGGTGGCGCACTGTGTGCCATCGGCTTTTAAAGCCTAGATAACAACTTTTCATGATATATTTGTTCACTGCAATGCCCAGTTACTAATTAATATATTTATTGTGCGAAACCCTCTGTGCGCGAGTAATACTCGTACTTGACCGGTTACTTTTTTCTTTTACTTACTAATTTATTTTATTATTAAGGTAATCCAAACAAGGTAGAACTTTAATTTGAATTATAGTGCTAAAAACTTGCAAAAAAAAAAAAAAATACTTGATATACCAGAAGCGTCGTAGTTACTATTGATCCCGACAATTTTCTCTTATTTTCAAAAATATTTAGAAAAAAATCAATCAAAAACTTAAAAAAATTTGCGGAAATTTTCCGAGATTTACGGAAACGTGTGTGAAATCAATAGAACCCTTTACTGTCAGTACATTTCATAAACAACCTTGATGTTAATTTCGGAAATACAGTAAAACCTCCCTAAAGCAACCACGTTTCGTTCCAATAAAACTTGGCCGCTCCGAGAGGTGGTCTCTTAATGAAAGTCATGTTTAAATCTAGATTTTAATTGTTAACAATTAATGCAATTATTTTTCACATTAGGAAAAAACATAAAAATTTAAGTTCATATATAAATTAAAAGTTAATTACATTAGTTAATTACTGCAGAATTCCAAACCTTGGCGTTTGCTTTGATCTTACGGTGTTATCTTAACTTTTATTTTGAATTTCAGTAAATAAATGCTTTTTTTTTTTTTTTTTTTTTTTGGAAACAAATAATGACGATTTCATTAATTTATCTATTTCTTCGAGGGTTTCCTGACAGAATAGGGCAGGGGAATTTATTCACTGTCATTCTTAATTTGTCATCAGAGTTAAATTCATTGCCTAGAAAGGCACAAAGGGGTTTAAACACTTAAAAGTCACCGGAATAATAATTAAAAAAAAAAAAATCCAAACTTAGTTGAGAAGTTTGATGCGCTCTCCGGAATTATTTTTCTAATAAAACCATCTTCAAGCGGCCAGGAAAAAACGGAATTTGTTTCATTTTCGTCAAAGAAATGGGTCGCTCATGGAGGGAGTTCAACTGGGATGGTCTCTGAATGGAGGTAAAATTAGTATTGAGCCTATGGGAATAAATTTCGTTTCATGAAAATATGGTTGTTCAGGCAGGTGGTCGCTTAATGGAGGTAGTCGCACAGAGAGGTTTCACTGTAGTTGGTTTTAAAAGCTTCTGGATTGTTTTTCTCCTAATGCTTTCTGAAGGAAACGTTTCCTGATTCCTGATTAACTACTAACTCACTCTAAAATTTGATATGCTTTCTTTAACAACAGAAAAGGGGTTTGCAACTTTTTATAGTGAGGGGCGGAGAGTGATTGATTTTACTATTTTAAAAAAATAGATTATCAGTCTGAATTTGAAAATAAAAAAAGTCTTTTTTGTAACTTATTCTTTTCTATTGTACAGTACAGCGCCGATTATCCGAACAAGTCGGGACCGACCCTACTTCGGATACGCAAAAGGTCGGATAAATGGACAGACAAGTTAAAGGATATTTCTGACTATACTAAAACATTCACACTTTATCCAGACTTAGGACTGCCAACACCAGTTAGTGCTGGCATGTTTAAAAAAATTTTTTTGTCTTTTTATTTATTTATTTATTTATTTATTTATTTATTTATTTATTTATTTTTTTGCTTACTTTAATATTATTTAAAATTTTCTTTTTCTTTTTTTATCATCTTCTGAACTCCAGAAATTATAATTTAAGGCTGTTCTCAACTGCTCAGCTCAACAAGCGCAAAACGTTTTGACACATTTACAAATTCATTTTTTAACGGAAAGATATAAAATTGGAAAGCCTGACCATGGAAGCGATTTGGTTTTTTGGGAAGCGAACTGTTTTTTCCATTTTTTTGATCAATGAATTACCTATTGAGTTATAAGCGATTTTGATCACGTGACACGGTCTTTTTCTCCCCTTACTGACTGGATTTTCTTCTTTCAGTCGGAAGTTCGGTTCAAAATGCCAACTTTGACAGTATTTTCTGAAATATCTATTGCGTTTACAAGAAAACGGAAAAAACAGTTCGATGACATAGTTTCTGAATAACAACACCTTCTAGTTTCATGCGTTTCCGAACAAAAATGAATTAAAACTTATGGCAGAAAGTTGACCCTTTGGACTTGAGAACAGCCTTAAGCAAAAAAGCTTTCGATTTTCGCTTGCTTCAAAGAAAACATTCTTTTCAATGCTGCCCTATCTCGAATTTTTCTTAAATGCGTAAGTTTAATAGGGTCAGCGTTCTTCTGCCATTCGAGCCATTTCATATCCGTTTCCAAACATTCAAAGGCTTCTTTATGGGATGGACCTGGGTCATTTTCAGTGCATTCGTTTTCATTTCATTCGATTTCGTTTTCATTGTTACTGAACCCAACGATACACTAATCGGAAAATCGATCTCGCATGCTAAATCCGAATGGGAGAAAAATGAGAGAAACCTGGTATTTGTATAATTGGAAGTTCGGTTAAAAATTTATTTTGAGGGAAATAGGCTGTTTGGATAATTGAAAGTTCGGTTAATTGGAATTCCGATAATCGGCGCTCTATTGTATACTTCCGTTTCCACTATCCATTCCCATTTTATTTTTTTTATTTTCTTCATTTTGTAGTCGACATTCTTGCATTCAAAAATCAAGTTCTTAGGAGGGCAAAAATCTTCGTCATATGCTGTGCATGATACTATAAAACGACCCTCCCCCCCCCACAAAATATATATATATATATATATAACCATTAATTAAACATTACCGACCATCATCAAAAACCGCAATATTGTGAATGAAATGACAATAAAAATGGATACCACAAACCTATAATATACAACTGTATGTATAAAATAAAGTGCCTTATACTTAATTACAAGAATTAATATGGAAGAAAAAAATGAAGAATATAGATACCGAACAAAATAATTGAAAACTTATATATTGAATTACGTTTTCAAGAGTACAGAATTCAATGATATAAGCAAATCGGTGTTTTCTGTGAGAAAAAAAGCTAAAAACTGAAAAAAAAATTTCTCCTGTACTCAAACAACTAATATGACCAAGAAAATAGTTTCAAGATGAAAACAGAATAATATCAAATGGCATGAAATGGAAAAAACAATACAATTTTTAAATATTTATATATATATATATACCATTAATAAATATTTATTAGGGAAAAGTTTCTCGGCCGTACTTTATTTTATTTGAGACATTTTAAGCCTATTGCGCGTTTGAAGTGCAAGAATTCTAGAAAATCAACACGGGAAAAAGATTCTCTTTTGTTGAAACAGGAAATCTTCTTAGTGTCAGATGTGCGAAAGAAAATCGCTTTTACCCTTAAAGGGGAATTCATTCGTTGATTTTCGGAAACAAAAAGCTGTCTTTTTCTATTTTAAGTTATTAAAAGTGAAGTTAGTTTATTTTGCTTAGTCTTTTTTTATTTACCATTTTACTTATTAATTTATTTTAATGTTAGAAGTGAAATTATCTTATTTTGCTTAGTTCCATTTTTTATTCCTTTACTTATTAGTTTATTTTATTGTTAGAAGGGAATTTATTTTATTTTGCTTAGTTCCATTTTTTATTCTTTTACTTATTAATTAATTTATAGTTAGAAGGGAATTTATTTTATTTTGCTTAGTTCTATTTTTTATTCTTTTACTTATTAGTTTATTTTATTGTTAAAAGTGAATTTATTTTATTTTGCTTAGTTCTATTTTTTATTCTTTTACTTATTAATTTATTTTATTGTTAAGGTAAGCTAAAAAATACGGAATAGAAGGCTACAATTTAATTTTAGTTTTCAAAATTTCAAGTTTTTAGAAATTAAATTCTTTTACTTATTATGTGTTTTTATTTTGCTTAAATCTTGATTTTTTTTTCTTTAGCTTACTGATTTGTTTTATTATTAAGGTAAGCTTAAGAAGGCGGAACAGAACGTTGCAATTTAATTTTAGTTTTGAGAATTTCAAGTTTTTAGAAATTAAATTATTTTATTTTGTTTACATTTTATTTTATTTTATTTATTTATTTATTTTTATTTTTTAACCATTTAGAAAAATGGTTATTGTCTTCTTCAGGGTAGGAAATCAAAAATATATCTGAAGCGTTTTATTAGTTGAATCCCGCATTTTATTCGTCTTCCGACTGGTCTATACAGTAATCTGTATTTTCCCTTTACTTTCAACAAAGATGGATACTTCTGTTGCCACTATCACAAAAAAAAAAAAAAATAATAATAACTCAGAAACAAATTGAGATACAGCTTTCAAACAAATTGCATTTAAAAGTACATTTTTTTTCTCTATACGACGGTGTAAAAAGTAATATTGTGGGATGTTTAGAAGTTTAAGAATGAAATTTCATTTAAAATTGGTCGATGGCCTTTTCCCGAACAGCCAATGAAATGCTTGGATAATACGTAAGTTTCAGGTGGATAATACGTAATAGTGTTATTACACGTAAAAATTGCAAGCAACAAAAATCGCCTGCGACTCGTCAGATTTCCTGAAACTCACGTATTATCCACCTGAAACTTACGTATTATCCAAGCATTTCATTGGGTGTTCGGGAAAAGGCTTTTCCATCGTCAGATTTCCAAGCATTTGATTGGTTGTTACTGGCGACTCACTTCGTTTCAGGCGTCAAAGACGCTCCGACAGAAAAAAGTTGCTTGCTTTCGAAGCGACTCCCCTGGAGCCATAGGAATAACATGGAGACGCCTGGAATTTCAAGCGACTTTGACTCCTCGTGTAATAACACCATAAGTTTCAGGAAATCTGACGAGTCGCTTGAAATCTGACGAGATTTTTGTCGCTTACAATTTTTACGTGTAATAACACTATTAATGTTTAATTCATGGCGTACGTGATGCATGATCAACTCCGTGCGATTTTTTATGTCTTAAATTTTAGTCTTCGAAAAAATAATTTTCCAAATGGTCACTGCAATTTGTTAAATTGCTTTTTTTTTTTTTTTTTTAACCATTTGGAAAAATGGTTATTGTCCTCGTCAGGGTAGGAAATCAAAAGCATTTCTGAAGTTTTTTTTGGTTTAATCCGCATTTTATTCGTTTTTTGATTGGTCTATGCAGTAATCTGTATTTCCCTTTACTTTCAACAGAAATGGATACTTCTGTTGCCACTATGACAAAAAAAGTAATAAAAACTACAAAAAAAATAATAACTCAGAAACAAATTGAGATACAGCTTTCAAAGAAATTGCATTTAAAAGTACATTTTTTTCTCTATACGACGGTGTAAAAAGTAATATTGTGGGATGTTTAGAAGTTTAAGAATGAAATTTCCTTTAAAATGGGTCGTCAGATTTCTTGGACGATGGAAAAGCCTTTTCCCGAACAGACAATGAAATGCTTGGATAATACGTAAGTTTCAGGTGGATAATACGTAAGTTTTAAGAAATCTGAGGAGTCGCAGGCGATTTTTGTCGCTTGCAATTTCTACGTGTAATAACACTATTAATGTTTAATTCATGGCGTACGTAATGTATGATCAACTCCGTGCGATTTTTTATGTCTTAAATTTTAGTCTTCGAAAAAATCATTTTCCAAATGGTCGCTGTAATTTGTTAAATTGCTCTTTTTTTTTTTTTTTTTTTTTTTTTTTTTTTTTTTTTTTCCTTTATTTATTTTTTTTTTTTTTTTATTATTATTATTTTTTTTTTTTTTTTTGCTTTCACTTATTAATTTATTTTATTATAAAGGTAATTTTAGACAGTTAAATTGAACAATTTTACTTTGTAAAAATTTACAGATATGAACCTAATTTATAAGCATATTTTAAGCATGTGAGCTAGATTATAATCCTGAATTTGAATCCTATCGTTACATTTCGATATTGAAGAAAAAGCTGTTTTTAAAGCCACGGCCGCAAGGAGAGTCTGAGAGTCTATATAATAATAACCAAAACTAAAACCTGTATAATTCAACTACTTGTCCGAATGATTTCCTGTTTAGTATAAGAAGAAAAAATTGACTGAAAAAATCCAAATATGCTGCCCAAATTAGAGATTAGTATTGAAAATTTTAAAGGTTGTTACATGTTCTATCCGTAGACGACACCTTAAGCAAATTATAAATATTGAATTCGTTAGCATATGTTATTATTAATCGGTTTGTAGTTGAATTTTTATACGATGATTTGATCGTTAGATCGTTTACATTTACACCGCCTATACACAGAATGACCTATTATTTTGATTTTTCAGTTAATATTTCTCAATATAAACTTATTTATGTTTTTAAAATGTTCCGGATAATAGTTGAAATAGTTAATTCTAGGCAAGAGGCAGAAGCGGCCATTATGATATCTCAAAACTGGTATTTGTGTAATTTCTGTGCTGAAAAGTTTAATTTATCATTTTTTTTTCTAGTTTTCAAAAGTCTTAAATACCAACACATTTAAAATTACTGATACGTTTGTACTATTATGTGTAGCATATTTAAGGATTTATTTCTCAGAAGGTAACTTTTTTCGCATTTAAAAGGATATTTTTTTTTTCGACTTCCTCAGCGATTCACATTCTATTGAGGTAAGATTGAGGTATCCTACGTGAGATGAAAACTAAAATTTGAAAACAATAGTTGAAAAGGACGTAAACAAAATACATTGGTGACCAAAATTGTGGACACTTTTAGGTACCTTTCATTACAAAAAGTAAAAAGCTACCTTTTGCAGCCATCCGAAGGAAAATCTTTTGGGAAATTTTGCTATATTTTCTCCAATCATGACCCCAGATACCTAAACCACCCTCCGTTGAAATGCTGACTTATATATATATATTTATTTATTTATTTATTTATTTATTTATATCTGAATTTTGTCATGCTGTAACTCTCGAATTTTTGAACCGATTTGGATGAAATTTTTCATATTCATAGTACATACTAATGTCTCGACCGAGTTCATTGGCCAGTTTCATCCGCCATCTTGTTTCAAAATGGCGGCCATTTGAATTTTGTGGACACTTTTGGAAAATTTTAGGTTTCCTAACTTTCTCTTTAAAATGACCTATGTTGTTAATTTTTTTAATTCATTCATCAACTACTTTTCAGCAGGGAAATTACGCTTGAAATTATTGAATACTAAAGATGTGAATTATCACATTGCTAACTAAGCGTAATTCAGCAGAGTGAAAAATGTCCAAGCCGAATATCGACCCGGACCCCTGGAATAACGCTCCAGTGCTCTACCATTAAGCCACGAGGACGATGCCCAGCTTGGCATCTCTCACTCACATAATTCGGTAAATCTGCTACCGCAGCTATTAGATGGAATAGTCTTCATGAGCACACAATCTTGCGGCGTAACATGAGGCACAAATGAACCTAGCAACCTAGGTATTGTGCGTTTTCTGTATTGTGCGTTTTCTGTATTGTGCGTTGATACACGTGTACTAACCATTCCATGCCTGTCTTGCACTGTTCTCTTCACTTTTTTGCTTGCTCCCAAATTTTTGGTGCTGTGTAGATAGATAGATAGATAAAGTTTTTTATTGAGGGTGGTTTGGGGTTCTAGGGGCCATGATCGGTGTAGATCTGCAAAAAAAATTTCAGAAATTCCAACTTAGGAGAGATTGCAATAGGTAGTATTTCATACGAAATCTACCTAAAAACTGAATGATGACGTTTCAGATCATCGCATCATAGATCGTGGAATTTCAGAATATTTATATTTATTTGTTTTGAAAATGATTCGGATAGAGTATAAACAAGTAAACAGTCAAATAAAACTATTTTTACTGTGTTTAATTTTTAAGTTTTGATCTTACGACGTAATTATAATTAGGACGTAAACAATATTAAATAAACAATAAAGGCAGTCAAAATTAATGAACAAGAGTGATTACGATTTTTATAAAGCTGACAAACAATTGAACTTCTTTTCTGCAATTTCTCAAATCGTAATGAAAATAATTATTCTTTTGCCTTTAAATATATAAATTATTGGACTTATTATTAAAATATTGTTAATTTAGTTTCTTATTTAAAATTGAAAAATAAAATATTCTGTTCATTTTATAATAAAAACTAAGATTAAAATATCCATGTGATATCTTTCCTCACGTGCGGGACAAGATCGCATCGTTTGGCTTTTTCTAGGAAAACATTAATTAATAAAAATGTTTTAAACAAATCATCTATTTGCATTTATATTTTTGTAGAAGTATACGAGCAAAGTTCCATTACATTCTATTGGAAAATCTGCCTTCAAGAGGCAACAAATGATAAGGTATCTAGTTTTACTCTCACCCACCCCCCTTTCCCCTACTTTATTTTGTCCAAAGATATTAAATCTCTTTTTAAACACAGAATTTGATCAGTTACGAATTCAGAAATTTATTTACTTAGAAAATTTTTGACCCCATGTAGCATATACAGGGAGATTGAGGATAACTGTCAAATAATTTTCAAGAAACTGTTTTGGCATTTAAAAGGATATTTTTTCCGGTGTGTTTTCCGATTCACATTATTTTGGGGTAATACTGGATATCGTATGTGATATAAAAAAGAAAATGTGAAAACAATTGTCGGGATCCTAAGACTAAGCAATGATAAAATAGGGACATGTGGTCGCCATCCATTTATTCAGTTAAAATTGCAGGGCGAATCACTCTAATCAAAGTCGTTTCTGTTTATAAGTTAAGAAAATTGAAGCCATTCTAGTGAAAAATTGAAAAGACTTACCTTCCAAATAATATCATAAAACGAATGCTTTATTTTAAATGCCATAATATAAGGACAAGTTCTAGAAACTTTCATTATCTGCGCTCAAACGCACATACTCGACGCTTGACACTCTGGAATGTGGTTGTCAGCACATAAAGTTAAATTAATGTCCAGCATTTTTCATGATATTATCCCATTTAAAATAAGGCTTCAATTCTCCTTTATACAATATCTTTATTTTTCTCAAAATTACTTATGAAATCCCGATTTCCGATACAATAAAAAAACCTGTATTTTTGACTGAATAAGTGAAGTGCTATCGCATGTTCCTATGTTATTATTGATTATTTTTAAGTTCCTGAATTCCCATCAAATTATTCAATAGTTATTTCAAAATTACTTAGTACTATTTTTTTACTTCTATCAAAAACGTAAAAATACGAGTTTTTGTTAAAGAAAATTGAGTACAATCTGTATTTGAGATGGATACTGGGTTATCAATAGTTAAATGCATAAAATGTAAGCGCAATTGAAATTCTCAAAGCAGAATATTTTTTCTGACTTTCTTTTTTAGATAGATAAATAGATATTACTCCACAGAACGTACATGAAATGGGTTATCTCAAGAAAATAACATTGGAACTAACTGTAATAGAACTGGAATTGAAATATAATGCTAAAAAAGAACAATTCCAAGAAATTCTACTTTACATACCATAGACTTAAAGGTCTATATAAAATTGTAGGTGAACGTTATAATTTATCTGAATGTGTTACAACACAAGATACTAAAAACTAAAAAACTAATAAATACAATAGAACCCCGGTTATCCGAATCCCGGTTAACCGAAAGACTTTAAAATTCCTTAAAGTCCTTTTTAAATGTGATAAACTTTATTGTCAACATTATTTTTACCGACGTCAAATGACACCTTTCAACATATTTTGATTTATGATTACTATTTTATTTGTAAGTTTTAGATGAAAACCTTCCTGAATCATTTTTAATACACTGAAGAGTTATTTTAATACTTATTAGCTTTAAAAATTAGGAGCAAATTAAGTAAAAATCCAAACTATGAAATGTGTTATTGGACACTGGTAGAAATAGTGTTATAAAAGCATGTTTTTTATGAAATAAATAAACAGAGTCAACTTACTTGTTTGGTCCATTGCGTAATTTCGGGCACTTTATTAGATAGACATGTATGACACTTCCCTTTTTTTTTTTTTTTTTTACAAAATATGTTGTGATTTTCTTTTATTTTTCATCTTTGCATGGTTTCAATGCTGCTTTATCACGCCACCATTTAAATAACAACACATCTGATGATGTTGCATCTTCTTGTAATTCAATATATCGAGGTGCCGCATCTAAGATCTTAGTAGCTTCACTGTTTGTAATTCTGGCATTATCAATCTCTTCAGGCACTTCTTCTTCAGTATCAGCATCTTCTCGATTTACCGCAGCAACTATTTCCGTATCTGTTAAATCTTGCTCATTAGTGGCTGGACCAAGCCAGGCGTCAATTTCAACTTCTGGTATTTCTCCGGAAATCTCCTTGAACACATCCCAAAACACTTCGGTGTTAGTATCGCCATCATTTCTGTCCACAATTCCAATGACATCAGTTTCTGCAGACTTCTGTGTTTGAATGACTAGTGATTCAGCCTTAGGCCATAACTTACGCCACGATTTCACTAACGTTTTGCTTTGAATTTCATCCCATGAAGAAGCTACCCAGTAGCCAACTTTCTTGATATCTACAACTTTAAAATGTTGAACAAATTGTGCTCCATCAGCCAGACCTTCAATCAAAAATCGTATCAGCCTTTGCCTGTAATGTCTCTTAAGTCTATTCCCATAGCCATAAGGGCAACTTTCTGACATAAGTTTTAATTTATTTTTGTTCGAAATTGCATGAAACTAGCTGGTGTTGTTGTTCAGAAACTATGTAATTGAGCTGTTTTTTCCATTTTTTTGCAAACGCAATAGATCTTTCAGAAAATAATGTCAAAGTGAGCGTTTTGAACCGAATTTCCGCGCGAAGGAAGAAACAGACTCAAGAGTGGGCGAAAAACGTGTTTGTCACGTGGTCAAAATTCTTTATAACTCAATAGGTAACAAAGGCCTGCGATGAAAAAAATACAAGGGAATTGCTAGCTGAACTTAATATATTTTTTGGTGCTAAATTTAAACAAAATAATGAAAAAATTCTATCACGTCACGTTTTCTTGAAAAATGCAATTTTACTTGGATTTTTACGAACATTCCATCGGCCATAAGCCCCGTTCCTCATGGGCATCATGTGCCAGTGCGTTTGCCTCCAATTAAATTGACAGTCATCTCTTCAGAGTCTTCAGACTAGAAACATTCAGAAGTTCAAGACTCCGATAACGAATATAAGCCATCTGGAAGCAATTCATCTCAGTCCTTCTCTCAGGTTGGACTTAATGATCTTACTAGAGTTCTGGGCTTTTCGAAAAAGGCAGCTGAGTTGTTGGGCTCCATATTGAAAGAAAAGGAAACTTTTTGGCCAAAGGAACTTCTTTTTATTGGTACGGGAATCGAGAAAAGGAATTTGTTAAGCACTTTGTGGAAGAGGAGAACCTGGTCTATTGTTCTGATGTTCCAGGATTGATGAGGAATTGTAATATCATCTACGATAAAGATGAATGGAGGTTGTTTATAGAGTCATCAAAAAGGAGCCTTAAGGCTGTCCTTCTTCATCACGGAAGCCAGTATGCATCTGTACCAATTGTATACTCGGTGCATTTAAAAGAACACTATGAAAACCTGACTCTCGTCCTTAACAAAATAAAATATGCCGATCTCGGTTGGACCGTTTGAGGTGATTTGAAAGTTACCACCATGCTTCTTGGTCAACAAGATGGATACTCAAAGTACCAATGTTTCATTTGCGAGTGGGACAGCCGTGATAAGACTCAACACTGGGTAAAAAGAGAATAGCTGAAAAGACTGAATCTTAAAACAGACACCAGGAATGTGATTCGGAACAGTTTAGTTGAACCAAAAATTGTATTGTTCCAAAAGATTGTAATTGTTTCAAATACCTGTTCAAACATTTTCCAGGTTTATCCGAAGCCAAGTTGCATGATGGAATTTTTGTTGGTCCAGATATCCGAAATGTTGTGAAGGATAAAGAATTTGAGACTAAAATGACAACAAAGGAAAAAGAAGCTTGAGTTGCCTTCAAAGATGTCGTCAGTAAATTTCGATGTAATTACAAGGACCCTTTACTGTAAACCAATTGTAATGAATATGCTGGACAAATTTCAAGTGTTGGGTTGCTCCGTGAGTGTCAAAGCACATTTCTTTCACTCACATGTGGGCTTTTCCCCCGAAAATTTAGGATCAGTCAGCGAAGAACTGGGTGAAAAGTTCCATCAAGACATCAAAGATATGGAGCGCAAATATAAAAAAAAATGGGACAAGAACTAGCTCGCCGACTACTGTTGGATGTTAACACGAGATAGGCCTGATATTGAACATAAAAGAAGAACGTCAAAAAGAAGTTTCAAAGGAAAAATAATACGTACGTAAATCTGTTTTGCTTTGTTTTGTTTGTTTGTTTTTTGCTCAGTTTAAAATTTGTTCGAAACTTTCATGTGCACACACATAATATTTGCTCCTTTTCGTTAATTGTCTATTTTATGTACGTTACCTTAATAAAAACAATTTAAAATAGTATGTCAATGATTTTTTTCTAGAAACTGCACCATAATTTGATGTGAAAACAAGGGAACGTTTTGTTTTTCTTGCAACCAGCGACGGCTCGTGCCGTCTGGCAAAAGGAGTTTTTATCAATTTAAACCTATAAAAAAATAATCTATTACTGAAAAATCAATTTGCCTCACCAAGAATCTGTTATTTTACATATATTTAAGTAGATAAAAACCACTGTTGTCACATAGTACATACAAAATTGTTCCCGAGAATTCCTTTCAAATAGGATTTTAGCAAATATATCGATATCGAATTTACAAAAAATCCTGACGTGATCGAGAAAAAAGGAGGTCATTTTCGAAATCAGCACACCAAATAACATAAAAATTAGCGAAAAGTTCTCTTGTATTTTTCAAAAACTTCAATTTCGCAGGGCTCTGTAATTGATTGATCAAAAAATAGAAAAAACAGTTCAATTCCAAATCGCTTCTATTGCCAGGCTTTCCAATTTTATACCTTTCCGTTAAAAAATGAATTTGTAAATGTGTCAAAACGTTTTGCGCTTGTTGAGCAGATCAGTTAAGAACAGCTTTAATGGTCTCAATAACTCATTGATCCATTGCAATGGATCGAGGAGTCGAGGAGTCAATGCTTTGGTTGAATCAGAGAAGTCACATTCGGAGGCAAGAAAATAGTTCTAATCCCATCCTTTATATGCTCACTTTCTGATGGATACGATGGTGCATTATCCAACAAAAAAACAGCCTTCTGAGGAAGTTTAATTTTTTTCAAAAAAATTTTTACCTCTGGAAGAAATTTGTTGAGAAATTCGTCATTCAGGATGCTTTGAATACAGTACCACAACATTTTTGTTACAACGATGTACTAAATTACGATCACAGCTTTTCATCAACCAAGTTTTCACCATAAGCCTCCCGGTTATTCGAAAATTCCTACGGAATCTCGGTTATCCGAAAATTCCTATGGAACCCCGGTTAACCGAAAATGCTTTGGTCCCATGCTTTTCGGATAACCGGGGTTTTACTGTAAATGAAGACACACAACCTTGCTTAATGGTACACAAAACACGAACTTTAATAAGTAAAAGTTAAATTCTACGTTTCGAGCTGTTTCTACAGTGCGTCTTCAGGATAATTATGATGGTTAAATGGCTAAAAGCTCAGAGATGAGGGCTTCCTGTGCGAGAGACAATTTGTCGAACATTGACCAAAGATATGAAAACAAAAAATTCCTTCCGGCCTGGCCTACAGGCGGAGGTAGATTTCGAAGTTAAGTATACTAATTTCACAAACAAAAACCAAATCATGATTAGAGATAAACCCACTTTAACAATTTCATCTGGCCGCTTTTGACGAGTTTTTATTTCATTTTTATGTAATAACTGGTTTTATCAGAATCATGTTAGGGCGGTATTCAAAAAAATACTTTTCCATGCTCAACAACTCGATATTTTCTGGCATAACTCCAGATTCATTTATAATAGGAAAAACAAGAAACTTGTTGACGTGATTTTTGAAGAAATTTATAAGCGACCTGTGTTTTTAATTTTCGTTCAATTAATTAAAACTTGATACATAACCAATTATTTTCTCAGTAAGACAATATTTTTCGTTTCTAACACAATCGCTTCGGGAAATTCCGTTCAAAATGCCCACTTTGACATCATTTTTTGAAATATATTCTGCCTCTGTCAAAAAATCGATCATTACGGTACATTATATAGTTTCTGAATAAGCGAATCTACCAATTGTATGCGTTTGAGAGCAAAAATGAATTTAAAAATGAGTCAGAAAATAAGCAGTTTGGATTTGAATACTCCCTTAATACGATGATTTTTCCAACACAATCCGCTTCGGGAAATTCGGTTCAAAAGGCCCACTTTGACAGCATGTTTTAAAACATATTCTGCCTCTATCAAAAAATTGACCATTACGGTGCAATATATAGTTTCTGAGTAAGAAAAGGTACCAATTGGAAGCCTTTGAGAGTAAAAATGAATTGTAAAATGAGTCAGAAAATAAGCAGTTTGGATTTGAATACACCCTTACTAAGATGATTTTTTTCTTCAACCGCTATGTATTTTTAATTTGTTTTTGCTGTAAGAATTGGTCCTATTCAAAACTTGTCTATATAGATGTTGTAGACAATATTAAGAAGATATATGATAAATTCATAGGAATTTTATATCTTTTGAATTGACGGAGTTATGGATTTTTTTCTTCTTCAAACGCCCTTTTTGTTTTCGTTTTTATTTTTTTTTTGCGGTACGAATTGGTCCTATCAAAAACTTGTGAATATAAAAGTTGTAGATAATGTTAAGGAGATTCATGATAAAATTAATTGGATTTCACAGCTTGAGAATTGACGAAGTTATGAATTTTTTTCTCCCAAAAACCCTATTTTTTGCGCCCCTCGAGCCCATTTTTAACTTTACCAAAAATATGTGATACATAAATTTTTGGCCCTATTTTTAGAAGTAATAAAAACTTTAAACTGATTCGATATGTACAAAATTTAAGAAGTTATGGGTTTTTTTCAGTTTTCATAAAACCCCTCCCTATTTCTATCCCCTTGGTCCGATTTTGCCCATTAACGAACTTGACCCAGATTTTATGCTCCTTGATTTTATGTATCAGTTTGGAAGAGATTGGTGCAGAATTGTGGAAGTTATCGTGTCCAGAAGAAAGTGATATATATAGATAGATACATAGATAGATAGATAGATAGACAGATATATATATATTAAACAAAAACGTAATTTGAAGAACAAATTTAAAAAAAAAAAATTATTTCCTACATTGTTTAAGCCTGAGAAGGGACAGATATTAAGTTATTTCATTCAATTAGTTCTACATTTGATGTTAAATTTTTGTAACAAATTAGTTAAGCCAATTAAAGATTAAAAAATAAAAATAAAATTCATACAATATGATACTTAAAACATCCTAAAAACTTAGATTCCGTTCAAATGAAATCGAAATAAATCTTAGACTTCTTCCATTTTTAATTGAAAATATTTGTATTGCAGATTTAGCATTATGTTTATGAAAATTGTGCATAAAATGATAAGATGCATGCAAAATACAAAATTTTAAAAAAGTCTCAGATTTGAACGGATTCATTTGAACGGAATCTAAGTTTTTAGGATGTTTTAAGTATCATATTGTATGAATTTTATTTTTATTTTTTAATCTTCAATTGGCTTAACTAATTTGTTACAAAAATTTAACATTAAATGTAGAACTAACTGAATGAAATAACTTAATATCTGTCCCTTCTCAGGCTTAAACAATGTAGGAAATAAATTTTGTTTTTGTTTTTTTAATTTGTTCTTCAAATTACGTTTTTGTTTAATATGTCAAGTTTTTTAATGACTACAGCACTCAGACGAACGCATTTCAAAATTAATACAGAGTATCATCATCAGGCTTTAATGTATGCGGTATTGCATCACAATGTGGGATGCAATTTACCAATGTGTAATTCAAAATGTTTCACCACTGTAGTAATGCAGGTTGCGGTAGTTTGGACAAAAACTTCCAATCTGAACGTAAAAAATCTATAATCAAAACATAAAAAATTAACTTCACTTAAATTTAGATACCCTATTTCCCACTCAGGAACGCTATGAATGTAAATGTAAATTCTGTTGAATCCTTACTGCTAATATTTAACAATATTATAGCTGTGATACAGTAAAAAATAAAAAAATAAAAGTTTTACTTGAATTTTTAAACCTTATTCTCTCCCAAAGTGTGATGTAAACACATCAGAAAATTATTACCTAAGTTTAACTTGGGGTATAAATAGTTCTCATCGCGAAAAAGAAATACATTTTAAAATTTAAGTTATGTAATTCCCCACTAAGTTCGCTACCTGCGTAAAAATAGCTATCCATTAGAAACTTTTTACTAAAATATAAACTTGACCAAAGCAGAAACGTATTCTGAAAATATCCTTTTTATTTCCACTATGACGTCACATTCACCTTTTTATTTTTTGAAGAAAGAAAAAAACTATTTCAATTAAATTTTTCACGCGGGAATCTTTCTACTAAAACCAAATAAATTATTATTACGGCTTTTGAAATTTTTGCAACAATGAAGAAAAAATGTTACATTTTCTATTAAAAATGTCCGTTGATTCTCAATGAAAAAAGTGAAATTTGGAATTATTAAGAAAAATATTTGAATAATATACAAAAAAATTGGCCCTTGTTTCTCTCTGGGTTATAATTCACACATATGCAAAAGTATTTTGCCATTCGTTTTGACCCTGACGTCAGGCAAACGTTTTTAAACTTTAAATTTATAATATAATTAGAATTAGTAAAGAATAAAAAATGAGTGGCATCAGGGACAAAAAGGTAGGAAGAAAAAATGAAAAAGTTATCATCTCCATAGGCTTTTCTATGTTAAATTAACATTGAGAAGTGACACTGGAAATAAATAAGTATTTGCCGCGCAATACTTAAATATATATATATATATATATATATATATATAAAGTTTTTTACTGAGGGTGGTTTTGGGCTCTAGGGGTCATGATCGGTGTAGATCTGCAAAAAATTTTCAGAAATTCCAACATAGGAACGACGCCAATAGGTAGTATTTCATACGAAATCTACCTAAAATGTAGTGGTGCAATCCAGTGAAAATAAATACTTATTAATGAAATGAGTCCAAATAAATCAAAAGTTCGATATGAGATCTCTTCCATCTCATGTCATCTGTTATCTGAGGTTTCTTCAATCGAACTTTTGATTTATTTGGGCTCACTTCATTAATATTTATTTTCACTGGATTGCACCACTACAGTTTTGTTTTCATATCTTTAGTCAATGTTCGACAAATTGTCTCTCGCACAGGAAGCCGTCATCTCTGAGCTTTAAGTCATTTAACAATCATAATTTTCTTGAAGATGCACTGTAAATAAACGGACTAAAAAACGGAGATTCTACTGGCAATCGAGACGCCCGTACTATTTTCGTATTTTAACAGAAATTTTCTCCCATAAATTCCAGAAAAACGGAAAATTTTCTGTAATTTATGGGGGAAATTTTCCGTAAAAATACGGATTTCTGGAATTTATGGGGAGGAATTTTCCGTCAAAATGCGGAAATAGTACTGGCGTCTCGATTGCCAGTAGAATCTCGGTTTTTTAGTCCGTTTTTTCTTTTCTCTTTTTAACAGTGCGGCTGTAGAAACAGCTCGAAACGTAGAATTTGACTTTTAGTTATTAAATTTCGTGTTTTGTGTACCATTAAGCAAGGTTGTGTGCCTTTATTTATTATATTTTATGGTGCAACTGTCCAGTATGTGTTAACTAAAAAACTAATTTGATAGATTTTTAAATATAAAAATTAAATACTGTGTAACCTAAAATATAACCAACAGTAAAACTAAATATACATTTTAACGATACCCGATTTAATGATTGATTTGTTAAATTTAACGACAGATTTTAGTGGTATGGATTAATTTAAGTTTATTTTTATGTTAAATGATCCTCCTTATAACGATATTTTTTATCTATTTAACGATATTTTAAATGAAATTCAGATATTTCAAACGCCTTTCTTAGTTATAAGAATTGTCAGCTTTTCCTCTATGTTGTTTCTTTATTGACCAATGTGTAAGAATATGACGACGTGATAAAGAGTTTGATTTATAAGAATTTTAAACATGCGTTTGGTAAGACATTTCTAATCAGAATTTTTTATTTGTAGATTATGTGAACTAACACACTCACGCAGCCGTTTGTGAACTATAGATTATTTAAGAATTTTGTGAGGAAAACAAGCAAAATGCGCCTGATTTAGATTCTGATTCTGAGATAGAAAATGTTAAAATCTCGAAAGTCATTTTAATTGAAACCAATGTTATACATTAGATCTAGAAAACAGAAAGAAAAAATATTGATGAGGTTTCATATTAATAGACATTTAAAGCCGAAAAAAATTTAGAACAATTGAAAAACACTTCTCAACAGTTACATTTTAGAAAAAAGCAAAGAAATTATAAATCATTTTTAACTTTTAAAAAGTGTATGGTTATAGCTGTAAAAAGAAAATGTAATTAAATTCTAGTGGTAGATTATTTTTTGAAAATTTATTAACAAACTTCCATGCAATTTTAATTTATCTAATGGATTCTCCGTTTTAACGATAACCTCGATTTAATGATAGTTTTCGAAGTAACCTTTAGAATCGTCAAATCGAGGTTCGACTGTAATTATATTTAAAAATTTGAAACAAATAGTCGAAACTAAAATTTTAATTTACTTATCAAAATATTAGAATAATAAGATATCATTGTTTATAATATATATATATATTAAAAATTCTATCTTAAAATATAATCTTGTTTTTCACACAAGCTCAATACTTTACTGCTTTAAATATGTTATTGTAGTGTTAACCCTTTATCTACTTCATTATGATCTACTGCAATTTTTTTCATGAATTTTTTTCCAGTTACTACAAGGAAAATTAAAGGATATACATTAAAAAAAATACTCCCCCGTGAGAAATTTAATTCGTTAGAGGTAATTAATTAAAGTGGTACTTTAAGGTACCGTCAGTAAACTATGCCTAAAATATTCTCATAACAGAAAATCCACATGGTATTTCAAATAAAGTTTAAACTCTTAAAAATGCTATCTAACAAGAAGACACTCGCAAGTTAACAATAAGAAAATATTAAATTGGCATAGTTTTATTTTACACAAAAAAATGAGTAAAAATTGAAATTTGATGGTATTAAAAAAAACTATTTTTTTTTTTTTTTTTTTTTTTTAGATTTCGATCTTGATAGCAGTCGTTTAGTTATGAGACGCCTATATTCCAGGGACAACATGTTCTCCCGCAACTCCACCTATGAAATATATGAATTTACATATTCTATTTCTAGAATAGCAAAAAAAAGCCGGTGCCACAACTTTCTCGATTTCCTATAAAACTAATAATGAAACAGAAAAGATATACCAGGAAATTCCCTACTACACTAGAATTCAGTAATTACATTATAAAGCAGATAAAAATGATGGATAATTACACAGACGAAAAGTAAACAAGAAGTTTTTTTCCAACACCCAGTGTACTGACGGTACTTATAAGTACCACTAATTCAACTGTTAAATCAACTACATACACCTTTCACCTAAAATAGCTAGTCAAATTGTATTCTAAGATCATAATGAACACAACACTTATCTTATACCCTTTACTGTGTTTGCAGCAATAAAAAGACGAGTGTGACAATCTATACAAAATGTCAGCACAAAACACATCGACTGTTTCAAAGTCATCGACTGTTCTTCCTTCTTCGATAAAATAACAAACCTAGAACTACCGCTGCCATGTATCTTGATAACGTGGAGTTAAAAGAGTGTTTTTGCAAAGTACCATTAGAATATTAGTAATATTCACTATGGGAAGAAAGTTTAAAGTGAGTGGTATTTATAAGTACCGTCAGTAGATACAGGTTAAACAGGGGAAGGGGGTATGTCTAATTTTAAGCTATAGATGTATAGGGTACATAAATATACGTTTGGTTGTTGTTATTTGGGTTTTTTTTTTTACAGATTTTTTAATTGGCTAATCATAATACAAGTAACAAAGAATGGAATCTTCTTTTCTACCAAACGCACTGTAAAAGCACAACTATAATTTCTCAGGCAAATAATAAGCTGTTTCCTTCGTTAGATGCTGCAGAAAACTACTACTCTAGCAAAGGTAAAAACGGTTCTGTTAGAAATTTTTTCATTCTTTGATATAAATTGTACAAATAATCGGTCAAGTGCGAGTTTTACTCGCGTACAAAGGGTTTGGTGCAGTTAATTTATTAATTACTAACTGTAAGATTACAAAAAAAGTTGTTAAAAGATTAATATAGAGATTAAATAAGACTTTGTAAAAAACTTGGAATAATTGTATGAATTATTTTTCAAAAATTGACTTGAGTAATTCAGTTCAATTGGAAAGATATCATGAAAGATATTATGAATCGTCTCACCTAACCGTTTAAGACCGGGCAGCTTTTTGAGTTTTTTTTTTAAACAATGATATAACTGAAATTTGTAACTGCAAATTCTCTATCTGTTGATAAAATTAATATAATATAGTTTCTGTTAACCAGCACAATCACTCGATTCCGGCATTTATGGAATAGATAACACAGGAAGGTAGAATTTTAGTTATTGCCTAACCCGCACGATCGTGCGGGTCCGGTCTTAAAGGGCTAAAACAAAGATCTTATACAAAGTTTAAACTTGACATGCTTCGAAAGGAGTTCGAAATGAGGTCACCTTGGTTCCTGCCAAGTTTTTCTAAATAGGTTTTAATTAATACTAAGGGCTAATTACCGACAATTTTTTCGAAAATCATTATCAAGAATCCTTGGGTGATTCGCGTCTATAGGTATCTCGAGCGGTCCTCAACTCCCCCGCTGAGTGGCCGCAAAATACAGTTTGTGTGTAACGAAAAAATGCAATATTCTCAGAAACTATATGACCTAAAACAATCGCTATATATTTCCTGCAAGACTTAAATAAATTCCACCCACCCGTATTTTTTCATAATTTTAGTTTCAGATAGATTTGGAAATAGTGGTGGTGTTTCGTTTTTGCAGTACATTTTCGACGATGTCTCTGAAAATATAATACCTAAAATTAAAATAAATACATTTTTGAGTTCGTTGTTACGAGATCTTTCGAACTATACTAAACACGATATTAATATATATATATATATATATATATATATATACAGAGTCATCGAAAAAAAATGCCTAGATTTAAAAAAATCATAACATCGAAACCTTTTATGTTAAATGAGTAATTCTTTCACTACACGATAACTGGTGAACGCAAGTTTAGTTTTAGTTCACCAGAATTCGTTTGCGTGTCCGTGTTATACGCGGATTAGTTGCGCAGTCGTCAAGGTCAGCCAACGCGCCAGACTGCAGCTGCTCAGTACGATGTTGACCGTGCAACAAAAAGCACAGTGCGTGATTTGGTATGTGGAGTCAAAGTCAATAGTCAGTGTTCAGCGGCTTTTTCGGAGAACTTATCCAGGTCAAACTGCTCCTGGTGCTCACATTGCACACGTTTGCTTCTAGTGCACACCGAACGGTGCTTACATTGAAACATACTAAGGTTTGAAAAAAAAATATTTTTTGCCGCACATTATAAGACTAAAACCAATAAATTACCTTTCATAGTTTTTCTGTGACAGTTATTTAAAATCTAGGCATTATTTTTCGATGACACTGCATATTCAAGCAACTTAATTAGCCTCGAATTTTTTCCTAAACATATTTGTGAATGGCTAATAAATCTATAAATATGTGGATCATAACGCTACAAAGTGTGAAGTTTGCATATTCATTAGATTTCGAGAAAAAGTCTGTGACAGACGGACAGACAAGCACTTGAGGTATTTTATAATGGTTTCGTTTTTACTTTTTAATTACGGAACCCCCAAAATGAAGATAGAAGGCTACAGATTATATAATCACCATAAGGAATGTCAACAGAAGAGTCACTTTTGTCATCAGAGTCGCTGGGTAGGTCACGGTTGGGCATTTTACATGGTTGATTCTTCCCCGTTCCCTTGAGAATGGTGGGTGCCAGAAGTTTTTTTTTTTTTTCGGTTGGGCGTTTGTTCTTTACATGGGAATATTTCACTTTGTTTTTATGTGGAGATCCAGTGCTCTACGTCGCTGAACCTCTTCGGGCAGAAGTTGCTGATGTGATCACTGACACTTCCCTGATCTCTTCCCTGGGCTGATGATAACAACAACTTGATCGCCTGATGATGGTTGATCAGACACGCTCGTAGGCTTCATTGAAAAGTTTTGCGATTTATAACTTCTCAACTTTTCTACCAGGATGGTTTGACAGCGAATTTTCTATTGCTTTAGCATAAAACGTTTTAAAGGAAACATAAACGCGACACCGAGAAGTTGCAGTTTTGCTGTTGAATGGGGAGGCAAACACACGATTATAACACCACTCTCCCGTGTAAAGCTTTATCCCAGTTCTTCCGTAGCACCAACTGTAACGATCAAGAGAGACAATATTTTTCTTATAGAGATTAATAGATTAGGGTTTTAATTTAATAAGCCGGTATAATATACGAAATATTACTGAAAAAGGAAAATTTATATAAAGTACTTTTAAACTTGGTGAAAAAATTTAAATTTCGTAATATATATATGCGTCTTGGCAACCGAAACTTTCACTACTGACCCCTTTTACTTTCCATTAACTGTGCCTTGCATGATAAGTGGCGCCACTTTCGCAGAAGCGGAGAAGTAAAGGGAGGCGAGATTAGGAAAGGGGACGAAATTAGGGCAGGTTACCCTATTAAAAAATTTTTCAAATACTTTTTCTGTTAATTTATAGCAAAAAGTCCTGGCAACGAAACTGGCAGTAGATTTATTTTGATTTTCCAGTTTTATTTATTTTATTTTTTATTTATTTTTTAATACACTGCTGTATTAAATTAAAGATATTCCATTGTAATAAACATCAAATTACTTACAATTTTTTCTTCAGTTAAAATTTTGTTTATCTTTTCCGCAGAAATTCCATAAAAGAAGTAAAAAGTCGAAGAAGGAATTAAATAATAACGAAATTTGTAATTTTATTTTATTTTAACTTTTCTTAAATAATGAAGAAGGAAAACAGTATAAAATGAAAATAAGGAAGTATGAGGGGATGTTACATAAGAGTTAATATCACAAGTACAAAAAGTTTCACAAAATTGCAAGTTTGTTTAATTATCTCACAACATTTTTGGTGAAAAAAAATATATATATAGGAAGGGCAGTTGAATTATGAGCTAGGAAGTTACTGAAATGTTTACATCAAAAGTACGAAAAAACGTACATATCAGCAACTTTATTTTATAAGCTCCTTGTTAGTTTTTAGCAAAAAAAGTTGTAGTGAGAAACGAGAAAGTAAGTTATAAACGCTGAGTAAATATTTTACCAACAACACAGGCTGAAGTAAACCGTTATGACAATTTAATAATTTTACTCATTGCTTGTATATAAAAAAAAAGTATAATAATCCTTATCTATAAAAATAACAAATAAATGTGCAGTTTGAATTGAGGTAAAAAGAATATTTATCGAAAAAAAATCAGCATAAAGTAAAACGAGAAAATAAAATTAATTAAAAAATTTTTAAAGGCATTTTCTACCTATTTATGATCTAGTCTCTTCAATGTTGGTCACATAAAAATATTGCTGGATTTAATAGCAAAACAACCAAGGGATGATAAAAGTACAGTGAAACCTCCCTGAACGACCATTTTTTTTATGGAACGAAATTTATTCCCATAGGCTCAATACTAATTTTACCTAGATTCAGAGACCATACCAGTTGAACTGCCTCCATGAGCGACCCATTTCTTTGAAGAAAATTCCGTTTTTTTCTAGTCGCTTGAAGAAGTTTTTATTAGAAAAATAATTCCGGAGAACGCATTATTCATTAAACTTCTAAACTAAGTTTAGATTTTTTATTATTATTACGGTAACTTTTAAGTGTTTAAACCACTTTGAGCCTTTTGGGGCAATGAATTTAACTCTGATGACAAATTAAGAATGTCGGTCAGTAAACTTCCATGCCCTATTCTGTCGGGTAACTCTCAAAGAAATAGATGAATGAATGAAACCGACATTATTTGTTCCCGTCCAAAAACAAATTCCATTTATTTACTGAACTTCGAAAGGACTGAGAAATAAAAATTATAAAAGATAAAACCGTAAAATCAAGGCAAACGTCAATGTATTCATTTTTTAAACTCTGCAGTAATTAACTTATGTAATTAACTTTTGTTTTGATACTTAAATTTTTCTATTTTTCCCTAATGTGAAAAAAAAAATTTTAGTAACATTATTTGTTACCTTTTTTCCACAATTAAAATCTAGATTTAAACATGACCTCTATTAAGAGACCACCTTTTGGAGCGACCCATTTTTATTGGAACGGAACGTGGTCGCTTTAGGGAGGTTTTATCGCATAGAAGTTTTTGTATCATACCCTCAAAAACGGTATTATTATAATATAATGCTCTTACAATAGGAATATAGAAACGTTTCTGAAGTGAAAATTTGCCCCCACAATCTTTCTACGTCAAGAAATCTGAAGAGGTGCTAATAAAAAAAGAAATCCACCTTTTAAAAATATTTTGTTTTGTGCAACCAATATTGCTTTTGGAATAAGATAAAGTAAAGTATCTATAACTCATCCTAAAATGTATTACTACTAATCTATGTATTAAATGAATTTTACAACAAGTTATTTTAATGGTATTTTAAAGTACCGTCGGGGAATAATGGTTAAAGTGACTTTAAGAACTAAAAGATCTTCTGAAAACACCATCAAAAACTTTTAAATGCGCTAGCCCTTTCGAAAGACCTGAGTCTTTCTTCGTCAGGCGCAAAGAAGACGTGCTTCTACTATGAAAGCAGCAGCAAGACTAAAATGAGAGATAAGAGAGAGGAAGCAAGCTGAAGGAACAGACAATAGGAAAGTAGAAATCAACAGCCAATAGGAAAGCAGAACATGACAGCCAATCACAGAAAAATAAAATACAAGAAAATGAAATTCAATAAAATTAAAAGTAAATTATAATAAAATGAAACACATACATATATTAAAATATGGGAACAGATGAAATTAAAAAATAAATAAAATTTAAAAAACAGACTAAAATTAATTTATACAAAAATAAGTTATATGGTAGTACTGAAAAGGTTTTTCCAAGCTGCAGAGAGCATTGTGGAATCAGATTTATCATAAATCAGGCCTAGTGCATTTAAAAGTTTTTGATGTTGTTTTAAGAAGATCTTTTTGTTCTTATCGATTCACACCAGTTTCAACTTATTTTCTTTTAAAGTGATTTTGTCATCAATGTACCAAGTTCACAATGGAAAAGAAAATTTTTCAACATTCGGTTAAAATAACAGAGAATTAACATATGTTAATTTTAAGTTACATAACTTTACTATAACTTTATCCCACTTTCCTTCTAGAACTTTTTGAATAACTATGATATGAAATGAATAATTGTGACATGAAAATCCCTCGAAAACAATCTATTTCCTTTAATTTTACTTTAGATGCTGACAATTTAATTTTAAAACTGTTATACAATTGGAAAATTGCCCGAAACCTTAATAGGTTCACTGCTTTAAAATTTCATTTTTTAATATATGGCTGTAAATTATGACATAATCCTCATCATAAACAATCATAGAGAAATTTCGAATTGATATAACTTTTCACAAAACTTGCAGTCTTTAGTAATTAAGCTTCTAACACCTTGTTTCCTCTCTGAAATTGTAATAATTTAGACTTAGTGTTCGAACGGAGCAGTATGGTTTTACATTTAATCACGAAATAAGAGAAAGCAGACAATCAAGTAATTTAGGCCAATTATGTTTAATTCAGAACTCATGTCACATTGAATCTTGCCAAGATGGAAAGCTATTTGAAATAGCAAGACTAATTCTATAGTAAAATCAATTCGTTGTTATTAAAATAAAACTTCTTCAAACATCACATATGCCCGGGAGCATGTAGTTATTAAATAAAATTTAATTAAAAATTGTCGGGAGTAAATAAATAATTTATTTAAGTCTTATTTATTGAGCCTTTCGTCTTTTGATGTCAGAGCTAGTTTCAAAAGAAATCTAATGTTGTTTACTTGTAAATTTAAACTTTGATTTGAAGAATTGGGCATATATTTTTAATATACGCAGTTATTCTAAAATTATTGCAAAGAATTTTATTAGCATCATCATACAGTTTATTAGGACTTTATTAATTCAAAGGAGTAAGTATCTTCTCTCAATTTTTGAAGCTATATTATATGTATATATAATATAGTTTCATATATTATATATATATATTATCTTATATATATATATATTAACAATATAATACATTGTTAAGAAAAATAAAGAAACATATAAGAGTAGTATGAAAGAAAAGATCTTGGCGAAAACTTAGTTATTTCTTCGATACATTTTATAAAATCAAATTAACTGTAACATTTATTTCTTTACTTTTATTTAATAGTAAAGAAGTTATCTTTTTTTTAAGCAGTAATTAAATAAGTACATGTTTTTCATTTCTAAATTTATAATTTTCGACTGTTAAGGAAGTGTTTTCAGAATAAGGTACACTGATAATTTTGATAAAATAAAAAAGAATAATAAAGAAACATCAAAGAAGCATATGCAGAATACGCAGCTTAATCATACGTTTGAGTAGTAGGAGATATTAGCTTAAACATATGTTTAAGTATTAGAATTTATTAGCTTAAACATATGTTTGAGTATGAGTAGTAGAAGATATCAGCTTAAACATATGCTTAAGTAGTAGAAATTATTGACCTAAACGAATCTTAATATCGAGAGATATATTTCAAAAAAAAGAAAAGTTATTTAAGAACAAATGTGAAAATTTGATAATTTATTAGTTTATTTCTGAAAGAAATTCTTTTATTGATAATCTGTATTTTTTTTTATATTAAGGACGTTCAATAAACGACGAAGCAATGATCCTGGAGCATTAAATATTTATTTTAGCACACATTTTTTTACCGTAATTGTTGAAGCATTTATCCCAGAGGGGTACCATGTGGAGAACAGCGTTCTTGCAAAAGCGCCGAGTTTGTTCTGAGAATCCATCGTCCGACTGGAAGCATTGTTCGTTCAAAGCTCTTTTCACTTCAGGATCACTCTGCTACATCACACGGTGGAAGGTCTGAATTACAGAGAAAGAGGAAGGATAATGAAGACATCTCACTTGAATTTTTGAAGGAGATTTTAAGGCTGCATACAGGCGCTTGCTTTGCCATCCTTCTCCAGTTTTCGTGGGAAATCTTTTATTCTGGACGGTTCTGAGGTTTATTCACAAAAGAATGATGGGAATCAACAATGGGTCAGGAGATAAGGAGCTCGACTCTACTTGAAGGAAAGGTTCCTCTTTTGCAGGACATCAGTGCCCTTTCCTTTTAAAGTCATTAAAAATCAAAGACGGCGCGTAGACAACAAACGACGCCGACACTGATAATAGTTAGAAGGATGGTCCGTTCGCAGCTTAAGTTACAATGGCTGTATGTGGACAAGCTTTGCCATGAAGGAGAACAATGTTATCCACTGAGCTCAACAATAGTACGGAGGACTAACTCCCTATTCTGATACATTGAATCAGTGTTGCCAGAAGAATACTAAAATTTTATTTTGAATACCTCTCCTTTTCGTACGGTATTATTCGCTTGCTTTAATAGCAAAATTTTTGTAAATAAATAAGGCGACTATCTCTCTATGAAAATAGTGGTATTCAAAATAAAATTCTAGTATTCGTCTGGCAACACTGCATTGAATCCAAAGTCCGCCCATGAATACAATGCCAAAGATTTTCCGAGGAAAATTTTTGACAAAACATAGATTTCCCCCCATAGAGTAGTATGGGGTAGATATTTTCAAATTGGATGTTCTTTAAAAAATTTGAAGAAGTTGCAACAATTTTCATTGATATATATTTTTTATTGAAAAGACTATAGATTTTATTTCAGTTGATCGCAATTTCTTAGTTTGATATTTGTTAAAAATGAAATTTTAGGTAAGCTCAAAGAAAACAAATGATCAATACGTTAAACATTGCTCATAAAAATATCAAAAAGATGTAGAAAACATCAAAATGGATAAAAAGTATGCGGAAAAGTTTGAAAAAATGCTTCTACTATTAACCCTAAAATGCGCGATTTTTTATTTTGTTTCGAAAAAATGACATATGATTCTTTGAAAGGTTTATTACACAGGGAAAATAATGAAAAAAATCAGAGATACATTTTTCATATAATACGTCAATCTTTTCTTCTGTTGAACAACGCCTGCAATACAAGTAAAAACTAATGTCGTGTGGCTGATTTACGCTAAAATATTGCAAATTAGTAAATATTTTAATAAGTATGGCTCCAAATACCTTATTTTTTATAATTATTTATTTTATAAAGCTTAACCTTTAACCCTTTAATTCCCATGATAGAATACGTTCTAGAAATTACGTAGTCCAGAGAATCTGACTTTACACCAGAAAGTTTCAATGGTTAATTTCGCTTTATTTAAATACGAAAAGTCTGTTATTATTTAAAGCAAATATTGCTATTTTAATTTTCTGGTGTGAATTAGGTATATACGAATAAAAAAAATCTATAAGCTTAAAAACACTGTTGCTTGCATATATACAAAGTTGCGCACTAAAGGGTTAAGAAAAGTGCAGGACTCATTACTTGCAGTACGCATTGAAAGTGTGATGCAGTCGCGGCAGAAAGTGGATCGGTAAGTCAACTCTCAAAGTCTAACCGGTCGATTCTCCACCAACCTTTAACTCGCGGTTCAACTCTCAGTTGAGAAACCTTCCGTTGACAAATCTAACCGCCGGTTAATATTTCGAATTCATCGATAACTTTCAAGCCGCGATTAGTCGACCTGAGTTAGTTAACTCTCGCTTGAAATCTGCGTAGTTGATTGGCCAAAGGAATCACATGACCCAGCAATCCTCTCTGCGAGTTCTGTCCTTCCTTGACACCATCTTAATCTGTTTCTTTTCAATAACGAAACTAAAAGCAGTATTGAAATTGGAAATGCATATACTTATCATGTTTAATTTTTAAATAAAAAATTCTTATAAGTAAATGTGCAATTACCATTTTGATTTCATGATTTTGTTCTTTTACAGAACAAAAGTTTCAATAAAATTCTTAAAAAACAGTTGATTAAAAAATATCTTGATTAAAAAAATCATTTTCTTTAATGTATGTTTAATAAACAATTATCTGATCAAACGCAATAGGTTTATTTATTTATTTTTTACAATGAATATTAGATGTGAAGATATTTTCATATAATTATTTCTAATGCATATATATTTTATTTAACAAATGTCTGTACAGATTCAATTAAAATATCTTGGATAAAATAGCATGCCGGTAGCGAAAAAAAAAAAAAAAAAAAAAAAAAAAAAAAAAGACGAGGCTTTAGAAAATCTTGTGTTGATTATTACACATTTTTTTAGAGATCATGTTTAATAACTTTAGAAGAAGGCCGAGAACATGTATTAATATTCTTGATGTATTGCGAAATTAAATAAAAAAAAAAATCTTCTGAAAAAATGTTTCTTTAAAACAAAAATCATTATTTCAAACTTACTAAGTATGTAATAAAACAAATAATTATTTATCTATTATGAACAATTGATCACATATACACAATTCGGTAGAAAATTCATGCTTTAAGCAACTATGAACGAGGGACTCAAATGGAAGAAAATTTGTTTTCTATTTTTTCATTATTATTAAAAAAGAGAGAGAGAAAGAAAGAGTTTTGAATCATATATTTTTACAAAATTGGTATTGAAAGTACATATTTCCATTTAGATTTGTTAGATGGCGCCACCACAAAATACTTTGTAAATCAATAAAATTTGAAGCTTTGTTTTCGACACACAAATTAGTATAATTTTGCATTCATAGAGCAAAAATATCAAAAAAAAAAGGGGAAAAATGTAAGTGACACATTCTTTTATAATACCATCTTTAATAATTAATGCTTCGTTTAATTAGTAAATTCCAAAAAGCTTTGTTTTTAAAAAAGAAGCATCAGCGCACAATTTAAAACGACCGCCATCTTTCTTTCTACTAGGCATGCGCGGTTCACTAACCTACCTACCAGAGCTTGGTTGAGTTACCCGGTAATTCTCCGTCAACTCCAACCTCGCGTTTCGGAGCTTAACTCTCGGTTGAATGCGAAATCCAATTCTCCGTTTACCCAACCTGACGAAATTCGAGGTAAATACTAACCTGGGGTTGACTAACTCAACCAAACTCTGGTAGGTAGGTTAGTGAACCGCGCATGCCTAGTAGAAAGAAAGATGGCGGTCGTTTTAAATTGTGCGCTGATGCTTCTTTTTTAAAAACAAAGCTTTTTGGAATTTACTAATTAAACGAAGCATTAATTATTAAAGATGGTATTATAAAAGAATGTGTGACTTACATTTTCCCCCTTTTTTTGGATATTTTTGCTCTATGAATGCAAAATTATACTAATTTGTGTGTCGAAAACAAAGCTTCAAATTTTATTGATTTACAAAGTATTTTGTGGTGGCGCCATCTAACAAATCTAAATGGAAATATGTACTTTCAATACCAATTTTGTAAAAATATATGATTCAAAACTCTTTCTTTCTCTCTCTCTTTTTTAATAATAATGAAAAAATAGAAAACAAATTTTCTTCCATTTGAGTCCCTCGTTCATAGTTGCTTAAATCATGAATTTTTTACCGAATTGTGTATATGTGATCAATTGTTCATAATAGATAAATAATTATTTGTTTTATTACATACTTAGTAAGTTTGAAATAATGATTTTTGTTTTAAAGAAACATTTTTTCAGAAGATTTTTTTTTTTATTTAATTTCGCAATACATCAAGAATATTAATACATGTTCTCGGCCTTCTTCTAAAGTTATTAAACATGATCTCTAAAAAAATGTGTAATAATCAACACAAGATTTTCTAAAGCCTCGTCTTTTTTTTTTTTTTTTTTTTTTTTTTTTTTTTTTTTTCGCTACCGGCATGCTATTTTATCCAAGTTATTTTAATTGAATCTGTACAGACATTTGTTAAATAAAATATATATGCATTAGAAATAATTATATGAAAATATCTTCACATCTAATATTCATTGTAAAAAATAAATAAATAAACCTATTGCGTTATTTACTTTTATTCTACTTAATACTACTAGTTTGATCAGATAATTGTTTATTAAACTTACATTAACGAAAATGATTTTTTTAATCAAGATATTTTTTAGTCAACTGTTTTTTAAGAATTTTATTGTTAAGAATTTTAATGAAACTTTTGTTCTGTAAAAGAACAAAATCATGAAATCAAAATGGTAATTGCACATTTACTTATAAGAATTTTTTATTTAAAAATTAAACATGATAAGTATATGCATTTCCAATTTCAATACTGCCTTTAGATTCGTTATTGAAAAGAAACAGATTAAGATGGTGTCAAGGAAGGACAGAACTCGCAGAGAGGATTGCTAGGTCATGTGATTCCTTTGGCCAATCAACTACGCAGATTTCAAGCGAGAGTTGACTAACTCAGGTCGACTAATCGCGGCTTGAAAGTTATCGATGAATTCGAAATATTAACCGGCGGTTAGATTTGTCAACGGAAGGTTTCTCAACTGAGAGTTGAACCGCGAGTTAAAGGTTGGTGGAGAATCGACCGGTTAGTCAACCCCAGGTTAGTATTTACCTCGAATTTCGTCAGGTTGGGTAAACGGAGAATTGGATTTCGCATTCAACCGAGAGTTAAGCTCCGAAACGCGAGGTTGAAGTTGACGGAGAATTACCGGGTAAGTCAACTAAGTTGAGCTCAGTGATGCTATCAGAAAATTGTCCATGTAGTTTTGACTTTTGCACTCGTCGCAATGAGGAAATTTATACTCTTTAACTTATGCATTAACAGTAACTCCGCTTTTCAAGAAGCCGACAAGAAGTGATCCTGTACGAATCACCGCAGAACGGCTGACTGGACTCCTTCTGCTCACATAAGTCGACTGCGTGAGCCATCAGACACCTTATTCCTTTATGAATAACCACGTGAATAATTACGAAAGGTCAACGAAGAGCGATCATCAATTCCTAATATACTTGAAAACTATGATTTGTTAGCAGAACACATTACAGACACTAACCCTTTATCTACTACATTATTATCTACTGCAATTTTTTTCATATAATTTTTTTTAGTTACTACAATGAAAATTAAAAGATAAGCATAAAAAAAATACTCACCCGTGAGAAATTTAATTCCTTAGAGGTAATTAATTAAAGTGATACTTTAAAGTGCCGCTATGACTAAAATATAGTAACAGAAAACCCACAGTGTATTTCAAATGTCAACAGAATTGTGGTAAAATATTTTCGATGTAATAAATATGTGAAATATAGCCTTTTTTATTTACAAATAATTTTTTGGGCAAATTCCGGTGCTAATCATTTATTTCAACATTTTAGCATTGAAAATGCTTTGCCCCTGAAAGGGTTAAATATTTTTTTTTTTTTTAAGGTTTTGATCTTGTTAGCAGTCCTTTAGTTATGCGACGTCTGTATTTCAGGACAGCATGTTCTTCGCATCTCCACATATACAGTATATGAATTTACATATGCCATTTCTAGCGGACAAAAAAGAGCCGGTGCCACAACTTTTTCGATTTCCTATAAAAAAAAAATAATAATGAAACAAAAAAGAAATACTAGGAAAATTATTACTACACTATATTTTAGTAATTATATTTTAAAACAGATGAAAACGATGGACAACTACACAGACGAAAGGTAAACAAGAAGTTTTTCTCCAACACCCAGTGTACTCACGGTACTTACAAGTACCACCGAGTAATTCAACAGTTAAATCAAAAACATACACCGTTCACCTAAAATAGCTAGTCAAATTGTATTCTAAAGATCATAATGAACACATAAAAAAAAAATCCAAGACTTATCTGATATCCTTTACTGTGTTTGCAGCAATAAAAAGACGAGCATGACAATCTGTGCAAAATGATGGCACAAAACATATCGACTGTTTCAAAGATAGCCTCCTTCCTCGCCAAAATAACAAACATAGAGCTACTGCTGCCATGTATCCGGATAAAGTGGAATTAAAAGAGTGTTTTTGCAAAGTACCATTGGAATATTAGTAATATTCACTATGGGATGAAAGTTTCAAGTGAGTGGTACTTATAAGTACCGTCAGTAGATAAAGGGATAAACTAAACCAATGTCGAACGGCAATTTCTAGGTTGCATCAAGAGCAGGAGGTTATGATTGATTTTAAGAGAGCTAAGATCGTAAAAAAGCAATCAGGTTATCAAAAGTTATTAATTATGGAATCAATTGAAATTCTATCTCGAATTACTTATATGCGTAATGATACATTATCGTACACCATTCCCAAGATTTAATATAGTTTACTAAGAATAACATGAACTCCCTCCCCATTTGAGTTTGAATTTTGGAACAATACAAACAACATCACCTTCCCACATTTTCCGTTTGAATTGTGGAACAGCCCATCAAGTATAAATGAACGATTAAATTGCTAAAAACCAACGTTTGAACACTCAATATATAAATTAAACCCTGTGAACATAACTAGACGTATACGTTATAACCAGATGTTGTATAGGTTTCGTGAGTACTGGGACCCACATCATCAAAGTATAAAATCAACATCCCCCCCAACTACATGCAAGACGAAAACCCAAATGCCAGTAAACACAGCACCGAATGACGAACAAGTTCCAGCAACCAATGAAAACAAAGCGGAAGTGAAATATCGTGACACAACAAATCCACCCAAAAAGTTGAGATGTAAGGTACACTAAAAAAATCATTGACTAAGCAGTTACTAAATTTATGAATATGAACAGCTTCAAAAAAGTCTAAATCTAGAGGAGTACTGCATTTCTTGATAATGATGGCCGAATCACAATAGAAATTATGTCCCTCTCCCCCAGCAATGAGAAGCAATAGAGGACTTTTGTGATTCTTTTTTCTTTACATAGTTTATATGTTCCTTGACTCTGTAACGGAGTTGTTTAGCTTGTCCAATATAGGACAAACCACATTGGCTAATATATTGCAAATACCCCATAAGTTTTAAGGAGGAATTTTATCTTTTAGCTGTGAAAAAGTTAGTTTATTGACTGTTTTTGTTTGTCTAATATAGGACAAACCACATTGGCATTGAATATTGTAAATACCCCAAAAGTTTTGAGGAGGAATTTTATCTTTTAGCTGTGAAAAAGATATTATTGACTCTTTTAAAAACAACATTAAAGTTATAATTTCTTAAGTTGTTATGAAGCTAATGCTATTATATTATACTACTTTGAAGCTTATACTATTATAAAATGGTAAAATGATGGCGTTAGAAAAAGAAACCGGAGCAACAGAAGAATCAGGATTATTAACACATTTATTAAGACTATGAGAAATTATACTGTTGATATAAGATAAACTAAAACCACGATTGATAGCAACTGATCTAATATAACTCAATTCTGCAACAAGGGAATTGTTAACGCTTTACGACTAAATTTGAGAGACTGTACGATTTAAAATATTGTATTTGATTTGTAACTTTTTACATGACTTACTACTGAATTTCAGAGACTGGGTGATTGAAAATATTTTATTGGATTCGCAAACTTCCTTCATGCTTTGTTATTTAAATATAGTGAGGGTGAACGATTTAGAAAAATGTCCTGATTGATTTGGATTCTCTCACGGACTGTATCATGTAATTTACAAGGTTAATAAAGATACAAGGAGCGGCCATTAATTTCCAGGACTGGCGTAACTGTACGAGAACCGGAAATCGTCAGAACGCGGTAATGCTTGTATCTGGAAGGTCATTTATATGCGCATGTCGAATAGAATCAGCGCCCTTCAGAAGTAAGTGGTTGACCTTGAAACACGCATTAAAACGTAGTTGCTAAATTTTGTTGTCCAAGTCAATATGGAGCAGAGTATAAATATTAAATTCTGCTTCAAATTGGGCAAAACTAATACAAAAACTCATAGATCGGGAGACGGGAGCGCAGGCAATCACCTCATCGAGTTCACAGCTGAAATTCCAGAAAATTAGTTAAAACTCGATTCACATATTAAAACGCAATCGGTCATATCTTGGTGGAAAGCACCCGAATAAACGATTTTAGCGGTCGACTCGTTGGTTTACCATTGAGTTTTCCTGCTCCCAGTTCTCCAAGTTTTCATACCTTTGAGTTCAGGAAAACACAATGGTAAACCTACGAGTCAACCGCTAAAATCGGGTTTTCAGATGTTCTCCACCAAGATAGGACTTGGCAGACCGATTACGTTTTAATAGGCGAATCGAGTATTAACTAATTAGCCGCCCTTGGCGACTAGTTTGCTCTCCCTTAAATGTAATGCTAAGCATTATATCATGTTACTTTTGCTCATAATTTAATTTACTTGTTAAATCCTTCGCCAAATCAGAAAATTCTGATAGAGAAACCTAGATCAGGATTTATGTTAGCCGGATGCAGAGGATAAATCGCCAAACATTATTCCCGTCAAATTTTTTCGTATTTCATTAATTTCACTTAAAATATAATCCTTTCACACATTTTATTTAAAATACACAACTTTAATTTAAAACTGAAAGGTTTAAAAATCATGACTTTTAGTTATTTCTAATAATGATAATAATAATAAATAATACCTAAACCATGACATTTAATTTCAACATCAAAGCATTGTTTTAATTCACCACGCGAAAAATAAAAAATGCTGACTGGTGGGTTAAAAAATGTATTGGCGAGATTTTTAACTGCCTAACATAAAAGTACCAATAATTCTTTGAACTGATGGTAACTTTTATGTAGTTTTATTTTTTTTTTAATAATAATTTTGATTGAAAATGGTCGCCTTGCATGTGAAAAGCATAATTTGTTTATGACAATCACATGACTTGAACTATTTTAATAAAGATGAAATGACGGCGATGGTACAATATTTAGCGATTTATCACCTGCGTCAACCGTCAAATGGCCAAATGGTCACCTGACATATAAAAGCGAAGTGGTCAGCCCGGAACTGTTGATGACAGTCACATGGCTTAGGCTTTTATTATAGAGATTTATCCCCTGCGTCAAATACCAAAATGGTCGCTTGACATATAAAAGCGAAGTGGTCAGCCCGGAACTGTTGATGACAGTCACATGGCTTAGGCTTTTATTATAGAGATTCTGGAATTTCAACCGTGAACTCGATGAGGTGATTGTCTGTGCTGACGCCTCACGGTCTATCATGAAATGTTGAAACAAGTGTACAGAGAGGAATTTTTATCCCATTCACGCATATTTGAATGGTTTAGCCGTTTTCGGGATGGCCACGAAAGTGTGACACGCACACTGGACGGCCGCATTTCATATGCACGGCAGAAATAATTGACATACAGTAAAACCTCCCTAAAGTGACAACGTTCTGTTCCAATAAAAATGGGTCGCTCCGAGAGGGGGTCTCTAAATGGAGGTCATGTTTAAATCTAGATTTTAACTGTTGAAAAAGGGTAACAATTAATGTTACTAAAATTTATTTTCCACATTAGAAAAAAATATGAAAATTTAAGTATCAAAACAAAAGTTAATTACATAAGTTAATTAGTGCAGAGTTTAGAAAACTGAAGTTTGCTTTGATTTTACGGTTTTATCTTCTATAACTTTTATTTCCATGTCCTTTCAAAGTCCAGTAAATAAATGCAATTTTTTTTTTTTAATGGGAACAAATTATAACGACTTCATTAATTTAGTTCTTTGAGATTTTCCTGACAGAATATTGCAGGGGAGTTTATTGACCGTCATCCTTACTTTGCCATTAGAGTTAAATTCATTGCCTAAAAGGGCACAAAGGGGTTTAAACACTTAAAAGTTACCGGAATAATTGGGAGTTATTTCGAAACGTATTAAATGAATATGTATTTTATATAATATTTTCTGTAGTTATTAGATCGGTCCCGGAAATTATTGGCCGCACCTTGTATATTGATGTAAACATTGACTAGTTCTTGACCAAGAGTGGTCACAAATAGAATCCAATCCAAATGACCTGAAATTTCAACCAAATTTCATCTGTCAAAACGTGTACTAGATTTATTTAAGTAGTGAATTACAACTGCACTTTTTTAATTACAACTCCTGATACTATTATACCCCCACGGAGGGCACTCCCACCCCCTTAGGGCCTATATCCCTCGTGTTGATAAACGTCATAAACACAACCAACCTGATACTATTATAATAAGTATGATATCACTTAATTTCAACCTAAAAAAACAAGAAGGATCTACTAAATATGCTGTACCTGTGTCGCATCATTATACGTGTGTGTGTATGTATATCAATTGGTGCTTGTAGAGCCCCACTCATGTTATTATATCAATAAACGAAGTCCTGTCGCAGACTATCCGGTTTATCCGGTATTATACCGTGTATCCGGTATTTATTTTTAATTTTTTTTTTTAACCTTTAAATTCAAATATATAAAATTCGATGCTCTATTTTATTTAAATATATAAACCAAACTTTTATAAAAAATATTGGGGATTTTCATTGATATGGAATGCGCAGGGGGCATTTCGAAGATTTCTAAGACGACGCGTAAAATTACATTTTTTTCATAAAAATATTTTTTTTTTTTTTGTGATAAATGCATGCCATAATGCATATAATGTACCCTTGAATTAGGTGAAATTTACAGAAAATAAAAAAAATTATTTTTAAGGATTTTAAGATTTCTAAAGTTATGGATCCCAAGGTCCTGATTTCTACCGCCCTACCAGAGGCCGAGACGTTGTGCTCTCAAACCTGGTAGACGGGAGGTGTTGGGTTCGAACCCAATCGTGCCCGTCGGCCTAATGGTTCGAAGTTTTCCGTGGTTTTCTTCGAACCTTGGATAACCTTGCGTAAATACGGGTTAAGTTCCCTTAGAAAGACCCCCCACGGAGGTCACTCACCCTCGGGCCTATATCCCTCGTGCAGATAATCGGCCGTCATAAAATAACACCAAACACACACCTGATTTCTGCCAACCGAACATCCGTTACTAAATGTGGGATCCATCCGTACCATCCATGGCTTATATCCATTTAAAATTTACTCATTTAAAAAAAAAAAAAAAAACCTTAGCATGCAGCTTTTTTTCAATTAAAAACGGTTGTGTATCATTAGATTTTCCAATTTCTGACCAACATCAAAAGTACTGGTGCCTCTGATACACAATTTTTGATAGGTAAGGTGTCGTTTTTGATGTACGGAGTATCCATAATTAAACGAACCTACTTTAAAATTGTCTACAGACAAAACTAAAGGGATGGGAATTTGTTTAAGCTAAAAAATATATAAATAAAAATAGTTCAAAATTTCGCCACCAGAGGGAGATTTTTAATAAATCACACATTTAGCATTACGATAGTTTAGAAATTTTCTTTACAGGATGTTCATAATTAATCGACCCTATTTTAAAGTTGTCTACATACAAAACTATTGTTCGGTTGTTCTGCATGACTTTCATCATTTTCAGATACCATCTGGAATCTTAAGATAGCATGGCCGCAGTGTGTTCTGGGAAATGCTAGGAACATGTCGTGAAATGCTGTCTTTAGAATAAGGTTAAGTTAAAAAATAAAATTTCTAAACTATCGTAATGCTGAATGTGTAATACATTAAATATCGCCCTCTGGTAGCGGAATTTTCAAATATTTTTATTTATATATTTTTTAGCTTAAACAAATTCCCATCTCTTTATTATGTCTTTCAAAAAATTTCACAACTTTATGAACAATAGTTTTGTCTGTAGTCTGTAAACAACTTTAAAGTAGGGTCGTTTAATTATGGACACGCTGTACTCCCAAATGTCGTAATCTTTGTAAAATCCATGTAAAAAACATGAATTTAAAAATACTGTTAATATATAATTAAAAATAATAATTTATACTTAATTTGAATGATTTACATAAATTCCAACGTGGATTTAAGCAATATCGAGTTACTTTTAATATGACAAAACAGCAGCTGTATCGTGTTACTTTAAATATGACAAAAGTGGAAATCATATTTAAAACGGGTAAGTTTTCATGTTAATAAAATTAAACTCTTATTTCGCATCATTTAATTCGAAATTTTTAAAATATTCATTATCCAATGTTTCTAGGGATACGCTAAATTAATCTTTTCACTTAGTTTATTTTGTTTTTCATTTAAAATGCGCATTTCAACAAAGTAATTCAGTGATGTGTATTCATTGTTGCTTTGTTAATCATTGTTATTATACAATTTCCTTCAAAATTTTCTATTGATATTTAACAGGAAAATGCTTTGTATAGATTCACTATTATATATAATTAAAATACGATTTATCCTTTTGTCTAATTCTTTCTCTCTAGCATTAAAAATTTAAAAATAGCTGATAGTTCTACTGCTCAAAATTTTCGAATACTAATAAAAGAACGCTTTAATATCCATCTACTATTAAATATTATTAAAATATATTTTATCCTACTCCTTTACTTTTAAAAATTTAAAAATAGCTAGCCGTTCTAATATTCTAATTTGTATTTTAACGCAAAACTAGCACCGTTATTTTAAAGAGATTGGAAAATTAATAGACGGATCTTGTGCTATTTTTCAAAACTCCATCGCTTTGTGTAAGCAGAAGTTATTACAATTATAATCTATTTTTAGTAGTGTATAATTGATACGGAAGTACAATTAACTAAATTATGTAAAATAAACATCAAATACATGGCAGAAACGATTTCGTATCGAATCCGAATAGAGGATAATTAAACCAAATTGTTTGATTGTCAACGCGCTCGAATTTCACAATTAAATAACTCATTTTGACTGCTTTTCCAAACATGTGTCATTCTCTCTCCATAAGACGTCGTGCAGAATATGCTAATTATAAAGAAAGGCGAATCGTGTTTATTCAAAATGTCATTTAGACAAACTTTCTAAATGTCACTGAAATGTAGTTAACTGTTTAAAGGGTCTCAGCACTCTTAAAGTTGGGGAAAATGAAAAAAACCAGACAATTTTCAACATTTAATGTCTTAAAATGTATATGATTTGAAAACACTATTTTTATTGGGATTGAAAGATATAAGTATGTTCTTTCCTTTTATGTATAAGAAATTGCATGATGCAAAATTAGTATTTATAGGGGGCTCCAAACTGTCAGATATTTCTTGAGCAGAAAATTCGTATAACA
The DNA here is from genome assembly GCA_963932465.1 of Maratus speciosus. NCBI lineage: Eukaryota > Metazoa > Arthropoda > Arachnida > Araneae > Salticidae > Maratus > Maratus speciosus. The sequence continues at coordinate 575,133,147 of OZ010792.1, forward strand.
GCTTACGCGCACGATTACAAAATAAATATTGCAACTAGAATGAAACTTTTGGTGCCTAAATATACACCAGATACCGTCAACCGGGGGTTACTTTGGTCCTTGCGGGGTAACTTTGGTCCATCCCATAAAAAAAGATTTTATTCTTTGTATTGAACAAACAATACAAGAAAATTCGGAGTTTTTGCCCTTGAAAAATATTTTAGACCCTACTATAGGGTATTTGAATAGTTTGAGGGCAATTAAAAAGTTTTTAGAGGCAACACTGGATGTGTTTGTAAACAATTGTTTTCGTGTGTAGATTTTAACTTCCCAAACTTTCTATAGTGAGATAATCTGGATAAGAGACACAAATAAGGTAAGTGTCAAAATATTACCTTTAGTAACCTGTAACCCATGTGGTATCATAGTTTTTCCTTTAACTTTTTATTTTGACAGAAAATGTTTATGTTTTCATAAAACTAACATGAAAGCTAGTTTTTCGGGGCTACTTTGTACCAGGCCTTTTTTAGTCCGGAAGTAGCGCCAGTTACTAGGAAATGCCTTTTATACAAACAAATCTCTTAAAAAATGTATTAAGTAACATTTTTATCAAATGTTACTTTAGCAAAATATTACAGTAATTATTTTTGTTCCAGTTGCTGAGGATAACATGATGAAAACTGTTCCTCGGGTCTTTAATATTAACCTTCGGTTTATTGTATTTAAATGTTAAAAAAAAAAAAAAAAAAAAAAAAAAAAAAACATTTGTTTATCAAGTTTACAGTGTTAATTCATTAGCAGATCCTATTGCAATCAATTGCTAATTGATTTCAATATTCCAACATATGAATTGTATTCATTTTATATGAAAATAAGTGAATGGACCAAAGAATCTCCCAGCAGGAGCTAATTTGTTCCAGAACTTTAAAATTAGTTAAAAAATAAAAAATAATAAAAAATTGCCTCTTTAAAACCATACAGTTTGCTTCATTGTTTCCTGTTAATTGATTACAACTCCACTTTGACGTTGAAAAATCATATATATATTTTCTTTTATGATAGAAATGTGAGTGAAACCAGGAAAAAGTGCCCCAAAGTAGCACCCGTTTGATGGTAGTACTAATTACCCTGAACCTAAATAAATTTGTATTTAAATCGTTTTCATATTTTTAATACAAAGTTGTACTTAACTAATACATAATTTTGAAAATTTCAACAACATAACAACCAAAAAATACTTTTTTTTAACAATAAAAAGGAAATTTTAGGTTTAGTTTATACAGACTAACATGAAACGTATGTTTCGAAAATTTCATGAAGAAATATTCAGAAGTTGAGATATCGTGCGCGTTATGCCCAAAAACGCATTTGAAGAAAAATGACTTCAAAGTTTCGAAAACACCGCTTCAGCTATTGAGCGGGTATAATTCTAAAAGCCATAACTTCTGTTCTAAGGAGAATTTCAAGAAAACGATTATATTGAGATGTTAAAAAAAGATAGGAGTTGTTTAACATCTAAAAAAATTAAAATTTCAAAATTTTTGAAGTTTTAAGAGTTTTGAGACCCCTTAACTGACTTTCGTTGAAGGAAGTTGTACAGTCGTGGAAAAAAAATATGTAAACACCCCCTACTAACTCTGCGACTAATTATAATAGATGAAAGTTACTGGTACCAAACGATTGGAAATAAAGTCTACTTTTAAATGATGTATATGAAATTTGCTTAGGTGCCATCTACAAAACAAAACCAGATCAAACTTTGTTTTTCTCAATAACAACACCCTATTTTGACAATAAATTTTAAATCTTCGGTTCAAACTATGCCTAGAAACGAAATTTCAAATCATTTGGAGGATGGTACTGGTAGTTGGATGATAAGTTACTGAATTATAAACGAATTGAATATTTCCGAGTGAAAAAATGCCCAGGAAGGTAATCGAACCCAATTCCTTGGCTTATAGGGCCAATGCTCTACAGTTTGATAAAAATCCGTTCTGGAGATTGAGCTATTGTGGAAATCGTGAAAAATGCTGCATAGCAGCTCCACCTGTTGAGCGATTTACAGCAAAAACTAATCAGCACCAATTTATATCAGGGACTAACTGAATATAAATTTTTATTAAATTCCGTGCATTAGTTGTTCAGGTAAAGCGCCAGACATTTTGCAAAAACATGTTTTTCGTAATCTTTGACTCCTAAAACGTGTAAATCCGTCGAAAACCGGGATTCGAAAATTTTCACGAATCCAATACTTTCTTCTTGTAAGGATAGAAGAAAGTAAAAAATGGCCCTGCTAATTAAAAAGTCTGACTAATATTCTACATGTGCAATTTTTTTGGAGTGAAAATGTACGTTCCTGTTGAAGTAATCACTGTTTTCCAATTTGTGATTTCTATTCGAATATATATATATATCGTATAATTCAAAAATATTAAATTCGTATGATAACTTTACCAATCAGTTTGATTGTGTTAAAGTAATACTTCATCTACGTATCCATCGTTTATATGGAGTTCCCTTAACTGAGGTTTATTCTGTTGATCTGTCTACGTGACAGACGAGATGTTTCTACCAATAAGGTTATTTTAGCGAAATAGGCTCACCGGTTGTCGGCCCAGTTAGCTTAAACGGTAGAGTATTGGCCTTGTAAGACAAGGATCTGGGTTCGATTCCCGCCTGGGCACTTTTTCGCTCAATTGGAAATATTCAATTCGTATGATAACTTTACCAATCAGTTTGATTGTGTTAAAATAATAGAATTATAAACTTCCAAAATTTAAAGCTTCTAATGCTACAATACATTTTCATATTTTTATTAATATCTCCCGAAATTATAATCCTAATATGTTAATTTTTTTCTGTTTAATTATAATACTAAAAAACTCAAACATAAATACATTGAATTTGTTTTTTTTATATATATATTATATGAATTATGAAATTAATATTAAAAAAAAATATGAATTGACACATACAATTTTTTTGATAGATTTATGTTTATTTTGTCATGTTTGATGCAAAGTCTCAATTTCAAATTTTTCTTCCTAGTACTTTTCAAATTATGCTCAAAAAACGTCAAACTGGCGGTATATGAAGTCCAAAAAAGCCTAATTTGAAAAATATATATTTAAATATCCTCAAGCATTAAAAAGCAGAAAAACCAACGTTTATAAATGCACAAATAATACATGAAAAGCAGCAAACAGCTGTTTCGAATCTACTAGCGAGATTCTTCTTCAATGCAAGATAGGGTAAAAGGAACAGCGTGCTAGAAAAAGCAAGACTGAGCAAAAAAGGCTCAGCCTTGCTTTTTCTAGCACGCTGTTCCTTTTACCCTATCTTGCACTGTAGAAGAATCTCGCTAGTATATTCGAAACAGCTGTTTGCTGCTTTTCATGTATTATTTGTGCATTTATAAACGTTGGTTTTTCTGCTTTTTAATATTGTTGCACAAAAGCTTTATTTGCTATTTTTATCCTCAAGCATATTCGAATTCCGTTAAAATGTGAAATTTAAAAATCGCACGATGTATTTTAATAGATTTAACTAAATTTACGCAAAAGATTATGGTATCCAAAAACGCGTAAAAAGCAAATAAAACATTTTTATCTTAGCTTTTGGGATAAATATCAGCATCTATATAATACTATAGATATAATACTATAGAATAATCACTGGTCTAATTTCACGCTGATATTTCTATAAAAATACAGTAAAACGAAGTTCCAAAAACCAGAAAAACTTTGGGAAAGTATAAAAAGCAAAACCTTATCAAAAACAGTGTAATAAAATGGTTAAGACATAAACTGCTATTTCGAAGCATATGAAATTTGCGGCCATCTAGAGTTATCTTAACCCTTAAATGCCGTGTGTTGCCTTTGGGCAACATACCCAATTTAGGTTTCTAAAATCCTATTAGAATAATATTGAAGCTATAATGCCTAATGTTCCCAATAAAATACATTATGAAAGTATTATTAAATCGATTTTCAACATGTAGATGGCAGTACTTGTGCTGTTTAAGAATAAAGATAGATTTATTTTTTCAATTATTGCTACATGTTCTTTTTGTTTTGTTTTGAAGCTTGCGAAATACCCTATTTTGTTCTGTAGTGAGCAAGTAAAATTTATTTCTTATCATAGTTCTTAAAATTCTTGTGTGTTTAATATTATAAAATTTTATCAAGGAAAATTATTTTTTCGATTAAAGACCAATATTGCCGATTAGTAACAAGCTGTTTTTTAGCCGTAAACCATACTTAAAACAAAATATGATTTTTTTAAGTATTTTTCCCATATTTGCTTAAAAAATGAAATCCGAAAGCATTTAAAAAATTATTTTTGAAGAATCAGGCATTTAAGGGTTAAATTCATTACAGCCTGTGTTATTTGCGTTGTGTTGAAAAATCAAATGAGATTTCATAAATGGAAATATCATTGCTAAATCATAAACTAGCTAGCAAAGAAGCTTTCTTTGAAGATCATCCCTTGGCTCCGTTTGGTATTTTCCAAAATTTTGCATAGCCTGTGATATATTTGCCTAAAATCATGGAATTAACGTATCTTAACAATAAATTAACCCTTTATGTACTGAATTGTGACTTCATAAAAATTTTATCTTCTAAAGCATTTTTCGTGAATTGTTTAAATTATATTAGAAGATTTACATAATCATTTAATAAATTTTAGAAGAATTTTAGAAGGATTGGGGGATTTGGAAGGATTCATTAACTTTGAATTTATAGGGATTTTGTGCAATATTTATAACACCACTCACATCTTTTATTGTAAATACTTTTCATAGTATTTTGTAGAATTAGGAAATGTACAAATATAATGTTCTTAGAATAGAAATATAGAAATATTTCCTAATTGAAAAATCCTCTCCCCTCTCCCTCAATGCTGAAAAAGCTGAAAAGATGCAAAGACAAAAGAAATCATCCTTTTAAAACTATTTTTATTTTGTGTAACCAGTAATGCTTTTGGAACAAGATAAAGTAATAATGTATCTATAACTCACAATGTATCTAAACTGTATTACAAACAATCGATGTATTAAATGAATTTTATAACAAGTTATTTTAATGGTACTTATAAGTACCGTCAGTAGATAAAGGGTTAAATCTAACTATCAATGTTAGAAAAAAATCCAGAGCTACTTCATTGGTGAAAACATGTCGGCTAGTTCAAAAACTAGTGTGCAAAATAATTCAATTTCGAACATTCCGCAGCCATTTGGCTGTTTTCAATATTTTATGTAAGGCTCTCTATAGTTACGTTAACGTAATATCACCAAATCAAGAATGTTAATGGTGTTGAAATCTGTTTTTATTGGTAGGATAACTCCAATACTTCTTTGGTGAGAGTCAATCTCATGCTTATTCTACCTACAACAAATTGAATATAAATATTCAGAAACTTTAGTTTTGCAATTTTCCTATAATTTTATCGCTGACAAAGAACAAAACATTAGGAAATTCCATCAATCATCAATTTGTGAAGGAGAAAATTTCATTTACATTTAAAGTGTTGAGGCCTAATTAGGCCTAAAACATGCACTCAAGGCTAAAATTTGGAATAAATGCAAAATAAAATTGTAAAATAAATGTTTTGCTAACACAAAATGTGCAGTAACCCTCATAGCATGCATGGTCACGGTGACGTCGTTATGACGTCACTGTAAGTCACTGTGGTCACGTCACATCTGTGACCAAAATGCCACCACTCAGTGATGTCACATTGTGACTGAGATGTGAACTTCTTAGAAAACTTTAAAATATTACGAAAATTCTTCAAAACATATTATTTACTGCAAAATTATATTTTTCTAGCAATTAAACATTTGTGACGTCATTATTATGTCATTGCATATAACGTACGTCACGTCACATAAGTGACAAAAAAACCACCGTATTGTAAGTCGTAGTGCGACAAAAATATGAACTTTTAAAATCTTTGAAAATGAAGAGAAATATTTTGAACAGTATTTTAAACAGTCCCGAGTTACAGCGGCATAAGGAATGAAAATATATTAGTATATAGCAAATCGTAAATTCTGTTACGAAAGGGGGGGGGGACATAATATATAAAGTGCACGGTACAAGCATTAATAAACTAAATTTTCATGCTATATTTTATCAATTTGATATCTAAGACAGTGAAAGTATACTTTTTTCATTATTTCAATTTTATCTAGCATTGCAATTTAATATAATAATCCCTCACTGATTGTTATTATTATAAAAGTGTTTCTCGGAAAAATGGTACGTGCTGGAGCAATTTGATAACATATTTAGAATTAGGAGTATTAAATCTGTACACTTTACATATTAAGTTTGCAAGGAGGAATTTTTATTTTATTTTTTTTGCCAACCAGTGGTATTCGAAACACTTCTGCGGTTTCAAACTAAAAATTTTCTATTACAGTTAAGTCTGCAGCTTTTAATGAGCACGTATAAAGAGTCTTCAGAGTTTAGTCATATATGCATTTCTTGCTTTATAATTTGCATTCAAGTCATATTTTTTTCCGTTTAGTGTTTAACTATTTTAAGTAACTATTTTTTCAAAAGTTCTACTTCTTTCAGACTTTTTAAATAAAATTAACATTTTCCAAAAATAAAGAAATACACAAAATTTATGCTAAACCTATGATATAATTAATTATTCGTATTTCAAATTTGTTTTTTAGAGATATGACTTTAAAAAAAAGTTATTTTACAAATTGTTTTATTTTACAGAAAACGTGTGAAACAAACTTTACTTTAAAAAGAGGGGGCTTGGGGTTCATTATTACCATTAAATTCATTTTTACACATTTTAAAAATTTAAACAATGTTTTATCTATTAAACTCTAATTATGAATATTATTATTTTTATTATTATTAACAAAAAAGAAACTTTACAATACATTTTAACATAAATATTTGGTACTGATAAAAAGAAAAGGTAAAATACATTGGAAAATTCTTCAAATAGAAAATTTTAAATAAAGACACTCTCATTGCGCATTTAAGTTCCAAATCTATTGTGCCGAAATCGTCTGCGCGAGATATAATCACAGAAAAAAAAAGGGGGGGAAACGCGGGAAGCCAGGAAGTTACGTCACTGTTTAAAACATCGCCACTTCTACAATAGTTTTTTTAAGATAAAAGAATGACAGCTGCCAATTTAGGATATACGGATTTTATTATAGAAACATAAACGTAAGTCTTATTTAATTTAAATATTTTATTCCTGATGTGTTATGAGTTAAATAGTTTTATGTTATATTAATAAGAGACTGATCTGGAATGTTTTCAGAAGCAAAATTTTCCTATTCGATAAGGTGAATGAAAATATCTTAATCTGTCATCGCTTGGAAAAAAAAAAAAAAAAAAAGCTGCGCAGAGACTGATTTATGATTACATTCATAGGGAAATTAATGAAAACATCAATTTTTAGTTACTTGAGATTGAAAATGTGTTGCGACAATGATTTGGAGGTTATTTTCGGCATCTTACTGTTTTCTAATTACTAACTCTCATAGATTATATAGATATTCAATTATTATGATATTACGAAATTGTTTCAGATTAGAAATTAGCATTATACTGGGAAAATGTACTTTTACATATTACAGTAGTGAAACTTTTCAAAGAGTTTTCTTTTAGTGCTAATAATATTTTAAATTATTTTTTAAAATCTTAAATCTTCATACCAATGTTTTCAGATTTAACATTTGTCAAAATTATAAAACAATAGGAATTCCTTATAACATATGGAAAGATTTTTGAGATATTGTTAAAGCTAATAATGCATGTAATTCATCTATTATAGTTTGTTGTTGTTTAATAGTACAACTATAAATATTAATTATTATTTTTAGTGTTTTTCAAATTCGTATATTTATTTTTTAAATTGTATGTAAGCATTTTTTTTCAGTTTGTGATTTTAATCAAACATTTAATTATAGACATTTTGAATCGATTATTAAATTTTCTTCTATTATAAACTCATTTTCTACGTTTATGATACAAGTAATTATTGGCACTAAAAATTAAAATATGATATTTAAGCATTGAAATAAAGTGTTTTCCATGCCTGATAGGAAGTTATAGATTATACTGCTTTAGTATATATATTTTTTTAGGTTCATATAATAAAGGATACAAAGTTGAAAAGGGCTTATGACTTCGGTTTGTCTCTCCGTCTGTCCGTCTAGCAATCTGACCGCGCTCTAACTCTCGTAAATATAATCGGATTGCCCTGAAATTTTTGGATGTTATTGACGTTTACCATAGCACGGTCCCTATTTGTAATGAAGTTTGTAGCATGTTTAGTTCATTTACAAGACAGCCAAAAGTATTCCGTTACATTACGGCCTATGGGAAAAAAATCGTTTCAAATGATTTTTAAGGATTTTGCGCACGCTTTCAAAGAGAATAAAATTGATATGCATTTATGAAGCGCACTAAAATATGCATTCTGTTGACTATGCGATGCAAAGAATAGTTATTATTCATTTACAGGGCTAAAAAAGGAATTCCAATACATAATGATATAGGGATGGAGGGAATTGTTTGCTGTGTACTTTAATTATGTTAATCTGTTTCATATATAATGAAATTGATATACGTCGCTGAGGTTTACATACTATAAATAATTTCATGTATAATACGAATAATACGTATATAGCATTTACAGGGACAAATTATATAAAATGTTTCAGATACTATATTGTATCTGAAGTACTGTACATTAGCGATGACGGCTGGAAATGCATTTTTAGGTGCGTTCGTAATTATATAAATACGTAGCACCTATAGTCGTCGTTCAGTCCGTCTGTCTGTCCGTCCGTCCGCATATAACAGAGCAAAAACTACCCGACCGAATGATCTGAAATTTTTAATATATAATTGCTGCAAAATTTTGTCGAGCCATTTCCAATTTTATGAAAATCGGATGTATAGGTTAATTACAGGGACAGTCAAAAGTTTTTCTTTACATTACGGCCAATGGGAAAAATTATTGCAAGTGAATTTTAATGATGTTACAGACTTCCGAATGGTCTGAAATTTTTAATATATAATTGCTGCAAAATTTTTTTGAGCCATTTCAAATTTTATGAAAATCGGATGTATAGTTTAATTACAGGGACACCCAAAAGTTTTCCGTTACATTATGGCCAATGGGAAAAAATTATTGCAAATGCATTTTAATGATTTTACAGCCTTCCGAATGGTCTGAAATTTTTAATATATAATTGCTGCAAAATTTTGTTGAGCCATTTCAAATTTTATGAAAATCGGATGTATAGTTTAATTACAGGGACACCCAAAAGTTTTCCGTTACATTATGGCCAATGGAAAAAAATTATTGCAAATGCATTTTAATGATTTTACAGCCTTCCGAATGGTCTGAAATTTTAAATATATAATTGCTGCAAAATTTTGTCGAGCCATTTCAAATTTTATGAAAATCGAATGTATAGTTTAATTACAGGGACAGTCAAAAGTTTTCCGTTACATTACGGGGAATGGGGAAAAAATTATTGTAAGTGCATTTTAATGATGTTACAGACTATGCACTTATGAAGCGCAAAAAAATATACATTCAGTACAATATGGGGTGCAAAAAATAATTATAAAATTAGTTATAGTACGAACGCACCTCATTTGCCACGTTTGACGAGCAATTTCCAACTTGTTAATTATGATATGCGCTTTTATGACTCACTATATTTATGCATAGTATATGGTGTATATAAATGCTATAATTCCTATACAGGGCTACACAAAAGTATTCGTAAGTGTTACCGGGTATGGGCGCAAATCGCTTAAAGGTGGTTTTTAAATGAGTTATGCTTTTTTTCGCTGAACTGCATTTAATTTACTAAGAAATGTTTGTAAAATATAGATAAAATGATATACAGGGTCACGTAAAGGATTGGATACATGGCCGTCTATAAATTATAATTTCTGGAAATGTGATTTTAGCAGTTTTAAGAGTGTCTTAGTTTGAATTAAATTTTAACTAAATAGTGGCATGTAATAAAGGTTCTAGGCAAACTACAGGGTTGTACAAAACTATTCATGTATGTTTCCATGTATTAGCATAAATTGCTGAAAGAGAATTTCAACCTGTTAGGCGTTTTCTTGCTAAACTAAATTGTCCTATTATATAGTATATATACACTGAAAAAAATGGGTACTCAAAATTAAGTAAAAAGTACACAATTTTAAATGCGTCACATACTCAAAATTGCTCCAATCCATATGTACTTAAAGTTGAGAAACATATGTACTAATTTTTTATTCCATGGTTGTGATCAAATATGAATCGTTATGTCCTGCCCTCCCAATCCCCCCCCCCTAAAAATTAAAGTAAAAATGTACTGACATTTATTTCCCGTTCAAAGTTATTAACAAGAAACGCTTAATTGATTATTTATTAAGAAAAATAGCAAAATTCTTAACAAGATACTCAAATCGAATATTTTTATGACAAGAGCAATATTTCCAAGCACTTTTAAATCATTTTAAAATACTGTGCATAATTTAATATTTACATTAATAAACATCATTTATGCCGCCAAAATGAAATGAACCATTACAGGGTACAAAATTATTCGTTTGTTTGGGTTTGATAACATGTGATGCTTCAAAATAGAGAAACCATAGGTTCATTTTTGATCCAAAAATATTCAATTCGATATGAGTACATCGGTTTACTCATTTTTGAGTACTTGATTTTTTTCAGTGTATCAACCTACAGATCAAATACAGGGCTGTTCAAAAGAAATGGAAAACATATTTTGCTATGGACGGTAACTGCTGAAATCAGTTTTTCAAATGTTTTATGCGTTTTCTAAAATATTTACTTAGTTATCTTATTTACATTATTTCCCTAAATTACGATATCTTGTTAAAGCATTCAGGAAGTGTTGGAAAGTATTTTATAATCTATGCTTAACGCATGATTTATCTTACTTGTTTTTTCTATTTCCGAGATCAGTCTTTTCCTCTAAAACATACCAAATCTATTTAGCTCATATATATTCACAAAATGCAATGTACGCGGGAATAAAACATTTAAATAAATATGGCTTATCATACCGTTATATAAATAATAGTTATATTAATATCCGTTAGACTCCATGTTCGTATTTAATAAAACAATAAAAAATCACAACACATTAAAAAGCTTACCCATTCTAAATATCAAGCTTGAACTCAATATCAAGTTTAGAACTTAATAAAAAAATATGTCAGTAGATAAGCATTGTTTTTTTAAGTGCACTGTTAAAAATTTGCAGCATTCTGGCAGGTCATTTGACCGTTTTTTCCGAAAACGGTTACACAACTGGTAATTTAACACTATTCTGACCATATTATTGGCCATTGTATGGTCAGAATACAGTTAAATTATGATTATGAAACCGTTTTTTCAAAAAACGGTCGAATGACCTGCCAGAATGCTGCAAAATTTTTAACAGTGTGGAGAAATTAAAAATGTTTTAGAAGAAAAGTACTCCAAAATAGCGATATTTTGCTAAAAAGTACGGTAAAAAATAAAATTTTATATTTACAACAAAAGTTTACTTTAAAATTCATCGCAGTATTAATACTTAGACATTTTTCCAGAGAGAAAGATTCGCCTTATATACAATATTTCAAAGGAAAATCAAATTTGAAATTAATTGCTGAAAAGGCGCAAAAGCCAACCTAGTGAAAAAGATTCCATGCCGGGACACGAACCCGGACCGTCAGTATAGCACACTGGCATTCTACCGACTAAACCACATGGAACGACACCCAGCCTGTAAAATTTCTTACTATTACATGTTGGCAAGACTACAAACGCAGCACAAGATGGAATATTTATCGTAAGCCACCGACATGGGGTAAACACGAAACTTAATTAAATCCAGCATCGATTGAAACTATATTTATACTGGGAAATTTTTCCAGGAAGAAACATTCGCCTTGCATACAATATTTCAAATGAAAATCAAATTTCAAATTAATTGCTTAAAAGGCAATTTTAATTTGAAATATTGTATGCAAGGCGAATGGTTCTCTCTGGAAAATTTTCCAAGTATTAATATAGTTTCAATCGATGATGGATTTAATTAAGTTTCGTGTTTGCCGCATGTCAGTGGCTCACGATAAATATTCCATCTTGTGCTGCGTTTGTAGCCCTTGCAACATATAAGAGTGAGAAATTTTCCAGGCTGGGTATCGTTCCATGTGGTTTAGCCGGTAGAATGTCAATGCGCTATACTGATGGCCCGGGTTCAAGTCCCAGCATGGAATCTTTTTCACTATGTTCGCCTTTGCGCCTTTTAAGCAATTAATTTCAAAATTTGATTTTCATTTGAAATCGTCACAGTGTTTATGACAAGTTCGTCACAAATGACACATATTTCACAAATTGGTCACAGTGTGACTTCAAAGCATTGTCGCTTTCGTCACAGATTCGTCACAAAGTTAATGCCAAAATAGTCACAAATGACACACTTTTCACAAATTTGTCACACCGTGACTTCACAGAGTGGTCACAATGTGACGTCACAAACGACCTCTAAAACGGCCATGACGACCTCGTATTCTAATGACTATGACGTCACATCGACGGTCACAAAATCACAGTGTGACTTCACAACGACGTCGCCGTGACGTCACCATGTCTTACGGGAAAGTAGTAAACCAAACTAGGGGTATTCCAGAGGATCTGAAAACTGAAAGATTAACCCGTTTGGGACCATGGGTGCATATATGCACCCTCAAGCAGAGCATACAGAATTTGTTTTAGGCACCAGTAAGAAAGAAAAGTAATATTTAGTTTCTTTAATTACAGCATTTTCCTGATTGTTTAAGTAAAGTTAACTTTTTACCTTCTTCTATCTTCAATAGAAGAAAGTATTGTAATCGAAATTTTTTTCGACTTCCCGTTTTTGAAGGATATACACGTTTTAGGGGTCAGAGATCCCAAAAAACACGTTTATAGAAAGTGTCTGTTTGTCCGTGTGTCCGACTGTCTTTCGCCATTGTACCATCAAAAAATGTATGAAGTTTTGCATAGAATTGAACCAAATTTTTATTTTAAGTTTTTGGCTATAGCAAGCAGGACCTCCGTGAATTTGGAAAAAAATTCGCCGGTAGGGGGCGCTGTAATAGCGTTTTTGTGCGATTTTGAATATTGTATCATCGAAAAGTGTATGAATTTATGCATAGAATTGAACCAGAAAATTTTTTTTAAGTTATTGGTTATGGCAAGCAGGTCCTTCCTTAATTTGGAAAAAATTCGCCGGTAGGGAGCGCTGTAATAGCGATTTTTGTGCCATTTTGAATATTGCACCATCGAAAAGTGCATAAAGTTATGCATAGAATTAAACCAAATTTTTTGTGTTTGTTTTTGGTCATGGCACGAAGGTCTTCCCTGCATTTGGAAAAATTCCGTCGGAAGGAATTGCGATGTCTGTGCCATTTTCATTATTGTACTATCGAAAAGTGTATGAAGTTATGCATACAATTGAACCAAATTTTTTTGTGCATGTTTCTGGCTTTGGCCGACAGGTCCTCCTTGAATTTCGAAGTATTGCGCGGTAAAGGGGCTCTGTAATAGCGATTTTTGTATACTTTTCTTGATTTTTCGTACTTTTATTGTCCATCGGCGGCTCGTGCAGCGGCGGGAACTCGGCTAAGACGGCTGTTTGCAAACAGCTGATAACAACAGAATAAGGAAAATCTATTAATTTTAACAAATATCATGATATAGATTAACTCGTTTTTATAACGTTTAATTGACTGAAGCAGAAATTTAAGATGAAAATCAAAGTTGGTATAGTATTGAACTTATAATATTGAAGTATTACCATGTGTAACTAGTTTTTGAAATATTAAGATGTATAAGATAGAAGAAAGTTTTGGGATTGGCACATCCAACTAGTTTAAACGGAGTGGTGCAAACCGAATAAACTTTGTGTAAAAGACGCCGGTCCCGAACGGGCTAAAAAATGCATTCTGAACCACAATTTGATTTAAAAAAAGAAAAAAATGCAATCTCATTTATCCATAACCCAAAAACTCTATGATCGTATTTACCTCGAAAATGCTATTTCTGGGTAATTAGAATCATACACATGTATTAACATTATGCTTCGTCTGCATAACCATTTCCTCTTAAAAACAATCTTTTCCTAAATTTAAATCCATAGTTTTACCATTATCCATTTCAATATTCCTACAATTTTTTTACACAGGGCCTTTTTAACTAAAACCTTCTCACTTTAACGGACAAGGTTTTCCTTCGTGTTCTGGAAAAACAGTGATTACTCCAACAGGAACATACATTTTCACTCCAAAAAAAATTGCACAAGTAGAATATTAGTCAGACTTCTTAATTAGCATGGCCAATTTTTACTCGATTGCCAAGAAGGGTTATGTGTTTCACGCGTATCTGGGTATGTGGATTTCTTTATACCCTCGAAACATCCCAACGGCTGGATGGATTTTAATGAATGAGGTCTCTATCGATTCGTCTTAACCGTCCGATGGTTATAGGCAAGGTTTTGTTTTTATAAATTCAAAATGGCGGCCATAAAATACAAAGTGGCGGTGGAAACGAAAAAAATCTTTTACGCACCCTATTGAGTGGCCTATCATTGGATATGTCTTTCAAAATGAAGACCATGTTTCATTGACTATTTTACAGTCAGAAGCTCCGTTTAAATATTACACCGCCTGGAAATTGCGCAGGTAAGAACTCTAGCTTTACTGCAACTCTAACCTTCATCAAGCAAGTGTTTATATATAGGAACTAACAATTAAACACAACTGAAAATCATCAATACAAGTAAATAAAAAAAATAGGCAAGTAAAAAAAACAATTGTTTCACATTAATGAGAAATAAATAATTAGTTCGCTTTTTACGCAATCGGGTTTTTCGATTTTTCAAATTTAATTTTTATTTCTTATCTGTTACGCATTGCCCCTGAAGTGCCTCTGATCCCAATTACCCCTGATCCTAAATACCCATACCTCCCCTACTATTCTTCATATTAATATAATTTTTGGTATTGTTAGTCCGTTTTCTAAAAAAAATATTAAATGTAAAAAAACTTAATGTAGATTAAAGACGTGAGTTTCAAAACTTGCGTTATCCAGAAAATGAAATTTTGGGGAATCGCGAAAAACCTGTGAATACATTCATTGGTTTTCATTGTAAACAAGATTTTACAATGCCAGAAATACACGATAAAACTAGTTTTTTTAGGATTCCGTACTTTTAAAAGTAAAAACAGAACCTTTATAAGATCACTCCTGTGTCTGTCTGTCAGTCTGTCACAGCCATTTTACTCGTAAACTATGGAACGTGGAAAGTTCAAATTGGGGGAAGTAATAAAGACCCACATATGTAAAGATTATTAAAGATTCACAACTATATTTAGAAAAAATGTAGAGGGGCTAATTAATTTACTTGAAAAAAAAAAGTATTTTCTTTGTATATAGTGAGGGGTATCGAGTGAAAGCTTTCGTAACGCTTAACTCAAAAATACATTTCTTTTAATTTTAGATATTATAGTTTCAGAGATATCGTCGAATATGTAGTGCAAAAATATGTTCACCCCCCTCCCTCTATTTACGAATCTACTGAAGCTAAAATTATGAAAAAAATTAGAGATAGTAGACGTTAATTTAAACCTTGAAGGAAAATTATAGCGATTACCCTGGGTCACATAGTTTTTGAGAAAAGCGCATTTTTTCGTTGCATGCAAATTACGATTTACAGGCATTCAGCAAAGGCGTTGAGGAGCGCTGGAGGTACCTATCGTAGCAGAAGTATAAAAGCATTGTTGATCATGATTTTCAAAAAAAATCGTCTATAATTAGCCGAGATATTAACACTTAAAGACACTGACGGTTTCGACATGCATAAGAACAGGGGCGTACTTAACTCTATGTACCATCGGGTTTTAAAGCCTAGATAATAACTTTTAATGACATGTTTGTGTAATGCAATGCTCTGTAACAGTATAAAAGCAATGAACGTCAAATTGTTAAAAATAGACTAATTTAATTAGAATTCATCACACAAATACTATGGGATTCGCGAGTAGTTTGCGTTGAGTGGATCTCTCAATAAGCCTCCTGTGTCTTTAAAATTTAATTAAAAACTTATCTGGAGAAACGTGGCACGAACCAAGGCGGCGTTGCAACTTTTCGACCTCTTTTCGAAGCGCGCTTAGCACAATGCCAAGTTTAAACTTTGAACAAGGGTTTTGTTTTAGCTACACTGTAAAAAGAAAAGATTATTAATATGCTGAATTTAGTTTTATGAAATGCCAAATGAAGTTTAAATATGCACTACTTTTATTGTCAGTACCGAATTAAGTTCATCATAAGCAGATTAGGATCAGATTAAAAAAGTGTTATACAGAATAGCAATATTTCATATTATTTAGGCTTCATATTATCTCTTCGAACTTTTATGGTATACCCATTCATGCTTTTCTAGTATATACCAAGCTATACCGAACCCTACGTTGTATAGTTTTTTACAAAGTCTTATTATTCTTTTAGCAACGATTTTTACTTTCTTCTATGTTTACAAGAGGAAAGTATTGGATTCATGAAATTTTTCGAATTCCGATTTTCGACGGATTTACACGTTTTAGGGGTCAGAGATTCCAAAATGTCTGTCTGTCTGTCAGTCTGTCTGTGTGTGACACAAATTTTGTGGGCGCTCTATCTCAAGAACTAATGCACGGAATTTAATAAAAGTTTATATTCAGTTAGTACCTGATATTCATTGATGCTGATTAGTTTTTGGAGTAAATTGCTCAACAGGTGTCGCTGCTATGCTGCATCTTTCACAATTACCGCAATATAGCTCTATCTCAAGAACTAATGCACGGATTTCTATCAAACTGCAGATTAGGTTAGTCCTTGACATGAATTGATGATTTTTGCAGTTTGGTGTGAATCGTCCAACAGGTGGTGCTGCTATGCTGCGTTTTCGCGATTTCCGCAATAGCTCTATCTCAAGAATTAATGTACGGATTTTCACCAAACTTCAAATTCAATTCATCCTTGATATGAATTGGTAATATGTACGTTTTGGTGTAAATCGCCCAACAGGTGGCGCTGCTATGCTGCATTTTCCTGATTCTCGCAATAGCTCTATTTCAAGAACTAATGCACGAATATTCATCTAACTTAAGATACAGTTAGATGTTGACAAAAGTTGTTGCTGATTAGGTTTTAGTGTAAATCACCCAACAAGTGACTTTGTTATGATGCATTTTGAAGGATTTACACGACTTTAGCGATAGCCATATGTCAAGAACTAATGCACGGAATTTCATACCTTTACAATCCTCACGATGGGCATAGATTGCCATTTAAGTTTGGCACTGTGATAGTGAATTTTAAAGTATTAACATTTTTGCGATAGAAGACAGTTTTAGGATTGCCCCATCCGACTAGTTTTTAATGGAGTTAATAAATCATATATTTATTGTACGGAACCCTCTGAGCGCAAGTAATACTCGCACTTGACCGTTTATTTATTTATTTATTTTTGCAGATTGCAGCATTTTTTCGATATAGGTTCACCAATAGAATAGATTGATAGAGAAAACTCGATTTTTTAATTTTTGGATAAGGCGAGTTTTAAAATTCACGTCCTCAATTAAATACATGGTTTTTATCTTTATACAGGCATCCCCAGACTTACATAAGTAATGCGCGTTCCGTAAAGTTTTACGTAACTTTAATTTTACGTAAGTCGAATTTCTAATTTGCTTAGGTAAAATTTTGTAAGAAACTGCAATATTTATTTTGTATATATAGGTCAATATCTGAAAATTGGACAATTTGCGTCTACTGCCAATAATATTCCATCAGTTATACTAAAACCAAAAACTGAAAAATGTAATATATTGTAACATGTGTTATAACAATTACCAATGATAAATAGACATACGATGATGTATAAATAATTAATTTTAAGTTTTAAATAAATGAAATCATCATTTCAGTGCCTGCCATCAGGTACAAATATCCAATATTAAATGTAGTTGTAAAAATTTTTAAAAATATTTTTAACTTTTGCTATTATACATTTATACCTATATATATATATATATATATATATATATACAGTAAGGGAAAATATAATGCTCCTTTACTCGTATAGATTGCATAGTAAAATACTGTAGTAAATATATTTGTCCCTGAGGTTGACCATCATCTCAGTCCCTCTAACCACACATTTAGGTTAACAGATACTATGTGGCGCTGGCAGAATTATTTCCATTGCAACAGCAACTACAGTTCAACTATCCACCATAGATGAAGGTAAGTTGTTTTTCTCATTGTTTCATTTTTAGAAATATTTAGTTTTTGTTCTGAAAAGGGATGAGTATTTTTTTATAGCATCATTCATGTCTCCATATTTAACTTTTTATCTATAAAAATAAAGCTTATTGCAACTTTATTTATGTAACATACAAATGTCACATGGAATATTTAATCATTTACATGTGTTAAAAATGATTCAATAAAATGGCTGTGCAGTATTTAAGACAAAAACGTCACCTCAGTCCCCATCATCTCAGTCCCAATTATTAGACACTAATTATGGTGTTAACAGACACTTTCTTATCCTACGCATAAAATATACATCCGTGATCTCAAAATACTACAACAATCAAATGACAAAACGTGTATCATAGTATATAATTGTATTTGGAAGTTGGTACATTAATTCAAAAAAATAAAAATTCTGGAGTGAAATTGTCCAGTTTTCAGATATTGACCCATATGTATATATACATACATATATTATTTAAATCCTATTGTTTTATACACAAAGCATCATGCGACAGTATTTACTCTATATAAATTATAAAAGTGTGAAAAAATAAAAAAACAAACTTAAAAAATGCTTTTCAAATATCTTGGTGGAATACGGGATTTATAAATCTAACATTCATAAATTGATTTATAACAATTTTAATCTAAATCAAACGACTATAAAAATAAGAAATAATTAAAGAGAACTGATTTAACCTATTCTCCATGAATTTCTGATGGCAACACAAATGAATAACACTCACAAAATTAAATAATCCTTGATAAGCACAAACTGTATTTATTATGAATTAGAATTTAGATGACTGCTATGAATAACTCACAATAAAGATTAAGTTGTTTTATTATAGATTGGATTGCATATACCATTAAAAATATATCTAATATATAAACTATATTACGGTTGTGGTTTATATTTATATATTTTATTTATAAAATAAATATCAAAAGTATGCAACTGCGTATCAAACGCGCTAGTATGTTCACAAATGTAATTTTCGAGATTTATTACGTAACTGCGAATTTACGTAAGTCGGGAATGCCTGTATTTTGTAACCTGGGAAGTTTTGGTATATGGGCATTATCACAATCTTTTGACTTTTAAGACCCTGAATAATAATTTTTATTTTAGTACATATTCTTGTGGGGTTTTTTTTATTTCATAAACTGGGGAACATCCCATTGCATGACTGTATAACAATATTAACAAGATAAGTTTTGGACGATGTTGGGGGTCCAAATACCAGGAAATTCCTATATCGTCCCGTGTCCCTGATGCTGATTTTTAAGTTTGGAGCTGTCTGTATAAAATTGTTTCAATAAAAGTAATTCGACGTAATTTTTTTCCTTAACTGGGACTATTGTTTTATATAAATATGTAGCAAAAAATTAACTTGCACACGTTTTTACGGTTGTTATTTTTTTTTAAACTCCGTCCCTGGGTTTTAGATTCTTTACCGTCCCTCTTGTTAAAATTATACAGAAAATCACTTCAGATGCAGCCACACAATTTTTTCCGACTTTTTTCTCATACAGAAGTATGCTAAAGAAAGAATGGCTAAAATTCTTTGACAGAAAATTTACTGCAGAATTTAAATGAGCATTTAAATATCAATTTCAAGCATCGTGTTTTTATTGGTAGTTTTACCGTCCCCAAGGTTTATTCCTGCACTTTTCGAAGAACATATTTTTTTTTTAATGCAATGTAAATAACTGTTTCTAAAAATCAATGAACATTGTAGCTCTCACTTAGTTTTAACATGATTTGCCTAAAAATAGGTGGCAATTTTCCTTACCGTCCCATCCTTATAATCCCTTTTTCCCTTACCGTCCCTTTTTACCTATACCATCCCCTTTTTTCCTTCCGTCCCTTCTTTAAGACAATGTTATGCCAAAATTTTGCACTAAAAATACTACATTGTTATTATTTCTTATTTGAATGTCCTGTGAGTACTATGCAAATTCATTATAAGTAAAAATTTAAAAGAAAATAGAAAGTTCTAGTGGTAAAAAGGTAAGGAAAATTAAACTCGCAAATTTAACTTAAACCTCAGTTAAATAAAAAAAATTTTCGCTGCTGACCATTTTTTTCTTTATTTTGAATCATTAAGGCATTAGTCTATCAGATTAAAATGTTATTTTAGCAAGTTTAATTTCACCAGATTTTTATTACCGAAAGTCAAAAGATTGTGAAAATGACCCATATACCCATGTTTTTATAAAACAAAAACTAGTTGGATGTGCCAATCCCAAAACTTTCTTCTATCTTATGTCAATATTTCATTTTAATTAGTTTTATTAGTATTTTTATTAGAATTATGCATAACTTCATACACTTTTCGATAGGACTGTGGAGATTTCGCAAGCAACACCTGCATTAGACTGAGTGTCTCCGTATTTTCCGCTTCGAGATTAAAAAGGAAACGAGCCTTAACGAAGCTGCGTGAAGTGAAAATGCAGAAGAGGTAAAGAGAACGAAATGAGTTCGACGACGGAAGGTTTTGTTAAAAAAGAACGGAATATATTTCGGTGAAATAAGATTGAATATTTACACGACGTAAGAAAATCTCAGAAATATATTCGACGACGTCCTGAATTATAGACTTTAAGCTAATTAAAGAACGAGAAGAGTGTTTATATCTGTATTTTTTGTTCGTGTATTCGTCTAAGTAAATGTCAGTGTTCGTCCTAAAAGGGAGTTGTGAGTTATGTATGGAGTCTCACCCGCATAAATTGGCGTCAGAAGTGACAGTTAACCCACCAATATGATTAATTAGAGTTATTCATCCTACATATTCAAGCCGGATATTCTTCTAACGGTGAGTTCATTGCTATTATTTTATTATGAAGTTAGTTGAAATACCAGAACTGGAAGTTGCGTTTAAAAACGAACGAACGCATAAAATTAAATTGCTGCATAAATTCCTATTTGATGCTGACGGTGATCGCTCTAATAGAAAGAGAATACGTGATTTTACTGGTTTCGGTTTTCAAACCGACAGCACCGAATTCAAAAATAAAATAACTAAAGTTCAAACTGATTTTTCATTAAATGATCTGATTACAGTGTGCAATCTACTTTGTATTGATAATGAGGGATCTTTAAACGATCTCGCAACCCGATTAGTTATATACCTTTCGGACTTGACCTTACTACAAAATAATATTATACAAAATGAAAGTGACACTGACTCGGAACCCGAACTGCCTTCAAATAATATGACTTCAAGTAATAACACTGAATTATCAAATTTTGACAAACAACAGCAATTTCCAGTTCAAAGTTTTATGCCATCGTCTATGAATTTTACTGATATTGAAAGTGTAATACCTCCTTTCGATGGTAGTTCTTTTAGTGATATAAACGTATGGTTTAATAATTTTGAGGATGTTACTAATATGTTTAATTTATCTGACTTTCATAAATTCATATTTTGTAAAAGATCATTACGAGGAAAAGCCCAGTTATTAGCACAAACAGAATTTCATATTAATTCATATGACAAACTTAAACAACTCTTAATATCAGAATTTACCACCACTTATAATTCTGCCGAGTTACATGATATATTAAATAAACGAAAATTGCAAGAAAATGAATCAATAGAAGAATATTTTCTTATCATGAAACAAATATGCTCGCGTGGTAAAATCGAGGATTCCGCATTAATGCAATACATCATAAATGGTATACCCGACCCGGTTTTCAGAAAATCAATGTTATATGGATGCCAATCCATTGTAGAATTTAAGCAAAAGCTCAAAATTTATGACAAAATTCGACATGACTTTGAGAACACTAAATTTCGTAAAGTCAAACCTGAAATGCCAATGAAAGAGAAATCCTTTCGACCAAAATCTGATCTTTTTTGCTTTAATTGTGGTTTGTCGAATCATAAAAGTAGCCAATGCAGACATAAAGATAAAGGCCCTCGTTGTTTTAATTGTTCGAATTTTGGCCATAAATCGGCTCAATGTGATCAACCAAGGAGACCTAGAGTTAAGTCAGAACCCTCCAATGTTTCCACTGTCACGTCGAACACTTTCATGACCAAACAAGTCATTATTTCGTCTGTAAATGTTACATCATTGGTAGACACAGGTAGTGAAAGAAGTTTACTAAAGGAAAGTATTTATCGCAAACTCCCTACAATTTCGAACCTTGAACATTCAACTATCACATTAACTGGATTAGGAAATACTATAATCAAACCCCTAGGTTTTTTCTCTACGGACATTATGATAGATGATTTTAATTATACAACTAATGTTTATGTAGTCCCAGATTATTCCATATCTTTTGATCTTATTATTGGTACAGATATCATTCAACAAAGTATTTTAACAATTTCTGGAAATAATATTTCGATGCAAAAAATCGAGAAAAATGACGCTACGTCCAATAATTTTTTGATTAATATTGCTCATGTGTTAGACGATCTTAATCTTGATTTATCTCATATTACCGATGAAACAATACGTTCAAAAATTTCAGAACTTATTCAAAATTATTCTCCTAAAAAAATAAAGACAACTGATATTAAATTATCAATTCATCTGGAAAACGAAGAACCTGTTACTTGTCCTCCCAGGCGCTTGGCGCAAATAGAGAAAAACTTCGTCGAAAAACAAATTTCTGAGTGGCTCGAAAAAGGAATTATTCGTAAAAGCACTAGTAATTTTTCATCACCTATTGTCCTAGTAAAAAAGAAAGATGGTTCATATAGATTGTGTGTTGACTATAGGAAGTTAAATTCTAAAACACATAAACAACGTTTTCCCCTCCCAGTAATTGATGACATTATTGATCAGTTGCATTCTGCAAAAGTATTTACTACTCTTGACCTTAAAAATGCTTTTTTTCATGTCGAAGTAGAAGAAAATAGTAGAAAATATACTTCTTTCGTAACACATTCTGGTCAATTTGAATTCTTATATATGAATTATGGCCTTAGCGATGCACCGTTAGTGTTTCAAAGATATATTTATAACGTTTTTCGAGACCTCATTAATGAAAAAGTACTTATTGTCTATATGGATGACTTCATAATACCAGCTGAAAACGAAGTCGAAGGACTCCAGAAATTACAACGCGTCCTTACAACTGCATCCGAATATGGTTTAGAACTGAATCTCAAAAAATGCCACTTTTTACAACGAGAAATTGATTTTTTGGGTTACCACATTAAAAATGGTCAACTGCACCCATCCCCCTTAAAAACTAAAGCTGTCCTTAATTTCCCAGAACCTAAAAGTATAAAAGATGTACATTCATTTGTCGGATTAACTTCATATTTTCGTAAATTCATTCAAGATTACTCTTTAATAGCTAAGCCTTTAACAGATCTTCTTAGAAAGGACACTAAATTTCACTTTGGCGACCAGCAACGAAATGCATTTAATCAGCTGAAACACATCCTTTCTTCAGGTCCTGTTTTAAGCATTTATAACCCTAGTAACGAAACAGAAGTTCACTGTGATGCATCTATTGACGGTTACGGAGCAGTCCTCCTTCAAAAGTCTTCTATTGACAATCAATTTCACCCTGTCTATTTTATGAGCAAAAAAACCACAGATGCCGAACGTAAATATTCGAGTTATGAATTAGAAGTTTTAGCTGTCATAGAAGCCCTTAAAAAATTTCGCGTTTACATTCTAGGTATTCCTTTCAAGATAGTCACAGATTGCAACGCATTCGCCCTTACTATGAATAAAAAAGATCTTTGCACCAAGATTGCTCGATGGGCTTTAATGTTAGCTGACTATAACTATACAATCGAACACAGACAAGGTACACGCATGCGCCATGTCGACGCTTTAAGTAGAAATCCAATATGTATGGTCATTCAAGATAGTTTTACTACCAAAATCATACAATCACAGAACACTGACGAACATATACAGGCCATCAAAGAAATTTTGAAAACAAAGCCATATGACAACTATTTCCTTAAAAATAACGTTCTCTATAAAAATTATAAAGGTATCGATCTGATAGTTGTGCCGGATGAAATGCAGCTAAATGTCATTAAACACGTTCATGACAAAGGACATTTTGGCCGTAAACGCTGTGAAGAACTCCTTAACGAAGAATTTCTCATCCCTAATATGTCAAACAAAATTGATAAAATTATAGCAAATTGTGTAACATGCCTCTTGTATAATCGCAAACGTGGCAAACAAGAAGGTGAATTACATCCCTTACCTAAAGAAGAGACTCCTCTCCAAACCTACCACATTGATCATTTAGGCCCTCTTGAAACAACCAACAAAAATTATAAACATATCTTGTCTTTAATAGACGCATTTACTAAATTTGTCTGGTTGTATCCATGTAAAAGTACTTCTGCTACCGAAGTTATATCAAAACTACGACAACAAAGTCATACTTTTGGCAATCCTTCCATTATCATTAGCGATAAAGGTCCTGCATTTACAAGCAAAGAATTTGCTGATTATTGTCAAGATGAAAATATAAAGCACGAGACAGTTACAACTGGCCTTCCCCGTGCCAATGGTCAAGTAGAGCGACTTAATTCCACCATAATATCTGTAATCTCTAAAATGTCCAAAGACGAACCGACCAAATGGTTTAAACATGTTTCTAAAGTTCAACAAGTCATTAATTCAAGTTACCAAAGAAGCATTAAGAGAACACCGTTTGAAATATTATTTGGTACAAAAATGAAACAGAAAGAAGATGTACAAATTATTGACCTCTTAAACAGTGCAGTCGAAGAACAATTTATGAAAGACAGAGAAGAGCTCCGTAAAGAAGCCAAGAAGAATATTCTGGAAATTCAACAAGAAAACCGCAAGCACTATAATTTACGACGTAAGAAACCCCGTAAGTACAAGCTTGGTGACCTTGTAGCAATTAAGAGAACCCAGCAAGGACCAGGTTTAAAGTAGAAATCTAAATTCTTAGGTCCGTATAAAGTAATCAAAGTGAAGTCTAATGACACCTACGACGTAACGAAAATCTCATCAACTGAAGGACCGATAAATACTAGCTCCTGTGCTGAATACATGAAACCTTGGCCTGACGAAAACTGAAACTTAAAAAAAAAATACGATGTTACGCTACTTCAACTATGATGTGCAGATTAATTTTTCTTTTTCTCTTTTCCCCTAAGAACAGTTACTGGGTTTTGTTTTTTGTTTTTCAGATTCTATTTTACCACATGTCGCTGCGGCAGCTCCAGATGTCAGGACGGCCGCTTGTGGAGATTTCGCAAGCAACACCTGCATTAGACTGAGTGTCTCCGTATTTTCCGCTTCGAGATTAAAAAGAAAACGAGCCTTAACGAAGCTGCTTGAAGTGAAAATGCAGAAGAGGTAAAGAGAACGAAATGAGTTCGACGACGGAAGGTTTTGTTAAAAAAGAACGGAATATATTTCGGTGAAATAAGATTGAATATTTACACGACGTAAGAAAATCTCAGAAATATATTCGACGACGTCCTGAATTATAGACTTTAAGCTAATTAAAGAACGAGAAGAGTGTTTATATCTGTATTTTTTGTTCGTGTATTCGTCTAAGTAAATGTCAGTGTTCGTCCTAAAAGTGAGTTGTGAGTTATGTATGGAGTCTCACCCCCATAGTACAATATTGAAAATTGCACAAAAATCGCTATTACAACACCCCCCCTCAAGCTGAATTTTTCCAAATTCAGGGAGGACCTTCTTGCCATGGCCAAAAACATACACAAAAAATTTGGTTCAATTCTATGCATAACTTCGTACACTTGCCGATAGTACAATATTCAAAATGCACAAAAATCGTTATTATAGCGCCCCCTACCGACGGAATTTTTCCAAATTCAGGGAGAACCTTCTTGCCTTGGCCACAAACATATACAAAACATTTGGTTCAATTCTATGCCTAACTTCATACACTTTTCGATAGTACAATATTGAAAATTGCACAAAAATCGCTATTACAACACCCCCTTCTAGCGGAATTTTTCCAAATTCAGGGAGGACTTTCTTGCCACGGCCAAAAACATACACAAAAATTTGGTTCAATTCTATGCATAACTTCGTACACTTTTCCATAGTACAATATAGAAAATTGCACAAAAATCACTATTACAACAATCCCTTCTAGCGGAATTTTTTCCAAATTCAAGGAGGACTTTCTTGCCATGGCCAAAAACATGCACAAAAAATTTGGTTCAATTCTATGCAGAACTTTGTACACTTTTCGATGGTACAATATTCAAAATGCACAAAAATCGTTATTATAGCGCCCCCTACCGACGGAATATTTCCAAATTCAGGGAGAACCTTCTTGCACTGGCCACAAACATATACAAAACATTTGGTTCAATTCTATGCCTAACTTCATACACTTTTCGATAGTACAATATTGAAAGTTGCACAAAAATCGCTATTACAACACCCCCTTCTAGCGGAATTTTTCCAAATTCAAGGAGGACTTTCTTGCCATGGCCAAAAACATACACAAAAAATTTCGTTCAATTCTATGCATAACTTCGTACACTTTTCGATAGTAAAATATAGAAAATTGCACAAAAATCGCTATTACAACAATCCCTTCTAGCGGAATTTTTCCAAATTCAAGGAGAAAACTCTTGCCATGGCCAAAAACATGCACAAAAAATTTGGTTCAATTCTATGCAGAACTTCGTACACTTTTCGATGGTACAATATTCAAAATGCACAAAAATCGTTATTATAGCGCCCCCTACCGACGGAATTTTTCCAAATTCAGGGAGAACCTTCTTGCCTTGGCCACAAACATATACAAAACATTTGGTTCAATTCTATGCCTAACTTCATACACTTTTCGATAGTACAATATAGAAAATTGCACAAAAATCGCTATTACAACAATCCCTTCTAGCGGAATTTTTCCAAATTCAGGGAGGACTTTCTTGCCATGGCCAAAAACATACACAAAAAAATTGGTTCAATTCTATGCATAACTTCGTACACTCTTCGATGGTACAATATTGAAAATTGCACAAAAATCGCTATTACAACACCCCCTTCTAGCGGAATTTTTCCAAATTCAGGGAGGACTTTCTTGCCATAGCCAAAAATATACACAAAAAATTTGGTTCAATTCTATGCATAACTTCGTACACTTTTCGATAGTACAATATAGAAAATTGCACAAAAATCGCTATTACAACAATCCCTTCTAGCGGAATTTTTCCAAATTCAAGGAGGACTTTCTTGCCATGGCCAAAAACATGCACAAAAAATTTGGTTCAATTCTATGCAGAACTTCGTACACTTTTCGATGGTACAATATTCAAAATGCACAAAAATCGTTATTATAGCGCCCCCTACCGACGGAATTTTTCCAAATTCAGGGAGAACCTTCTTGCCTTGGCCACAAACATATACAAAACATTTGGTTCAATTCTATGCCTAACTTCATACACTTTTCGATAGTACAATATAGAAAATTGCACAAAAATCGCTATTACAACAATCCCTTCTAGCGGAATTTTTCCAAATTCAGGGAGGACCTTCTTGCCATGGCCAAAAACATACACAAAAAATTTGGTTCAATTCTATGCATAACTTCGTACACTTTCCGATGGTACAATATTCAAAATGCACAAAAATCGTTATTATAGCGCCCCCTACCGACGGAATTTTTCCAAATTCAGGGAGAACCTTCTTGCCTTGGCCACAAACATATACAAAACATTTGGTTCAATTCTATGCCTAACTTCATACACTTTTCGATAGTACAATATTGAAAATTGCACAAAAATCGCTATTACAACACCCCCTTCTAGCGGAATTTTTCCAAATTCAGGGAGGACTTTCTTGCCATGGCCAAAAACATACACAAAAAAT
Organism: Maratus speciosus; assembly: GCA_963932465.1. Classification (NCBI taxonomy): domain Eukaryota; kingdom Metazoa; phylum Arthropoda; class Arachnida; order Araneae; family Salticidae; genus Maratus; species Maratus speciosus. The sequence goes on from OZ010792.1 coordinate 575,161,323, forward strand.
TTGGTTCAATTCTATGCATAACTTCGTACACTTTTCGATGGTACAATATTGAAAATTGCACAAAAATCGCTATTACAACACCCCCTTCTAGCGGAATTTTTCCAAATTCAGGGAGGACTTTCTTGCCATAGCCAAAAACATACACAAAAAATTTGGTTCAATTCTATGCATAACTTCATACACTTTTCGATAGTACAATATAGAAAATTGCACAAAAATCGCTATTACAACACCCCCTTCTAGCGGAATTTTTCCAAATTCAAGGAGGACTTTCTTGCCATGGCCAAAAACATGCACAAAAAATTTGGTTCAATTCTATGCAGAACTTCGTACACTTTTCGATAGTACAATACTGAAAATTGCACAAAAATCGCTATTACAACACCCCCTTCTTGCGGAATTTTTCCAAATTCAGGGAAGACTTTCTTGCCATGGCCAAAAACATACACAAAAAATTTGGTTCAATTCTATGCATAACTTCGTACACTTTTCGATGGTACAGTATTCAAAATGCACAAAAATCGTTATTATAGCGCCCCTACCGACGGAATATTTCCAAATTCAGGGAGGACCTTCTTGCCTTGGTCACAAACATACACAAAAAATTTGGTTCAATTCTATGCATAACTTCATACACTTTTCGATGTTACAATATTCAAAATGCACAAAAGTCGCTATTACAGCTCCCCCTACCGGCGTATTTTTTCCAAACTAATGGAGGATCTGCTTAGCATAGCCAAAAACTTTTTTAAAAAAAATTGGTTCAATTCTATGCATAACTTCATACAATTTTTGATGGTACAATGGCGACACACGGACAGACAGACATTTTGCATAAACATGTTTTCTGTGATCTCTGACCCCTAAAACGTGTAAATCCGTCGAAAACCGGAAATCGGAAAAAACTTCGATTACAATACTTTCTTCTATTGAAGATAGAAGATAGAAGAAAGTAATAAAATTAATAGCAAAAATTTCTCACCTTAAATTTAATTCCTTAAAAGAGCTTATGAAAAAAACGAAGAAAACACCTGCCATTCATTTTTTTATTTTCGGCTATAACGCAACAATTGTACAATGTACAGTATTTCTGAAAGAGGTCGAGGAAATCGGAAACTGACCAATCATTGCGAAACTGTGCAAAGCTTTAGTAATTTGACGCTGCGAATAAATTACGGATCAGACAATTTTGAAATCCTCTATGAACATGAAAACCGTATTGATCATTTTTTCCCTACAAAAAATTTTTTTGTAGAGGTTGTATCACGTTTCCTCTTGGGCAACTGTAACATCGTCAGAAGCATCATTAAATCTTGCAAGAATGTGTAACATTATTTCGCAACAATAAATTTCGAAATTAATTGCTTTGTTAATAGATTTTTAATCTTTATTATGTGAGCTGAAGAGGTTTGTGAATAAAAATTTCAGAGATTTTCAGCTTACACTGTTAAAAGTTTTTATCTGGTTTGAACCAAGTTTTAGTGATCGCAATTTTTTGGGGATATCATCTCACATTTATCCTAATATGCTAATATTAAAAAAAAAAAAATGAAAATGAAAATGAAAATAATAGGGCTCATGATTATCTTGATTTGAAAATAAACATTTCAAATGTTATACACATTTCCAGAGCCGTCTTTAGGGGGTGTGCGACAGGTGCGGCCGCACAAGGCCACGCGCTCGAAAAAAATAAAAAATTAATACAAAATAGCTAAATATTTGTTATTCATTTTATTGTGAGTTATTTTCTAAAAACAAATTACACGTGTAAACATGCTTATTTTTAAAATGTAAACGGTTTTATGAATAAAAATGTTTGGTGCAAGTTGTGAATGTTAGAGAAGAGAACAGATTGTTTGCGGCTTATATTCAATTTGAAGGAATTATTATAGTGTAGTTAAGGCAGCACCATGGGTATAATGAATATTGTTGTGGTTACGTACAACCACTGCCATTTTTTTATTTAATTTAATTTAGGAAATATTTTTATTAATCTATTATTCATTTAATTTTATTATTCGCATTCTAAAATTATTTTAATTCCTTCCTTTTTTTCAAACTTCCCCAGTAAGCTTTTCTTTCTGGCGTAACATTTCGTTTCATTTTAAAATTATAAACATAGTTCTTAAATCTGTACTTCCGGTAAAAGATTTCTCTGGAACATTCCATAACTTTTTATTTCTGAAGTCATTTCCTCTTTGTAGCCCCGCCCCTAGCCAATCATATTTAAATCAGTTTAATACGTAATTTCAAAATTTGTAACACTTTACCACTATTTGGCATCTTATCTTAATGAAATTTCTAAAATTTTCCTCTAAATAAGGCCGTTTTCATGTGCTTTAGCATTGCAATTTATGCCAACGCAGGGCTCTTGTATAACCATACAAGGCGGAACAAACGTTCCGCCAAATTGTCGTGTTTCAAGTATTATCGCAACCCCTTTCCTCCCCTTCTACGCAGAGATTAAGCACGGTTTCATTAGAGTTCTGACAACAAGCGCAGAAATGGGTGGCGGCCCCTCGCCCTTCTGCAAAAATAAACGGATCTTGTGCGTACAGCAAAAATGGTAAAAGTGAAAGAATATTTTTCTAAGATTGTGTGATCGGCTGCATAGTTTCTTGTGTTTTGTGGCGAGATCTTTTATCAGTTCCTGTAATATTGATTCTTCAGTAATATGTGGATAAATATCCTGCTGATGGCTGTATCGTTATTTTTTCATTCAAATGGTGCTTTCGTTAGGAGTCGTAGAATTCGATTGCTGAGAAATCATATAAAAGCCTTGTCTTTTTAGACATGTCCCTCCACAATCCCCAGGAGAAAATATATTACATTTTTCTCGAAAATAAGTGGCTCTTAAAAAAATAGATTTGTGTATTTTTCATCATGAAAAAGGTACATCTAAAAAATAAGAGTTGTCGTTTATAAATATGCTCTTTGTTTTCCAAGAGAGTTTCATCAAAAATAAAGATATTTTCGTTGATGATTATCGTCTGTGCATGTTCTTTTACTAATGCGTCTACTACTGCTTTTTTGTTCCAGGTCAGTACAGGTAATGCTTTTGCTTTTATTTTTTGTTCTTGATTATCAAATATATGAGAAATGAGTACAGAATTATTTTAATTAATGACTGTTATGTCAGAGTGCTCTTTTGTGGCTACAGCACAGTGTAAATGACACTATACTGATTGATAACGAGAAATGATTTTTGGATTATTAAATAGAATTTCAGTATTTAAAAATAACTATACGATATTATTCTTTCCCCTCCTATCATCCAACCATCACAAATATTGAAAGGTGTTCTTAGTAGATTGGTACCGATGATGATTCTGACAAAATGCTCACCCTTAATTTAATGATTAATTGTAATGTAACGACACAGATTTGATTTCCATCTTATGTAATCAAGTTTCAATTTTTTATTATAGGAGTATTGATGTTTTCCTGTGCACACGCATACATATATCCCATCGCGTAAACATGATAAAAAGGTCGGATTAGTTCAAACCCCGTTCCCCAAACCCCTGAGGCTAAAGTAAAGATTTAAAGATTCCAAAAAATGTGAAAGTTTAATTTTTAAACTGTTATGAAGAAAAAGAAAATTTGAGGAAATATTGATTTTGACTCCGATTTTTTCTATTTTTAAACTCCCTTATTAAATAAAAGATATCAACCTGTTTAATGTTTGCTAATTAAATAAAAAACTTCAAAAAAGTTATAATTAAAGAAATAATTGAGTTTAAAAATCAAAAGTTTCATCTTTATCACATTTGTTACTGTCATAATATGAAGTGGATTGAACGTGTAATTTAATCGATTAATCCTTTGGCTACGAATTTATTTTTTATTAGAAATTTCTGCAACTGGCGACTTTTTTTTTTTTTTAATTTTATTCGTAGCACGTGCCGAAATTTTCAGACGAAGATACAGACTGGTCCACAAAAAACTAACCAGAGTCCGGTGTAAAAATAAAATAAAAGCTCAATCACTGCCTGAGTTGAGCAAAAATCACTAAAATCAGGCCCGACCCGACCCAATTCCTACACAGAATTCCGATATTTGTTAGCCAGAATTCTATTACAATTAAACACTCTTTAAACGGATTTTGCATACATATCCAAGCAAACATTTTAAATTACAGCATTTTTCAGATTATATGTCATAACTGAAGCTTTGTAAACGAAAAAGGTAGATTTTTAAATATATCCCCCTTTTATTTATTAAGCCAAAATAAATTTCTGAAGATTCCGTTAACAAATATACAGTCAAGCAAAAGAGAGAAAGAAAAAATGAGAGGGAGAAAAAGAGAGAGAAAGAGAGCACTCCATACTTTTTAATGACCAAGCTACGCGAAGACATGTCAGAGGTACCATTCGACTCGGAATTTTGCTTACTTTCCGAATATAAATAAAAAAAATTTAAATAAAGGTTGTCTATATATTAAAAAATTGTACCAACTTTTGATTTTCAAATAGTAACATTCACTTTTGATATCTGTTTCTTGAATGACGGCAGCTCGGTAGAAAGTATTGTTTATATTCTTTTACTTAAATCTTCATAGACAAGAAAATGTATTAGAAGTTTATCCATAAATGTAGAAAAAAATATGTCATACAAGAAGGTGTATCTAGAATATTGCCAGAAAAATTATACAGAAAATTTTAGTGTAAAACAAATTCACTTTATATTTTCCGATTACTCTCTAACGTTTTTTTATTCTGTGGATGTTTTGATAGCAGGAGATGGTGCCTTTAGGTTTAGACCATCAAAAAGTAAAATTTATCACTATATCTCTAAAGCAAATTATTAGAATAAGCTGTAAACTTATATACTCGTTTTTTTTTTTTCAATTGTGGTTCGTTTTTTGTAAAAATGAATGCCTATCATAATTAATAATTTTTAATATCGTTAGTAATTTTCATGATTCAAAAAGCATTACTGAAAGGAAAACAGTGCCTGAAATACCTTTGCATCTATTAATTTTAACAACATAAAAAATATATCGGATGGTTTTGGGAAGATAATAAATAAAAGTTTGTCGCGTGAATTAACATTAGCATCCTCAAACTTTTCACTCATATAATTCTACGATGATTTAAGAAAGATATACAATCGGTGATTTTTTTTTTACGGTGTACCTTGATAAAATGAACTAAAAAGAGTGTCAAAGGTGGGTGTTACAATTGGAAAATTCAAAGTCGATACAAATTTTAATGTGTACCTTTGTTTTTAAATTTGTATTCAAATTCGAAAAGTAGACATAATACCCAGTCGAACAGTACCTTTCGCACCTGTCTGCGACAATTTTACGATTAAAAATTATGTTGACGTTTCTTCTTTCAATTTTAACAACGGTACAATATCACCAATTTACCGAAAAAAGAAGTGCCGCTCCGGTAACAATGAATTCCCGGCCCGTCCCAAATCCGCAGAAAATCTACAGAAAAAAAAAAAAAAAAACAGCCCGAGCACAGCCCGCATATTGTGAAAGGAAACTGGTCCGAGTCTGTAGGTTGCATTGTCGGAGGTAGTGTTGCCAATTTATCGAATTTTTTTATTCAAAATATCTACCAAAATTTCCGAATAGTTACATTCACTTTATTAAACCACAGAACGTCTATTATTAAATAAATAGCAAATTATCAATCAAAATTTCTGGTTGATCATCAAAAAACCCAGCCATGTTCGCAACATTGGTGCAAATGGGAGAGTATTGATTAGTTTAGAAGTGAAGGGCTTCCCGAAAGTTCTTGCACTCGGCCTCGCTTTCGCTAAGGACGGCTCTGCACATTTCAATCTACAATAAACGGGATAACTTTAGTTTTGAAGTTAACCAATTAGTTAACTGGAGTTCAAATATGCCTAAACGCATTTGCATCAATATTATCAAAGGTCAGAATTTTAGCTACTATAAACTCTGTTCAAATAAAAATTCATTTTTAAAAGAACATTTTCATTTAACCAGTATTTTGTCGAGTGATTTCAAATTTTATGAAAATCGGATTCATAGTTTAATTACAAGAACAATCAAAAGTATTCCGTTACATTACGGTCAATGGGAAAAAATTATTTCAAGTGCATTTTAATGAAGTTACAGCCTTTCGAACAGAATGAAATGGACATGCACTTATGAAGTACACTGAAATATACATTCAGTATAATATGCGGTGTAAAAAAAGTATTTCTAAAACTTGCTATAGTACGAACGCACCTCATTTGCCACGTTTGACGTGCAATTTCCAACTTGTTAATATAAATTCGGATTTAATATTAATAGAACGCATGCGCATGCGTGCTGGGAATGAAAGGAATTTCTCCCTCTTTTTCAGGCTTTCGGAAAAAATTTACGGGTAAAACATGTTTTCTAGGAGTACGGGAATTATTTGTTAAATAAACGGTCAAGTGCGAGCATTACTCGCGTACAGAGGGTTCCGTAGAATAAATATATGAATTTGTAATTGTATTATATAAAAAAAAACGTTGCTAAAAGAATACTAAGACTTTGTAAAAAACTATACAACGTAGGGTTGGGTATAACTGGTATACAGGGTGTCCGGTCTCAACGGTGTCCAATGGCTAATTCCTAAACCGTTAGTCATAGACATATAGTTCCAATTACAAAAATGTTTTAAATCAGGTAAAGAAATATTTTAAATGCGATTTGATTCAATAAAAACATTTCTTAAAAAATTACGAAATTTAAATTTTTATACGGTCCCCCGGTCTTACAAGTTATATTTAGTGAAATTTTCCTTTTACACTGACAAGTAATACAAAAAAAGTCCCGTTATTCTACGATTAAAATTGGCCGAGTAATAGCTGTTTAAAGTTGGAGCATATTTTTTGCTGCAAATTAGGGGTCATTCACAAATTTAGTCGAAATATAATTTCGTCAGATATAAAAAATGTTTGGGAGTAAAATTAACATTGCAATATAAATATGAAATATTTAATCACTCTGGCATATTAATGGAAAATATACAATTTGTAATAAGCATTTAAGAAGAAAGAAAAAACAGAATTTTTGTTAAATAAAATGATTCTAAATTAACGGCCTCAATTCTTTACAAAATGATACGTATTTTAAAATATTATTAGGTTTCACAAGCCTGCAAAAGTTGGGTTATGTCATGTTTTTTAGTTTTTGATAATTGATTCTTATGTATTCTGTACCGCTGAATCCGAAATTGACCTTCATTTTTAACTCTCATATCAGGATTTTTCGCAAGTTGCAAATTTTAAAGTTAAGAAGTTCAATGTTAAAATTGAATTTCCTCCCCCATCTCATCTGACCACTCAGCTGTTTAGCTGTAAGAATCCCAGGATAAGCAAAAATATCGAATAAATTTTTTAATCGAATAAAATAAAATAAAATAAAAAACGTTTTACATATGTTTTCTAGTATGAGATTTTCGTTATATTTTAACTTGCACATTTGCGATTTGCAAAAAAATTCTAACGTGATGGTTAAAAATGAAGGTCATTTTCAGATTCAGTGCTAAAAAGGGCGTAAAAATCAATTATCAAAAGTTAAAAAACACAACCATCTCCTCTACTTTATAGTATTCGATTTTTGTTATTCTTTAAATTTGAAAATTTATGATTTGCGAAATATCCTGACATGATGGTTAAAAATTAAGGTAATTTTCGAATTTAGTGCTGAAAAACACATAAAAGTTTAAAAACCCAACAATCGCAGTCTTGTATTATCTAATCTAAAACTTTTTCTTAAACTCCTTGGCAGAAATCTATCCGAAATTTTTTGTGTTATCCTGTAAAATAAGTATAAATGGTAACCACCGAAAATCTTAATAATATTAGATTGTTATCGGATTTGCGCCAGTATGTAAAATGCAATCTCGATCGGATATTTAAAAGTGGGTTAAAGTTCGAGTACAAATTTTGAACTGGAAAAACATGCATACAATTGTTGAAGTAACATAAAAACTTATAAAATAACATAATTTTTGTTAAAAGAAATCATAAGAGAAACAGTCTCAAATCCTGACAAAATAAAACATATGTTATTTTAGCCAATTTGAGACTTAATCATAATACTTGTAGGATTTTTTTTTCAAAGCGCAGAACACGTGAAGTAAGATCTTCGAATACTTTAAACACTTGGTATATGATCCCTCAAAGCCAAGCCGAACGCATTTTATTTCAGAGTAGAAAAGTGGCATAAGTCATGCATTTTTAAAGTTTTATAACTCGCTCAATTTTAGCGTTATATGAATGGGACTTTTTTTGCCTTACTTGTCAGTGTAATAGAAAAAAATTACTAAATATAACTTATAGGACCGGGAGACCGTATAAAAATTTAAGTTTCGTAATTTTTTCAGAAATGTTTTTATTGACCGAAATCGCTTTTAAAATGTTTCTTTAACTGATTTAAAACATTTTTGTAATTGGAACTATATATCTATGACTAACGGTTTAGGAATTAGCCACTGGACACCGTTGAGACCGGACATCCTGTATATTAGAAAAATGTAAATGGGTATACCATGAAAGTTCAAAGAGATATGGAACCTAAATAATATCAAATATAGCTATTCGTATAACTCTTTTTTTAATATTATCCTAATCTGTTTATGATGAACTTAATTCGGTACTGACAATAAAAGCAGTGCATAGTTAAACTTCATTTGGCATTTCATGAAACTAAATTCAGCGTACTAATAACCTTTATTTCTACGGTGTATACAAAATAAAACCTTTGTTCAAAGTTTAAATTTGACATTGTGCTAAGCGAGCTTCGAATTGAGGTCTCAAAGTTGCAACGCCGCCTTGGTCAGTGTCGCGTTTTTCCAGATAGGTGTTTAATTAACTTTTAAAGTCACTCGAGGCGTATTGAGAGATACAATCAATGCAAACTATTGCGAATCCCACAGTATTTATGCAATTCATTCTAATTAAATCTTTCGAGGGCGATGCCCTTAAAAAACGGACACCTAATTTTAATTCCAAAACAGACAAATGGCACCAAGAATATTTAATTAAAATTTTCCTTTTATCATGTACATGAAAATAAGCATGTTCGCATTTTCTAATAAATTCGTTTATAAATTCTGGTGTCAGTTCATTATTTCATAAGTTTATAAATAGAATTACTCCGTGCCGGAAAGGATTAAGTGGTCGCAGGACTCTTAAAGCTTCAAAATTTAAGAAATTTTATTTTTTTTTAGATGTTAAACTCCTATCTTTTCTAAATATTTTGATATAATTGTTTCCTTGAAATTCCCATTAGAACAGAAGTTTTGGCTTTTAGAATTATACCCGGTCAATAGCTGAAGCGGCGTTTCCGAAACTTTAAAGTCATTATTTTCCAAATGGCGTTTTTTGGGCATAACGCGCAAGATACCTCAAAAACTTCTCAATATTTTTGCATGAAATTTTCAAAACATATATTTCATGTTAGTCTGTATCAACTGAACCTAAAATTTCCTTTTTATTGTTCAAAAAAATATTTTTTTAGGTGATTTTACTGTTGAAATTTTCAAAATTTTGTATTAGCTAAATTCAACATTTCATTAAAAATATAAAAATGCTTTAAATACAAATTTATTTAAGTTCAGGGAAATTATTATAGTAAGTACCGAAATTTTCATTCTAGTTGCAATATTTATTTTGTAATCCTGCGCGTAAACTGTTATGCCAATTTTTTGTTCGACAAATGTCTAACAGTTTCGAGCCCCCTATAAATACTAATTCTGTATCTTGCAATTTTTTTAATACATGAAACGAAAGAACATACTTATATGAGGTAGGATTCAAAAGTTCCCGGGCTGACTCTATAACTGTAATAATATTACCAATTTCATTGCTGAAACACATCCGCCTTCGAAATAAGATCCTTGCGCAACAACACACTTTTGCCATCGGCTGTAAAGGTCATCGAAGCACTTCTGGAATCCATATTTAGCCATGTCCTTTAAATCAGCCTGCGATGCACTTTTAACTTCATCTGAAGATTGAAATTGACGACCCTGCAAACGACTCGCAGTTCAGGAAACAGGCTAAAGTCGCAGTTTGAGAGATCAGGGGAGTAAGGAGGATGTGGCAAAACAGTTGTTTTCGTTTTCGTTAGGAAGTCACCGACGACTAGGGATCGGTGTACAGGAACGTTGTCATGCAAAAGCACCCATGACTGCTCAGCCCACAAATTTGGCCTCTTCTTCAAGGACCGACTCACATTAACGACGCAGGATGTCTACATAGAGTTCTTTATTGACAGTGCGTCCTTCAGGGATAAATTCCAGATGCACAATGCCCTGGATATCGATGAATACCTTTAACATGACCTTCCCTTTAGAGCGATCTTGGCGGAATTTCTTCTTCCGTGGTGATTTCCAAGTTGCTGATGCTCTCTTGGATTGCGGATCGTATAAAAAACACCATTTCCAGTCTCCAGTAACAATTCTGCCAAGCAGGGAAGGATCTTTATCAACAGCCGAGATTAAGCCTCCCACCATTTCAATTCGAATTACCTTTTGGTCTTCGCTTAACATGCATGGTCGTCGATTTCAAACTTCAGATGAAGTAAAAAGTGCATCGCAGGCTGGCTTAAAGGACATGGCTAAAAATGGATTCCAGAAGAGCTTCGATAACCCTTACAGCCGGTGGCAAAAGTGTGTTGTTGTGCAAGGGTCTTATTTCGAAGGCAGATGTGTTTCAGCAATGTAATCGGTAATATTTTTACGGTTATAGAGTCAGTTCGGGAACTTTTGAATCCTACTAAGTATATCTTTCATCCCAATTAAAATTGTGTTTTAAAATCATATACATTTTAAGACATTAAATGTTGAAAATGGTCTCTTTTTCATTTTTTCCACTTTTTAGAGTCCCGAGAACCCTTAAATTAGTATGTTTTTAACAATTTGACGTTTATTGCTTTTATACTGTTACTGGACATTACATTACACATATATATCATTAAACGTTGTTAACTAGGCATAGAGTACGCCGCCCCTGTCCTTGTGTATGTCCAAACTGACCGTACCTTTAAGGGTTAATATATCGGCTAATTACCGATGATTTTTTTCGAAAATCATTATCAACAATGCTTTTATTCTTCTGCAACGATAGGTATATTCAGCGATGCTCAACAATTTTTCTGAATGCCTGTAAATCGAAATTTGTGTATAATAGAAAAATGCTAATTACTCAAAAACTATGTGACCTAGGTTAATCGCTATAATTTTCCGGCAAGGTTTATATTAACGTCTACTACCTCTAATTTTTTCATAATTTTAGTTTCAGTAGATTCGGAATTAGATGGGGAGGGACATATTTTTGCGCTACATTTACAACAATATCTTTGAAAATATAATACCTAAAATTAAAAGGAATGTATTTTTGAGTTTAGCGTTACAAAAGCTTTCACAGGCTACCCCACATGATATACAAAGAAAAGAATTTTTTTTTTCAAAGTAGCATAATTAGCCCTCTACTTTTTTACTAAATATATTTATGAATGTTTATTAATCTGAAAATATGTGGGTCAATGGTCTTTATTACTTCCCCGATTTTGAACTTTCCACGTTCCATAGTTTACGAGTAAAATGGCTGTGACAGACAGATAGACAGACACAGGAGTGATCTTATAATGGTTCCGTTTTTACTTTTTAAGTACGAAACCCTAAAAATGAGGAATAATTTAGTGTATATTGACGAGTTTTTCTGACAGTGTTCCTCACTATTTTCGTATAATAATGTTTGCCTTATTTTTGACAGAATTTCTGTTTAAAAATAAGGAAAGATTGCTATTTAAAAACAACAAAAATCATGCATCCAGAATAGAATATGAAAAACTTTCCAACATATTCAGAATACTCTAACTAAACTTCACAGTTTATTAACCCATTTGTGCCTGAATTTTTCTTTTCTCAAATTTGTTGGTAAAATCACTTTAAAATGTTGCAAAATGAACGGGAAAAATACTAAAAAAAAAAAATTAAGCAAAATTTTTTTTTTTTTTTTTTTTTTTTTTTTTGTAATTATATGATAAATTTTAAACGTACGAAATATGGGAATATGCATAAAATTTGTAATAATAGAATATGCATAATTATATGTTTTGTCTAAATTTATATAAAATAAACTTTTAAATTATATATTATATACTATAATAAATATTTTTATGAATTACTAAAAAAATATATTTATTTCTTTACTGAGACTAATAACATTATAAGTATTAGTAATAATGAACTAAGAATAATCGTATTTGAGGTTTGAAAACAATTTGTTTCATAATCATCTTGAAAAGGACTTTAGATAAATAACTGTCCCCTAAAATGGCGAATAAAAATGTGTACCCGTTCGTGTCTAGTGCCCTATATTTTGTACGTTACAAAAATGCATAAAAAATAGGCTTGAACATATAATTTCGTAATTTAAAAAAATATGTATTTTAAAGAAGTCTACAAGCTAAGATTATGACTTATTTCTTTGGATCCTTGGTGGAAAAAAATGCAAATAAACTTACTTTCTACATTTCGCCATCTTGAAAAATGAAAAATTTATGAACTCCGAAAAAAGTCTTTATGTTCGGCAAATAAATATCCATCTTATGGTGATGCCATCTTTCGGTAACAGATAAAAATTTATAGATAATTATTTCATACAATTTTCATGTTATAAAGAAGAAGAAAATTATACAAATTTATCAAAATTCAAAGCGTCCCAAAAATGGGACTCTAGGCATAAATGGGTTAAGGTGAAAGATCGTCCCAAAAATGGGACTCTAGGCAAAAATGGGTTAAGGTGAAAGATCGTCCCAAAAATGGGACTCTAGGCAAAAATGGGTTAAGGTGAAAGATCGCCCCAAAAATGGGGCTCTAGGCATAAATGGGTTAAGGTAAAAGATCGTCCCAAAAATGGGACTCTAGGCAAAAATGGGTTAAGGTGAAAGATCGCCCCAAAAATGGGACTCTAGGCATAAATGGGTTAAGGTAAAAGATCGTCCCAAAATGGGACTGTAGGCAAAAATGGGTTAAGGTGAAAGATCGCCCCAAAAATGGGACTCTAGGCATAAATGGGTTAAGGTGAAAGATCGCCCCAAAAATGGGACTCTAGGCATAAATGGGTTATGGTAAAAGATCGTCCCAAAAATGGGAGTCTAGACAAAAATGGGTTAAGGGGAGAGATCGCCCCAAAAATGGGACTCTAGGCATAAATGGGTTAAGGTAAAAGATCGCCCCAAAAATGGGACTCTAGGCATAAATGGGTTAAGGTAAAAGATGATATCTAAATGAGTAACTTAGAAACCGCATAACCCATTTGAAAACCAAATTTTTGCTATTGTAATCAATGGTCTGAAAAATATCCGAAATTTTTTGTGCAACCCTGTATATGATTTATAGATTTGTATGCATACTACATAGTATTCGAAAAGTTGTTTTAGTTAAACGCATAGCACAGTTGAAAATTCTCCTTCGGAAATTTCCGATAATAATAAGAAATATAGTTGAGATATTTTGTGCAGCCCTGCATAGGGTCTACAGAATTTATATACTCCAAATAATAGGCAAAAAAAAATTAAACTTAAAACACGTACCACAACTGAAAACGCACTTCCAGCAATTAATGTTTATAGGCAGTAATGCAGCTAAATTCTTTTGTGTGTCGCTGTAAATGCATGATAAATGCTGAACGCTCTATATTCTACAGAAAGCATGTCTTAATGAATCTCAGAAATTCATATCAATTTCATTATTTTTGTAATAGAGAAACATCATTACAATACACCGCAAACGATTTTTCCCCATAGACCGTAATGTGTAGGAATTCTTTCCTAAAAGCATCGTATCAAAACAACTTTCAATCGAACTTTCGAACAAATAATCATGCATCCTTCATTTTTATGTTCCTTACATTATTGCAGAAAATTTCTATATCAAAAACACTTTTTGAGCTTTTGAACAAATATCATGCATCCTTCATTTTTATGTTTTGCAGCTTTTTGACTGTTAACCTAAAGGCATCGCATTGTACACAGTATGATCAAATATAGCAGCCGTTGCTTAGTAGCAAATATACGTGCACATTAATTGAGCTTTTGAACAAATATCATTTATCCCTCATTTTTATGCTACGTATTTTTTTTTTTTTTTTTTTTTTTTTTTTTTTTTTTTTTTTTTTACTCTTAAAATCCCTAAAGGCGACGGTATGACCAGCAGTTGTTTAGTAACAACACACGCAAACATTTATTTCCTAATCAGCGACAACTTATGTCATAGTCTAACTGAATCTGAAATTTCATGAAAATCCGTGCATTAGTTTTTGAGACAGAGCTATTGCAAAAATCGTAAAAAATCCAGCATAGCAGCGCCACCTATTAAACGATTAACACCAAAACCTTATCAGCAACAACTTGTGTAACCGTCTAATTAAATGTAAAGTTTGGTAAGAATGCGTGGATTAGTTCTTGAGATAGAGCTGTTTCAGAAATCGTGAAAAATGCAGCATAGCAGCGCCACTTGTTGGGCGGTTTACACCAAAAACTAATCAGCACCAGTTTATATCAAGGTCTAACTGAATCTAAAGTTTTGTAAAATTCCGTGCATTAGTTCTTGAGGTAGACCGCCCACAAAATTTTTGTTACATACAGATAGACAGACTCACAGACAGACATTTTCTAAAAACGATCAAATCGTGTTCGGGACCTTCTAAAACGTATCGAAATCCATCGAAAACCGGAAATCGAAATTTTTCACGAATCGAATACTTTCTTTTTGTAAAGATAGAAGAAAGCAATAAAAATAAATAAATAGCCGCAGCTACTTTGCAGTATTTGTACACACCAAATAAATATTTGAGCCAGACCCAAAATTAGATGCAATATAAAACCTAAAAGCTCATGAAGAAATTTATTTCTGCTATTTTTTATACCTGATGAAAATTCAGTGTTGCTTGTTTTCAAAAAGTCAATCATTCTGCGACTTCAAAATTATTGCAATTGGGGCTATATATCCGCTGCCACTATTCTACATTTAGAAAATCGTAATGCTTTTCTCAAATACAAACTGGCTACTTTCTGCAACATTTTAGGTAGATTTCGTAAGAAATAATACCTGTTACATTACCCCCTATGTTGGAATTTCTGAAATATTTTTGCAGATCTACGCCGATCATGACCCCTAGAACCCAAAAGTACCCCTTGTTCAAAAGTGTATACATATATTATATATATATATATATATCACTTTTTTATGGACACTGTAACTTCTATAATTCTGCACAAATCTCTTCCAAACTCATACATAAAATCAAGGGGCAAATAATATCGGTCAAGTTTGTTAATAGGCAAAATTGGACCAAGGGGGAAACAAGGGGCCTTTTGTGAAAACCGAAATAAAACCATAACTTAATGATAATACATACCAAATCAGTTTAAAGTTATTATTACTTTGAACAACTTTTCAATAAATATCATGCATCTTTCCTTTTTAAGTTTTGTAGTTTGAGGTGCCTAAAGGCACCTCATTTCAGACGGTATGACCAAAGTTTTTTTAGTAACAACGCACGCGAACCTTTCTATATCAAAAGAACTTTTAATTGAGATTTTGAACAAATACCATGCATCCTTCATTTTTATGTTTTGTAGTTTTTTTGGTTTTTTTTAGTTTTAAAAGTTCCATGTAAAACGTTCAGGTTTTATTTGTTTATATTTTACCAGAAACAGAAACAAAATGATAAAATTTCTAATTCAGAGATATACTTCAATTATTTACAATTTTCTATGGGTACCTTTGATATTTATACTCTAAATCCAACTGTCCATAATTCATTATTATCACATAATAATTCTTCATCAAATGCTGCAGCTTAAATCTTGTTTGTAATGTTTGCAAAGTTGAGAATTTACGATTTTATATAAAGTAATACGAAAAAACATAATATTTTACAGAAATGTTTGTACACAACAAACAAATATTTGGACTTTCTCCAAACTAAAAGTAATATAAAATTTATACGAGCTTTCATTTCTTCATTAAATTTCATGAAGCACTTAGACTTTCATTTCTTATCTTATTAGAATCACAGTTGAAAAATATCCTCTTTCATAAACGAGATGGAAAAGCCATAGTTGCATCGATTAAAGTAAAAAAAATTTCTTGGGTCCTTTTGACATTTTTTTATGCCACAGGGTCATTCATGTCACGCTTTTCAAGATATTTCTGCAGTTTTAACAATGTTATTATATCCTCAAATTAAAACAACCATGCTAATATGAAAATCCAGAGTTTTTTGTTATTTTTAATGTATTGTATAGTTTATGTTTTAACGATTTATAAATCAATAGATATAGTTAAAATTAAAATAATAAAACTTTGTAAAAAATCACCATAAAATAAAAACAATACATAGGACGCGTTTTTTCTTCCTCTGCCTCTCACTTGTATTTTCATGAAGCATATTTTATTTCTAAAAATTCTGATAATCTTATCAGTGATCGTTCCTCATCTCCTTTCCTCTCTCCAGCGTGGAAATTACTTTTGTAATTCTTTTCCCTCTTCTCTTGTTACTTTTCTTTTTTATTTTGTTAAAAAAAGAAAAAAAAGGTTCTTTTGGTTTTTCTTGTTTTATTCTTTTATATGTTGTAATTAATGTTTATTCTTTTATATTTCTTTATTTATTATTATTATATATATTTATATATTTTTTAATTTACTTCTTTTATTTTATTTTAATTTTGTTTATTTCTTTTATTTCCATTTTTTCCCTATCAATTTCTCAACTATCATTTTGGCAGCACTTTCGTCTTCTGCATGTGCTCCTTTCAGCTAGCGCCATCTGTCGCATTCTTTGCAATCTCTACTCTCTACCTTTTAGTTCATTTTTGACCTTGTCCCCTTACAGACACGTGTTTACTGTAGCTGTTAATATTTTTTACTCGAAACGCGTCCTATGTATTGTTTTTATTTTATGGTGATTTTTTACAAAGTTTTATTTTTTTAATTGTTGCATATCGCCAGTTTTCGATGCTGTTTCGCAGTGGATATAGTGTTATGTAATATATAATTAGTGATAGGGTAACTCCGGAAGAGTCACCGCATACGGGATAGATGCCGCACTCCTTGTATTTCTTGTAATTATCGATAGATGGTCGTCAAGCGCACAGTATAGGTGCGCAATAAGATTATTTTAACCAGTGTATAGCGTGAATCCCATTTCGATGTTTACTTGTAGAGGTACGATCCTTAATTTGACGTAAGTGCATGATTTCACTGTCCAAACTTTTAAACACGTTATGTTTAAATACTTTTCATACACTAATTACTAAATGCGTGCATGATTTCGAAGTCAAAACTAAGTGTAGCGTTTATATAGAGTACTGTGTGTATCGTTATGCTATTCCCCTTAGCGATGGCAGGTAACTGTGATGGCCGACGTTGAACCATGCAAAATGGGATACATGCCAAACTACAATTCCGGTATACATGCCGCAGTTTCTTTTGTACGGGATGATTAAGTGTTATTCATTTTTACTTTTCTTTTTACATAGACTAACCATGTTAGGCATGTCATCAAGTTTACTAAAACCAAAGGGGGAAAATAAAAAATAAGAAGGGCAAGAAAGATGCAAGTCAAGATGATAATAATGAAAAATTGGATTACGCGTAACGTAGGCGTTCTTTGCAAGGAATGTTTAGAAAACGACTCCAAAAAAGAGGAAGTGTAATTGGCTTCGTTGCATTATGTGTCAAATGTAGTTACATAAAGACTGTACTCTTTCGACATTTTTTCTATAGATTGTAATCGAAAAAACAGGTCTCTTAATCCATTCGGGACCATACGTGCATATAAGCACCTTCACAAAGAGCATGCAAAATTTGTTTCTGGCACCAGTAAAAAAGAAAAGTAATATTTGCTTTCTTTAATTAGAGCATTTTCATGATTATTTAAGTAAAGTTAACTTCTTTTAAAAGAGTGGTGACAGATTAAAATTTGTGTAAAAGCCACTGGTCCCGAAAGGGTTAACAAATAAATTATGTAAACACAATTTCACTTTTTTTCTTTCCCCTCTCTAATACACTGATGTTACGTTGTTGCTGAAAGAACAAATAAACTTTTATGTAAAAATTAAGTTGATAATTTTAATAGTGAAAGTAGGCAAACGATTATTAATTTGAATCGTCTAAAGCGTTTCATTGTACTCATTTAGGTTCATTTTGTTATTACATCGTTAATTATAGTTCAGATATGAATATTTTATTGAATATTTTTATTTATAATTTCATTCTGTTTTATTACAAGCGCGGCATAACTACCGCACAAGTGCGGCGTCTCAGCCTGAATGAGCGGGTGACGCGCCGCAGTGTAATGTTTTAGAAAAAAAATTGTTAAAAAATATTAATTATTTGTTTTGAATTTTTTTGTCGCAGTACACACGTTGTATATATAACAGTAAATAGCACAGCATGATTTTTTTTTTATGTCCAACAAGGGACTTTATACACAAATTCAAAAAAATGTGCGGCATAAATCCCAGAATTACTCTATATAATTATGTAAGTGTCGTGCGCAGGACATTTTGTCAGTTTGTTATGGAATGCCCCTGAAACGGCCAGATTACTGAGTTCTAATACAGAGATTTTAGTATCTATTATTTTTATCATTTATTTATTTTTAAAAACGCGCAGCTTACTAATGTCTATTGTTTAACCCTTTATCTACTGACGGTACTTATAAGTGCATTAAAATAACTTGTTATAAAATTCATTTAATACATCGAAAAGTAGCAATACTGTTTAGAATGAGTTATAGATACATTACTTTATCTTGTTCCAAAAGCATTACACAAAACAAAAATATTTTTAAAAGGACTATTTCTTTTCCCTTTGCGTCTTTTAAACTTTCTAGCGCTGAGGGGGAGGGGGAGAGGAATTTTTCAATTCGGAAAAATTTCTATATTTCTATTGTAAGAACATTATATTTGTACATTTCCTAATTCTACAAAATACTAAGAAAAATATTTAAAATAAAAGATTTGAGTGGGGTTATAAACATTGCACAAAATCCCTATAAATTAAAATTTAATGAATCCTTCTAAATCCATCAATACTTCTAAAATCCTTCTAAAATTTATTAAATGATTATGTAAATCTTCTAATTTCGTTTAATTAATTCACGAAAAATGGTTTAGAAGATAAAACTTTCATGAATTCATAATTCAGTAGATAAAGGGTTAAAATGTGGAGATTTTTAAACTTATTAACACTAGAACCGCCGGAAATTTTACTCGAGTGTTATAAAACTATTTAACATCAGAATTTTTATTTAAAACTGTTTAAAATATTTAACTTATTTCTCTGTGGTACATATTTAACTTATTTTAGAGAAAAATTTCTGGTTCGAATCGAAATATTTTCATTTTATACCGGTCAAAATGGCCGCTATGGCGGTTCTAGTGTTAAAAGCCTATTCCATATCACGTGTAGAACAGCTTTTCTACAAATTACTGCTGTTTTAACAATGTTATTGCATCCTCAAATTAAAACAACTCTGCAAATATGGAAATATAGGTTCTTTTGGTTATTTTAATGTATAGTTTATATTTTAACAGCTTATAAGTTAATAGATATAGATATTTAAGTAAGCGTTACGTGCGGGACAGTTCGTCCGTTTCTCATTGAATGGTCCCATAGATTATACAGTAAAACCTCCCTAAAGCGACCATGTTCCGTTCCAATAAAAATGGGTCGCTCCGAGAGGTGGTCTCTGAATGGAGGTCATGTTTAAATCAAGATTTTAATTGTTGAAAGAAGGTAACAATTAATGCTACTAGAATTTATTTTTCACATTAGGAAAAAATATGAAAATTGAAGTATCAAAACAAAAGTTAATTACATAAGTTAATTACTACAGAGTTTAAAAAATGAATACACTGACGTTTGATTTGTTTACGGTTTTATCTTTTATAACTTTTATTTCCAAGTCCTTCCGAAATTCAGTAAATAAATGCGATTTTTTTTCGACGGAAACAAATAATGACGATTTCATTAATTTATCTATTTCTTGGAGAGTTTCCTGACAGAATAGGGTAGGGGTGTTTATTGACCGTTATTCTTAGTTTGTCATCAGAGTTAAATTTATTGCCTAAAAAGGCACAAAAACGTTTAAACACTTAAAAGAAAAAAAAAAAAAGAAAAAAAATCTAAACTTGTTTAGAAATATGATGAATAATGCGCTCTCCGGAATTATTTTTCTAATAAAACCTTCTTCAAGCGCCCAAGAAAAAACGGAATTTGTTTCATTTTCTTCAAAGAAATCGGTCGCTCATGGAGGGAGTTCAACTGGGATGGTCTCTGAATGGAGGTAAAATTAGTATTGAGCCTATGGGAGTAAATTCCGTTCCATGAAAAAATGGTCGTTCACGGAGGTGGTTGCTTAATGGTGGTGGTCGCTTAATGAAGGTGGTCGCACAGGGAGGTTTTACTCTATTTAAAAGAGTTATTTTTTTATACAGGCATCCCCCGACTTACGTAAGTAATGCATTCCGTAAACTTTTGCGTAAGTCGAATTTGTAAATTCCTTAGGTAAAATTTCGTCAGAAACTGCAATATTTATTATATATACAGTAGAGTGCCGTTTATCCGAACACATCGGGACCAACCCTAGTTCGGTTGGTTGGTTTTTGACGGCCAATTATCTACTCTAGGGATATAGGCCCGAGGGGGGGAGTGCCCTCCGTGGGGGTTTTTCTAAGGGAATCTAACCCGTATTTACGCATGGAAATCCATAGCTCGAAGAAAACCACGAAAACTCCGAACGATTAGGCCGACCGGCGCGATTGAGTTCGAACCCAGCACCTCCCGTCTACCAGCTTCGAGAGCAGAACCTCTCAGCCACTGGTGGGGTCAACCCTAGTTCGGATAAACGAACAGACAACTTAAGGAATGTTCCTGAGTATACTAAAACCTTCACACTTTATCCAGGCTTAAGACTGGCAGCTAGTTAGTGGTGCTGCCAGTGGTAGTTTAAAAATTGTTCTTTTTTGTCTTTTTAATTTTATTTATTTACTTTTTTATAATTTAAAATTTTCCTTTTCTCTTTTATCATTTTCTGAACTCCAGATATTATAATTTAAACAAAAAAGCTTTCGATTGTTGCTTGCTTCAAAAAAGACGTTCTTTTTAATGCTTTCAAATCTCGAAGTCTTCTTAAATACTTTAGTTGAATAGGATCATCGCTCTTCGGCCGTTCGAGCCATTTCATAGTTGTTTCCAAACATTCAAAGTCTTCGATATGTGACGTACAGTCGTGGAAAAAAAAAAGTAAACACCCCCTACTAACTCCTCAACAAATCATCGTAGAAGAAAGTTACTGGTACCGAACGATTGGAAATAAAGTCTACTTTTAAATGATGTACATAAAATTTTCTTAGGGTGTTATCTACCTGTTAAAACGAATCCAAACTTCATTTTTTTCAATGGTAATACCCAATTTTAACGAGATATTCCAAATCTTCGGTTCAAACTATGCCTAGACACCAAATTTCAAGTCATTTGAATGATAAGTTTTTGAATTATAAACATTCAAAATTGAGTGCTTTTAATGTTAAATTACATTTTCATATTTTTATTTATATCTCCCGAAATTATGCTCCTAATGCGCTAATTTTTTTTGTAGTAATAATACTAATATACCCAAACATAAATAAGCTAAATTTGCAATTTTTATAATTTTATGATATGAATTATGAAATTAATATTCGAAAAAATTATGAATTGCAACCTACAATTTTTTTGATGGATTTAGATTTATTAAGACCTGCTTTATGGAAATTCAAAAATTTCACATTTTTCTTCCAAGTAGTTTTCCAATTATGCTTAAAAAACGGCAAAATGATGGTTTAAGGGGCCGTCTATGATGGAAGTGAGTAGACATTTTGAAATTTATTCTGCTGTACTGTAATCTAACACTCTTCATTGACTCCTTGAGTGGCGCTTAAGGTGCCTTGATCAAGGAAGCGGCTCTCTCGGTTAACAATCGAGTACGGAACTTCAATTTGGATACAGCCCTTAAAATACGTTCGTTTTAAAATAATTAATTTCTCGGAAACTTATGGTACGAATTGCATAAAAATTCGTTTTTAAGCTAATTGAAGGGTGTAGAGTTCGTTTATGCTGTCAGAATTGGGTACTGCTATTGAAAAAAATAAAGTTATGGTTCGTTTTAATATGTAGATGGCAAAAGCAAATTTTATATACATCATTTAAAAGTAGACTTTATTTCCAATCGTTCGGTACCAGTAACTTTCTTCTACGATAATTTGTTGAGGAATTAGTAGGGGATGTTTACTTTTTTTTTTTCCACGACTGTACCTGGGTTATTTTCAGAGCATTCGTTTTCATTTTCTTCAATTTCACCCCCTTTCCCCAAGCCTTTTATTCTCTTCTATTTCTAGTTGCTGCCCAACGATACAATAATCCGGGATTCGATTTCGAATGCTAAATCTGGAAGGCAAAAAAATGAAAGAAATAGGATGTTTGGATAATTGGAAGTTCGGTTTAAAAAAATTTTTTGAGAGAAATAGGCTGTTCGGGTAATTGGAAGCTCGGTTAAAAGATTTTTTGAGAGAAATAGGTTGTTCGGATAATTGAAAGTTCGGTTAATTGGAGCTCCGATAATCGGCGCTCTACTGTATATAGATATAATATATACATTATTTACACAGTATTATTTTATAAATAAAGTAGCATGCAACAGTATTTACTTGGATATAAACTATAAAAGTATGAAAAAATATAAAAACAAACTGAAAGAACACTTTTCAAATAAAAAGGATCTTGTGGAATATAGGATTTATAAATTTAACATTGATGAATTAATTTATATCAATTTTGAATCTACATCAAACGAACAGCTCTGAAGCTGGAAGAAAAAATACACTCGTTCCTCTTCACCGAAACTTTAAAATTAGGTTTCGTTATGGTTTGAATTCAGCTAACAAATTTGAAACGGTTAAACAGAGTTTTTTTTTTTTTTGGTTCATTTTAATCAGATTTGTGTTGTTTAAAATTTGATTGTATATCCCAATAAAAATATAACTATATCTAATATATAAAACTATATTATTCCTGTGGTTTTTATCTGCATATTCTATTTATAAAACAATTATTAAAAGTATGCAAATTCTTATCAAATGCGCTAGTATGTTCATAAATGTAATTTTCCAAATTTCTTACGTAAGTGCGAATTTACGTAAGTCGAGTATTACGTAAGTCGAGGGATGTCTGTAGTTTTGAATTGGTTCATCTAGTTTTAAATAAGTTAGATCAGTCCTTAGTGCCACAGAATATTTATTTCTAGAAAATTCTAGAAAGTACAGGAGCTAACAAGAACAGATAAAAGCCATCATTATGTCAACAGATAAACACTCCTGCAGTTTCATCCATGAGGGTACCCCACCCCCATGGATAAAACTGCAAGAGTTTATCTCATACCAGTTACTGCAAATGATGACAAAAAAGAAAAGTTAGGTTTCATTGGCATGACAATGCGGAAATTCAAGTTACGTCTTAATGAACATATTTCAGTTATAAAATTTGACCGTCCTCGCACCGCAATATCGAGTTTAAATCAAAGATGTGATAGTATTTTAACAAGGGTAAAATCATCAAAAAAATGGCTGGTTATTGCGGTTCATCTATCAGAGAATCTTTAGAGATTATAAGCAGAATTAATGACACCTGTAAAGATACTTTATCCTATTACAATATTAAAATATTTATTTGCTTAAAAGACGTTATAAAAACACATTAAAAGTAAATTAAAATCTATATTTACATGTTTCAACTCATTTTCTGAGTCGTCATCAGAATGTATAACATAAAATTACAAATGCATATGAAAAATGGAAAAAATCATCGAATATAAACAAGTAATCATGTAACGCGCCCTACATTTTTGCGATTTCTCGTGTTCCCTGTATGTCGCGACGCCGTAAGTTATCCAACCATTCAACCCACAAATTCGGGATACGAAAAGATAATGTATCGTTACAAACTCCTGAATCTCTTAAATAAATTTCAATGGACACTCTTATGAATAATTGTAAATAAAAATTAGACCTATAGATGATTTTACTCTCGTTAAAAAGTATGTTAATGTTCTCTATTTGATTTAGCCGGGATAAAGCAGTATTACCTCTATTGTATTTTATGTCCGCTATATGTTCTTTACATCTGATATTGAATTTTCGTTGGGTTATACCTATATAATGATTTTTGATTCCTTCGTCCCTTTTTTGACTTATTACTCGCACTTATTTATATTTGATACTTTATCCTCCATTATCCCCAAAATTTGGATTAATTTACTAAGTTTGAATAACAGTTTTCGCCCACCAGCCAATCTACAGCTGCCATCGAAATACTCAAGGCCAGAGTACACGAGTGTGACGTCATCACTAATCAACCGACTTCTCACTAGTGTTGGAAAATTTTGAACACCGGAAAAGTTTGAAGAGCAATTTTGTTTTATTTTATATGTGGAATATCTATCATCTTATAAAACAATAATAACTATTTAAACATACTGGTGAGAATTTGGAATCCCCCAATAAAAAAGCAGCCAAATGCGGCAACACTGTGGCATATCTCGCTGAATTTTTATTGAAGGATTACGAATTTTCACCAGTAAGTTTAAATAGTTATTATCCTTTTATAAGATGACAGATATTCCACAAATGAAATAAAAGAAAATTGCTTTTCAAAATTTTCCGGTGTGAATACCAACACTAGTGAGAAGTCGGTCGGTTAGAGATGACGTCATACTCGTGTCCTCTGGCCTTGAGTATTTCGATGGCAGCGAATCTACCCTACGCTTCACTTTGGAACATTCCAACGGATATTTGATTGGGACTCAGCTCTCCGATTTCACATTTTTTAATTTTCAATCCTGATGACGGCTGTGATTGTTCTTGAAAATACTAGGTTTTAGAATGCAATTTTTATATTTTATATATTTAACAACGTTTTAAATACCTTTTGAGAAAATTTCGACTGAATTTATTCATGTAACATATTCTAGGTAAGGCGAATAACGGATTCATCTATAATATTTTTTTTATATCATAAATAATTTAGAGTTAAGAAACTTTTGCCTTTCTTACAGTATAGTATATTTAAGAAATTTAAATTTCATTAACTAGCCCATTTAAAATATACATAAATAAGTCTTAGGAGAAAATTTAATAACTTAAAACCCTTAACCGGAAACGTGCCGTCTGTGAAAGGATTGCCTCTACATATCTACCCTTTACACAAAAATAAACGCATCCCCAATCTTATCACACAATCTAATCCTTACGCTATTGGTCCTTCGCCTCTCCCCACCCATTTGCAACACTTGTGCATTTTTAGTTATTGAAAGAAAAGTTATTTTATTCTCAACGCAGTCTGTTAGACGGCGTGTTTCCGTTTATGTAATTTTTTGCTCTGGGATATTGAAGAAACTGTTTTGCGATAGTTTGATGAAGTAGGAAAGGACATAAGCGATGTTGAAAGTATTTCAAATGATGATAATATAAATTCTGAACACGAAAGTGACTCAACATTGTCAGAAAAAATGCAGATATATAGAGCATGCTGCAATATTTACTATTAAATGTTTTGTTAATTTTACTGCTTAATATATTTTTCTAATTCATATTGTACCGAAATATATTAAAATATTAGCATTTATGTAATTATTATATCGAAAATGTAATATTTTGAACAATAATGTGTAATATTTACATCTCCGACATTTAAAACTTATTTTTATGCTGTTATATTAAAAAACTGGTCCTGTTAATGCATTACTAATAAAGATTAAGTGTTTAATTTCACTATTTGGTTAATTACACAAGCCTGCGATGGTTGTGTTTTTAAACTTTTGATAACTGATTTTTATGTATTTTCTAGCGCTGAATCCGAAAATGATCTTCATTTTTAACCATCACGTCAGAATTTTTTGCAAATCTTAAATGTCAATGGTAAAAAGTAAAAAAAAAAATAGAGAACATCTGATACTGAAAGATACAGGAAATGGTTGTGTTTCTTAACTTTTGATAACTATTTTTTTTTCCCCTAAATTCGAAAATGATCTTCATTTTTAACCATCAAGTCTGGATTTTTTACAAAGCGTAAATTTCAAAGTCAAAAAATAGCAAAATTATGATACAGTAAAACAGATATGATGGTTGTGTTTTTTTTAATTTTGATAATTGATTTTTATGTACTTTTTAGCACTAAATCTAAAAATAACCTTAAATTTTAACCATCCCGTCAGAATGTTTCGCAAATCGTAAATTTCAAAGTTAAAAAGTAAAAATTTTGCAAAAAAATCCTGACGTGATGGTAAAAAATTATGGCCATTTTCGGATTCAGAAATACAAAATAGATAAGAATCAATTATCAAACTCTAAGCAATATGACACAATCCAAATTTTGCAGGCTTGTGTTATTAAGCGCTATTTTTTTTTTTTAATTTTATAGCATTTTTTTTAATTTAGCGGTCTTTCGGAATTTTCTGTTCGTGCACGAGATTTTCACGTTTCCGGTTAAGGATTAAAAATTATTAAAAGAGAAAATAGTACTAAAATTCAGAGTTTAATTTTTTCTAGAGAAATAAAAATAAATAAATAATCGCAACTACTTTGCAGTATTTGAACATACCAAATAAATGTTTGAGCCGGTCCCAAAATTAGATGCAATATAAAACACAAAGGAGCATTTCTGCATTATAGTTTATGAAGAAATTTATTTCTGCTATTCTACATTTAGAAAATCTTAGTATTTTTCTCAAATCCAAACTGCCGCATTTTTAGGTACGTTCGTAATTACAGTGTAGTTTAAACATGTAATTATGTAGTTTAAACAATTCACGAAAAATGCTTTAGAAGATAAAAAATTTCATGAATTCCTAATTCAGTATATAAAGGGTTAATATGTTTAGACTATTGCCAATCCAAATGTTTCAATAAAATGAGTAAAATATGTTTTTCAAATTATGCTTTTCTGCACATCATAGACGGCCCCTTAAACCGTCATTTTGACGCTTTTTAATCATAATTCGAAAACCACTTGAAAGAAAAATTTGAAATTGGGAATTGGTATAAAGCAGGACATTGTAAATATAAATCTATCAAAAAAAAATGTAAGTTGCAATTCATTTTGTTTTCGAATATTAATTTCATATTTCAGATTATAATTTTTTTTTTTAATTACTGTATATTTTTTACCCGACTGAAAAGAAGGGTTATGTGTTTCACGCGTATCTGTGTATCTGGATTTCTTTATACCCTCGAAACATCCCAACGGCTGGGTGGATTTTAATGAATGAGGTCTCTGTGAATTCGTGTTCACGGCCCGATGGTTATAGGCTAGGTTTTGTTTTTATAAATTCAAAATGGCGGCCGTAAAATACAAAATGGTGGTAGAGACGAAAAAAATTACGCACCCTATTGAGTGACATATCATTGGACAGGTCTTTCAAAATAAAGACGATGTTTCATTGACTATTTTATATTCAGAAGTTCCGTTAAAATATTATACAACCTGGAAGTTGTGCATGTATTGTGGATCTCTAGCTTTACTGCAACTCTAACCATCATAGACATCTATAGACCTCATTAAAACAGCGTTTATAGATAGGAACTAACAATTAAACACAACTTAAAAGTCATCAATACAAGTAAATAAAAAAAATAGGTAAGTAATATAAACAAGTAATATAAAAAAAATATTTTAAGTCAATTCCTACTTAGGTCAATAAAAGAATTTTTTTTCTCCCATTCTTCTTTCCTCTTGAGTGGCGCTTAAAATGCCTTGATCAAGAAGAGGGCTCTCTCGAATATTGAAAATTAATTAATTTAATTTAATTAATGAATTAATATTTGAAAAAAACTGGATTAACATCAAGTGTCATCCACTACAAGTTAAAAAAAATTATTTGAGCTTGATTGGATGAATAATAAGTATTTTATCAACGATTGAAAATTTGAACAAGATATATATAGCGAGAGTGTGAGCTAATAGTAGGAATTGAAAAAAAATAGTTTCACATTGATGAGAAATAATTAATTAGTTCGCTTTTTACGCAGTCGGGTTTTTTGATTTTTTAAATTTAATTGTTTATTATCCGAATTTAATTGAAAAAGAAAACATTTATCTTAACATTGAAAAAGAATCTTCTGATCGGAATAATATTGATTGAGACGCAAATCTGTCTTCAAGTGATCAAAAGAAATTTTAATTCAAGCACTCGTGAACAATAACATATTTTACTTGAAAATCTCAATTTGTGTTTTATTCCATTTATATTGATTTTTTTTCATTTCATGAATATAAAATTAGTTAACGCTTGTGATACGATAATGATACGAAAAATATTCTCTGGGGGAAAAAAATCCTTAAATGAAAAGCAAATATTTATTCAAATGCGTTCAATTTATTTCTGTTATGAATGTAACATTTCCATAATATTTAAATACGACTTGAGGCAGAAAATAAAGAAAAGAGAGTAAATGTCAGATGAGAGAAAGTTCCAGGAATGCTAATTTAATTTTAAAATACCAGATGCGTTTTTACGAAAGGATCAGTTTAGATACTTTTTGGAGAACAAATAAAATTTGTGTTTAAAAACTGCTTGGTAGTTATTTTTAACTAGAAACAGAAACTCAAAATGACACATGACTGAAAGCAAAATAATATAATCGCTAAGGAATAAATTAGATTTTTTTTTTTTTTTTTTTTTTTTTTTTTTTTTTTCGGAGTACCAGTGGCGCAGAGAAATAAGGAACAGGTGTGTGTGTGGAGGGGGGGGGGGGATACTCAGGCTTCAAGTAGCAGAGGTCTACTTGCTATTATAAGTTTGATACAGTTATATGAAAAGGATAAAATTTATAAAATCGAAATGCCACTAAGAAAGGTTGAAGTTGGGATTGCTGAAAATATTTAAAACATTTTATTTGTTAAAGGAGGTGGGTTTACTTACACATTTCCATATTATACATTTTTCTACATAATGGCTCCTTTTTCTTGGTTATACTTGTATCTTTTAAAATTAATATATTATTTCATATTTTTATTATTAATTTAACATCTACATAGTTATATCTCTACTATTTTTTTAATACTTATTTTAATAATAGGGGGCTCTGCCCCCTGCGCCCTTCGTGAGCCAACCCCCGGACTGTTTTTCGTCTATATGTCTCTCTTTCTCTGTATGTCTAACCTCTGTCGGCAGTCTATTTATTTATTGTCTGTCTAGTCTGTTTCTTCTCTGCCTTCTAACTGTCTGGTGTATGTTTGTCTGTCTACACTCTCTTGTCTGTCTTCTGTCTGCTATCTGCTGTTTTTCTTAAAGTTCTCTGTTTGTCTGTCAGTCTGTTTCCTCTCTGACTTCTAACTTGCTACTGTCTGATGTCTGTCTACACACTGTCAGATGTTTCTATACTGCTTATATGTCTACTGTCTGTTATCTGTCTGCTGTCTGATAACTGCTGTTGAATGTGACGCCACGATCATGCATTTTTGCGTTAAATCCTATAATTTAGCCCTTTTTTTTTTCAAGGAAAGTGGTCGACGGAATAATGGAGAAGTATAAAAAATTGCGGCACAGATATCATATGCACCCCCATATTGGCGCAATTTTTTTTCTGACGCCAATGTCATATACGCACTGGGTACTTAACTGGCACCAAAGTGTCGTTATTTTGCTTGATATTGTAACCCGGATATAGGTGATAAGGTAACGAAGTTTTCGCCAAATTGGCATCGGAAAAAACTCGCGCCAATATGACATCTGTGCCGCATATATATATGGGTCAATATCTGAAAATTGGACAATTTGCGTCCACTGCCAATAATATTTCATTAATTATACTAAAACCAAAAACTGAAAAACATAATATATTGTAACATTTGTTATATCAATAACCAATGATAAATGGACATATAATGATGTATAAAGAATTAATTTTAAGCTTTAAACAAGCGAAATCATCATTTCAGTCCCTGTCCCCAAGTACAAATATCCAATATTAAATGTATGCTGTAAACATTTCTCTAAATATTATTAACTTTTGCTATTATATATTTATACCTATATATATAAAGTATAGGAAAATATAATTATCCTTTCTTAATATAGATTGTATAGTAAAATATTGTAGTAAATATATTTGCCCCTGAGGTTGACCATCATCTCAGTCCCTCTAAACACACATTTATGTTAACAGATACTAGGTGGCGCTGGCAGAATCATTTCCATTGCAACAGCAACTAAAGTTCGACTAGCCACCATGGATGAAGGTAAGTTGTTTTTCTCTTTGTTTCATATTTAGAAATATTTAGTTTTTGTTCTGAATAGGGATGAGTAATTTTTTATAGCATCATTCATGTCTTTTTATTTATATATATTATATATTTAACTTTTTATTTATAAACAAAAAGTTTATTGCAACTTTATTTATATAACATACAAATGTCACATGGCATATTTAATAAATTACATGTCGGCAAAATGATTTAACAAAATGGCTGTGCAGCTTTTAAGACAAAAACATCACCTCAGTCCCCATCATCTCAGTCCCAATTATTAGACACTGATTAATGGTGTTAACAGACACTTTCTTCCATAAAAGTTTATCCTACGCATAAAATATATATCCTTGATCTCAAAAGACTACAGCATTCAAATAACAAAACATGTATCATAGTACATAATTGTATTTGGAAGTTGGTACTTTAATTCAAAAAATTAAAAAATTCTGGAGTGAAATTGTCCAGTTTTCAGATATTGACCCGTAAGAGTGTATATCGTATTCACCACATACGTATTTTTTATACCAATTAAATGATATTTTCAAATGGCTTTTTTTATTTTTTTAACTTTATATAGCTAGTTTTAAATATCTGGCTAACAGATATAGCTATCGAGGAAATCGTGAAAAATATAGCAAAACAGCGCTACCGGTTAGGCGGTATACATCTAAACTTAATCAGCACCAATTTATATCAAGTTTTAATCGAATATGAAGTTTCATAAACATAAATCCACCAGGTGTTGTGATATAGATATCGAAGAAATCGTGAAAAACACAGCATAGCACAGCCAACTGTTGAGCGATATACACCACCAACCTAATCAGCCGATTTTTATGTTAAGGTCTAACAGAATATTAAATTTGATTAAATTCCTTAGTTCTTGACATAGAGCGGTAGACTGACAGACCGACCGACAGACAGATATTCTTCAAAAATAGTCAAATCATGTTCGGGACATCCCAAAACGCGTAAATCCATCAAAAACTGGAAGTCGAAAATTTTCGAGATTCCAATATATTCTTGTTGTGTACATAAATTAAAGTAAAAATAATTATTTTTTTATATTATTATTATTTTTTTTTTTTTTACACCTGACGGCTAAAGTATGGACGTATATTTATAATCAGTCTATTACAATCCAGCGTATTTCTTTTTACGCCCTCCTTAATTGCTTACGACTAAACATCTGAAAATTAAAATAAAATTCTCAATAACAAATACATTTTTGTATACATTAAATCCTTTAAAGGCAACTTTTTCTTTGCACTCACGTTTTTCAGCACGCAGAAACATCCACCCACGTTTGCAACTTTCCAGCGCTGAGCCCGTTTTTCAGCATGCACCTACTCTGCAAAGTCACGTGCTCTATCATGCGATTTCATTGATAAAACTGCAGCGAGATATTTACCTGTTGCTGTACTCGTAATATCGTTTGATGATGCGGAGGGAAATGGTAAATAATTTACTATTGATTAAAGTTATGAATGAAAGGGGATATTTTAAAGATCAAAGTTTACTCACGTGTTTATTATAAGAAAAAATAGTTCCGACTCCATTTGATATAATATCGATTTAAGTCTCGCTTAATGTGATCAGATTCTACGATTGTTTCAGATCTATCTTCGTTTGCTAGGTCAAACGTTCTTTTGGGACCTCCTCACTTTTAAATGTGCTAGATCGACTTCTTCGAGTTTTGTTATTTAAGAATGAAAGTATTGGATTCTGCCCATAAATATTTTTTGGTAATTATATGATATTTTAAAATGACTTATTTTCTTGTTTTAACTTAATATTAACAAAATATTTTAAATTTGGTCTTTTGATGTGGGATTTACTATCATGATCCATATCATAAAAATATACCATACGAACTTTTTTTTAAAAAATCTGCAACAATATCTGCAAAAGTTCACTTTTTTAATCGAAAGCAAGATCGAATGACAAATATAAACTTTAGTATTTTGTGTCTATCTCAAAACTTTCTTCTAGACCGCATATTAATTTATAATATTCTGTTGTATTGTGTTTATCACCATTCCCGCGATAGTTACTTGTAACGCCAAGTTCAGTTTAAAAAAAATGAACTCTACTTTGCAATTGTTGGTGTGTAACATCGCTATTTATATTAATATGATAAAATAATATAGTAGAATTTTTTGTGATAGCCACAGTATACTGGTTTCTCTCCAGGTTAAATTATTTTAAGTCATCTGGAAAAAATATATTTTACTGGAATTATTTTCCTTCACTTTTCGGTTTTTTTTTTTTTTTTTTTTTTTTTTTTTTTTTTTTTTTTTAATGATTTGCAGCGTTCGATGATATATATCAATGAATATATACAGGGTATCTAAAAAGTCCTTGATACATTTTAAAATTCAATATAAAATCAAGTAATTGTCTTACAGGAGTGGACTAAAATGCTTCTCACGATCAAAAGTTTTTTTTTCAAGCGAATAAAAAAATTAGTTCCAAACTTCGATCATACATGACGCCACTTGTCCGTATGTTTGTTTTCAAACATGCATTTTTTCTGATTTTCAGATTAGTTTCCGTTTGGTTTCGAAATACCAACCTACGCAATTAGTTTTTCCGTTAGGAGTCGTTATTTCTGTGTCACAGCGTTAAAACTAATCTGAAAAATCAGAAAATACGCATGCTCGAAACTAAACATACGAACAAGTGACGCCATCTATGATCGAAATTTTGAACTAATTATTTTAATTCATCTTAAAAAATTTTTCATCGTGAGAAGCATTTTAGTGCAAACCGCACTCCTATACAACAATTACTTGATTTTATATTGAATTTTAAAATGTGTCGGGGACTTTTGGCAAACCCTGTATATCTCAATATTTATCGTGATATAAATCCTATATTTATTTTCAAACTATCATGATGTTTGATATTTTCATATAATGGATATTTATTTTCATAATATCATTGTATGTGATAGTTTTGGTAGTTATAGTCAAAACAAGTGCAATCGATTTTTTCAACTGTTATTGAGTGCGTTGTTCTGTAGATAAAGAATTTCTGCTCTGGGAGTGACTTTTTTACCAAAAAAAAAGTATTTTTTTCTTCTAAGTTTTACATTTGAAGTTGGAGTTTTAAATGTAGAACCAATAATTATGTGAGCGAATACTTACTTACGAGGATGGATAAAACAAAGAGTTACAAGCAGCAGCAAAAAAGGAAATAGTGTCTGTTTTTAATTAGTTGATCTTCAGTTTTGTTATCTAAGTAATGAAAAATAAAGAAAAACGGAAGAAAAATGAAAAAAGATACTCATTTAGAAAATTGAGCACTAAAAATGCAAAACGCTGAAAGTCCAAACGGGGAATTTTTTCAAGAGAGCGAAAGAGAGAAAATCTCTTACTTCTGGTACTTACAACGTTTTTCATTTCACTCCTTTTTAGCTCTTAGTCAATACTTTAAAATGTAGGTACCTAGCTTCCTTTGTTTAATGTTTAAATATGTACCTAATATTATTATTTGTAAACATTTATTTTTTTATTTATTTTTCTGTTTGATTAAAAATATCCCATTGATGTAAACAATAACAACTAAAGCAAGTCATGTAATGGCCACCAGCTGCCGCGAGCCTTATCACTGGCACTTTCAGCGTACTCCACTTCACTTCGTGTGGACAACCAGCGACATCTCTTGTCTCTTTTTTTGAACTATTACTACTAGGGTTGCCACTTCAAGCGTTCTCCTGTTTGTTAAGCTTGGCAGTTAACCCTTTGAGGGGCAAGCAATAATGTCTCTGTAATACTGAATTATCGCCGGAATAATCGAAAAATTTTATTTAAAAATAAGGGAAAGCCATTTTTCAACATTTCCCTACCAAAAAAAATTAAAAATATAAAATTTAGTTAAAAGTTTCTGGTGCGAATCTTGTTTAAATTAGGTGAAATATATAATATATCTCACCGTCCCTCAAAGGGTTTTTTTGACCATTTGATGGTCAATTGATGGTCAATTGATGGTAAATTTGATGGTAAATTTAACCATTTTTCCGTAAAAAAAAGAAAAAAAATCGATTTTTTGGTATTTTTAGCGTTTTTCACTTTTAGTCCTCGACTATTTTATTATTATTATTATTATTATTATTATTATTTTATTATTATTTTATTATTAAGCTTTCATGCTAAGAGCAATATGTTTTAGTTTCTAATTAAAATTGAAAATATTTATAATCATCAATAAGGTGACTATATTGAAAATATCGGATGTATATAAAAAATACCGGATATAAATCAAAATATCGGATACATTTGATATTTCCGGAAATAATCACGATATTTACGAACCCCAATCATCATAGATAAAGAAAATTTAAATAATTAAATTTCAAAATTCAAAAAAGAGGCAATGGCTTCTTTTTTTCCGAGGAAAATATATTGGTAAACTTATCTTGGCTAAATAATTATTCTTGTAAGCGGGTTCTGCTGTTAAAGAACCTCCAGAGCTTTTATTACCTGGGAAACACACGTGGAAACCGTATACTTAAAACGTGATTGTTTAATTTCGACTATATTTCGGGAAAACGCTAAGGAAGTTCATGGGGATACTGTATGAACATCTCCGCCTATTAATAAGGGAAAGTTCCATTTAACAGGGGAAATGCTATTCTGCGAAAAATAAGTGGGCGTAATAGCTGAAGTTACGAGACAAAATTAATATTTTGTTGGAATAGATTTTTTTTACCACTTTGCAAAGTCACATGCTGTGTCACGTGATTTCATTGATAAATCTGCCGCGAGAATTTTATAGTCTGACGTTCATGTAGCACGGACATTCGTAGCATAGCGGAATAGTAAATATTTATTTACTATCGATTAAAGTTCATAATGCAAAGGCTCTTTTTAAAGGTATAAGTTTGCGCACGTTTTATGCACGGCCTAATTTATTGATATGAGACCAAAAATTTTAGATCTGCTATTCTCTTAAACATTGTTTCCTCATGCTCTGAAACGTAAGTCCAAAGAAAAGGCCGACTGTGGGGGATTTCGAGTACATAAAAATGGATTTATTTTATGAATTTCATTTTTAGATATTTAATTTTATTTAAAGGGACAAAGGACCTTCAAAATCATTTTTTTTTTTTTTTTTTTTTTTTGTAAATTTCAATTTAAATATTATTCAAAGGAAATGAAAAAAAAAATATTTTCTAATTTTTTTTTTGAAATTTTGAGGTTCAAAATTTCTAAAAATTTAGCAAATATTTTTTTTTCTTACCTTTATATTCAAGTATATCAAATTCGATGCACAGTTTTATTTATATATATATAAACCAAACTTATATAAAAAAATATTGGGGATTTTCATTGATATGCAGTTCGCATGAGCATTTTGAAAAGTTCTAAAATATTACGGAAAATTCCTTTTTTTTTTTCTCAAAAAAAATTGTTTTTTAATTTTTTTCGTGGTTTATGTTTTACCATAATGCATATAATGTACCCTTGAATAATATTTAAAGTGAAATTTACGAAAAATAAAAAATTGATTTTAAAAGTCCCTCTTCCCCTTAAGGAGAACAAAGAAATTAATTAAGAGAAATTGAAATTAAACATTTCATTGAGGTGCAAGTGCAAGTGCAATAAATCTGTTGTAAATACGTGATATATTTCAATTGCCAAATGTAAAAATATATTATCAATAGAGAATTATTTTTTTCTTTATTATAGAATCTCTGCTAATAAACTCGATTTATTTAAAAGAAACTTTTTCTTTATTTTTTCTTCTTTCGTTTCTTTTCCTTTTTTTCCCTGAACTGTACTGTAAAAGAAAATCTGTAAAGTTACTAAAGTTTTTCTAGGAAACTAGGATTCCTAGAACTTCTTATGTAACGGCAACAACAAAAATTCCTGTAATAGACGCTGTTACAGGAATTTTTGTTGTTGCCGTTACATAAAAAGCTCTAGGAATCCCAGTTTCCTAGAAAACTTTAGTAACTTTACAGATTTTTTTTTATAGTGTGTAAAAAGAAGTAAATGTTTCTTTATTGTTCTCATCTTTCTAAAGATTTACGAAAATATAGTATAACCAGTTCCGAGATGAAAACGATTCCGAAATACGTTCGTTCAATGTTGAATTTTATGAAATTAAACAACAATTAGCAGATCTCTTCAAAAGAGGTCAGATGGCTTTACACAAATGACGTTCTAATGTTGTTGAAGAAGTAACCCCCTGATTCTCAATTTTTTTACCTTTTAATCAAAATTCCGAAGATGTTTCAGCAAATGTTTCAGCAGACGTTTCAGTTCTCTTGAAACCTTTTGGAACTGCAGTAGTGATACATTTAACTTTAAAGTTATTATCAACAGAAGTTCTAACTATACAAAACACGAAATTCGAAGTCAAATTGCAAGACTCTTTGACCCCTGGGATTGCTCGACCCTGTAATTTGCCGTGCTAAAATCTACGTGCAACAACTATGGTTGCTAAAGTGCGACTGGAATGATAAAATTCCACTTCATATTGCTCAAGATTGGGAAAAGTTCCTTAATTCGCTTGTTCTTGTAGAAATATTCAAAATACCAAGATGTATTCTCATTCTCACTAACCCTGACTTGAACTTATGTTTGCTATCGTGCTAACTTACTTAAAGGTAGTAAGAGCATTAAAGCTTAAAATTGACAAGTTCATACTTTGGTGGGACTCCACCATTTCCTTAGCATGGATAGACACATCGCCACATCTCCTTAAAACCTTTGTGGACAATCGAGTATCTCAGATTCAAGAACTGGCTAAAAACTACGAGTGGAGATATATTCCTTCAAAACTTAATCCATCTGATGCGTTATCTTGAAGTCAGGATGCAACATCCCTTTCTACCAATAAACTGTGATGGGAAGATCCCTATTTCCTGAAACAAGACATTGAAAATTTTTTTCCTCAAAATGACTCTCGCACTAAAGACGAACGATTTTCAAAAGAACTAAAATCAGTTCCCGTCTTCACTTCAGGTATAAAATGTGACTTTATTAACTCTTTTTTTTAAATATTTCAAATAGTTATTTGAAATTAATAAGAGTACTAGCATTTATTTACAGGTTTCTGAATAACTGCGGGGAGACATTCCAAACTTAAAAATTACTTAAGTTTGGATGAATTAAAATTTGCCAGAAACGCATTGCTTAAAAAGATTCAACTCAACAGAAATTTCGGCAGTGAAAAAAAGACATATCTGTCCCTATAAAAAGTAAGTTAAGGTTTTTGAATCCATTTCTAGATCAAGATGATCTATTAAGAGTAGGTGCTCTTTTTCCCAACTCAAATTTAAGCTATGGCCAGTGATTTTACATCCAAGGAGTAAATTAACAAAAAGTATCTTTATTTGCCGTCATTAAAGAGACTTACATATTGGTCTTCAAGGACTACTGAACACTGTAAGACAAATATTTTGGCCTATTAACGGAAGAAACATTGCTCGTTAAGTTGTACACGATTGTGTTCAATGCTCAAAATAAAACCTACAATTGTCAATCAAATAATGGGTAATTTACCCCTTGAGAGAGTAATCCAAACTCCACCCTTTTCTTATGCAGGACTTGAACTGTGCGGTCCATTTTTGCTTAAATACCGTAACCAGAGAAAGGAGATATTTAATAAAGTTTATGTATCTATTTTTATATGCATGTTGACCAAATCAGGGCATTTAGCATTGCTTTCTGATTTAACTTCTAATGCATTGATTTCAACACTTAAAAGATTCTTTGCTCGCAGAGGCAAAAGTAGTGAAATCTCATGTGACAATCCATCCAATTTTGTTGGAGCACCTGCTGAATTGAAGAGGTTATTAAACTCTATAAATAAGAATAATGATGATGGATCAAAATTCCTGTCATCCGAGCAAGTTCTCTGGAAATTTCTTCTCCCTCGTTCACCAAATTTTGGAGGACTGTGGGGTAGAGGTGTCGGACAGTTCAAATACCACTTTAAAAGATCTATTTGGTGTTATGAAATTAACTTTAGAATAATTTTTGACAATTACTACTCAAATTGAAGGTATTCTCAGTTCTCGTTCTCTCTCCCCACTATCTTCTTAATTAGAAGACTATGAAGTTTTGACACCACGTCATTTCCTGATTGGAAGACCAATCAATGCTCTTCCTGAGCCAAATTTGATCAATGAAAGGAAAAATTTGCTCGGCCGATGGCAGAAAACTAAAGAAAATCGTGCAAATCATATGGAAAAATTGGACCAATTCTCATTTAAGCCATTTAAAACAGAGGTCCAAATGGCTCTTTAAAAACAAAACGTTGCGCCAGGTATGATGGTTCTTCTAAAGGATGGAGACCTACCAGTTTGTAAATGGGTTGTAGCTCGCATTTCAGAAATAAGAGGAAAAGATGATAACGTTCGAATTATAGTAGTTCGTACTCCATCTGGACGTTACAAAAGAAGTATCTCAAACATTTGTGTTTTACCTATTTTAAATAATGATAGTATCAATTAATCTTAACGTCTATCTACTGAATTTATTATTTCTTATCATTGTATTTACATTTAGTGCATTATGTAAAACTATTAATTAGTAATATCATTTATATGTTACTGTATATTTACTTGTTGTTTCTCATTGAACTATCGGAATACTTCAATGGAGGACGGTATGTGCGCTCCCGAAGTTTAATTAATAGATCAGCGCCACCTAGCTGATAAAAATGTAAACCAGTCAATTGAGCTTCGTTGTCAAAACGAACAACATCTCATGAAACGAGCAACCTTGCGCTCAAATCAGAAGCTGTATGAAACTTTATTTATCCCTTGACAATAGAAATAAATAAATTTAAACTTTCACAATCCACTATCCTGATTGCTCTCGACACATGGTGATTACGTCCTATTTAAGATGGAGTCCTATTATTTCCGTATTACTGAATTTTATATATGAGGACATCAGAAGCCAAGGGGTACAAGTGACAAAATTTCGATTTGGAGCAAATTGAGTTCAAAGATAATTGACGTTAAAGTTGAACATCAATAACAATTGACTGAATTGAAATAGAAAACTGCTGCTTGTTTCACAGTGGACTTTGAACTCTTTTTTCAATAAATGTGAAAAAAGTAGAGTGCAATTTTCTTTAAATTTAAAATTAATCAATATTGATAATTATTCGGCAAAAGTGGTTGATATCTAAAACACAACACATAATTAGAAAATCACTTATATTGTGATTATAAGTGATTTATTTACTACTTTGCAGTAAATTAATTAATTTACTGCATTAAATTAATTTTTTTTTAATTTACCTCGAAAAGTGCAGGAATAAACCTTGGGGACGGTGAGGCTACCCATAAAGCCACGATGCTTGAAATTGATATTTAAATGCTAATTTAAATTCTACAGTAAATTTCCTGCCAAAGAATTTTAGACATTATTTCTCTAGCATACTTCTGCATGAGAAAAAACTTGAAAAAAATTCTGTGGCTGCATCTGAAATGATTTTTTGTATAATTTTAGAAGAGGAATGGTAAGGAATCTAAAACCCAGGGACAGAGTTTAAAAAACAATAACAACCCTAAAAATGTGTGCAGGTTAATTTTTAGCTACCTATTTATATAAAACAATAGTTCCAGTTTGAGAAAAAAAATTACATCGAATTATTTTTATTGAAACAATTTTATCCAGACAGCTCCAAACTTAAAAATCAGCATCAGGCACACGGGACGGTATAGGAGTTTTCCAGGTGTTTGGACCCCCAACATCGTCCAAAACTTATTTATCTCGTTAATATTGTTGTGCAATCATGCAATGGGATGTTCCCCAGTATATGAAATTTTAAAAAAAACACAAAAAAATGTATTAAAATAAAAATTATTATTCAGGGACATGAAAGTCAAAAGATTGTGAGAAGGCCCCATATATAATCGTAATAAGTTTTGAATTCATACATCTCTGCATAAGAGTGCAAGAGCTATTGCACCAAGCTCTAAATATTTATAAAGCTAGTTATTCTAGTACGAACTTACCCTATTTTTCACATTTGACGAACAATTTCCGATTTGTTTTGTAAATGTAATTTGTTCCGATTTGTCTTCGCAATATCGTCTGATACAGAATGCCTTGACACCAGCCTATTTCCCTGTTGGTGGTCCTATTCATCAATTTCCAGACCCATCGTAAGTCCTTATGTCTCAAAGAAAGGTGGTAGCTCAGACAGAAACGCCTAGCACTAATAACGCCTAGGCACATCTGGCATCTTATTAAATAACTAGAAAGATAGCCCGTCAAAAATGACGAAAAATGAAATATAAAGATATATACAACACATGAGCAATAATGTGTTTTTCTCGCGTGTTTCGCAGTGATGGGTGAAAATAACACATTTTAAAAACGAAGCACGTTTACGAAAAACTATGTATGTAATGAATACATTAAAAATTCAATTTAAGGCTAAGTTAAATTTGACCACAAACCTTCAGGATATGCGAATTTTTGTAAAAACTCTTGTGTAAAAACTTTTACACAATCTTTATTTTATTATTTAAATACTGACTTTGCTCTCTAGTATCTTCGACATAAATTTTTAACTACCTTCTTCTTTACATCTTGAAATACTTACATATAATTGTACATGAAAACAAACTTTTTTTAAAAAATACAGTCCAACTGTAGAAAATGTTTGTCCTTGTGACTTATTCAGCGTCACATTTTTTTTTCTTTCAATGTTCTTAATGCTAAAAATGCAAGTTTTGTTTTGAAAATTGATTTAGGACCAAGTCCCGATCAACACAACACGGGGCCCTACATCAAAGAAAAGTTTCGAGGCTCCCTCATTATGCCACAATACTAGTTACGTTATTGCTGTTACAAATTTGCGATGTTAAATTTGGGGGGATGGGTAAAACTTTACTCGTTTTTTTTTCTTTTAGTTAATATGATCCTGTTTAAGTAAGTGAAAAATTAAATTTAAATATACCTTACTTAGAGAGGTTGTTCCTTTATTCATACAACTGATTGTTAAAAAATATTAAAAACCATGCCAATCGATTGCGATGTACAAATAACAACTCGCCATCCCTATGGCCCTAGACACCGCCCCCTGAAAACTAGGCCGGAGCGATGACACAAAAATGGCTGCTGCCGAAGGCGGGTTTTTTTAACGTATGCATGATCCCTTAAATTTAGACACTAGGGGCATTCCACATCAAATCAGGCAGTAAAATATCAATATATAACCCACCATCACAGATTTTAATGAAACTGCGTGTGTTTGTTCTTACTATTAAGATATGATCACCAGTAATGTTTTTTGCTCCTTGGTGAAATAGTTTCTGAGAAAACAAATTGTCAAAATTTTGAAAACTGCCGTCATTTGGCATTCTTGACTGCTCGGTTTTCAAATGTAGCATGTCATATATATAATCATATTTCAATATCTACTCTACAAATCATCTTCAAATAATTTATGCACAATATTTAGGGTACGCAGTTTTAAAAAAAAATATTGTTATGCTTATAACATTTTAAGAGTGTCTAAAAAAATGTTTAAACTTTGAAGTCGTGAATTTTTTATGAAAAATAATGCATTAACAAAAAAGCATTATCAAGAAAAGGCGGTATTTTTATTAAATTTATTTTTTGTGGGAGTATTATACTTAAAGGTGTCCTTTACCTGATTCTGAAATAAAAATAGTGGGATTTTGGGTGTTTTTAGTAGTATTTTCTAATTAAAAATATTTCGAGGTGCATTTCAAATCAAATCAAGCAGAGTCATTCCATGTCAGCTCCCCTAAGCCATTTAATCACTGTCACAAATTTCAATGAAATTGGGTGTGTTTATAGCTCATTTTAAGACGTAATCACCTTTAATTTTCTTGATCCTAAGTAAAATATTTTTTAAAATAAAAAAAATGTCAAAATTTTGAAAAATTGTTTTAAATTTTTTTAATGACAGTTCTATATTCAAAGACTGCATTAAAAAAGAAAAAAAGCCATTTCAATATAAAATCACTAAATAGGTTTCAAATAATGTATATGTGACAAATAATGTAGACAGATTATTATTTCTTGTTTTTTGTCATGTTTAAACACTAAGAGTGTCTTTTATCTTGTGAATTTTTAAAATCAAGAATTTTGTCAAAAATAATGTGTTCATCAAAAATTTATTATTAACCGAAGCAGGATGTCATTGCTTTTTTTTAATTGTACGTAAAAATATCTTTTAAATGGTTATAAAATAAAAATAGTGAAAATATGAGAAAAAATTATCAAAGTTTTGGAAAATTGCCACGAGTTGCCATTAATGATTGTTCAATTTTCAAAGGCCTCATTTTATATATAAAATCGTATTTCAATAACTAATAAAGAAATCTTCTTCAAATAATTTAAATAAGGTAAATAAAGTATGTAGATTATGAAAAAAATATTGCTGTAATTTAAAAAATATTTAAATGTGTCTAAAAAATTGTATAATCTTTGAAATCAAAAATATTCTACAAAAAATAATGAAATTATTAAAAAAACTTCATCAATCAGAGTCGGAGTTTCTATGACTAATTTTTTAATTTTAATTTGTACATAAAACTACATTATAACTGTATCTGAAATAAAAAGTAGTGGGATTTTAGTTGGTTTTAGTAGTATTTAAATCATATTTTAAAATATCAATTATTTCAGATGTAATATCTATCTAATGTATCATCCCTGGAAATATTTTTATTTATACATTTATTTTATTTTCAAATTATCTTTTATGTTCGTTTCTTAAGGAAAAAAATAAACAATATTGTTTTTTAGTAAAACTTCGAAAGGGAAACGAAGATTATCCCTTTCCAAAAAAGAGAAAAATCGCTAGCTCCTCACCGCCCAATAGAAATTTTCAAAATGACACTCCTAATCTTTAAACTCATATTTGGCTTCTAATATTGAAAATTTTGCATTGAGCTGCTAATATTGAAATAATACCAAATTTCAGTCTTTTGCAGAAAATTTTGACATATTGTGCTTTAAATATATGCAAAAAATGCATAATCCATTACATTTATATCTTTCAAATAACTATAT
The DNA here is from genome assembly GCA_963932465.1 of Maratus speciosus. Classification (NCBI taxonomy): domain Eukaryota; kingdom Metazoa; phylum Arthropoda; class Arachnida; order Araneae; family Salticidae; genus Maratus; species Maratus speciosus. Next base: position 575,204,668 of record OZ010792.1, read on the forward strand.
CTAAAAAATTATTTAAAACTTAATGAGTTGCACTTTTGTAACTTTATTCAGTTTCTAATGATACGTAATTTGATTTATTTTATCACAATATTGCTGAAAGATTGATTTTCAACATATATATATGTATGTATATATATATATATGTGTGTGTATATATATCCCTGTTCTCAAACAAATTAGTTAAAAATTATTCATTTATGCTTAATAAAGCATATATATTGTTTATACACTTATAGGAAATACATATGGTAAATTTTATGATATGTCAATAATATCTAAAAGTAAAGAGCTTATCTAATAGTATGTAACGATAAATTTAACATCTGGTGTAATGACAAGAAAATTTTATAATTGTTTTACTTAATTTGGATGAATGAAAAAAGCGTAGGGGAGATGGGGGCACATGTGAACAGGGGGCAGATGTGAACATCGCAAATTTTCAATAGTTGTTATAAGTTTTTTTATTTGAAAAAAATTACTAAAGATGACAGCACCTGTAGACATATGGTAAAATTTTTTTGAAGCTTTTTGACATTTTGTTTGTTCTCTGTAGCCAAAACACTGTTTTTAGATCTCAAAAGTAAAATCTTAGTTCCAAGTTGATAAACGTATAACTTTATTTATTTATTCATTTATTTGAATTTGAGTGTTTTAATATATACTATGAATACTAATAAATATTTTTAATAAAGTTCTTTTTCTTCTAAAATTGGGAAATGTTAATGATTTATCAATTTAACAGAAGCAGCAATGTGGGGCACTTGTGAACAGACAAGTTGGGGCAGATATGAACAGTACACAAGTGTACCAATAATCATTCTGTGATTCTTTTCCTTTCAGTTAACTTAATGATAAATAATGTCAGTTCCATTATCTATAATTTTTCTGAAATAGAAGATATTTTCCTCACATGACGTTGATTTTGCATTGAAACTTCATCAAACACATTTTTCAGCAAATACATAAAGAGCAACAAGCTCGTTTACATTCAATTGTAATTTAAATAAATTTAATGTTTTCTAAGATGCAATAAGTGTTATATATTATTTTACTAAACAGTTTACAACAATATTTTTTATGCATTGTTAACACAAAAGTATTACCTTGAACAACTTTGCCAATTTTTCTATTACATTTGTTCTAAACTTGCAATGATGCTTACTTCCATATCTAAAACAGTTATGCATATGATGCTTTGAATGGAGATAGATATGAGTAATATTTTAAGAAAGTAAAATTTTTAAACTGATAACTACCCTAAAATCCCTATTCTAACCCCTCCCTCTTTCAAAAGCAGAAGAAGCTAGGGGAGGGGGGGGGGAGTTATAGTCGAGATTTTTTTTTTTAATCATTAAGAAACCCTTCTTCATCTATAATTTACAAGTAAATAAGGCAAATACAGCAGTGGGAATCTTTCGTATTTCGGCAGATTTGAGATAAATAGTATGTAAACGCCCCCTCCCTAAAATTTTTCCCAAACAAAATCCCCAAAGCAAAATTTAAAAGTTTTAATTTCTTTTTTAAAATTCCTTCCTTATTTATTTATTTTTTCAGCAATACTTAATGAATCATCTAAGCCTCCACCCCCAAAATCTACTTATTTTCATTTATAATCTTTTGTATAAACTTACCTCCCAGAAACTAGAGAAATATATATATATATATATATATATATATTTCTTTATGGTGAATTTCACAGGTAATTAACTAATAATTACGATGACAAATGAATAACAAAATAAAAAGCATGTCAAAGGATATTTTTTCCTTGTGTTCACATGTGCCCCGCGTGTGTTCACAACTACCCCGCTGATGGGGCACATGTGAACAATTTTTCGAATTTATAAAACTAGTAAAAAATGTAAGAAGAACTATACAGGTGATATTTAAAAAAATACCATGTATAAAAGAAAGTTCTATTTACTATATTGAGTAGGTTTTGTTCATAGAAATTAATCCATTCATGAGAAAAAGCTATATTTATGCGAACTGTTCACATGTGCCCCCATCTCCCCTACATGTTTATATTTTATTGAAGTACAGGTGAAAATGTCACAAAGACATTCCTATCTCAACAACAACTGAATATGTCCCATTCATACTACAGCTAATGTTTTCATGTTGATCTTTCGGGTTTGATTTCAGGTGGTAATGAATTAATTAGTTTTGTTAGAAGTGTCATTGCAGTCAGCATATTAGGTTCACTATTTTTATTTATTTTTTTTTTAATTTATTTTGATTGACTCGATGAACAACAACATTTAAAGCGACCATTTCATGAATTTTCAATTAAAAGCTGATTTATAAATTCATTATGTTGTTTAGTTATTATTATCGTCTTAAGACAATAAGTTGGTACTAAGATTTTTAAATGTAGTTTATTTATTATTTGAACAGTTGAAAGTATTTTTCAATCTGTTAATTTTAAGTCATCTGTTGAGCAGTGTGGTGTTAGTAAAGGAACTGGTACTATTTAATTTAATTTTTATTGCTGTAAATAATATTTGTTATTTTATTATTGTATGCATTATATTTAAGCAAGAGTAGCAATACACGATATCGTAGTCATTATAGTACATCTTAGCATGAAAAGCTTCAATATTTATCATTAAACATTCACATTTTATGAAAATTTTGTTAAAATTGCTCATATTTTCACTATTTTTATTTTATAACTATTGAAAAGATATTTTTACGTACAATTAAACAAAGTAATAACAGCCTGCCTTCGGTTAATAATAAATTTTTGATTAACACATTATTTTTCAAAAAATTCTTGATTTTAAAAAATCACGAGATTAAACACACTCTTAGTGTTTAAACATGACAAACAACAATAAATAATAATCTGCCTACATTATTTGTCACATATACATTATTTGAAACTTATTTAGTGATTTTATATTGAAATGACTTTTTTTATGCAGTCTTTGAATATAGATTGTCATTAAAAACATTTAATTTTTTTTTCTCAAAATTTAGATATTTTTTTATCTTAAAAAATATTTTGCTTAGGATCAAGGAAATTAAAGGTAATTACGACTTAAAATGAGCTATAAACATACCCGTTTCATTGAAATTTGTAACAGTGAATTAAATGCCTAACTGACATGGAATGACTCTGCTTTATTTGTTTTTAAATACGCCTCAAAATATATCTAAATAGGAAATTCTACTAAAAACACCCAAAATCCCACTATTTTTATTTCAGAATCAGGTAAAGGACACCTTTAAGTATATCCTCCACAAAAAATAAATTTAATAAAAATACCGCCTTTTCTTGATAATGCTTTTTTAGTTAATGCATTATTTTTCATAAAAAATTCACGACTTCAAAGTTTAAACATTTTTTTAGACACTCTTAAAATGTTATAAGCGTAACAGTATTTTTTTTTCATAAATTGTACCCTATATATTATGCATAAATTATTTGAAGATGATTTGTAGAGTAGATATTGAAATATGATCATATTTATGTCATGCTACATTTGAAAACCGAGCAGTTAAGAATGCCAAGTGACGGCAGTTTTTCAAAATTTTGACAATTTTTTTCTCAGAAACTATTTGACCAAGGAGTAAAAAAAAAAAATACTGGTGATCATATCTTAATAATAGGAGCAAACACACGCAGTTTCATCAAAATCTGTGATGGTGGGTTACATGCCTGCCTGAACTGACATGGAATGACCCACCAGTATTTTATAAAGTATTTCTTTGATCTCAGAAAAACAAAGCAGGAAAAACTTTCAAAAATTATTGGTAGCAAAATTGAAGGAGCCGTACGTACTTTGAAAAAAATCCAGCATCGGCAGCAACCATTTTTGTGTTAGCGTTCAGGCCTAGTATTCAGGGGGCGGTACCCTAGATAGAAAATATGTCATCATTTTTTTTTTTTTTTTTTTTTTATGTTTCTAGTCTTATCTTTACTATTTGTCTGGGGAAAAAAGTAAACAATTTTACTAGAGACTGACATCAGTTTGATGTAAACAAATTACAAAAAAATAATAATAATGAAATAAAGTAAAACTTATAAAGCTATATATGAAAATCACTCGAAATATCAAACTAACTTAATATTTGCTAAAAGTGATACAAATACATTTAAAAGGCAAATAAATACCTTTTATTTATTTACATCGACATGTTTCGTTGCTCTAACGACAACATTCTCAAAATTTATAATGATACAAATATTTTCGCAAAAAACTTTTAATTAAAAACTGGCAAAACAAAAATCACGCCAGAACTCATGCATAATAATCATGCATAATATATGAAATAATTCAGCCTCCATGAAGCTTCCAAAAATTTGGAGAGAGATGCTCTGCAGAGTAATGAAACAATAGTATAAAATAATTCACGTTCACTTATATCCATTTTTAGGTGCGTTCGTAATTATATAAATACGTAGCACTTACAGTCTTCGTTCGTCGTCTTGTCTGTCCGCCCGCATATAACAGAGCAAAAACTGCTCAGCCAAATGGTCTGAAATTTTAAATATATAATTGTTGCAAAATTTTGTCGAGTCATTTCAAATTTTATGAAAATCGGATGTATAGTTTAGGGACAATCAAAAGTTTTCCGTTACATAACGGCCAATGGGAAAAAAATTACTTCAAGTTCATTTTAATGATGTTACACCCTTTCGAACAGAATAAAATGGATAGGCACTTATGAAGTGCTTTAAAATATACATTCAGTACACTATGCGGTGCAAAAAAATATTTCTAAAACTAGTTATAGTACGAACGCACCCCATTGCCACGTTTGCCGTGCAATTCCCAACTTGTTTATATTAGCAGTTAATTTCATTCTGCATGAGTTCGCGTGATTTTCGTTTACCAGTTTTCAAATTAAAAAAATTTTGCGAAAATATTTGTATCATTATAAATCTTGAGAATGTTACCCTCAGAGCAATGTAATATCTGGATCTAAATAAATAAAGGTATTTATTTGCCTTTTAGATGTATTTTTATCACTTTCAACAAATATTGAGTTAATTTGATGTTTTCAAGTGATTTTTACTTTCTTCTATCTTTAAAAGAAGAAAGTATTGGATTCGTGAAAATTTTTGACTTCTCGTTTTCGACGGATTTACACGTTTTAGGGGTCAGAGATTCCGAAAAACGTGTTTTTAGAAAATGTCTGTCTGTGGTTCTGTGAATCTGTGACTCTGTCTGTCTGTATGTGACACAAATTTTGTGGGTGCTCTATCTCAAGAACTAATGCGCGGAATTTAATAAAAATTTATATTCAGTTAGTCCCTGATATAAGTTGATGCTGATTAGTTTTTTGTGCAAATCGCCCAACAGGTGGCGCTGCTATGTTGCATTATTCATCAGTTCCACTTATATCTCAAGAAGTAACTCACGGATTTTCAGAAAACTTTAGATTCAGTTAGTCCTTGATATAATTTGGTGCGGATAACTTTTTGGTATAAATCGACTAATAGGTGGCTCTGCTATACTTCATTTTGCAGGATTTACACGATTTCCGCAATAGCTCTATTTCAAGAACTAATGCGCGGATCGTCATCAAACTTCAGATTCAGTTAGTCCTTGATATGAATTAGTGCTGATTGCGTGTTGGTGTAAATCGCCTAACAGGTGGCGCTGCTGTGCTGCCTTTTTCACGATTCCCGCAATAGCTCTATCTCAAGAACTAATGCACGAATTTTCACCAAACTTTAGATTTAGTTAGACGTTGGCACACGTTGTTGCTGATTAGGTTACGGTATTAATCGCCCAATAGGTGGCGCTGCTATGCTTCAATTTTCTCGATTTTCGCAATAGCTCTATCTCAAAAACTAATGCACGGATTTTCTCCAAACATGTGATTCAGCCATACATTGACAGAAGATGTTGCTGATTAGGTTTTGGTATAAATTACGCAATAGGTGGCGCTATTGGGCTGCATTTTTCTGGATTTACATGATTTCAGCGATAGTCATATCTCAAGAACTAATGCACGGAATTCCATATCTTTAGAATCCTGATGAGGGACATAGATTGCCATTAAATTTTGGCAGTGTGCTTAGCGAATTTTGAAGTAATAACATGTATCAGATAGAAGAAAGTTTTGGGATTGGTACATCCGACTTGTTAAATATAGCTTTATAAAACTTTATTCTTAAAACAGTTACTATAAAAATTAAATCGGTGTCAATAAAAGTAAAAATCACGATTAATATTTTAAATTATTTTTACAAAGAATCCTCTGGCACGAAAATAGTTCCGTTTCTATAGAACTGCATTAAATTGAATAATATTTGTGATTAGTTACTTTTTAATAACATTATGCTCTTTTGTATGCAAGAAACTGACAGAATAAGTCTCTTTATATAAGAACCTGATTAAGTTTTCTTGTGTTATTTACAGTCTAGCGACATATGAAACTTTACGCTCAAACATCCACCTCTGCGTCTCAGCTTTTATTAAAATTTGCAGCACTCCAATTTAAGTATTATCGTTTATTCTCAGACAAAGAATTAGGTTAAATACTTCGTCTTGAAGGAAATAATATTTTGTGATAATTTAAATTCGAAGGAAATTTTTGTGACTCAAATCCCAAGAGCAAATTTCTAGATTTAATTGCCCATTTGATGCTTCTGAACCCGCAGGCAGCTTCAATATGACTGTCAATCGATTATTTCCCTTTGGCGATGTTCCTTTACTTGTGACGTAATTACTTCACGCACGCGTAATCTATACAAAAATTTATTTAGTACCAATTTTGTAATTTGCATAAATATTTAAGTCCTTCTATTTAGAGGAAATGACAATTAAGAATTAGAAAGACCATACTGTTAAATTTTAGAATTGATTAAAATTGTTTATCAACGGAATAATTACGCATCTTCTATAATTCTATCTGGCAGAAATTGATCAAAATTAAATTAGGGAGCACAGTTTTTCTAATTGTGTTTAACTTTATTGGACTTGGTTTTATTTTCTTTTAAGAAAAAAATAAATAAATCAGTAATTCCTATAAATATTTCAATTTATTCTATTTAGAATAGGCGGCAAATAAGAATTGAGAAAGAACGTATTATTGAATTTTAGACGTGATAAAAAGCCTTTATCAAGAAAGTAATTAAATATCTTCTTGGGTTAATTAAGGGGACAAGAGACTTCAAACTCTTTTTTTTATTATTATTGCTCTTTAAATACTATTAACCCCTTCGGGACGAGCGTCTTTTACAGAATTTCTAATCTTTTGTCACCGGTTTTTCAAAACAGAAATTTTGCCTAATTAAGTCAGGGATAATGCTTGGATTAAATAAGGCAAAATTTGCAATAAAAAAATTACTGGTGAGAATAATCACGTATTCTGATAACCTTACGCAGCACGTATACCGGTCGCTCGTCCCCAAGGGGTTAGAGGGTTTTATTAATTTTTTTTTTAACTGAATATAATTGGAACAGTTAAAGATAGAAATAAAGTGCAGAAATAAGATGCAAAAATGTTGAAAATTTCATATAATTTAGAAAATATTTTTTTCGTACCTTTATGTTCAAATGTATTCGATCCACAGTTGTGTTTGTATATGTAAACAAAACTAGCGTAAGAAATATTGGGGGGTTTTAATTGATATATAATGCGAATTTGGCATTTTGAAAAGTTCTTCATGACGCTTAAAATATTCGGAAAAGTTTCTTATTTTTCTCGGATTTTTTTTTTTTAATTTCTTGTGTGATATATGCCTTATTATATATGCCTTGATTCATTTATTATTGAATAGTATTTAAAGTGCAATTTTAAAAAAATTACTTTGAAGGTCCCCAAGCTTGAAAGTATAGCTTTTTTCTTCTTTTTAATAGCATTTTTATACAGTAAAACCTCCCTAAAGCGACCACGTTCCGTTCCAATAAAAATGGGTCGCTCCGAGAGGTGGTCTCTTAATGGAGGTCATGTTTAAATCCAGATTTTAATTGTTATAAAAGGGTAACAATTAATGTTACTAAAATTTATTTTTCATATTAGGAAAAAATATGAAAATTTAAGTATTAAAAAAAAGTTAATTACTGCAGAGTTAAAAAAATTAATACATTGATGTCTGCTTTGATTTTACCGTTTTACCTTTTATTTCCAAGTCCTTTCGAGGTTCAGTAAATAAATGCAATTTTTTTGGACGGGAACAAATAATGACGATTTCATTAATTTATCTATTTCTTTGAGAGTTTCTTGACGGAATAGGACAGGGGAGTTTATTGACCGTCATTCTTAATTTGTCATCAGAGTTAAATTCATTGCCTAAAAAGGCACAAAGAGATTTAAATACATTTAAAAGTTACCAGAATAAATAAAAATTCTAAACTTAGTTTAGAAGTTTGATCAATAATGCGCTCTCCGGAATTATTTTTCTAAAAAAACCTTCTTCAAGCGACCAGGAAAAAACGGAATTTGTTTCATTTTCTTCAAATAAATAGGTCGCTCATGGAGGGAATTCAATTGGGGTGGTCTCTGAATAGAGGTAAAATTAGTATTGAGCTTATGGGAATAAATTTCATTCCATGAAAAAATGGTCGTTATGGGAGGTGGTCGCTTAATGGAGGGGGTTGCACAGGAAGGTTTCACTGTATTTAGACATATTGTTTATGGCAAAAAAAAAGTTGTTTATTAAAAACATACCAATTGTTGGGGGGGGGGGGGAGAGAAATCTAAATTTATCTAACATTTAGGGGTTGTGCATATATAAAGTTATCATTTTAGGGGGGAGGGGGGTCTGGAAAATGATATCGAAAGGTATCTCTAGGGGGAGTGGGGGTTTGTCTTTCGATATCATAATCATTTTTGATAAAACCAAAAATTTCTCTTTTTATTTGTAACTTGTTCTTTACATCAAAATAGTCTGTTATATATTTTTAGACTGTTTTCTATTTTTATGGAAATATAAAGTTATTATTAAAATTATTAAATTATTATAAAATTATTTAATTCCAAAATATGGAATACCCCAAGGTTTGGGATTCCTATTCTTCTGTGATATGGGTATGAATATATAATTTGCTGTTCGAGAAACCAACTGCGAAGTATGCTTGAAATGATACTGGTAAATAAATGAGAAATAATGTTGTTCATATGTTCAGTTGATAAGAAGTTCTGCCTGTCATATCCCCCCCCCCTCCCACCCGTGAGGGGCAAGTGCAAAGACATTATTACTGTTGAATGCATTACGTAACAGAAAGCTATTATTAAATATTTTTAAATAAGTGTTATTTGATGTAAAGTTATTTCATATGGAAAGTGATATTTTATTGACTTCTTGTTATTTGAATCAGTAAAGTATGCAAATAATAAATGTATAACCATATCTGTACATCACTCCAAACAAAATTTTAAAAAATGAAAAATTGATTTTTAGACACTGATAACGATGAAAATCTGGGGGCTTGGTTAGAATATGATTAAACGGTATACACTCGATTCAAGTTTCTCTAATCAATTTTTCGAGAAATGCGAGTGTACTTTTGGTTGGATGGCTGCTCGCTTTATCCTGATGGAACTCAACACTTTTAACGTCCGTAGTATAAAGTTTTGGAGTTTTTTCTTTAAAAATAGGAATTAAAACATTGTTTTGATAATAAATAGAGTTAATTTTGACATTTTTCTCAACTTTTTTTTAGGGTTTCGTTGATCTGACGAAACCCTATTCGTCTCACTCCTCTGTCTGTCACAGAGATAGTATTCTCAGAAACTATATATGTTGGAGACTTGAAATTTTGGATACTTATAGCTGAACACCTCACATCAAACGACAAATCCTAAAATTTTGAAAAAGTCTTATATTTACCCGTCTGGGCTCTAACTTGTGTATTTTAAGCTTTTTTTTTTCTAACTGAGCCACCTAATTAACTTCAACCTAATTAAGTTGAAGACTTGAAATTTTGAATACTTATAGCTGAACACTTGCGATCACACGACAAATCATAAAATCTCAAAAAGTCTTATGTTTACCCCTCCGGTCTCTAACTTATGTATTTTAAGCAAATGTGGAACAAACAGATTTTTCAAAAGGATAAAGTTTTTTGAAAGGAATATTAAACGAAACCCTCTGTGCGATCTGTGATCACTCTTGCCGACTTGTTTATCTTTAATTTTCCGTTGTAAGGGATTCCAGCAATCACCATAAATCCGTTAGAGAAACTTTCTTTGCAGTGTTTTAACCAAAGTTGTAAATGTTTTTGGCCTCTTTTCTGGTAATAAATCGATCTTTCTTATTACAGACATTTAGATAAATTCACGCTTCATCAATTGTGACAATTTTTTTCCACTTATCACCTGCTAAATGATTTTCATATAACAGTCTGCATCTTGTCTTTCTCTCAACAACATGTCTTGGTAGCAGGCGATGAACTGTAGATTTTTTTGCTTTAATTAAATTAAAATCTCTATTAATCATTTTATTTACAGTTGCTACAGATGTATGCAAAGATTTTGCAATAGTTATTTGAGGGTTTTGGATTTTCCACTACAACCATAGAGCGCACTTCAGAAATGTTAGAGATGGCACGTACAGTCGTGGAGAAAAAAAGTAAACACCCACGACTTACTCCTCAACAAATTATCGTAGAAGAAAGTTACTGGTACCAAACGATTGAAAATAAAGTTTACTTTTAAATGATGTATATAAAATTTGCTTAGGGGGCCATCTACATATTAAAGCGAACCCAAAGCTCATTTTTTTTTTCAATGACAAGGGGCTGTGCACATATAACGTTATCAACTTTTTGGAAATTTTGGGGCCCCTCCGTAATGATATCGTTATCAATCTATAAAAATTCTTTAGATTTTTGGATTTTTTTTCTTTTGCTTGGGGCGATATACAAATATGGTTGCATTTATTTTTCGCATGCTTTATTTATTCAAATGAAGAGAAGTCAATAAAATGTCACTTTATACTTGTATATGAAATAACTTTATATCAAATAGCACTTAAATGAAATAGTTACTATTTAAAAGTGTTCAATAAAATCTTTTTGTTACGCAATGCATTCGACGTAATAATGCCTTCTTGCAACTTTCCAGCAGCAGATGGGGCAGACAGAAATTTTTATGAACAAAACAGGTAGTCAACATTCTTTCTATTTTATTTTGAAGTAAACACAAGTACCATTTCAAACATACTCCGCATATGGTTTGTCGAACAGCGAATTGTACATGCAAACAGAAGAATAGGAATTCCAAAGGTTGGGGTTTTCCATATTTTGGAATTAAATAATTTTATAATCATTTAATGATTTTAGTAATAATTTTGTATTTTCATAAAACTAAATAATAGACTAAAAAAGATAATTGTAAAATGTGTTTATGACAATTGTAAAAGATAATCGTAACGAACATATTATTTTGATGTAAAGACCAAGTTACAAATAAAAAGAGAAACATTTGGTTGGATCAGAAATGATAACGATATCAAAAGTCAACCCCCCCCCTCCCCCTAGATATATCTTACGATATCATGTATCAGACCCCCCCCCTCCCCCCTAAAATGATAACGTTATATATGCTTAGCCCCAATACCAAATTTTAACAAGATATTTCAAATCTTCGGTTCAAACTATGCTAGACACCAAATTTCAAGTCATTTGAATGATAAGTTTTTGAATTATAAACATTCAAAATTGAGTGCTTCTAATGTTAAATTACATTTTCATATTTTTATTAATATCTCCTAAAATTATACTCCTAATGTGCTAATTTGTTGTGTATCAATAATACTAAAATACCCAAACATAAGTACGTTGAATTTGCAATTTTTATAATTTTATGGTATGAAATATGAATTACGAAATTAATATTCAAAAAATTATGTATTACAACCTACAATTTTTTTTTATGGATTTAGATTTATTAAGTCCTGCTTTATGGAAATCCAAAATTTCCCATTTTTCTTCCAAGCAGTTTTCAAATTATGCTTAAAAAACGGCAAAATGATGGTTTAAGGGGCCGTCTATGATAGAAGTGACTAGATATTTTGAAATTTCTTATGCTATCCTGTAATCTAGCAGTCTTCAATGACTGCTTGAGTGACGCTTAAGATGCCTTGATCAAGAAGGGGACTCTCTCGGTCAACAATCGGGTACAGAACTTCAATTTGGATACAGCCCCTAAAATACGCTCGTTTTAAAATAATTAATTTCTCGGAAACTTACCGTACGAATTGCATAAAAAATTGTTTTTAGGCTAATTGAAGGGTGTAGAGTTCATTTATGCTGTCAGAATTGTGTACTGCTATTGAAAAAAACAAAGTTATGGTTCGTTTCAATATGTAGATGGCCCCCTAAGCAAATTTTATATGCATCTTTTAAAAGTAGACTTCATTACCAATCATATGGTACCAGAAACTTTCTTCTACGATAATTTTTTGCAGAGTTAGTAAGGGGTGTTTACTTTTTTTTTTTTTTTTTTTCACGACTGTACCTTTTTCGAATAGTTCTTTCGGTGTTTTCTTTTCGGTAGCTTTAATGATTGGCGATTTTTTCCTTTGCAATTAATAATATCACTTATTTTATGCTTCGACACTTTATATTGATCTCGACTGTAAAATAGTCAATGAAACATCGTCTTCATTTTGAAAGACCTATACAATGATATGGCACTCAATAGGGTGCGTAATTTTTTTTTTTCATCTCTACCGCCATTTTGTATTTTACGGCCGCCATTTTGAATTTATAAAATAAAACCTAGCCTATAACAATCGGACGGTTAAGACGAATCGATGGAGATCTCATTCATTAATATCCATCCAGCCGTTGGGATGTTTCGAGGGTATAAAGAAATCCACATACCCAGATAAGCGTGAAACACATAACCCTTCTTGGCAGTCGTGTAAATATAGGAATTAGAACATTGTTCTGATAATAAGTAGATTTATTTTTGACATTTTTCTCAACTTTTCTGATCTTTAATTTTCCGTTGTAAGAGGTTCCAGCAATCACCATAAATCCTTTAGAGAAACTTTTTTTGCAGTGTTTAAATCAGAGTTGCAAGTCTTTTTGGCCTCTTTTCCGGTAATAAATCAACCTATTTTTAATACAGTCATTTAGATAAATGAACGCTTCATAAATTGTGACAATTTTTTTCCCACTTATCACCTGCTGAATGATTTTCATATAGCACTCTGCATCTTGTCTTTCTCTCAACAACATGTCTTCAACAAAAAAATTTATAGTTCATCGCCTGCTACCATGTGATAGCAGGCGATGAACTGTAAATTTTTTTGTTTAAATAAAATTCAAATCACTATTAATTATTTTAGTTACAGTTGCTGCAGATGTATGCAAAGATTTTGTGATAGTTCTTTGAGGTTTTGGAATTTCCGTTACAACCATAGAGCGCACTTTAGAAATGCTAGAGACGGTATGTACCTTTTTCGAATATCTCTTTTGGTGTATTCTATTAGATAGCTTTAAAGACTACAGATCTTTAGATTCTTAGGATCTTTAGATCCCCAGACGATGCCTTTGCAATTTATGATATCACTTACTTTATGCTTCGCCACTTTAAAACCATGCTTCTCGCAACGTTTCTCAATCACTGAATATGTATAATTATCTTCGGAAAGAGCAAATATAATAACCTTCAAGCCACCCGCTTCTTTCGCGTGCCATTTCAGTAGCAGACGATATTTTTTCATAGCAGCCAATATTTCAGTTATCATGTTATTAGTCCAGAGAAAATGTACCAAAAAGGGGATTACCTTGCAAAAGGTCGGGTAGAAGATTTTATTTTTTTAATTTGTTTATAATGAGGCAAGCATAGAAAAACCAAGTTTTCTAACAAAATTTCTCAAGGCTAAATTTTCTGTGCCCAAAAAACAGCAAAAGTTTGGGACTTTTTTCGATTTTTTAAACATATCTCGAGACCGTTGCCGTAGCATATTATTTGTCAGTTACAATATTAAAGACGACAAAATTCTCCACAACTTTCATATTTACAACTTTTTTATACACTCAATAGCAAGCGCAGTATGCCATTTCAAAAATAGGACAATTTTTTCAATTTTCTTAAAAACCGTGAAAAACGTAGTTCTTCCTTGAATATTCAAACGTTTCCCTCGGATTTAATCGTGTATGTCAACTTCTATATATTGGCAGAAGTAAATAATGTGTTTCAGGACCGATAGTAGCCTTTTTTGCACCCGTGGCAAACATGCATCCCCCCCCCCCTCCTCTTAAAAAGAAAATTTACCACAAGAATTTTAATAAATCTCTATTAGCCGGATTTTGAAAATTTGAAGTGTGTAATCATAAAATATATAATGCTGAACTACGTTATCAGCTTTGTCAAATATTAATTCATTAAAACTTTGAAAACCGAACCGAAAGCTAACGGAAATTTATCCCGCTTTAAGCAGGTTTCCATCTTAGCAGGTATTCATTCTTAGCAGGTTCATATTCTTTCTCTTGAAAATATATTTTTTTTTCTTTAAAGACCGGATTCCGCATATGGGGCATTCTCACTATCTTTTGAATCTTTTCGGGAAAAAAAAATCTGACAAAATTAAACTTGCTAAAATAACATTTAATCTGATAGACGGATGCCTTAAAGATTCAAAATAAAGAAAAAATGGTCAGCAGCGAAAATTTTTTTATTTAACTGAGGTTTAAGTTAAACTTGCGAGTTTAATTTTCCTTACCATTTCACCCCTATAACTTTTTATTTTCTTCTAAATTTTTACTTATAATGAATTTGCATAGTATTTGTCAAGAGATAAATACGCAACATTAGTTAATGAAATAATCTATTGTCATTTTTATTGTAGCTATTTTATAAGATAAAAGTATTTCATACACAAAAGATATTTATTTTTTGAGTACCCCCTTTTATATGGAACTATAATCCAGTGTTAGAGATCTTTAAAACAGTAAAACATTAAAACATATGTTATCAATAACTAGTAAACAAAATATACTATTGTAGTATGGAATAAAACATGTTTTTCGCAAGTTTTCATACCTATCCCATTGGTCTCTGGAAAAATATGTATACATTACAAAAATTATTAAATTATTAAAATTAAACAAGAATTCCTTCTTAATTGAAACTATCGTGCCAATAAGTTACTAAATACATCAACCGGGGCTACTTTGGGCACTTTTTCCTGGTTCCACTCACATTTCCATTATTAAAAAATATTATATGCGATTTTTCAACGTCGAAATGAAGTTGTAAACAATTAACATGAAACAATGAAGCAAACTGTGTGGTTTTAAAGAGCAATTTTTTTATTTTTTTATTTTTTAAATATTTTTAAAATTTTGGAACAAAGTAGCCTCTGCTGGGGGCTTCTTTGGTTCATTCACTTAGTTTCATATAAAATGAATACATTTCATATGTAAATGAATACATTTTTATCGAAACCCCCTTGCAATAGCATTTGCTAATAAATTAACACTGCAAACTCGATAAACAAATGTTTTTTTTTTTTTTTTAACATTTAAACACAATAAACCAATCGTTAATATTAAAGAAAATGAGAAACAGTTTTCGTCATGTTATCCTCAGCAACTAGAACAAAAACAATTAATGTAACATTTTGCTACAGTAACATTTGAAAAAAAAAATGTTTCTTAAAACATGTTTTAAGACATTTGGTTGAATAAAAGGCATTTCTAAGTAATTGGGCTATTTTCGGACCAAAAAAGGCCTGGCACAAAGTAGACCCGAAATAGCATGCAAGCTTTATGAACCCATGCAAGCAATGCAAGCTTTATGAAAACGTAAACATTTTCTGTCAAAATAAAAAGTTAAAGGAAAACCTATGATACCACATGGGTTACAGGTTACTAAAGGTAATATTTTGACAGTTATCTTATTTGTAGCTCTTATTCAGATTGTTGCACTATAGAAAGTTTGGAGAGTTAAATTTTACACACGAAAACAGTTTTTTACAAACACATCCAGTGTTGCCACTAAAATAATTTAAATTACCCCAAACTATTCCAATACCCTATAGTAGGGTATAAAATATTTTTCAAGGGCAAAAACTCTAAATTATCTTGTATTGTTTGTTCAATACAAAGGATAAAACCTTTTTTTATGGGATGGACCAAAGTAACCGCCGCGCAAGGACCAAAATAGCCCCGGTTGACGGTATTGAAGTATTCTTTTAAACAATGCTTTGAAATTAACATTGTATACATTTAGACAAATGTCAGACGGGCGTCTTATTTGCTGCTTTTTTGCTTAAGTATTATCCATTCACAATGCTATGTCACAATGTGTAAAGTTACTGTCTAAATATGAAAATTGTCTTATTCATCTACACTGTGCCCTACTTTTAAAATTATAAATTATTGAATATAAAATGTCTGTTGAGATCAAAATAAAGACGTGGGTGTAGGTAATTTACCGCTACCAATATTTAGAAGTCGACATACACGATTAAATTTGTGGGGAACAATTGAACAACTGGGGCAAAACTACGTTTTTCACAGTTTTTAAGAAAATTGAAAAAAAAGTCTTATTTTTGAAATGGCGTACTGCGCTTGCTATCGAGTGTATAAAATAATTGTAAATATGAAAGTTGTAGAGAATTTTTTCTTCTTTAATATTGTAACTGACAAATAATATTCTACGACAACGGGTCTCGAGATATTTTTAAAAAATCCAAAAAAGTCTCAAAATTTTGTTGTTTTTTGGCCACAGAAAATTAAGCCTTAAGAAATTTTGTTAGAAAACTTGGTTTTTCCATGCTTGCCTCAGTATAAACAAATTAAAAAAATAAAATCTTCTACCCGACCTTTTGCAAGGTAAAATGTACATTTTCCCTGGACTATATTGCATGTTGCTAGATTTTTTCCTTAGTTGCTTCTCTTTGTTTTTAGGTGCATTCGTAATTATATAAATACGTAGCATCTATAGTCATCGTTCAGTCCGTCCGTCCGTCTGTCTGTCCTTCCGCATATAACAGAGCAAAACCTACCCAACTGAATGGTCTGAAATTTTAATTATATAATTGTTGCAATATTTTATCGCGTCAATTCAAATTTTATGAAAATCGGATGTATAATTTAATGACAGGGAGAGTCAAAAGTTTTCCGTTACACGACGACCAATGGGAAAAAATGATTTCAAGTGCATTTTAATGCTGTTACAGCCTTTCGAACAGAATGAAATGGATATGCACTTATTGAAGTGCACTAAAATATATTCAGTACAATGTGCGGTGCAAAAAATATTTATAAAACTACCTATAGTACAAACGCACCTCATTTGCCACTTTTGATGTGCAATTTCCAACTTGTTTAATTTAACATCAAAATCGTTCCCAATCGTAAACACCGTCTGTACTGCTTTCTAGAAGTCAATTAGTTGTCACACCGTTTTTAACAATTTCTAACATAGCTGAAAAGTGTTTAAGGCTTCGGTTTGTCTGTCTGGTCGTGAACTAACTCTTGTCAATACAGAGGATGTTCACAGATTCTTGTAACGATTTTGGATACAGAAATACATAAACAAACATATGAATTTTATTTTCTAACTGCTGGGAAGTTTCAGGGACAGAGTTACCACAATTGACAATTGATTGTTCAGATCAAATTAAAAAGGAAAAAAAAAAAAGATTTACCATAAGATATCGTAAAGACAATTTTTCATTTTATCTTAAACATAAAATTAACGCTTTACTGCCTTTGGTAACATCTATGCTACCATCCGAGTTGCCAGTTGGGCTGGATTTTATTTTTAATTTAGATTGATTGCTACCACTTTTTTTTTTAAATAGTAATATTATTAATAGTGACAGATTAAATTTGGCGAATATTGCTATTTCAAAAAAGGGGTGGCGATGAAACAATATTGAATTTTTTTTTAAGTCTAATTGGCAACTTTTATGGCAACACAAGGGTATAAGAGAGTTTGATCTGAAATTAAGTTAAATTGGTTAGAAGATACTTCGCATCAGACTATGGTCGAAGTTATATTTTAATTTTTACAAAAATCTACTTTTCTCAAGAGTCAGAAATAAAAATATGTGACTGATAGTACAAAGAAAAAAGAGAAAAAAATCATTCTTCAAGCATAGATTATGAAACACTTTTCAGCACATTCAGAATAATGTAACAAAACTGCACCATTTAAAAAGTTAAAATAGTATGTCTAATTCAACCCTATGGAAACGCATAACGCATTTCAGAACCCAATTTCAGCTGTTCCCCTCTACAATCAGAAAATCATCCGATTTTTTTCAGCAGCCCTGTATGGGATATACAGACTTGTATCTATTAACTACATGCATGCCGAAATTTAGTTCACTTAAGAAATACATATCTAACAAAAACATAACTGTGAAAAAAGGGAGCCAAGTTCTGTAAAGACAATGGCAAGAAAAGAAGTGATATCTAAGTGGGTGCCAAGTTCAAATAAAATTCACTCAAACTTACCTACAGAAGTATTATAGCATTTTTTAAATTGTTTAGAAATAAAAATTATTGATAGCATATTAATAATAAATCTAGAACTTGGCAAGTTTTTACCTACGAGTTATTTATTTTTATTAATGACATTATTATATCAAAACTTGTTATTTCATGTTTGGAAGCCTTCATTTGAGTGAGCTCCTTTCCCTTGAAGGGTGGTGGGATAAAATATATCCCACCTAATTTTAACTGCAAAATGCCACATTGACACTAGAATTCAGGATATTATATTTTTATAAAAAGTTTAATTTTATTAAATATGTGAAAATAAGCTTTTACCCATTTTGAAATAAATTTGTTTTTAAATTCTGGTGTGATTCAATCATTTCAGCATGTCACGAATAAAAGCTCTTTGCCCCCGAAGGGTGAAAGGGGTGCAGTCTCTAGAGGGATGAACAAGCGTAAGGGTATCTATCTCTTTCTCAGGCCTTTTAGTCTGTTTGCATTGAGGTTTCTGGAGGGTGGGTGCTAGAGTGATAACCAAAGACGAGCGGGAGTGTATCTGTGTATTTATTGGTTTATCAAATCTTTATCATGAGTCATTTGTTTATAATAATAACTATATTAATTTTTTTATAATGACATTGTTGTTAATATTAACATCATCATTTTATTAAGACATGAAATTGATAGGCATAACATTTATCAAAAACTTGCCAAGTTCTAGATTTATTATTAATATGCTATCAATAATTTTTATTTCTAAACAATTTAAAAAATGCTATAATACTTCTGTAGGTAAGTTTGAGTGAATTTTATTTGAACTTGGCACCCACTTAGATATCACTTCTTTTCTTGCCATTGTCTTTACAGAACTTGGCTCCCTTTTTTCACAGTTATGTTTTTGTTAGATATCATTACTTTTTGTAAAGTTACAATATATTTAAACACTTTACTTAATGCTTTTAAATGTGTTTACATGTGACTATTTTATTCACCAAGCAACATTCAATTTTAATTTAAATTTCCTACAACAAACTATTTGGCTGTCAATATGCGGCTGAAATCTATATTTTAATACTGCTACATTGAATGCATGTTTTGAAACGAAATGTATTGATTCGAAATTTTTATTGTTTCTGAAACAACAATTCCTATTAAATTCCTATATTAAATTTTCCTATTAAATTTTCCAATTAAATATCCTATAGCTGGGCCTGCTTTTTTGTACTGCAAGTGAAAAATAAAGTTATGTGCATATGCCACACTATGTATCATTCATCCATGGGTGCCGGCAAAGAGGCAGTGCAGAGGAAGGACATCGCCTCTCCCTGGATTTTCAAATTTAACTAATTAAATATCCTTTTCTCTGATGATTTTGAAAATAACAAGTGGGTAAGTGTGATCACAGATCGCACAGAGGGTTTGTTTAATATTCCTTTCAAAACACTTTATCCTTTTGAAAAATCTGCTAGTTCCACATTTCGCAACCAGGGGCGCACTATACTCTAAACAAACTTCTATCCGAACGAAACTCCGTTTTACATACTATCCGTAGATATATTAGTCGAGGGGATTGAGGCCATAGCACCCGAGATAAATAGGTGCCCCTGGCGGTAAAAAGTGGAACGAAAATATGTAAGGCTATGGTGCATAAGATGAAAGAATGGTCAAAGGGGTGTCGGCAAAAGTTGGAAAAGTGCTCCCCGGGTGAAAAGGGCGGAGGTTAGAAAAATTGCTTAAAATACACAAGTTTGAGCCCGGAGGAGTAAATAATATAAGACTTTTTGAAAATTTTATGATTTGTCGTGTGGTCTGAGGTATTCAGCTATACGTATGCAAAAAGTCATGTCTTTAATTTAATTAGGGTCTCCCTTAGAAAGAATTGCTTAAAATACATATGTGGTAGCCCAAAGGGTTAAATGTACGACTTTTTCAAAATTTTATGATTTGTCATTTGATGTGTGTTCAGCTATAAGTATGCAAATTTTCACGCCTCCAACATTATCAGGGGCTCACTTAGAAAATATTGTTTAAAATACACATGTGAGAGCCCAAAAGGTTAAATGTACGACTTTTTCAAAATTTTATGATTTCTCGTTTGATGTGAGGTGTTCAGCTATAAGTATGCAAAATTCCATGCCTACAACATAATTAGAGGCTCACTTTGAAAGAATTGTTTAAAATAAACATGGGGGAGCCCAAAGGGTTAAATGTACGACTTTTTCAAAATTTTATGATTTTTCGTTTGATGTGAGGTGTTCAGCTATAAGTATGCGAAATTTCACGCCTCCAACCTAATTAGGGCGCACTTAGAAAGAATTGTTTAAAATACACATGTGGGAGCGCAAAGGGTTAAATGTAAGACTTTTTCAAACTGTTATGGTTTGTCATTTGATGCGAGGTGTTCAGCTATAAGTATGCAAAATTTCATTCTTCCAATCTAATTAGGGGCACACTTAGAAAGAATTGTTTAAAATACACATGTGGGAGCCAAAGGGTTAAATGTACGACTTTCTCAAAATTTTATGAATTGTCGTATGATGTGTGGTGTTCAGCTATAAGTATGCAAAATTTCAAGTATCCAACATGTATAGTTTCTGAGAACGGGCTCTCTGACGGACAGAATATCTCAATTTGTTGATTTTCTGTAAGCAAGTAAACCCAGATAAACCCCCAGTAAGTAGATAGGTTTACAATAGATGTCTATGGGAATTTGGCGAAATATTAGAGATATCGCCAAGGTGGCGTCACTTTTGGCGACTAATTTTGGTCGCCAAATTTGGCGATATATCGCCATGTTGGCGAGAAACTTGGCGGTATTTGGCGACAGAACAGAGTCCCCTCCTACGGCAAATTAAAATTTCGCCTAATAGACGTAATGTTAAAGTAAAAATGGGCACCCGAAGGTGGGTAATTCATCGATTTTCCCAATTTTTTAATTTTTTTCCTTAGTTTTATAGTGTAAACAAACTTCGCACCAAATTTGAAGTCTGTAGCTGCAGTAGATATACGAGATCTTTTTGATGAGTGAGTGAGTCAGTCAGTCAGTCAGTGGTAAAATTATCGATTATCAGACATTTTCAAATGTCATTATCTCGGAAACTAATTATGCGTTATTTATAAAATTTTGGATTTTAGGTAATTAGGGTGGCCTTACTACACATTTCGTATAACAAGTACGTAGGTCTCATAGATTTTCAGTAGTAGAGCATTGAAATTTGACGAAAACGGCTCGAAATGGTTCGTGTAAATAACACACGGCTATGTCAGGCGAACTTGGCTGACACACTGCCGTGTGTCTAGATACCTCAGTTGAAAATTCCCCTTCAGCAATTTCCGCTAATAAGGATAATGATACGAGAATTCTTTTGTGCAGCCCTGTATATGAGGTATAGAATTTATATACAACGAGTAAAAAAAAAAGCAATTTAATAAATTACAACGACCATTTGGAAAATGATTTTTTCAAAGACTAAAATTTAAGACATAAAAAATCGCACGGAGTTGATCCTACATTACGTACGCCATGGATTAAACGATAACATTCCTGGACCCATCATGAACAAATTTTAAAAGAAATTTTAGTTTTACAATTTTCGACACTGTAAATTTTTAAACTTCTACGGAGCTGGTCATACATTACGTACGCCATGAATTAAAAATTAATAGTGTTATTACACGTAAAAATTGCAAGCAAGAAAAATTGCCTGCGACTCGTTAGATTTCCTATGAAACTTACGTAATAGCCGAGCATTTCATTGGCTGTTCGGGAAAAAGCTTTTCTATCATCAGATTTCCAAAAAATCTCTTGACCAATTTTAAATAAAATTTCATTCTTAAACTTCTAAACATCCGACAACATTACTTTTTATACCGTCGGATAGAGAAAAAAAATGTACTTTTAAATGCAATTTGTTTGAAAGCTGTATCTCAATTTGTTTCTGATTTATTAATTTTTTGTTTTTTGTAGTTTTTATTACTTTTTTGTCATAGTGGCAACACTCTGTTGTCCATCGTTGTTAAAACCAAAGGGAAATACAGATTACTGTATATACCAATCAGATAACGAATAAATTGCGGATTAAACCAATGAAAATGTTCAGATATGCTTTTGATTTCCTACCCTGACGAGAACAATAACCATTTTTCCAAATGGTTAAAAAACAGTTAAATTTAAAAGCGCATGCTGAAATTGAAAACGCACTTCTAGCAATTATTACTGAAAGACAGTATTCTAACAGATTTATTTTGTGTGTCCCGGTAAATGAACGACACATGCTATGAATACCCTATTCTATCGTCATCACCTTACAGTGAAATTCATTGATTTATATCAGTTTCATTACATCTGAAATAGCGTAATGTCATTAAAATACTCTGCAAACGATTTTCCACATATACCATAATGTAATGGAATTCTTTTGGGTGCCCCTGTAAATGAACTATTACAAACATACTATTACTACATACAATACCAAACATACATAGGTGACCCTAAATTACGTTTATCAATTGCATGAAAATCCGAGTCTATTTACGGGAGTTAAAAGCGTAGACAGACGGACAGACACAACCGAATGCATAAACACTTTTCAACTTTGTTGGAAAGTGTTAAAAAATGGTAGAAACAGTATTCACTAGGAATAGGGTTTTGCAAACTTTATAGATTGTGAAGTACTAATGCCATTTTAATACGGGATATTTTCTTTTCTTTCTTTTTTAACGCTTTCCAACAAAGTTGAAAAGTGTTTATGCATTCGGTTTGTCTGTCCACGCACTATCTCCCATAAATATGATCGGATTTTCATGCATTTGATAAAGGTTATTTAGGGTCAGTGGTATTGTATATGAAGTATGTAGGATTAATAGTTCATTTACAGAGACACTCAAAAGTATTACATTACATTACGGTATAGGGGGGAAATCGTTTGCAGAGTATCTTAATGACATTACGCTATTTCAAATGGATTGAAACTGATATAAATCACTGAATTTCACTACGATTACGTTATAATAGGGCGTTCATAGCATTTTTTATTCATTTACAGGGTCGCACAAAAGAAATCGGTTAGAGTACTGACTGAGTAATAATTGCTGGGGTGTACGGTTTAAAATTCGGTATGCGCTTTTAAATTTAATTAATTTTTTGCTTGTTACTCGTTATATATAAATTCTATACCTCATATACAGGGCTGCACAAAAGTATTCACATACCATTCTCCTTATTAGAGGAAACTGCAGAAGGGGAATTTTCAACTGAAGTATATGTATTTCGAACTAAATTTTGGCATGCGTATAGTTAATAGATACAAATCTATATATCATAAACAGGGTTGCTGAAAAAAATTCAGATATTTTTCCGATTCTAGATGGGAACAGCTGAAATTGAGTTTTGAAATGTGTTATGCGTTTCCAAAGGGTTGAATTAGACGTAATATTTTAATTTTTTAAACGGTGCAGTTTTGTTATATTATTCTGAATGTGCTTGGAAGTGTTTCATAATCTATGCTTGATGCATGATTTTTTCTTTTTTGTTTTTTCATTCATCTTTTTACACTTTTCAACAAAGTTGAAAAGTGTTTATGAATTTGGTTTGTCTGTCCGTGCGTAAATAGAGTCCTATTGACATGAAATTGATAGATGTTATTGGGTATCACTATGGAATGTTCAGTATTGAAAATGAAGTGAGTAGCATTTACGGTTCATTTACAGAGACACTCAAAAGACTTCCGTTACATTACCGTCTAACGTTACTCTACGTTCTTGTTCCTTTTTTTTATGTAATGAGCTCCAATTAAATTAAGGCCCAGTATATTTACTATTAGGATACATTTCAAAATTCGCTTAATCAAGCACCATTAAAAATTACTTTTGAAAGAGATTCAGACATAGCCATTTTGTTTCGAGTTGTGAATTGTCCATTCCTTACTTCGGTTTTTCCATTCCCCGTTACTTTGACTGTAGATCCACTTTCTCCTTTACTGTTCTCTTACCTCGGAAAAACCAAGGTAAGAGCATACAGTAGAGTGGAAGAAAGTGGGGATAATTTGAGAGAAACTCAGCCGGAGCTCAATTGACCTCTGAAGCACAGTGTCATTTCGGGGCCCTTTTCGAGAAGTTTTGTAAATTTGACATATCCTGAAAAAACCAAGATAACAGCATACAGTAGAGTGGAAGAAATTGGAGTAATTTAAGAGGAACTCAGCCAGGGCCTGATTGACCTCTGAAACTATAGGAAGCACAATGTCGTTTCGGAACCCTTTTCGAGAAGTTTTGTAAATTTGACATATCCTGAAAAAACCAAGATAACAGCATACAATAGAGTGGAAGAAAGTGGGGTAATTTAAGAGGAACTCAGCCAGGGCCTGATTGACCTCTGAAACTATAGGAAGCACAATGTCGTTTCGGAACCCTTTTCGAGAAGTTTTGTAAATTTGACATATCCTGAAAAAACCAAGATAACAGCATACAATATAGTGGAAAAAAGTGGAGTAATTTAAGAGGAACTCAGCCAGGGCCCGATTGACCTCTGAAACTATAGGAAGCACAATGTCGTTTCGGGGCCCTTTTCGAGAAGTTTTGTAAATTTGACATATCCTGAAAAACCAAGATAACAGCATACAGTAGGGTGGAAGAAAGTGGGGTAATTTAAGAGAATCTCAGCCAGGGCCCGATTAACCTCTGAAGGAACCGCTGAGGAAACACAGTGTCATTTCGGGGCCCTTTTCAATTTGAGAAGTTTTCTAAATTCGACATATCCGGAAACTCTCCAATACTACAAATCTTATTCAAATTACTACGAATTATTATATAATTGGATTTTCTCAATTTTGATTGGTTGGACGATAATACTGCCTGATAAATTAACCACTTTGGTTGGGTGGACAAACTGACGAATTATGATCACGGGGTTGAAATTGTGATCTATTGTATGAAAAGTTAATTTGTTATTAAAAGTAATTTTAAGAAACACTTTTCAAAAAATATATATACATATAAATGAGTTAATAATTTGAAAAGAAATTAGAATTTTGGAATGGAATAAATTGAATATAAAATTTTGGGGCAGCCAGTTTTCTCAATTTCGGTCCAAAATCTTCAAAGGGAAGCACGTGCTTCTCGTGCCTATTCGGTAATCGCAATCAGGGTCTGAACTGATAAATTAAAAAATACAAAGACAAAAGAAATTTTTTTTTTAATTTACCGACTAAATTCTTTTTTTCACACTTTCCAACATAATTGAACAATATTTATGAATTCGGTTTGTCTGTCTGTCCGTGCTCTAACTCGCGTAAATGTAATCCAATTGCCATGACATTGATATATGTTATTTGAATTTACTATTGCATGTTCAGTATTATGAAGTGTGTAGCATTTACGGTTCGTTTACAGTGACACTCAAAAGTATTCTGTTATATTACGTCCTATGGGGAAAAATCGTCCGCAGTGTATTTTAATGAGGTTACATTATTTCAAAAATACTGAAATTGATATATATAAATGCGGTGTACTACAAAACACTTAGTATAGAATAGGTTGTGCATAGAATTTATCGCTCATTTACAGGGACACACAAAGACTTTGTTCTACAGTACTGCCTATGAACAATAATTGCCGGAAGTGCATTTTCAGTTGTGGTACGCGTTTTTAAATTGACCAATTTTTCTGCACATTACTTGGTGTTTATAAATTTCATAGATCACATACAGGGCGGCACGAAAGTTTTCAAGTATATTTCAGCTTATTGGCGGAAATTACTAAAGGGGCCATCCACAAATGACGTCACGCTTGGAGGGGGGGGGGGGTTCCTGAAATTGTGACAGTTTGTGACAAGGGGGTGGGAGGGAGTAAGAAGAAATGTGACCTCACACATTTTGGTTAAAATAAAAGCATTAAAAATCAGCAGATTAAATTTTGAAGTTATTTTGAAATTAAAGCATTTTGTGTTCACAAAGTAAAGATAAGATTTAAAGCCAAATATATGAAATTCCATTTCAAATTCCAAAATACTACTGTTTTCAATTGCTCTTTCATATTAATATTTTATTACTATTGTATATTAATTATGTTTTTTTGTCGTAAACCTAAATCTTAGTTCATACAAAAACAGTACACGAATTATTTTTATTGTTATGCTCACAAATGTCATTAAAATACGTAGTTAAAATTTAAAAATAAAATTTGAAATATGATCTATAACGTAGTGCTTTGTTTCTGAACTGCAAGCATGTTTATGTTATATAGCGTGACATGTGACAAAGGGGGGGGGGGGTGAGGGGTGGTGGTGAAGTGTGACACTTTGTGACAAAGGGGGGGGAGGGAGATCAAAGATATTGAAAAAAAGTGTGACATCATGGACCGCCCCAAAGGGGAATTGTCAACTGTGCTATGCATTTAATTGAACTAACTTTTAGCATACTGTGTTGAATACATACAAATCTATAGATCCAATACAGGGCTGCACAAAAAAATAATCTGATTTTTTTTTTCAACTAGTGATGGTAATTGCAGAAATTGAGTTTTCAAATTGGTTATGCGTTTTCCAAATTGTTTATTTAGACATCATCTTTTACCTTATAGACCGGAAGCCGGCAGTACAGACAATCACCTCATCGAGTTCACGGCTGAAATTCCATGAGTTAAAACTCGATACGCCTATTAAAACGCAACCGGTCTGCCAAGTCCTATCTTGGTGGAAAACACCTGAAAACATGATTTTAGCGGTCAACTCGTAGATTTACCATTGTGTTTTCCTGCACCCAAAAGTATGAAAACATGGAGGACTGGGAGCAGGAAAACGCAATAGTAAACGTACGAGTCAACCGCTAAAATCGGGTTTTCAGGTGTTTTCCACCAAGATAGGACTTAGCAGACCGATTGCGTTTTAATAGGCGAATCGAGTTTTAACTTATTTTGGAATTTCAGCCGTGAACTCGATGAGGTGATTGCCTGTGCTTCCGACTCCCAGTTTATTAATAAACTGTGATGTTTCGTTACAGTATTCTGAATGTGTTTCATAATCTACTAGCCGCCCTTGGCGACCAGTTTGTCTCCTTTAAAATTTATGTTTGGGAAAGTATGTTAAGCATCGTATCATGTTACTTTTATTCATAATTTCAATTACTTGAACTTCCTTAAATATAATTAATATAATCCCTTAAGTTAATATTCGTTTTTGTTGCATTAAAATATCTCAATTTGTTGACTTTATGTAAGCAAGAAATCCCAATTGGTTTATAATGGAAGTCTATGGGAATGTGGCGAAATATCAGAGATATCGCCAAGTTGGCGTCACTTTTGGCGACAAACTGGGTGGCATTTGGCGACACAACTGGGTCCCCTCTACGGTAACACCCTTATAGGTATGTAGATGCATTAAATGCTGTTCAATAATCGCATAAAAAATTCGTTAAAAATTCAAAAATCGCTGTACGAATTCCGAATAAACTTTTTTGAAAAGAGAACAAAATTTACTATATTGGGTTAAAAGAAAGAAACCGTATTTTTTTCACTAATGTGCAAAAATCTCCTCGAAACTTTAAAAAGCGCTTAAAATCGCATAAAAAATTAAATTAAAAAAAATCTAATCAAAAAATCGAAAATCGGGCTTCGAGGTGCAAAACTTCATATATAGACGTACCTTTTCCCCAAATTTTGTAGCTCTACGTGCAGCGGTCTCTTCAGAACACCGTCGACACACTCACAAACTCACACACAAACTTCTTTCCTTATTATTATAGATTTGATCACCAAAGCATCGATTGATAAATAATATATCTCTTGTAATTGACAATTCGTGGAGTAAAACCATTGATACGTGTTCACGTTCAATACTGCACATTACACTATTACACTAGTTCAAAGAAGTCCGAACACTGTGACAAAACCCAACTCAACACATGGGAGAGGCAGTGGCGTAGCTAGAGCATTTTGTTAGAGGGGGGGGGTGTCGACATCGAATTTACCAAATGTTCATAGTAAAATCACCGTACGATTGCATTTTTTAATTTTCTATTCTTGCATATTTATGCCTTATTATATTTTGGAGTGAGCACTGTGAAAATAATTTGTTGTATGACAACAATAAAATATTAAAATTACTAATGATAGCGTTATAAACAAAGATCCATGCCAGTGCTAGACCATATAAATAAGAGTATATTTTTATCCTATGCAAAAATTTCATTGAGAAATAAATACTGACAATTTTGTTTGAAGCAGTCGTAAAATGCGATTAAATATACAGCGTGTTCCTTCTAAACGTGGTCGGATAGCTAATTTCTAAACCGTTATTCTTAGACATATAGTTCTAATTACAAAAACTTTTTAAACTAAACAATTATTCTAAATTAATCTAATTCCATTTTAGTCAATAAATGGATTTCGGAAAAAGTTACAAAAATTAACATTTATACCGACCTATAAGTTACATTTAGTGAAAAATACCTTGTGCTCTGACATGTAAAATGAAAAAAAAAATCATATTTCTACAACCAAAACGTACCGTGTTATGCGACTTTGAAATGCGGAAATTTTTCGGATCGCAGCGCCCGAAGTGATGTGCTGTTTCGACCTAACTGCACGAGCATGAACGTTGCTGAAGGAAAGAAGCGCTGGGGGGGGGGGGGGGGGGTCTAGATTCGTTTAAAAATTTAAAATCATACGAGTTCGACGGTGTACGCTGTCGAAGGCAGTATGGCGTCCCAATTCTAGTTTCCTTTAAAAATATATAATCATGCAAATTTCGAGGGTGTACTGTACAGTGATGGCATTGGGTGGTAGGCGGTATTCAATTCCACGTTCGTTTAAAAAATAAGATCATTCGTATTCGAGAGTTGTCGCTGACAAGGACAGTTCGGGCACCAATTTTAGGATCGTATAAAATATAAAATCTTATAAATTCGAGGGTGTACACATAGTCCCTGACACTAGGTTCAACAGAATTGGCTTTCATTTTAAAATACAAAACCATACAAACTCGACAGTGTACGCTGCCGAAAGTAATGGGGCACCGACTCTAGATTCGTTTGATAGATTTTCATTTTTAAATATAAAACGATACAAACTCGAGGGTCTACACTGACTCAATGGTTCCCCAATTCTAGGTCCTTTAAAATATAAAATCATACAAATTCGAGAAGTGAGCGTTGACGAAGGCAGTGGAAATCCCCAATTCTAGATTTGTTTAAAAATATAAAATCTTATAAATCGAGTGTGTATGCTGCCGAAAGCAATGGCATCCTGATTCAACGTTCTTTTGGATAGATTTTCAATTTAAGATATAAAATCATACAGAGCGTACGCTGGCGGCGGTAATAAGGCCCCGACTCTAGATTTCTTTGATAGACTTTCATTTTAAAAATCTAAAACAATACAAATTCTAGGGTGTACACTGCCAAAATCGTGCCCAATTCTAGATTCGTTTAAAAATACAAATTCATAGAAATTCGAGGGTGTACGCTGCCGAAGGCAATGAGGCCCTGATTATAGATTCGTTTAGATAATTTTTTACTTTAAAATATATAATACAAATTTGAAGAAGTACGCTGTCGTAGGCAGTGTCCCAATTCCACGTTCATTTAACCCTTCACTGCACAAATTTTTCTATTTTTATGATTTTTTTTTTTTCAATCTGAATATCGGTCTAATAATGGAAAAAATAGTAAAAAAAAAAAATTAAATTTCTAAATTTCAGCTACTATTTCATATTTTATGGTGTATGCCATATGTACACATTTGGAGTTTTAAAATATTGTATTTCTATATTTTGCAACTAAATGAGCTTAAATTAATTAATTTTATCTGCTTAACACTCTGTAACTTTTATTATATTAATATTTTTAAGTATTCAGTAAAAATAATGAAAGTAAATCTTACGTTAGTAGCTTGAACGAATTTTTTTTTTCTTTCCAAAGAACAAATTCTAATTTTTTGTATAATGAAGCCATCTGACATTGACAAAATAAGTGTTATTCCATTCTTTGGATTGTTCCTGATCAGTTACAGTGATCATATTAGCCAAATTCATAACGCATAGTGAAAATTATAATGTTTTTAGGTATGTGCCAGATATGGCCCGTGGTGCAGTGAAAGGTTAAAGGTATAAAATACTACAAATTCGAGACTGTACGCTGATCAAGGCAGTGTACACCCTCCCCCAACCCCAACTTTAGGATGGTTTATAAATAGAAATTCGAGGGTATATGGTGCCGATGTTAATGGGGCTCGACTCTCGGTTCACTTGGATAGATTTTCATTTTAAAATATAGAAACGATACCAATTCGAGGGTCTACACTGACAAAATGGTGTCCAATTCCATATCCGTTTAACATATAAAATCATACAAATTCGATAGTGAACGTTGACAAAGGCGGTGGGGGTGCCTATTCTAGTTTGATTAAATATATAAAATCTTATACATTCGAGTGTGTACGCTGCCGAAGGCAATTGGGCCCTGCTGTAGGTTCGTTTGAATAGATTTTCACACATCTATGCGTTTTCAGAACGCTAAATACTTGGATAGGCAAGTACCACCTTCAACATCAAAGAACCGAGTTACTAAGGTGATTTTTCAGGTGTTATTTATTTATCTCAGCTGCGTTCAAAGTAGGGATGCACCGAATATTCGGTAACTATTCGGTATTCGGTCATTTTTTTAGTGTAGAATTTACTTGTAAAAAGATCTTGTTTATCAATATGAAAGTGTGTGTGTTCGATATTATGTAAAATTGTTTCAAAATTTAACTTTTTAATGCTTTCAAATTCTGAAATTAAAAAGTAATCGGCAAGCCGAATGTTCGGTATTCGGCCGGATAGTTACTAGTCGGCAGTCCGCCGAATATTCAGTATTCGGATTGATAGTCACTATTCGGCTAGCCAAATATTCGGTATTCGGTTTACCTGTTGGCAGAATATTCGGTATTCGGCCAAAATCAGTATTCGGTGCATCACTAGTTCAATGTCGGTGACCGGTCCGAAAATAAATGAGTAAAAGAGGATAGTGTTCTGCAGTTTAAAAATAAGTTAGATATTTTAAAAATTAACAAACTTCGGTTAAAAGGTCGGTAAAGCCGACTACGGGGACCCTGGGTTCGTCCCTCCCCCCCCCCCCCAAAAAAAAAATGAGAGGCATAGGGGGAGCGGTCGCTACTGCTCTGCGAGCAAGACGACAAAGATTTGCTTCCGACTTGTCGCATTTTTACGAGAGAATAGCTGAAAAGTGAAATTGTGATCAACTCAAAGCGAAAGAAAAATAACATAATGCAAAGAGTAGAACGTTACTAATTAAGAAAATATTTAATAATTTTAAATATGTTTTTACATTGTTTTCTGTTTTGTAATAAATTTTTTAATATATTTTAAAAAATTCTTAGAAGGGAAAAATACAGCGCCAAATGATGCAATTTTTGAACAAAAGTCAAATTACCGAATGCATAATACTATTCCGAATGTGTGTGTGGGGGGGGGGGGCAAGGGGCGGTCCCCCCCCTGGGCTAATAAAGGTTTGCAAAACGACATTATAGATCCTCACGGTAAATGATTTAAGTCGGAGCTTGAGTCCGACGCGGCCCGCCCCGGGCCGTGCCCATTTAAATCCACGATCCTCGAGATGGGTCATGTCTTCTATCTTTTAGAGACAGGCCGGGTCCTGGTCTTACATTTTCCTGCAGATTTTGGCCAGACTTCTTTTTCTTTCAGGTCGAGCCTGGCCTGGAGTTCATTCTTCCTGCATGTAATTTTCTACGCCATATTTTTACGTAGCCTAGTTATGTACTAGTACATAATTGACTAAATAGTCATTATTATTTTTCTGTATTCAGGAATTTCAAACATAATCTGAAAATAAAATATGAGCATAAGTAAGTGTGCTTTATGAATAATTTTAATTGTAGGATGCAGGCCGATTCCGAGCCGATTTTTTAGCTCTTATGCCGGGCCGGGCCAGTAATTTGTTTACGTGTGTTGGACAGGGGCTTGGGCATAGAAATTTCAGCCCTGGTAAACCTCTACATACATACACAACCGACATATCTAAGCCAGCTTTATTTATTATTATTTTTTAGCCCCCCGGTACGACATGCTATTTCTTTCTCTCAGCTTATTTTGAATCCAAAAAATAACATTACCTTACAGAAGCCAGCAATAAACAAAGCAGATGTATAATTGTACGATTAAATGCTCTATAGTAATTTTTTTTAATTTCTAAGCATCGCACATTTTTAATTTTTATACCATCGTATTGGTAAAAAAAAAAGGACTTTTAAATGCAATTTGTTTGAAAACTGTATCTCCATTTACTTTTGAAATATTAATTTTTTTGTACTTTTTAGCACCATTTGTTTAATTTTGGCAACTCAAGTACTCCATTTATATAGAAAGTAAAGGGAAAATAGTTGAAAAATAACAATTGTATCTTTTTGTTGCCATTTTCTCATAACAACCGAAAGAAAATGTAATTAAAATACGAACTATTTTAAAAATATATAAACGAATAATTTCTATTAAAACATGGAGCTATCATAAACTATGTTTAATTTTAAGTATCGGTAGACGCTTTTAGTGTGACGTCAGCAATGACGTTTTGGTTGGAAACTGACTCCAAACAAACGGTTGCTATGCATCATTTCTTTTGAAATATAAATCGTGGAAAATTTTACCAGTACATATCAAGTATTAAAACACTTAGATGCGTGATATAGAAATAAGATATCGCTGCAACACACAAACAAAATAGAAAATACAACATAGCAACCGTTTGTTTGGGGTCAGTTTCCAACCAAAACGTCATGACTGACGTCACGGCTGAAATCGTCTAAATTAATATTACAAACAAATGAATGGCTATGAATCATTAGATAGCCTTTTTTTTGTCAAGTTTCTTTAATGACGGCATCTTTTTGCTGCATTTGTGTATTATTTTGCGATAGTGGCATCCTACGCATGATTTACTGTAGATGGTTAAGAGTGGACCGTAAATGTGGAATTCTTAAGCGTATGCGAATGACGTCATTTTACACAAAATAAAAGTGTGTGCATTAAGTCTTAAAATTGAAATATGTTTTGTACTATTAATATATACATATATTTTTTTTCATCGGGGGCGACACTAAATTCTGAAAAAGCAGAAATCCTATTTCTAGTTTTATGCTTCTTTCAGCCATGATCCCATAGTTACTGAATGTACCGGGTGTCCAAAAATGATCTTAAAATTCAATAACTTGCAGATGGTCAGTGGCGCCAACTTTTGAAAAATATTGAGTGGGCTCAAAACCTGTTTAGGGTAAATTGGAACTGCTATTTGTATACGTAAAAAGCATGAAATTTGCAGACGTGACTTCTGCAGCGATTTGGAATCAAATAGAGTTTTTCGTTTAATATTTATATATATATATAATCTGACTACTGAAAGATTCTTTAACCCAAAAAATGAAAAGTGCGAAATAACTATAACTGCAAATTTAGCGCAGTCAGAAAGAAAAATTAATTCGCGAATATACAGGAAATCTCTTTTTGAGAGAAAATTGTCTGTATGTATTATTTTAGAATGAAGGAGCGAAAGTGGCAGGTTGTGCTTTAGGCTCCTGTGTGTCTATTATTTCCTTATTTATCATTATATTTTTATCATTATTCATTTATTAATTTTTACTGTATTTTCAAACAAAATAATTTTGTGAATGTCAGAAAAATATTTTTTTTTTTTTTCAGCGATTGAAAAATAAATAAGCACGAAAATAGAATAATGAAAATTGGGTAGGCTGGAAGAGCAAATTATTGGGTGGGTTCTGACCCCACGGACCATATAAGTTGGCGCCACTGCAGATGGTGACAGATATTAATAAAATTCTTGCAGGAGGGTTATGTAAGATATCAGGAGCTTTTTTTTTTTTTTTTTTACTGCGATTCTCGATTATAGTTTAAAATTGCAAATATAGACGGCGCTGCAAGCAGTAGGCGCTAAGTTGGGACCCGAATTTTGTTCTCTCTCTTCTCTCAGTATTGATGCGATAGAAAGATGTTAAATATATCGAGTGAGCCCCATAGACAGTGTTCTCGCTGGCTTTTGACCAACATTAGCGATTTGGCGAATAAGAAATAAAAAACAGTAGCCAAATAAAAATAAATGTTAGCAAAATAAGTTTGGCGTGAAACACTGAAACATCTATCTTTAACCCTTTATTGTATCCATTTTTGAATATGTTCTAAAATAACCTTTTTTTTTTTTTTTTTTTTTTTTTTTTTGTAATTACTCAAAAAATAGAAATTCAACTATCCGCTACAGAAACTATTAAAAATAAATACATTCTAAATACCTGCTAAATGTGTAAATGTTTCAGAGATTCTTTTAGCAGTCTGAATAAAAGTTAAAAACAGCTATCTTTGATTTACCGTTGTGAACACATACACTAAAAATTGCTATGAGATTTCAACCGATAGAAAAAATTGACCGGCCAATGATACTTTATGTACAACAATAAATAGTATGGTTAATTTCAACACCACATTTCAGCAAAACTTTTAAATATTTGGCACTTGTTGCAAGTAATTTTGTTTGTTTTTACCAGAGCGACACCGGCGCATAAGACAGTGATTAACTGACAAAAAGCTATCGCAAAATCCTTTTTGTGTCCTTGGCTGTTGCTAAACTGAATTGATATTGAGTGTGTATCTTTATAAATAGAATAATGTAAATGGCACGGTGCGATTGAACAGGTAAAACTACA
Source organism: Maratus speciosus (assembly GCA_963932465.1). Taxonomy (NCBI): domain Eukaryota; kingdom Metazoa; phylum Arthropoda; class Arachnida; order Araneae; family Salticidae; genus Maratus; species Maratus speciosus. The sequence continues at coordinate 575,239,758 of OZ010792.1, forward strand.
TCAATCGTTCAGAAACGCGAATAAGTCTCGAAAGTATTGGCACACACAGAAACAGAGCAGATATTGAGCACTCGCAATTTGGCGAGTCTGATTGTTAGTTTACTCGCCAAATGAAACATTTTGTCGCGATTTGGCGCAATGGCGAACGGTGGCGAGAGCCCTGCCCATAGAACAAAATTGCACTCGCGACTGAGAACCACCCCATAAATTTAACCTCCTTCTTTCGCATTAATACTGAGAAGAGAGACAAAAAATCGGGCCCAATTTAATGACTATTGCTTACAGCGCCACCTATTCCTGCTATTGTAAACTAAAATAGAGAATCGCAGTAAAAAATCTCCTGACTGAATTTTAAAATCAGTCAGTCCATTTTAGGACACTCGGCATGTTTCTTTAATAAGTTTCAAAGCATTTTTTACTGAATTACATCTGATCTTAGATATAAAGAGACAAGCAGTCTTATACCAAATTAGTATCTTTTACATAATTCTGAAATCTGGCGAGGCATCAAAGCTTCAAATTGTCTCTATGAGTAGATTGAAGAGGAAGTAGTTGGCCTTCAAAAAATTGAGCCATTATTCAACTTCGGGAATGCAACTTCTCAAATGCCTGTAAACAGGGATGTAGTGGAGGGTATACGGGGGTATACCCTCTGGATTTTTTTAAGGAACACCGTACACCCTCTGTTCTCAAGAAAGCTATAGTATATATACACTAGGGTTATACACTCTGCTTAGAACGTATGCCCTCTGTTTTTTTTTTACGACTACACCACTGCCTGTAGATACGCATTTCCTCTAGAAAAGATTTTATATGGCTGTATAAGATAACTCTAAGAAAAATCAAGTCTTTTGGAAGTTTTGCGCTTCGCTGCAATACCGTATGCGCCAGATATTGAAGTATTCCATATCGTCCAAGCATTCCATAGTATCCAAACTTCTACATTTTTTCCCGCTCAACAACATGAAACTTTCTGACACTTTTACGGACACATTTTTAAAAGAAAAAATTAATTTTTGAAATGATTTGGAATCGAATGGATTTTTTCATTTTTCGATAAATGAATTACATGTTCAATTATTAGCGCTCAATTGTCATTTACGTTCTTTATCGGGCTGTCACTTACGTAAATTCGGTACAAAACACCAAATTTGACAGCATTTTCTCGAAAAATCCTCTGCTTTATCAAAAAATAGATATAAATTGTTCGATTACATAGTATCTGAATAAGAGCATCTACCAATTTCATGCTTTTGAGAACAAAAATGAATTTAGGAATGTGTCAGACAGAGCCGTCCTTAGGGGTGTACGACAGGTGCGGTCGCACAGGGCCTCGCGCCTTGGAAGGCCTCGCGCCCGAAAGAAAAAAATAATACAAAATAGCTAAAATTTTATTTTTTATTTTGTTGTGAGTTATTTATTTCATAATAAATTTATATGTGCAAACATGCTTATTTATAGAATGTAAAGTGTTTTATCAAAAATGTTCGTTGCAAGTTCTGAGCGTTCTAGACGAGAATAGACTATTTCTAGCTTAATTTCAATCTACTGGCATCGTTATACTGTAGCATGGGCAGCATTAGGCACATAACTAATCTGGGAAGGTTTCTGAATTTTAATTATTAAGAAGTTGTTGGTAATGATGATTCTGACATAAACTGCTCACTTATTACTTTACCGACTATTTGTAATGTAAAAACACAGATTTTCTTTCCTTCTTGTGTAATCAAATTTCTCTTCTTTGTTTAAATACAAATATCGATATTCTTGTCCACATGAATACGTGTGGCCTATCGCGTAAAGACGAGGGATTGGGGGCAGGGAGCTGAAACTTCGCCCCCATACTCCGAGACTAAATTAAAAGTCTCCAAAAACTGCATAAAAATTAAGTTTTGAAAGAATCTTAGGAAAAAGAAAATTTTGGGAAACATTGAATTCTACTCCGATTTTTTCTTTATTTTTTTTTTTTTTATTATCTTATTAAAATGTAAAGTATTCACCTATTTAATATTTGCTAATTGAGTCAGATCCTTTAAACAGGTTATGATTTTTTAAAAAAAGATAGAGTTTATAGGTTCATCTTTATCACGTTCGTTATTGCCATAATTTGAAGTGGATTAATCGAGTAATTGAATCGATTAATCCTTTGACTATGAATTTATTTTTTAATAGAAATTGCTGCAACTGGCTACTTTTGTTTAATTTTATTCGTTGCACTTTTTCAAAACGAATATTTGCCGTACACTTCTATGAAATTTCAAGAGAAATTTACTATTTTTTTAATCTTTGTAAAGAATTAATAGTACAAACCAATATAGAAATATTCAATAGAGGCAGTGCTGCTACTGGTCCGAGGGATGTATACATCCCGCTGCAGTCATTTTACATAAACATTTTAGTCCTTTTTTTTTTTTTTTTTTTTTAATGTTTCTGTTGAAATTATCCGAAAAGGAATTAACAATTTTCCGCACAAAATTGTTTTAAAAATTGCTTGAATTTACATAATTTTCATTGACTCTCCCTCTCGGTTGATCACTAATCGCATGCTCACGAATGTCACGTAAATTTATTAGATGTCTGCATGGGCCTAACTTTTAAGACCCAGATCCAGCCCGGTGCAGAAAAAGCTATTCAGACTCGGTGTAAAAAATAAAAGTTCGATCCAGCCCCCAGCCGAGCAAAAATCAAAATCTGCCTTGACCGAACTTAATCACTACAAATATTCCGATTTTTATTAACCAGTGTTATCCTACAAATGAAATTCTTTAAAATAAAAAATAGTGAACATATATTTAAGCTAATATTTTTAAAGCACAGTCTTCTTCAGATTGTGAGTACTCACAAGCCATGGTATACGGAATAACAAGATTAATGATCACATAAAACAAATTCATTCAAATGAAGACCCATTAAAATTAAATGGTTTAGAATGTAAGAAAAAAGTTGATTTAAAAAGTTATAATTGTGAAGCTCTGTAAAAGAAACAAAAGTAAATTTTTAAAAATATTTCTCTTTAATTTATTAAAACAAAATAAGCTTCTAAAGATTCCGTTAACAAATGTACAGCCGTCAAAAAAAAAGGAAAAGAAGAAAGAGAAATAGACAGAGAGGACATCCCATGCTTTTTACTGGCCAAATTGTTGCGGAGAGATACGAGAATTACCTTTCGACTCAGAATTTTGTCTACTTTCCTAATATGAATACGGATTTTGAAGTAAAGGTTGTCTAAGAATTAAAATTTGTGCCAACTTTAAATTTTCAAATGGTAACACCCACTTTTGACACCGCATTTCAGTTTCTTTTTTTCTTTTTTAATCAAGGCAGACAGAAAAAAATATTGTTTACATATTTTTTTTATAATCTTCATAAAGTTTTAAAAGAAAATGTGTTAGGAAATTATCCAGAAATTAAAAAAAAAAATTATCTTATAAGGAGATGTATCGGGGGCGTTCAATTAGTTACCAGAAAAATTATACAGAATTTTTAAGTGTAAAACAAACTCTCTATGTGTAAGAAAGTACCATAATTCTTTTTCCTGTTTGAAGAGTAAAATTTATCTATATCTCAAAAACTAATGACTGGAATAAGTTATACACTTACATGACCATGCATTTATTACAATTGTGGTTTGCATAACTGAAATTGTTTTACTATGATTTTATTAATAATTTTCATAATTTAATACTTTTTTTAATTGGAAAAGAATGCTTGACATATCTTTGCATCTATGTATTAAATTAAAAATCCCTGCCGGCCCGGCCTACAGGCGGAGGTAGATTTCGAAGTTAAGTATACTAATTTCACAAACAAAAACTAAATCATGATTAGATATAAATCCACTTTAGCAGTTTTATCTATCCGCTTTTGACGAGTTTTCACTTCATTTTTATATAATAGCTGGTTTTATCAGAATCATGTTAAGGCGGTATTAAAAAAAAATATTTTTCCATGCTCAACAACTCGAAATTTTCTGGCACATTTTCAGATTCATTTTTAATATAAAAAATATGAAACTTGCTGGCGTGATTTTTGAAAAGATTTATAAGCGACATGTGTTTTTATTTTTCTTTCAATTAATTAAAACTTGGTTAATAAACAATTACTTTCTCAATAGGGCAATATTTTTCGTTTCTAACACAATCGTTTCAGGAAATTCTGTTCAAAATGCCCACTTTGACGTAATTTTTTTTAAATATATTCTGCCTCTATCAAAAAAACGATCATTATGGTACATTATATAGTTTCTGAATAAGTGAATCTACCAATTGGATGTGTTTGAGAGCAAAAATGAATTTAAAAATGAGTAAGAAAATAAGCAGTTTGGATTTAAATACACCCTTAATAAGATGATTTTTTTCTTCAACCGCTCCGCTATGTATTTTTAATTTGTTTTTGCTGTAAGAATTGGTCCTATCAAAAACTTGTCTATATAAATGTTGAAGACAATATTAAGAAGATATATGATAAATTCATGAGGATTTTATATCTTATGAATTGACGGAATTATGGAAATTTTTCTTCTTCAACCCCCCCCCCTTTTTTTTTTTTTTTTTGTTTTTATTTATTCATTTATTTATTTATTTATTTATTTTTATTTTTATTTTTATTTATTTTTTATTTTTTTGCGGTACGAATTGGTCCTATCAAAAACTTGTGACTATAAAAGTTGTAGATAATATTAAGAAGATGCATAATAAAATTAATTGGATTCGATATCTTGAGAATTGACGAAGTTGGGAATTTTTTTTCTCCCAAAAACCCTATTTCTTGCGCCCCTTGAGCCCATTTTTAATTTTATCAAATATCTGTGATACATAAATTTTTGGCCCTATTTTTAGAAGTAATAAAAACTTTAAGCTGATTTGATATGTACAAAAATTAAGAAGTTATGGGTTTTTTTCGGTTTTCACAAAACCCCTCCCTATTTCCATCCCCTTGGTCCGATTTTGCCCATTAACGAACTTGACCGAGATTTTATGCCCCTTGATTTTATGTATCAGTTTGGAAGAGATTTATGCAGAATTGTGGAAGTTATCGTGTCCAGAAAAAAGTGATATACACTGCTCAAAACAATTAAAGGATATTTGAAGTTTTATATAAAATAAAGATATAAACGAATTTTTTTTTGCCGAAAATAGAAGAAGAGAATCACAAATGAAAATTTTTCTGGTTTTCAAACCGTGGAGTATGCAAATTTTGAGTTCGACGTCAAAAACGTAGCTTCAGCGGCAGCGAATGAAATTTGACTTTCAACTGGATAAAAGAGAATGAAGACAAGGATGATCGGCATTCAGTGATTGCTTTTGTTTCGATGAGTACGATGTCTCAGCGAAGTCATTTGACAGATTCAGAAGCTTTGAGAATTGTTGGTAGGTTAGAAGGGGGCCAAACTCAAGCCGAAGACAAGCCATTGGAGTGTCGAAAAACATCGCATCGAAAAACAAGCCATTGGAGTGTCACAAAGTGTCATTTCCAGGATCTGGAACCGTTTTTTGGAGAGTGGATGTGCAGGCCGAAGACCAGGGCAAGGTCGTAGACGGGCAACAACGCCCAATGAAGATCGGTATTTAGCGTTAACAGCTCGGAGACACCGAACCATGAACGCTACTCTTCTCCAACAACACCTTCGCTCGGCTACAGGCACCACGATTTCAAATCAGACTGTCCGAAACCGGCTCCCTGCTGTAGGTCTGTATGCTCGCCGACCGATGGTATGTGTTAGATTAACATCAAGGCATCGTCGCGACCGCAGGGAGTGGGCAACCGAGCATGTCAACTGGAGGAGAAATGAATGGAGCAATATTCTGTTTTCTGACGAGTCCCGTTTTTCTGTGCATCCAGATAATAGGCGTATTTTCAACTGGAGGAACCGTGGCAGTAGGAATAATCCTGCGTTCGTGCACGAAAGTGTCAGATTTGGCGGTGGAGGAGTGTTGGTGTATGGTGGCATCTCCATTGACGGGCGCACTGACCTCTACATCGTTCGAGATGGAGCTCTGACTGGTCGCCGATATAGGGATGAGATCCTCAGACCTATTGTAGTCCCTTACGCTGCAGCAATCGGAGATAACTTCATTTTAATAGACGATAACTGCAGGCCACATCGTGCAAACCTGGTGGAGGATTTCCTTTTCGAGGAATGAATCGTTCGAATGGAATGGCCAGCGTGTTCTCCAGACATGAATCCAATCGAGCACGTTTGGGACGCTCTAGGAAGACGAGTTTCTGGCCGCCAATGACCCCCACAAACTCTCCAAGAACTGGAAAGAGCTCTTCTGGAAGAGTGGGGCAGAATACCCCAACTCGTCATTAATAGCCTCATTGAGTCCATGCCTCAAAGGTGTTCAACGTTGCTGGCCGCCCGTGGAAACCATACGCCCTACTGAAAATGATTTTCTTTGAAGAAAACACCTTTTCTTATTCTTTTTTTCTCATATGCACATATTGTGTTTTTTTCCTTTAGTACACAAATGCGCAATAAAATGCATTTTTTTCTGCCAAACATGTGTAATTTATTCTCATATAACCTACTATGTCTGTCGACCATGTATCAATCAGCTAAACAGTTTACCAGATACAAAATCCACCTAAAACTGCAATATCCTTTAATTGTTTTGAGCAGTGTATATATAGATAGATAGATAGATAGGTAAAGTTTTTTACTGAGGGTGGTTTTGGGTTCTAGGGGTCATGATCAGTGTAGATCAGCAAAACATTTTCAGAAATTCCAACATAGGAACGATCCCAATAGGTAGTATTTCATACGAAATCTACCTAAAAATCAATCAGAGGATTTTTGAGAAGATGATAAATAAAAGTTTGTCACGTGAATTAACATTAGCATACTCGAACTTGAACCTCATCCAACTCTTTACACAATTCCGAGTTGAACAGTAACTTACTCATCTCTCTGGGGTAATTTGGCGATAAAATTATCTCTCTTTTTAAACATCTGTATAACATTAGTAATTTCTCAAAAAAAGAAATAAAAAAGCCGCACTGAGATGAGACTGCAAAAATGAATTCCTGTCGAGTCCTAAATCAGCAGAAAAAAGAATAGTCCCAGCCCAGTCTGAGTATTATGAAAGAAAATTGCCCGAGTTTGTATAAAACTTTTACTAAAATATACTACCCTCCCCCTCCCAAAAAAAGCATAATCATTGCTGTGTCCCTGTTTATGTCATATACCTTTTTTAAAAAGGCGATTAGGTTGTGGAAAATAGTGTTACCAATTTGGCAGAATTTGTTTATTCAAATAACTATACTAGAAAAAATAATAGCAGAATTTCCTAATAGTTATCCCCACTTTATTTAATCACAGAATGCATACCATTACATAAAAAAATACTATTGGAAATTTCTGGTAGATCAATTAAATCACCTGTAAAATTGGCGGGAATAGTGATGGGGGTTAACTAGTTTGAAAGTGAAGGGCCTCGCAAAAGTTCTTGCACCCGGCCTCACTTTCGCTAAGGACGGCTCTGGTGTCAGAAAGCGGCCAGTTTAGATTTGACACTCTCTCTCTCTCTCTCTCTCTGACCTCCCTCTTGTAATATTTCACAGCTTTTCGAATTTGTCATTATAATCATCGTCCCCCCCCCCACCTTCACATCCCCTACCTTATTTTAAATGTTTGTGCATCTTAAACTTCCTACTTATCTTCAACGAGTAAAAAATTAAAGCGGGTTTCAATTTTTTCGAACACACTGTACAGGACGACCTTAGCTAAAACTTGAAGACTTCGCCTAAAAGATTGCCAGACTTTGATAGTAATTTTGTATTTTTAGTGACAAAATCTGGCGCTTTTTTTTAATTTACAATAGTTATTTCATTTTAATGAATAATCTGTTTAATCTTCTTATACTAGTCATTAAAGATTCACCCTTTGTGAAAATTATGGGCTTACTCAAAATTAGGTAAATGGAAAATCATAGAATGGCTACTGACACAAAATCTAGAAAAGAATAAAGAGTTGATAACTTTTATGACAACAAGTATTTTTGAAAAGTTTTCAGAGAGAAGAAAAGTAATGCATATTATTAAAGTGTAGCAAAATGAAATAAACCGATTTTTCACTTTTATTTAAATATTTAATAAATAAAAAAAATAATTTGAGACACTTTTTTTTATTTTATTAACTTCAAAAGCAATTTATTAGGAAATTGCTTCTTAAATAACTCATCTGGTACAAATATAAGTGTTATTTGCTATCAAAACTCTACTTCAAAAAAATTCTGCTTGATTCTCTAAACACTTTATAGAATGCCATCAGTTCAAATAAATTTATAATTAGAGTAGACTTTTATTCCTGTTAATAATGTAGTAACATTCATTGTGTGCGCTGATTCACTTATTCAAATTTCAGTTCTATTTCATTATTTCAATTAGAATATATACGCGTTAAAAATAACTTCTATGTCAAATTTAAAATTTCTAGCCCTGATAGTTTCAGAAGAATAACAATTTTAGAAAGTTTTCAGCCCATTTAAACACTAAACCCATCAATTCATCATTTAAAAATTTAAAAAATTAAGCGAGCATATAAGTTCTGAAAATAAAAGTGCCTGAAATCAATAAAAGTGCCATGTTTTAAGTTTCTTGAGAAATCGTGATGAAACTGAAATTTTGGAATGTTCTTTCTGCATTTCACACCGTTATGGCATTTACACATTAGAAGTAACCTAGTTTCTAATTTAAAGTTTATATCTCCAGTTTTTCTACAGAAATGATGATGAAACTCAATTTTTGGAAATGTTCTGTAAAAGGATATTTATCTATTTCCCCTCTTTAAAATTCCTATTTAAAAAAAAAATAGATTTGGACCAGCATCTGAGGAGTATACTTTGGACCAATAAAAAGCATGATTTATCTATTATTTTCGGCCTTGGCCGCATTTTTTTATAATTTTTCTCACATAAACAGTACTTATTTGTTACTTTTGGTCAAGAAATGGTTTTAAAATTGTCTAGATGCAAAAAACGTGTTGAAACTCTCGATTAACCGAAATCCATTTATGAAGCTTTTTAACTACCATATTCCTTGTGTGCAAGCAGTCCTCTCCGAACTACGAGTACATATAAATATTTTTGATCCCCTTTCTTAGCGTTCCTTTGAATTTAACTTGAGCTCCCATAAGCTGCGGAGAGGAATGAAGAAAACAAAAAAATTATCAATTCTGAAGCTTTTGAATGTTTTGCAAAACGTTTGGCACGGCTGAAGCAGCAGAAAAACTGTCATACTGGTGAACTAATAATATTAAAAAATTCCATGATAGAGCTTCAAAGCAAAGACAATTGAAAATGCGATAAACAAAACATTTTTTTAAACCCTTGTGATATATGTAAAAGGTACTTAATTTCAAAATTAAAGTTCAGGTAATTTATTCTTGTTTCTATTTTCTATATTTTTATTTTTATTAAGCACTTGTTACCATAATACGAAATATTGCATATATTTCTCCTTAATCTTAAAATTGAAGCATTCTCGATTATCCGAAAATTTCGATTTTCCGAAAGAGGGTTGATCCCAATTACTTCGGATAATCGAGGTTCTACTGTACTTGCAAAATTTGAGCTCAGTTGAAAACACTGTTTTAACGTTATGATGTTCAAAACGCACACATATTGACTCATGGTAAAAACAGACTTTGGGAATCTGAAAGGAACTACCAGCATACACACATGCATATGCACATACATAGAGAATTGTTGTAAAAATAGGCAAAATGGATTCAGCGGACTTCAAAAAGTAATGATATACCAAAATTTCATAGTCTTATTTTTCCTTGTCATTTTTACAATAGATTTCTTACACTATTCCAGGCCATAAAGTAAAAATGCAACAATTCTCAATATTCTCAGTGGAAAACAGTTATTCTATAACTATTTACAAAATAAATAACGCAAAACAAATTCTAATAAAAATTTCGTTGCTTGAATTAGCGATACTGAATTACGAATTCTATTTGAAAAATTTTCCGACATGAAATAAGGTTTTAAATTTTTGAATTCTATATAATATCTTCTATTTAATGTCCAACAGCTAAAAAAACTTTAATTAAAGTAATTTAAATTTACATTTTTAATTTTAAAATAAAAATTTAATTTTTCAATTATTTTTCACTGCAATTGAAAATGAAAAGCAAGATTCAAAAGTTTGTCCTATGGGTAAAATAGGTCATAATGTTCGAAACTATGAGCGTCCCCCCACTTTTTTTTTCCAGGACTACACCACTCCCACAGACATTGCAGTTTTTTAGAAGGAAACAATAAATTTATGATTCCGCGGAAATGTGGCGTGCATGTTTAATCATATTTTTTAATTATGGACAGTAAGAAAAAAAGAAAAGCGGTAAATAACGTGGGGTTATGGAGGATACAATTCAGTGATTGATAAGAAAAAAAATGATAATCCAAAAACCATTCAGCAAAAAAGGGGCATCCCTATCAGTAGAATACTTAGATGCCAAAAGTTAGTCGCCAAAACAAAAAAATTAATCGTCACCTGGCGACTGGCGACCGTAAATCTGCACCTATACCTTATCACTTAGAGCAGAAATTAGTAGTGGTGAAGACTTAAAAATTTCAGCAGATAAGTCCTCAAGTTTTGATGAGTAAAAACTAGTATTCTTTGTATTACTATTGAATAGTGAAAATGAAGATGACAAGAAAAAAAACATTTCTTATAAATAAATTTATTTATTTATAGTTCATTTTGGCTATTTTCAACAAAACTGCATCAACAGCAAATGTCTGTTTAACTACTGAATAAAACATGCTGCATTTTAAATAAACAAATATAAACTGAACATTCAGTCTTACAGAAACAGCTGACAGAAAATAAGTTATGTATAACAGTTTAGAAAAAATAACATATAAAAAAATTATAATGAAATGTAAACACTTAACTTCTATATATTACAGTAATCAGTGATAATAAATGTCATGTTGTAGCATATGAGAGTAATAACCTAAATAATAAATATTAGAAAATGTAAACAGTCCATAAATACATATTTTTGAGCATGTTAGAAATACAACTTAAATGATTATCTTAATTTAATTATACATTAGGAACTAAAAAGACTCCAGTGGAATTGAGAAAATGCCTGAGTTCACAAGATATTTTTCCACCAGTAATTTGTTACAGTTATGTACAAAAAAATATAAACAAAATGAATGAATTTAATTAATATATATGCTACAATATAATAAAAAAGGATGTTGTCATAACTTAAAAAGAAAATTTCAATTACTTTAAGATCTTCTTTGATCCCTTTGTGATGAGCATCGAATACACATGACCTACAGCATGTGTACAAGCCTTAATTTTTTCTACCAATATTTTATCCTCATTTAATCACATAATTTCTGTGATTAAATTGGACAAAGATTTCTATTTAGAAATACTGATGCTAAAAAAATTAAATATTGTGTACAGGACACTCATTACAAATGGGTTGACAAAAATAAAAATAATAATGTTTTTCAAATAGAATACATTTTTTCAATTGTTTAATAAATAAAAGCAGTCATTATTACATTAAATTATAGATAGTAAAAACAGAAAAATCTGCAGAATTACACAAAGGGGGTGAGTATCTTAATAATCCATTTTAAAAAGATATATTTAAAAATACAATAAAAATTCAGTAGTTTATGGAGAAACTTTCAAAATATTTTTTAAAAGATTTCTCTTAACATTTCCCTTTTAGTAACAGCTAAATAGCAAAAGAGTATATAGACTGCGAGATATCACTTATTGTCATTCATTATAACATAAAAAATAATAAATGTGTATAACTAAAAGTGGTAAGACACATTTTTAGCAGCAGAAAACACTGAAAATTCATAAAATTCAAAATATAAGTAGGGAAGTTATAGAATTAAAAGAATGGGATTTTTGATGCTGGCCAACATTTTTCTTAATATTAGCTATAGGAAAGGAAGACTATGTAAAAAATTTAAATTTTGTATTTTAAAATACATACAGTCCCTTGTAAAACAAATGCTAACATCCAGAAGCTATACTTGATTTGTATATTTTTTGTGATTGAAAGTATGTTTTTATCATCAGTGGCTTAACAGATAATCGCTATTAAATCGATTTTGAATTGTGCAGAGTCCTGCTAATCTGCCCCTCCCAATCAAACGTCCCCCCCCCCTCACTTTATAAACAAATTAGAAATTTTCCAAAAAATCTCGTGAAAGTGCCCCCTCTCCCCAAAATATTAATATTTCTACCACATACATTAAGGTCAATACCGAGTATTTTTTTCATTGCATCAGAAAAGCGTGCCAATTCTGAACATTATATCACCAAACAGAGGGGTTGCTGGTTGACCTAGATTTAGAATCAGTCTTTCCACTCCAAGCAGTGTTGTCAGATATTTTTCGCAAAGTTCACAAATAACGTGTACAAACACAAAAGCAAGTAACATAAACAAAATGCAACCATTGCCAATCTGAAAAAAGCAATGCAACCACATTAGTTTTGCTGTTTATTTACCTCCATGGAAATATGAAGGTAATGAAAATATCTATAATGGAGGTTTCTCATTAAATAAGCCAAATGTGCTGAATAAAACAAATTCTTATTTATTTTTCAAAGAATTTAGAGTCGTATTTAATGTTATGAAAATTAATTACAAAAAAATTACCGATTCATTGATCAGTAGATGGCACGAAAGTCGAATGTGTAATGTAAGTATTTTGTGCTATTTTTTCAATGTAGCTGGTTGGCAATGGTTTTTCAATGGCGACACTGCATAAAATATTATTTTTTGAAAATATTTTAGGACATTTTCTATTGAAATTTCTCAGTTTTTTTTAATTATTTTAAATTATCAAGTCCCTTTCATTTATCTATTATCATATTAATGACAGATATTAGTATTGCTATTTAACTAAATGCATTCTAGTTTCAAAACTTCTGTAATCCAGAATTTTCTATAATCTGAAGTCAGCGTTAATCTTGAAGTTATACTGTTTTTCTATTTTGTATAGTCATTATAGTATATAATGTTTTCTTCTTTCCTCAATTTATACAAAAGCGCATATTTTAGGACAATTGGCAATTAGCATACATCCCCCACCCACACATACTTATTACATACTCTCTTAATGCCATGTAAGTGCCCCCTCTGATTATTTTATGATTTTGTGTTGTGTCTGGGGAGGGGGGTAATAATGGGATTTTACAGTATACTGCATAACCAAAAGCCTCATTTAGGAAATTCCGTTTGACAGTTAATTGTCAAAGACAATTCATGTGATAATTCCTTTTTGAAAATTAGTTTGATAGTTTGAGACCTATGGTGAAACATGCCTAATTTGTCAACAAACACATACATAATATAAATGAGATTAACTTCAAACCCTTTCCTGTAACATTTACACGCTCAGATAAAAGCAATTAATTGATTTATATTTAAATTATTTTTTAATTAAAAATTAAATAGCAGATTAGAATATAACATTAATTAATGACACTCAGTTAATAGTAAGCAAAAAAAAAGCACAGAAAGCCACTATGCAAAGTGATCTCTCTAATTCTAAATTCATCAAGCAAAATTGATGAATCATTTAAAAATCTGTAATTAGTAGTAACTAAAAACTCTCACCAGTAGAGTTTTGAACTACTCGCACAGCATATTAAATGAATGTGCCAAGTAGACACAAGTTTATCCCAGTAAGAAGGAAAAAAACTTTCTTGCACTTTCTAGAAATTATTTTTTTGTATTATTATTTTTTTTTGTTTTTTTTTTTTATAAGTTGGAAACAAGCTAAAATTCCAAAAGCTTAAAAGGAGAAAATTATATCAGCTGTTAAAACATCCGAGTCATTATCTGCATAATTTGAAAATATTCTCTCGTTAAGGATGATAAAAATTAAATTTCTATCTTGTCAAATCTCAGAGACTGTTTTTTTTTTTTACTATTATTATTTTACTACAGTGGGTGATTGGTTAATGAACTGTTCTGTTCACAAACAGATTGGTTAACGAACACTTTCGCAACAGATTTTATGTTCGTATAATGAACAAATATTCGGTTAACGAACATTTCACAGATCAAAGTCAAGAAGAAGCAATGCTGTGTTTCAGATTTGCTGAGCTGTATTTAATTGCATCTATTATCGAATTAGAGAACATTGTAACATTTGTTACGACAGTTGTATGGCCTAATTAATTCATGGGCTACAGAGGATTCGAGCTCTACATTATAGGGCCCCCAAATTAGAATGAACAGATTAAAAACATTATTTTTTATATTTTGTGTTCCTTTTTAAAGAAATATTTTTAATTATAAAGGAATTATTTTAATTGAAATGTAGTTCACAAATTATTAACAGGATCTACGCTCTACTAGACCTTTATAGGCCCTGCAATAAACACGATCTTTTAGAGTATCAAGGAGTTTTTGAAGGGTCAAAGTGACAAATTGATATGATTTAATGCCGTAGTCATAAATGTAAGCATAAAAGTTTTTACAACAGGACATAAATTATTTTTTTAATACATATACAAACAAAGCCATCAAAATATGATCTGTCCATATTTAATAAGAAAGTATGTTAACCCTATAATAAAAGGAAAATTTATGTTATTTTTTATATATTATTTGGCTTTTATGAATGAATTAATTGAATTCTGATACAAATCTATACTAAATCTGTGACCAGTTAACAAACAATTCGGTCAGCAAACATTGTTTTGGAATGGATTAAGTTCGTTAACCAATCACCCACTGTATTTTATTTTATATGTGAAGTGAGAAAACTAAAACATATTTTAAATGTTTCACATTGAAAATGTTTAACATATGATGAAAATTTCAATACTATACTGTATTTTAAGAAAATATAAGTGAAAGGAAACAATGAAAGTTAAATAGTTATGATGCATAAAAATATATACAGTTTAGAAAGCAATTATAATTATTTTGCCTCTAAAAAATCAAAAATGTAATCACATACAGGGTGAGTAAACACTCATTAAATTAAGTATTGTTTATGAACTGAGAATCAAAAAGATCTTAGATTTTATTGAAGGCTAACATTCCTACAGGGGATGGAGAAAGATTGAACATAGCAAGTCATGTTACGTTTTTTTTTTTTTTTTCAACAGATCATGGGAAAAAATTAAATCTCTTAAAAAAAATTTTTTTTTTAATCAGGAAAAATATATTGTAAAGTATGTAAGCAGAAATTGGGCTGAAAATCAAGAATTCAAAATCAGTACAGTTGGCATCTACTTTTGTCATTCCATTTCAGTGGTGAAAATAGAAAAATTGTATTAAAAAAAAACAGCAAAGGGAAAGAAATGCTCAAAAAAAAGTAAGTGGGGGGGGGGTAAGAAAATTTTATAAAAATAATAGGAATTGGAAAATCACAGAACCATGGAAGATTTTCATCCTGTATATTATAATATACAATGTAATATTATGACTGAAACAATAATGAAATTATGACTCTTGAAACAATAACAGGGTTAATCTGACAAATCCTTGCAATAGTAATTTTTTTCATTTTCCTAATCAATTACACTTATATTAGTTTATTATATAAAGAAACATATTTGTATCTTTTAAACCTATCAACAAATGTAACCAAATATCATGCGAAAATTTTATAAAATCCAGTAGAAAAACAGAAATCCAGCAAAAAATACAAAAGCTAATATTTCTTCTCACAAAGAGGAGAAAAAATTGTTAAATAACTGCCTTTTCTTTAAACTAATAATTTATATAGCTTAAAAATGTTGCTTTAATAAAACATATACTTATCTATGTAGCTTCATTAAAACTTTTAAAATGAGATAAAAAGAATAAAAATAATATAGCATGCATAATAAGATTCAAAAACAACATATATGTATATATATATATATATGTGTATATATATATGTATATATATATATATACAGTATGGAACCATTTATACAGAAACCAGTTAAAACAAAAACCAGTTATCTAGAATGATATCTCCAATTGACTTATTTCAGAAAAATGCGACATTCAGTGCCAGTTTGACATGTACATCACTTTAAACATTACAACATGCATGGTATAACTTGATTCAACAACTAAGATTTTAAATGGAAGCATACTTTGTTATATATTGGACATTTTGATTTTTATGCAGAGGAAAAGGCGAGTTTTTGTTTCCAAAGTATTGCTATAAATTGCCTTCTTTAAAACTTTAATTAATGTCTGGTCTTGTTTGAACTTTATTCTTTCTGGGTAGTCTAATAATTCATTTGAGAATGAAACACTGTCATAGCCACATATATTCTACAAATCTGATCAAATAGATGTTGCTTGTTATAATGCCCAACCAATTATCCAGAAAAACCAGTTATCCGGAATACATCTGGCCCCAACCATTCTGTATTAAATGGTTCTGTACTGTATATATATATTTTTTAAACAGCTGTGTGAAATTTTGTGATTGAAGAAGTGATAAAACTATTTACAATACATATTCATAACATAAATATGGCAATAATGACTGCTTTTAAAGATTTTGAGCTGCAAATATTTTAATATGTCGCAATACAAAATTCATTTCAATTTTTGTTTCACAAAAGGTAAATATTTTTGTGCAACCTAACTAGAGTTAAAAGTGGGTTATATAAGTTTTCATTCAAAATTTAGAAAACTGATTGCATTTCAACTAGAAGTGCATATAAATAAACAAGACTGGACTCACAATAATAAATTTAATTGCATTTACACACAAAAAAATGCAATTTTTGAGATTAACAGATGTTAAAACATTATACAAAGGTTTTATACTAAAATTAAAAATCTTATAAATTACTTAACCTTTGTAAAACAGATTAGAAACTACTAATAACTTTAAAGTGATAGAAAACATACTGAAATATCCATTTATTTACTTTTTATTTAATCAAAACCATCAATGTGTTTGCTTCAAGAGATGGATTGAAATATTTCATTGAGGATAATGCAAAACTGGGAATCTTTGCAGTGGAAAATGTTTTGTAACTGAGAAATAGATCTATGCTTCTAGATGCACTTTTAACTAATGTGTAACTTTTAACTAATGTGTAATGAACATGTTGAAAACATCACATTCAAGAAAAAGCTCATATTTGTTCAATAATAAGCCAAATGTCACATGAGAGTTTATGGGCATTTTTCTAACCTTCTCTGAACATTCAGAAAACAAACATGCAATTAGAAATACTATCCCACCAAGTTATCAGTTACTCCTTTTCTGTCATTTCCTAGGCTATTTAATTGCTTTTACAAAATATTTCCCAATGCTTGATACATATTTTTGCCCTATACCCAAAGACATACTATAAAGATTTCAGAATGAACAGCAAGAATTTAAAATTATAAATATTGCACTATCTCCTAAAAAATGTTTAAAAATGTATAATATATACCATTTTAAAAGGGTAAAGAGTTTATAATCTAAAGCACATAAAAATTGCTAAATTCTACCGCACCAGCTTCTAAGACAGATTTAAAGAGGTTTGTCAGTGGAACATCATTTCAGAAATTCTGCACTCTCACAATTTGCAGTTCTGTAAATCAATAATAATAAAAATTTTTAAAATCTTCAACAACTGCTTTTCTATTTCTTTTTTAAGATTTATTTCAATAAATGAAAAACATATTTCACAGCATTTTCTCATCAAGAGGGTCAATCATAATTCTCTAATTTTAGTTCAATGCAATCCAGGAAGGAGAGAAGGAATCCAGAAAATTTAAATACAGTAGAACCTCTTTTATCCGAAAATCTTTTAACCGAAATCTATTTTTAAAGCTTTTTTTTTTTTTTTTTACTATATGAGTACATATAAATATTTTCGAGTCCATTTGAATTTAACTTGAGCTCCCAAAAGTTGCAGAGTGGAACGAAGAAAACGAATAAATTTGCAATTCTGAAGCTTTTGAATGTTTTGTAAAAAGTTTGACATGGCTGGAGCAGCAGAAAGACTATGATACTGGTGAACTAATAATTTTAAAAAACTCCATGATAGAGCTTCAAAGCAAAGGCAATCACAACTGCGACAAATAAAACATTTTTTCAAACCTTTGTGGTACATGTAAAAGATACCTAATTTCAAAATTAAAATTCAGGTAATTTATTCTTGTTTCTATTTTGCTATTGCTTTATTTTTATTAAGCACTTGTTACCATAATAAGAAATACTGCAGATATTTCCCCTTAATATTAAAATTGAAGTATTCTCGATTATCCGAAAAATTCAATTTTCCGAAAGGTGGTCAAGTCCCAATTACTTTGGATAATCGAGGCTCTACTGTAGTTGGTAGCCATTCAATTTAAAATCTTAAATTTCTAATTTTTAAAAATTTGAAATAAATATTCTGAATATTTCAGTTGATTGTCAATAATTTATTTTATATATATTATGTTTTATATATAAATAAAGGAAATTGAACTGCTGCAGTTTCAAAATTATTCTTGGTATTTACTTCGAAGCACAGTACAAAATTTAAGGTTGCAGTCTGTAAAACCTCTAAGAATCTGATGGCAGTAAGCAGTGTAAAGTTCAATGGCAGTGATTTTCAGAGTTAAGTACTATGAAATGAACAAACATATTCTTAAAAATCACAAGCTAAATTTAATTCCACCTTATGAACTCTTTCAGTTAACACCATGAAAATAAGTACCAATAAATTAATAATTACTATATAATAAAAATCAAAAATACAATTACAATTTCTGCTGCCAAATCCAATGTGTTTTAGGTTGTTATTAATAAGCTCATAGAAATAATTTAATAAAAACAAAACAAAATAAACAACCATTTAAATGAAAACCTAAGTTCAAAACAGCAAAGCCATAAAATACTCAAAATAATAAATATATAAATATATATATATATTAATTAAAAAGAAAAGAGAATGCAGTGTTACATAATTATTTAATTGCCCAGTACTATACAAAAGCTTTGACTAGATTGCAGCAATAAATAATTTAAATAGAGAGAAAAGCCCAGCATAAAACCTTTAAAGAGACAAATCCGATAAGCACCTAAATATATGAAAATATATATAAAAAATAAAAGAACATAATAGGTTCAAAGTATAGTGACCAGAAATTCTAGAGATCTATAAGGACTATCTCATAAACAGAATTCGACTACCAAGAAAAATTAATTTAAATTACAATAATTTGTATGCTATGAAACGATATTTGCTATGGAAAAAGTAATTTTAAATTTATTAAATCTTTACAACTTATAGGCAAAAAATTGTAGTCATTAATTTATTAAAATTTTTAAAGACAAATCTAAATTATTAAACACTTCATAGACTTTGGATAATATTTAATATGACAATTTATACTCGTTAAAAGACTGTTTTCCATACTTCATTAGATTTTCAGCTTTTCAAATTAAACAAATCAGGAAAATATACAGAATGTTGCATTAAAAATTAAAACTGACAATAACAAATTGACAGTGAATTGATTTCTTTGCATAAACCTAAGGCAGCAGTTCTCAAACTTTGTATGATGGGCGTTGTTTTGGTGGGTCTAAGAACGGTCGAACAGGTATTAAAAAGTGTACAATTAATTTAATTTGCTGAAAAAATATAACACAATATTACAACTTCAGATGAAGACACCATGAAAATATATAGATTTACTTTGTGAAAAGACAATGTTTTATTAAACTTTGTGCAGAAAGCTTCTTGAGACTAAAATTTAATAAAGTTTCAATCCTGACACGGGATCTGCAACACAATGTCATAGATTGCATTAACTTTAAAATACTGCCTTTTATAAATGTAAGATAAAAAAAGATTTTGATTATTTCGATCTCATATTAGTATTACTAATTACTGCTCTTGTATGTGCTTTATATTAAAGTTAACTTTTTCCATAGGATAGATTATACAAAATGCCCTACATTCTCAAATATTAATGGGTCAAGAAAAACGTGGCCTTACGGTGGGTTGTGTAACAATAAAGCTTGGGAAATGCTGACTTAAGAGTACAACATTTTATGTATAATTGCAACTTAATTTTTGAAAAAGAATGTGTACAAAGGACAATAAAACTTGCAAAATAAAGATATGTGATTTGTGAATTTAATCACAAAGATAAAAAACATTATTTTTGGTAATAGCATCTAAAAAATTTAAGGTGCATACTATCTTTAAAAAACATAAAGAACAATAAAAGTTCCAATAGGCAAAACCAAAATTATTTTAAATAAATTCTTATATGTTTTAGTAACATATAAAAGCATCCTGAATAAAATTATAAAAAACATGAATAAAATTATATAAAGAGAAATGTATTACCTCATCATAACAATGCTTTCTAAACACATAAGTATAATCTAGCTATATTCAATCTGTTAACAATAAAGATAGTCCTTAAATTTTATTCACAGATATATCTAGCCACACACCATTTTAATATAATACAATACAAAATAAAACACAAGAACTTGAAATAGTTCACAGTTTTCTGAAAGATCATTTTAGATCAGTTATTTAAGAAATGAGACAAATTAACCTTTTATTGCACATAAAAGAGAAATTGGGGGAAAAAATATGAAATTCAAAACGATTAAATTGTTTTATCGAATTATTATAATTTTTTTAACATAATGAAGAGTAAATAAAAATGAATGAAAGAAAATGTTAAAAATAACAATTAAAAATTTGATACATTAGCACCAGTTTTAAAATAAAAATATATTTCTAATGCATTCAATGCATGTTCCAATATACCCATAAAAATAAATACTACTAATATGAAAATTTTACAACAACATTTGAAGCAGAGAAAGTCTTTATTATAAAATAAACATATCAATTTCCAATTTTAGAAATCTATTGATATATCAAAACCTTATTTTAAAAATCATAATAAATTTTCAATCTCATAAAATATAATTAGATATCTTTTGAGCCTGGCATCACATGGACTATGTGTGTTGCAGATATAAAGCTGCTAAAAGTTCAAAATCTAAAATTAAACATTTCTATCCTTTTTCATCATATGTAAAAATTACCTTTTTTATAGCAAAAACCTAAAAAGGTAAAAACAGCATATATTACACAAGGTACATTTGGCAGTTTTTTTCTCAGAATGGTGGAACAATTCAAACTTCAAATACAGCAGTCCAAAAGTACATCAAACCTTTATGAATGGCATATGAAATAGGCAATGTTATTTAAATCAGATTTCAATATTATTTCAACAGTCTTCTATAGCCATTATGTTTATAAATTTAAAATATTGCTAAAAATAAAACGGTAATTTTAAAAAATTAAATCTATTAAATTTATAATTGAGTTGAATGGACGAGAAAAAAAATCCAATGTAAAACTCTTGACACAAAGCAGTAAGTATGAAAATAAACACAGTCAGCATGCAATCAATAATATATCATATGGTTAAAGACTGCACAAGAAACAAAATAAAAACTTCCCTTGCATCATCTACCTTAATTAAAACTATTAAATACTTTCAGTTATTAAAAAAAAACATTTAAGAATCAGCACTAAAAATAAAGAGACAATGGGTTACTTTTAATGTTAATGATAATACATCATAGATACAAATCGAAAAAAACTTTCATTTAAATTTTAAAAGGATTTATTTTTAAAGATAAATATTTTAAAATTCATATAAAATCCAACAAAAATTCACCGTTTTTCTGTAAAAGGCTAAAAATTGACCTATAATTTAATTAATTAAATACAAAAACTTTGGATGAATAACAATGTTTTTGTAATAAGTATTTTTTTTTTTTTTAAGTTGATTTGCATGCAAGTAACTGAAATATTAACTAAAATTTTGTTGATTGAATGTAAAATGTCCTTAATTAAAAAATAAATAAAATTACAAGAATTACCAAACATATCATTTAATACCAGAAATATAATTATAGCGCTTTTATGAAAAAAAAAATCAAACTATAAAAATATCTATTTAAAAAATTGCTAGTTTTAATATTTTAAATAAACTTCAAATTGGTCAACAATGGCCGTTCAAATCAACAAAAATGTAGTAAAATGAATAAATTTAATAATAAAAGTAAAAAATTTAATTATTCCACATTAGCTTGCTTATAGGATGAAAATTAGAATAACTGAGATCCATAAACTAAAACCATGTTAGAGACTCCTTTTGGGGGAAATTTAAATAAATATTTTAATATTAGTAAATTTGGAAGAATCTTCTAAACGTGAGGCACTAAGTTGCTGCTTAATCTAGTTTATACTTAGATGTTAATCTCATTTGTCTTTTTATTTCCAGACATGAAGTTGCATTATGAAAGAAATGCATTTAAACTAATAATGTAATTAAAACATGGAGATAAATAAAATTTTATCACTTATTTTGATTTTTATTCTTAAGAGAAACCATAAACATTATCAACAAACATTTTAAGAGTTAGCCCATTGTTCAGATACTTTGAAATTTTAATATTACTATTTAAATTATTGAACACGCTAACACTATATTTTAAAACACTGGCAATCTAGTTTGCAATGAATAAGATTTTACAGTTGAAAAAAAAAAAAAATTAAACGCAAATAATCCAATCATTTAATAAGCCAATAAATTATTGATAAGAAATAGCAAACATAATTATAAAAGCCTAAAATCATCCATAAATGAGGCTTGTTTGTACTTGGGAGTTACTGTATAGCTTAAAAAATAAAACAGCTTGCCATTTAAAAATATATAAACTATAAGCATACAATACATTAATATGACAATGAATATTACCACCATATAAAAAATGTAATGGCTTAAGTTAAAAATATGGATTCATTTCAATAAATATGCTTCAAAGTTATTGCCCCTATAATTAAAAAATACATTTCAAGTTGCCAACACATACTTTCATAAAAACAAATGAAATTGGATGTGTTTTTTTCTCTAGAAAAGCTTGATATCTGAAAGAAAAAAAGAATGGCAATAATACACATATGTATGATAGAATCAATCTATAAAAAGCAGAGACTGAAGCTTAGTTTGCACGCAGATAAGATGAAGTTATGCACATTTTATGAAGTCAATTTTTTCTTCAAGTTCATTCTAAAAATATCTAAAATAGAAAGGAAACTGATATATTAAAAAAGTAGATATTCTACAACATTAGTTTTAATGGAATGTACTTACAAGGAAACCACTTTTGGTGCTGCTTGCACTTAGCATAGAGACCTGGTGCATTTTGTAGCCCTATACAAGAAATTTAGAGAACCGATAAAATTTCTGTGTTAAAATCATATTTTATCTATTTTTTTATACTTTTATTTTTTTTTTTTATTATTACATTTTTATTTGTTTATTTCACTCCAAAAGTCAGTTAAGTCGTCAAATATGGCACTACAAATTTTTCGCCCACTTTTTCCTCGCAGAATTATATCAGACTGTGATTTGTTTGATAATTGATAGTATAAGAAACAAGAATTAGGTTTTTCTTTTTTTTTTCTATGCAGACGGTAAATATATAAATGGTAAATATATTTCTATAAAAGCTTTCAAGATCATTGAAAACTATTTTTTAGTGAAATAACAGATAAGCAAACTATTTTCTTTTGGAATCAAGTGGAATAAAGTTCCGAATGTTTAAAATGAAATGTTGCTGTATTAAATGGTCCTTTGTTAAAAATAATCATTAAGTAAATTAATATTTTTGCACAATTTAGAAAAATTACTGTGGCTAATTAGGTCGGTCATTACAATTTCTACTGAAGGCCAAACAAGTCCTCACACAAGACAAACAGCTATGACATTTGGCTAGGGTTGCCGGAAAGCTCTACTTTTGAAAAAACCCACCAAAAATGTGAATATAACATTGCAATTTTTCAAAATCAAATTCGTTGATTTTTGAAGAAAGTTTTAAACTTTTTTCAGTATTTTATACTTATTATCAACTAATTTTTATTTTTAAATGCTTTTCTTTAAAAAACTTCAATGATAATAGTTCAATAAGTGGTCTCAAATATTGCATTTTCAGAAAGTTATGCTGCTGTAAAATCAAGAAATATTATTTTACCAGAAAATTTTTATAGATTTTCAAACTTCGTAATATTGGACTTTAAAATGCGCCAGGTGTCAATGCTAGGTTCAAGCAGCACCAAAAGTGGTTCCCTTGTTAGTTATCAATATTACCAATTTATCAGACATCACTACATATCGCTCACCCGCAAGAAAAGTGACACATCTCGACAAAAGTAAATTTCACAGGAGAGGCAAAAGGAAATTTGCATGATTTTACCATAAGATGAAATTGCAGCACTTAACTTTCCATGCAGGAATAAAAACGTGCATTAAAGCATAAATCCCTTAAGAATGAAGATGTAGGCTGAAGTTTGGAGGGTTGGGTCATTTTCCCTCCTCACACAATCCACCCCTCTTCTGTGGTCACAAATGGATGTATAGTGTAATAAAGGAATTTTCCGTATAACTACACGTATGAAACTTTTCCTGTAGCAAGAGGCACCTATGACAGACCTATTGGTGGAATAAAACGCAAAATGAATTTTTGCAAGATGTGTCACTTTTCTTGCGGGTGAGCGATATGTTCTCTTCATTGGGCAGTTACACCTCCGTATTCATAAATGTAAATCTCTGAAATCCAATTAATCTGCTCTCTAAGATTTAAAATCTTTACTATCATTAAGATAGGTTGGTCAAGGCAGAGGAGTAACAGCCCAAGAAATAAATTGGTAATATGGATAATATAACAGAAACTGATATATTTCAATTATTACTTTTATTTATGACATAGTCAAGAAACAAAAATATGTAAAAATAAATTGTAGAGTTTCCAATAAAAACAACACTTATACAAATATCACAATTCTTAAAAAGAGAAGAAAAAAAAATCTCTGGGTAAGCGTTTTTTCTATATGACATGGGATAACTTAAACTTTATCCCCTCATAATGAAGACTTGGGAGGTTTTTCAGTTAAATTATTTCGCAATGTTTTGAAAACTGTTGAGAACATTGTTCTATTGGTTCATTTTTGTGATTTTCAGAAAAGTGTTGTTTTTGTAGGGAACCCTTCAATTATTTACTTCTCTTTTAACATTAGTAGTATGGCACATGGGTGCCTGGGGAGGAAGGGGAGACTAGATTTCAAAACTGATGTGGATGTGGACCATAGCCTAAGTTTGCCGACTTTTGCAAAATCATGCCAAAAGACTGTTTCTGAAATTGATCACAAAATTGTACTTTCTCCAAGCTGAAAGTCTAGGGAGGAAACCCCACTTGTTAAAAGGGCTATCACATTCAAAACTTTCTTAAACCTGAGTTTTTTAAACAGAATAATATAAACATGAAATGGGCTAACCTAATCATTTTTTCCAG
Source organism: Maratus speciosus (assembly GCA_963932465.1). NCBI lineage: Eukaryota > Metazoa > Arthropoda > Arachnida > Araneae > Salticidae > Maratus > Maratus speciosus. The sequence continues at coordinate 575,265,107 of OZ010792.1, forward strand.
ACAACAACGGCCTCTGACCGAAAAATTTTAGCTCCTTTTTTCTCTCAGCATTTTAAATATTTTATTCATTTGAAAAGTGTAAATATTATTTTTTTTTCAAAATCATAAAGATAAAGAAAATTTAGTTAATTAAATTAGAAAATTCTGGCAAAAACAAAGGTAACGACCCTCACATGCCTCCTTCCACAACTTGCCAGCACCTATGGTATGGGCTTTCAGACAGTCTGTTCCAAGGACAAGGCAGTACATAAATTTAAGCAGTTCATTAGTTGTAATGTAACTCAGAATTTTCCCTGAAGAGGGGGGGGGGTGTAATCTTGCTTAATGAAAGCATTCCAATCTTCTCTCTTCTTCTCTAAATGAGTTATTGAGAGTGAATGAAAAATAAAGTACTTTGAATATACAGAGTCTTAAGGCTGTTGCAATTTCACAAACATTCATTTTAAATAAACAGTATAAAAAGTATCATCTTTAGGCAGACCGCACACAGAGGTGACACAAAAAACATGACGTGCATCTTAAGAAGAAGAAACCTGTTTTTTTCTCCTAAAATGCACGTCATGTTGCTTGCGTCACTTCTGTGTGCAGCCTGACTTACAGAAATGTACAAATAATCATAATAAGCAAAAATTTTCAAAAGAAATAATCCAGAACAATATAAAATTTAAATATAACATAATATTTTTTAATTTTAAGTCTGTTTTGACTTACCAGTAAACGCTAACTGAAATCTGATTTTTAAAATTTTATTTTTGATAAAAATAACAGCATGTATGCTTCACTTGATAATACGTTATAAAAATTTAAAAACAAGTAAAAATCGGTTATAATATTACCTTGAAGATGCAAATTACTTCTTAAAATTTTCCATTGAGTTTGTAATTCAATTAATGATACAAATATAATGGAAAATGGTTAAGACTGAAATATTATTTACCTTATCTTTTACATCTCTGATGCACCTTTTTCTTTTTTCTCCTTTTCTTTTTTATGCTTCTTTTTAGATTTTAAGAAAGATGGAGCTTTAATGCCACCCTTCTTCTTCTTTTCTTTTTCCTTATCTTTCCTAGAAGACGATTCACTGAGGTCCTTTGTGGGTGAACCCTGCTTTAAATAAATTAATCAATAAATACAGGACAATACAAATGTAAAATTACAGAAACTAATATTGAAAAATAAGTTGAACTCGGTTAATATGACAAGCAAGGGAATTATAAAAGTCCTCATATTGACTATTACTCATAATACCTGTAAAGATAGTAAAAATATTAAAAAGATACACATAATTATGTGGGAATGCACTTAGCATCCCAAACATCATCTACTTTTTAAATTTCTTAAGTGCCTGCCAATAAAAGCGTCCTCACTGTGCCTGCCTTTTAAATCTCTTATATGTGCCAATCAGAGACCAGCACGTTATGATACGTAATACATGCATATACAGGAGAGAAGAAACGGTAGATCTTTGCGCCAGAATGAGAGTGTGGAAGTTTAAAGTAAGATGTAAAAGGACGACAGTAAAACTCAAAATGTTTTATGCTCGATATGATAACAAGTTAAGTTACGATTGTGACACTGTAACTATTTCACTAAGATGATAATGTTTATTGTATATATTTCTGTAAATACAGAGAGGGGAGGGGGGGGGGTCATGTAACCAACCTTCTTTTAATTTTTTTTCTTAAGTAAAGTGAAGTGAAGAGACTGACTCCAAAACGGTAAGTAAGTTGAAGTGAAGAGGGGAGACCAGTAGTAGTGGTGGTTTTCGTCGTATGTGTAGGATGCGGGAAGGCATATGAGGTAATATTGGTTTAGTTTTGAGAAATAGGATGTGTAGTTTTGGTGGAATATTGTTGTTGATAAATTGTAGTAAAAGTGTATATATTTTTAGGGAAGTGTAAATATTTTGTACATAGGATTTGTGTTTAATAAACTTTTAATATTAAACTTCTGGTGCCATCCTCGGTTATCGTGACATCACAGCACGCACATCTTCTGACAACCAGAGATATTTCTACAAATTAAATAAAAATGTGCATTCGATCCCAATATTGGATTACTAAATAGAGGAGAGCGATTTATTTTTACTTTTAATTGTGTGGTAAGATACTGTTAATTTTGTTCTAAAATGTTTAAGAATGTAACCAAAGCAGATTTACTTATTGTTCTGCAAGAAATCGGAGAAGAAGCTGATTCGGGTTTGAAAGTAGCTGAATTAACAGATTTGTTATTGAAATCTAAAGAATATTTAAATGATAAAGAATTTGTAACTGATTTTTTATCGACTACAGTTACTGAGCGGAAAAATGCAGAGGAAGAAAATAAATTGAGTTTGCAACAACAAATGATAAATGAGAATTTGTTCCATAATGAAGGGGAATGCACATCAGTATCATTAGATAAACTTATAAAAGCAGTTAAAGTTTTGGCAATTCCAGTGCCTAAGAAAAATGAAACATGGAATCTGTTCTTTGATTCTTTAGAAAGAGCGTTTAAATATAAAAATGTTCCTAAGGAATATAAATCTGAAATCTTACTGAAATTAATAGGCGAGAAAGCAGGAAATGTTCTGGTATGCATTAATGATGAAGATTTGAAAGATTATGATAAAATTAAATCGTTAATTTTGAAAGAAGGTTGGTTGCATGACAGCAGGTATGTTTTTCATTTCTTAAATTTTAATTTTAAAAAGTTATAGACTTATAGAAAAAATAAAATCGATATCATAAAAAAAGCTTTTAAAATATGTCAAAAATGTTTAAATTAATTAAAATATGAAATTTTTTAAGTCGATAAGTATATCTCCAATATTAATTTTTTTTTTTTTTTTTTTTTTTTAGGCTTCAGAGCCAGTAAGGACTTCATTGCAGTATTTAAGCCAATACTTCACAAATCATCTTATAAGTAATGATTTCACAGGAAAAGCCCAACACGTATGATCGTGCGGGTGTGGCTATCACAGGAAAAGTCCAACCCACACGTTTGTGCGGGTACTCTCCACACAGCAAGGGGGAGAGAAATTTTTTTTATTATTTTTTTTATGTGTCATTAGAATCAGTATAGAGTTAATAACCAGAAGAATGTAATATTTAAATGTGAAAATGTTTCGGGTCTTAAAGGGTTAAAAGGGAAGCACTCAGAGACTTCACGCGTGCAAGAAAATATAACAATGAATAGGTGGTTGAATACCCAAAACATAAGCCATTAAAGATAAAAGTCTTTCAATCTTCATACTTAAAAATTAAACTTTGAGTTGAGATATTCTTCTTGAAAGGTGCAACATCAGTGAAAAGATTCAGACTGACATCAAGTGTATTACGATTTAAAGAAAACATACAAAAAGTGCATCAGCTTACCTCTTTACTACTTTGTGATGTTATAGAAACATCCCCAGTTTCACGAGATCTCACTTTTTGTCCATTTATTACCTGAGCAGCTAAAAAAAAAATGCATTATCCTTGCATAAATACTTTGTAAGATATATTTTATCATTTGCAGCATGCATGTACAGACTGCACTTATTTTAGGTTATGCTATTTACAAAGAGTGTATTTAATTTGAAGAAAGAAAAAATACTAAAGAAAAATTAAGCATAGAAATAAATTAAGATCTATGGTACATTTAGTGATCACAGCTCATGTTTAAGCTAAAACAAGGTATAAATGCAATAATGGCGTGAGCAAAAGTGATATTCAAAACTGAACAACTTTTAAAATATTTTATTTGAAACAAAGATTGAATTCAAATATAACTAGCTTTTCTATATTTAATGCATGGTTTCTTACATCAAATGCTACATATGACAACAGGAAAAAGAAAATGCAATTTTGCATGCAATAAAAATGGTAAGAGGGGGTACAGGAAGAAGATATTTTAAATATGAGTAAATATGAATATGAAGAAATTAAGATATGAATTATGTGAGCATAGATCTTTTGGTCACTATAATAAATGATTTTTTCTTCAACATTTCAGGTTTCAAAACATTACAATTTCATGCATTACGTATAAAATAGAAAAAACGAATAGGCGATGATCATTCATATATTATTACAATTAATCTTTAATTAATGTGTTTTTTAAATAATGTCTATTATGATATCACTTGAAAATCTCTTGAAAATCTAACACATATTAGGACGATGCATGGTGAAACAGAAGAAAGACCAAACACATATTAGAAACATGGTAAAACTGAAAAAGACCAATCATTTGAATGGATGACGATGCAATACATTAACAGATTTTTATTTATTTTTATTTTATTTTATTAGAAAATTTAAATGATATTATTATTTTAATTTCAATGATCAATATTTATTTTTCCAAATTTTATATCTTACTTTAGGTTTGGTGAAAACTAATTAAAATTAAACATAAGTAAAAAATAAAACAAAAATTAAATAAATATAAAAAGTTTCTAAAAATAAAATAAATATTAAAGTAAAAATTGTTTTTCAAAAGACATCCTATATATTGGCATTTATGTTAAAATAAAAAATATGCCTGATTTCATAACTGCAATTCATGTTGTTGTTTGTTACAATATATGAATTTGGCACAGGCCCTGATTATGGAAAAGTCCCCCCTTTTATTTATGCTTAATAGAAGCGCAAATTAGTCAATTTGTTGAAAAGTTTTAATTTTTGTTTTGTTTCTTTTTATGATATGATAAGATATATTTATAGAAAAATATAAAAAGAATTTTTACATCACTGCAAACGTTACATTATTATATCAGAAACATGTAACACATGTAATATCAGTACCAAACAAATAATTATTGTCGAGTCATGTGGTAATAGATTTTTTACATAATTAATTTTCACTCAGTTTCTTTTTATTAAGAGGAAACAGGAAAGAAAAAACGTATTATTTATAAATTGAAGTTAAGAAGGTGTCTTCTTTACATTCATGTTTAAACTATCTATTTAGGATTGCCAAATTGTTTTTTCAACATATAATCATAATTTAATTAATATTAATAGATTAATTGATGACTAAGCTCTGAAAATATAAAAATATTATATTGTCAATCAGGAAAATGGCAAAAAAATCCTATTTTCTAGCTAACATGGATTATATTAATTTTGCTATATTGCTTTGTTATACTACTTTAGTGTTAAATCACTATCTTAATTGTAGCTTTTTCTACATAACTATATGAGTATAGTGTGTTGCAGCCCAACTAACATAGTAAACATAAGATTGCAACCTGTGGAAAAAAAAAAAAGATTAAGTATATCTGCTATAATTGAAATATGTCTTCTTTTTTTTTCAATCAAAAACTAATATTTTTACTTTCTTCTATCTTCAATAGAAGAAAGTATTGTAATCGGAATTTTTTTCCGATTTCACAGATTTACTTGTTTTAGGGGTCAGAGATCCAAAAAAAACATGTTTATACAAAAACGTCTGTCTGTCGCCATTGTACCATCAAAAAGTGTATAAACTTATAGAATTGAACCAAATATTTTGTGTATGTTTTTGGCTATGGCCAGCAGATTATCCTTCAACTTGGAAATCTGCCAGAAGGGGGCACTGTAATAGCGATTTTGGGGCCATTTTCATTATTCTACATCGATAAGTGTATGAAGTTATGCATAAAATTGAACCAAATATTTTGTGTATGTTTTTGACTATGGCAAGCAGGTCCTCCTTGAATTTGGAGATATTACACGAGAAGGGAGTGCTGTAATAGCAGTTTTTGTGCCAATTTCATTATTGTACCATCGAAAAGTGTATAAAGTTTTTATAGAATTGAACCAAATTTTTTTTGGGATGTTTTTGGCTATGGCAAGTAGGTCCTCCTTGAATTTTGAAATATTCTGCCGGAAGGGGCCACTGTAATAGCAATTTTTCTCTCATTTTCATTATTGTACCTCCGAAAGGTGTATGAAGTTATGCATAGAATTGAACCAAATATTTTGTGTATGCTTTTGGCTATGGCAAACAGGTCCTCCTTGAATTTGGAAATGTTCCACCAGAAGGGGATGCTGTATTAACGATTTTTTGTGCCAATTACAGTATAGCTGATGTACAACAGAATAACGAAAAACTATTGATTTTGTTAAATATCATGATCGAGATAAACTCTTTTTACTCTGATTAATTGGCAGAAGCAGAAATTTAAGATGAAAGTCAAAGTCGGTACAGTATTGAACTAATAATATTAAAGTAGTAACACTTGTAAATACTTTTTGAAACATTAAAATTATGAGATAGAAAGTTTTGGGATTGGCACATCCAACTAGTTTTCACATATCATCAATTTCATTTTTCACACCATATTTAAAATTGCCTTGATTTAAACTTTTCAAAAATCTGTTTTCTTAATGTTCCAATTGCCTACCTAAAGGTTGTGGCAAGAGGTCAAATCAAAAATTTGCATATTTAAAAATAAAAATGATGCGAACACAAAAAGAAATCAAAGATTTTCATGTGGCTTTTTTTCTGTCCCAGAGTGTATATGCTTAAATGTATTCTTACTTATCTAAAAATCTACTTTTGAAAATGAGATAATAATGAAGTGAATTAAGGAGAAAAAAATAGAAAGGATAAGAGAATGGGAAGAAATTGTTCAGAATTATAAAAAGAAGATATAGTTGAGAAAAGTTTTCCACGGAACCTCTGAGAAGAAACATCAAAACATGACCGATGACTAGTAAACAGAAGAATGGGAAAAATAAAGAAAAGATGAAATTTGGTGCTAATTACTAAGTAGACAATCTATATAGCAGTAGGCTAGGCAGCAGAAATTTATAACTTCATTAAGATGGGATATTTGTATCACACTAAAAGGATTATAAAAAGCAAGGTATCAATCAGTTTCATAGCTACAAAAACAGCAGTAAACAAAAAAATTAAAATTACAAAAAAAATCTTCACAATCTGCAAAATAACTTATAAAACATTTTTTTTTCACATGTTACTCACATTTCTTAGGTTTTCTTTCAGAAAATGTACGCCTGAAGAAATTCATCTTCTTTTTTGGTAGCGGTGGTGTTAATGGTGCTAAAATATACATGCAAAACATTCATAATATCATGCTGTAAGCATGCAAAAACATTAATTGTAAAACAATTTTTTTTTAAGATCTTTCATTCAATAAATGGATGATGCAGAATTACATGCAACATAAACTTTAGCAATAAATGTGAAATTCAGCTTGGAAATAAAATAAAGTAATATAAGAAAAAAATAGTGATAAAAAGACAATAATGAAGTAAAATGCACATAAATTACACAAATTATAAACCATTCCATACCCTGTTCGGCAAGTCTTGATGATATTGCCCGTTGCATAGCAACATTATCTGAATCTTTACCTAAATAAAGCAAAGATTATAAATTAACAATATGCATATATTTCAAATTTCAGGTTAAACATACTGCAAAACAGTTGTTAATTATATGAAACATTCATAAATCATTTCATTCTTCTTAAACTGAATTTAGATGTACACAGTTAGTGTTAAAAAATTTATTGAACAAATAATTGCATAATATTTATTGTATTTACTTGCAATACTTTCAATATTTTTTGCTCCTGTATATTTTCCTATCCACTAAAGAAATTTTTAGGAAAATAAACATTCTACATAATTTTCTTATCAAGAATATGAAATGGTGAAATGAGATTTCATATTCATTTAACAGTAGTATATGATTTGCAGATACTTTTAAGCTTGTGTATATTAATCAAAACAATGTGCTATTCACACACAAAGATTGATACCAACACCCTAAAACTAAAAGACCCAAATCGTCCCAAGTAAGACGATGTACCAAGTATTGGCATTTGTAATTAAATGTAGTACAATCAACTTTATGACGTCTCTAAGACTTGGATCAACAGGTCATATTAAAGAAAAAAGTTAAAAGAAATGCGGAGAGTCCAGCAGATTATAACTACACATAAAAGGACTTTAGATAATAATTTTTTTTTTGTTTTAGCAATATAAAATATGCAAAAACTGATTCATCTAGGTTGATCTTTATCAACTCTCATTCGGTCAGGGTGATCATCTAATATGAAATTTCAATGAAACACAAAACACAAACAAAATTGAACTTTTGATAATGCCAATACATTCTTTCTTGGTTTAAGGAGGAATTCATTTGGAGTTATTCAATCATGGTTTCAGATCAAATGTAAAAAATCCTGAAACATCCATTCTTAATAGGGACATGCATAACAAATCGAATCTATCTTTCAGATATCATATTTTTAAGATCAATAGTGGAAGCAATGCATTAATATGCATTCAGCCAGTTGAATTTAGAAAGCACTTAATTTGAAACAAATGATAGTTTACATTGCATATCAATTTACTATACACCAAAATCTTCCTCAATAAACCTATTCTATGATGAGCATACAATCAAACTCTATTCAGTAATTCTTTTAATTAGTCAAACATAGACACAGGTATGTTCAGGGTAGAGATCTGCATGGTCCCGGGTCGTCAAAATAAAGCCAAACTTTCAAGCGGGTCGGGTCGGGCTGGCAGAATAAAGAAATTTTTTTTAAATGGGCTAAGTCGGGCCAATAAGAAAAAATTAAGCCGACCCGATATAAAAATTAAAACAAAGCTGATAAAATATGGACCATTTTCAATGGAAATGACTTTTGTGAAAATAAGTATAAATGTGTTGCACGAGCCAATACTAGTTTGAAAACATCAATACCAATATATAACATGTCCAGCATAGAGATCTGCATCGGACAGTTACATTGTGTCCAAGACTAGGCTTAATTTTTTCAGCAGGGCCGGAATCAGGCTTACATTCTTTTTTTTCTACATAGTCGAGCTGGATCGGCTGAACTTAAGTGTTCCCAGAACATGTCAGGCAGGCAATATGTTTTCTAAAAATAGTAACAGCTTAATGAACTAGATAATAATGAACTTCTGTAAACAGAATCATTGGAAATATGCTCAACTAAATTACAGAGAAATATTTTCAAAAATCTACTTTTTATGATGCAGCTTCAAAAGTTAAGATGTTTTTAACCCTCATTTTTTCTTTATTCTAAACTACATTAATTTTTTTTAATGAATCTTTATTTGAATTTTGAAAAGTCTAAGAGTAAGTAATCATTAATGTTGATTTTTGCAAAGGCCAGGCCTGTTTTTACTGATATTTGTATGGGTTGGGCCATGAACTGTGAAAATATAAATGCGCTGTGGCTGGGCTGGGCTGGGCTGAACTTGTTTTTACACCGGTTCCGACTGGGACAAGACAGATTTTGTTTTGGTTGGGCCTGTAAATTTTGCCCCATCCAGACCTCTATTTCAGGGATTTTGTTTTCTACTTTATAATGATATATGATAAATATCAGATATGTGTAATTAAAACACTGAATAGTAAAAACAGCAATACAAGTAAAAACTTAATAAACACCAGGCTTTAGCATCAGGTATGCTTTAAAAAAATTACTAGTTTCCAGAGCAATACATGCTTCATCAAGCAAAGCATCAATATAATCCGCAGCAATAATCAACAGCAGGACAGCGTTAACTTTTTAAATAGAAATTATTTAAAAAATCCTTCTATTTTCAAAACCTTTTTGTAACATTCTTTATATTTCCTATTAAGATTGAAGAATTAAATTGTGCCTCACAGGGAGTTTGTATACATCATAGGAATGCTTCACCTGATGCATAAAATTAATGCTCTTGAAATTACTTTCCTTTTAAAACACACTTTTCTAAAGCAGAGAATTTAAGCAGCTTTTGCTTTCATTTCTGAAATATTAGACAGCACATAAATTAAAATATTGAAAATATTTATTATTTCCTTTTTTAAACTTTAAGAAATCCTCTAAGCAAGACAAGATTTACATACTTTTTGCATAAGGAGATGATGGAGGGGATTTAGAAGTGGGCGGAGTAGCTGCAGCCTGTGGCTTAGATTGCTGAGCAACAGGTTCCACTAATAAAGGCTTGATTTCATCTGGAACATCCTCTTCAACTAAAATAATTAGATTTGAAAAAAAAAATTATGAAATAAATATACATAATTATATATAGGGATGCACCGAATATTCGGTATCTATTCGGCCATATTACCGAATAATCGGTTTGGTCGAATATCAAACTATTCGGTATACTGAATATTCGGCTTGGCCAAATAGCAAAATATTCGGCCTGCCGAATATTCGGTTTGGCTGAATATTGAAATATTCGGCCAACCGAATACTTAAAAAGAACTTTTAAAACATATTTTTAAAAACCTTATACCACTTATACATGTTTAACAGTCAACTTATAAAGATATTCAGAAAAATTAGAAACAGAATCATATGTTTAAATAAAAGAATGTTTTCACATTATTTATTTGCTGTTTGTTAAGTATTATTTAAGAAAATTAACCAATCACGAGGATTTTCATAGGAATTACATAAAAATACAAGTTCCTGAACATTGTCCAGTAAATAATCTGTTTCTTGCTAAGATTTTAAGAACAACATTTACAATCTCTGAAAATGATCACCCACCCTCTCCAGACACCAATCTAGGATGTATTTAAAAACTTCCTTGCTTAATAAAAGGGAGTAGAATATTTATTCTTGCTGAGTTGCCACCATATAAAATTTGAATAGATTGTATTATTTATTTACTTTTACTTTAGTCTCTTCCTGACAAACAAATAATATATGATCCTGTACAATTTTTCTTCCAATTTTTTCACAATTTCTCTTTGATTTTAAAATGTTTGTTTTAGAATTTAAGAAAATTTTATTTATTTGTTTTAAATCACAGAAGAAGTCATGAAATTTAAAATTCTATTAATTAAAAAAGTTTTATAACTATCCTCTTCTTAAATAACTCAAAGCAGATTTTTTTCAGCATAAAGTTTACTTGAAAAAAGCTCTTGATTATCAAAATGAAAGTTTCTTTTTTAAATATTATGTAAAACTGTTTTAAAATTTAACATTTTAATGCCGTTAAATTTTGAAATGTAAAATTATTCGACAAGCCGAATAGTTACTATTCGGCTGGCCGAATATTCAGTATTCGGCTAGCCGAATATTCGGTATTCGGTTCGCCTGTAGGCCGAATATTCGGTATTCAGCCAAAATCACTATTCGGTGCATCCCTAATTGTATATACTTTATTATATATATTATATATATATATATATATATTTATTATTATTTTATTTATTATATATATATTAATATTACATATAAACAATATTTTAAAAAGATATATATTTTACAAAAATATACAGTGAAAAAACATTTGATAAAATGAATATATAAACTTTTTAAATAGGCGGAAAAATAACATTCTTTGAATTTTAAAACAGTTTTAGTAGAAGTAATATGAACAGATTTTTAAGGGTGAAAAGAGTACAATGTTATACAATTCTGCATAAAAGCTAGTAATTCTTTTAAAATATGTTCAAGAAAACAAATTATTTTCATCTAAATCAATCAATTTTTTTCAATCATTATTTCATTGTAAAAGAACTTCAAAATAAATCCGTATTGCAGAAATCTTAATTTTTCAAAGAGAAAATTTCTGACATTCTTACAAATGTATCTTCAATATATTTTGAAATACACAAAGTCCTATAAAAATTTTAACTAACATTAAAAGACCAAATTTACGCCTATTAGAAATGAGCCATGACCTTTTAAATGAATTTTTTTCTATTAATAAAAATATGATTAGAAAATATTACAACTAACCTATCTCTCCTCGCTGTTTTCGTTCAACTATTTTTTTGTATTCTTCTAAATCTTGTTCAGTTATATTATCAAATGGATTCTTTGAATAGGCACTCTTGTATACCATAGCATTATGCTGGTATTCACGCTGAATAATGCCTTTAGAAGCAGCACCTACTAAAACAACTTGATCTCCATGTTCATTCACTAAAGTTTCCTGTAATACAAAAGTACCAGTGTTATAGAAACAAAATAACAGCAAGTATGACACATACATACTGAAGGATTTTCCATATTTAAAAATCAATAACACATTGTATTTTTAAGTGGAATATTATTTCACATTATTATTAACCCTTTGCACTTGAGGGCTCCGGAGCAGAGCCATTTAAAATTTGTCTTCAAACTCGAGGGCTCTGAAACGGAGACAATGCAAATAATTTCGTGATACCTGTCTAAAAAAGCCAAGATTACATATTGGCAATTGCTTCGAGAGGTATCACACTTTTGACTATTACAAAATGTAATAATTTTATAATTTTTTTTTATATATATCATAACATTTGTATTCATAAAGAATTAAAAAAATAATAAGATATAACTAAAATCACTTCGAGTTGCTGGTAATACGAATGAAAAAAACTTCGAGTGCAAAGGGTTAATATGAAAAGCTACAAAAATGAAAATTCCTTCACCCTATTTTTATCAATAGCTAAACCAACAATTATGCATACCAATTTTAAAGATTATTTTGACATGACTGTTACTTTTACATAAGAGCACCCTAATAATAAGTGCATGTAAATCAGGGCTGCAGTGGAGGGTACACAGTGATATATGCCATATACCTTCTGGATTTGTTTAAGGAATACCGTATATTCTCTGTTTCTCAAAAAAAAAAAAAAAAAAAAAAAAAAAAAAAAAAAAAAAAAACTATATTGTATAAACTCTAGGGTATACCCTCTGCCTAGAACATATAACCTCTGTTTTTTTAACGACTACACCACTGATGTAAATGCCATAAAATGTCATCTTTATTATGAAAATGACCTTGCAATTTTAATTGGTAAGGTATTTACTGTCTTCCAGACATTTTTTTTCATTTAAAATGAAAGTATGAGTTGAAGGGTATATGTTGATTAAAGAATTCAATTACTAAATTAAAGCAATGTGTCCTCCTTTTGAATTAGTGAATATGCCTGGAAATCATTCTCATTCTTGCACAATATACAGGGCAGGGGCGTGCCGAAGGCTGTTTTAGTGGGGGGGTGTGAACTGAATTTTGCCGACTGCAAGATCGGTGGTGAAAACGGTGTTGCCAGATTAGGAGCTTTTTTAATTCATATTATTTGACTGTCACCACTTTTTAAAAATAGTATAATTCACCTTATTTTTCAGAGTTTTAATCTATTTTTAAATAGTCCGAATATTTCTATTTCAAAAAAGCGGTGACAATCAACAATCTGGGGACAAAAAAGTCCCCAATCGGGCAACACTGGGTGAAAAAGGCTTTGTGATAGCCCTCCCCCCCCCCCCCCTCAGTGACCGAGTTAACTGTTCTACAATACTGTGAATTTATAAAAATCACTAAAAGTCTTAAGTGTTCACCTGCATTCTCCTTAACCACAGTCGAAATTAAATGCTGTTATTCAGTATGTGTAAATTTTTTTTAATTATTTTACTATATAAGTAGAGTTGAGAATCCTGTTATTAATTAGGATTCTGCTTACGATTTAAAGGGAAATGTGTACGGATGTATCGTACATTAACCAGTTCTCAAAAGTAAGAATTTAAGAATGTTGAAGTACTTCGGAATTTATGTTTCTATAAATAAAACTGCATGCTGTTGTGTAATGTAAGTATATAAATTTTAAAATACATAAAAAAGACAAATCTTGCTTGCTAAAAATAAGATATATATTAGTATTAGAGACTAAAAATTATCCTTCTACATTTTTAAATTATCACCCGCCTATCCTTCAGAATAGCCCATTTTCCAGCTACACTGTCGAAATCCAACATGTCAGTTATGTCTGTTTCACAGGTTAGTAGCATTAGTTCGTCCAGTCGCTCTTCCGACATGGTGGTACGCAAGTAATTTTTTACTAACTTTAACCTGCTGAAACCTCTTTCATTACTTGCCACAGTTACTGGAATAATTAAGGCCAACTTGTAGGCCAAAGAAAGGTTAGGATACAAATGAGCCTTCCCCACAAGTTTTTGCGCTGCTGCGCCAATTGTATCCGATTCAGAACTAGCTATTTCTGAGGACATGAGATCAATTTCACATTCCAAGCTATCTACATCTTTGAGATCATCAGGGAATAATTGACATAGTTTAGAAATGTCCTCGGTAGAGCTATACTTGATCCTAGATGGAAGGAGACAGGTCCAGTGGTTTAACTTTCTCAAATACCAACTTATGAATGTGTCCAAATGCAGTTGTAAGCCGATCTACCACCTTCAAGATTTCTGCTTTAAAATAATTCTCTCGTATAAATAGAACTGCAATTTCAGGATTTTCGTGGAGGCCTCCGTCGCCTGTGCCGCAAATCGCAAATTGAACTCATAATCTTGATTTCTTTCATGTGTCTCGCAGATGTTGTCAGCTTCCTTAAGGATGTTCATTATAGCCGCCGCGTCATCATTCCGGAGTTTCTGAATGCTTTCGTAAGTTTTTTAGAAAATAAGAACTCCTTAGTTTAAGCTTTCATTGTATAAGCAAAATTTTATTAAAATATTCTTGGTGCCGAATGCAAGTTTGGAATTAAAATTAGGTGTGCCCGGAGTAGGACCACTGTGCCGGAAAGGGTTAAAAGTAAACAAATTTAGACTACTGAATATCAGTACTTACTAACCTTATTCTTAGATGTCGTCTGTTCTTCAGTTCTTTTAAGTCGCTTTGCCGCTACTTCAAATGGATTAGCAACAGCATCCAAAGCCTCATATTTTACATGTTTCTGTCTATTAATGTCATCCAAATGGTACTTCCTGTTGTGTTGTTGTCTGTAGTCATAATTAAAAATGCTTCCACACTCACATTTAATTTTAAAACGGTTCTGTCTTTTCATTGTAATTTTTAAAAATTAAACGATTCTTAATCCAGTTAAAAATAAAAGCGCAGATGAAGAATACTAATTTATTCACTCAATGACGATCGCAACAGAGAATTGAAATGATACTGACGACGGCAGAAAGGACTTTTTGCAGGGTGTGTTCTTAACTTTCCGACTATTCTAAATTTTACCAACTCTTCCAAATAAGTGGGGGGGTGTTACACCCCCAACACCCCCCCCCCCCCCCCCCCCCGCTAGGCACGCCCCTGATACAGGGATATAACAAATGTTTTCCAAATGAGATCATTTAAGTTTCACAAAAAATATGTTTATCAATGACTATAAATAAAGCTCAGCACAAAACACTCAATCGTACAGAAAGAGACTTAAGTCTTCAGAGTTTTTACATAAACAGCTTTATGTTGCCTTATCATGTGTTACTTTCAAGCAAAATCTGTTTGTGCTGATTTCTGAAAGGAAATCAATGAATTTATAAAGAAATTTTACCAAAAAAATAAATATGCTGTCACTTACTATTTCAAATAGTTTAAATTTAACAAAACTTATTTTCAAAGATAATGGCACACATGTAAAGCAGGGGTGGACTGCTAGTTATCAATACATTAAAGAATGTAATAATATTTTAAGAATGTAATAATATTTTATCAATATTTTTATTAATATTTTATATTTTCATGATATCAAACCTTCAATATATAACATTAAAATTTATTATTTTTTTTTAAATTGTCAAGCTCTATTTATTTACAAGAGAATTACACAAAAGGCTAGCTCTCATAAATTTTATAACTTACCAATAAAACTTACTTAACAATAACCTTTTATTGGAACACAAAATATAAAATTTACATAATTTTATTGTACTAGTTAAATGAAATAAATATGTAAAACAACCTGAAATCTTTCCATTTTTGTAATGAAAACTAAATATATATCTATTTTCTATTTCTTTTTTTAAATTATAAATTATGGAAGTACGGTGTAGTTTTTTGTTCTGTCCTGCATTTGATTCCTACATCATGCCAATTTCTTTATCGTTCAAATCAAGGATAATGCAGGTTCCAAGATTTTTGCTTTAATCAGTGCATAATATGCGATCTGACAATTTAATAATGCTAATTTCTTTTTAATGATTTATCTGTTTATTTGACAACACTGATACATTATCATCTTGCCACAAAATTTCTTATTTTTACAGAGTTCGACAAAATTTTAGCATAATCATATAAAAGCTTACATTTTGTGTTATTTTTATACTTTGTCCCGCACTAACTTTGTGCTGTGTAACTGTGCACTAAAAAACATGGGATCTCCCCCAAATTTTTGATAAAATCATGCTTAAAATAAATATCATCATAAACATGCTTCAGCGTCCTAAAAAATAACAACAACAGATTTCTGTCTGAATTTCATGCAAATTACTTGCTCAATATTATTGCACAATTTCACAACAAAACGTCACCACCATAAACAAATCTTTTAAAAATAATATAAATGTAGAATTTACTTCATCATACTAGAAATCTATACATGCTGAAATTTTGAAGCTTTATCCTGACCAGACCTGGATGAAAGCTACCAAGACTCGACCTGGTCTGGTATATAAATTAAAAGTTTGACACTATCAAAAATCAGTAAAATCAGCGAAACTTGATCCATCTAGTCTTATTCCATTTCTCCACAAAATTCCAATGTTTTTAAATCAATATTATCCTAAAATAAAAATTCTTTTAAAAGAATACTGCATACATTCTTATGCAAAAAGTCACAAGTACAGCATTTCTTAGAATATCATGCCTGAAAGCCATGGAATATGGAATAGAAATATTAATGATTTATTACTTAAACAGCTGTATACAAATGAAGATTCATTATATAAAAAAAATAATTTAAAATAAAAAATGTAAGAAAATATGGCTAAAAGGAATCAAAATTTTAAAGCTCAATAAAGAAGAGGTAAATTTTTAAAAAGTTCTCTATAATTTATTAAATTAAAATAAATTTCAATACAGGAATATACAACTTTCTAAATATTCCTTTAAAGGAATATAAACTATGACATATTCTATTTATTTTGATTAATTACGAATAAAAATTGACATATATGATAATTGATAAAAAAAATTACCACTCTGGAACTAGTCAACTAAGTCTAGTCTGAAACTGAACAAAAAAGTAAGTCTAGGCCCGGCCCAACCAAAGTTTAATAAAACAAAATTGGCCTGAGCCCAGACAGCAGATCTGTAGATCATATTTAAATCTTGCACATATATTTGAAGGAAAAAAAAAAAGTGATTTTGTAGCAAAATATTAAGTATCAGTGTTGTCAATAAAGTAGTTCATAAATTCTTGTTACTTAATTACCCCACTTACAGTCCATCAGTACACCAGTTTATACAATTACCATACATGTGTGTTATAATTTTAAGCTTTTGTTGCAAAAGATTAAAAATAAAGAACTTAAAAATTTCTTGATGTAGATAACAGGTTAAAATGTTTAGACAAAGACTTTTTCCTTTACCTGCACAAAAAAGGCTTCTTGACATTAATTTACAGATTCTGAAAAAAAATAACATTATTAACATTTAAAGACATGGGTGGTGTAGTGAGTGTACCACTCAGTGAAAAACAGTTGTGAATTCTAAAATAATTATGCGATTAACTTTTGCACTTCATTGATCCTGTTCCCAAAATCCCTTTTAATGTTCAACCAATGTTTAAAGTCAAAAATAGCAATTTTTTCTGGTCTGTTTTATTATTTTTATTGTTAAGTCACCACTAGTGTATGGAATATGCAGCCCATGTACCTGTGTAATATATTCTATTTTCTTTCTTAATTGAATTTTATGACTTTTATACTATTAGCAGACTTTAGACATCATTTTTCTTTGGCATCAAAGGTTGATATTTAGGCTTTAAAAGATGTTGTTGAATGGGGTATGCATGTCTTTATGTTACTACAAACCGTCCATGGTATAATTCTAATAAAATAATTTTTTTTATAACAATTTTTTTAACAATCATGTTTATTACTTTTACGCTACTACTGGACATTGCATTAAACAATATCATTAAAAGTTGTTATATAGGTTTTAAAAACCAATGGTGCATAGAGTAGTGTCTTTATGTTACTACAGACCACATGTATCTTTAAAGGTTAAATTCTAATTTTTGTACGCAATTAACTTCACAAAAAATGTTTAAAAAACTTAGATTTAAAGATTTGGTTTTTTTACAACTATAAGGTGAAATATAAGTTTGTATATGACATTTCTTAAATGTTTTAATTGATTAAATTGATTAGTACTTTTATTCACATGACAGGGATAATCAATATCAATAAGTACTATATTTTTTTACTTCAATTTTTTCTTCTCGTTTTCCATATTCATAATACTTTTTTTTATTATTACTATTGGGGGATATGTATTAATTAGCACTGGTGTTCTTTAAGGCTCACATAAAAAAGTGATGGACAACAGCTAACATACAATAATGACACCAATATATATATATACATAATTGTAAAACTTTAGTTTCTGGGGATGTTATAATGCACTTTCATCAACATCTAGATAAAATTCCCACAAGTCAGTTTTTCAATCTTTCATTCGGTCATTATTTTACAGCAATAAAAAAATATCATGAAAAACATACCTGCATTTTACGAACTTCTTCCCATGTTACACCTTCTAATAGATTGGACTGAGGACCAGCAGTAACCTTGGATTTCATTCGGTTTTCTTTCAACTAAAATGGATATTGCATTCAAAGAAACGATTATTTTTATGGCTGTAAAATGAAGAAAGGTTACCTCAGAAAATATTATATATTTGAGAGAAAAATTTCTAAAGCTT
Organism: Maratus speciosus; assembly: GCA_963932465.1. Taxonomy (NCBI): domain Eukaryota; kingdom Metazoa; phylum Arthropoda; class Arachnida; order Araneae; family Salticidae; genus Maratus; species Maratus speciosus. Next base: position 575,283,721 of record OZ010792.1, read on the forward strand.
AATTAAAAATGAGTATTTTAAGACCTAGACACGTAATATTTCACTGGTTAGTGCTCAGCTCTTTCAATACTTTCAGGTCAATAAAAAGCTTACCAAGAATGCTTGGAGAACAAAATCCTCAGCATTCTGCATCAAGTTGACCATTTGACCAGGACATATATCATATAGTATCGCAGGATACATGGTCACAAAAGCAGAATTGGATACTGCGAGTGTCTCTCTTTTTTAGCTAATGTGTGGAAGAGAAGCAAAGGGGAAATGAACTACTCTAAAGTCAATCTTTGCTGGTGTTGTTCATATTTCTATAAATATAAAGCCGCTATCAGATTCACCGACTTTTCGAGCAACCAACTTTACAGCCGATTTTAACCCCAACTTTTTCCAGTTGAAAGGGAGAAAAAGGTTACAATTGTCTTTGCTAAAGTTAGAGGAAAACCCGGGAAAACCAGTACTGCTAGTACCAGCCGTCAATATTTATCGCATTTTCGTATCAATCGCTTATCTCTGATTCGCTGAAATGTTGAAAGGTGGGAGGAAAAGTTGCGGCTAGGACAAACTTTTTTGAGATGCGGATAAAAAGTTGGGGATATTGCTGTTTGCTATCACACTGGGTGTCGAGACAACATTTCGCGAAAAGTTGGAGGAAATCAAGAGTTGGCTCAAAAATTGCTCGAAAAGCTGGTGAATCTGATAGCAGCTTAACTGAATCAGAGATAGAATATTTTTAAAAAAATAATCTGTAGCTGAAAAAAAAGCATCTCTAGGGGAAGGAAACAATCTTATGATGATTATTTCAACAGCATAATGTAGAAATTTTATAGTAGGCCAACACATGATTTTATTATTAATTCTACATGATTCAAATAAATTTTACATTCACTATATGGTTCCTGGTGAAGCGACAAGCAATGGACAATATTTATTGCATTCTTATATAGTGAAATTTACAGATGGGAGCAGAGACAGCTTAGAAGGGGAAGACTGAATGATCACTCAGGAAAACTAAGAGGAGAAGAATTAAAAAAAACTTGGTTATTACTTAATAGCATCTTTAGAAGCTATCATTTACAGGGATGCTAAAAAAAACTTGTCCTGGGCACCATCACTATTAAACCATGTCTGGATGGAAGAATTCATCATATGCATGTGCAAAAAAAAAAAATGAAAAATTCTTCATACGGTTCATACGAGGAAAAGTTGGAGGAAATCAAGAGTTGGCTCAAAAATTGCTCGAAAAGCTGGTGAATCTGATAGCGGCTTAACTGAATCAGAGATAGAATATTTTTTAAAAAATAATCTGTTTGGTGTAAAACAATTGGTGTGATTTTTGAAGATTATGAATTTAGGAAAATTTATATTTATATGTACGTAGAGACAGCATACCAGATTTTAGTGTCAACTAGGATCTCAAAAATTTAGACTTCCAGAAAAGAGGAACAGTTGCCAAAGTTATTCAAAAAACAGAATGAATTGTTTGGTGTAAAAATGAGAATGGCAAAGAAGAGGAAATATAAGGCAAGACTGACTAATGGTGCCACACAAACATTAAAATCTAAAGTGGATTAATAGGGAAAAAAACATCCTTAGACCTGACTGGAACAACTGATGCTGAAATCTCTTATCCTGTGGTTTGTGTAAATAAAACAAAACAATATGGTATGCTTGTGCGCTGAACTAATGCTAAAAAAAAATAACCGGTCAAGTGCAAGCATTACTCGTGCACAGAGTGTTCCGTAGAATAAATATATGAATTTGTAATTGTGTTATTTAAAAAAAAAAAATACTAAGACTTTGTAAAAACTATACAACGTAGGGTTGGGTATAACTGTATATATTAGAAAAATGTAAATGGGTATACCATGAAAGTTCAAAGAGATATGGAACCTAAATAATATCAAATATAGCTATTGGTATAACTCTTCTTGTAATATTATCCTAATCTATTTATGATGAACTTAATTCGGTACTGACAATAAGGTGCATGAATTATACCAACCAAAAAAAAAATTACCCCCCCCCCCCCTTCCACCAAATACACACCAGGCTTTGCTGTCTGGTTACAGCCCTGCTATTTAACAAACTGTAAAATGAATATTTTGATGATATTTCAGTAGATGTGCCGAAAACATAGCTAAAGCATTTAGCTATCTTAAAAAAGCCAGAACAAAACCTTGCTGTTAAAGATAAAGAAGTGCAGTTTTGAAAGGAGTAATAAAGCCATGTCATTAAATCAAAAAACATTATCAATACTCCCAAAAAGTAAAAGCGGTTGAGAAGTTACATTCCACAAAACATAAAGAAATCTGCAAGGCCTTATAAGGCTTTGTAATTATTATCAATATTACACCCTTTAACAGAATTTATACAGTAAATATTCCTTAAACTAATGTTGCCAAAGCTAATATTGAGACTAACATTGTATGAAAGAGCATTTCCCTCAAAATAAAAATGTTCCATGCATCAAGGTGATTCAGTCCAATTACCAAACAAGCAGATGTGCTGTTGAAAGTGACTTGTTACCCAGAGAGTTTCTCAAGCCAGAAATGAGTAAGACCCAATAGCTCTAAACTACCATAGCAATGGAAACCTATATGATAGTTTATAATTTCAGAAAATGTGACAATAAGATATTTGAAATCCCAATTAAGTTTAAAATTAGCCAATAAAATTACAGAGATTGCCTTTATTTGGAGAAACATCTGTTTCTTTTGTGCTCATTCTTATATTTTTTTATTAATTTCATTTGAGATGACAAATGTAATAAATACCCCAATCATATATGTAAAGTTCAGTTAGCATTCTAATTATAATATACGTATTATAACATATGTATATCAATTGAGAATTTTTGTTATTGTTGTTTTTAATCATTGATGCTTAAATATTATTAATAGTTTTTTACTGAGTACATTTTTTTACTATCTACAGTGCCTTTTTTTAGGGGGACACATTTCTAAACAGTTTGATTCCACTGCGAAGAAATAAAAATTTTGTAATTTCTGCTAAACCAGCTTCAAAGGTATTTTGGTTGTTTATGCGATTTGTTAAGATTTGTGTACAGTTTTTTGACACCAAAAATGATTTTATTTAAACAACTCACTATGGGCTTTTTTTTTTTTTTTTTTTTTGTGACTAGAACATTTTAGAGTAGTGGTTCCCAATGTGGGAAAAAAGTTATTAACATAGATTTTGCCTTTTTTTTTTTTTTATGTCTGGTATTTGAAAATGAGAAAAATCTAAAAATAATACTAATACATACAAAGTTAAAAAGTAAAATAAAAAATACCTTTTTAACTAAATTTTTAAATAGTCCTCACTCAAAGTCCTAAATACAATTATAACTGGAATCATTGCATGTGAATCTTCGACATTTCTTTTTCATAATTAAAAATTTCATATAACTTTTATGATTGCCTACATTATTTTTAATGTTACAGAATTTTTTATGATAATTTGTTGCAGAATTAAAATATTTTATCTAAAAAATATTTGAAATTTTTAAACTAAGTCAAGAAACCTTAGAATACTAATATATTTCGAAATGAGTACACAGAAAGTTATTAGTCAACAGTAAGTTTCTTATGGTTCTGCTTTCGGCCTCATACAAAGTACATAAATATAAATTACAACTTTTTAAAATTTAAATTAAGGATATACATGGCGATTAACTGGAGATAATGTGGTAGGAAAATACCTAACACAGAAGATGGCTATGGTGGAAAAGAAAAATCGCTATTTTAAAATTGGTAAAAGATAAGAATCCAGAAATGATTTTTGTATATTGTGTTACCCACAGAGATAGATCTTACTGTCCAAAAATATTCAACTTTTGTTTTAAATTACCTTACTAAAATAAACTATATTAATGTTGTCAAATCTAATACTTAATGTGAGTGTTTTTTCATGAAGTTTTGAGAAGTTAAAAGCACAGATCATACAATGTTTTTGTTTCACATTGATGCAAATTGAGCAAGAAATAGCAAAATTCTTCTGAATGTAAATGTGAAGATATATATCCATTGTGTTTATAAAGATGTAAAAGGCATATAACAAATATGCAAAAGATGTATGACAAAAACTTTACTGATTTCATAGATTAAAAAAAAAAAAAATGTGAAGTGAATAATGCTGCTTAAGTTATTGTTAATGCTCTTTTAAGCTTCTTCCATGCAAATAAAAGTTAATTTTTTTAAATAAGAATTATATGTTATGGGGGAGGAGAGACAAAGTTTTAGAGATGATCAAGTAAGGCATGACGAGAAAAGGCTGAGAATCAATATTTTAGAGCACGCTGAGATTTTTTTTGCATAAACCATGACTGTTTGGATGCAGACAAATGCAAATAAATTTTCTTCTACACTGAGGTGAAATTTCTCAAAAAGACAGTGCTAAAATGGTGGTTTTTTTTAGTCAAGCTTAAACTTTTTAAAGACATAATACTAAACATTTTTTAAAAAGAAGTTATATCTGAGTAATTGTATAAACAGATTTTGTTATTGTGAGAGTAATTCTGATAAATTTTTAAATCTGCATTTGCTCTTTGAAAATGTTTTAACAAGTGTTAATGTAACCTAATGTCATAAATATATAGTATTGTTGTATCCATGTAATATAAGCATGTACCTCTTCTTATATCATCAGGCTGTTTTAATAGGAATTCGTAGTCATGAGCTAAAGATAAAAGTTCTTTTAGGGACAGGGCTTAATTTGCGGCAGAGCTCAGCTCCGGTACTTCTCTGATTTTAGTAAGTATTCAAATATTGGTCGGAATTCACTGGAGCTCAGTGCAATAGCGCTTACGAAAAACCGAAGTCTAAATTACTCATTCCTTTCCATCACATCTCCAAGTTTTTGCATTCTTTTTTATCAAAACACTTATGTGTGACGAAATGCGTCGCACACATAGGAGATGGAGATAAAGCAGACTCAATTTTTATATCAGTGTTTGAACATGGACTGGCTCAAGCTCAATCTTTCTTATATTCAAAATTTTATTTATTCATGTATAGAAAAAAAATCCTCCTTCAAAATTACGTATTATATTCTATTTCAAATCATTTTAATGCTATTTTGATCAGAATGAAGGGAAAACAGAATTCGTGCTTTTCTATTCTAGAGATATTTGCAAATTTATGTTGGCGACCCATTAATACGGCGCCACTCAAGAGACTGAACAATGAATTTTCTTTCAGTTGAATTTTCTTTTGTGACAGTAGGATAATTTTTAATTGTTTTAATTTAGATATCTAATTTGAAAAGAAAATTTTCTGTTTTTAGCCAACGAGCATCAGCTTGAGGTTTTTTTGTTTGAGGTTTTTTGTCTTCTATTGCATATGAGTATTTTATTTTGTATCATGAATGCTGCCCATGCTAAGACTCTGCTCTGCACATTTACAAAGTGACTTTCATTTGTAAGTAGATGAAATTGCCATGTATTGTTATTCTGATAGAAAGCAATCAAGCAGTGTTTCCCCTTTTTCTATAAAAGCATCGAATCTTTCTGATAATGGTGTCAAATTTTTAATTTAATCTGATTTTCAGGGACTCACCACAAAAGATTGTTATGCGGAAGTAATCAAGTATGGTTTAAGATATCACCTTTTATAGGAAATTGGAAAATATTGTTCCATTCTTCAGCATATAAATACTAATTTCTGTACATTTCATTAATTTTTTCATAAAAATGCATAGCTGCAAACTATCCCTTTTTGTGTTAACACTATTTCCGAATCATAATCCTTACCATATTTAATCGTAGAATTAACAAAAAATCGCAATTTACATTATAATTAGGCAAAGATTACTATTTAGAAGGAGTGATGACTAAAAAGTGGAATAATTGACAGCTAAGTACATGCTGATAGATAGTTAAATTTTTTATTTTGCTAAAGAAAACAAATGCTTTACATTTTGTAAATAGCGTGCAAAATATAAATATGCAGATTGGAGTGGCAGGGGGAGGGAGGGAAATGGTACAGTTGTTAGTACTGGTACCGCAGAATATTAGGGCTCCGGTACTTTTTTTGTTAGAAATTAAGTCCTGTTTAGGGATCTGACTTTTATTAGGTCTTCTGTTAGAGGGTGACCATTTTCAATTAGGCCTGTTGCCCGGACAGCCAATTTAACACAACCTTTTTCTCCGAAAAGTGCTCTTTTTTACTCCTCTGTTCAGTTTTTATTAACAGTAGAGAGCTAGGTTGGAGATTAGGGATTATCTTATTAATGACTGGATTAGAATCCTCTGATTGATATCTTGGCCATTCGTGCAGAGCTTTGCAGGATCTAACCTTGTAGATCTAACAACAGAATAAAAGAGAGTTATGCTTACCTCATTAATTTTCATTTTAAAGTTAGTTAGGATTTCAAGTTTGGAAGTTGTAATCGCTGGGCTGAGAGAAAAACTTATCTGGGACAAATTAAGTTTCGAAAATTAGATTTTTAAGTTAGAAAAAGAATTTGAGAATTTTAATTAAATCTTGAAATTTAAAAAAAGTTTTATTTTATTATCATTTTATCCATATATAGCAAAACCTGTGAAAATGAAACTAATACATTACGTAACCCTGCCTTAACCCTTGTTGTCAAATAACACCTACAGTTACCCTATCCAATGTTAAGAAACTGAGAAGAACTAGTCATGAAATACATTTCTATTTTTCAAACTTCCCATCAGAAAATTAAAAAATAATAATAATTCTGAACGCTCTTCTTTAATAATGTTTTTCCATTATCTAATTATTAAATTTTAAAAACCGTAAATAGATTTGCAATAATATGATTTTATATACAGATCATCAGTTTGATTTTTTATTAGACTATAAGATTTTAAAAATATATAGATATTAGAAATATTTGTCAACTAGACAGCAAAGTAACGTTTTAAAATAAGTAAATAGAAGAAAAAAAATTCTGACAAGAAATTGGAAACCTATGACTTGAAATGAAAATTTTGAAACATATGCATTCTATGGCTATAGATCAGTTTCAACTGACGTCACACCTTAGCAAACATCTTGATAACCTTTGTTTGCCTGTCGGTTTTTCCAAGTTTTTTCCACTTTGACTGGCTAAAAAATGGTGCTTCTGGTTGGTTAGTGAAAAATTGGAGGGCACATAGTCACATGGTTGAAACTGATCTATAGGTTTAACACTGACAAGAGATATTTAAGGTGCGACTGTTAACAAGCTTTAAATGTAAAATTTCACGGTTTTGTCCTGATGAAAGTGCTGTCCTTACATGGTCTTATTCTGACGAAAAAGAATATGATGTAATTTTTAGAGACAGTAAACATAAGATGGAAATCTACATAAAGCAATCTTTTCAGCCACTTGCAATTCATCTTAGCAGATTTTACAGTAAGTATTTTTTTCAGTTTGCTGTAATGATTACAATAATGTATTCAATATTTTAGGTCTTTTTTTTTTCTGTTTAGGAATATCATAGTTTTGTGAAACCAATTTAATATATTAAACCTCTATATTAAATATGCCTTTCTTGAATAACTTTAGTTCTCTAATACCATTCATGTGTTTTTAAATTTCCTCATCAGAGAAATGGAATTAGATGTTTCTCTAAGCTCAATAACTGATAAAAACTAACTTTTAAATTGAGGATTAATGGTTTGCAACCATTTTCAACACAGGAACCGGATCCCATGCCCCTGAGTTTATGAAAGCAGGAAAGGTGATAAGAAATTTGTATTAATAAGATATAGTCCATTTCTTTCATGTAATTCTTTACGTGTTACAATAAATGTAACAAATATCTGTTACAGTAAATGTGAATCCATCTAAGTAATTATCCAGATTTTTAAAAAATATTGTGCATATTTATTTCTAAAAGGAATTAAATACTTTTAAATGCTAATATTTTCACCAATAATGTGGATTTATTTGTTTGTGTATGACAAACTCATTGTCCCTTTGTCACTTTCTATAATTCTCCTCAGAGCCTCCTCAGAAGGTCACTCAAGAAGATTCCTAGAATCTTATAAAGCAGATATCTCTGGTTCCTGAGGTCCTCCTACCGCAGTCATTTTGAATCCCCGGTATGCCTGAGTGATAAGCATTTAATCACTTTTTTCACCAGAATATCCTGAGGAGGAAAGTGTGCTGTATGGATAATATAATTTTCTCAGTAAGTAATCTGTGTTCTGAACTTCAAAGACTAGTTCAATATTTAATGCAATCATTTTGTTTAAATTTATGAAAGCCATTGCAATTTTTCTTTTAAATATGATGTCAATTTCACTGGTGAAAACATATGTATGATTGGTGGGAGGTGATCAAACCATGTGATAAATTTTATGTTAGAAAATTTTTTATCCCAATCACCACCATTTTGAAGAAATTTCGTTAAAAACACAAAAAAAATATTTAAAAAAATAGCTACTGTGAGTTCATCCACAAATGAACAGTTTCAGTTAAAAAATAATTATTAAAATTGGTTCAGTAGAAAGTTCAGGGCAGATGAAGAAAAAATAAAGAATTGTTTTTAATATATAGATTGTACAGTAAATTTGTTTCTCCAAAGAACATGGTGATCGGGAATGCTGCAAAATGCAAAAGGATCTATAACAGATTATAGCAGTTTTTTGTCAAATTAAGAAATACATAATGATTGTATTGTTTTCTACCATGACAAAATAACACATCAAAAAATAAAATAGGTATTTTGCAACATTTGTACCTGTGAAAAACAATGAGATTTGAGAGCAATTAATTCTTTTTTTCTTCTTCTGTTTTTTAAGAAGCAAAAATACTGTGAAGAACTTAGCAGCACTTAAAAATAATCTTTACCCAATACTAATAAAAAATTTCTAAATCAAATCATTAAAATATTTGCTGGAAATTCAACTAAGAGGCAGTTACACATGTTGCTAATATGTTACAGCTATCAAATGAATAAGTAAGTGCAAAATTGGATCAAGATTACCTTAAGAAGATATGTAACTACAGTGTACACTCGATATCTCGAAAACCTTTATGTGTTCAAAAATTATTTTTCCCCTTGAGATTACATATTCATTTAATGTTAATTTTAATTCTTATCTCGAAGAGTTTTCACTCAAAATCTTGTTATGTCGAATATTTTTCAAAGTAAAAAAGGAATTTTTCCAGAAAAATCATCGTTCATTTGTGTCGAAGCAAATAGAGATATGTTTTCAAGAATCTGTAACACCCTTCATTAGCTCTCTGAGGGTGCAAGGACGATTCTGATGAGTCCATCTGGTCACTTGAATGGCAAACAAAGGGAGAAAAACAGGTGTTTCCTTGTCGTATGGGTGGCATTTTTAGAGGAAGGAGGGGGTGGGTGAAGATGTATGTGCTAGCCTGTCTCACCAATTCACGTATCTTGCCAATGGGAATTCAACTATACAATCATTTGCCACTATGTTTGATGCTTAGGTGTGTTGTTCTAAATTGTTCCGAACTTACTGCATATTGTTAAGTCAGTCTGTGAAAAAGTTTAGCAAAAGTGATAAAATGTGTCAGTGAATCACCAGTTCTAGTCTCAAAACTGGAAAGTTCCAAAGAAAAGAAAACAGTGATCATTAAAGCAGTGCTCATTAGCAGTGAGCACAAGCTAAAGATGTTGTACACATACCACGACTTTTCACGGAATGTTCAGAAAATGATGGCTTTCAAAAGAGATGTTGCCAGGTCGCAATACTGGGCATTTTTAAGAAATTCTAGCAAGTTTATGTATTTGCTAATTTTTTTCAATTTAATGTAACTATTTTTTACTATTTTAAAAATTAAAATTATCAGATGTTGTATCTAGACTTATTGTTGACTATCATTACATATTTATACTTGTTCTCATCTATCATGATTCTAATTTTTATATTATTATTCCGTATCTTGTGTTTTTACGTGAATTTTTATGTTTTAGTTATAAACTTGTTATCTCAAATTTTTTTAAAGTCCCTTCAACTTTGAGATATCGAGAGCATACTGTATTATCAAAGTGTAATATTACCCCTTCCCCCTTACATTTTGTTTTGCAGCAAATTGCACATTTTAGTTTGCATCTCTACCTACTTTCTAACTTTCTTTAAACTATCTATATTTTAATAAAAATTTAACACCTCATGTTAAATATCATACTTCAATATCATGGACACTTTCATATTTCTTATAGAACATACACAGTAGCACCAGATTTTTTAAGGTTTGTGGTATTAAATTAAACCTTTCTTATTGTTTGAAATTAACTTTAATAACATACTACCCTTTTAAATCCAACAGAATTTTTGTATGTTATTGATGTATGGGTTCTTGGCAATCCTTTGCTACAAATGTCTATTATCAGAACAAGCTTTTAGTAAAAAACACTAAAGTAATTGAAATACCATAAACATATATATTTTTAAAAGTCTTAATGATTTTTTCGTGAAATGACAATAAAAATTCAGACTGATCATGGAAAACACGATACAAATTGTAAACAACCTTAATATCAAATGAAATTCATATACTTAAGATGTTTTTTATTAACTGAAATGAAATATTAGGTTGTAACAAAAGTTTTCCGCCAAATCACCATTACATAATACTAATTATAATATATATAATTGACTGTAATTTTATATATAACCACCATTTCGCCAAACCTTCACAGTGTCATACGATACAACATTAGTACCTAGAGCTGCACACTTTATTCGGTGACATTCTGTAGCTGACTTTTTGCAACAGAACTGGAAGTAAATGATGGTTCTAATCTGGTAGCATGATAGTTCCATTTCTGACATCTTGTACTTAATGATAACGATAGGTTTTTAGAAATTTCACAACACTGTGTTATAAAGCAAGTCTTTTTCTTTCAAATGCCGAAAATCGTTTGACAAAATATGAACAAACATGTCAACACGAGCTGTTTGCACAGACCGTATTAGCTGTAGCGGGAAACTTCGTTACAACCTGATATTATTAATGAATGGTACTTTTTTTAATTACTTTTTAATAAATTAGTGTAGATTTTTTGTTGTTGTTGTTTTGTTATTGTTTAATGCATATTCATGAGCAGTTGAAGTTTCTTCAATTTTTACACATCAAAGCTGGGCTCACATTTGTCTTGCATTTTTAGCATAAATTCTTTTTGAAATTTTCGATTTATGAATTTAATAATAGTAAGCCAAATTTACTCAAAAGTTGACAATACACAGTTTAATTCAATCAAAATTAGCCCATTTCAATGAAAACTATGTTTTCTTAAGATCACTTTCCAATACAGTTCAAAAGTATTTCTGACTCTGGTTTACCTACTGTATCTGTATCACTTTCCCTGCATTCAAACATTTATTTGTAAACATACACAGACAGTATCAAAATATAAATTTAGCTGTTGGAGTTTATCAATATCACATTCTCTATTGCAAATGATCTTTGAACTGTTTATAAAAAAATGTAATTACACTGAATTCAATAAGAAGGTATTGTTTAAATTTTTCTATAGTTTGTTCGCAGAAATGAGAGAACGAAAGTAAACAAACAGGTTGTGAAAACATCACCAAGGAGCTACACTTTTAACCCAAATCCCTAGTTTGGTAAATTGTTTCTTTTGATTTGTTAATTCTTTGTTTTGTTTTTTTTTTTGTTTTTTATTTATTTATTTATTTTTTATTTTTTTTTTTTTTTTTTTTTTTTTTTGATAAATTTTAAAACATTTATCCCAAAAATCACCTTCAGAAGATGAAATATCAATACTATTCAAGAAGAGATTAATTTACCATGGAATCGTCTATATTATCTACAGCATTGTCAAAATCCCGCATTTGTTTTTCCACTTTATCAGTTACATAATGAATGTATTCTTTCAATTCGTCAACACCAATTCTGCTGATACTTTGAATGCACAAATCTTTTACATAAGGAGTTTTTTTGTTGTTGTTGTTTTTCTCACAATGAAGTTCTTTATTTGTGCCCAAATCAGTTCTACAGGATTAAGCTTCGAACGGTAAGGGGTTTAAGACAGTTTTATTTTGTGCTTTTGCCAATTCATCCAAAGTACAGTTGTCATATTTATTTTTCTTCACTAATTGCAATAATTCAGCTTTTAACATCCCATCTTCAAAAGCAATATTCTTTGTTAAAAGCCAATCGACAATTTTTTTGTTTCCTCCATGAAGTATTCGGTATTTTTCCTGCTTTTCTAGAATGATAAAGAGCATTGCCCATTACAATTACATGGTTATCTTCAAGTTGAAATAAAATATCAGCAAACCACTTTTCAAAGCTTTCATAATTCATGCCTTCATGAGATATTCATATTGAGGCATGATAATCTGTATTTTTATTGAATTTGAATATGTCAAGCCCTTCATTCATGAAACCAGAAACACTACCAATATGGGTAATTGTCATCAGTTTTCCTTTCCATGAAGGAAATGTTAATCCTGAAGGAAGGTCAGATAAAAATGCTTGTTTTGAAGACTTTACTGAGGCATCTTTACAAACTTTACTGGCTGTGTGTCCTGCAATCACCCAAGTTTCACCCACATAATACATTTTGCGCCCTTCTTCTCTTCGATTTGCCTTAAGTATTTTCTTCTCCACACAATTATTTTATTTTTATCAATGAGTGGGGTGTGTTCGTCCTCTTCATGAATATGTAAAATTTAATTCTTTCAGGAGATGAATAAAATGTTGTCCTTTTAAAGTTGACAAATCAGGCTCATCATTTACACCTTTCATAACTTCACTTATAGCGATCAGTTCATTTCTAAAAAAAATTTGGACCTTTCTCCTAATAGCATTCCTGTCAAAATCGTCTATATCTTCTAAAACAAGTTTACATAATTTTGTCTTCTTTAGAAAGTTTAATATGCTATAATTTTTATACTCTTGCATCACTCAGAAAATAGCAGCTTTAATTATCTCCGTTTTACGAACAGCACTATATACACCATCCACTATATCAGAAATCAGTAGTTCAGGATTCGATTCAAGTGCCTTTTTATATATGTTCAAAATCATATGTATATGCAATACCAAATCAATCAAAAAAAATCATCAATTTTAGCAGCGAAAGACAATATGTTACATTTTCAATATTTCAGATTATTAATTTATCATCTGCATTATTTTCCTATTTAAAATTCAATATATAAGTACAAAAACAACTTTTAAAAACGTATTAAGTAAATAAAAAGCATTTTAAATAATTTATATTCCGTTAATAATCTTATAATTAATAATTATTCAAAGTAATAAATATTATAATATGCAATTAAATATCATTCTAATAATGTACGGATCTTTTGGAATATAAACATTACGGAGTATCGTACGTTAAAGTAACTTACAATGCTTTTCTAACAATCGCTAACTTCCGAAAATATAAATTAAAAAAGCTATTTAATATTAATTATTTTATTCCCAAACTATTTTTATTGCATGCTACTATTTATTTCTAAGCGATTGCCAAAATTTCATTAATTTTAAACTGTAATTTAGCAAGATATCCGCATTACAATATTTAATCACTTCTGTCAGTTTTAAAAGACCTGCGATCCATTTTTTTCCCAACGCAGTTAGACATTTTTTGTGTTTCTTCCTCGCAGAAAAACGACGTCGTGACGTCACTCTATCCTCCATCTTGTTTTAGTATCAGGCAGCGATATCTCCGTAATTCAGGAATGCAGGGGGAATGCAACTTCAATTACGATACAAATTGCTATTGATATTTCGATGTGACTCAGAAGCGTGCATGCCGATCGCTCATTGGTTAAATTTGAGTTCAGCGTCGGTCCAACGATCTTTGGGGGCCATGTGTGCTTCGTCTCTCTCACTTGTCAATGATGTAGAGTTAAGTGAGTTTGGTTGTTTGGGGCTGTGGCCCCAGACGAAGAAAATTTTGCTAAGTGTAACATCATCTTCTAAATATGCTTCTTCTTGAAAATCTGTTTTTTTTTTTTAAAGCCAGTTATAACGTCCTAAAACTGTATCTGTTGATTATTATATCCTCCATATATTACTTAAATGCTTCTAAAATAAAAAGAATAATATTAATAGCTTTAAAAGCATTAAACAGAATCTTAGATGTCTGTACCGAACTTTGTCGATGTTCATAATTCTCGTCAGCATCTTTGAAAATATGATAGATCTTTCTGCCTAAACGATGTTCTTCATAACTGCTTTTCTTCATAGTGATTTTTTCAAGATTATATATTACCACTGAATATGTGGAATTTCTTCGCATACCTAAGAATCCTATGCCATCTGATGCCCAAGTGAATCTGTTCCATGTGACCGAATTAGCTGACTGACGTTCGTTCCTGATTATCCTATCTCCAACAAAATTCTAACGGCTACTAAGTTCTTCAATATTTCGCAGAGTCCAGCCTTACATCTAGAACTTTAAATATAACAAATAACTATGAAATGCATCAGTAAAAAAGTACCTATAAAATAATTGCACTGAAGTGACTTTGAATGCAGCATCAACCCTCTTAAATTCATGGATTAAATAAGTGTTCATAAAGTTTTCTACTAATCAACTAGTTAATTTATCAACACCCATTTCATTGAAGGTTTCTTTTAATAATTTTCATAGCATTTATAGATATTAATAATTTCCTGACCAGGTATAAAAAAGATGTTTTGTTTTGTGCAAAAATAAAATGTTATTTATTCATCTTGGTATCTTCACTTCACAAAAGGGTGAGTTTTCATTATTTTTTATTTTTCAGCTTCCGAATCGGGTGTCAATTAATGGCAACATTTTCTAAATTAATTATTTTGAATATTTAACTTTAATTCTTAATTTTTTCATTGGTTGCCAATTCATGTACTTTTTCAGACATATCGCCACTACGTTCACGTCCAAGTTTAACACAATAACAGTGGAGGAAAAAAAAGCACAAACTCGGACTGTCAGTTTCGGGCTCCTGGCATAGTGGCAGGTGTTTAATCATTGACAATCTGCATGTGCATTTGTATAGTTTCATTCTCTCATCTCGGCAAATGGATTTTAAGTGTTTTAATGACATTAAACTATATTTTTTTATTTAAACTTCAGTATGCTACTTGAAATGTGTTTCCTCTGTGTCAGTTCTCTATTCTATTTTTCATAAAATTAGATAGGTATAAATTTAAATATATCAATGAAATTCAATAAAGCATGTTTACAACTACCCTAACAGGAGGATACAAAAATCTGAGATACAACTATCGGATACAGTGACTTTGTTGTGTATATTTGTAATTCATTTTTAATTACTTCATTACTTTCAAACTTGATACATATTTCTAATTTTTTTTATGGTTTTGACAGCAAGCCAACTTGACTCATGCATTTTTTAAAGACTCTGTAGTGAAATGGATAAATATTCAAAGAATTTTTTTTTATATATAATCAATAAAGAGAACAAACATCTAATTGTATGTTAGCTATGCATTAATTTTAGAGAAAATGCTGTAATGTATGACTAACTAGCTTATAATTTACTTGTTTATTACAATTTAAATAAAATCTGCTAGATTTATCCCACATAATTTCTACTTTAGTTTTACACTGAGTTGCACACAATTTCCAAATTACACTGTGTTTCTTTAAATGCATGCCATTTGTCCTTTTATTTGAAGACAGAATCAATCATATTACTTAAGATTAACAATTGTTGCATAATTTGAGTATGACTCTGGTAGTCATTCGAAAAAAAGGAGGACTTATTTTTAGGAAAAATTATAATTTTCTGGAATAATACTTTGCTGATATTGAAACATTATGTAAAACAATATATTCTATTTCATAAATAGTATAGGATCAATATTAATTGTTAACGCACAGCCATAGTAAATAATGATGATATAGTTTGTTTGAAACAATTTCTCAGTATCAGCATAGTTTTATTGTTAAATTTATTGAATTTCAAATCACTTTAATAAAATCATAGAAATAATTTAAAATTTTCTGACATTTAAAATTTGGTAACTGAAATAGTTTTTATAATGAATGAGGTGCAAACTAACCTCTTTCTGTTTGCGTTTAAATTCTCCAAAGTCACTAACTTTTGGAATGAACTGATGTGGACTTTCGATTTTGATAGTAGTGCTGTGCGAAGGGGAACCCTCCTGTACCCACTGTAGGGGAAAAAGAAAGGGAAAATATCAAAGAAAAATTTTAACACAAAAAAAATTAACAGAACTTTTAAAGAAAGATTATACATATAATTTTAGGTTTTCTGCCATAAGTATCTGCACATATAGAGCCTTTACAAACTGTGTAACAGTTATCCGTACTATTACAATAATTTATATGAAAATTCTTAAATATATAAATATCTTTGATAAAAAGACATTTTTTTTAAAGACTTAATGGTACTAACTTTTGAAAAACTTTACAAAATAATTTAAATTGCCAATGTATCCATCAATGTTTAAACATCAAAAATAAATACAGAAGTATTATAACATTTTTCAAGAGGAAAAAAAAAAAAAGAATCAAACTTATAAGTGATTAAAACATAAAACCTACTATTTTAAAATAACAAAAAGGTAAGTGCTAAATAGGAACAAAAACACAATTAAAACTTTAGCATGCTGCAAATTAATATAAACACTAAAATAATGGCAGAAAACCTTAATAAAAAAGCTTATTAAAATAAAATATAAAAGGAAAAGAAAATTAGTGGGTACAGAATTATAACAGCAAAGTTGCATTTAAAAATGGGATGCAATTAAAATTATGACATTTGAATTTACTTTTAAGCATAAAATTAAATTTAGTAATTTTTTTCAAGTCAATAACACGTTTTTAAAGGAAATGTATGTGCAAATATGTTACAATGCAATAATTATTTTTAGAAACATTAATAAATTAATTTTTTAAAGGCATGCATATCTGAAAATGTTTAGTAGAACTAGTACTATAGCTGTTATTGTTAGCGTGCTGTAAGACAAAGAAACAAACAAATCAACCTAGATCACCAACAAATGGAATGAAAATGCATAAATTTTATTGTTCACAAAGGCTGTCATATAAGCATTAAAGCATATTAATGTTAAACAGTTACATGTGTTTTAATACAAAAGTCAATAATACAAATCAATGTTTAAAACTGATCATTTTTGCACACATTTTAATGCCTTATTTCATAACAAACATAGAAGATAAAATGTTTTGAACATATATTTCAAATCAGCATATTGTTGTATTGTATTAGTTACAAAATGCATAAAAAAATTGGAAAAATTACATTGATTAAACTGATTATCAAAAACCTGAAGCAATTAAAAAGCTGATATCTATTGTTATATGTCACATATATAATACTTATACATAAATTTGGTTAAACAAATTTAAAGGCATATCTATATTTTCAAGTATGAGCACTGGGATTGAAATCATTTAATTTTCGATAGCATTATTTTAGCACATTTTTAGTTATTTTATATATTGTTTTAAATTTTTAAAAAATTTCATAAGCTTTACATACATTTCTCCTTTTGTACTTGTGCATACACGCAAAGTGATTATTCAGATGATTTGTTTCTAAAAAAATTTGGGTTGCATAAAAATATAGAAATACGTTGTTTGTAATTACTTAAATACAAGACAAGCTATTCTACATTTTATTATAATAATGAATAAATCATAACTTTGTATAAAATGCAAAATTTCATATTTTTATACTGCATATGTTTGTTCAACTAAGCTTTTTTATTATTCTGAACAATATATGAGCTTTTACAGGAAGTTTGTTGTGTGTTTAAAATGCATTAGAAATGTTTTTTCAAATTTTGAAAAAGAATTTCTCATTTTTCAAAAATATGTAGTAAAATTTTCGCTAAAAGGCAAAAAAGAAGAAAAATGTTAAAAACTTCTCATTTTTATACAAATGTTCACAGAATAATAATTACAAAACCACTGAAAACATCAGAAATCCATCCTTATTTCGTTAACTGAATTGAATATTGTATATATAGGTGCTGGATAAAGACCTTTGCAGTTATTGCAATTTTTACATTAAAAAAATGAGATGATTTTTCTTCTGCATGCTCCATAACAGAGTATATATACTACAAGCATATCTGTGTATATAGGAAACTATGAAAGAACTGGCTCCAAAATGACCTTAATAAATACAGATACAAGAAATTGTGTAATAGAAAACCTAAACAAATTATTGACTATAATTGTAGAAAGACTCATGCAAGGAATTTAATTTTGAAATGGATTTCAAAATATGGATTTCAGCAAAGCCGGAAAAAACTGAAGAACACTGGTAAAAGCTTAAATATTTTTTAGTCATTTCAGCTAAAATGTTTTTAAAAAAATTGTTTCCCTGGTTAAACCCCTGAAAATAAATATATCCTATCAATACTGCATTCGAAGACAATGAAAAATTTGATGAAAAAATGAAACTAATAGCTTTGTCTGACATAAAAATTTACATAAACAAAATCTGGCGGAATTGATTGTATAAGTACCAGAGTTATTTTAAGTAAAAGTCAGTTATAATAATTATCAATTTTCTGAACATTAAGTATATCCAACAAATGCAGATAATCAGTGCTCTACTGCTCATAGGTTGAATCTTACAAGGCGACCTCAAGGGTTGCTTATTAATGAATAATTTAAAATGAAACTTTTGAAAATGATAGGTTTGTAACAAAAACTTAGCTACTTGTTTAATACAGAGCTAGCAAAAAAATTAGTAACATTAATACAGTGACATTAAAATTATAACCTGCAACACTCATTCTTAAAAACATTATTCTTAAAACAAATTCTACACGGATTCTCAGATTTAAAAACTAAGCATTTAATATTTCCTTGCGTGCAAAAATGATTCCCTTTCCCTGTTTTCTTTATAAATCATAATAAATGCTTTAGTTATTTTTTTTATATATATATAGAATTTGAATTCCATTGATTTAATTCCATCTTTAAATGTACTGAGAAAAGGTGGAATAATGGGATGGGGGGATCTGAATTCAAAAGTTTATTGAAAATTTAATGATACTGAATCCCAGACAAATACAGGAAATATCTGATACAAACAGACAACAGTATTTCAAAAACTAGAAAATATAAAAAATAACAATAACAAAATAGAAAATATTAGGAAGCAAAATATCTATGGAACTTAATTTTCAGTACACCTACTTAAAAAAAAAAAAACACAACTGATATGAAGAAATCACAACCAAATACATCGCAAAACATGGGAACACTCTAATTCTAATCTCTACAAATGTTGCTAGAATGATAAAACGATCAATGAATGTAAATACCTGACTAGCAAATAAAAAACCAATACTATATTGTTTTTAACTTCAGCAAAGTTTTTTGGCATCAAAATGCAAAAATATGTTTAAATGAATCTAAATAATAAGACAGGAAAAATCATATGTTTACATTGCATATCATTCTATACAATATATTACATTTAACCATTAGCACAATTTAAAAAGAGTTATTCCAAAATACGTTCAATTTTTTTTCTCCCATTCACAAGGAAACTTTTTAATGCAAGTAGCATACATTAATTTTTCAAAAGCAATATCTGTTTTTCTAAGGACACATTTCTTCTAAAAAATTATACATCCAATAATGTGCATAGAATATAATGTGCAATATATACACAACAGGATGCAGGACAAGACAGTACAGGAACTTTAAATGCAATAATATAACAAAACAAATTATGGCTAATTAAGCCACAATGCATACGATAAAAATATGCAATGCATACAAATAAAATATCACAAGCAAAAAGAAAAAGCTAATACTGATACAATCTTAAAACTGATAAAATATATTTATGACAACCCTTTATTAAATATCAATCTTGGTTAAACATTTTACACTGGTTTTTTAAAATGAGATTTAGTTTAAAATATGATAACTTCTAAAGATACACACAAAGGTATAAAATAACAACAAGAAATTTTAATGTATAGACTAAAAAAATGAACATACATAAAATAACACACCTATTAAAATAGCACATGTTTAAAACAGTGAAAAACACAAAATTTCAGCAATAAAATTAACTGTGAATAATGCCATGCTATTCACTAGTCTTTTAAAAAAAAGCAAATGAAGCCTTTGCTTTATTATAATGTACACTGAGTTAAGATAGGGAAAACTTAAAACAAAATCAATGTGTGTGTGTATCAATTATAGATTTATATAAAAAAAATAATAATAATAAAAGAGCTACAACAAGCAATAAAACAACTTACATAAAGAATGCCTGAAAAAAATAAATCTGCACATTACCTATTAAAACTCATCTTCATTGACTCTAATAGCAATACATATTTCTACAGTATTAAACACAAAGATAAAGAAAAAAAACAAAAAGTTTCAGACTAAAACTTTATGAGTTAGTGTGAATCTTTATCTTTAATATAAAAAAAAATAATAATAATAAGCAATTTTTATATTTTATTATATCGTAATGTTTCAAAACTATTATTTAAATTGTATATTCCAAATAAAATAAATGTGCACTTTAAAGTTATACTAGCAATGTGTAATATACTAACTCAATTTGAAGACTATAGCATTTTCACCACATCAGTGGCTTTAAGAAAGAGATAATAGGTTTTACTATGCAGTAGAATTACTTTCATTTGTACTAGTTGTTACTCAATAATTGCAATTACTCTTCCAAACACTTTTATCTGAAATAATGCAACAACAATCTCTACAACTATTGAAATGTTTGGAATTAAACATGACATCATGAGAAAAAGATTTAAAGAAAATCAAAATTCTGTGGAAGATTTCTAAGGATATTATTTAGAATTTATAATTAACATATCAGATTTAGAACTTGTTAATGAGAACAGTCTAAATTCTTTCTTTTTTTTTTTTTTTAAACTTATCTATGCTCCCATTATCAGTTAGTAACTTTACATTGACAAAATAATAATAATAATAATAATAATACATAATAGCTAAAAAAATACTTTAATGGGGAATAATGTAGATGCAAGCAAAATATTTTATAAAAATTTTATTGCATGATGATTTCAAATGTAATATTTAATTAGCATGGATTTTAACCCCTTCATGAACAAGGCCTCACATTTACATCAAAAAGAATTTCCCTCTTCGACCCAAAGGTGCAAATATGCATTTGACTCAAATGTTTTACTGAAAACGAAGAGCACATATGTAGAGGCTGTAATTGTTTCATTTAAATACAAAATAGTGTTACTTGTCTACATTTTTTAAACAATCATGCTAGAGAAAGAAGGGGCTCTTGCAGAAATTTCATAGGGTCGCTCTCATCAGCTCTGCTGATGTAAACAGAAACACATGGGTAGCTCTTTAAATCAGACATAACAGTTGTTTATATTTTTGCTTTTGTAATCTTGCTCTTTTAATTAATAAGGATAAGAAATCTATGAGCTGAAAGTTTAATACTTTAGCTTTAGTCTCTTTGCCACACAAAAAAGACTGCCTTATCTCTCTTAAAAAGAACTTCTTAAAATTATGAATGAATCAAACAGGTCTAATTTCGGATGATGATATTGAAAAGCAGGCATTTATTTATGCAAGTTTCAGTAAATTCAAATTCTTCAGGTTCTGGATTAGTATACAATAATTTTTCAATTTGCTCTTGATTTTTCCAAGAAAAATTTAACATTGAGGAATTGCCTAAAATTAATTTCACAAAAAAAACTAGGACTGAATATTGATGATTATGTTAGAGTTTGAATATTGGTGATTATGTTAGAGTTCAAATGGAAATTTTATTTGCTTTCTTTGAAACATTATGAAAATAATAGAAGAGTCAACTAATATTTTTTAAGGCATTAATGTGAAGTAGATGTAAATCACTATTTGATATTTGATTTCAAAATGGCTTTAATTCAAAAACTAATAAAAATACGAGAAAAAGATCTACAAAATTAGGTTATTAAATATCTTCTAAGTAATCAGTTGAGCGCTAAATGATAGTCATTTCCCAAAACTGTATACAAAAAAAAAATTTTTTTAAGTTTACAGATTTTTTTTTTAAGAGAACTAGATATACTCCTTATAAATTTAAATTGTGCAGTGTTGTTATTTGCATTGAACCCATGTTTTCAAATCTATCATGCAGCACTCAAGTAATCATTTACTATTAATAAATGATTTACATAATTATTTTTACTTTTTGTATTACTAAACTTTGCATTTTTATAAGAAATTTTTTATATAATAGCTATTACATTTCCAGTACGCATAAGTTAATAGTATGAGTTAGTACAAACTTTTTTTTTTTTTTATGTCAACAAATGTTATTTTTAAAGTCGCCTATGTTTATTTTGTTTCATATCAATTAAGACTATATTTTTTATGAATTTTTGAATTGAATTGGGCTTAGCTTAAAATATTCTCGAGTCAGCAGTAGCTACCTGTTATTTACGAGAATGGTCTATCAGGAGAACTTCTTTCTCCAGTTTCTGGCCATGAAGAGGTTAAAAATGTACGGTACAATATCAGAAAATACTACTCTAATTGTCAATATACATCAAGAAAATTAACAGTTTACTTTAACAACATTAAAACTACATCAAACACCATAGAATGTTTACAAATATGTATAAAATGTTTTATATAGATTCCAACACAATAATAAACAAAATTCTAAAATAAACTTACAATATTATTTTAAATGTTTAATACAGGAAACTCTTTACAATATTAAAAACATTTAGTGTAAATCATAATGGGAGATTTTCAAATAGATAAAATAAAATAAGAGCTTTAAAAACAAACCATAAAATACAGCAAGCAAAAATGCAAATAGTATTTGCTTTTAATAAAAGCAATATTTACAGAAGTCAAAGATATTATAGATACATGTGTCAAATATTTAAGCTTTACAGAAAGCTTTCAAAATAATACACACTACATTTCAGCATATACAACTTAATATTTTTTAATAAGATTTTTACAATTTTAAAATAACTATTCTAAATGCAAATTGTGCAGTAAGTGCATAAAAAATATATTTATTAAAAGTATGTGAGCTAACATCATTAACAATACAGCCAGTTCATCCACAATACATTCAGATGTTGTATCACCTCAAATGAATTAAGATAGTTACTCTTGTATTCAATAACATTTCAATGTAGTAATCGATTTTTCTTTCAATCTGCATTTTTTAAGATTTAGAAGAAAAATCGTAAATTACACCATTATAAAGATGAATACATTATTATAAATGCATGTTAAAGAAATGTACATGCTCAGCTTTATAAATTTACCTCTACAGACCCAAATACAAAAAATGAATAACAGTCGGTGTTTCATTTTTTCAAAAGACATTTTAATCAAAGAAAGATATTTTCTATGTAATTATTTAAACTTACAAAAGTCATAAATTAAATCTAATAATACATAAATTTACTATGACACATTTCCACATGTTTAATCTTTTCCTCGGTGAATGTATTTTTTTGATATCGGACATATATGTTACCTAACCTAACAAGGTTAAACAATTTGTTTACGAAAAAAATCCATAAACTAGTTCTATTACCTTTTATATCACAATTAAAAATACAAAATTATCTCTATTTCTAACCACATTGAACAGCAGAAAAAAATTACTAAGGTGTAAACACAGATGTGCTACCTACATTTCTTAACAGTATAAGAGATTATACTCTAGCTTCACTAAGAATTAAAAAGAAACATGCCTAATATTTATTTACTTTAATTTACTTTAATAAGTTATCATTCGTATTGCAATCATTTCTACAGATTTTAAAATAAAGATTATATCACAAACTGAGCAAGGACATTTACAATTCATTTACAATACTGATTTACAAATATAAAAATAATGCAATGTGCTAACTTTTTAAATGGTTTACAGATATAAATGGCAGTTTTTACATGCTCTTTGAACTATAAACATATAAATTAAAGCAAAAAAATAAAACACATAGAAATTCAGCAAAACATGTAACTCGCTAACAATGCAACAGACTTGACAATATATTGTGTACTCATATTAAAAAATTCAAGCATTTCATTGAGTCTCATGGTAAAGATTCTTCTTTTATGTGAAAGAATTTTTAGAAGATATCAGTACATAGTTTCCCACAATATTATGCATTTTAGTATTTATAAAACTGGCCCTAACTAACACAATCGACTCCATACAATAATTTCTATTTTTAATTATGCTAAAAATAAGAAATTCTGAGTTAATAGATAGAACAATTAAGAACAATTTTAAAAGAGAAAATTATGAATAACCAATTTCTTCTAACAAAAAAATCCAATACTAC
This sequence comes from Maratus speciosus, assembly GCA_963932465.1. Taxonomy (NCBI): domain Eukaryota; kingdom Metazoa; phylum Arthropoda; class Arachnida; order Araneae; family Salticidae; genus Maratus; species Maratus speciosus. The sequence continues at coordinate 575,307,979 of OZ010792.1, forward strand.
AATTTAAAATAGCTATTTCGATCTGATTAGATAGAAAAAAAAATTTATTAATATTTAAAATGCATTTATTCAAGTACTTAGTTAGAAACAGAATTCTTCCAAAAACGATTTTTGCACTAATACTGTCATTCATATAATACTGAAGTTAAAACTATTACATTGAAGAGATAAATTCGTAATTTATTGATATAAATCTTAGAATACTGAATGAAATACAGTAGAATTACAAAGTACAAGTAGTACAAATAGAATTATTAACAATTCAAAATTCCACATAATAAACATTCCCCAAAAAATTTTGAAATAGTACTGTTGATTACACATCATTTTCATCGTCTTCCAAAAAGATAATGAAAAAAAAAAAAAGATTGAATTTTCATACCAATTATTACACAAGATACTGAAAAAGTTTGAGAATCAGTAACCTATGTTATTAATTTTTCATTCAGAAAAAACTGTGTTTCACATTTTTCTAAATGTTTTTGCTAGTGTCTTGCAGTATAAATTACTTTGACTGATAATTACTCTTTTTTTAATAAGCAGCAATTCGGTCTTCAATTAATGATTTTTGAACATAACAATAATGAATTTTTATGTGACACCCACTCCAAAAAAAGGGTTAAATAGAATAAAGTGCCGGATTCTTATTTTATTAAAATAAATTAAAATTGATGCATTAAACAACAGATTGAATTTATTCAAAGCATAAACTCAAAAAATATAAGTGCAAAAACTACAATACACGAATCAACTTTTCATCAAAAGAAAGAATTACATTTAAAGGTAACAAATTTAAGTCTTCTGAAAGTTATTGTAATATTGCAATATAGCAGAAAAATGCTCTTGCATATATTGTTTATTCAATTTCATTAAATTAATCGAGATACTTTAGAAAAATAAAGCATTAAAAAAAATTTTTTTTAATGAATTTTTATGTGTTCTATACATTACAGACACAGGGTTATAAAATGATAGCTATAAATTTAAACAGCAGCCAAGCAGAAAAGAAATAGCAATATTAAAAAAAATTCAACATGTTATAAAATTTATTACACAATTAATGAAATTAAAATATATCAGAAGTGAAACAGTCTATTAAAAATTTTATTAATTAAACTAATAACGAAAAACAACTAGATTAAAAATAAAGAATAACCACAAATATGTTTTCTTACTCAAAAAATTACCATACTAGAAATCATAAAATTAAATTTGTTTTGATACATACAAGAGCATTAAAAAGAAGAATTGAACTGGTAAAGCAAATCCTCACCATTAAAAATGAGTAAAAATTTGTTCAATTTAAATGAGCTTGTTTATGGATTTATGACATAGCACTAATGTGAATTAACTAGTACATCAGATCATGAGTAGATAAAACTTGATCATACAAACAGGAAATTACTAATGAAGACTAATGGTATAAAAAAGCAACGTTTTAAAAAAAAAAAATTGTATTAACATTTTTAATAACATAAATTGTAAATATTTGAATAGAATTATGAAAACAATGAAAAAAATCTATTGCAAAAGTAAAGAACATTTTCCTAAAATTAATATTACAATATTATATATATATATTTTTTAATGCATAAGGCTCTATGCATTTATTAATAATTATAATTAACAGAGAACAAAAAACTATAACAAACATGTATTCAAAAGTTTTTAAGAAAGAAAAAATAACATTTGAAATCCACATTTATTACTTCTAACATTCAAGTTTGTAATTTTTCTGAGTTATCGAATGAAATACAATAATTAGAAGGCAGTGTTTTCAGTTAATATGTTTAATCAATAAGGTGGTGTAAATATTTAAAATGTAGCAGAATATTAAATGAACCAAAATTAGTGCAGACAAGAATTAAGCTTCTACCTTAGTTATTTTTTTAGGTTCAGGTGTTCCAGTCTCAAGAACTTCAACCTTCTGATAAACATTTGGGGAATTCACCCAACGAAGTTTGTCCTGAGTCTTACGCCCTTCAACAAGCTTCTTCAAGGGGCTACAATACAAAAGTTAACAAATTTTACAATAACAATAATATGAAATAAAAGAAAATTTTAATCAATTGCCCTGTTTATAAAACTAAAGTGCAACTAGTAATCATTTTTGCCTAGCAATCTATCAGACTATTATCTAATTTCATAATACCTTTCACAGTACCTATTGATAAAATAAATCAGTCGAGAGTGGTAACTAATATAAAGGTACTAAATAATATTTCTGAACCAATCATAATACATACTAAATACATGATACACTTTTTCCACATTCGAAGTCCATACTCAGGAAAACTAACATTTTATTTGAAAATAAATAGAATTCAACAATTCTTAAATTTGATTATTTTAATAACTAGCCGCCTCTGGCGACCAGTTTGGTCGCCCTTAAATGTATGCTAAGAATTGCGACATGTTACTTTTATTTATAATTTAATTTATTTACTTAATCTTTTGCCGAAACGGAAGACTCTGGCCGAGAAATGAAATATTCTTTAAGATTATGGCAGCATTTCGTATATTTTTTTTATGTTATATATTTCATCTTTCTTGTCAAAAACCACTTTACTCACTTAGATAGTTTGTTTCATGTCCGTTTGCATATGAACTGTAATACGTTCACCATTGCGGAGATTTTAACATATTAAGTAATCTTCCGTAATTGGATCCTCTGCCTATTAGCGCATTTCAGCTAATACGACATCAAAGGGATCCAGCGTCAGGGTCAACAAAATTGCTGTGAATCTATCATTTAAATTGCAAAAATTTACTGAGAAATAAATGCTTGTAGCCTGCATCTCAAAGAAAATATTTATGTATAATTCCGTGTTACAATTTTGATGCAGCTCTTTCATCATCAAATAAGTACTAAATGGTAATATCCACCTCAGAATGAACGGAAAATGTAAGCTATAGTGTAAACCAATAATATATTTCTGAAACATAGCAAATAAGTTCTTTTCATACGATTAAGTAATAATAATAATAAAAAATGATTCACGTTCAATGAATAGCGAGCTCAATTTTAAATGTAAAATTTATTTCGTTGGTTCATAGGCGAATGACGTCACAAACAAAGCTGCATTCTGCCTCATGATTTGACAGCTATAAAAATCAGAATCAGCTTAATTATTTTAATTTTCTCTCTGGCGAACTCGCTTTACGAATGCTTACATTCATGGCTTAATATTTTTAATCGCCAAAATGAACGAATCGCTACTGTTTGTTTACTTTGATGGAATGAGATATTGAGTTGTCAGCCTAATTTCAATTGAAGTTGTCTCAGAATATATCCATATTTGAATTTAATTTATCGCTTAAACATCAATTATTTCTGAACGATCTTTCAAAAAATTTAACTTTTGTGCAATTTTATTGAAAAAAAATAATTTTGATTAAAAATGGCTACTTATCATATGGAAAGTGACGCTGTCTACACATGATTGTTACGTCATCAAGTGATTGTTAATTCGACTTTTTATTTGTATTTTTATTAATGTTTCACTAATTTATTTGTTCTTTTGTTAATTAAAATAAAAATTATGTCGATTTCTATAATTTGGCAATTTGTATAATTTAGCGAAATTAGTCAATGGGATATAGCGATGAAACAGTATTTGGCAATTTATCACCTGCGCCCTGCTAGCATAAATGGACACTTAGCATATAAAAAGTGAAGCGGTTATCCCGGAACTGTTGATGACAGCCACATGACTTCGGCTTTTATTATATAGATAATTTAATATAAATAAAAATAAGGGTGAATGGCAAGCAGACTGAATACATAATTTTGGAGTTTCTGGAAGCAAATGTACTTAAGTTTATAATATCTCAAAATATTTTATGAATCTTACTGTTTATTTTTGCTTGTAATAATTTTTGCATTACCTTTTACTTGATTCAGAGTAGGAAAGTGGAAGAAATGCTTTGGCAGTACGTGCCAAGTAGAATAAATGCTTTATCAGTGCCATGAAATATCACTTATGCACCAGAAACTGGTAAAAAAGCTAACCAAAATTTTTTGCAAGCTTCAGATATAATTGCTATGAGGGCAGGTGTCTACTGGTTATGAAAATCCTGAAATGTGAATTTCAACACTCAGTCATAAAAGAGGGGATACACTTTATAACTAGTTATGAATTTTCTGCTCTATAAGGTAAAAGGTTTTCATTTATGAACTGCTGTCAAAGATCATGTCAAAGTTTACACTGTTCAGTGTTTCTCCATCTACAGCATGCTCGTTAGCATAGGATGGAGACTCATATTTAAATTATTTTATTAAAATCTAAATTCTAAAAGAAAATAAAAATGCATACTTCCTGGATATACGTTTTTGATTATGTTAAATTATTGGTAAAATACATCACTGAATATATTGCATTTTTCTGTTATTTTTTAACTCAATAAATATAAAGCATTTGTCACTACAGAAAAATCATTTGTATCTTAAATAGTCTTAATTTTTAAGACATGTTACATAATAGCTATAAAAAGCATGCAGAATAACGATTTTGGGATGTTTACAGTTAACATATTTACGCTATTAATCTCCTAACATAAGGATCATTTTTTATATTTCCTGAGCTAGTTTAAAAGTACTTGTAATTTGTATATTTGTTTAATCTTATGTTAAGCAACTTCCATAAAAATACAGAGATCTTTATATAATTTTAAAATCTGTCAGATGTGTTCCTCTTTAAATAATATATACTAGAAATACCTATGGTTTTACACACATGGTCGTTGAAGTATGCTAAGTGGTATTGTTAGTGTGCCCACTAACATTAAGGGGAAATTATGATAATTTAAATGTTATTAATTAAGTCACACTTTGAACAAATTTCATTCTTATACCACAAATAAACATGAGACTTGAATTAATGAGAAAGCGTTCATTTCACTCATTAGCAACCACCCTCTTCCAAAAAAACACATACAATGCAGTCTACTTGGGAACTCATTTATAGGCTTACCATACAGCACAGTAATGGAATTTTAAAATTTGGTTCAATAGTTTCAAAGGCTGTGCTGTTCCTAATGTTCCTTTTACAACATTAATATACCTTGATTCACCATAAAAATCAGAATACATATTTAACAGTCATATTTGTGCAGTGAAAGGCTAAATATGTAATTTAGTTGACAATCGTATTTCTTTATTACTATCATTTTAACTAATTAGAAAAATTACTGATAATTACATTTTATTCCATTACTCAGAAAACATCTAACACTGGCAGACATATAATTGATTTTTCAATTTTTGAAAATTTAAACAAAAATATTGTTTGTGCACATCAATGTCTTAGTTATATCCATTCCAAATTTAAAGATACTAGGCTGACAGTTTCACAGAAATCATAATAAAAATACAGTAAAACCTCCCTGAAGCGACTCCATTCCAATCAAAATTGGTCACTCCCAGAGGTGGTCTCTTAATGGAGGTCATGTTTAAATCAAGATTTTAATTGTTGAAAAAATGTAACAATTATTGTTACTAAAATTTATTTTTCACATTACGAAAAAATATAAAAATTTAAGTATCAAAACAAAAGTTAATTACTGCAGAGTTTAAAAAATGAATACATTGACGTTTGCTTTGATTTTACGGTTTTATCTTTTATAACTTTTATTTCCCAGTCCTTTCGAAGTTCAGTAAATAAATAAATGCATTTTTTTTTCTTTTAACGGGAACAAATAAGGACGATTTCATTAATTTATCTATTTCTTTGAGAGTTCTCCCAACAGAATAGAGCAGGGGAGTTTAATGACCGTCATTCTATATTGTCATCAGAAATAAATTCATTGTCTAAAAAGGCACAAAGGGGAACACTTAAAAGTTACCGGGATAAAAAAAAAAATCTAAACTTAGTTTAAAAGTTTGATGAATAATGCGCTCTCCGGAATTATCTTTCTAATAAAACCTACTTCAAGCGACCAGGAAAAAACGGAATTTTGTTCAAAGAAATTGGTCGCTAATGGAGGGAGTTCATCTGGGATGGTCTCTGAATGGAAGTAAAATTAGTATTGAACCTATGGGATTAAATTTCGTTCCATGAAAAAATGGTTGTTCAGGGAGGTGGTTGCACATGGAGGTTTCACTGTATAAATGTAAAACATTTTCCTTTCAATTTACCCATTTGAAACTTTTTTTTTTTTTTTTCAAAACTTTTCTTTCGGAACATCATAACAGAAATCTGCATTTAAAATTTCTAGCCCAAATAGTTTCAGTTTAATCATGGTTATAAAGCCTTTACCCACCATTTCATCCTTTCAAATCTTGAATATTTTAATAAACATTCTTTGCAAGCATTTGTGTTTTAAAAGCAACAACTACATCAAATTTCATTTTTTTAGCCTGAATAGATTCGATGAAATTTGAATTTTAGAACATTTTTCCCTCTTAACCACTCTGAGAGCATTTTGTAGAGAGATAAAATATAGATTATTTTTAAAAAGAGGTTGTCATCATTATTATCCTTAGAAATTAGTAGTTCCAAAGTAAGATCGGGATTTTAAAGTGTTTTCTGCTTGTTTCACCCTTTTTAATTTTCAAATTATAGAAACTGTTGAGTGAGCATGTACGACTTCAAAATAATTACCATGTCAAATTTCAACTCTAACAATTACAAAGAAATTGTAAAACATTTTTAGGACAGTTTCAGTTCATTTCACATATTTAAATTCTTTTTTTTTAGAACTGCTGTTAGTGAACATTTAAATCTTAACGGTAACCAGCAAGTGGAATTCATGTTTATAGCCTCAACATATTTAAAAAAAACTAGGGGATCGTACCCGGGCTTCCCAGGTTAAAGAATATAGGTGAAAATATCTTTTTTTTTTTAACTAATAACTTTTTTTATATGCAATAATTTTTTTAGATTGACCACTTACATTAAAAAAGCATTTTTCATACGGAAAATACAAATTATACAATCAAATAAATTTTTGAAATTTATCAAAAGCGATATTTTCTTATTAGCCACATGCTAAGAGTTATTTGTCCAAGATTTTGCTACTTACGGCATCCTTTTATATTCTGATAATTTCAGAGCTTATACATGTCTGGTAAATTTGTGTTTTATTTATATTATTTTATTTACTTATTCATAGGGAAGTTTTTTTAATGGATATTAGCCATAAGAAAATGATGAACTCGTTATTTTGTTTTAAGAGCATACGGATTAATCTTTCTTAATCGAGCTCCGCGTGATATAAATAAATTAAAAAATATTTCATGTTTTAAAATTGTTTTTTAAACCGTAGGCAATCAGTAAACTGAGATGAACTTTGCAAACAAATTCCATAAAAACCTATTTGGTGATCTAAAAATTTAAATTGTATGATTACAAATATGTTAGATTTGTGTTTTTTTTTTCAATATTATCTATTCTTTTATTTGTTTATAAAAGAAGTATTAATTTTGTTAATTTGTCTTTCACAAATATGGAAGACTGATGGTTTTTTTAATATTATTCTTTTATTTGTTTATAAAGGAAGTATTAATTTTGTTATGCAAAAATAGTCAGAAACAAATGCTGAAAAATGTTTGCTGCTTTATGTGCAAAATGTTTATTATTATTATGTATTGAAACCGGCACGTGATAAGATAAATTTGAAAAAAATCATGCTTCAAAATTAGTTTAGAAAATATAATGCATCAGTCAACGAATACAGTTTTTAAACTAATTGCATTTGAAAGTATATTTTTTTCCCTACACGACGAAAATTGAAAATGCACAATGGTCAGAAGATTAAAAAATTGCAGTAGCGAAAATTTCAAGACCAAAATTTGATCGTGAAGTCTTGCCATTCGCAAAATGAAGTCAGCGTTATGCTCAGATACGTTTGTTCTTTATAATATAGATACTTAATCAGTAAAATATAATAAAGATCAGTTATTAGGATGTGGTTATCAATTGAGGCTCTTATGCTTGGATTTCGGAATGAAAACAGCAATTTTCAGCTTCTCAAAATTTGTATACGCACTTCTCATATCCATATTCATAATTTTAAAAAAATTTGTATTTTGTTTGATCATTTAAAAATCATTTTTACTCAAAACTTGAAGTCACGATTGTTAGCAACATATTTTATGTGAACAGATGCACTCTTTACTTGAGATTCTAATCTCAATTCTGGAGAGTAAAAACTTCCGTAATTTATGTTTTTTAGACGCATTTGTGTTAAAATGTTTAGTTTTATCCAACACAATGATTGTTTTCTTTTAAATATGACTTCATTTTCACTTAAATAAGCATTTCGCCTAGTGTCTGAAACTTGGTATCAGTACACATGCAGAAGGAAAAACAACATAGAAAATTTATGCGGAAAAATGCATGTTTTCAAAAGCAGTATGTCATTTTCCGTTATTATGCACCTAATATAATATTCTGCCACTAATAGGATTTTTTGACGTACCCGGGCAACGCCAGGCAAGTTGGCTAGTTTTAAATATATAGATTATATAAAATTAGGAACTATTAAATTATGCAAATTATGCTATTTTGATAAAATTATAGTAGAATGTCCTAAAGAATAGCATTAAAATTTTATTATTCGAGAGAATTTTTGACAAAAACTTTAGGAACACAATATTATTTTAAACCACGAATTATTTGTTTGGTTGTCTAACTCGGCGAAGCAAATCCATCCACGCGAGAATAATCAGTTTTTATAATATAAATCGCTATTATTTGCATGTCACCTCTCTTTTATAAAGACACTCTAAATTTTTGTAAAACATTGCATTTTATCAGTGTGTGATTTCGATTACATTATTTTCAAAAGCGAAGACTTTTCACCTGTGAAGAATTTCAAAGCAGCTGGGCTGTGAAACTGACGCACTTATACAAAACATAATTCAGGTTTAAGAATTAAAATACACGCTTTTTTTATAAAATGGCGTCATTTGCATCCGCTAAAACGATTCACTTTTGCAATCCAGTCTAAACTTCGTCTATAGAAAAGTGTGCATATGATGTCATTATCACGGAATAACAGACAATATTCTTGACATAGCCCATATTTTAATTTCAACTTTTTTTTCAGGTTTTATGAGAAAATGGCAACAAAAAGATACAGTATCTCCTATTTTTGACTGTTTTCCGTTTACTTTCAATGACTTTCAATAGAAATGAGGTACTTTTGTTGCCACAATAAGAAAAATGGTATTAAAAAATACAAAAAAATTAATATCTCAAAAATGAATTGAGATAAAGCTTTCATACAAATTGCATTTAAAAGCGCATTTTTTTTCCTTATACGACGGTGTAAAAATTAAAAATGTGTGATGTTTAGAAGTTTAAAAACTTGCAGTAAAGAAAATTGCAAAACCAAAATTTTACTTCAAATTTCAAAGTGTTGCCATTCACAAAATGACGTATGCATTACGCACAGATATGTTTGTCCTTTATAATATAGATAATAATAATAATAATAATTTTAGGACTTTTGTTGCCTTTGCATGTCTTTGAGGGCAGTAGCACAGAGATAAAAAGTAGCTCTGTTTTAAGTATAAAGATTGATCATGATTTTAGAGTGTTTTCTGCTTGTTTCCCCATTTTAAATTTTCAAATTATAGAAACTGTTATGAGTGAGCATGTACGACTTCAAAGTAATTACCATGAGAAATCTCAAATTTAAACTCTGACAATTACAAAGAAATTGTAATGTAAAACATTTTTAAGACAGTTTTGGTTCATTTCACATATTTAAATTCAATTTTCTTAGAACCGCTGTTAGTGAACGGTTAGTGAGCATTTTAACGGTAACCAGCAAGTGGAATTTCATGTTTATAGCCTCAACATATTAAAAAAAAATTTCATTTTAGAACTTTTCTTGCCTTTGCACCTCTTTGAGGACAGTTGCATAGAGATAAAAAATAGCTCAGTTTTAAGTATACAGACTGTCACCAGTATGATCCATAAAAAATAAATAAATAAAAATTGAAATCTGTTTAGTAGTTCAAAAGTAGTTGTAATTTTAAAAAAATTTCCACTCATTTTACTCTTTTAAATTTAGATCATTTTAAAAAATGTTCTGTCAGAGACTTTGCATCTTAAAAGTAACAGCCATGCCACATTTCAAGTTCCTACTCTAACAATTCCATTCAAACTATAATTTAAAACATTTTCCCAATCACTTCACCCTTTTAAATTTCATTTTTAGAAACAGTTTTTAGTGAGCATTTGTATCTTAAAAGTAATCAACATGCCAAATTTTTATCAAGTTTTTATCCCAAATGGTATCACAGAAATCTTAATTTTAGAACTTTTTATTTCACGTGTATTTTTTTAAATGCTTTAGGAACTGTTCTATGCAAGTATTTATATCATAAAAAGGTACTTCTTAGTTATCCCGTCGACCAATTTCGCCAAATTATACACATTGACATAATTTTTATTTTAAATAACGAAAGAACAAATAAATTAGTAAAACATTAATAAAAATACAAATAAAACGTCGAATTAATGGCTTTATTGGCCATTATTGGCATTTAATCTTACAATTAATTAATTAATGGCAACCATTATTGGCATTTAATCTTACAATTTGGCGACAGTAATTTGGTCGACGGGATAACTAAGAAGTACCCATAAAAATAACCACGTCAAATTTCAAGTTTCTAGCACTAACAATTCCAAAAACTTAAGAATAGCTAGCATTTATATCTTAGTACCCACCATTTTAAATTGCAGGTTTCTATCCCCAACAGTATTACAGTAATCGAAATTTTATAATTTCTTTGATCCCGCACTCTTTTAATTTTCAAATTCACTAGAAACTGTTCTCAGGAAACATTTACAACCTTAAAGGTAACAACAATCCCAAATTTCTAGCCCTAAAAATACATCATAATTTAGAACATGCTTGTTACATCCTTTTAATTTTTTAGAAATAGTTCTTAGTGCACATTTATATCTTAAAAGTAAGTACAATGCCAAATTTCAGGTTTTTATCTCCAAACGTATCGCAGTAATTGCAATTTGAAAACTGTTTTTTGCTTCTGCATCGCTCAGAGGTAAAAATATAGATCAGATATATAAAATATAGCCTGTGTTGGAGCAAAGTTGGTGGCAATTTTGCCACCATTTCTTTTCAAATCGGTTTGTTAGTTCCAGAGGTTATACAACACAAACAAAATTTATTTCCTACATTGTTTAAGCCCGAGAAAGGACATATATTAAGGTATTTCATTCAATTTGTTCTACATTTAATGTTAAATTTTTGTAATAAATAAGTTAAACCAATTAAACATTAAAAAATAAAAATAAAATTCATACAACATGATACTTTAAACACCCTAAAAACGATGAGTGTACATAAAATGATAAGATACATGCAAAATACAAAACTTTAAAAAAGTCTAAGATTTATTTTGATTTCATTTGAACGGAATCTAAGTTTTTAGGATGTTTAAAGCATCATGTTGTATGAATTTTATTTTTATTTTTTAATGTTCAATTGGTTTAACTTATTCGTTACAAAAATTTAACATTAAATGTAGAACGAATTGAATGAAATACCTTAATATATGTCCCTTCTCGGGCTTAAACAATGTAGGAAATAAATTTTGTTTTTTTAATTTGTTCTTCAAATTAGGTTTTTGTTTAATATGTCAAGTTTTTTAGTAACTACTGCATTCAGACGAACATATTTCAAAATTAATGGAGGGTACCATCATCAGGCTTTGATTCATGCGGTATCGTATCACAATTTGTGATGCAATTTACACATGTATAATTCAAAATGTTTCACCAGTGCAGTAATGCAAGTTGCTGTACTTTGGGCAAAAACTTCCAATCTGAATGTAAAAAATCTGTTTGAAAATGTCATTTTTATTTCCACTAAGACGACGTATTCAACTTCTTTTTAATTCTTAAAAAAAAGAAACTATTTCAGTAAATTTTCACATGAAAATCATTCAACGAAAAATAGACGAATTATTATTATGGCTTTTGAATTATATGCAGCAATGAAAAAAAAAAATGTTAAATTTTATTGGAAAAATGTCCGTTGATTCTCAATGAAAAAAGAGAAATTTGGAATTATTATGAAAAATATTTGAATAATGTAAAAAGAAAATTGGCCCATGTTTCTCTCTGGGTTATAATTCACCCATATGGTGGGTTATAATTCACACCATTTTACTATTCGTTTTGACCCTGACGTCAGGCAAACGTTTTTACACTTTAAATTAATAATATCATTAGAATTAGTAAAGAATAAAAAAATGAGTGGCATCAGGGACAAAAAGGTGGGAAGAAAAAATGAAAAAGTTATGATCTCCATAGGCTTTTCTATGTTAAATTAACATTGGGAAGTGACACTGGAAATAAATAAGTATTGTGCTGCCGTGCAATACTTAAATAGTATATACCGGGTGTCCTAAAAAAGACTGACTGATTTTAAAATTCAATAACTTGCAATCGGTAACAGATATTTAAAAAAATTTTGCAGGAGCATTATGTATGATGTCAGTAGTTTTTTTTAACGTGATTCTCGAATTTAGTTAGAATCACAAACAATAGGTGGTGCTGCGAGCAGTATGCATTAAATCCAGATCCGATTTTTGCTACTTTGGGACTCACTCAATAAATTTTAATCTCCTTTTTTGGCATGGCAGAAGAAAAAGCCAAAAAATGCAGCTTGAATTTAGCGCCTATTGCTTGCAGCGCCATCTATTGATTGTAATTCGAAGTAAATTCGAGAATCTCGACAAAAAACTCCTGACATCATACATAACCCTCCTGCAAGAATTTTTTTAATATATATCACCGTTTGCAAGTTATTGAATTTTAAAATCAGTCTGTCCTTTTTAGGACTCTCGGTACATATATGTGTATAAAATCACGCTGAAAATTTAACTATTACTTGTTTTTTTAATTATGTTACTTTTACTGATATACTTCAGAATGAAGGGAAGAAAAATCCTTATTCTGCAATTAAAATCCCTTTCTCTTTTTATTTGATATTTTATCATCTTAAGCTAGATTAAGAAATTAGATGACCAACATGTGAATTAAAGAAATAAAAGAAATGGACATATAAACAGACAATGAGATAACCAATTTTTTTAATTCGAAATTTTAAACAAAGCTTGAATATAGAAACATAATTAGACATGACATTGAATGAAAGAATAGAGATGAAAGAACACAAAAAAGAAAAAAAAAATAGTTAATAGAAGAATAGACATAACAAGAAACAAACATATGCAGAACAAAAGAAAGTTGGTACGGATGTCACAGACGCACCAGGATTTCTTTGTCGCCAAAATGATTTTTTCACCCAGCAAAGCAACCCACTGATTTCATTGATATTTTGCTTCATACGGAAACCTGGTAGAACAGATTGGGCAAGTTTTATATTAAATTAAATATAGAGTGTTTTTTTATAATAAACTATTTTTTGTCTGTTTAAAATAAAAATTGAATGTGTTTATATATTTTTTTTTAATGTGTGCTTTATATAAAAAAAAACCTAAGTTGTGTGTGTTTCATAATAAAAACTGTGCTTGTTTCATAAAAGAATAATTGTTTGTGCTTTATAATAAAAATGTGTCATTTTTATAACAATTGTGTGATTTTTATAATAATTTGAGTGTGTTTTATAATAAACTGCATGTGTTTTATAAAATTGTGTGTTTTTTTACAATAAAATGTTTCATAATAAAATAAAACATGTTGTTTTCGTATGCTAAGCCTAAGAGTTATTAGGTAGCTTTCATTACAAAAAGCTACCTATTGCAGCCGTTCGGAGGAAAGCGATTTCAAAAAATTTTGGTATATTTTCATCGATCATGACTCCCAGACCCCGAAACCACCCTCCGTTCAAAATTGATATATATATATATATATCCATATATATATATATATATATATATATATATCTGACCTATGTCACACTGTAACTGTCGTAATTATGAACCGATTTCGATGTAATTTGGTATGTACATAGTACATACAAATGTCTCGACCGAGTTCGTTGGCCAGCTTCATCCGCCGTTTTGTTTCAAAATGGCGGCCATTTAAAATTTTTAAAAAAATTTTAAATTTGAAATGTGGTACCAAAAACTTAAAAATGGAAAAATATTATCTTCTTATGTATTTGACCTATATACAAAGATTCCGGAGCAGTTTTTGTTTCGTCTATATCTTAAAAAATGGCTGAGTTATAGCATTTTGAATTTCTAGCGTGGCTGACATTTTGAAACGTCCTGAAATTCGTCACGCGATACAAGGCGTATTTATGAATCGATTTTGATGTAATTCGGTGTGTACATAGTGCATACCAATGTCTCGACCGAGTTCGTTGGCCAGCTTCATCCGTCATTTTGTTTCAAAATGGCGGCAATTTAAAATTTTTAAAAAAATTTAAAATTTGAGATGTGGTACCAAAAAATTGAAAATGGAAAAATATTTTCTTCTTATGTATTTGACCTTTATACAAAGATTTCGGAGCAGTTTTTGTTTCGTCTATATCTTAAAAAATGGCTGAGTTGCAGCATTTTGAATTTCTAGCGTGGCTGACATTTTGAAACGTCCTGAATTTTGTCACGCGATAAAAGGCGTATTTATGAACCCATTTGGATGTAACTTCGTTTATACATAGTACATACTAATGTCTCGACCGAGTTCGTTGGCCAGCTTCATCCGCCATCTTGTTTCAAAATGGCGGCCATTTAAAAAAATTAAAATGAGATACCAAAAAATTGGAAAATGAAAAAGATTTTTTTCGTATGTGTTTGACCTTAATACAAAGATTCCGGAACAGTTTTTGTTTCGTCTACATCTAAAAAAATGGCTGAGTAATAGCATTTTGAATTTCTATTTTGGCTGACATTTTAAAACGACCTGATTTTTGTCACGCGATAACAGGCGTATTTATGAACCGATTTGGATGTAACTTGGTCTGTACATAATACATACCAATGTCTCGACCGAGTTCGTTGGCCAGCTTCATTCGCCATCTTGTTTCAAAAGGGTTGCCATTTAAAAAAATTTAAATTTAAAATTTAAAATGAGGTATTAAAAAATTGGAAAATGAAAAAGATTTTTTTTATGTGTTTGGCCTTGATACAAAGATTCCGGAGCAGTTTTTGTTTCTGAAAATTTGTTCTGTTGTTTATATCTTAAAAAATGGTTGAATTACAGCACTTTGAATTTCTAGCATGGCTAACATTTTGAAACGATCTTGTATTTGTCACGCGATAACACACGTATTCGCCTATTTCGATGTAAGAAGGCTTGTGGATAGTATACATCAATACCTCGACCAAGTTCGCTGGCCAGATTCATCAGCCATCTTGTTTCAAAATGGCGGCCATTAAATTAAGAAAAATATATATATTTAAAGTGAGGTGCAAAAAAATTAGAAATTGAAAAAGGTTTCTTTCTTAAGTATTTGACTTTGTTATAAGAATTCAGGAGCATTTTTTGTTTGTCTTTACCTTAAAAAATGGCTCAGATATAGCAGTTTCAATTTCTATTGTGGGTGACATTTTGAAAAATCTGATTTTTTGCATGCGACAGCACTCCTATATATTAACCGATTCCGATGTGAGTGAGCATGTGCACAGCAATTACTAAGGTCTCGACCAAGTTCACTGCTTAGCCTCATCCACCATGTTGTCTTAAAATGACAGGCACTTTAAGAAATCGTCCAATTTGGCAACCAAATATAAGTTACTTTAAATAAAAGCAGCTTGGATAAAGCTGACTAATTTCGCGAAATTCTCATTCATAATGATTTAGTATTGGTAAAAATTAGTATTGAGTCTCCTATATTCGGTTTCCAATAAATTGAGCTTCGTGTGTTTGAATAATATAAGTTATCTTTTTTAAAATAAGGAATATGAAAGCTACCTCTTCCTCCCGGCACTGGCCGGAAGGACTTTTTGAAAATGGGATTTTCTGACCAAAATAGAACCAAAAAAAAGTCAAACGTGGCAAATGAAGTTTGTTCGTACTGTAACTAGTTTTATAAATATTCAGATCTTGGTGCTGTTGCA
Organism: Maratus speciosus; assembly: GCA_963932465.1. Lineage (NCBI taxonomy): Eukaryota > Metazoa > Arthropoda > Arachnida > Araneae > Salticidae > Maratus > Maratus speciosus. The sequence continues at coordinate 575,323,994 of OZ010792.1, forward strand.
CTCTTATGCAAAAATACATGAATACAAAATTTATTACAATTTTATATATTAAATTCAGTAATACAGAAATAATAGGACTCCATCTTAAATAGGACATCATCACCATGGCAACCTAGAATCCCTACCTATCATGGGATATTATTTGAATTAATGACGTATGATAGGGTTTAATAGAACAAAGAAAACTTTTATTAATATCTTTCTAAATTTTGATTCAATTTTCATAAAATTTAAAATGACTATAAAATTCTGCAACAAATCTATATATTACATTTCAAACCATTCAGTTTGATAGTTTTTGAGCTGCTATATGCAGACAGACAGATGGACAGACCAGACGATGACTATAGGTGCTAGGTATTGATATAATTACGAATGCACCTAAAAAGGCACTCACCCCGGTGTGTCTGTGAAATCTGTTCCAGAAAGTTTTATAAGAAAGATACCAAAAGGACAGGGATGAAGCAGTTCAATAAATGAATTTACCTAAGCCACCTATCTTCACCAAAATACTGAGAATAAGATGATGCAGCTGGCGGAATTTCAACTTCACTCTTCATTCTTATTTGATCAGTACGAACCATAGGTTGTTTGAAAGTGTAACCAGTTCGAAAGCCCTGTAAAAACAACAATTACATAAATAACTTAAGATTATTAAGAAGCTACAAATCAAAGATGCTGTCTATTAAGAGGAAACAATGGAGGTCAAATATTGAAACTTAGAAATTATAATAGCACTTATTGTCATTATTTAATTCTTTAACATAATGTGCAACATACTATATCAACATGGGTTCAATATTCCACTCAAGCTACGACAGATATTTTTGGAACAGTGAGTATTCCTCAAAGGTCTGTGGATAACATTTGAATAATTAAAATTAATTTTCTTAAAATAAATGCAAATGATTTAAGATGTTTGCTTATGAAATTATTAAGTAATTAAAATATAATTTACATACTTAACGCATATACAGCTTGGAGAGGGGGGAAACATTCTCCCCCTCTCCAATCCTCCCCTCCACCTATTTTTTTGGCAAATAGATACAGAGTAAAAAGAAAATAGCCATTTGATTGGGAATTATGTCTTCTTTAAATACATGTCTACTTTTTCCATACAAACACCTACCTATTTTTGACATCATATTTTGATTCTTTGGTGAATTTTACCTTAGATTACTTTAACATTCATTTTAAAAATACGATTCTGAATCGAATGGCTATTTTTATTTTTCTAAGTTTCTATTTGCTGATAAAATAGACAGTGGTATGGTTTTTATTTTGACCAACTGTATATAATTTTGATCTAGTGGCTTTTATAAGATAACAAGGAAACACATGGCAGTCAATTTATATATAAATTATTTTAAACAATACAAGGAATAAATATTAGATTAAGATATAAAAATAACTTTATAAGAAAGAATTAATAGATTGCATCAATCAAGGTTAATAAAATTAGATTACGAAAATTTTTTACAATATGTAAGGATCTTCTTACTAACTTCGTATTTCGTTTTTAATATAAATTCAGTATCAATAGTGGGGTTTTTCAAAACAGAAATTTACCTTGGGACGTAAAGTTAACAAAAGACACTCCCATTAAATAAATAAAATTTATATTAAACAAGATTTTTTAACCAAAGCAGACATTGCTAATTGCATTATTAAAGTAATCTACATTTTGCATATATTTAAACATTTTTTTTTTAATTTGGAAGCATTGTTTTAATGCTTCCTCATTGAGAAGCCTACGTTAAGTTAAAAAATACTTTCCTCTTTTAATTTATATTAATTTTATGTGGATTTTAACATCAATTGAGCTAAAGTATGTACTGTAAAACTAACTAAATTATAATTCACGTATCAAAAAATAGCATTTTTTTTACTAGTTTAATAAGACAATCACATTTTTAAAATTTCCTGTGAAGGGTAAATTTTGATAATTTACTTATTTACATAATATTTATCTAGAATGTTACAGCTAGAGTATATATTATTTTTTTTAATCACAATTTTCCTTCATTTTCTTTATTATCTTCTTCATTATTTAAATTGGATGTTTATCGGGGGGGGGGGGGGGGTGTCCTGCATTGAGGTATTGCATGGTTACCAAGAATTGTAGGTTTAAAAAACAATTACCCTCTAATTGCTTGATATTAAGGAAACAAATCTATATGTTATACTTCAATTAATAAATGTACAATTTTTAATTATAGAGATAATAAAAAATTGTATTAAAAATTTTTCTTTAGTTACTAACATTGTAACAAATCAGACAAATATCACAGAAGTTCTTTTTCTTGTACTTTCTAAAAATACTGTAATCACATAAATCACACATGTATTACGCTTACACAGATGTATGTGTAAGTTAACTAAAAAAATATTAAAATTAATTACATAAATCATAAGAAAGATCAGTTATCTGCAATTCACATTAACTTTTTAAATAATTAAATGTTAGCACTATTATCTACTCAGTGAGCATTAACAACATTTAGTGCTTCAATTTAAACAAAACAAATTGTTCCTTTTACCATTCTTAACTGTTTCTTTATTTGCAGTTTGCGAGTCCAAAAATAGAAAACAAAGTTTAACTGAAGTAGATCTTATTATGAAAGATATTTTAATAATTTTCCTTTACACATTTTTTTTTACAATAGCTGTTAAGCAGATGATATTACTCTTTCTTTTTTCTTTAGCTCCAAATTGTTGTATATTTGTAAAAACAGAAGGGAAAAATAAAAGAATCATTCTTTTTTTATCTTGGGGAATTTATTAAGTTTATTTTATATCAAAGAGTGAATAATTGGATTACTCAAAGGAATCTATTATTACTATATAAAGTAGATTATAAAAGATTTAATTAAATATCGATTTTAAATAATGCTTTTTATGCCTGTAAAAGTTTACATAGCATTTCACTGCTGTACACAAGCTTAAGGAATTACGCTTTTAAAACAATTATTTAAAGCTTCTTTTATTAATAGGTGAAATATCTTTACAAATCTTGCAAATAATATTCATTTTAGATATTAATACTTTTCATATTTCGAAAATTATAAAGAATTAAATTCTTTTAAATTATCTGATTAAAACCATGATTTAAATCACTGAATCGTTAACACACTACACATAGCTAAGAACATTTTCATGCTTGTGAACTTTTCTTTACATGCAAAAGCAAAACCCAAATGATCACAGACTTAAGAATGTATTTAAAATATCAGTTTTCCAATTTTGACAGAAGGCAATCAAAAGACAATGCAGTTAAAATAAAATGGCAAGTTTTATAAAAAGTGGTTTATTTGTCCAGAGTGAAAGGTAAGTAGGTGTGAATTATGCATGACACTAGATTTCAGCCACACTTATGCATAAAAGGATCATTAATAATTTTAATATTTTCTTGAACCAAATAACTAAAGTGCAGCAAGTCAGAGGCAAGTGTAGCTTCCTATGTATAGACTGCAATCTTACAATGAAATGGACAAGATTTCTTGGAAATAGTGCAATCCCTGACAAACATAGATCTTAGTCTGACTGAGGTAATAATGTAGCCTGGTTTTTAAAATCCCATCTGTGAGCTGAATAATTAAAGGTCACATTTCTAATATGACCTAATTTTTTTTTATTACCATATTCTAGCACAACAATTCACATCAAAACAAATACATGGATAAATGATAATGAATTCATAATTTGATGACAACACAATTACTAGGAACTATGCAGATGCAAAGTTGTAAAGCTAAATTAATTTTTAATCATTGTAAAACAAAATGTGGATACACTTTTTAAACTCCTAAATTACTTAGTGAAATGAGCTGAAATCATAAATTCATATATTTAAAGTTTCTAGATATTGATTTCTATAAAAAAAGAATTTCAATTAATCTTTAAGTTGGATTAGTCCAGATTCATTCAATTGGTAGACCATTGTCAGCATAAGCCAAGGTCCTGCATTCAAGTTCTGGCCTGGACACACTTCATTCCATTAGAAAATTAAAACTCCTATGATTTATTTACCGATTACAATTATTGTAACAGATGTAAATTTCCAACTAGGCAAAAAATGTCCGGACCAGGATTAGAACCAGGGATCTCTTGGCTGAAGCTGCCAATTCTCTACCATCTGAGCTATCCTGGACAAATCTGGTGGAACTTTTTCAGCCAGCTAACCTTATTTATTATAGCATCTGGCCTGAAATTATTTTAGACCAGATGATATAATCAATAGCTCAGATGGCAGAGCATTTGCGGCTTCAGCCAAGAGATCCCTGGTTCGAATCCTGGTCCGGAAATTTTTCGCCCAGTTGGAAATTTAAATCTGTTACGATTTATTTACCAATTAGAATAATTGTGTTAAAATTATTCTAGTACAATTATTGTGTTGAATTAATGAAGTGTAATTACATATCCATGTTTACTTGGAGTTCCATGATCTGTGACTTAATCTGTTGAGCTCTTTTAGAAAACAGACTAATGTTATAATCAAAAGGTTATCTGATTGAACAGTGCCTGCTGGATTTGCCCAGGATAGCTCAGTAGGCAGGTTGCTAGTGGCTTAAGTCAAGGTACTGCAAAAATACTGACCTGGTCACTTTTTCACTTAATTGGAAAATTACATCTCCTATAAAAAAAATTACTTTAGTTTGTTTCCTATATGAAGAAATTCTAAACTTGCATTTTTCGTTGATAAACCATTTGTTTATTCTTTCTAATTTTGAAATGAACGCCATTATTTGCGAGTAAAATATTGCTCTCAGACCTTTGCTTTATTTAAGAATGGTTTATTTTATTTTTAAGGATTTGCTTTTGCCTCTCTATTTTTTTTTTTTTTTTTTTTTTTTTTTGTCTTTTTAGTGATATTCAAACTCTTAGTATTATTTTTTTTTCGTTTTGATTTTCAAATTTACCTGGTTGAATTTTTTTAATCTGGTACTTCTAAAAGTAAGTAAAGATTCCGTACTATTCCATTAGCTGGGCATAAATCTTTCTAATAAAAGATATTTTTTGCTCACCAATCGCAGCTTTTATTTTTGTGTGCATTATTTATAAACAGTGCTTTGATATCGAAATAAAATCTCTTTAGTTTATGACATTATTTCTGATTAAAACACTTTTTTGCTGAAGCACGGTGAACCGGAGGCACACAAAGTTTTCTAGTATCCACATTGAACTGACAATGAAATGAACATCATTTCACACTAATGGCTTAATCTCTATATAATAAAAGGCAGTGTAACACATCCAGAATGAACCCATCAATCTTACCAGTCTCGGATAAGATGAAGGCATGCTAGGTTTAATTTTGATTTGAGATGTATATGAGAAAACTTATCTTCCTAAATACAAATCTTTTCTACCTGAAATCCCTTCTGTTCAAAGTAAAAATAACAACATTTCAATGACTTACGCAGCCATTTCAGAAAACAAACGTAGTGCACTTCATGCGTAAAACGTAAATAAGAAGCTGTGGTAGAGAGTCATTCTTTTGTGATTCATTGAATAAAAAAATTAAACCATGGAGCTATGAAGATTAAAGGAGATGACATAACTGACATCACTTGAAGCTGTCCCACCCCTACTGTGTGATGTCAGCCGCGGGTAAACAGAAAAAAAAAAACACCAATAGGCATGAAGAACACTTTAACAATGCTTCCCCTTCATTCTTTATGATGGGGTTCAACCTGAGATACCTGTTTATTAATCAATATACATATTTTTAAAAATTTGGAGGGGAGGGGTAAATGATAAAAATACAATTTTAAAGTGTTACTGAAAAAAAAAATAGCATTATTTCAATAGTTGCAACACACTGTTTTAATTACGCAGTTTTATTGCATATTTGTTAATTTTTTCTTTTACTAAGAAATCTTAATTTTGTTATACAGTATTGGATCTACTATCCGGCATCCCGATATCCGGAACGCTCTTGTAAAGGGCAACCGGATGGTCGCGTGTGAGCTTTCTGAAAGGATTGGCCAATGATCTAAACATCACAAACGTTTATTATACACATAGGACGGGACAGTGAACACAGACTGGCACAAACAAATGAACACATGACACTAAGTCATACCAAACAAAACTTATAGTTTCATCTTGATTCTTTACGGCTGGCACTAGCCAAAACCGTTCTCAGTATTTTTGGATCACCTTCTTAGGCGAAGCCATCCCAGATTCTGCTCTGTTTCTCCTCTTTTGGCCACAGATGGCGCTTCTATAGGTGAGAGGGCGTGTACAAACATCACAGCTCTAAAAACCGGAACGCTAAACGATCCGAAACCGAAACTTAGTGAAAGCTTTCATTTCATAAAAATTTGCAGTTTTTTCTTTCATATTTTATTGAAGAGATAACATGCTTTATAAATCGATATTTTGAATATTTTAAACTTTTTCTCATACACCTCAAGGTACCGTAATATCCCATTAATCACCGTAATATCCCAATTTGTTAATGAATATATATTTTTCCTATATGAGTTTATTTATATGTTGTTTTTGTTTCTTAAGATTTTAATAAATATGTTTAGTTTTTTAAAATCTTTGTCATCATTTTTAAACCACCACAGTAATTTAAATTTATTTTTCAGTTAAATTTAGTTCAGCAAATAAATCTTAAGTTTTCTTTTATCAGGGTGATAAAAATCAGCATTAGCATTTCCATTCTGCATTATGTAACTCTGCTCATTTTATTCCAACCCCCAGGAGATACTTTGTATTTCCTGACAGATCCCACTTATAACGCTCCCGTGAAAGATAAGAATTGAATGTATGCAATCATCGAACATAAGTTCCCATATCAATCATTTTTATGACTTCGCATCGGCGTAACCTTTAGAAATATGGGAAAACTAACTACATATTCTTAAATTTCGTATTTTTCTGTTTCAAACGCTAAAATCCATTATAAAAAATTTTAATTTTAACCTTTTGAAAAAAAGATATTTTCGAAACACACTTAGAATTTGAACGCGTTTTCTGCAATCGGAAATCTGTTGACAAGCTCCGACCTTTGACATCATCTAAAGGCGCACCCACAATTCGGCCAATTAGGAGAATGAGAGAAACTTTCGTTTTACCATGATCAGATGCGTTCATCGAACAGTAGAAAAGCAGAGATTCGGAATCGGATTAGACAGAAAGGTGATATGGCGCTTTGCGTGATTTTTTTTTTTTGAAAGAGGGATGAGGGGTGCTTTCGTGGGATATTTTTTAAATATCAAATTTGTTTACAAAATAGGGGAGGGTGGGTTAATGGAATATTGCGGTAATTATGCATTTCTTTATCTCCACGAATTTGCAGAAATCTGCATTTTAAGTGTTGATAATTTTGCCTCTTGTATTTTTCTGTCCGCTTTCCATGCGATAAATTCGTAAACAAAACAAAAATAAATAAAAAGTCAACTTTTAATATATTCCCCTCCCTCCCTCCCCAATTATTGGATGAAGATGCAGTTCAAGTTTGTTTCAATATAGGCAATAATGATCCGCTTAGTCATCAGATGACATACAGTAAAATTTGTGAAATGATGACTAAGATGCATCTGATGATAGCAGTGATGATGATGACAAGAATGAGAAGGTAGAAAAAATATCTGATGAACAAATGATATTTTACACTCAACAATTAATTCAAGGCATGGAACAAAGAAGTTATTTCCATGAACAACAAATAATGTCCTTATATAAAATTCAAGACCAGCTTGTAAAAGAGAAACGTTACAAGCAGCCAACTTTAAAAGGATTTTTCCAAAAAACTAATTCCCAAGCATCTTCATCTGAACCCCAAAACTAAATTTTATTTTTGATCTTGTTCATTTGTAAGTTTTATTATAATTTAAAATTAATTACTTAACTTTTTTTTTTTTTTTTTTTTTTTTGTAAATAAAAATTAAACTTTTCCTTAATTGTGTTTTATTGAATTAATTCAACAAATGTGTGATACAGTATTTTTAATATTATTTATGCTAACCTGTATTTCATATTTATGTACATTAGAAAATATTTGTGGTAGTGTTCCGAATTACGGAAAAACCCCTTATCCAGAATGTCCCAGGTTCCAAGGATTCCGGATAACGGATCCTATACTGTAATATATTATCTGGAAAACCTGGTTTACCCAGAAATATTGTAAATGCTAACTGTGTGTTTATTAGAACATAAACTAGCCGAAGTTTGCTCATCTAAACGCTTCCATATTGTGAATTATTTTTTATCAGTTTTTCAAATTTTAAGTGAAAAATGCAATTTTTACCCACCATCCTAGGACGAGCATTTACACTAGTTATATATAACTTATATTTCACAAGCATACATTTTAGTAAAAGGTTAATATTGTAATAAGAAATTACAATATTATCCTAATGAAAATAAATTATGTCGCATTTCACCGTTGGCGGTAGAGCTGAAAAATAGTAGAGCTGGCGGTACGCCTTTTTGACTCTCTCTCTGCCCCCCCCCCCTTTTTTTTTTACACAGTGTTTTAATTTTACTTTTTATTTTAAGCACTGATGAGGAAACCAAGGTTTTGAAACAGCTGTATGCTTTTTAAACATATTTTATTTGTGTCTATATACATTGTTTCTCTTTCTTAATATATCGGAACAAAGTACAATCCTTCCCCACTTTTTTATAATATTGTAACTCGATTTTTTTATTTTGATCTGTAGCCTGAGAAATTAAAGGTCAAAATTTTATGCTTACCCTATATGCAATAGCCTTCAGTACTTCAGTATTTGTTACTGCAGTTGAAAGAACTCAATATAAATGACATTATTTCTTGTAAGAAGTTGAAAGTAATTGTCATTTTCCTTTTATACCAGCTTGAAAAGCACAATATTATATAATGAAAATATTGTATTATAATTCATAGTCTTTCAAAAGTGCTAGAAACATTAGATTACTTTAAAATTATATTTACCAAAAGATTTTTTTTTAACTTAAAAAGCAAATATTTTACACTAATGTACAAAATTATAATTAAAGTTAACTGTACATACAGCATTATCTAACATTCTCATCAATGCTTCAAATTCAAGGTCCCAAACTCTCCACTTTTTAGGCTTTTCTTTTGGTTCTGCCTTTTCTTTATCTTCATCGCCACCCGGTGGTTCATCATCTTTTACTTCTGGAGGATAGCCTCCAGACGTAATAATTTCTCTTTCATACTTTATTGCTTCTTCGGACATTAACTGGATATTGTCAATACCAATTGGCATTAACCTCACCTAAAATTAAGAATAAACATAACAAGACAAAAATAAAGATGGTAAGTAATTACGTGTTTCATGAAAGAAACATGGCTTTAAATTATCAGCAGACAATTAAAAACTACTAATGATGAAAACCAAGAGTTAATAGAATATACCTGAGTTTCGCATGCAGCAACAGCTTTGTGCAACATAAATACAGCTTCTTCAATAGATTCCCCACAAATCAGAAATCCTCTATTTCTTAAAATAAGAACCTAAAAAACAGTAAATAATAAACATTTCAATTACAAAAAAGGCTGCAAATTATTCCTGTTCTGAATATAAATAAAAAATCCACCTTGAATACACTTTTTACTTATATTCAATGCTTTTATATTTTACTCAGTATTTAAGTTTTCACAATCTGGCAATACCAAAAATAAAAACTTTCAGTAGTGACTTTTTTTTTTTTTTTTTTCTTTTTCATGAACATTTGTTATAAGTTTGTTGTTTTATTTATTTAGCCTTTATTTTTCCTTAAATATATAAATAAATAAAATTTCATAGTGTTGTAAAACATTAAACAACAACAACAAAAATTGCTAAAAATAATCATTATACAGATGTCTAATTACAAAGTCCAGAAACAGAGATTTTAAAAAAGCATATTTAAAAACCTAAAAGGATATTTTTAAAAATTCATGAAATTTTTTAAAGGTTTGGATAATGAAACTAAATTTAAATAATATATTACAGATTTATATCACATATTTTATTTCTCTCTCGAAAATAGTAGATTATTCATTTAACCACTTCACCGGCTACCCTGAGTTGAGTCCGGGGGGGGGGGGGGGTGTAAGTAAAAGCACCGTTTCCCCATACCTGTCGCCGGTGAAGTGGTTAAATAATTTAGTATAAATATAAGCAAAAATATAAATAATTTTAAATAGCAGCACAAATTTCTGGTCTATGGAAATACAAACTTCCCTTTTTTTTTTTTTTTTCCTTATACTTTTCATTAAATACTAGTTAGTGCCCGTCAAGATTTGACGGTAAATATTTTTAATGTTTCATTAGAAAAATTCTTGAATTTTTAATTACCGTATATACTGGCGTATAAGTCGAACCCCTAACTTTTTACTTCAATTTTGCACAAAATCAAACCAAAGATTTCACTTGCTAATGCGAAAAGATAGTAAGTAAACAAAAACAAATCACTGAATTTTTTTAAATGATAAATTATTATTATTTGTATATTTTATATATTATTTTTTATTCATACACATAAAAAGCCATAATTTTGCAGTATTCGATGTTTTTGTTTTTGCTTTTTTAACTGACTCGCATATAAGTCAACTCCCCAAAATTGCTTACCGAAAATTGTCAGAAATTCCTCGACTTATACGCGAGTATATATGGTAGTTGCTTTTAAATTAATTATTGAATGACGAATTTCTGTATTGCATAAGTGATTCTTATTTCTTTAAGGCGGTAGATGGTGCTGCCAGTCTAACCTATTCAATGAAGTGAAAGAATTTTAAGTTTATAATTTATAACTAATTATGCTTGCTTTTTATCAGAAATTTACCTAAAAACACCAGGTAGAGACTTTATTTTTACTTATTACGACCTCATTTTTTTTAAATAACAATATTTATTTTCATTTATTTATTAAAACTACACGGGCATTAAAATCTGCCCTGAATTTTATTTTTATCTGTCCCACTCTCTAAAAACCTAAATTTGAAACTTGATGCAGTTAACGATTTAATATATATTTTATTACTTGAATTTTATTTTACATTTTTTAAATATTACACCTGGATATCAAGGTAATTTCTTTTATAGCTCTCATATGAATATTTTTTTTTCTTTCCATTTTATTTTTTTACGTAAATGAATGACAAACTTTTTTTTCTGACACACACACATATATATTCTTGATAATGGTCAGAAAATATAGCGAAAATTTTTAATCAGCTCAATTTATTTAATTGGTAATTACATGCAAAATATTTTAGCTTAATTATTTTTAAAATAAAATCATTATTTTTTCAAAATATTATTGAGTGTTAAATTTTATTTAATTATAAAGCATTCAAATACTAATAATAATAAAATAAAAATCCTATAACTTCTCTTCCTAATAAAATATGTCATTATTGAAATGAATTACCGACAAAAATGTTACACATTTTGCCATGCTTGGGTTTGAACCTGCGTCTTGTACAAAAATTTGGAGCTATAAAGTTCTGTGTCAAATATTTTTTTAAAGCAATATCTAATACTTTTTAGATGTAGGTTTAAACTTCTTAAGAAAAATTACAGATAAAAATATCTGTAAACAACATTAATCAAGCCAGAAAATCATCTCATTTATTCCATCAAAGTAGCGATAAAATTGATAAAAAAAAAAAAAAAAAAAAAAAAAAAAAAAAAAAAAAAAAAAAAGGTCACTGGTCCCAAGGACCAGTAAACATCAGAGTTTACTGGTCAGCAGACATTGTCACTGGCCTGCTACATAAAATTTTATTCACTTTAACCTTTTAAGTGACACCCCCCCCACCCCCCCCCCCATCCTCCTTCTCCTTCTCCTAGAATACAAACACCAAACTTCCTCCCAGTTACCCAAAATTTTCAGCATAATAAAATGTAAAATTATAATTTGCTAAAAATTAAATAAACAGTGCATAAAATTATTAATTATGTATTTTATTTCCGATCATTTACTTCAGCTGACTAAGTTTTAATGCAGTTTTTTATTATCTTTTTTTAAATAAAATAAAATTCTGTGGTTTGTGTTTGGTTGTGGTTTTCTCAAAGACGGGAAAATTTACGTTTACCTGTCAGAGACAGAAAAAAGTTACTGGTCCTGCGGACCACTAAATTTTTTAAATTAATGGTCCGATTAAATTTTTAGTGGTCTCACACCAGCGGACCACCAAGGATTTCGAATACTGATCAAAGCTAAAAGTAAAACTAATCACAGATAGCAAAAGGTACCCAGAGAAAAAAGTAACAATTGTATTTTAACTGCATTAAAGGGTGACATCATATGCTTAGGGACAATCATGGGAAGAAAATAGAACTGAATGCATATAAAATACAATTTAATCTAATATAACAAAGCATAGCTTTTAAGGTGCATGTGAAATACCACTGCTACAGTCAATCGACATTCTTCTAAAACTTTCAATTTTGCTTTTTAATCAAAAATGTAAAATAAAACTGTGTGGGGACATCCACGCTTTATCTTTTGTACACTATTTATTTTTTTATAATCATTGCTGAGCATGATATAATGCAGTATTTTATTTTTGCAGCAACGTTGATTTGAGAAAAACCTTTTATTTATAAAAACAATGCTGATTTAAGGATTGTTTACTCTATCTCCTTATAAAATTTTGTTTTCTAAAACACATACATATATATTTTATAAATGTAACCAACAGAACTTCATAATACTAAAAACCACAGTCCAAACGTTGCGCAAAAAAATCATTTGACCGATTGTAACATAATTCTCTTTGTTATCTTCTTGTCCTGTCTCCTAGGAATTGCATAATAATTTTCATTTCGAGCCAATTTACAACTAAATATAAAGGGATAATTCTGTTAAAAATAGAATATTTTTGTTAGTTGTGAATGGAAGAAATCTCTGCTAACTATTCTCCATCCTACTTCAACAATAGTACATAATAAAAGAAAGCACATTTAGGAAAAATACCTTATTTTTAGGTCCTAAACTTCTAGCAATTAGTTCTCTTTCTGACTGGTCAAATGGCACACCATGGAAATCACAATAACTTATTTCACCAAGAATTGCTGCTTCTGAACTAATTGGCAGTAATCCACATTTAGTGGCTGATACCTAAAAATTTAACAAAAAATGTATAATAAGCACCTTATTTTCCAAGTTTAATCTTAAAGCATGTAACACTCAAGGTTCATAGTAAGTCTAATTCAATAATTTGTATTAGTTCAAATTACTTTTGCTTAAAGAAAAAAGACAAAACAATTATTTATTTGTGCATGAAGTCATAAAAATTATGATAAGTTTCGAAAAATTGCTCGATATACAGTATTTTATGGTGTGATATTTTAAGTGTTGCACAGCAACACAATACTTATTTATTTCCAGTGTCACTTCTCAATGTTAATTTAACATAGTAAAGCCTATTGGAGCTCATAACTTTTTCTTTTTTTTCGTCCCACCATTTTTTCCCCTGATGTCACAATTTCTTTATTCTTTGCTAATTCTAATAATATTATAAATTTAAATGTGAAAATGTTTGCCTGGCATCAGGGTCAAAACGGGTGATAAAATGCCTTTGCATTCCCAGAGAGTAACATGGGCTAATTTTTATTTACATTATTCAAATATTTTTTTTAATAAGTCCAAATTTCGCTTTTTTTTCATTGAGAATCAATGGGCATTTTTCCAATAAAATTTAACATTTTATTCTTTATTGTTGCAAATATTCAAAAGACATAATAATAATTTTGTCCTTTTCAGTTGAAAGATTTCCACGTAAAACGGAAACAAATAATTTTTTTTAAGAATTAAAAAGAAGATAAATATGGCGTCATAATGTAAATAAAAATGGCCTTTTCAAACAGATTTTTTACGCTTAAATTGGAAATTTTTGTCCAAACTACAGCAACTTGCATTACTGCACTGGTGAAACATTTTGAATTATATATAGGTAAATTGCATCACAAATTGCAATGTGATACCGCACAAATCAAAGCCTGATGATGGTACCCTCCATTAATTTTGAAATGCATTCATCTGAATGCAGTGATTATTAAAAAACTTGACACATTAGACAAAAATCTAATTTGCAGAACAACTTAAAAAACAAAATTCATTTCCTTCATTGTTTATGCCCAAGAAGGGACGGATAATAAAATATCTCATTCAATTTGTTCTACATTTAAAGTTAAAATTTTGTAAAAATGTAGAACGAATTGAATGAAATATTTTAATATCTGTCGCTTCTTGGGCTTAAATAATGAAGGAAATATTTTTTTTTTTTTAATTTATTCAGCAAATTAGGTTTTTGTCTAATAAATATTAATGAGTGCTGGACAATGCATCTGATTATTTCACATAAACAAACTAGTTGGATATGCCAATCCCAAAACCTTCATCTATCTCATATATTTTAATATTTCAAAATGTTGTTACAAATGTCAATATTTCATTTATTAGTTCAATGCTATATATAAACTTTGACTTTCATCTTAAATTTTTGCTTAAATTAATTAATCAGAGTAAAAACGAGTTATCTTCATCATAATATTTATTTAAATCAATAGTTTTCAGTTATTCTGTTGTATATCAGCTGTTCATGAATAGCCGGATTATCAGGATGGGAAGTTCCCGTCACTTCACAAGCCGCCGGTATATAATAGAACTATGAAAAATCAAGAATTACACAAAAATCGCTATTATAGTGCCCGCTTTCATCAGAATATTTCCTAATTCAGGGAGGACCTAAAAGTTTGGTTTAATTCTATGCATAACTTCATACACTTTTTGATGGTACAATACTGAAAATGGCACCAAAATAGCTATTACAGTGCCCCTTTTCGGCAGAATTTTTCCAAATGTAGGGAGGACCTTCTTGTCTTGGCCAAAAACATACACAAAAAATTTGATTCAATTCTATGCATAACTTCATACACTTTTCGATGGTACAATATTGAAAATGGCACAAAAATCCCTATTACAGTGCTCCCTTCCGGCAGATTTTTTCAAAATTAAGGAAGGACCTGCTTGCCATAGCCAAAAACTTTTTTTTAATTTGGTTCAATTCTATGCATAACTTCATACACTTTTTGATGGTACAATGGCAACAGACAGACGGACACACAGACATTTTCTATAAACATGTTTTTTGGGATCTCTAAAATGTGTAAATCCGTCAAAAAAAATTTCGATTACAATACTTTCTTCTATTGAAGATAGAAGAAAGTAAAAAGAACTTGAAGTGTATGAACAATCTACAGATTTGGCACTTAAGCCTTTATGCTCCAATGGTATTTAAAAACCAGTAAAGAAAATTTAATATAAAATTTATTTAATAAGTCTATCAATAAAGGTAGATTTTAATTTTCATACAAAATATTTGCTTCATCACATTTAGAAAGCACAGCATAACAGTCGAAGCTAACTATTTTTTAAAGTGGTTATTTTCTCAACCATTTACATAGGTGCTGCTTTTCTCTTATTAAAAAAAAAAAATTATATCAAAAATTTACAACCACAAAATCCTCCCCACTTACAGATAGGATCACACAGCATTTATTTAAATTGTGTAATTTTCTCATAAATATCTGTCAAATCTAAAAATAAAAAAAATTACTAACGCTGCAGCTGCCATAATTTAATCTATTGTGACCTTTTCATTTTCTCAGCTTATCTTGCAAAAACTATTGATAGTATTGCCAGATTTATCTCTTTAAAACTGAAGATTAATTATTGTCACTAATTTGCTTTTGTTTTATCAAACTACCACCATTTCCCATATCTGCTGAATCACATTGAATGCCAACAAGAACTTCTTTAAAGAACTTTTATTAAAAATAAATCATTCATTAATTGTTATTTTCCAAGCATATTTGTACACACTATGCTAACGACACTTTTTAATTATTTTTGCAATTGTGTTTTGTTGTAAAAAATGTTTAAAGTAAGATTTTTTAAGCGAATTGAAATGGTAAACTGATAAAAAATACTAAAATTATAAAAATCAGATACTTTTTTTTTTTAAAGTAAAGAAGCTATTGCATAGGAAAGATTTAAGTATACAACATACAATAAACCTGAAATTTATCCAACTTATGAAGAAAATGTACAATCTGACAACCCTATGTGCGGTGTCCAATTTATTTTTATTTATTTATTTTTTTTTTTTCTGTTTAACTTTTTGAGGGTTTTTTTTTTTTTTTTTTCCAATTCTTTATTCACAATTTCATTATCTGAATAAAGATTTAATTCATATTTGGAAATAGCTATTTTTATCGATTGGTGCCAGATTTTAAGAAGGCCGAATAATAATTTCCTAATAATATAATTTTAAATTGAAATACAGTACACTCCCTCGAATCCACACAAGTGGGAACCAAGGGTTTTGCGGATTTAGGTCATTTCTTTGTTTGCATTCTAATATTTGGAATTTATCAACAAATATAGTAATCATAATGTAAATAAATAACACAGAAATGAGAAAAAAAAATTGCTTATATATATATATATATATATATATATATATACATACAGTGAAATCCCGATTTAACGTAACACATACTTAACTATTTCCTGCATATAGCGTCATTTTTAGCTAGTCCCAATTAATTTTCTATACTTGTAACGCTAAAAAACCCCGAATTTAATGTTATCATTTTGAATTATTTCCTGCATTTAACTTTTTTTGAGCAATAAAATCTCAATGAAATTTTTCTAAAATAGTCAGAATTTGCAATTTTAAATAAAACTTTTTATTTTTTACCCTTTCTTACCAACTGCAGGTGTAATATTCAAAAGCCCTCCTCTTTTTCACCTGCATCTTTTTATTTTATTCGATTGTGCTTTCTGTACTACAACACAAGGTTACCTACAACAGAGCTGATAGCACTGGTTAGAGATTTTTCATTAACTTTAGATTGTATGGCGTCAAAAAGAAAGTGACTTTCTTTACTTAAAAATTGGAAGTTTTCGCAAAAGCCCAAAACTACAATTAATATGTTTAATTTGGATTCTGTATTCAAATTTGTAAACAATTTTACAGTAAGTAGATTCAATGGAGCAAAATTGTAAAAAAATGGAAAAACAGGCTAAAAAAAAAAAAGAAAAAACGTGAAATCATCACCGTTGGAATTTGAAAATTAGAAACCATTAGAATTTTCATAACACTGAAAGCATTGTTTCGAAATACTGAAGACCAAGAAAAATTTTACACAAACTGATATACATTGAGAAAGTGATTTGTGATGTAGCTGCTAAAAACAGGATGCAAAGTAAAATAAAATATTTCTTTAAAGCATAATTCAGAAACCTGATATCTAAATCATTGTAAATCAAGAAATGAAACATATCTTACGTAAATTAGTCTTTATTTTATAGTCCGTGTTTTGTTTTCGTCTTACCCCAATTTAATGTTTTCCTGCATTTCGCATTATTTCTTTATAGTCCCTTGAATAACGTTAAATCAGTGTTGAATAACGTTAAAATAAAGGTTCATTGTATATATAAATTATATTCAATAATAGAAATACATTTAAATGATATAATACAAAATTAATAGAAAACATTTCTACTTATTTTTAAATCTGTCAAACATTGCAGTGATAGTGGTTTGCTTCCTAGCTTTTAATTTATGCTCTGTAATTTAATCTTGAAGCCTTTTAAGAGTCGGGATATTTTGATTGGTAACAAAAGTTTTTCTAATAAACTAGGATATTTATCCCAAAGAGCTAACCCTTCTTTGAAAGCAATTTCATCTTTTATAGAGAAAGTGAATGTGCTCAGAATATGGCAGTCTAATAATTATTTACAAGATGCACAGAACATTTCCTTCTAATGAATGCAGAAATGCATTAAAAATTTCTTAATATGTTCATCAGATCAGAAAACTTTTAATACGGTCAAAGCATATATTATCTTGCTTAAAAAAAGATTTTAACTATTTGTTTACATGTTTGATTACACCTGAAATATAGTGTGGATTATAGGAGTTTGCAGAAGGGAGTGGACTGTATATATTTACACCTGAATATGAAATAGAAAACTTTAATATAAATTATTAAGTGTGGAAAGTATTTGATATAAAAACTTACATCATATTTAAAACAATTTGAAATAGCCATTTTTATCTACTGTTGCTAGCTGTAAAAAAGCCCAAACACTGTATTTTCAATATTTCCAAACACTGTATTTTCAGTATTTCCAAACACTGTATTTTCAATATTTCCAAACACTGTTTTCAATTGAAATACATATTTACACAGGGATATTGAAAAAGAAAAATCCTGATAATTAAAACTATTTTTGTTTAGTGACTAAAAGAAAACTTTTCTTCTCGGTGTTATAATAATCTGAGAGCTAAGGACATTTTCTATTTAACTACTTTGTACAAGCTGATTTTCAAACATGTAATTAGTCTTAATTAATCAATCAATCATGAAAACAACCATCAGCTGTTGCAACAGCAATGGATGCAGCCTTAGGGGCTGAAAAATTCTCCAGTCAAATAGAAATTAATGGCAAACCGATTACAAATCGGCACTGGTTTTGGTAATCTTTTTCAACCTTCCATAATCTTTACAGAACAAATTGTCAAATTTTTAGAGCCTCTGAGGTCTTGATGGGGTTGATAAGCGTAGCTCATAGGGCCATAGCCCCCTAGTTTTAGAAAAAGAGATATAAGTAACAATTTATTAAATCTGTTTTAAATGGAAAAAACTGTTATATAAATTATCCAATATATCTTCGTATATTAAGGAAGATAATTAAGGTGGAGCAGTTTCTTAATTCAAAATTTGGAGGATAAAGGGTTAATTACATGCAATAGTATCAAAACATGTCCAGTCTATAAAAAAACAGAGGATTTCATTATTAGGGGTAAGAACAGCCAAATTGGAAAAAAAAAAAATGCTTTGTACGTCCCTTTCCCTTCTATATCTAGAAATTTCTACCTTTTTCTGAGGAAGGGGGATTTTAATAACTGATTATTTATCACAATAACAAAAATCAGATTAGAATCTGTCAGTAAAGTAAAAGCATGATTAATCGCCAAATAATGTTAATCTAATGAAAAAGTAGTAGTAAGAGAAATTTACTATGAACATATTTTATTACATAAAAATATAACAAAACTTCTTTGGTATGCAACTCTAACAAAAAAAATGGTACTACTTGGTTATCCCATCTTGCGTGTTTATGTCATCAAGTGATTTTTATTTTGAAGGTTTTATTTGTATTTTTATTAATGTTATGCTAATTTATTTGTTCTTTCGTACCAAAAAAATATATATTTATATATGGCCATAGGAAAGTACATGCGATATTTTATTTTAAGTAATTGGATGATAGTATTAAAAAAAATGAGATTTGTTGAAAGAATGATAACATTTTATTTTCACAATAAATTACACTGTCAAATGATCCCCTCAAATCTGCACCTCTGAGATTGTTTTTTTAAGAAAACAAAGAAGGGAGTGTGGAAAAACCACAACTTTAAATATGTCATTCAAATCTTTTACTAAAATTTTAAACACAAAATATGCAGTTGCTTGTAATGTATCAAATAATACAGTCCTCTCTCTGTTTAACGTTGTTCTACTGATAACGATGATCTCTACTTAAGGGCGAATTTTGCGGTCCCGGCTCCTTTAAGTAAAAAAATCTCTATTTAAAGATGAAATTGTTTCTGTTTAACGATGATTTTCAGGTATTTTCCAGGTATATTTCATATATTCCACGACTTAAAATGTGTCAATCCATTTTTTACCGCTAATTATACAAGTAAGTTGCAGCCATTAGACCTGGGAATCATTTCTAGTGTAAAAGCATATTACCAAATATCCTTAATTAAGAAATTATTATATAATTTTGCTGACAAAAATTAAATTAAAAAATTTATAATTTTGGGAGACATGCACATGATTACATCAGCCTCGAAAGAAGTTTCTTCTTGCCAGTGGTGTAGTCGTAAAAAAAGCAGAGGGTATACGTTCTAAGCAGATGGTATACGCTCAAAGCAGAGGGTATACCCTAGTCTATATATACTATAGCTTTCTTGAGAAACAGAGGGTATACGGTGTTCCTTAAAAAAATCCAGAGGGTATACGGCATATACCCCCGTATACCCTCCACTACATCCCTGCTTCTTGCACAACTGAAAACTGTTTTTGGGTATCTGGAATTGCCATTCAAGAACAAATGGTGTAACAGATACACAACTTGACACAGAAGATATCACCACCGAAGAATGGAAAAGTCTTGTTGGTGATGATGATGTTTTCAGTAAAAGATTCTATCGATTGTGACGAAGACTTTTAACGACCAACTTCAGACCAAAATTTAGACCAAATTTATGAAGATATCGCAAATGAAAATTTAACTTCAGATGCAGGAGATGGTGATGATGCTGATGATACAGAAAGTGAGACACCACCTCCTTCTTACTCAGATGCAAATTCTGCCCTGGATATTCTTCGCCAGTACATTGTTCCATTAAATATGGCAGATGACTCATTCAACCTTCTTAAAAAGCTTGAAGCAAGGGTACTAAAAATTAAACCACCATTGAAACAATCTACACTTTTTGATTATTTAAAAACTTAATTTCTTTAATTAAATGTATTATAAATATTTTTATTGTACTGTAAGTAACATTGTATGCAGTATAATTAATGCAATTTGTATTTGTGCAATAGAAATATGAATTATTATATTCGTTATCCGTATCAATAAAATAATAAGAAAGAAATAAAACATAAAATTAATTTAAATAAATAAATAAATAAAACAGTTCTAAACACACCAATACATTGAGAAAGGTATTGACAGTCTTAAGCCTGTGAAATGTGAAGGGAAATGTTTTTCAAATATTATTTTTCCTCAAATTCTGTTTAAGGACGATTTTTCGAGGTTCCTTGAAAGTCGTTAAACAGAAAGTCAACTGTATTTCGGAAAATGATTTACAAATATAGATATAATAAAATGTATCTTCATTGCTTAGGTAAAATAAATTCATATTTAAAAAGAGGCTTTAAAACATACATACAGCAATGCATGGTGGATGGTGCACCTGAATAATACACTTTAAATCTGGCCTTGCAGCATGAAGAGCAGAATGTAAAGCAAAGCCTGATCGATTAAATGCGTAATTTGTAGTACCAGGATCGATGACATTCCCTTGCATGTCAACCTTTAACAATGATGATGCTGTAATTTCGTGATACTGTAATCCATATGGATGTAGAAGAAAATGCTCTTGGTCTTGGCTAACACGTACCTTTTGTTAAAAAAAGAGATACATATAAATAAAGCACAAGTGTCATTTTTAAAATAGAAAATAATTTTCATAAAAAAGGCAAAACAAAAGATAAATAACCCGTAATTTTTTATCAGAGGAAACTTCACTTTACTTACTGTTTGACGCTTTTGTTCATACACAGATTTATTTATAACTTAGGTATTTTGGTGGAACAAATTAAAGCTTCAAATATAGTACAAATTCTCTGTTATAATTAATAGGAAAAACTAGTACTTTCAAAATTTGCAACAAAGTTCATACCCCAAAGAATTGTCATTGAAAAAAAAAAACAATCTCTGCACAGGAGGCCATGATTACACAATTTAGACCAACTCATTCCTGATACAAACAGATTTTACAAGGTAGAATTTAAAAGCCTCCAATTAATTGCATAAAAGCATTAAACAAACTATAAAGTATAAATTAATTGTAAAAATTAATAAAATTACTAACTTACAAATAAAATAATAATACACAGTAGACTCGTTTAATTTGAACTGGGATAATTTAAAAAGGCAGATAATTTAAAAAGAACCATGAAGTTGAATGATTAAAAGCAAGGTTAAAAATTAATTCATTTTAATTTTTAAACTACTATTTAGTATAACTCAAAGTTTCTAAACTTTTGTATCTGATAAGTATATTCTCTACAAATATAACCACCATCAAAATTTTTAGCACAGAAAAAATAATTTTATCTTTCTTTTTTTCTTTCCCAATTTACCAGTCAAAGGGGGAAAAAAAAGTTGTTTTATTTAAATTTCACTCTTTTTTCAATAAATTGCAAATTTCACATCCTCCCTCTGTAAGCAATCCCTTGTAATGTCCTTGAAATTTTGTCCTCAGTCACAAAAGATTTGCAAGAATCAGTAATAGAGAAAACTTTAATGAACTACAATATGGATCAAAGAGTTATCTATTTATTTCAGTATTTGCAATGTGGAAGTGTGTGGCCTATACTATATCATTTACTAAAGAAAAAAAAAGTCAAGATTGTACATATAAAGTGTGATTTATTAAAGTATTAAAAATAAGTATGACATACTCCACATTACATTATTATTTACCTAAACAATAAAGAAAAAAATTCTAGAAAACTGACTAATTCTAACTACATGGACTAAGAAATGGGAAGAATGTTAGAGATGAATTTTCTAAGTTTCAATAATTTATTTTTCAATTTTTTTTTAAACTCTATGTTTTGGTTAGGATGTTATTAGGTACTCTATGTTTTGGAAACATTAAATAATTCAAACTTTGGATAATTCAACAACTTTGGATGATTTCTGTGTCCCCCTTGGAGTTTCAAATAAAGAATCTACTGTATAAAATTAATCTGATCACTGGACTGTCAATCTGTAAACTGTACTGTACATGCTTTTTATCTTTTTTTTTTTTTTTTTAATACTCCGACAATGAGAGAAAATATGGTAATAGGGATAACCACACTTTCAACAACACAGTATAACCATAACTGAATTTTTACATTGGGTGTAGCTAAGTGATGGCATACTTCTTTAAATCGGCATGCAAACTTTTTTGTGACCATGACATGCCAATAACAAACAAAAAAATGTTTACAAATAGTGAAATAAAAATAATTAATCAAAATTACTTGTGTTTTTTTATTAGGATTAAAAAACATTGGCAATAACTTTTTTTTAAATTGGTCAAGCCAATTACAAATAATAATAATAATCAATCAAAAATAATTAATCAAAATAACAGAGTCCCACTGCTGATTTATTTAGTTCAGCACGGGCTAAGCTTAGGTAGTTGGTGTTTTGATCTCTCGGGAAGAATCGTCCTTCTAGAGCAGCCATACCAACCTGCGGACCGCATGTGGCCCGGCGACCTTTTATCTGCAGCCCGAGACACTTGAGATGTGCATAAAAAGTATTTAAGTGCTCCACTGTTGTTCTACATATTTTCAGGGAGAACAAAATCTGTCTTGTCATTTATAAGTAACTAGCAGCCTTCGCCCGCTACGTTGGTCGGTTTCTCTAAAGGAATCTTGAATCAAATGAAATATATCTAGCTACATCTAGTACACATGAAATTTTTAAAAAAAATAACTTTTCTTAAAATCTATTATCAAAATATCTAATCAAAAATCAGTAATAGTTGTCTTATTTTTATAATCATATATTATCCAGTTCAATGCCGATGTTGGGAACAAAATAGATAAAAAGTACCTGTGTTTAACTATTTTTTTAATATGTTTGTTATCTTGAATTTCATGCTCTTACCTAAAACTGCTGGTGAGATATGGCGAAATGACCTAAAACTTTTGACCACCCCTTTAACCCCCTTAGGGAGGTAATTTCTAAAATCATTCAAATACGTACCTAATTATTTTTTAACAGATTTGTTATCCTGAATTTCTCGCTCCCACCTAAAACTGCTGCTAAGATATGGCAAAATGTTCTAAAATTTTCGAACCCTGCTTTAACCTCTTAGGGGAGAATTTCTAAAATCGCTGAAATGAGTGTCTAATTATTTTTTAATAGATTTTTTATCCTGAATTTCTCGCTCCTATCTAAAACTGCTGCTGAGATACGGTGAAATGTCCTAGAATTTTCGACCCTTTTAACCACTCAGCAGTGGGGGATTTCTAAAATAGCTGAAATTCGTGTTTAATTATTTTTTTAGTAGATGTACTATCTTGAATTTCTTGCTCCTACCTAAAACTGTTGCCATATATGGCAAAATGACCTAAAACTTTAGAACACCCCTTTAACTCCCTTAAGGAGAATTTCTGAAATCGCTGAAACATGTGTTTAATTATTTTTTAATAGGTCTGCTATCTTGAATTTCACGTTCCTACCTAAAACTGCTGCTGAGATTTGTCGAAATTTTCTAAAAGTTTCAATACTCTTTTAACCTCCTTGGGTCAGAATTTCTAAAAACGCTGAAATATATGTTTAATTATTTTTTTAGTAGATTTATTTTCTGGAATTTCATGCTCCTACGTGAAACTGCTGCTGAGATATCGCGAATGTCCTAAAATATTCGACCCTTATCCCCCTCTAACACCCTTAGGGTATTATTTTCAAAAATCCTTTCTTAGTCTGTGTCTACACAATGTAAGGAACATGTCTTCCAAATTTCGTTGCCCTAGATGCAATGATTGAGGCTCGGCATTGCTTATGAGTCAATCAGGACAAACTCATGTATATATGTATAGATTTAAATTTATGTTAAAACATCTTAAATTCCGTTTTATTAGTCAAAATCTCTTTTTACAAATTTGCACTATATATTTTCTACAATTGAAAAAGTAAAATATTTTTGCTATAAGCAAATATGACTGATTTATTAAAAAAAACTTTTTTTTTTTTTTTTTTTTTTTTAATAGAACTTTAAATTCTGCTAAGTTACATTATTGCGTTTTACTCTTATTCCAAAGCTAATATTTTTATAGGTTGAACGTTTGTCGCAGAAAAAATTGGCACCAAAAAACTTCTACACATCTATTTCTGCAAACAATAAAACTTCGCAGCATATTTCTACAACATTTTCAGTAGAAATCACCACGAAGATTGTTTGTATAAATAGTGGTGCTAATTTTTTACCACTTCTTCCGCAGTAAACATTCAACCCTACTGATAATATTAACTTTGTTATAACATTTTATTATACTATTTATGTTATGTTACTATTTTAATTATTTTTCTTTGTAACCATTTATTCTCCCATCTAGACTTTATAACCATGTTCCGGCCCACGTAATGTCGCAAACTTAAATTTGCGGCCCGCGATAAAAAAAAAAAAAAGGTTGAGTGTGGCTGTTCCAGAGGTTTGCTCTCGGAATGAGAGTAAAATTATTACAGCACCCTGCAGTTGATTTATTTAGTTTGGCACGTGCTAGGCAAACTTTCAGGAAGAAGCTGAAAAAATCTATTTACCAACTAGTGAAAGACACTTTTTCATATAGTGAGAAAACTTTTCATTAGATTAATTGAACCTTGTAATTGAATGGAATTTGAGGATTATGTTGCCATTGACGATAAGTTAGAAACTGAGGGAGAATGTTTAGTAGATGACTTAATCTGTAGCCCTCTGAATCTTGAACAGGACATTCCAAATAATTCTTCTGACGAGAAAATTGGTGATGTTCCAGAAAGACCCCCTACATCAAAGTAGGGTGTAAAAAAAATAATTTTTTTAAAAAATCAAAAAAATCGGATTTTTTTTATTTAAATCAGATTTTTTTTTTTCCAGCGTTCAAATACTGAATAGCTACCACGAGTTTTATGTTTTCAAAACAATGAAACCACTAATTGCTAACATAGTCTATGTTTTTACACTTTAATTAATAAAATTATAAATTATTAGTTAGTAATTACAGAAATTATAAAAACTGCAAATTAGTAGTTTCATTAGATAGTATCATACAATGTTATATACATTAATATTGTAATAATTAGGTAAAACAAATAAATACTAGTAATATTTAACATTTATTAAAATTATTAACTGCATGTTATATTAAATAGTTAACACTACTTCAAATTAATAATTATTAAACAATTAACTCTCTAATTAGGAACATATTATACACTTTTAAGCCTTAATTATTAAAATGATAATAATGTAGTATTCATTTTAGAAAGAAAAAGGGACAGGATGCTAGTTCCAAGAAAGAGCACTATTTCATGAGGAAATATATTAATAATGCGTTTAGTAATGATAATTTTTAGTATGATAAATAAAGTGTCCTTAATTTTTAATAATTTTATGAATAACAAATTGAAAAATACAATTAAATAACATATTTTTTAATAATATCCTGTTTTTCTAAAGAAATAAAGTTCTATATTTTTGCAAGATCTTGGCCACATGAATTTAGAAATACTGTGGAATGGGGAAATTTTTTACAAGAAATCTTTGGCTACAACTACAGGTGAATTTCAACTATTTTTTTTAAGGCAAGGTGCATTTTACCAATTTCAAAATGGGCATGGTGCAGCACCATTAAAAAAAATGGCCTAGAAGAAACAGTATAAGTAATTAAAGAATTAATAAACAAATAAGTAATTTCATTAGTAGCACAAATAAGAAATAAAACTAACAAATATTATTTGCAGGCTAACATTTAACATTTAACATTTGTATTTAGGAAAATTACTGTAAACTACCAAAATCTAAACTTACACACATGTATGTGTATGCTAATAAAAAAAATTATGAAAATGAGTTAAACCCATTCATATAGAATAAATATAAGTTAGCCACTGATATCTGAAATCCTCAAAATATTTAAGTAGCAGCATTATTACCTCCCAGTGTGGATTGGCTTTCAATAGTTCAATTTTTTTTTTTCTTTTTAAGAAAAGTTTTGCTGCTTTTTCAGTCCCTAATTAATTGTTTTTCTTTTTATTTAGTATACTAGGGGGCTCGGCCCCCTACGAGCTACGCTCGCCAACCCCCGTCCAGACACCGCAGACTCTAAATGCACGCTAATTTGATCGGCTTTAAAAAGATTTCGAAAGATTGAATTATAATTTAAAAAACAGTGGCGATCTCCCTATAAACGAATTTCTATTCATTTCTCTTTGATTGGGGAATTTTAACGCAAAATCCGCTGCGTTACTACTTGATTATCCCGTCGACCCATTTCGCCAAATTATATAAATCGCCAAACCACTCGCCAAATTATACAAATTGACATAATTTTTATTTTAAATAACGAAAGAACAAATAAATTAGTACAACATTAATAAAAATACAAATAAAACGTCGAAATAAAAATAACTTGATGACGTAGACACGTGTAACAACATTTCAAAATAAGCTAACATAAACGGAATTAAGTAAACCGAGTCTTTGTATCCTGGCATTTTTTAATAAAGCGAAAAGAAAGTTCTTTTAAATGAGACATTTTAAATTAATCGTTTTTAGTCTGACGTAATTTTTACCAAGCTATTCTTTCTCTGTTAAATATTCACGTGAAAATACCAGTTGAAAAGTATCTTCTCAAAATATCAAATAAATGTCTAGCGCAATTTTTAAATTTAAACAGTTTTGCAATATTATTTTGCGTTCATTTTATGTAATAACTGTAATGTGGCGTAAATATGACGTAATTTCTCCTATTTAATACTTCTAACGCATGTTAATAAATTTATTATTTTACAAATTCCTTTATCTCTTAAAATTCACGTGTAATTATACTTTTTAAGACGTAATTTTTAATAAGTTCCTGCTTTTTGCACATAATTATTTAATTCTAATTCCAAATGTTTTTTTCTGTTTATAATAGTCACGTGTAAATAAATTTTTAATTTATTTACACGTATAAATATTTTTCTTTTGAAGCAAACATTATAGCTTCCTCTGTTTATACAGTTGGCAACAGTTTAAATTAATATCACTTTCTAAAATCTGTAAAAAATATCTCTCGAAATGCTAAAAATTTGAATTTAAAATAGAAATAAAACCTCAAAAAATAAGTCAAAATAAAAAACTTAATGCAATCTGCACTCCGGCAAATTCTAACGCATAAAATGATCTAAAAATGATTACACTGCCATGTATAGTTTTTGCTGCTATAAAACTTTTTTAGTGGAACGATTTTGTCCAACTTTAGCATTAAATATCTCTTAAAATAATTCTTCGATTTGAAAACTGTCTGCTTCAGCGTGTTTATCTAACATTTCTGTATAAAACCACCGATTTTTATATTTTTGTATGCATTATTTTTCTTAATATTAACGAAGAAAGACCTCCGGTCACTGAAAATTCAAAACCGGCGGCGGCGGCGACAGCGGTAGTTACTTTTTTTTAGAATAGAGAGATATGAGTCACAAAGTTTAAAAAATTGTTCAACTTATACTGAAGAAGCTCTTGCTGTGCTTAGTTGTTGAGCAAATGTCATTCTTTCCTTCTTCTTTAACTTGAGATTGCTATTAATAACCATTTGTTCTTTTACTTGTAGAAGTGTATTACACTTGCTATGTGTATTTTATATAAAATAATGCGTAAATTGATTACCTAAAGGAAATTATGACATTGCAAATTATATTAGATTTAAATATAATTTTTAAATGAAACTGTTTTAATTTGAATAAAAAACTTAAAAACAATGCTTTTTACAAACTCAGCTGTTTTTAATTGTTTACAATCTCATGAATTAAGCCTAGAAACAATTATTTAAAGTTCTTTTTTTGTTTATTCATAAGTCAAAATACATGTAGAAATTTTCAAATTATGTTCATGTTAGATTTTAATACTTTTTTGACATTTTAAACATTTAGAAAATTTTTGATTTAAATCAATGATTTTTTTTTAATCGGTTGATTAAAATCATGTTTTAATCGCTGATTTAAATCAACTGATTAAAATTGTTGACACCCTAATCAAAAGATGCACATTATGCTATTAAGATTTCATGGAACATTTTTGAATGGGAAGAAAATTCTAATGACTACTTTCAGATGATCAATGGCCTCGATAGTGGCATTCTGGAAGTTTCCAGTCGCCATTTTAAGCAAAAAAGTATAATATTCTTCAAAAAATGTTAATTAACGATTTAAGTCACTTTTTAATTCTGTAAAATGTTTAAACTAATTCTTATAAAATTATTCCATAATTTTTATGCCTTTTGTAATTCTAAAAATTTAGACAAATTACTACAAATAACTTTTAAAAAATTGCAAAATCAGTAGTTTTTATTACATTAGAATGTTAGGTATTTTTGAACTGCATTAAAAGCAACCAATATTAGCAACTTTTGATTTTTCAACCATTCGATTTAACGTCCTTTTTGATGAGGTCCTATGGAGGTCATTAAATTGAGAATCCACAGTATAAAATGTAATAAACAGTTGTTTAATTGTATATATTTTTTAATGTAAGGGAATTTCTTTGCTTAATTAATGCATTGATTCTTTTTAAATGTTACGTGAACAAAGTCACTGGTAAAATTTAGAAAAAAAACAAATGTGGCGTCTGTTATTCCATCTTGGATGCAAATAAATTATATTGAGTTCATACTTAGTTACTTTGCAGCAAGCATGTCAAACTTACAGGTGGATAATGGCCAAAAAAAAAAAAAAAAAAAAAAAAAAAAAAAGCAAAGTTTGAAGTATCTGCAAGTCAAAAAATAAATAAATAAATAAATAAAAATAAAAATAAAAAAGGATGTCAATTTTTATAGACACTCCAATTGATTTAAAAAATTCCTGCATTAAAAAAACAGAAACAATAAATTAATGTTTTCTTCCTAACATTAAACATTTCTTTTTTGTCACTATCCTTTCTCCCCCCCCCCCCCCCAAAAAAAGGGCGGGAATTCTGTTTGCAATGACTATTTTTAAAACTCATTCAGAGTGAATGTCAGTAACAGAACATCTAATTCTAGCAGCAGGCTTATTTCCTTTCATAAGAGTAAATAATTACTTGCTTGAACAAGTACTTTCAAATATAATTTCAGATCTGAATTTCAAATATGTACAAATGTGGCTGGCAAATACATGTAAAATTCAAGCAAACTAACTGCATAGTATTTTTTCCCTTCAAATCTGAATCACACTGAATACTAATATCCATTTGCACATTATCTACTACTGACTCTATATTTGTTGAGAAAATAATGAAAACAAAACTTGCCTTCAAAGATTTGACATCTGTAAATCTCGTTTCAAACTCAGTTCTCAAGTTTTTTTGGTTTTGTTCTGCATACTTTTACTAAATGCAATTTTACATAAATTTGATTTTTTAAAAATTATTATTATTATTGCATGTTGAATAGTGTGTCAATCTTAATTTTTCAACTGTTTTCCCCAAAGATCTAACTTACATTAGATCATATTAGTTGGGTTGTAAAGATGGTAGTTGAAGGTTGCATGTGTGCTACAGGCTGAGAGTCATGCCATGCTGGCTATACACAATGCAAGCAAAACTGCAATCATCTAACAAGTGGTTTCTGTAACTTTAGGTAAATTGTCAAAACGGCAAATACCAGCTTCTTTAAGCAGCTTTAAGTACCTAGAATTTCATTCCAAGTTGCCTTAATGCTTTTTAATATTGTTTATAATCTAATATATAAAAATGAAAATTGTCTGTCTGTAATACTATATATATAGATCCACAGTTTGGAAGCCAGAATTGTGAAATGTTACGTACATGTGTATTAAAACACGGCTGAGGCAACTAAAGTAATCCAGAATCGAAATAATTTATAGTTAATTTTTAATTAATAAAAAAACCGCCAATTTAAAAGCAATTTTCTATCAAATTTAAACATTTTTCATTATAGCAGTTGCCAACAATTAAAATTCTACAATAAAATTCTTACCACAACAATTATTTTTCTATTGCAAGATTTCCAAATGAAAATTAAATAAATAGTTCGACGAATTTAAAAAAAAAGTTAATATTATGTCATAACTTTTCTATTGCAAGATTTCCACATGAAAAATGAAAATTAAATACATAGTTTGACGAATTTTTTTAAAAAAGTGAATATTACGTCATTGGAAATATAATGAACGTCAGTAGGTGAATATATAATGGCATGAGAGTTTGAAAAAATTTACTGAAACATGATAAAAACAGATTATGGAAATATTGGCATATTTTAACATTTTGAGATTCTCTGAATTTGTTTTCGCCATTTTTAAATCTATTCCATATATATATATATATATATATATATATATATATATATATACGTGTATGTATGTGTGCATGTATATTAGAATTTCCACAAAGGTTTAGGCCCCTAGAGCTCACTCTTAGCGAAGAACTGAAATAAAGGTGGCTTTACTGCTTTTTTTTATTGTTTGTTTTATACAGTATGTTTAATTTTGAAATTGATTTTTTAAAACAAACGTTCTTAAAATTCCGGGCAACACTCTTTAGCTAGTGCTTTATAAAATTATTTTCACTTATAATGCCTTATGTGATCTCAATAAATTCTATTTCTTTAAAAAAAATAAATAAATAAATAAAAATTACATAAGTCTAGCTTGTTTAATTTTGCACATTCCATGTAATTTCACTGCATTTTGATTCAGAACCTTAACGCCATGTCAAATATATTTTATTGTGTACAATAGGTTTGCAGCAGATTACTTAGTAGGAATGGGCATTATTTAACACATTAGGATAAATAACAATGTTATTTTACAGTTTATTATTCCGCAACAGATTACCAAAAAGTCCCTCTTAAATTTGGAATGCATTACCTGCAAAGTATTAAAAAAATGGATTTTTTTTTTTTTAGAAATACATACTTAAATTATAATAAAATAAAATGTCCGAAATTTGTTTTCTATATTAATAAAAAAAAAGTAAAAAATGTACGCTTCTGAAAGTTCAAAGCTAAAATGATTAATCATAAATGAAACCACAGACAAAAATATATCTTTTCAAGTGTCATTAAATAACTATAAGTAGTTTGATTGTCATGAGAATGAAGACAAGAGAAATCACAGAACTTGCCAGCAAAAAAAGCATATTTTACAAGAAACCAATCACCAAAAACTTCCCATTTTCCTCTGAGCTTGCACACAGCGTAAATGGAGTTCTTATGTAACCACACAAAATGATTATTTTTAAGCTTCGAATAAATAAAAATCGTTGAAATTATTTATCTGTTCGACTACTCTGCAGTTAATTTAAGTTTTGTTCATTTTGAAACATTTTGATACCACTATGTTTTAAATTAAAAATAACACTGATGATTTTATAAAACTGAAAGGATAATTTTGTTTCAGTGAACGACATTTGGTTAAAAGTGTTTATAAATTCTTTTTATGTTTTTGGGAAAAAAAGAAAGACATGTTTTGTGGAACTGTAATAATGCATTGAATAATTATTATGGGGAGGAATCTGAAAAGATTTCATCTGTGTTGGAAGTGTTGAATTAAAGAGATTTACGGATTTGGTTGCTGAAGATGTTTTATCGTGCAGGAGACTATCTTTAGCAGGCATAGGCATGGGTTGGCAGGAGGAGGTTTCTTTGAATTTGAATATTTAACCCATTAACCAACTGGCCCAGATTTTTCTGTTTCTAGAAGTCATGTTAAAATGGCTGTAGACAAAAATATTTTAAACAGAATTCTATTTTGAGCCCTATATAGAAAGAAGTGATATTAAAGATAGGTACTTGTTAGTTATCCCGTCGACCAAATTACTGTCGGCAAATTGTAAGATTAAATGCCAATAATGGTTGATCGCAAATGTCACATTCATTTGACAACACATGTTTACATCATCAGGTGATTTTTATTTCGACGTTTTACTTGTATTTTTATTAATGTTATATTAATTTATTTGTTCTTTCGTTATTTAAAATAAAAATGATGTCAATTTGTATAATTTGGCGGGTGGTTTGGCGATTAATATAATTTGGTGAAATTGGTCGACGGGATAACTAACAAGTACCTAAAGATATTATAGCATCAAACTGCGATTAAAATAAATAAATATATATATATATCCTTGGATTTACAAGCATTCTTATAAAAATATGGAAAAACCCTCGAACGGTGAAAGGGTTAAAAGGGATATTACTATGTACTCATGAAGTTTGCAGAGTGGGGGAGGTTCAGTTTGTGGACAAAATGAGCCAAGATGATGCAGTGTAGAAATAATCCAAAAAATACTTAAAAGCTGACTAGATATGGTGGTATGTTATTACAGAGAATAATGAAAAATGCAACATATTAATATTTATTAATTACTAAATTTACAAATAAAAAACACTTATTTAGTAAACAAACAAAACATTGTACATTAATGACTGTTACTTTCTTTTATTTCAATATGAGAGTTTGTACTTAATAGTTTATTTTAGTGTGAAAGTGTTATAGGAATGTGCAACAAATTCTCCTTTTTTCAGTTTAGTTGATACTAATCATTTTGGCATATGTTTTTTGTTTGACCCACTGTATCAACAGCATGTGTTTTCAGTCGAAGTAATTTGGAAAATAATGTTGGTGACATATACCAATTATTTAAATATATTGTGTACCCTTTGTTAAAAATATGCAACTAACAACTTATCTTTACCAGTTTAAATTGTGAAGGGAACACATTAACAACTGCTGGCTGGACCCATAGAGTTTATAAATCTTGATATCAAACAGTGCTTTTTTGAAAGGACTGAATTGTCTGCAAGACAAACGACGACAAAATTTCTTCAGATATTCATCCTTTTCAGGAATATGTTTAAATACATTACTCAAATATGTGACAGTATTTCTCGTTCTAAAAATACCATCATCTTTATTCTGTCCTTCATTGTTAGCAAAATGTAAGAATAGAGTTATAAGTTCAAATATTCTGTTTGTCATTATTACTTCATAAATTGTATATATTATTTTTCTCTTTGACCAAAATTGGCATACTTTAGATTCATGACAGTTTAAGTTACCAAAACCAACCCCTATTAAGCCAGGCGAATCAACATGCACAAAAAATTATTGCAACAAAGGCACGAGTCTAAGTCGTTATTGCACATTGTGATCGTAAAAATACACTATAAGTCTGACTCATTATTATGCATTGAATTGAGGCCATAAAAATAATCGAAACTGACTCATTTTTCTGTGTGAATGGGTTAATAGTTCTAAAAATAATATTATATGAGTTGTATAATATTATTCATCTATTTCACAAATAGCATTAGTTATATATATTAAATAAATTGCTTCTAATTATTAGATTAATTGCTCAGAATGAGAATGTATACCTTAAACAATGCAAATATTGAGCAAACTGCTTGTGTATGTGTTTGAAGCAGTGAAATGAATCACTAGAAAGTACTTGAATTTTTTTGTTCGCACCAAGACATAAAATAGAAATGCTGAAAAATGATTAAAATTATTTTTGGATAATTAAATAATTTTAGGTGTTAACATTTTGTCAAATAAAAACAATAATTTCCCATTTATATAACATTAAATGATTTACTTACAGTTATGTTATTAAACATGCTCTCAGCCCATCCATACAAGTCAATTAACCTGTAAACAGCTGCAAGCTTGGCTCTAAGAACTTTTTCACCTTTAGCATACCTAAGAGCATCTACACCCCGAATATCATTAATTGGAATAACACAAACACCGGTTCGTACAGCTGAGTTACTTGTGCGAGAATTGTGGGGTAATAATAGTTCTGTAACTTGCTGCAAAGCTGCTAAATTGGCAGTTATGTGTCCTTCACCAATTTGGGACTCAATAATGCGTTCCAGCTCCTCACGAAAAACTTGGCTGCAAATTAAGAAAAGAAATTAGTAAACAGCCAATATACAGCTATAATTAATACAAAATAATTAAATACTTAATGACTAAAAAAAAAAAAAAAAAAAAAAAAAAATCAGGAAAACTTTATGTCTAATTACACTTGTACCTACAAGTGAATTTCTCTTCTTATTTTTGTATAAAATCTATGTAGATTTTATTTAATATTTAAATTTGAAGTATAAATTGCATGGAAAAAATATGAGACGTTTCTATGCATGTTGCCGAATGGTCTATTTTGGCCAAATGGCCTATTATACCCAAAATGTCTATTTTAGAGGTTTCCATGAAAATATCTATCCTGCTGACTCAAAGAGTGAAGACAGAGAAAAAAGTAAGATTTTAAATAATGCATAAAACCTTATTTTCTCCCATACTTACTACAGGGCTGCACACAAAAGAAAAAATGGCCTGCATGACTTTCAGCATCTTCTCTAAACAGATTGCACAATGAATGCCATTTTTAGAAACAGTACATATAGACCTTTCTGTTTGATTATTTCTTTTAACAATTTTTTTACAAATATATCAGCAATGTGTATATATAAGCATATATGACTGTGTGAGCAAACTCAAGATTAACTGATTTTTCATGTGCTACCCTCTTTTTGTTAATCTGCTTATCAGACTATTAATTCTTGGATATAAATATTTCAATAGCATAACTGTGCAAAAACTTAAATGGTTGGATCAAATCTTCTGAGAATCAACTTTTTGCAAAACAACTCCAACCCTTATCATATATTGTTATGCTAAAAGTATGATAACCAGATGTCCCAGTCTTCCTGGAACAATTCTGGATTTAAATTTAATATCCCAACATCTTGAAATATTTTTTAATATCTTACATTTCAACAGATTCAATTTTTTAAAAATATTGAATAAGCTACAATTCTTTGAAAAGAATTTGAGGGAAAAACTAAATTCCACTACTCTATTGATAAACCGTTGGGGGGGGGGGGGGGGGGGGAATCCATTCTGTGTTTGGTGATTGTTTACAAAATAATGATTTACCTGCTTTTATAAACTGCAGCATTTTCCAGAATCTTCTCAAAATAAATAATTTATTATATTAAAGACTGTTTGAATAGTAGTTTAAGGACTGTTTCAATCTACTCACACAATTAAGTTCTAACATTATGATAGTACATAATTAGCAATAAAATATGAGTTAAAGTCATTATTTCATAAAGTTAAATAATTATATGATTTACACAGTCAAACAAATACATATATGAAAAGGTACCATGAAAAGGCACTAATGAAAATGTGAAAATGCTTTATTTTTTAGGACAGCAGTTTTCAACATCAGAAATAGAACTGTTTACTAGGAAAGTAATATTTAAAACATTTACTAGTACTTTCATGTTAGCCAGGTGCACATGATAAATCATCAAATATTGTTCATCTCTATTCTACATATTAGATTCATTTCATTCAAAAATAAACCTTTCACTCACTTCATTTAAAATGCATATGAGGATGTAAGTTTAAAAACTCGCCTTATCCAAAATTTAAAAAATCGTGTTTTCTCTATCAATCTATTGGTAAACCTGCACCGAAAAAACACAACAATATGCAAAAAAACTAATTTTATCCTACATTTCAGGCATTGTAAAGTCTTGGTTTACAATGAAAACTAATGAACGCAGGTTAAAGGTTTTTGCAACTTCACAAAATTTAATTTTCTGGATAAGGAGAGTTCTGAAACTCACATCCTCATATATTACATACATTTAAAATACATCTCTTTCACTCACTTCATTTAAAATACAAAAATAAATAAATTCATAAATATGAAATAATATAAATCAAAATCTATATATTTAAAGAACAAGGCTATTTTTTTAGTCATCTGACCTGAGTTTCCTACTGAACTAATTTTGCTAACTATTATTTTTTATTTAATGAAAGCAATTCATTTGTAGATGTGCCCCGCACTAGCTATTTTTAAAAATATTCCAATTTTATATTTAATTTTAAACTTTTTTTATGAAATTTCTTCAAAATGGTACAATCTGATTACTTCCATTGTTGCAGGGAAAAGAGAAATATTGGGTTATTGATTATATCTTTTTTGGTGGCATTTTCTCATTAAGGAGGACTGGTCACTCAGCTTCCGATTTCCCCTCACTAATGTAAAGTCTATGGGCATTGGATGCATTCGTCTATCTAAAATATCTCCTCGAGTAATTAATATTTTTAGCTTCTATTTTTTGTGTACAGTTCCTAAAAGATGTCTCTTTTCTTTCTTAGTTCTCAAAATATTTCTAAAGTATAGACTTAATTTTATTGGAAGAATACTATATAGAATATTACTCACAGTTCACCCGCTTTTATCACATAAAATATTAAATTCAGCATCGATTTTAGAAATATTTTGAAAACTAAGAAAAAAAGAGGCATTCTTAGAGTACACAGAAAAAAGATGTTAAAAATATGAATTTCTCGAGAAGATATTTTAAACATACGAATGCATCAAAAGTCCATAGACTTAACATTACGGAGGAGAATTCAGAAGCTGAATGACCAGCCCTCTTAAGATTAAAAATAATTTTTTTAAACTTTTATCGGGCAAGTCAATTCAGTTTGAGAAGATTCATTGCCATCAGAATCTGCAAACAAATTGATTTGAAAATAAAAAGCTTTAATTCTTCATGTGCATTATAAGAACAAAATAGTGTAATAAAAATTCTGGTGTGAATCGATCAATTTTTAATAAAAATTAAGTGGTAAATATATTACCATTGCCCAATAAAGGGTTAAGAAATTGAACAGAAAGGGACATATTTTTGATACGAAAAACATGCAGTTTTTCTCATAAAACTGTTGCATTATTTTTTTTTTTTTTTTTTTTTTTTTTTTTTTTTGAAGTGAAAACTTCTTTAGGCACGTTGAGCTTCTTTTGAGATGGGGAAAAAACATTGATTTTGAGACACTGTAACGTAACGACATGCTAGCATTTTGACACATAGACACTAGCGTGCCAAGCGGTGAATGACAGGAACTTTTCCCTCTTCAGCTCAATCCGCAAAAAAAGAAGGAAGCTAAAACTCACTTTTTCTCCCGGCGTATTGCTAAAACAAATTATTATTTTGTTTTTCGTCAGTTAAAATGAATTATACTGTATTCGTGACTTACCTATTACGTGTAACTAAAAACCGATAACGCTGTATTTTATCGTGTTGATGGTCTGGTCAATAACCAACAGTATTGGCGGGAATTTCGATTACGGAAGATAAAATACGGGACACAGATGTCAGATATGCACTTGGGTACCTAATTGACAGCATAATGGCGTTACTTTATTTTACAAGGTAACCCGGCTACTGTTGCTTATTTATTAATAAATTGTTCATTTACTTTTATTTTATTTTTTTAAATTGTACAAATGTTTTGTTTTATAGTTATTAATGAAATTACCGTTTATTTATTGTTGTTTACTTTTTAAAACAATAGAAAATAATTTAAAAATATATATTGTAACTGGTATTGGAAAACAGGCTTTCGCTAAATTGACGTTAAAAAATCGCGCCAAACCTGGTTCGTATATCACATCTCTGCCAAATTCTCGGTTTTTTGATTTTTCGACTTTTTATCCAAATTTTCCGGATTTTTAAAATTTTCCCTTTCATTGTATCCCAAACACTACCTTCATACCAAATTTCAAGATTCTAGGGATACAGGATGCACCTCTGAGTTTTGATGATCGGTGAATCAGTGTCGAAAAGGCGAAAGTTTAAGTTCATATATCTTCTGAAATAAAAAAGATAGAAACGTGAAATTTCAGCATTTAGTTCCATTTCCACATTACTTTAGATTTACGAAGTTTCAAGTTTCTGGGAATCACCAACACAAAGATATTGGGGGTCAAAAGTACCCTGAGTTGCTTCCAGAAAAAGATGCTTACGGCTGTGCTTTCAAGACTTGGCAGGGGCACTGCCGTGTCCCCAGATGCTTTCATTAGTGCTGCTACACAATTCAACGCATAAAACATTTCCTGACGATTAAAAAAACACACGTAATTGTTGAAGTTTTCACTTCTATTGGCACTCCCGGAGTGCCACTGTTTTTTTTTTTTTTATCCCTCTAATACTGAGTTTCAGAGACAAGGCAAAATGCTTCAGCGAGTAAAAATGATGTCATTTAAAAGAAAACCATAATTTTTGTTGATAAAATGAAATATTTTACCATGAATGCTAATTTCTGGAATTTTTATTCGCTAATACTGAAATTAGAACTTAAAGTCCAAAGCGTGGATTTTCACATGGAAAATTGTAGCTGACAAACGTATTTGGAAATATATTAATAATTTATTGTGCATAAAACATTTTTTAAATTCTGGATATAAGACAATGAAAATGACGTTCAATTTAGATTTCATAAGGGAAAAAAATCTATGTTTCAAAGTGAAATCATTTTTACTATTTTTTCATTTCGTAATACCAAGCATAGGAGCCTTTCAATTGGACAATCGATGACTCATTTCTTATCTTGATTATATGTTACTAATCATATATACGAATAGTTTAATTTTTCAATAATTTTAACAGTTGGAGTTAATGAAAATAGTATTTTGGTAACTTTAGGTTAAAATAATATTTGTTTTAAGAGTTAGACAGATGGAGACAATGTCAGATGGAGTTTTTACCGTAATTAATTCTGTAGGTTAATTTTAAATTTAATGTAACAGTTCTTTTTAAAATATTTTCTTTTGTCAAAATTTAACGGGCTTTGACTCACATTTTATTTTTAAATCAAAGCATTGTTTCTATTTTACACATGCAAAAAAATAAAAACTGCTATTGCCGAGATTAGACCACAACTAACTTAAAAGCAGCCATTTCCTCAAGAATTGCAAAATTTTTACCATTACCTATTCATAATAATTTCTACACGTTTTCGTCTTTCCATTTCCTTGACATCTTGATCAATATCTGGTGGTCGCCACATCTGCCTTTGACATTCTGGATCATCTGGATCAAACACTTCTGGACTTTTAGGTGCATCCTTCACTTCATTTTCTCTATTCGACATTCTGGACTTTTCCTACTAAAATCAATAAACACATTCTTTAAAAATTTGAACAAGTTTTTAAAAAGTATTGCATACAAAAAAGGGAAAAAAAGTGCAAGATCTACTTTCAACTTTCAGGGTAGGCAAGTTCCTTCTAAATGGGAAAACTGCAATAAACTGACCAGAAGAAATGGAAATAATATTTTTTTTTTATATACTTTACTACAAATGTTATAATTTCTATTTTTGAGATGTAGGTAAATGTATTTTATTATAGATAACCTTGTGTAAACTTAATTAAGCTTTTAAAAATTTAATTATGTAAGCTAAATTTATAATTACCGGTCTTTCACTAAAATCACTACACTTGACTAAACTAACACTTTTTATTATGCAAGTAGGGTAATTTTAACCAAAATTAGCTCATTTGACCCATTGAAAAGCCGTGCATCATGGAAAGTTATATGGTTACTGATGTGGGGAGCTCCCCACCAAACTCAGCTACTGAACATCAGAGGTGCGTTACTCTGTCTAGACAGATAAAGGAAATAATTAGCGCTAGCCACTGGCTACTAAATGAGAAAAAGTGGGTATTGAAAAAAATTTTGTCAGCAGCCACCTTATGGCCACTTTCCTACAAGGAGAATAAAATTTTCTCGCATTCATTAAGGATTCTACTTTTTTCTGTTTGAAATATGTTTTTATGAACATATTTATTTGGGCTATTCAATTTTAGATTAATACTAAAAGAAATTTTTTTTTAAATTTACTGTTTAGTACTTTTAAGTAAAAAAGTGGCCACTAGTTTAAAGAAAGTGGTCTCTTTTAAAATTAGTACCACTGGCTACAAATGAAATTTCCCAGTTTTGCCCTTTATAGAGACAGAGCCAACAGCAAGGCATTAATGCAGGGCCAAATTATGGTCATAGCCCACACACCTGTTAGAGGGTTAAAATATTTATTTTCAAACAGCTATTAAAAATTTCTAGATTTGCAGCCATTTTTTTTTCCATTATGTTTTTAGAGATTGTAGGGTCTGAACAGAGATTGGAGAGTGTTGATTGTAGGGAGCTGAGCCTCATAGTCTGACAAACAGGAATTAAGCTTTTGTTGACTTCTTGGAAGATTGAACAAATAAACAAAGTATAAAGGACAGAACACAAACTTTTGTTTTGTCATACAATGTTGCACTGTGTTAAAGAAAATGAAGAATGTCATAATGCCTTTAAATACTGTGTATTAAAATATTATTCTATTAAATAATACACAGTTAGTAGCTATGCTTACAACTGACTACAATATTATCAGTATTTTTGAATGGTAATCTTTCCCTTATTTAATTGCAGAAATTCTAGGAATCTAGAGGTCTGCGCAGGGTTCATAACTATCATGATATTTTCGAAAATATCCGATATTTTGATATATATCCGATATTTTCAATATGTATCTGATATTTTCAAAATAGTCAACTTACTGCTGATAATGAATATTTTCAAGCATAATATAAATTAGAAACTAAATCATATTGCAATTAACATAAAAACTTAAAGAATAGTATTCTAAAATGCATTTCTCTTTTCCTTTTTTTTCTTACTTAGAACAAAATTGAAAAAACAGATACAATTTGCTTTATACACCTATATATGTACATAAACTATAGGATTTGTATCAAGTATCGAGAAAGTTTAATATTTTATGAAATAAAATTTTAAATACAAAACTGAAGAATTTTAACAAATGTAAGCTTGTCTTATTTTTTATTCCCTAACCTGTAATACAATTTAGACTCAAACCAAAATCAGAAGATTCTTTTCTAATAATGCTATATATATAAATGATTATCTTAATTACAGTTTATCTTTTAACGTCTGTTCTGAATTAAGTGTCTCACGTAATTATTAGTTCAACATTTAAAAATAAAAGTTTCAAACATAAGCTTGGAAAAGATATTTGTTTTCTTCTTTGCCTAAAAAAGTCACTGCCAGAGACAAAAGTTCTTTATCTACAGAATGGTACAGTCAATAACAGTTAAAAATTTCATTTACCTTATTTTGGCTAAAAAATATATCAAAATTATCTTGCACATTGATATTTTAAAAATAAATATCAAATATACAAAATATCAAACATCTTGATATTTTGAAAATAAATATCAAGAATTTGAAAATATCAAAAATCCTGATATTTAAAAAATAAATATTGGATATACATCAAGATATATATTATGATATATAGATCCATTGATATATATCAACGGACCCTGGGTCTGCGTGCAAACCGAAATTTCCAGGTCCAGACCCGGCCCGACACGTACAAAAAAATTTATTGACCCAGTCAGGAATAAAAGCTAAAAGTTCGACCCGGTATAAAAGCTAAAATCTTGGCCCGAACTCAGCCCAGTCAGACCCGGCTGAATTTCTACAAAACAGACTTTTACGCCGATATGGTTAAAAATGACCAGGTATGAGACATTCTGATAAAAAATACTTCTATTAGCTTTTATTTCATGCTTATATTCTTCACTTATAAAAAAGGAACTTAGGCTGCAATATTTATTTTTTCAATAATTCTCTATTTGTATGTAAAGGTCTCATTTATCATTAATATCATTTATCCATATCCCATGGATTATCTGAAAAATGCTATATAGTAAATATTTCTAAAACAGAACTGCATAGAAGAGAAAAAAAAAATTGTTATAGAAAGATTCCATTCTTAGCATAGCAAGTATGTCTTCAGAAAAAAGTATGGCTGGCCCAGAAAAAGTGATGACCAGCCCTAGCCCAGTTCAAGTCTTCAGAAAAAAGTAATGTCAGGCTCTGGCTGGTATCATGCAGAAATCAAACGTCCATCCTCGATTTTGCATGACTTTATTTTCAAATGAAAATCTATGCAAAGCGATACAAACTTAGAGCTACAGACACCACTGCCTTCAGCAGCCAACTCTTATACTGGACATGCTATGCATGCTCCGGTCTGCATTTATATTTTTAAACAAAAGATCAGAGTAACCCAGGCACGAGATAATAACCTTAAATATTCTTCTCAGACCTCTTGTATCACATGCAATACGAAAGTTTCAGATTTTTTTTACAAAAGCTGGCAAAAACAATTTTGAAACCAGTTGTATCACATGTGAAAAACCTCTATTAAATTTTTCTTTAGCCGATACATGACAGTACCTCCCCACGATCGCAATTTTTAGAAGTGTTTTGGAAAGAAAACAGAATGTAGGCATGCCATCGAAGTAAGTTTTATTTTATTATTTAAATATAAATATTAAACTATTTTTAAGATATACATTTCATCAAATAATACAAATAAAATAGCTTTATAGTGAAATATAAAAAATTACAATCCTTGAAATTTGTATTACACATGATACGTTGGGTTCATGCTTTTTGAGTCAGTGTTGTTTTGGTTTTTGAGTTGTGTTTTTATGCAGATTTAAATATTATTAGAAACATTTCTGAGATATTAACTTAATTTGAGGTTTCAGTTTACACTTCCTAACTTTTTACTTAGTTTTTATTTATTTATTTATTTATTTTTTTTTTCCGGTACAATATTTGACAAGACAAAATCTTAGAGCTCATGAATCGCAATGATTCTGATTTAAGCTCTTTGTCAGATGAAGATCATTATCAGAGCTATCATGAAATTTGAAATGCTCAGTTTTAACTACTGTACATTGCACAGACTGCAATGCTTTTTTTTTTTTTTTTTCAACAAGTAATTGTTTCAAGGACTTCCATGAAAACAAAAAATGAATGTAATGTTGCCACAATACACTAATAAAATTTATTTTTCAGTCAGAATTTATGTGTTGGATATATAATATGATTTAAACTCAGAATAAAGTGATTAAATTAATTTTAGTTAAAACTTAAAAAAATTTCTATTATAGCATTTCATTCAGTCCTGATGTATCACATGCGATACATACCCCCTCGCCCCTACAAATTTTTACAAAAATTTTTAATTACAATTTTATGCTACATGAAGACCCAAGCAACTATTTGAACAATTTCGGGTAAGTACCAATCCTTAATTTTTATCTCTGGTCTGAGGAGGTTATATGTAAAATCTGTGTTGAATGAATTTATATATTTAAATGAAAATCTTTCCAAACAGCAGTGTTTGTCTTTTCCCTTTCAACACCATACCGCCCTCCACCCCAAAAAAAGAAAGGAAAACTTATGGGAAATGTTTTTATCTTCAAACTGATTATTTTACCCCTAAATCTCATCCTTTCTAAACCAAAAGTTTACTAAAACAACAGGTAAAAGTTTAATTTAAGATATTAAAATTTTAGAGCAATAAGGCAAAAATAAGTTTATGTTTTAAATGTAAATAACAATGTGCAATGTTAACCCTACAGCGTTTTTTTTTTTTTTTTTTTTTTTTTTTGTAAAAGCAAAATTTGTCAAAAGTGACTTTTGAAAATGGATTTTTTTGAAAGGTTAATATTCGTATTTTTTTAGACCGAAGTATTTTTAAAGCTAAATGTACGTTCATTAAACATGTGCGATTTTTTTTTTTAGTATTTCGATTAAAAATTTTGGAAGCAGAACGTTAAAAATTGCAAAAAAAAAAGGGGGGGGGGTAGGGGGGGCAGAAAGGAACGTTTTTTAAAGGGTTAATTATTGGTATTTTTATAAAACCGAAGACGGCTTTTAAAAATAAATAAATAAATAAATAAATTATATATATATATATATATATATATATATATATATATATATATATATATATATATATATATATATATATATAGTATATATATATGTTTGTTATGTTTGGTTTGTTCGTATTTTGATTTCCGAAGCAAGTACGAATTTTAAACATGGCACAAAAAAGCAGCGTGACTTTCTGAAACGAATTTTCTTTCAATGGGTTAATATTCATATTTTTTTAAAACGGATTGCAGACTTCGAAGTCGGAATGAACGTAGGGTTGGTATTTTAAGTTTTTCATATCTTGATTAGAAATGCAGATTCGGATTTTTAAAGATTGCAGAAATCGCGAAAATCGGTAAAGTGAATTTTTTTAGTGCGGAAACGAACGGCTTAAAA
Source organism: Maratus speciosus (assembly GCA_963932465.1). NCBI lineage: Eukaryota > Metazoa > Arthropoda > Arachnida > Araneae > Salticidae > Maratus > Maratus speciosus. The sequence goes on from OZ010792.1 coordinate 575,368,585, forward strand.
AGGTTAACAATATTTTTTTTTTTTTTTTCCCAAGCCGAAGACTTCATCGTAAACGAAACTGAATGTAGATGTGGTTTGGTTTGTTTGAATTTTCATTTAGATAGCCGATGCACAATTTTAAAAATTGCAGAAAAAAGGAATTTCCAAAAGTGAGTTTTGCAAAAGAATTTTTTTTTTCGAAGGATTAATATCCATATTTTTCGAAACGGATATCTCACACTTTGCTTTTTCTCTGTGTAGCCGCTTCGGAAAACTCCGAATTGAGCATGGGTGGGCGCATTTGCCGATTTGCGAAAAAAAGGAGGAAAAAAAAAAGAATGCTCTTTCCACGAGTTTTTTATAAATATCGAGGCTAATTATCAAAAAATGAAAAATCCGAGCTTCAGATGCATCAGGACTTGCCGTGGTCTATCATCAACCAAATTTTCAGACTCCTACGTGCAGTAGATTTCGCTACCCCTCACACACAGACACACACAAACATATTTCTTTTATTAGTATAGACTACAGCTTAGAGGTCTGGCGCGGTCCATGCAAAAATCAATGAAATTATACACGAAATTCGGCCCGGTCAGGCCAATAAACAGGGCCGAAACTAGCATTTTTTTGCACCCGGGGCAAACATGGATTTTTGCGCGCCCCACCCCCTCCTCCGCAAAATATATTTACATTAGAGAATTTTACTAATTTTTAGCCGACTTATTTTAAAATTTAAAATATGTAATCATAAAATATGTAACACTGAACTATGTAATCTGCTTTGTCAAATATTGATTCATTGAAATCTTGAAAACGGAATCTAAAACAATTCCACTTTATACAGGATCCTTATGCCATATCATCCTTAGATTCTTCAATGCTTTGGCATATCCCAGACAGGACGAATTTAACAATACCGTGCTAAACATAGACGTGAGAAAAATCGACAAACAAAATCTACATTTGGCGCCCCTTCGTTCTGGCGCCCGGGGCACATGCCCTCTCTGCCGCCCACCTCTTAGTTTCGGTCCTGACCGTAGGAAAAATTTCATTTTGCCGGACCCGTGCAGACCTCTACTACATCACCCCCTCTCCCTCCCCATCTACTCGAATCATCCAAACTGACATTGATTTAATATACATAACACCATTTCCGTAAATGTCTTAGTATATAATGTATACATTTTTTTTCCACCTTTCTTTGAATGTGAGTCACAATTTCATTTTTCCATTTATGCAGGGGTAAAATATAATGAGCAAATTTTTGTTGTGCAAACATTGACAAAGCACACAGAATGATTTTACGGCAGACGGAAATAATTTTCTGCGATTACGAGATGGAAAATATATACTATCGACGATATTCTGATGCAAATGTCGTTTTTTCATGCAAATGAGTTGCACAATTATACATCGAGCTTAAAATGACGTTTCTTGCGCGAACATTGAATTTACTCTAGCAGCTTTCTAAAGTACCGGAAATTTGCAAAAAAATCATTCATTATCTGGTTTTTTGCATAGTGACTTCATGATGCGAACTTGTGTTTTTCCATGTCAAAAGCTTTTATTGCAAAATTTGCTGCAAAAAGAAACTTGAAAGTTTTTTAACCCTAAAGCTTAATGAATGAGAACTGTAAAATAAATCTTAAGTTTAGTAATTTAAAATTTATTCTGTATTCACATGTCTGAATTTTTTGGTCCTATCTATTTTATATCTTAATTCTTTTAAACGTCTCAAAAATCTTTTTTTTTTTTTTTTTTTCCCAACGTAAATAATAATCAAATTCGCTGATAGTCAGTTAAAAGAAATGCGTTCCAATTTTTGAGAATTTGATTCTTTACATTGTTTCAGCCTATAAAGTATAAACATATAAACTCGACACATGTTCTTCATAAACCAACCATCTTTTTCACAAAGCATACAATCATTCTATCAAAAACGTTTCCCCATAATTCATCAGACTTTCATTGAGCAATCCACAAAAATTACATTTAATTTAGAACATCTGTTATGCCCACTAATTATTGAGGCAACTATTTATTATCCTATTTTAACTAAGTTTATTCCCACAAACCCTAAAAATTTTTAATCGTACAACACAATTGGACAAATAATCATACGTTATACATTAAAATTAGAGTAACTGATTAAAGTTAACTTCAATTAAAACACACACAATACTCACAAATATCTACTTTTGCACACATATTTATATTTTCCATTTATTTTATCTTATTTACTCGTATTTATTTTTACAGCTTTTTAAGTTCTTCTCTTCAACAACGATTTTAGCTGTACCATCGAATATAAAGACATCTTTATGTAGTATTAAGTCATTTTTCCCGTTAACAGAGTATATATAGATAAAAACCAAACGGCATAAATTGAAAATATGTTGAAATTTATATAGCAAGAAAAAAGTGCAGTGACCTGTTTTTGTAACAAACCCTAGTACTTGTTCACCAGAACCCACGCCCTTGGCTGTATTCCAAATACATGAAAATGACCCTAGTAACCCTATTACCAATAATAACTAGATCTTAATTATAAGGCTGGATCTCTGTGAATTCCTAGAACTCAGTAGTGTTTATCGATTCTAACTTTGGAATTTCCCAAAAACTTTCTCAGAACAGCAATAAAAAAGGGTGTTTATGAAAAGTAAATTACAAAGCGAGTTTTATTTCTACAGCAAAAATCTTATTAAATTCGTTGATAACTGGCAGATTGCTTTTCTTTAAATGAACATGAAAGGGCGATTCCGTGGAGAGTGTCACACACGTAACGCAGGCTTTAATTTGCATTTATTCAATTATTTATTAAATTTTAATATTAATTCTGATTTTAAGTGATACGGTAAATAAGTTATTAGCATATTTTTAAATTTAAATGTGTGGCAATAAAACTCACAGAAGTATATCATTTAATTTCATTACTCAAAATGTGCTTTTTTTCTACTTCAGAAAAAAAGCACATTTTGAGTATGAAATTAAATGATATACTTCTGTGAGTTTTACTTACACACATTTAAACTATAAAATATGTTAATAACTTATTTACCATATCACCTAAAATCAAAATTAACATTAAAATTTAATAAATAATTGAATAAATGCAAATTAAAGCCTGCGTTACGTGTGTGACTCTCCGCATGGAATCGCCCGAAAGATTAATAAAGAGAAAACATTATTTGGAAGTTAAATAGAATACGAAGAAAAAACGAGATGAACTTTTAATTTAAAACCCCTTTCAAAAAATCGAAAAAAATCACCAGTCGAACAGGGTATTTGAAAATTCGGAATACAAAAAATTCGGGAGCAGCAGGGAAATGTTTATAAAAGGAGGGGGGGGGGGGTACGTTTTCAGAATGAAACAACGTAAACTATATCTACTTCCACTTCATAATTACATCAAAAAGATATATTTATGAAAAGCAATACAACACCATACTGTGCTAAAAACAGTGTTGAATACAGGGGGTGGCCCGGGGCGGACATCCCTCCCCCATTCAAATGTCCTTCTGGAAGGTTAGAGATTTTATGCTTTTTAATGGAGAAAAGTGCAATTTTCCCACCTGATTTCTAAAATATCCTCCTCCCCGGAGCTACAGAAATCCCCCCCGGAGAAAATAGTCTGAATTCAACACTGGCTAAAAAATTTTACGTGTCACAAAAAATTCTGAAAATTATTAATTAAATTACCTTTAACTATCTACAAACGATGGATTATCAAATACTATTACAAAATAAATGTAATATAGAAACCACGATAGGTAGTACTATTTCATACAAAATCTACCTAAAAAATTTTCGCCTTTTTTAAATAGATATCATTGGCATGCAGGAAAATTATTACCAAACATACATTAAAAGTATGCGACAGAAAAGTACGATAAAATAAATAAAATACTGAAAATAAATACATGCTAGACATGTTTGCTAATAAAATGGCGATGTGTGATGAGTTACATATACCAATATGAGTTACTACATTTCATAATGATTTCTCTGCATTTAATATTATTATTATTTTGATAACGCAGATTCGTTAATTTGGGTTCCCGTTAAGATAACATACTGTTTACAGGTATCCCCAGTAATGCGACAATTGTTAGAATCTTTATTTGCATTTTTCCCATAGCAGGACTTTTCAGGATTTGCCATTTTCCAAAGGAAATATTTAAATGTCCCTCTCAGATATAAAAACGAAATTTGCATGCAATCATATACTTAAAAAAAGACTTTTGAAATACTATTTGTTATGGTATAAAAAGACCACTTTTTAAACAATGTCGTTAGTATATATATATATATATACAGGGTGTCCGGTCTCAACGGTGTCCAATGGCTAATTCCTAAACCGTTAGTCATAGACATATAGTTCCAATTACAAAAATGTTTTAAATCAGGTAAAGAAATATTTTAAAAACGATTTGGGTCAATAAAAATATTTCTTAAAAAATTACGAAATTTAAATTTTTATACGGTCCCCCGGTCCTATAAGTTATATTTAGTGAAATTTTCCTTTTACACTGACAAGTAATACAAAAAAAGTCCCGTTATTCTACGATTAAAACTGACCGAGTAATAGCTATTTAAAGTTGGAGCATATTTTTTGCTGCAAATTGGGGGTCATTCACAAATTTAGTCGAAATATAATTTCGTCAGATATAAAAATTGTTTGGGAGTAAAATTAACATTGCAATATAAATTTGAAATCTTTAATCATTCTGGCATATTAATGGAAAATATACAATTTGTAATAAACATTTAACAAGAAAGAAAAAACAGAATTTTTGTTAAATAAAATGATTCTAAATTAACAGCCTCAATTCTTTACAAAATGATACGTATTTTAAAATATATTATTAGATTGCACAAGCCTGCAAAAGTTGGGTTATGTCATGTTTTTTAGCTTTTGATAATTGATTCTTATATATTCTGTACCGCTGAATCCGAAATTGACCTTCATTTTTAACTATCATATCAGGATTTTTCGCAAATTGCAAATTTCAAAGTTAAGAAGTTCAATGTTAAAATTGAATTTCCTCCCCATCTCATTGGACCACTCAGCTGTTTAGCTGTAAGAATCCCAGGATAAGCAAAAATATCGAATAAAATTTTTAATAAAATAAAATAAAAATGTTTTACATATGTTTTATAGTATGAGATTTTCGCTATATTTTAACTTACACATTTGCGATTTGCAAAAAAATTCTAACCTGATGGTTAAAAATGAAGGTCATTTTCAGATTCACTGATAAAAAGTGCGTAAAAATCAATTATCAAAAGTTAAAAAACACAACCATCTCCTCTATTCGATTTTTGTTATTCTTTAAATTTGAAAATTTATGATTTGCGAAATATCCTGACATGATGGTTAAAAATTAAAGTAATTTTCGGATTCAGTGCTAAAAAATACATAAAACTTAAAAAAAAAAAACCAACAATCGCAGTCTTGTATTATCTATTCTAAAACCTTTTTCTTCAACTTCTTGGCGGTAATCTATCCGAAATTTTTTGTGTTATCCTGTAAAATAAGTATAAATGGTAACCACCGAAAATCTTAATAATATTAGATTGTTACTGGATTTGCACCAGTATGTAAAATGCAATCTCGATCGGATATTTAAAAATGGGTTAAAATTCGAGTACAAATTTTGAACTGGAAAAACATACATACGATTGTTGAAGTAACAAAAAAATTTATAAAAAAAACACAATTTTTGTTAAAAGAAATCATAAGAGAAACAGTCAAATCCTGACAAAATAAAACATATGTTATTTTAGCCAATTTGAGACTTAATCATAATACTTGTAGGATTTTTTTTCAAAGCGCAGATACACATGAAGTAAGATCTTCGAATACTTTAAACACTTGGTATAGGATCCCTCAAAGCCAAGCCGAACTCATTTGTTTTCAGAGTAGAAAAGTGGCATAAGTCATGCATTTTTAAAGTTTCATAACTCGCTCAATTTTAGCGTTATATGAATGGGACTTTTTTTGTCTTACTTGTCAGTTTAATAGGAAAAAATTACTAAATATAACTTATAGGACCGGGGGACCGTATAAAAATTTAAATTTCGTAATTTTTTAAGAAATGTTTTTATTGACCCAAATCGCTTTTAAAATGTTTCTTTACCTGATTTAAAACATTTTTGTAATTGGAACTATATGTCTATGACTAACGGTTTAGGAATTAGCCATTGGACACCGTTGAGACCGGACACCCTGTATAATATTTAATAAAAATTGCATAATTTTCAAGGATTTCTTTTTTATAAGGGAAATAAATATGCAAACTGAACAACGGGTTGAAGAAATATTAAAAAAAAATTTACATTTTTTTAAAAAAATCAATATTTCCATTCATAAAATGAACATACATTTCAGCAAAAATTTTCTCTTCAAAATGTATCAAAATAAAATACAGTAAAACCTGACAAAACAAATCTGTATTAAAAGAGAATCATAAAACAGAAAAATTCCATATTCTCAGCACAAAAAAAAAAAAAAAAAAAAAAAAAAAAAAAAAAATTACAATAGATGGTGTATCTGCTGAAACGGAATTCACCTGCGTCTCCTTTCGACCTCAGCAGGTTTTATTAAAAGTTTGATACCGAATAAATTTTAGGAATGTCAAAAAATCGCCGAGAAACGCAAAAAAAGGTACAAATCGCTATAAATTTAAAAATCGAGGAGGACAAAATTTACCATATTAAACAACAAGTTACCATATTAAACAACAAGTTTGAAACCCAATTCCTTTTATGAATGTTTAAAAAAATCGCCGCAAGACGCGAAAAAACTCTTAATCGAGAAAAAACGCTGTACGATTTTCAAACAAACTTTATCGAAAAGAGGACAACATTGACTGATTTGGGCTAAAGATTAAAACCAGATTCTTTTTACTAATGGGGAAAAATCGCCACTAAACACTAAATAAAAAACCGCTAAAATCTTAATAAATTCAAAAATCGGATTAAAAATTGCTAAAAGATCAAGAATCTCGGAAAGCAAAATAAATTATAATAGGCTAAAAGTTTGAAACCAAATTCCTTTGACGAAATTCAAAGAAGCGCCGCAGAAAGCGAAAAACTCTACAAATTCAAAAATAGAAGTGTACAAAATTTACTAATACGTATTAGACTAAAAGTTTGAAACCAAATTCCTTTTAGGAATGTGTAAAGGAAAAAAAAAAAATCGTCGCAAAAAGCGAAAAAAGCAGCAAAATATCACACAAAATAGCAAAAAAATTCAAAAATTGCGGCGTACAAAATTTACTATAGTAAGGCTAATGGGATTATTTTTACTAATGTCAAAAAATCGTATAAAAATTGAGAAATATTCAAAAACCGATGCACAAATTCCGAATAAACTTTACTGAAAAGAAAACAAAATTTACTATATTGATCTAACAGACTGAAACCGCATTCCTTTTACTAATGTGGAAAAATCATCACAAAACGTGGAAAAACGCTACAAATCGTATATAAAATCTCATTTAAAAAAAAAAAAAAAAAAATCGGGTTTCGAAGTGTATAACTGCATACATAGAGGCACCTCCCTTCCAAATTTTGTAGCTCTGCATGCAGCGGTCTCTTCAAAACACAGATGGCATACACACACTAACTTCAATCTTTATTAGCACCCCACCCCCGATATGCTATTTCTTTCAGGCAACAATTATAGTGTCGCCACTAAAAAATAACGTTACATTTAACCATAAGCCACCCGTAAAATGAAGCAGGACTATCACTTTACGGTTAAATAAAGATAATCTAGTGCAGTTTTTTAAACTTCTTAAACAACGTACATTTTCAATTTTTACACTGTCGTATAGAGGGAAAAAAGTACTTTTAAATGCAATTTGTTTGAAAACTGCATCTCAATTTATTTTTGAGATAATTTTTTTTTTAAGTTTTTAATGCCATTTTTGCAATGGTGGCAACTGAAGTATTCCATTTCTGTAAATCACAGACGGTGAAAATAGTAGATTACTATATCTTTTTGTTGTCAGTTTCTCATAACTGAAATTAAAAAAAAAAAAATTAATTAAAATACGTGCTATGCCAAGGATAACGTCAGCTATAAAAATGTATTTTTTAAAATATTTGAGTGACTTATTTTCTTCGCACTTACTTAATTCCTATCAAAAAGCTGAAAGAATGCAATTTTATTAATTTGTAGTCTATAACATTTTCCGAATTTTGAAAAAATATAAATGAGTGATTTCTGATAAAACATGGAACTATCATAAACTATATTTAATTTTCAGTATCCATTTTTATTAATGTTACAAAAACAAATGCTGGCATATGAATCATTAGATACCAGATTTTTTTTTGTCGAGGTTCTTGAATGACGACATCGCTTTTTGCTAGGTTTGTGTATTATTCAGCAATAGTGACGCCCTATGCATACTTTTCTACAGATATTTAAGACTGGATCGTATATGTGGAATTCTTCAGCGGATAAAAATGGCATTTTATATAAAATAAAAGCGTGTATTTTAATCCTTAAAAATGAAATATGTTTTGTACTATCTATATTAATTTATAATTTTTTTTTTTTCATCGGGTACTACACTAAATTCTGAAAAAGCAGAATTCCTGCCTTCTAGTTATTATAGATTTTCAGATTAACTGCTGAGGAGCTAGACGTCCTACCGTTTGAATCCTAAAAATATTAATCATTATTTATTATTTAACAATCTAGACCAGAAACTTCCCAAACGGAAAAGCAAGTTTTTATTGCCAGAAAACGCTCAAAATTCGAAGTATCATAAATCGATAAGCTTTGGCTGTAAAATATGGAAGCCTGCTTTGTTAAAAATAAAATTTACAGTTAAATAGAAAATAAACTTGTGAAAAACTGCAGACCCAGATATCGACCGGAGTAGCTCAGTGGTTAAAGCAGCAGTCTTGTATACTGTGGTCCCGGGTTCGATTCCTGGCTCTGGCTAATTTTTCACTCCAGTTGGGTTTATTGTATTTATTGTATGTATGTCTGTATAATATTTATATATACCTTTAACTGTTGAATGCAGGCGTTATTTATGTGTGAATGTGTGTTTTAATATATATATATTGTAGTATGTGTGTTTATTCAGAGTTTCCCCCAGACAGTTTCAGGAGGGTGCTGCACCCTGCCCTCCCTTAGGTTTACAAGATAGCACACCTCTTGCCCCTCATTAAAAAAATTAGCTCCCTTGTTGCCCCCACCTGAAAAAAGTGCCTTTACTCCTTTGTTTATAAAAAAAATTTACTTCCATAGTAAAAATTGACTCGTTCCTTTCTTTAAAATAGTATTCTGTCTATTAAATATTAAAAAGTAGTTTTAAAAATCAAAAGAATACCTTTAAAAATTTCAAGAAATGCCCTTAAGAATCCAAAACATGCCCTTCGGAATCCAAAAGTGCCCTTTTCCCACAAGCAGCACCCTGCCCTTTTTTAAACCTGTGGGAAACTCTGGTTTATTATTAGAAAATAAACTTCTTTATTCCTATTATCAGTTTATAAATCAACAATGTAGTTGATTAGTTTAAAAAAATTCTATAATTTTTTTTTATGATAATTTTTTATTTGGAAATTTAAATCAGGTTTTTACATAGAAATTCTTCATCGCAAATTTCTGAAACTGTATTTTCTTATTTTAGGTCAAGGTTATTCTTTAGAACACATAACGGGATCTTTTAAAACTCCAGTCTCCTGGTAAAACACGCAACCTTGAATCTCGAAACATCGCCTGAACACACGGAATTTTTCTATGTAAGTGTAAAGGAAAATAAGAGCAATATTATAAATTATCAGAACCGACCATTTCAGAGAGGAGAAGGAAGGAAAAAGTTAGCCGGGAAACTAAAAATTAGAGGGGGTCAAATAATCATTTAAACTAATTTTTATGTGATCGAAGAATAATCAATTAACAATGTTAACAATACTGTAAAAATCGGTAATTTCTATAATCCAAAATTTTCGACAGTTTATCATTGACATATACCGATAGAATCCACATTTTGATGTATCAATACTTCTTAAAATTAATATTACTCTAAAGAAAGTCGTCGTCATTTACTGATAGATCAATTTTTCGAATCCGATTTATAAAATTTTCAAGAAAGGAATTTTTTTCACAAGTGGTTATCTTTAAAAATGCTTTCAGATCCAAACATTTTTCTTAACAAGCGAAAGTAAATAGATTTTATTCCTCTTAACCCATTTGTGCCTGAATTTTTGTTTTCTCAAATTTTTTGGTAAAATCACTTTAAAATGTTGAAAAATGAACTGGAAAAATACTAAAAAAAATTAAGCTTAATTTTTTTTGTATTTGATAAAATGTAAAAGAACTAAATATGAGTATTTCTAATAGAATAATATGCATAATTACATATTTTGCCTATATTTATATTTAAAATGATTTTAAATTGTATATTATGTACTATAATTAGTATTTTAATGAACTACAAAAAAAAATATATTTATTTCTTTGCAGAGACTAATAACGTTATAACTATTATTAATAATAAAATAAGAGTAATCGTACTGCAGACTTAATAACAATTTATTTCATAAATATCTTCGAAAGGAGATTGCATAACTGTCTCCTAAATTTCTAACAAAAATATGTGCCCATTTGTGCCTAGAACCCTATATTTTGTACATTACAAAAATGCATAAAAAATAGACTTGAACATTTAATTTCGCAATTTAAAAAAATACGTATTTCAAAAACATCTACAAGCTAAGATTATAACTTGCGATTTTGCATCCTTGATTTAAAAACATACAAATAAACTTACTTTTTACATTTCGCCCTCTGGAAAAATTAAAAATCTATAAACACCGAAAACAGCCTTAATTTAAGCAAATAAATATCCACCTTGTGCTATCTCTCGGTTATAGATAAAGACATTTATAAATAATGATTTCATGCAATTTTCATGTTATAAAGAAAAAGAAAATTATACAAATACATTAAAATTTGAAACGTCCCAAAAATGGGACGCTAGGCATAAATGGGTTAAAAAGATAAATAATACTAGCTAATGCTAGAGGTCTGCATAGGTAAGGCTGGCAAAGTAAAAGCAAATTTTCAAACGGGACGGCAGAATAAAGACAATTTTTTTTTACGGGCCAGCCGGTTGCAATTTAAATTTGAATGTTCTTTAAAATTAATGTATTTTAATGTCAGCACATGTGAAATGCAAAATAAGTGAAAATTACGTTAATTTATCGAATTTATCAGTAAATGTCTGGAGGATTAAAATTGATATTTCTGGTAAACGAATCATTACCTGCATCATGAAAGCCCTTCGTCTTTTTCACACAGAAATCGTAAGTTATTAGAAAACATTTCTATTTGGCGATGAAAATTTATAGGGATTTAAGGGGACAGTTTACCTTTTCAACAATTTTGTTTATTTAAAAAATATATGGTTCAAATGGTGAACTCACTGCATTTCAATGTTACACTAAAAATAGATTTTGAAAAAGAAAAAAAATTAACCGCATATTTAATTTTAAAAAGTTTATACAAATTTGATTTTTTTAAAAAATCCCTACTACTTTTTTAACCCTTTGCACTCCGTTGTCGCCGCTGCGGCGACATTGTAAGGTAAGCGAAAAACTCCATTGTCGCCGCTGCGGCGACATCAGCTAAACTTGATAATTTTGTTTTTGGCACCAGTAATAAAAGAAAATAAAATTTGCCTGATTTAATCAGAGCATTTTTTAAATTGTGTACTTGAAGGAAACTTCTTTTAAATAAGTGGTGCCGATCGAATAAAATATTTGTGTAACGACGCGGAGTAGGTGGTAGTCCACAGTCAAAATGACGCGGAGTCAATTTCTGGTAGCCCATACTCAAAATAACGCGGAGTGCAAAGGGTTAAATATTGATATTTTTGTTTGTTTTTTAAGATTCTTAAATGTGTTAGTAATGTAATTACACAAGACTACGTATGGATTTTAAGATACACCTAATATTACATTTAATATTTTTTTTTTACTGATACTAGGGGGCTCTGCCCCCTACGAGCTACGCTCGTCAACCCCCGTTCAGACACCGCAGACTCTAACAGCACGATAATTTGATCGGCTTTTGCAAGATTTCGGAAGACTGAATTATAATTTGAATCTGAGAATTATAATCTGACGTAATTTTCACCAAACTTTTCTTTTCCTTTTTAATATTCACGTAAAAATATTTTGTTAGAAATTAAATATTATGATCATCTTACAATATCAAATAAATGTCTCGAGCAATTTTTAAATTTAAACTGTTTTGCAATATTATTTTTTGTTCATTTTATATAATAAGTGTAATGTGACGTAAATGTGACGTAAATTCTCCTATTTAAGACTTCTAACGCATGATGAATTTATTATCTTACAATATTCTGTCTCTTTTAAAATTCACGTGTAATTATAGTTTTTATGACGTAATTTTCAATGAGTTCCTGCTTTTTATATTTTCTGTTTATAGTACTCACGTGTAAAATAAATTTTTAATTTGAAGTAAACATTATTGTTTGCGCTGTTTATACAACTTGGCAACAGTTTAAATTAATAACATTTTCTAAAATTTGTAAAAAATATCTCTCGAAATGCTGAAAATTTGAAATTAAAATTGAAATAAAACCTCAAAAAATGAGTCAAATAAGAAAAGTAAATGCAATCTGCACATCGGGAACTTATAACGTATAAAATGATCTAAAAATGAGTAAATTCTCATGTATAGTTTTTGCTCCAATAAAACTTTTTTAATGGAACGATTTTGTCCAACTTTAGCATTAAATATCTCTTAAAATATTTCTTCGACTTGAAAGCTGTCTGCATCAGCGTGTTTATCAAACATTTCTCTATAATGCCACCGATTTTCATATTTTTGTACGCAACAGTTTTTTTAATATTAACGATGGAAGGCCATGCTTAAACATTCAAATATGATGTGGATCTACCCGGAATATCTACGCAGATGTTCACTGGTCCATTTCCAAATCAAAACTTTTTTTTATATATAGAAGGATATATAGAGTGTAAAACGATAAAATCTAACACATCTTCATATACTTTTATTTTTTTTAAAATAACAAAAAACCTGAAAGCTAATTAAATGCGCATATTTATCACATATATAATACAAAACATGTACAAAAAAGTTTAAATATCTGTCTGAAATACAAAAAAAGGCCTTAGCATTTTTAAAACAGGAAAATGGAGAAAAAGCCATTTAAAGTTTTAATTTGTGTGTGTCATTGCGTTGGGTGTATTAACAAAATTTACAATATCTCGCGATATAATTGCGGTATGGATAAAAATGAGGTGCAAAAATATTCACAATTAAACAGGCTTTCATTTAATATTCTCCCCTTAAACTAAATAATAGTTAAAATGCAGCTTCTATTATAGTTTTAGATTTTTATAAAATGTAGCAAAATGGTTTTGTCAAAACTTACAACAAAAGTAACCGAAAAAAAAATTATTTTAATTTTCTCATTATACTACGAGTTCTGAGATTTAAGGGAATATGAATCATAGGAATCGTAGGTAAAATGCTTCAATATCATGTATGAAAATGCACGTTTTATTTTTTAAATGACTGCTTTCAATGACGGAAATTTGTCACTTAGTACCTTTAATAGTTTCAATGCTTGGTTTATCTGTAAAAATCAAAACAATTCACCTTTGTGATATACTCTTATTTTAGTCTAGAATGCAAATAAAAGTGAAAAGTTTATTTCTTTTACGCAATCATGGTAATAAGTTTCATTTTTATGGATGAAGTTGCCTCAATATCTTTACACACGTCAAACGTCATTTTCAACGATAAGGCTACTAAATAGGATATTTATATTTAGTGTAGGGATGCACCGAATATTCGTTAACTATTCGGTAATGTTACCGAATATTCGGTTTGGCCGAATATCAAACTATTCGGCATGCCGAATATTCGGTTTGGCCGAATATCGAAGTATTCGGCTGAACCGAATACTTAAAAAAACTTTTAAACATTTTTAAAAACCTTATACAACTTCTACGTTTAACAGTCAAGTTATAAAGGTATTCAGAATAATTAGAAACAGAATCATATTTAAATAAAAGAGAATGTTTTTACATTATTTATTTTCTGTTTGTTAAGTATTATTTAAGAAAATTAACCAATCACGAGGATTTTCAAAGGAATTAATTATGTACAAATGCAAGTTCCTGAACATTGTCCAGTAAATAATCTGTTTCTTGCTAAGATTTTAAGAACAACGTTTGCAACCTCTGAAAATGATTGCCCACTCCAGACACTTTTAACTTACTAATGACTTAGTGCATTTAAAAACTTCCTTGCTTAATCAAAGGGTATGGAACAGTTATTCAGAGTTGTATAATATAGACGCACACGCGCACGCCGTGCGCGCAAAATTTTCCGCAAAATTCAGAACTTTGCGGAAAATATTTTAGGGGAAAAAAAAACTTAATTTTTGTTTCTGTAACTTAAAAAAAAATAAATACCGAAAAATTAAAAATATTCCCTAATTTTACGCACGATTTATCTATTGTTTGCTATGTGCGACTCTGGTCCGAATTTTCCGAAAATTTAAGGCATTCGGTTCCGAAAATTAAAAAAAAATCGGCCATCAGTCCGAAAATTCAGACACTAAAAAAATATCACTAAACAATATTGCGATTTCAGCAAATAATCGCCGAACAAAAACCAATTTCGTCAATCGTTCGCAGAAAAAAATCACCAATTTCGTCAAAGCATCGCGAAAAAGAAACGCGAATTTCGTCAAAGGACCGCGGGAAAAACGCGAATCTCTTCAAAGGATCGGGAAAAAAAAAAAAAGATAATTTCGTCAAAGAATCACAGAAAAAACGCAAATTTCGACAAATGAGCGCAGGAAAAAAACGAATTTTATAAAAGCGCAGCGGAAAAAGCCCTAATTTTGTCAAAGGATCGCGAAAAAAAAGACCGCAAATTTCCTAAAAGAATAGCGAAAAAAAAAACTAATTTCGTCAAAGGATCGCGAAAAAAAGTAATTTCGTCAAAGAATCTCAGAAAAAACGCAAATTTCGTCAAAAGAGCGCAGGAAAAAAAAACGAATTTCGTAAAAGCATAGCGGAAAAAGCGCCAATTTTATTAAAAGATCGTGAAAAACACGCGAAATTTGTCAAAGGATCGCAAAAAACACGCGAATTTCGTCAAAGGATCGAGAAAAAACCGCGATTTACGTCAAAAGATCACGAAAAAAACCGCGATTTTCGTCAAAAGATCGCGAAAAAACGCAAAATTCGCCTAAAGATCGCAGAAAAAATGGGAATTTTGTTAAAGGATCACAGAAAAAACGGGAATTTCGTCAAAGGATCGCGGAAAAAACGAGAATTTTGTCAAATTATCGTGGAAAAAAACGAGAATTTCGTCAAAGGGCCGCGGTAAAAACTCGTTGGATTCTTTAATGATGATATCTATGAATGAACCTCTCCCTATAAAATGTGATTCAGTTGTTTCAGAAGCAAT
Source organism: Maratus speciosus (assembly GCA_963932465.1). Lineage (NCBI taxonomy): Eukaryota > Metazoa > Arthropoda > Arachnida > Araneae > Salticidae > Maratus > Maratus speciosus. Next base: position 575,384,075 of record OZ010792.1, read on the forward strand.
GCCAGATTATTTCTGTTAACAGAGTGACTGGCATTTTGTGTGAAGAGGTCACAATATTATGGATTGGGCTGCTTCTAAATGCATTGACAAAAGAATTGATAAGAATTCACCATTTCTTATCATGGATTTTTAGCTTTATTTTTTTAGCAAAACAATTATTATTTAATTAATATCAATTTATTTTTAATGTAAAATGGTAATTATTTTAAAGCTACTATTTTTAATTCATGCTGTCAAAATAATGTAACACGTTATTTTATTAAACATTAAATTAATTTGCAGAATTTTTTTTTACTCAATATTTGTGTGCGCAGAAAGTTTTTGGTTTTATACAAGTCTGCAGTTATTCTTGCTAAGTTGCCACCATATAAAATTTAAATAGATTGTATTATTTATTTACTTTTACTTTTTCCTGGCAAACAAATAATATATGATCCTGTACAAATTTTCTTCCAATTTTTAACAATTTCTCTTTGATTTTAAAATGTATGTTTTAGAATTTAAGAAAATTTTATTCATTTGTTTTAATTCCCAGAAGAAGCCATGAAATTTAAAATTTTATTAATTAAAAATTTTTTATAACTATCCTCTTCTTAAATAACTCAAAGCAGATTTTTTTCAGCATAAAGTTTACTTGAAAAAAGCTCTTGTTTATCAGAAAAAATGTTTGTTTTAAATATTATATAAAATTGTTTTAAAATTTAAATTGTAATGCCTTTAAACTTTGAAACATAAAAGTATTCGACAAGTCGAATATTCGGTGTTCGGCCGAATAGTCAAATATTCGGTATTCGACCTGGCAGTTACTATTAGGCTAGCCGAATATTCGGTATTCGGTTCGTCTGTTGGCCGAATATTCGGCATTCGGCCAAAATCACTATTCGGTGCATCCCTAATTTAGTGTATATTAGTGATATAGTGTATTTAGAAGCTCTAATGTAAGCGCTACGTCTTTCTATTTTGAGGGTTGCTGAGTATATTATTATTATCATGTCCGTAGGAATGGTGATATTACTGCTGGTATAAGATAAAGATGGACACTCTAATATTATGGTAATACAAATACTTATAAGTTGTTAAATACACAATATTTTTAAACTCTTTTATAACTTGTGTTTTGTATGTAAAGATTTTTCACTCACTTCCTGATGGGCTAGCATTATAAAAATTGTGTACACAGGTGTGTTTCCGATGACAATACAACATTTTAATATTTTTAGAACTTAATTGTACGTCAATAAACTAATTTTCAGGCATTTTTCCATTAGCTGGCCGCAAGTGATAAATTGCAAAATATTCCTTATGGTTATAACTTGTTTATGAGTTACAGAAACAACGGAGTTAATAATGCGCCAAAACACTCAGCAAAATAAGACAACTGGCTGTGAAATTGCAATAATGAAATATTTTAAACACTAAAAAGGTAGAAAATATAAAAATTTAAACAGTGTATTAATTTTTTAAAATTGTTTTATCATTTAATAGTTTCATATATTAATTAATTTGTGATCATACACTGAGAAAACAATTTAGAAATTCTGAATAAATAGTATAAAATAAAGGGTTTTCCATGTTAAAAAAAAAAAAAAATACAAATGTTTTTAATAAATTCGCTAGCTCGCGCTTTCTATCAAGCGTACATCAAAGCTAAGAATTTGCAATAATCGGGGCCTCACTCCAAATTAACGTATTGTAACTGAAAAACTTTTGGGACTTCATGAAATGCAGTCATGAAATTGAGCGATAAACATTAAGATAAACATTAGATGACATAATGCTTAAAAGATAAACATAAAAGATAAACATTAAATGCTTAAAATCAGTGTCGGAGGGGACGGGACCTTTTTTACTTTTTCTTTTAAAAAAAGGGGGGGGGGGACGGCCAGTACATCACATAAGATACAATTAAGACATTATGCAATTTATATATAACTTTTAGAAAATCTTTGATCTTGCAGCCGAGTTAACAAAGCGTAAACGCGGTCTGGATAACTGCCAAAGAATTTTTTTTCCCACTTTTTGATGCTTAACAACCTGTGGAAGTGAGTTGAGGATATAGAACAGCTTCATATTACTAACGATATAAAAAAAATAAAACATCTATTCTGTATTACGATATAATCTGAAGGATCAATGAACTTGTAAAAGAATTATTTTATTTTACTAGCTATACTACATTTAAATGTTGGTGTTAAAATGAAAATTGAAATGGGATATGATAAAATGTTGTATGAATCACCCAGTACACTTTAGAGTTAACAAGAAATTTTTAATTCTCCTTTGCTAAAGTTAAATGTAAACAAACAAATAACGTAAAAAATTTAGAATCAAACTAAGTGTTAAAAATATATTTATCTTATTTATTTATTAGAAGCAGTGATTCAAAAACATTCATAAAATAACATTAAATCACAGACAAATAAAGATCAAGTAATCTCAGGTTAAATAATGTTTTAAAAAATGGGGGGGGGGGGGATACTATTAAAAGCTTTTTTTTTGGGGGGGGGGGGAGAGAGAGAGGCATTAACCATTCGGGACCTGGGTGCATACATGAATTTGTTTTTGGTACCAGTAGAAAAGAAAAGTAATATTTGCTTTGTTTAATTAGAGCATTTTCATGATTATTTAAAAAATGTAACTTCTTTTAAAAAAGTGATACAAACCGAATAAAATTTGTGTAAGAGCCGCCGGTCCCGAAGGGGTTAAGAGATTAAAATTATTCCAAATTTGCTAATTACTTATTCTTTTTACCACAATTTGCTGTCTGTCCGATTCCGGCTTTGATATTTCACAGATATAGTAATGCAATTTTTAATAGACTTCTAGGGAATAATTTTTTTACAGATCAAGCTAGAAAAAATTTTGAGTTATGCATTGATTTTGAAACACAGGAAGAATATTGTTACTTTTGGAATGGTGAAAGGAAATTTGTAAATAAACCGGTTAGTTTCCCTCAAAGAACGCATCTATTTGGCTGATATTCGACAATCACTATGCACAGATAAAAATTCGTAATAAAAAAACAAAGAAAAGGGGCAAAACAAAGAATCTATACTCAAAAGCTAAGTTTCCAAATTAGCAAGCAGTTTGCACTCTTCTATAAACAGTGGCGTAGGGAGTGGAGGATTCGAATGAGCTGTCCCAAAATCAAAATTATCATTTCATTTTCTGTCTTCAATGTTTGATGTTTTTTTTTTTTTTTTTTACTGTACATAAAGCAGCACTATAAATATTGATTACATACTCCCTTTGTAACTTTTAGAATTCCGTATCTTAAATATAATTTACATAATGATTTCGTAACAATGAGATTAATGACTATTATTTTTAAATTGTTAAACTACTGTCTATAAAAAATACAAGGTGTTACTAAAGTCTTTTTGGTATTGTGACAACGTCGAGCAATACTAGTAACAGTCATGCTTCTGAAAAAGTGATCCTTTATATCCTCTACAATTTGGCTCCAAAGAATCATAAGACTTGATTCTTTCAAATAAGTGTATGGTGCCAAATTTTGTCGCTTAAATCGAAAATTAGCTTTTAATCCCTAGTGCTCATCTTTATGCTGGAAATTACATTATTCACAAATACCTGTAAAACTTTTTTTACAGCAACAACATAGCGTGTGCAGGAAAGTCAGTTTCAGCCTTTTTTATTAATAATGAAATTTCATTCGGTTTGAAGACGTATAACATCACTGAAAAGTATATGAAATAAAAATCATTCATACCAGACAATATGTTTAAATTATAATCGGTAGCCCTGTACCGGAAGTAAGATCATAGGCGTCCTATAGTTTAATACATTATGTACATACTATATAATTGATGATCTCTGTAAAAAAAAAAAAAAAAAAAATAAAATACATTTTAATCGTCAAATCGTCGCAGAGAAAAACGAAAATAGCTATTCGATTGGGAATTGCGCTTTGTTTCAATTTACATTAAAATAATAATTATTATTATTATCATTAACTAATAAATAAGCTTAGGGAACCGTCACAATATTGAAAATTTCAATACGAACACTCAATTTTGACATCATATTTGGATTTTTTGGTACATTTTACCTTCGGATACCAAACGAGAAATCATTTGGTGAAGTAGTTTAGGAATCATGTAAATATAAATTTGGAACTATTAATGTTAAATTCATTTTCAATAGTGGCAAAATAAGTTGCAATGACTACAGTTGTTTAAGTATAACTCAGAAAACTACTTGGCAGCTGTAATCAGAATTCTTTTATAACTCTTTCCAACATAGTTGGGAAGTGTTTATGATTTCGGTTTGTCTATCTATACTGTCTGTTTGCCCGTGCTCTAATTCGAGTAAATAGAGTCGGATCGTCATTAAATTGGTAAAATGTTTGATATTCACTACGGCATGCTCGGTATTGAAAATGAAGCTTGTAGCAGTTACAGTTCCTTTATAGCGACATTCAAAAGAATTCCGTTAGATTACGCTTTATGAGGAAAAATCGTTTGCGGTGATTTTTAATAATGTTTCACAATTTCAAACTCACTGAAATTTATATACATCTCTGAAGTACACTACAAGATGCCTACTATACGATATGACATGGATAGTATTCATCGTTCATTTACAGGGGACACTCAAAAGAATTCCATTACATGGCGGTCTACGGGGGGAAATCGTTTGCGATGTATTTTATTCATGTTACACTATTTCAAACATATTGGAATTGATATATACCTCTGAGGTGCACTGCAAGATATTTACTACAAAACAGGTGAAAGCATTCATCGTTGATATACAGGGACACACAGAATAATTCGGGTACAGTACTCTATGAACAATAATTGCTGGAAGTACGGTTTTTTTTTGTTGTTGTTGTTTTGTTTGTTTTTTGGGGTGGTACGCGTTTTCAGAGATGGAACAGCATGGGCCTCATTTTGGAGCAGCAAAAACGCTCATTTTGGAGCAGAAAATAACTATTTTGGAGCAGCAAAAAGCCGTTTTGGAGCAGAAAATAACTATTTTGGAGCAGCATAAAGCCGCTTTGGAGCAGAAAATAACTATTTTGGAGCATCAAAATGTCATTTTGGTATTCTTTGACGAAATTCGCGATTTTCCTTCGAATCTTTGACGAAATTAGCGTTTTTACCGCGACTCTTTCACAAAATTCGCGTTTTTTCGCAATCCTTTGACGAAATTTGCGTGTTTTTCGCGATCTTTTGACCAAATTTGCATATTGTTCGCAATCTTTTGACAAAATTCGCGTATTTTTAGCTATCTTTTGACGAAATTAGAGTTTTTCGAAATCTTTTGTCAAAATTAGCGGTTTTTCGCGATCTTTTGATGAAATTTCCGGTTTTTTCTGCGATGTGTTAACAAAATTCGCGTTTTTTCTCAATCTTTTAACTCCGTTTTGTTCGTTTTTTTGACGAAATTAGCGATCCTTTGACAAAATTCACGTTTTTTCGCGATCATTTGACAAAATTCGCGTGTTTTTCGCGATCTTTTGACGAAATTCGCGTGTTTTGCGACCTTTTGATGAAATTTGCGGGGGTTTTCGCGCTATTTTAACGTAAATAGCGTTTTTTAACGATCTTTTGACCGTGCTTTGTTCGTTTTTTGACGAAATTAGCTATCCTTTGGCAAAATTCACGTTTTTTTCATGATCCTTTGATGTTTTTCGCGATCTTTTGACGAAAATATCGTGTATTTCGCGATCTTTTGACGAAATTTGAGACCTTTTGATGAAATTTGCTGTGTTTTTTTTCGCGATATTTTAACTAAAGTACCGTTTTTCGCCATCTTTTTACAGTGTTTTGTTCGTTTTTTGTCGAAGTTACCTATACTTTGACAAAATTCATCTTTTTTTTTTCGTGATCCGTTGACGAAATTCGCGTGTTTTTCGCGACATTTTCATGAAATTCGCGTTTTTTTTCGCAATCTTTTAACGAAATCGCGTTTTGTCACGATCTTTTGACAGCGTTTTGTTCGCTTTTTGACGTGATCCTTTGACAAAATTCACGTTTTTTTTTTCGCGATCTTTTGACGAAAATCTCGTGTTTTTCGTGATCTTTTAACGAAATTTGACACCTTTAGATGAAATTTTGCGTTTTTTTTTTTCTTTATCTTTTAAATAAAGCGTTTTTTTTCACGCTCTTTTGACCGTGTTTTGTTTGTTCTTTGACGAAATTAGCAATCCTTTGACAAAATTCACGTGTTTTTCGCGATCTTCTGACGAAATTTGCGTTTTATTCGCGATCTTTTAACGAAATCACGTTTTTTTCGCTATCTTTTGACCGCGTTTTGTTCGTTTTTTGACGAAATTAGCGATCCTTTTGTTAAAATTCACTTTTTTTTTTTTTTTTTTTTTTTTTTTTTTTTTTCGTGATCATCAAATTGATTGTCATCGATTTTTCGTGATCATCGCGACAAACATCGCGTGTTTTTCGCGATCTTTGGAACAAATTCGCATGTTTTTCGCAATCTTTTCGCGAAATTCGGATGGAAAATGATCGATCTGGCTCAAGAATTATTATCGAATTGGCGCAGTTCGACGCAATTTTGTTGGAAAATGATCGTTTCGGCGCAGAAATGCGCAGCATTGTCGATTTGGCGCAATTGGCGCAGCTGCTCCATCACTGCGTTTTTAAATTAAACTTTTTTAAAATAAAAATATTTCTTTAGTGTGTATAAATTCTACACATCACATACAGGGCTACACAAAACATCTGAAGCACATTTCCGTTTATTGATGAAAATTGCTGAAGGGGAATTTCCAACTGTGCTATGCATTTTCGAATTGAACTAAATTTTGTACTATATGATAAATCTATAGTTCATATATAGGTCTGCGCAAAAAATTCACAATATTATTTTTTTCCCTTTTGATGGGAATTGATGAAATTGTGTTTTCAAATGTGTTATGCGTTTTACAAATTCTTTACTTAGACATCTTTTTCACATTATTAAACTGTGAAGTTTTATTACAGCATTCTGAATGTGTTGGAAAGTGTTTCTTAATCTATGTTTAACCCATTATTTTACGTTCTTGTTTATTATTTAAGCCGATTTTTATATCCCCCACCCCCTGACTTAAGGTACTGAAAAGTCTCTAAAATTTAAAATAACGATAAACGCTCCACTTAGTATTTTCATGCTGTAATGGGTATCAGAACACGATGTAATGAAACTCAGCAACACACAATTCCGTAATTCTTCAAACATTTTTACGAAAGTTGGAGCACAGACAAAGGGACGAACCGAAGTCTCAAGTCTTCACTGAAACTGCCCGACCGCTAAAAATCCCATTTTAAGCTATGGGAAAATTTTAAACCGCGATGACTCATTACCTAATATAACTATCGAAGTATGATTTTCACCATAAGAAAGTAGACGTCAGATTTCGAAGATGTAAGTTTTTAAAAATTGTCTTTTTAAATTTTAAGTATACATTTAAGAGGATAGAACTTCATCAATTGGAAATTTTAAAATTTAATTTTTAAATATACAGTAGAGCGCCGATTATCCGAACAAGTCGGGACCGACCCTAGTTCGGATAAGCAAAAGTTTGGATAAATGGACAGACCATTTAAGAGATATTCCTGACTATACTAAAAACCTTCACATTTTATCCAGACTTAGGAATGGCAGCACCAGTTAGTGCTAGCGTGTTTAAAAACTGTCTTTTTTTTTTTTTTAACTTTATCATTTAAAATTTTCTTTTTTTCTTTTTATCATTTTCTGAACTCCAGAGATTATAATTTAAGCAAAAAAGCATTCGATTGTTGCTTGATTCAAAGAAGACGTTCTTTCCAATGCTGCCCTATCTCGAATTCTTCTTAAATACGTTAATTGAATAGGATCAGAGTTCTTCTGTCGTTCGAGCCATTTCATAGCTGTTTCCAAACATTCAAAGGCTTCGTTATGGGATGGACCAGGGTCATTTTCAGAGCATTCGTTTTCATTTCTTCAATTTCCTTTTCATCTTAAATCTCATCGTCATTTAAAAAAAATAAAAAAAAAATGAGAGAAATAGTCTGTTCGGATATATGGTTGTTCGTTAAAAAAAAAAAAAAAAAAAAATTTGAGAGAAACAGGCTGTTCGGTTAATTTGAGTTTCGATAATCGAAGCTCTACTGTAGTTAAAATTTAAAGAGATACTTTTCAAAAACGCACATCTTCGACATCTGACGTCTACTTTTCTATGATGTAAACTCTATTTCGATAATTACGTAAGGTAATGAGTCATTGCGCTTTTAAGTTTTCTCATAGGTTAACATCGGATTTAGCGATCGGGGAGTTTCAGTGAAGCGGCCCCTTAAACGCCCTTCAAGCTATGCTTGAAAAGCGTTAAATATAAATAATATGGAGCACGCTTAAAAAAAAAAAAAATAAATAAACATATACACTCAGGACCCGCTTAACACTGGGGAAGCCCGCCGTCACACAGGGGGCTCCCTATTACTCTACAAATTTCTTTTTTATTTACTAAATCTCTTTTTCGTATGCTTAAATAATTTGGAATTTTACCATCAAAGTTTAGAGTAAATAACATTTTTAATATTAATCTAAACCTACCTATATAAAAGTATTTTATTATATGCTTAAATGTAAATAACCAATTTATTTTGTAAATGACAAATATGGAACTATAGTTGAGAATATATGAACTTCAAAATATTTGTGATTTACAAATTGCCATATAAGTAAGAAAAAAAAAAGTTTCATAAGAAAAAAAAAATGTACTTTTTACAGTGATTGAGTTTTTTTTTTCTAAAAATTAGTTTTGAAAAGTAAAATTGGTGGCCCTTTTGTATTTCAGTGGGTAAGCACGGGTTTCACGGGCCTATTCCGTAAACAGGCCCTGTATACAGAGAGTGATCGGTTAACGAACACTTCCGCGAGAGATTTTTATGTTCGGATAATGAACACCTCACAAAACAAAGCCAAGAAGAAGCAATGCTGCGTTTCAGATATGCCGATCTGTATTTAGTTGCATCGACTTGGAGACTATTTTAACAACTGTATGCGTATGGCTTCATTAATTCATGGGCTACCGGGGGGTTGGGCCCTACACTTTAGGGCCCCCAAATTAGAATGAACAGATTTGAAACATTAATTTTTATATTTTGCGTCCCTTTTTAAAGAAATATTTTTAATTTCAAATTAATTATTTTAATTGAAAAATAGTTAAAAAATTGTTAACAGGCTCTAGGCTCAACTTGAGCTTTATTGAACCTGCAGTAAAGACGATATTTTAGAGAACTAAAGAATTTTTTGAAAGGTCAAAGTGACAAATTGATATGGCTTAATGCCGTAGTCAATGAATGAAATCCTAAAAAGTTTTTACAAAGGGTATGCCATTTGTATTTTCTTAATACGCCACGACTCGAACAAAGACTTTAAAATACAATCTGTCCATAATAAATAAGGGCATATGTTAACCTTATTATAAAGGGAAGATTTACATTATTTTTCATACATTATTTAGCTTTTAAGATCGAATTAATTGAATTCCCATACAAATCAATACGAAATCTGTAATCGGTTAACGAAAAATTAAATTAGATTAGCGAACACTGTTTTGGAACGGATTAAGTTCGTTAACCGATCACTCACTGTACTTAATGTAAGGTTAACATCGGATTTAGCAAACGGGGAGTTCCAGTGAAGCAGCCCTTTAAACAGTCTTCAAGCTATGCTGAAAAGTGTTAAATATAAGTAATATGAAGCAGGCTTAAAAAAATAAATAAACATACATTTAATGTCTTTGTAAAGAGTTAAAGGTTTGTGTGTATTTTCTAACGAAAAGGGGGTTTTGGTTCATATCAACATTTTCTTTTAAACACAAATTGAAATAATTGATGACTATCTGCGGTAAAGAGAAATAGTTTTCTCAAACTTCTGATTCAGATTCTATTTTCAACTTAGCAGAACACTAACTCCATTCGAAAACTGAATAGATGGGGCAAAAAAGTTATTATTAAATAAAATAATCTTAAGTTAAGCAACCTGTTTTTCTGAGAATGCGTGTAGAGGAAAATATATTCAATGATTTGTCACATTTATCATATGCAGCTGCAGACAACTAAAATGCACGCCCTCGGAAGGGGCAACTTAGTAGTTACAGTAAAGTAAAGTATTTGATAGTTTCATCGATCGTCTGCTAGACGCCAGGTAGACCGAATCAATACGAAATGATCCCGCAGACGCGTAACAGAGAGCAATGGCCCCAAAAAAATTACTCAGGACAATTTGATTCAATGACAAATTTTGATGTATGCAAGTGCTTATTCCACGAATTAACAATGTGTAAGGTAGGGACAAGGGTTTTTTGAATGGGAAATCTTTAAAAAGGATAAACTATAAGTAATTCTATGCCACTCAACGAGATCATAGAAATTATGTTAAAAAGTAAAAGTATAAAAGAAAATGCACGACATACTTTTACAATATTTTTGCAATGCAATAGGGTCAATTATTCTAAGCTTTTGCATCGCATGCATTAGGTAGAGCTCTACCTTTCAACGCAGCCATTCAGTCAAACATTTTTTTTAAACAGAAAATTTCTTAAATAAAATGCGTCGCGTTTCGATGCAAAATTCTGGTTCAAAATATTTTTCTTTGACTTTGGGGGGGGGAGGGGGGATATTGAAGCTATTGTAAAAAATATACATAATCTAAGCAAGTAATTGAAGAAACTAATTGTAAACTAGAAGAAATAATTATGAAACCATCATCTTGCAGCTTACTTCAAATAATTTTATGAGCTACACCGTTGAAAAGGAATTACAATATAGCTCAATATCCCCAAACTCCTCTCTTTGGAGAATGTCATAAATTAAGACTACTGTCAACCGTTTCTTACTGCTCTCACGAAAGAATTTCTAATACTGTTTTAAGATTTACCGTAGAACCTCTTTTATCCGAAACTCCCGGTTAACCAAAATCCATTTTTAAAGCTTTTTTTAAAACTATTACATTCCTTGTGTGCAAAATCCATTTTGAAAGCATTTTTTTTTTTTTAATATCATATTCCTTGTGAACAAGCGGTACTTTTCGAACTACCAATACATATAAATTTTTTCGATCCCCTTTCAGAGAGATCCTTTGAATTTAACTTGAGCTCCCGTAAGCTGCGGAGTGGAGCGAAGAAAACGAACAAATTAGCAATTCTGAAGCTTTTGAATGTTTTGCAAAAGGTTTGGCATGGCTGGAGCAACAGAAAGACAGTGATACTGGTAAACTTATAACATTAAAAAACCCCTTGATAGAGCTTGAAAGCAAAGGCAATTGAAACTGCGACAAAACAAAACGTTTTTTTTTTTTTCAAACCCTTGTGATATATGTAAAAGGTGCTTAATTTCAAAATTAAATTTTAGGTTATTTATTCTTGTTTTTATTTTTCTATTGTTTCATATTTATTAAGCACTTGTTACAATAATAAGAAATACTGCATATATTTCTCCTTAATCTTAAAATTGAAGCATTCTCGATTATCCGAAAATTTCGATTTTCCGAAAGATGGTCGGTCCCAATTACTTCGGATAATAGAGGTTAAACTGTATTTCGATCTAACAAAGTTCTTTATAAAGTTCAATTTTTTTTCTCTCAATAAATTATAGTCGAAACGTATTTCTCTAAAAATATGTCCGCAAAGCTATCGTTAATTAGTCTCCAACATGAATGGATTTTTAAAGTTTCACAATTTTTTTAATTTAGATATAGGACAAAATCGCAAATTATGAAAAGGCAAAAGCCACGGCAATTATCCTTATACAGATTTACTATAGGCATATTTTACAGTATTTGTAAAACTGAACACAAAGTTAACCCCTTTGCTAGGACTGTCGCGTATACGTGACATATAAGGTGCGTACAATCCTTAATATTTCCTTTTCCTACCAGTATTTCGAATGGTATATTTTTCTTTATTTAATCACAGAATTCATATTAAAGTAGTCAGACTTCTATTTGGAAATACTGATGTTAAAAGATTAAAAATTATGTACGGGAGGTTCGTCGACGAAATATTACAGTACCACAATGTAATTATTGAGAACAACTTCATAACTTATCCCAACAATCATTTTAAAATAAAGAACACATGTAGAAGTAATCTAGCAAAACATTTAAAAGGAATTTAAAAAGAAAAATCGAAAGTGCGATAAACTTTCAAGGTATTCAGCTATGCGGCTTCATAAATATCGGATGACGAATAAATTAGAAGTAATGCGCATAAAATGCAATACATTATTCATCACCGTGTGAAAAACATGACACTAACATACAGTAAGTACAAATGTCCCTCCCCCACAAAAAACAATGCTTTTTTAAAAAAAATAAATGGAAATCTAAAGTGACAGTCCTGCTATCCATTACTAAAAAATATGCGAACTCAATCTAACACTTGGATAAGACAACGACAAACATGAAAAATATCGTGAAATAAGTAAATAAGTTTTTTTTTTTTTTTTTTGGGGGGGGGGGCTTCATCTCACTCCTCTGTCTGTCTGTCTATCTATCTGGCCGTCTGTCACAGAGCCTGTTCTCAAACTATATATATTGAAGACTTGAAATTTTGCACTTATAGCTGAACACCTCACATCAAACGACAAATCATAAAATTTTGAAAAAGTCGAAATTAACGCACGTTATTAATTAAAAAATTCCAATTAAAAGATCGGAAAGGTATTCATAATTCAACAAAAGCATGGATTTTTTATCAAATTACAAAAACGATCTCTTACTTGGATTAAAAACTAGTTGGATGTACCAATCCCAAAACTTTCTTCTATCTTATACATAATATTTCAAAAACTAGTTACACATGTTAATACTTCAATACTATACAAACTTTGATTTTCATCTTAAATTTCTGCTTCAGTCAATTAACCGGACAAAAAACGAGTTAATCAATATCATGATATTTGTTAAAATTAATAGTTTTTCCTTATTCTGTTGTTATCAGATGTTTGCGAATAGCCGGCATAGCAAAAAGCAAGTTCCCGCCTCTGCACGAGCCGCCGATGGACAATAGAACTACGAAAAATCAAGAAAAGCATACAAAAATCGCTATCACAGAGCCCCTTTACCGCGCAATATTTCCAAATTCAGGGAGGACCTCTTACCCAAAGCCAAAAACATGCACGAATAAATTTGGTTCAATTGTGTGCATAATTTTACACACTTTTCGATGGTACAATAAAGAAAATGGCACAAGCATCGCTATTACAACACCCTCCTTCAGGCAGATTTTTTTCAAATTCAGGGAGGACTTGTTTGCCATTGCCAGAAACGTACACAAAAAATTTGGTTCAATTCTATGCATAACTTCATACAATTTTAGATGGTACAATAATGAAAATGGTACAGACATCGCAATTATAGCGCCCCCTTCCGGCGGAATTTTTCCAAATTCAGGGAGGGCCTTCGTGCCATGACCAAAAACAAACACAAAGTATTCGGCTCAATTCTATGTATAACTTCATACACTTTTCGATGGTACAATATTCAAAATCGCTATTACAGCTCCCCCTATCGGCATTTTTTTTCTAAATTCAGGGAGGATCTGCTTGTCATAGCCAAAAACTTAAAATAAAAATTTGGTTCAATTCTATGCATAACTTCATACACTTTTGGATGGTACAATATTCAAAATCGCACAAAAATCGCTGTTACAGCGCCCCCTACCGGCGAATATTTTCCAAATTCTGGGAGGACCTGCTTGCCATAGCCAAAAACTTAAAATAAAAATGGTCCAATTCTATGCATAACTTCATACAGTTTTTGATGGTACAATGGCGACAGACAGACGGACACACGGACATTTTCTATAAACATGTTTTGGGGGATCTCGGACCCCTAAAACTGTGTAAATCCGTTGAAAACCGGAAGTCGAAAAAAATTTCGATTACAATACTTTCTTCTATTGATGATAGAAGAAAGTAACAAGTGTCATTTTTAACGGCAGATAAGGACTACGATTTCTTTAAGGCGATTACTTTTTTTCTACGCATCCCAGAAATTCGAAATTAGTACAAGTTGGAGGGAAAAAAACAGCTTTCAGAAATTCTAAAAATTATCTCGATCGTGCGATAAAAACTCGAAAATTCGTTAAAAATCGAGAAAAAAATCTTTTATTTTCCTTCATTTGTGAAGGCGACAGATGTCTGATGAAATTGAATTTTGGTGGTAAACGAGAGAATATAAAAACAGGTGCGTCTTGCGGTCAGAAACGAACATAGAATTTTTATACTGAACCAAATTTTTTTTAAATATCGATTTTTGAGCTACGATTTTTATGTCACCCGACGTAAAATTTCATTCTCTTTCAAAATATGTGTTTATTTTTTTTTTTATTTCGACAATTGGAAGCAAAGATAATTAATTTTTTGGTAATTAATTCCAGAATTGCATTTTTTGCACAGAAGGCCACGTGACAGGGAAAGAAAAAGATTTTTATACTAGGGTTTGATAATATCGCAGTACAAATTTTTTTAACTATTTTACAAATTTGGTTCTTTCGCATCCGGATGTTATTTCAGACGCTGATTCTAAATTTAAAAAAAAAAAAAAAAAAAGAATCGGACCACAACTTTCCGATTTATGAAAAAATCGATTTTTCAACTTATAAAAGAGACGCTTTTTCGCACAATTGACGGGAATTTGTTAAAATTAGGAAAACAAGCATTGTTCAGAACGGTGTCACATTTTTAAAAATACAGCATAAATTTTACTTATTCAATACAAAAATTTCATAAGTGTTGATACCACTATTTTCGAATAGTAATTTCAGCAAATATCTTAAATTCTTGCTTAAGGCTGTTTTTAACTGCTCAGCAGGCGCAAAACGTTGTCACATTTACAAATTCATTTTTTAACAGAAAGATATAAAAATTGGAAAACCTGGCCATGGAAGCGATTTGGAATTGAACTATGTTTTCCATTTTTTGATCAATCAATTACCTATTGAGTTATAAGCGTTTTTGATCACGTGACAAACACGTTTTTCGCCCGCTCTTGAGTGCTTTTCTCCGTTCGGTTGATTCAAAACGTCCACTTTGACACTCTTTTCTGAAAGATCTATTGCGCTTGCAAAAAACTGGAAAAAACAGCTGGATGACATAGTTACTGAACAACAACACCAGCTAGTTTCATGTATTTTCGAACAAAAATAAATTAAAACTTATGTCAGATATTTGCCCCTTTGGATTTGAGAACACCCTTAAGACCATTTTTAAACTGTAGTTTTTGACGGCGTGATGCGATAAACATATTACTTATTCAATATAAAAATTTTCATAAGTATTCATACCACTATTTTAGAATAGCAAAGCAATTTCAGCAAATATCTTAAATTGATGTTTAAGACTGCCCACCACCTCGACTAATGTATCTACGGATAATTTGTAGAAGGGTTTTTCGTTCAGATACACTTTTGTTAAGAATAGAGTGCGATCCCTGGTGGTGAAATGTGGAATTAACAGACCGCAATTTTATTTAAATTATGAAATTCTAACAATGCGATGTGTTTGAAACTTTAAGATAGTTCATAACACATAATAAAAAGTTTTAAAAACAATGGCACGAGAAATTTCGGAGGAGGGGGGGTAAAAAATTTTAAACCATAGCATTTTTTACTGTTTTATTTGCGGTTTTTTGACGGAATCCTGGGATAAATGCTACTTGTTCAATATGAAACAAATTCATAAGTGTTGATACCACTGTTTTAGAATAGTAATTTCAGCAAATATCTTAAACTGGTGTTTTAAGACCGCCACCCCCTCGACTAATGTATCTACGGATAAGTTGTAGAAAGGAGTTTCGTTCAGATACAGTTTTGTTAAAAATAGAGTGCGCTCCTTGATGGTGGAATGTGGAATTAAAAGAACGCGATTATATTTAAATTAGAAAATCTAACAGGGCGATCTGTTTGAAACTTTAAGATAGTTTATAACACATAAAAGGTTTTAAAAAGAATGGCGCGAGAAATTTCGTAGGGGGGGTGGGCGCAATTTTTTTTAAACCTTAGCGTTTTTTACCGTTTTATATACCGTTATTTGTTCTTAAGTATTTAGTAATTGTAAATTATTTATCCATTTGGCTTTATCAATTAAAGAACAAAGTGTTTTGATTTGAAATGAATTTTAAACGAAACCCTCTGTGCGATCTGTGATCACACTTACCCACTTGTGTTTTTTTTTTTTTTTTTTTTCCCCTTATAACCTCTTACTTTCGTAACAACCCGTTGCATTAATTTTACATTCGTAATTTCAAAAGTGTGTGACGTTTCAGCCCAGTAGCAGAAAGTTATGGTTGTGTCTGCGACAGCAATTTAGTGGGATAAAAATTGTCTGCGGGAGTAGCATGTTACATTTTCTTATGTACAAACATTATGAGTGTTAAAATAAACAGCGTTCTTACTGATTAATACAAGGGGTGATTCTGAGTTTTAAAAAAAAAATCTGAAATTCACAGTAAATTTTCCGAAAGGTTACAACAGAGGGGGGGGGGGGGAATCCACTACCGGCACTAATTGTGTGTTTTTCTTCGAGAGCTTTTTATGAAATTTGCGCTTTTTCACGATCTTTTGACGAAATTTGCCGTTTTTTCGAGATCTTTTGACGAAATCTGCTGTTTTTTCGCGATCTTATGAGGAAATTTCTCGTTTTTTTTCGCGATCTTTTGACGAAATTTGAAGTTTTTTCGCGATCCTTTGACAAAAATGTGCTTTTATCGCGATCCTTTACGAAATTTGCGTTTTTTCCTCGATTCTTTGACGAACTTCGTGTTTTTTCCGCGATTCCGTGACAAATTTGCATTTTTTCGGCGCCCCTGGGACGAAATTCACGTTTTTCCCGGGATCTATTGACAAAATTCGCGTTTTTACAGCGATCCTTTGGCAGAAATTTGCGTTTTTCGCGATCTTTTGACGAAATTCCGCAAATTTAATTCTGATCTTTTGACAAATTTTCTTTTTTTCGTGATCCTTTGACAGTAATCTGCGTTTCTCGCGATCCTTTGACAGAAATTTGCGTTTTTTCGCGATCATTTTACAGAAATTTGCATTTTTCCGCGATTGTCCAACTAAATTCGTGTTTTTTCCTCAATCTTTTGATGAAATTTAAGTTTCTTCCGCGATTTTGTGACAGATTTGAGTTTTGTCGCGCCCCATGAATGAAATTCACGTTTTTTTTTTTTTTTTTCGGGATTTTTGGATAAAATTCAAGTTTGTACAGCGTTCTTTTGGCAGAAATTTACGTTTTATGAGATCTTTTGACGAAATTCCGCGTTCTTTGCGCAATCCTTTGACATAAATTTGCGTTTTTTTGCAATCCTTTGACATAAATTTGCGTTTTTTTGCGATCGTTTGACTAAATTTGCGTTTTCCCCCACAATCGTTTGACTAAATTCGCGTTCTTTCCGCGATCCTTTTACTAAATTCGAATTCTTTCCGAGACCCTTTGACGAAATTCGTGTTTTTTCCGCGATCCTGTGACAGAAATTTGCATTTTTACCACAACACTGGGACGAAATTCATGGTTTTTTTTTTCGGGCTCTTTTGACGAAATTCGCGTTTTTATAGCGACCCTTTGGCTATAAATTTCCGATTTTTTATGCGAACGATTGTCAAAATTGATATTTTTCGACGACCATCTGTCGAATTCGCGATATTTTTTGGTCAGAATTTTCGTACTTTTTTTTTTTTTTTTTAAGGAAATACTTTTTTTTTTCTTTTCCAAGTTGGCAAATTTATCTGCAAGGTCCAAAATAAATCTGCGACGCACGTCGCGCACTTTCTGCTACCGGGCGTTTCAGGAATCTATTACATTTATGGATGCATAATACGCTATCATTTTATTAGTGTAACAGGCAGTCAGCAAAACCTGACTAGCAAATTCCCTGACTAGTAGCGCCAATTTAAAAAAAAATATATTGGGTGGACTCAAAACTTTTTGAATAAAATAACACATATAATTTTTGAGTAAAATAACACATATCTCCCCCCCCCCCTTAGTGTGTATGTGTGTGGAGAGAGAGAGGAGAGGAGCGAATGACTAAAGATGACAATTCGAGATTAAATTGTGTTTTTTCTAAAAAAAAATTATTGTAATTTAACTATAATTTTATAAAATTATATTCTCAGAAGTTCTTCCTTATAAATACATAAATTTTTATTTTAAATAACATTAGAATTGCTAACTAATAGAAATTGCAAAAAAAAAAAAGCATACATTTTAGTCACCTAAGTGCTTTATATATTCAAGACATCAAAACAGATGGCAAAATATGCAGACTATATATCCGCTGAAGAGGTTTTCAGTACTGCTGTAAGTCTAATGGATGTTCTCACTATTTTTCAAACAAAACTTTTTTGAGAACGTTAATAAAACCAAATTTTATTTGAGCCAGTCATTATATAATTAAAAATAAAAATACGAATTAAATCAAATGAAAATGGATGGGTGGAAAAATTAAATTATTGGGTGAGCTCGTACCCCATGGGCCCATATAAGTTGGCGCCACCAGAGCCCGATCAAGATGAAGTTGTTCCCAAGGCCTGTTAAAACGTTGCCCCCCCCCCCCCCACCTACCTCCCCATTCCTGGCGGCACTTTTTTTAAAAAAGTAGGTTTATTTGATGAGTTGACAAAGTTGTTTGGGTGAAAGTTTCAAGTTTACAAAAAAAAATTAACTTACAAGAATAATCAAGAATAATACTAATAATAATAAATAACTCGGTTAAGCGGGACTCGGAAATCGGGACTCTATTCTAGTACAAAACATATTTCAATTTTAAGACTTTAAGCACACGCTTTTATTTTATGTAAAATGACGTCATTTGCATTAATATAGAAGCTTAAAATTAAATATAGTTTATAATAGCTCCATGTTTTATCATAAATCATTCATTTAATATTTTTCTCAAAATAGCACGTATTTTCATTACATTTTTTCAGTTTTTATGGGAAAATGGCAACAAGAAGATATATAATTGCTATCTTTGAACTATTTTTTCTTTACTTTCTACAGAAATGGAGTACTTGAGTTCCCAAAATGAAACAAATTTCGCTAAAAACTACAAAAAAATTAACATTTCAAAAACAAATGAAGATCCAGTTTTCAAACAAATCGCATTAAAAAGTACTTTTTTTACCCAATACGCCAATACGACGGTATAAACAGTGAAAATGTGCGATGGTTAGAAGTTTTAAAAAATGTTGTAGAGTATTTAATCGTTATTTAATCGTCACATTACCGTCCACTTTCTCAAATAAGCATTTGTATATTTCACAAACATCTATGATCCACAGTTTATGCTGCAGAATAAATGAGGATGTCTTTTTCAAAACTCGCCTTATCCAAAATCATAAAAATTGTGTTTTCCCTAACAGTCTAGTAATCCTTTTAAACTATAATTCTGACACTCTAAAATCCTCGTTTATATTGAAACCAATAGACACAGTATGCAGTTTTTGGCATTTTCTCCAAATTTAATTTTCTGGATACGGCAAGTTTTGAAAATTATAGGTACTCTCAAATTGAAAAGGACTTTCACAGAAAAATTAAATATGGGGGTTTTTTTATTACAGTAAAACTTTGTTTTTACGTCAGGGACCAAAATATAAAATGCAAACAGTGGAAAAACTTAAATTGTGAGGAAATTTACATGCAGGAAAACGCAAATTCCAAGAACATATTAATTGACGTTTCACAGTATTTATCAATTTTTCAAAATACTAAATTGCAATTACCAGAAAAGAAAAAAAAAATTGTGCATATATACTAATCATAAATCAAAAGTTTAATTTTAAGAAAAAAGGTGCAGGATTTAAAAAAATATATCAATGAAATTTTGTTTAAATATATCAATTATTAAACTACTAAATTGAGAGTAATGACCATTCGGGAGTTATCAAGCGTGAGTAAAGTCCATGTTCGGTTCTTGGTCATTCACTTTTTCAAGTAAAAGTGCCTAGGTTAAAAGCTTCTAAAAATTTTATTGAGTCATTCAGAATATTTAAATTTTACGTTTCATATTTTATAAAACAATAGGGGAAAAAATTAGCCACATAATTTGTGGGCCCCTGAAATTGGTGGGTCCAGGGCCGAGGCCCCGGAGGCCCGCGCCCTGGGCACCACTGTCCCTGACCAAATCTCAAAACATTATCTGACCGAACGGGCACACAACGAAATCTGCTACTTATTTTCGCAATCCTTTGTCGAAATTAGCGTTTTTTTTTTTTTTTTTTTTTTTTTTTTTTTTTTTTTGCGACCGTTCTTTAAATTCCTTTTTTTTTTTTTTTTTTTTTTTTTTTTTTATGAATTTCGTGTCAAACAGTCTATTGCCGAAATTTAATAAAATATCTTGTAATATAAACATCTACATGCAAATGAAAACAGTGCAAATATTTTATTGTAGCAATACTCGTAAAAATTACACACAAAAAATAAAGAGAGGGAACAATTGGAGGGGGGGGGGGGGGGGGGGGCAGAAGGCAAAAGTGTTTTTAATCGATTAAAGGTGACTGTGTTTTCTGTTGGTCGCGCCGGGCGAGACGTTTAGGTGGTTCAGGTCCTTTAAAAATATCATTAATTTTTTTTTCTGTTGTAAATAACGAATGTTAAAGAAAAAATCCTGAAGAAATGTAGGCCAACAACTTCTTAAAACGATAATGTTTTATTACATTTTACGTTGAGTGTAAATTGAGACTAATATGTACACGTTTCAATGCTGATATAGACTATGTTGCAGATACAAAATAATTTTGTAACCCACATTCACTTTTAAATTTCTTATAATACAATTATTAATAAAGATACTTTTTCATGCTTAGCAAAACAACGTTTATGCTTTATTGTTATACCACATTATTATCCTTGTAATTATTCACAATAGGTATCACATAACTGTTTTCGTACGCATGTTGTTGCACACGAAAATTTATATTTTCCCTAGGATAAATTAGACAAAAGCCTGATATATACATATTTATGGGGAAATTTAACATTATAGATTACAATATGTTTTAGATTACTATACGTTCGCAAGCCATAGAATGCAGAATAGCATTGGTACCGGCCCCGATTCTGATCCGGACCGAGTCTGCTGAAAAAAATTACGCCCAGATTCACGGTACCGGCCCTGTTTCTGATCCGGACAGAGTCTGCTGAAAAAATTCTTTAGAACATTGCAATTTATGTTCATCTTAGTTTTTAAGATTTTTCACATCATTTTAAAAATTTAGAAATTTTGTTATCTTAATAGTGATTTTTATCGCATGATTTTAATCATCTGATTAAAATCGTTGAGTTACTATCACAAACATTTTTAGAACCACCACAGCTCCATTTTTTAAGAGATTACTATGAAAGGTTAAATGACAATACCTGCTTAAAAGAACTTTTTTGCCATCTGGCCGGTTTGTCCACCTACAACTTCAGTTCACAAGGGTCAAAAAAGCACGTCCATAAACGCAAGCGTAGGCGGTCATGCTTTGTGAGGTGGTATAGAAGCAAACGTGCTTGAAAAGATAATAGCAGCCTATAACCCCAGAAAGTTCAGTCACAAGGTCAGCTATGAAAAACTGAAAATAAATGTCAGCTAAAAAGGCAATGAAGTAAGCCGTTAACCAAGCACAACTATCAGCCTACAGAATCAAAGTGAAAATCTAACTTTTATAATTTATATGGAATCCAGAGCTTAGTGCAGGGTGAAACGTTCACGATGTGTTGCATTGTGTTGTATTCGCATTGCTTGAATTGAGAACTTTAGATTTCGGGTGGGGAGGGGGTAAGGAAAAGAAAACAAGTTGGAAATTGCTCGTCAAACGTGGCAAATGAGGTGCGTTCGTACTATAACTAGTTTTATAAATATTTTTTGCACCGCATATTGTACTGAATGTATGTTTTAGTGCACTTCATAAGTGCGTATCCATTTCATTCTCTTCGAAAAGCTGCAACATCATTAAAATGCACTTGAAATAATTTTTTCCCATTGGCCGTCATGTAACGGAAAACTTTTGACTGTCCCTGTCATTATTAAACTATACATTCGACTTTCATAAAATTTTAAATGGCTCGACGAAATTTTGCAACAATTATATATTTAAGATTCCAGACCATTCGGTTGGGTAGTTTTTGCTCTGTTATATGCGGGCAGACAGACGGACTGAACGACGAACTATAGGTGCTACGTATTTATATAATAACGAACGCACCTAAAAAAAATCTAATATTCTTTCTATATGCAAAATATATTTATAATACTATTAATTTTATTTAATTTCTTATAACTAGTGAAATCATACTTACAATGTAGGTTAACAAATTCTTCCGACCTGTCCAAGGAGGAACAGGCAACTTCCTTATTCTTTGTTTATTAAAAATTCAACTAATTTTATTCAACATGAAAGCTAACTGTTACAAAAAATAAAAGCTAAAATGCGCGGAACCCGATTCTAGAAGATTCGCACTTTTCGTCAATACTGAATTTGTATGGGAAATTTGAGAAATAAGATAACCCCAAATCGGCTTCATTTATGACAATTAGTAGCCGAATTTGTAGACATGACGTTGGCGGACATACGTATGTGTGCACGAATATTTTTTTAATACCAATATATATATATTCTTAAATATGACCATTTTATTATTCTATGTACTTTAAAGTGTATAAGATTTCCAACAATAGTCACAACAATGAAATTAAATTTGCGAGAAACCACGTTCAATAAAATAAATTAGCAGTAAAAGATTAAGGAAGAATTCCTTATAATTAATCAGGTGGCTTGTTTGAAAACGTCAGCAACTCTAGAACTTCAAATAGCTGTATCATATCTCAGCCATTTTTTATGATACAGGCGAAACAACTTTTCTCCGGGCGGCTAAAATAAGTAGCTTCTTACTTTTTTAAATGGAGGCTACCTAATGAAAATTAAAAGATTTTGATGCAATTAAAGTAAAAGGCTGCAATATTCTAAATAAAGATGCACATGCACATTTTCAATGACGTCACTTTTGTATCTAGTTATTTGAAGGTTTGTCCCGTAATGTAGGAACTAGTGGAATAAAAAGTCTTAAAACTTCTTTATTGTTAAAGTTATGAACAAAAATCAGATTTAAAATGGAGTGAGACACCCTGTATTTTTGACTGAATAAATGCATTGTGATCAGATCTTAATTACCTGTATAAAAATTATTTATTGTAGTGTGCTCTATACCTTCCTGCAATTACTGAAAAGTTATTCTGAATTATCTTGCAAGTTTATGAGCCCAATTAAGTTTAAAAATATCAGCAAATATTTTTTATTAAAATTCCCTGCTATTCGAGATATTTTCTTCTTCTTTTACCAGTCTAATAGAAATCTTACAAAATACGAATATCGCGCAAGATATTTTGTTCCAAAAATACACCAAGAAAAAAAAATTGCCCTTGGAAAACTATTAGCGGATTGGTGAATCACTCTTAACTGAAGAATGATTCATACTCTAATATCGAAATAATCGATCGAGAAAAAAAATACAGTTATATCAAGCAACGATGAAGAAATAAATTACTGTGTTGAAAAGAAAATTTCGAAAGATATCACGATTGAAAATTTTAATAAATTTAAAATACATCTTACATCGAGAAATCTTCCTACAAGAGCCATTGAAGAATTCGCTGAAACTATCGTGTAACATTTTGCACTTTGAAAACTACTTAGGATTTTATAGATTTAGCCCAGTGGTTAGGGGGTTGAATTCGGAATTAATTAGGGGAAAGCTGGAAATTGTTTTAATCCCTTCTGTTTAGGTCTAGAATGAATATGCTATGTTTTACCCTCGTACTAGGTGAGCGTTAGGAAATATGTATAGAATTATAGTCGAAAAACACGTTTTTTGCCTACCATAGCAATATCTCAAAACTCTGTCAATACAAATGTTGTAGAGCTTAAAATTCTGAGTAAAATGAGTACCTACACTCAATACTTATGTTGAATATTAAGGTCACAATTCTACTTCAAAGTTTTAGACCCATCATCAGGGGGATGACCTCAGAATTAATTAGGAGAAAACTGGAAATTGTTTTAATCCCTTCAATTTAGGTCTAAAATGAACGTACTATGTTTTCTTCCTCGTACTTGGGTGAATGTTAGAAAATATGTACATATTTATTTTCGAAAAACACTTTTTTTTTTTTTTTTTTTTTAATTTCCTTAACAATATCTCAAAACAGCTAACTCTATAACAAACATTGTCAATACAAATGTTGTAGAGCTTAAAATTCTGAATAAAATGAGTACCATCATTAATATTTTTGTTCAACATTAAGGTCGCAATTCTATTTCAAAAATTTTCAAATCAAGAGCAAGAGCTTGAAGCCAGGAGAGACCAAGTTAACTTAACAATATCTCAAATTGCGGCCTTAATATTGAGCAAAAATATTAAGTGTAGGTACTCATTTTACTCAGAATTTTAGGCTCTACAACTTTTGCGCTGACAATGTTTTTGATAGAGTTAGCTATTTTGAGATATTGTTAAGTTAACTTGATCTCTCCTGGCTTCAAGCTATTGATTGCCGATTAAGGCAACATTTTGAAATAGAATTGCGACCTTAATGTTGAAAAAAAATATATTAATGATGGTACTAATTTTATTCAAAATTTTAAGCTCTACAACATTTGTATTGACAATGTTTTTTATAGAGTTAGCTGTTTTGAGATATTGTTAAGGAAACTAAAAAAAACGTGTTTTTCGAAAATAAATATGTACATATTTTCTAACATTCACCCAAGTACGAGGAAGAAAACATAGTACGTTCATTTTAGACCTAAACTGAAGAGATTAAAATAATTTCCAGTTTTCTCCTAATTAATTCTGAGTTCAAACGCCTGACCACGGGTCTAAAACTTTAAAGTAGAATTGTGATCTTAATGTTAAGTGTAGGTACAAATTTTGCTCAGAATTTTAAGCTCTACAACAATATGACAATGACATTGACAACTCTATTGACAATGTTTTTGACAGAGTTAACTGTTTTGAGATATTGTTATGGTACTTAAAAAAACGTGTTTTTTTACTATAATTCTATACATATTTCCTAACGCTCACCTAGTACGAGGGGGAAAACATAGCATATTCAATTCATTCTAGACCTAAACAGAAGGGATTAAAACAATTTCCAGCTTTCCCCTAATTAATTCCGAATTCGGCCCTTTTTTGCTCCCCTACCACTGGGCTAATTGTATAGTAATAAAATTTGTTTTTCAAAAAATAAAGATGTGTGATTTTTAAATTTAATCTAATAATCGGTACAAAATTTTACGGGGAAATAAATTACTGTGTTGAAAAGAAAATTTCGAAAGATATCACGATTGAAAATTTTAATAAATTTAAAATGCATCTTACATCGAGAAATCTTCCTACAAGAGCCATTGAAGAATTCGCTAAAACTACCGTGTAACATTTTACTCTTTGAAAACTACTTAGGATTTATAGATTTTATAATAATAAAATTTGTTATTAAAAAAATAAAGATGTGTAATTTTAAAATTTAATTACATAATCTGTACAAAATTTTATGTGGAAATAAATTACTGTGTTGAAAAGAAAATTTCGAAAGATATTAAGATTGAAAATTTTAATGCATTTAAAATGCATCTTACATCGAGAAATCTTCCTACAAGAGCCATTGAAGAATTCGCTGAAACTACCGTGTAACATTTTGCACTTTGAAAACTACATAGTATTTTTAGATTTTATATGTATAGACTACTGATTCGTATTTAAAGTAAAATCCGATTAATGTCTAAATTAGTATTATACATATATTTTAAATCATCACGAAAACTTCTAGTGCTGTATTTATTATTATACATTATTCTAAACATTGTATTTGCGACTACTATCCCGTTAAAAAATATAAATCTAATAAAATTACTAATGTTGTAAGGAAATCTTTTAAAGGAAATCTGCGTATCCTCGAGTAATTTCTCGAGTTTTGTTAAAAGCTTTTCCAATCTAAATCAGGGTTGCATTGGCTTTAACAGTGAAGGGAAAAGGCTTGTTAATCGTCCTGTTCAAAATAAGTTTTTACTACCAGTATAAGTCCACATTCATTTTAACTTGGGGGGGGGGGGGGGATGGGGATTAAATGATGATAAATTTAAAATTAATGGAAAATTGACTCTTTTTTTTTTTTTTTTTTCTTATCTTAACAAGAAGAAAGTATTGGATTCGTGAAAAGTTTCGAATTCCGGTTTTTGACGGATTTACACGTTTTAGGGGTCAGGGATTCCGAAAAACATGTTTTTACAAAATGTCTGTCAGCGAGTCTGTCTGTGTGTGACACAAATTTTGTGGGTGCTCTATCTCAAGAACTAATGAACGGAATTTAATAAAACTTTAGATTCAGTTAGTTGGCGATATAATTTCTTTTTAAATTATTATTATTATTATTTAATATATTTGCGTAAAGCATATATTATGCAACACATTCTAACACTTCCAGAATACTTTAACAAAATTTCACTGTTTAGTAAGGTGGAAGAGCATGTCTAAGCAATTTGAAAATGCGGAACATATTTGAAAACCCAATTTCAGGAATTACTATTAAAAGTCAGAAAAATATCCGAACTCTTTTGTGCAACCCTGTATAGAATCTATATATGTGTACATAGACTACATAGTATGCAAAAATTTAGTTCAGTTACGAAACGCATAGCGCAGTAGTAAATTCCTCTTCAGTAATTTCATTGAACAAAACGGAAATGCACTCGAAATCATTTGTGCTGACCTATATATCATCTGTAGAATTTATACAAATCAAATATTACGCAAAAAATTAGTTTAGTTTAAAAACATGCACCACAACTTAAAACGCACATCTAACAATTATTGTTCTTATGTTAGACAGTACTTTAAACGAATTCTTTTGTATGTCCCTGTAAATGAACGATGAATGCTAGGCACACCCTATTCTATAGTAAGCCTCTTGCAGTGTAACTCAGTGATATATATCAATTTCAATATCTGTGAAATAGTGTGACATCATTAAAATACACCGCAAACGGTTTTTCCCCCATAGACCTTACTGTAACGGAATTCCTTTGACTGTCCCTGTAAATAAACTATAAACGCTACATACTTCATCAACAATACCGTTGCAGTTGCACATCTTCCGAGTCTATTTACACGAGTTAGAGCACGGACAGACAGACAAACCGAATCCATACACTGAAAACCATTTCTTTATGAAAAATATCAATTATGTTTTCAAATAAAGTTTTGAAATTTATTAAATACATTATATCTGCATAGCCGAACAAATCGCCAAATCTACTTACGAAGGCCTTTATCGTTATTATTTTGGTGTTTAAGCTGTTTTTGGTATTTATTTTGGTGTTTGATTGTATATTCGTTAATTTCCTGTTTTACTTGTTTATTTATGAAGTGTTAATTTCGTTATGAAAATTATTTTTAAAACCATAAAAAGTTGAGCATTTTTTCTCATATTCAACAGGGTATAAAAATTTAAAAATTTAAAAACTATGTGATATTTAGAAGTTAATTAAATTTGTGAAAAAAGGGAAACGGGCTGTTTACACTGTTGCCACCATCTATATGACGTCAGCACTACTCAAGGACATGTTTATTTCTTTATAAAATAATACATGACATTGTTATTTAAATATATAGTTTGAGCAATATATGGCCAAGCTAAAAGTGTTTAATATAGTTTTGACCAGTTTTAGACCTGTTAAAACAAACTTTGACCGCTGTCCTGCTGGGTTTTGGCCTGTAAAAATTACAAACCAAGGCAAGAAAGCAAGAAAAGAAACAATAGTACGAACAACAAACTGCTTCACAGAAACGCATCGAAATCTCGGGTCACATCTTTAATATGAATCTTGAGGTTAGATAAAGTGAAATCGAAACTACCTATCGAATTCAAATATCTATGGGGTTTTTTTCCCCTTTACTTTAAGTGTGAAAGAAAGAGGAAGTTGTTTCATTTTCGCTTATCAAACTTTTTAACATTGTGACAATTCTCACTCACATGACGTCATATAGGATAAGCCCCCTCCACGAAACTTTCGAAGAAAAGCTGAATTTGGCAACTGCACTTAGGATTTTCTTTTTCTTTTTTTATGATTTTCTGGTTGACGATCTATTTTCTAAGCTCCCGTTTATCAATAACACTTTCCCCGTTTTTTCACCCCTGACAGGCAGAGACGTTTGACAGAAATATTAGATATTATGAAAACACGAAATTCACTTGATACACTTGATTCGTGAGAGAATTGTGGTAGAAAAATATTTTAAGGCAACGACTGTAAAAACTGCTGGCATTTGTTTTCATTCAATTAACAAGGGGTGAAAATACAACTTAAATGAATTGGAAAACAATTTCTAAAAAAGGATTTATAAATTTAGTTCTTCTAACTTGCTTTAAAGGAACATGAAATCCGTCCGCGATAACGACGATAAAAAGAATTAACATTTATAAGCAGTTTATACCAATAAACATACATGAAGATGAGCATTCAAAAGTAGGAACATAGATGAAGTAAAATTAAATTGCATAAGTTGATACCAGTGGACTACTCGATCATTGAGCTCGTTTTAAAAGGCTAGGAACATATAACTAACCTGTGGACTCCACACTAGTGCGAATACGCACAGATCAAAATATCAAAAGTCGGCGTTTATGAAACAAATAAATATCACAGTAGATAAGTAAAAGCTTTTATGCGCGTACTTACTAAAATGAAAATTTTCAATCCAAAATTCTGGTGCCAACGTGGCATTTAGGGATTAAAATTAAGAGATCCAAAAATCAACCACCGCCCTTCAAGGAGTTCGGACATCTTTCTGATTTAATTCGTAGCGCTCAGTGTTGAATTCAGGGGGTGGCATCCCCCCCGGAAGATTTTGGTGTTTTCAATGGTCAACAAGTACAATCCCCTCCCCGGAATTCTATAATGCCCCCACCGGAGCTAGAGAAATCCCTCCCGGAGAAAAGTGTCTGAATTCAACACTGGTAGCGCTAGATATATCGTTGTCCATTACTTTAATTCACTTCACCATGTGGTTTCGTTTTAGATTGTAGTCATGGCTAGATGTAAATCATGTAGACACAAAGACAAGTATTTTAATTTAAATTTTGCATTTTAATAAAATTTAATTTCTTATCCTTTCATATATACAGATATACATTTTGTTAGAAATATTTTTGAAAGCGCTCGCAATATGAATCTGATAGAAAAAGGCGATCCTGATCAGATTTTTCATCCGCACAAAATCTCATTTCAGCGCATCTTCTCTCTCAATCTAACTAGCCATAACTTCCAACCAACAATTATTCATGTTCTATCTTTAAGCACTGATTTTTTAGGCACTTGGTGACTTAAAGAGGTCATGAAAAGGAAGTTTATGATGGTGGTTCTTGTAACTGTTTTAAGTTTTTATGCAAATGCTCATTAAAGCTATCGAAATGCTGATGTATTATCAAATGCATTCGTGCATTTTAATGAAATAGAAAATGTCATTCGGTAAAGACGGCTTAAGGAAATTAAATTATTAATGGCAATTTATTTTCTAAAAAAATTAATGTACATATTCTTATATAAATACAACAAATAATGCTTCTTCAGGGCAAAGTATTTAATATAATTTAAATACTAACACTTTTTAATATCAGGGTTTTAAAAATAAACAATAGAAATACATTAAATAATTGAATATTAATTATTTTTCTAGTACAGTCTACACTTTTTTTTTAAACATAGGATACATGAGGTTCATATTTTTTTATTGTGCGTTTGTACTTTTTCGATTTTGGTTATAGATTTTCTTAATATGGGGATAGTTTCATTTTCGAACCGGTTCCAAAAGTGAAACTATCCTCATATAGAAAATCTGTAACCAAAATCGAAAAAGTAAAATATCACAATAAAAGTTATCGACCTCAGGTATCCTGAGCAAAAAAAAAAAAAAAAAAAAAAAAAAAAAAAATGCAATTTAACAAATTACAACGACCATTTGTAAAATGATTTTTTTCAAAGACTAAAATTTAAGACATAAAAAATCGCACGGAGTTGATCATACATTATGCACGCCATGGATTACATTTTTCGGTACTATAAATTTTTAAACTTCTACGGAGCTTTAAAACAATTTATTTATTTAAATCATTCATTACGTACGCCGTGGATTAAACATTAATATTGCTGGACCCATTTTAAATGAAATTTCATTCTTAAACTTCTAAACATCCCACAATATTACTTTTTAAACCGTCGTATAGAGAAAAAAATGTACTTTTAAATGCAATATGTTTGAAAGCTGTATCTCAATTTGTTTTTTTTTTTTTTTTTTTTGTAATAGTGGCAACAGAAGTATCCATCTCTGTTGAAAGTAAAGGGAAAATACAGATTACTGTATAGACCAATCAGAAAACGAATAAAATGCGGATTCAACTAATAAAACGCTTCAGATATGTTTTTAATTTCCTACCCTGACACGGGACAATGACCACTTTTCCAAATGGTTAAAAAAACTGTTTAAAAATATTAAAATGCGGGCGAGAAATCTGTAAACAAACCTCCCATAGAATTAACATTAGCTTGAGCGTTTTCTTTCCATGAGTAGTGTAAGCTCTTAAATATTGCTATTAAGTCTTACCACAAATAAGATTTATGGTACATAATTTTATATTCTAAAAATGTTCATTTTATCTTTTTCATACTTTGTATACACGTTTTAAAAAATAACAAGAGCTTTTCCTTTATGAGTTGCTTTCAATTATGCGCCGTTTCAAAAAACATCTCTTCAATCGCGCATAAATGAGATATCAGTATATTAAATTTTGTACAAACATCGATGCCAAGTATTTTTAGAAGCTATTCTATAAAAATATATTTCCAAATTTTTATCAAATTGAAAGCATAGCCGTATAACCACCACCTTCCGCACTTTTTTTTTTCTTTTGTTGGGGAGGGGATGTGTGTCTCTTAAAAATCAAATTTTAATACTTTATACAAGTTCAAAGGTAAATATTAAGCATTTTAAAAGTCTTAATGAAAACTTTTTACTGCACGAATAACTTTAAAGTTAAAAAGGAATTTGATTATAAAACGTTTAATAATAATGAGTAAATAAAGTTTTGCTTTTATTGAATGCATGTACATGCATTAGTAAAAATATTTCTGTAGACAGGTATGTGTGGTTGTAAACATGTTTTGTATGTGTTTGTTTATTATAGCTTAAAATTTCCTTTGAATGCAAGAGTTTCGTTTTCGACCGAAACTTTGGGGGGGGGGGGGGGGGTGTTCTGTGTCGGTTTGAAAAACTTGTTTCTAAGTCACTATACCAATAATGGATAAAATCAATAACTGCCTACTAATAGTTGTTTTTTATTAGTAATTCCTTACCAGGGGCTAACTTCTCTACAAGATTTTGGCTCTTACAGAACGTTTAGCAAATAGACTGGTTTAGACACTAATATTTATGTTCAAGAAAGATTCAACGGAAAAAATGTTTAATTTAACTTTTTCCCTTTTCGGGAGTTCGGACGAAAAAAAAAAAAAAAATTATGTTTTCGTTTCAAGAAATTTCATTTATTTTTTAAACTAAAAAGAAAATACTCGAGTATTTTTGCCAAATGTAATGCACCAACGAAGAGCTACTTAAATAATAATAATAAAAAGAGAGAGAAAGAAAGAAATGTTATATAAACCAGTTTCAACTAACTTTCAAATACTTTACAAATTCTTACACATCGCTATCATTCAATAGCAGATCGATTCATCATTTTTTAATCGGCTGACGTTAAAAGCATGAAATCACTAAAGTGAGTCATGGTGGAATCCTTACATGAAATATCGAATTACATTTTAATATTATTGTCTAGAATATAAAAAGAGAGTTTCTTCTTGGAAGTAATATGAACAATTTAAACTGATAATTCTAATGAATTGCGGCACCCCCTCCCTACCCCAACTCAAGGAAGAGAAGGTGAAAATACTAAATATGTTTATTGCGCTGTTATTAAAATATATTTATTTCTTTGGTACTTTTAAAACAGATAAAAATCCCCCCCCCCCCCCCCAAATGACGCACCCATAAAATAAAAAGGGGGATAAAAAAAACTTGGTTGTGTGAATAAACATAAATGGTAAATGTATAATCTGATGTTTATTTTATAATAAATTAAAAGAGTAAAAATAATGATTTGAGCAGAGAGGCCACAATTTTCAAAGCTTGTCTTATACTGCTCACCCAACAAGTTGATTATTGAAATAATGCAGAAAGAAATAATTTTGAAACTGAAATAACTATTATTTAAAGACTTTATTTTCGTCTATTCACCCTACTTGTCTGCTTCAATAAGAAGATATGTATTATTTTATAATGAAAAAAGTATTTTTTACAGGGTTTGAAAAGGCACCGATTTACAAATTTGGGGCCCCAGGGCACAGATGAGTACGGGGGCCCCCCTTTGCACCGATTCTTACAGGGTGGTGGAGTAAAAAAAAAAAAAAAATATTGAAAAATGTACTTACTAAGATAACCACTATTGATTTTAATAATTACTTTAAAATATCTACTAAAAAATTAAATTTGATAATCATTAATTTACTTGTAAATGATTATTTCACAATTATGAAATTTAAATGAGTAGACGTTTTATAATAAATTGCGCGGTGCTGATTATCTTTTCCTACACAAGTCTATATATGAGCTGCTCCCAACCATAGTAGACCAAGCCCATTAAAATATATATATAGTCCATTTAAAAGGTTGATTTTAAGGCCGAATATCTATTTGAGGGATATAGGCCGGGGAGGGGAGGAGTGCCCTTCGCGGGCGGTCTTTCTAAGGGAAACTAACTCGTATTTACGCATGGAAATCCATGGTTCGAAGAAAAGCACGAAAACTCCGAACGATTAGGCCGACGGGCGCGATTGGGTTCGAACCCAGCATCTCCCGTCTACCAGCTTTGAGAGCAGAACCTCTCGGCCACTGGTGGGGCGTCCATTTAGAACACGGTTTCCAACTTTTAGCCAGGCCAAAAAAAGCCAGTTGTTATTTTTTAATGTTGGTTTACAGTTAATTCGTTTTAAATTTGGATCAATTAATTTTTAATATACTTATAAATATTTTCTACTAAAAAAAATATAGATTTCTATTAAGTTTTGTCAAATAAATAAGTCTTTATAGCTTCTAGAAGGAAACTGTGCATTATATCTGAAAAAAAAAAATTATAAACATTGAAAAGAATACAAGTTAGGATGCAAACGGATGTTTTGAAATTTTATATTACATAGCTCAACATATATTACACATTTTAAAGATTATATTTAATTAATGACAAAATGTAGCACATCAAAATAGAAACATTCTTATGTGTCCATATGGAGAGATTAAGTTATAAATGTTAAAAGAGAAATTAGAAAAAGATGTAATATTTGAGGAGAGTGGTACATAAGTGTATAAAAAATAGAGCATTTAAAACGAGGGAAAAAAAATTCTCTAAATAAAATTTTGAAAAGCTTGTTGCTAAGCTTATTCATGCATATGCTATTCATAATGTTTTTAATAGTGAGAAATGGTGTTTTTATTAATATGACTATGTATAATTTTAAATGTTTACTAGAAATAAAATAAGACTTGTATATTAATAGATCTTAAAGTTAAGTAATAAAACATGTAACTAAGTAACCATTGTCATCTTTAATTTTATAAAGCAGTAAAATTGAAAAAAAAAAAAATGACAGTTGCTATGGCCCTTTTAAAATTTAGCTGACATATTTGCAATTCTGACTACAAAATCACTAGCAAAATCATCTAAGTTTTATTCCAGTATTAATGTCTTCATTATTGAGAAATTGGGTTACTTATTAAACTCTAAATCAATTAAATGTCATTAAAACTAATTAAAAATACTTTTAAATGTGTAGCTTATAATTACAATGCTTCATTGTATAAAAGCCAATTATGGCCAAAAAAGGCCAATTTTGGCCAAAAAAGCCAGTTAAAACCAATAAAAGCCACCAGCCTGGCTTTTTTAAATTTTAGCCGGCTTTTTTGCAACCCTGATTTAGAAGGTGCATTAAATCTGTTTTGTTCATCATCCACAGTGAACCAAGTCTGTAAACAGGTGCCATATATGAGAAAGTACGTGAAAACAGGCTTGGTTTCACTGTGGGAGTAGATAAAACAGATTTTACGCACCTTCTAAATGGACTACCTCATTTTTTTTTTTTTTCAAATTTGACTTGGTCTACTATGATTGTGAGCCCCTCAATCCAGAATGATACAGTATTAGGGATTGACCGAATCAGCAATTTTGCCGAATACCGAAGCTTCGGTCAAAGTGTACACCGAATATTCGGTATTCGGCAACCGAATACTTAAAAAATTTTAATACACATTTTTGCATATATTAGCTTTTTTAATAAACTTTAATTAAAATTAAATTCTTAATAATTTAATTCAGTAACATTTTTATTCTTAAATCTAATTACACAAAAAATTTTAATGACTTCTTTCAACTCACAAATTCATTAACCCATCACTTATTTTTTTATTATTTTATCACTAGTCAATATCCAAATTAACCCAATGAAAGTATTAAAATATACAGGCTATTATTAAGGATAAGGATTCTCAGAAAAACAAAAGTTCATTCAAATAAAAAGAAACAATGTTGTCATTAAGCTGATTTACTGATTGTCTAATTATATACATATTGAATTGGAATGTTCTCAAATACAAAAGGTATATCAATTTGTACATTTAACTATTTTCTGTGAAATTATTGATACATATTTATATTTTGATTAATATTTATCACTGTGGTAATGAAGATAAATTTGAGCGATTTTAATTTAATGGTTATAAAAGCTATAGGATAGGCATAGGAGTATACTTATTCGATGCATGTATTTTCTTTAATATAAACCTTAGATATACAGAGATGAACTCTGATATACAGTACAGGACCTATTATCCGGAATCCTCGGGACAAAGGCTTTCCGGATATTAGAATTTTCTGGATTTCGGGTCCTCCCAAATTCCGTCAAAAAAATCGCGGGAAAAACTCAAATTTTGTCAAAGAATCACAAAAAAAAAACACAAATTTCTTCAAAGGATCGAAAAAGCCCCCCGCAATTTTGTTAAAAGATCGCAAAAAATCCGAAAATTTCGTCATAAGATCGCGAAAAAAACTGCAAATTTGTCAAAAGATCCCGAATAAAACCGGAAATTTCGTCAAAAGACAGCGAAAAAAAATTTCTTCAAAAAATCGCGAAAAACACGCAAATTTAGTTAATGGATCATGGGGAAAAAACGTAAATTTCGTCAAAATCTCGGTAAAAAACCCCGCAAATTTAATCAAAAGATAGAAAAAATTATTTGTTCAAAGGATCACAAAAAAACCCTTAATTTCGTCAAAAGATCGTGTACAAACGAGAATTTCGCTAAAAGATCACGGAAAAAACTCATAATTAGTACAGAGGAGCCCTCCACCCCCCCACCCCCCCCTCTTCGGTAAACTTAAAAAAAAATTTGCTGTGAATTTCAGATTTTTTTTTTTTTTTTTTACTCAGAATCACCCCTGATTCAAGTAACACAATTGTGTAGCCATAATATTTTGTCAAAGTGAGAGAGAGAGGATGTCAAATATCTGATGATTTTTTAAAAAACGAATCGTAATATAAATTTTAAACTAAAATTTGACAAAAAAAAAAAAAAGATTTTTTTCTAATTTCGGGGGGGGGTGGGGGGCAACCGTGTTCCCCCATCACTGATGTAGCATATTTTAGTGGTTACACAATGTAACACAATAGACCCAAAAAAAAATTACAAATCTGTAAAATTTTCGAAAAATTTCAAAAATTGCTAAATTTTAGTAAAAATTTACAAATTTAGGAAATTTTCAAAAAAAAAATTTCCGGATTTCAGGTCTTTCCGGATTTTGGAATTCCGGATAATGGGTCCTGTACTGTACTTATTTGAGGTGTATATTAAAGAGAATACACATTAAATAAATTTAAATTGAAAAAACTAATGTAGAAATAATTAAAATTAAATGGTAATGGAAAGATGCCCATATTCCTTACTTTTTTTTCCTATATCGTAGACAGTTGTTCTGATTTCACCCCTATATAGACTATTTTAGGAAAGAAAAAAAAAGTTTTTTGTAATTAAAAATGGCCTTTGACTTGTTTTTGGTAGTGCAGCTGAACTTTGAACTCATGCACATAATATTGAAACTCATCATTTAGCCTATTCTACTTCTAAGTAAAAGAGAATTCTTCTACTTCTAAGAAAATACTTATCCGCAATTATTCGGCCGAATACTTTGAAGTATTCGGCCGAAGCCGAATATTCGGTTTACATGCCGAATCACCGAATACCGAATCGACTATTCGGTATTCGGTCAATCCCTATACAGTATGCAACAATTAATAAATTTTCCGCAATATCAAGCTGGCTGAATCCATATCAACTCAGGCAGGGTGTTACCTTCATAGTCTCAGAAGTTTTTGAATTAAACATATGTTAAAATTTAAGAAAAAGTAAGATACTTGAATATTTTCATTTTGCCCAAAAAAATTCATGGCCCGAGATACAGGCCGCCAAAGATAACATCCCCGGCATCCTTTCTCATTCGCGATTTTCGATACAAATTTTAAAGTGCTCTATCTCTAGAACGGTGCAAGATATTTTGTTGCGGTTTATTTTATTTTAAAGATAATATTCTTCTGTTTAAAATGATATACCCAATTTCGAAAAATGTATTCAACTTTTCTTGTGGCAGCCTTTTGAAAAAAAAATTTTTTTTCAAAAAAGAATTTCTTTTTTTTTTTGGAAATGCCAATCCCAAAAATTTTGTTTTTTTGCTGTTGATCAATACCATTGGGAACTACCTTCACTGTAAAGGAGAACTTCCACTTTTGAGTTTAACAAATTTTAGAAACGTTTAAAAAATTCAGAAAAGTTTACAGGAACTGTATATATACAGTTCCAGTAAAAGTCACTGAATTTTTGCTTATTTGTATCATATTTGTAAGGATAAGCCTACTATATATCCTAAACAAGTTAGAAATTGTAATATCAAATGTGGCAAATGAGGTGCGTGCGTACTATAACTAGTTTTATAAATATTCAGATCTTGGTGCAATAAGTTACACTCTTGGGCAAAAAGGGCATGAATACAAAATTTATTATGATTCTACATATTAAATTCAGTAATACGGAAGTAATATGAATTCATCTTAAAAGGACTTAATCGCCATGGCAACCTAGAACCATTACCTATCATGGTATATCATTGAATCAATTATGTATTATAGGATTTTTAAATAGAATGAAGAAAACTTTTATTAATGTCTTTTATGTTTTAATTTGATTTTCATAGCATTTGAAGTGATACATACTTTATTTTCAATACCGAACATAGTAAAACAATCTCAATAACATATATCAATTACACAGCAATACAAATTATATTAATACAAGTTAGAGTTCAGACAGATGGGCAGACATCCATAAAGACTTTCAAGTATGTTGGAAATTGTTAAAAGCACATAAATAGGTCGGAATTTGACTTTTAGAAATTTATGTCAATAGATGGAAGCATACTTGAATACTTTCATACAACCCTGTATTTTACCTACTATCTATATATAGATGCAACTATTTAGCTAATATTTAATTAAGATTAAAACATCCTTAAAACCAGTGAAATCACACTTCAAGAGATTATCATCCATAGACGGCCATGTATCTAATTCTTTGCGTGGACCTGTATATCATTTTATCTATATTCTCCAAACATATCTTAGTATACCAAATGTAGTTCAGTGTAAAAATGCATAACTCATTTAAAAATCACCTTTAAGCTACTTTCATTCATACTCAGTAAACTCTTAAGATTTCTTTTGTGTAGCCCTGTATATGATCTACAGCATTTATGCACACAACGTAATATGGAAAAATTTAGTAAAAACTTAAACCTCAAACACAACTAAAAATGCACTTCCAGCAATACCCTTACGATTTCTTTTGTGTAGCCCTGTATATGATCTACAGCCTTTATACACACAACGTAATACGGAAATATTTAATTAAACTTAAAAACTCATATCGCAACTAAAAATGCACCTCTAGCAATCATTGCTAATGTACACTATTTCCAATAAGGTAAAGTATCCGAAATCTTTTGTGTGTCCCTGTAAACACTATGCACTTTCTATGACACAGGAAGTAATTTTTTGTAAACCTCTGCAATAAAGTATGTATCACTTCAAATGCTATGAAAATCAAATTAAAACATAAAAGACATTAATAAAAGTTTTCTTCATTCTATTTAAAAATCCTATAATACATAATTGATTCAATGATATGCCATGATAGGCAATGATTCTTGGCTGCCATGGCGATTAACTTTTAAGATGGATTCATATTACTTCCGTATTACTGAATTTAATATATTGAATTACAGTAAATTTTGTATTCATGCCTTTTTGCCCAAGAGTGTAACACTTATTGCACCAAGATCTGAATATTTATAAAACTAGTTAATACTATGCACGCACCTCATTTGCCACATTTGATATTGCAATTTCTAACTTGTTTCGGATATATAGTAGGCTTATCCTTACAAATATGATACAAATAAGCAAAAATTCAGTGACTTTTACTGGAACTGTATAGTGCTGTCCTCTAAAAAAAACCCACGGGAAAATGTATCCTAAAAAAAACCCACCCTAGAACTTCATCAAAAAAATCACTGAAGTAAAATTTTCTTTTTGTCCTGTTTCTATATGCCATTTACAATAATAAAATTATTTAAAATTACTTTAGAAGTGTTTATTTAGTTTTTTTTTTTTTAAATAAGCTAATAATACAGAATTCTAGCAAAAAATAAGAGCTTCATTTTCACAGTTTTTCTTGTTATAATACAACATGTTACAATGATGTACATCAGTTTTTAGATGTTTTTATGTTAAACCATTAATATGTGAATAAAATGCACCATTTTCAGCTGATTATATTATGTTTGGCTCAGTTTGTGACCTTTTGAAAACAGAGGTAAAAAAAAAAACCCATGCAGGAACTAAAAAAAACCCACTTTTATATATATAAATAAATGGTGGAGCATACATTTTTTCTTTAAAATATAAATTAAAGGGTAAAGAAACAATAAATTATGCAAATTTAATGCATATTTTGCATTTCTAAGAATTTGTACAAGTTATGTCATACACCACCCCCCCCCCCCCTTTTGTTTTTGCAAAAATAAAACCCATCCACTTTTTTTATGTGCCCAAAGATATCCTTTTACTTTTATATCATACATTGTTTTAATGTTTACAGGCTTATTTTATTTGAATCATTATTTTGCTTTTTTATGCAAATTTTATTAGGCGATTCTCAAGTTCACTGTTCAACAAGGATGAAACTTTCTGACACATTTACTCATTTTTAAACATAAAGGTACAAAATTGACAGGGCTGACTAAGCGATTTGGAATCGAAATGAGTTTTACATTTTTGATAAATTACTTATCGAGTTACAAGCGATTTTGGGTCCCATGACGACTGGTTTTTCGCCTCTCTTTGGGTGGTTTTTCTCCTTTTGTCTGGAAATTTGGTTCAAAACGGCAACTTCAGAGATTCCCCTAGACAGTTTTAGTAGGGTGCTGCACCCTGCCTGCCCTTACATTTACAAAATAGCACCCCTCTTCCCCGTGATGAAAAACAATAGCACCCTCCTTGCCCCCAGCTGAAAAAAGTGCCTTTACTCCTTTGTTTATTAAAAAATTTACTTGCATAGTAAAGATTGACTCATTGTTGTCTTTAAAATAGCGTCCTGTCTATTAAATATTAAAAGTAGTTTTAAAAATCAAAAGAATGCCTTTAAAAATAAAAAAAAAGTGCCCTTAAGAATCCAAAACATGCCCTTTAGAATCCAAAAGTGCCCTTTTCCTACAAGAAGCACCCTGCCCTTTTTTAAACATGGAGGAAACTCTGGGCAACTTTGACATCATTTTCTGAAAGACCTTTTATGGATCTTTCAAATGATCCAAAAAATGGAACATTTCTGTAGTTTCTGAATAACACTGTGCCAATTTCAAGCATTTCTACTTTCTGAACAAAGATTAATTAAAACTTGTGTGATTAAGTTATTAAGTTGCCCCTTTGGATTTGATTGCAAAAAAACTGAAAAAAAAACATTTTTTGCAGAATTGTGTTTTAAAAATAATTAATAATGAAAAAAATACTTTGCTGTCTAATATTTTGGTTTCTAGAAGTGTTTTTACATGTGGTTTTTTTTTAGGTAACATGGGTTATTTTTAGGAAAAAGTGGGTTTTTTTCAAAATCTTCTTTAATTGACTGCCATTTTGTAATATATTGACAAAATCAAAAATACTATACATTAAAATCTTAGTCAGAACAAGCTGTGAGAATGTAGCTACTTCAAATTGTTTTGTATTTTTAATTAAATTTTATATAGAGAAAAATTCAAAAAGTGGGTTTTTTTTAGAGGACAGCACAATACATATACAGTTCCTGTAAAATTCTCTGAATTTTTTAAATGTTTCTAAAATTTGTTAAACTCAAAAGTGGAAGTTCTCCTTTACAGTGAAGATAGTTCCCAATGGTATTGATCAACAGCAAAAAAATCAAAATTTTTAGGATTGGCATTTTCAAAAAAAAAAATTTTTTTTGAAAAAAAATTTTTTTTTTCAAAAGGTTGCCACAAGAAAAGTTGAATACATTTTTCAAAATTGTGTATATCATTTTAAACAGAAGAATATTATCTCTCTATTCTAAAAAAAAAAGTAACTACCGCTGTCACCGCCGCCGGTTTTGATTTTTTTGTGACCGGAGGCCTTTCTTCGTTAATATTAACAAAAATAATGCATACAAAAATATGAAAATCGGTGGTTTTATACAGAAATGTTTGATAAACACGCTGATGCAGACAGTTTTCAAATCGAAGAATTATTTTAAGAGTTATTTAAATTCTAAAGTTGGACAAAATCGTTCCACTAAAAAAGTTTTATAGCAGCAAAAACTATACATGGCAGTGTAATCATTTTTAGATCATTTTATGCGTTAGAATTTGCCGGAGTGCAGATTGCATTAATTTTTTTATTTTGACTCATTTTTTCAGGTTTTATTTCTATTTTAAATTCAAATTTTCAGCATTTCTAGAGATATTTTTTACAGATTTCAGAAAATTGTACTAATTTAAACTGTTGCCAACTGTATAAAAAGCGCACGCAATAATGTTTGCTTCAAATTAAAAATTTATTTACACGTGACTATTATAAACAGGAAAAAAACTTTCAAATTAGAATTAAATAATTACGTATAAAAAGCAGGAACTTATTAAAAATTACGTCATAAAAAGTATACACGTGAATTTTAAAAGAGAAAGGATATTGTAAAATAATAAATTCATTAACATGCGTTAGAAGTCTTAGGAGAAATCACGTCATATTTACGTCACATTATAGTTATTACATAAAATGAACACAAAATAATATTGCAAAAAAGTTTAAATTTAGAAATTGCGCTAGACATTTATTTGATATTTTGAGAAATAATTTAAAATGTCTCATTTAAAAGAACTTTCTTTTCGCTTTGTTAAAAAATACCAGGAGACAAAGACTCTTTACTTAATTCCTTTTATCTTAGCTTATTTTGAAATGTTGTTACACGTGTATACGTCATCAAGTTATTTTTATTTCGACGTTTT
Organism: Maratus speciosus; assembly: GCA_963932465.1. NCBI lineage: Eukaryota > Metazoa > Arthropoda > Arachnida > Araneae > Salticidae > Maratus > Maratus speciosus. Next base: position 575,425,817 of record OZ010792.1, read on the forward strand.
ATTTGTGTTTTTATTAATGTTGTACGAATTTATTTGTTCTTTCGTTATTTAAAATAAAAATTATATCAATTTGTATAATTTGGCGAGTGGTTTGGCGATTTATATAATTTGACGAAATGGGTCGACAGGATAATCAAGTAGTACCGCAGCGGATTTGGCATTAAAATTCCCCAATCAAAGAGAAATTAATAGAAATTCGTTTATAGGGAGATCGCCACTGTTTTTTAAATTATAATTCAATCTTTCAAAATCTTTTTAAAGCCGATCAAATTAGCGTGCATTTAGAGTATGCGGTGTCTGGACGGGGGTTGGCGAGCATAGCTCGTAGGGGGCCGAGCCCCCTAGTCTTTAAAATAAAAAAAAAATGCAACAAAATATCTTGCACCGTTGTAGAGATAGAGCACTTTAAAATTTTTATCGAAAATGGCGAATTGAAATGGTGCCCGGGATGCCATCTTTGGCGGCCTGTATTTCGGGCCAGGAATTTTTTTGGGCAAAACCAAAATATACAAGTATCTTATTTTTTATTGAATTTTAACATATGTTCAATTCAAAAACTTCTGAGACTATGAAGGTAAGATTTTTTCTTTGGCTGCCTGAATTGACATGGATCATACCAGCTACAATTATTTAAAATACTATGGTGGTCTGCCGCCTACACAACCGATGATCTGACGAGAACAGGATTAAATAAGAATTAAAAATGAAATATATTTTTAAAATGATAAAGATAGTAGAAAATATTCACTACAATAAAGTAATTAAATATGGATGTTTCAGACAAAATATGACAATATTATAAAAAATACAATACGAACACAGTAGAATATAGAATTAAATGTAAAATTCCATTAGATGTTAAAACTACATCAGATTTTGGGCAATAATTGAAAAACCTTCAGCAGCATTTGAAGCTTCAGGGGTTCTCGGCCCGTGCCCTGCCATAAATCAGGCACAGCCTTTCTCTACTTCACATGGCTTCTGTTACTTTGGTTTAACCCCTTAATTGTCATGCCTGATAAGTGTCGAATACTTTTTTAAAATTCAGATTTTTTGATTGCCACCACTTTTTTCAAGTTGAAATATTCTCTTCATTTAATGGCAGATAAAATGTCGAGAGAATAAAGCCAATTGCATTATTTAAAAAAACTCGTGGGAATAAAACAATCTGAATAAAAGAAAAGAAGTCTACACCGCCCATGACAGTCATGGGCATGACGATTAAGGAGTTAAGGAAAGATGGTTGGATAAAAGTGCATGGTTTATAATGAGGGCTTTAAATTGAAAGTCATCAATTTTGCAGAGCAGTTAATAACTCAGTATCTGCTCGTCATTTCGATACTCAATGACGAATATTCAAAACGAGCGTGAAAATGGAGAAATAAAAAAACGAAATTTCAAAAGTAATGAAAGCGGCATATGGACACAAACCGTCATTTCCTGCACTTGAAAAAAAATTGCAGACTTGATGTAAGTGTCTCAGCAAAGTGGGTTTATTGTAACAAGTACAAATATTTGTGTCAGGGGTCTGAATATGATAAAAGATCCAAATTCATGCCATTTAACCTCTTCGCTCCCTCGGTCCCCAAATGGGGACCTCCGTTTTGTTCCATTTTATTAATGGTACTCTAACATAATTCCAATTTCGATATCAGAATGATATGTTTTGAAGACTAAGATTAGAACTAATGCAGATAAAATTAAAATCTTGCTCTCGCTCTGAAGTCAAATGGGAGAAGAAACAATTCAGTAATAATTAATAATACTGCATTAATACTCAGTAGCAAAGAGGTTAAACCAGCGAATTTTGGTGCATCTGATAGCTGCTGGTGCAATCTTTTTATGAATCGATATGGATTGTATATCCAAACTCGTACTAAAATTGCCCCAAAACTTCCGAAACAGCTAGAAGTTAAAGTTCACTTTTTTCAAAAGCATGTCTCATCAAATTGTGAAAAAAATACAACTTTGAATTTTCACAAACAGGAAACATGGATGAAACTCTTGTATGCTTTGATTTACCAACAAATCACACAGTGGAGATGAAGGTGTAAAAACTTTTTAGTAGAACAACCAGTCATGAGAAAACTCATTTCACAGTTGTTTTAACCCTTTTATCTACTGTTAGTAGTTATAAGTACCATTAAAATAATTTGTTATAAAATTCAGTTAACACATCGATTAGTAATAATACAGTTTAGAATGAGTTATAGATGCATTACTTTTTCTTGCTCCAAAAGCATTATGGGTTATACAAAACAAAAATATTTTTAAGGGGATGATTTCTTTTGCCTTTGCATCTTTTCAGCTTACTTGGCATTGTGGGAGGGGGATTTTTCAATTCTGAAATACAGTAGAACCTTGATTATCCGAAGTAATTAGGACGGGCCCTCTTTCGGAAAATCGAAATTTTCAGATAATCGAGAATACTTCAATTTTAAGATTAAGGAGAAATATATGCGCTATTTCTTATTATGGTAACAATTGCTTAATAATTAAATTTAAAAAATCAAAAAACCTGACTGCATAAAAGGCAAATTAATTATTTCTCATCAATGTGAAACTATTTTTTATATTACTTACCTATTTTTTTATTTTCTTGTATTAATGACTTTTAAGTTGTGTTTAATTGTTAGCTCCTATCTATAAACACTGTTTTGATGAGGCCTATAGATATCTATGAAGGTTAGAGTTGCAATAAAGCTAGATATCCTACCTACACAACTTACAGGTTGTGTACTATTTAAACGGAGCTTCTGACTGTAAAATAGTCAATTAAACATAGTCTTCATTTTGAAAGACCTATCCAATGATATGCCACTCAATAGGGTACGTAATTTTTCGTCTCAACCGCCATTTTGTATTTATAAAAACAAAATCTAGCCTATAACCATCGTACAGTTAAGACGAATCGATAGAGACCTCATTCATTAAAATACATCCAGCCGTTGGGATGTTTCGAGGGTTTTAAAAAATCCACATACCCAGATATGCGTGAAACACATAACCCCTTCTTGGCAGTCGGGTAAAAATAAAGCAATAGCAAAATAGAAGCAGGAATAAATTACCTCAATTTTAATTTTTAAACAAAGTACCTTTTACATATTTCACAATTTTTTGAAACAATGTTTTGTTTGTCGCAGTTTCGATTGCCTTTGCTTTGAAGCTCTATCACGGAGTTTTTTAATATTATTAGTTCACCAGTATCACAGCCTTTCTACTACTCCAGCCATGCCAAATTTTTTTGCACAACATTCAAAAGCTTTGGAATTGCTAATTTGTTCACTTTCTTCGTTCCACTCCACAGCTTACGGGAGCTCAAGTTTAATTCAAAAGAACTCTAAGAAAGGGGATCGAAAGTATTTATATGTACTAGTAGTTCGAAAAGGATCGCTTGCACACAAGGAATATGATAGTTTAAAAAAAGAAAAGAAAAACCTTTCAAAAAGGATTTTGCACACAAAGAATGTGATAATTAAAATAAATAAACTTTAAAAATGGATTTCGGTTAACCGAGAGTTTCAGATAAAAGAGGTTCTACTGTATTTCTATATTCCTATTGTAAGAACATTATATTTGTACATTTCCTAATTCTACAAAATACTAAGAGAAATATTTAAAATAAAAGATTTGAGTGAGGTTATAAATAGCGCACAAAATCCCTATAAATTCAAATTTAATTAATTCTTCTAAAATCCTCCTAAATCTTATTAAATGATTATGCAGATCTTATAATGTAGTTTCAAAAATTCACGAGAAAAGCATTAGAAGATAAAATTTTCATGAATTCATAATTCAGCAGGGGTGCAGAAAATGTTTTCACTCCAAACATTTCCCCGAATCCATATGAAAATTTCCCCAAAATTTTACGATATGTTATACGCTTACATAAATTCCGTATTACCGTAGGTATAGAATGTTTTTTTATTTTTCAAAACTTTCTCAACTTACGAGCGAGTATATACGGTACATATTATCCTGAGTTCGGTTTTGTGAAGGTCAGTCACCATACGGATCTTTTTATTTGTAGAGAAAATTGTTCTATCTCAAAGAATTATGTAATTCATTGTTAAAATCAAAATCAATTGCATATTTTTTCTGCAGAATTTCCCCAGTTGGCAAAAATTTCCCCCGATCGGACATATTCTGCACCCCTGTAATTCAGTACATAAAGGGTTAAGCTGCATGGCAGACGAAGCACGTTTATCTCCGATGATACTTTTTAAACGGAAAACATTTCCTACAAGGATACTTTTCCCAAATGGTACTATTGTGAATGGCCATCCAAAAAGTTGGATGGATGAAAATGGAATTTAAGATTGGTTTAAAACTGCATGGGGTAAAAGAAAAGTGCGTTTTTTAAGAAGCCGTCTCTGCTTGTTAGGGATGCGTTTAAGTACAACCGACAGAAAAAGTATAACAACTTTTCTGTGAAATGTGATCTTCGGTAGCTATGATCGCTGGTGATCTTACTTCTATTCTTCGTCTTCAACCACTGGACATTTGTCTAAATAAGCCATTTAAAGACAGGTTCTGATCGAAATGGAAAGAATGGATGTCATCTGGGGATGCAGCTGTGCAAATGCACTGCTAGAAAGTTGCAGCAAACTGTCCAGTTATTCTACCACTTTTATAGAAAACCGTTAGATAACTGTAATTTAACTCTATTCTGACAATATTATTGATCATATTATGATCACAAGAGTTAAATTACGGTTATGTAACAATTTTCTAAAAACCGGCCGAATGACTGGACAGTTTGTCGCATATTTTAACAGTATGGCTGTAATTTTTAAAAAGTTGATGTTGTCACATCCCTGAATGGGTAATAGTGACTTACCACAAATAATGATTGTCAGACCTTTCAAAAAATGTTGCATCATTAATGTGGTGGAACTGAGGATAATGCGATTTTTGAAGAAGATGGCAATGATGATGAGGATGAAATAGACACAGACAATACTCATCCTGATGTACCAATGGAAGAAAGCGATTTTAAGGAGTTGCTTGTAAAATGTGATGATGACTTGAATAGGGAATGATGACTATTTTTCATTGTAAATAAATGGTGTATTAAATTATTTTTAGAAATGTGTAAATATTTTTTATGTTTTTTTAATATTTACCACCTTTACTATTTTAAGAATATCAATCGTGGAAACTTTCTTAGACTCGTGTATGCCAAAATAATGCCCAAAAATTATTCTCGTCTTATATACACAGAAATACACAGTAACTAAAATCTCTCATAGAGCACTAATGAATGAGCTTCAATTTTCTGAAGTTCACCTAGTATTTCTAAGAGAAGCAGCTTTAAGGCCAAAATCATAGAATGGCAGAACTCCCATATACAGCTAACTCGAGATCAAAGGAAATGTGAAAAGCTGCAATTTAATAACTCAGCAAATATAGCTCATATTGTTCCGATTTTTTAAAAACAGTCTTGTATCTGCAGTCTAATCCTATTCTGAGATTTCTACATGCAGTATATTTTGAGATCTCAATACCGTTTTTATAAAACAGACATGTAAGTTTGTCTTTTTTTTTTTTCTCCGAAATGGACCAAGCGATTTTTTAAAAATTAATATATAATATGAATCTGTGTTAGATGAAGCGAATAAAGCCTTAAAGGTTTTCAGGAAAACATGTTTTTTTCTTTTATATAAATCAGTTCAAAAATGGGACTATATTTTTTTGCCATTCTATGGGAATATCATCGCAAGTGCATGACTAGTCATTACTGTATTCGCACGCATGCCTTCTTTTTCTCCACTTTTGGGGAAAGCTACCTGTGAAAGATGTTGCTTAGTGGATAAGGTGTTAGACTAGTAACCAAAGTGTGCATTGTTTCGATCTTTATAAAGTCAGTTAATAAAGAATAGTTGACCTTTATTATCAGTTCCTGTGTAATTTTTTATTGTCAGTTAGACCATTAAATAAAATTTTTATAATTTTTTAATTGTAATTAAGTTAAACAAAAATTAATTTATAATTATAACTAAGGTAAATGAAATAAAACTTTATTTTAAATAAACTTCAATAATTAAATTTTAAAATTTATATAATGTATTTTTTGTTATTAAAATGAACATTTAGTATAATTCAATATTAATATCTCCTAAACTTACATTAAATATATTTTTATGTTACAACTTTAGTAATAAATATTAAATTAGCAAATTGTTAAAATTTTAATCATTTAAAATTCAGTAGTATCCTTCATACATAAAAATCTGTATTTAATATCAGTTGCTTTGTAATTTTTTAAGGAAAATACAATGCTCTTAATTAAATTAATTTTTAAAACTCATCACTTATAAGCAATTTATTTTAATTCATAAAAATGAATAGTTTTGAAAATATATTTCCTACACTTACTACATAAAAATATTTTTATATTAGAATTTCTCAACATAAATATATATAATTAGAAGAAATAATTTAAAACTGTTCATTATACTAATTGTTATATTAATCTATTCACATATTATTCAGTGAATTATTAATTATATTTGATGCGTAATTTAAAACTTGTCCATGGTAGCATATATGATATTAAAAATTATAAGAGGTGGGGAGAATTTAGATAGTCTAAATTCACCTCCACCCCCCTCCTGACAATTTTGACTATTTGGGTATTAGTTTGGTCATTTAACTACTGCCTAGCATTTTTAAAATGAATTATATTTATATACACATAGTCACAGAAACAAAAAACTTGGCATTAAATTTGGATGAATATTTTTATTACAGGAAAATCCCGATTGTAAGACCCCTTTTTTCAAAAGCAAAAGAAGTTAACTTTGGGAGGATAGCTTATAATTGAGATTTCTTTTAAAAAATTAGTGTAGAAAATACTCTAGAAAAAAGGGCCGCCGGGTGGGAATCTTTCAAAAAGGGAAAACTATTCTAAAAAAGGGGTACATTTTTGAAAAAGGAAACACTATTCTAAAAAAGTTAAAAAATTTTTAAAAGAGAACACTATTGTAAAAAAAGGTTTTTTTTAAAGGGCACACTTGTACCTTATTCACAAAAAATATTTTGAACTGGTTTGTTTAGACGTTTAGAGTCCCTAGAATTTGCAATATTTTCCCGGGAGCAATTGAATTGCCATGGGGCGCTTAGGAAATGCTAAAAAGGGCAGCCGGGCACAAAAAAGAAATAAAAAGGGCCGCCAGGAGCAAAAAAGAAATAACAAGGGCCACCAGGAGCAAAAAAGAAATAAAAAGGGCTGCCGGGCACTACGCCCTGCTAAAGCAGCTTAGAGTCAAAGTCAACACTAAAAAATGTCATTAAAAACAGTTTTTTACCATTCATTTAGAAGTAAATAAGGCAAATACAGGGGTTAGAATCTTTCGTATTTCGACAGATTTCCGATTTGTAAAAAAAAAAAATTATCTTAATCTCCCCCCCCCCCCCCCCTATAAAATCTCCAACATTTTTGTAAGCATTGTAATACAGTCAACTCCCTCTAATCCGCACAGCTTGGGACCAAAGGTTGTGCAGGTTATAGGTCATTACTTTGTTTACATTTTTTCCTCCTATAAATTAAATATTAATGCACAAATTAATTGGTTAAAAAGAAGTATATTGCAACACAATAAGTTATTTAATTGAAAGAAGCATTACAATTAAGGAAAAATTATTATTAATTTTTTCTTTTTTACAATTGCTTTTGTCTGTTTTTATAATTATCAAGCACAGTATCAATGATATTTGTATGAGAAGTTTTGATTTTTGGTTTAGCATTTTTCCTTGGAGTCTATGCATAGTCATTATTTGTTGTTCTGAAACTAAACTCTGTGAAGAAAATCCAGATATTTATGACTGATTGCTCAAAAGTTACTATTTCTCCTTCATTGTTAGAATTATCTGATTTTCAGTAGAGTTTAACAGAGTACTACTTGCAATGTCATCATCTGTGAAATTTTCTGTATCTAAAGCCTCATCTTGGGACATCCATTCAAGAATTCAGGCACAACAGTTAGCAAAATTTTTGCAAACATAAAATGTCTGCAGATTTTTTTTTACACTTCCAAACTGAAGCCACCAAAGTCAATATCACCACCACTGTGTAAATACTGCCCCCACCCCCCCCAAAAAAATCTTATTTTTTATTTTATTTTTCCATTTGAAAATGAAGTTTTACTTCATTGAAAAGCAAAAATTTAGGGAAGAAAAAACTAAATATCAATCAAATTGCTGCAATTTTTAATTTCTCTCACAAATTTATGGTAACTGAATTTTTAATATTTACATCTGAAACAGTGTGCGGATTAGAGGGAGTTGACTGTATCTATATATATATATATTACGCTATCGTGCGTGGCACAGAAATTACAATTATTTGTTAATTGTTTAATCACAACGCCCAAATGAAACTTATCTTATTGATTATTGTGTAAAAGTCCTTTGACAGGATTTAGGTTGAAGTAAATCGGGTTTATTTACGTTTTGCTCTTTCGCTGCAATTATGGAGCCTCAAACTATCATTAGAAATGCCCATAAAAGATCACAGTGAATGCTTGAAAGTGAAGAAGAAGCCGAATTAAGAAGGGAAAATCGTAATTTTGTCTCTGTTATCAAAAATTCCTGATTTGATACAAGATTTGTTGTGTCAAAATTCACTTTAAGCCAAAAACTATAGAGAGCAGTATAATGCCGCTTTAACTATCTTTTGCTTCAATGGGGGCAGAAATCAAATTGCCTTCTGGAGCAGGGCCATATTACTCCTGGATACACGGTCAGATATATCACAGGATTTCTCCTCCACTCCACTGTTATATTTCTCAATGACAGTCTGCCTGGGCAACGCCGGACGGGTCAGCTAGTATCGATTACATATCAAATTTTATATAAAAAGTGAAAAAAACTAAATCACATTAAATAAAGAGAATTTTTTTTTTTTTTAATTTTACTTATAATTTAAAAAGTGATTACAAATAACAAGTTTAAGCTATTTTGGATATGACCAAACCGAAAAAATAATGTTTTTAAAGTTGAAGAGTTTGCATGGCAATTCAGGTGCATTATGAAATCTACAAATTTCATACCAATATGTTTTAAACTTGTCATTACTCTCCACAAAATTTCAACTCATAATGTACTGCATACATACATTAGTAACACTTCAAGAAAATGAAGATTTAGGAAACATGTTTCTGTTTGAAATGCCATTATGCAAGGTAAAAGAGTTCCACCTACCTTTAATAGTTATCAAAATAACAATTTTTAATTATTAAATGAATAACATGATATCAATATTCCCTTAAATAATAAAATTTAAGCAATTTATGTAAGCTTAAATTATATAAGAAAGTTTTCAGCACTTTTGACCAGATTTAGACAGTTAAAGCCAGTTTTGACCACTGTCTGGGTTAAATTGAGTTTTGACCCGTCAAAGTTACAACCCTGATTTAATGTATATAAAAGCTGTATATGACAGACATAAGGATATACTTATTTGATGTATATATTAAAGAAAATAAAAATTAATTAAATTTACATTAGAAAAGCTAATGTAGAAATAATAAAAATTAAATGATAACAGAAAGATGCTTAAACTTCCTTACTTTATTTTCCTCTATTGTAGACAGTTATTTTGATTTTACCCCTATATAGACTATTTTAAGGAGGAAAAAGTTCCCTTTTGTTCTTTTTTTTTATTAAAAATGGCCTTTGGCTTGTTTATTGTAGTGCAGCTAGAGGTCTGCACGGACCCGGGCTTGGCCCAAGGCCCATACCCGGCCCGGCGGAATGCAGGAGAATTTTCAAACGGGCCAGGCCGTCAGAATTAGGGCAATTTTTTCAACGGGCCGGGCCGGACCGGCAAAAAAATTGAACGGGCCTGCAGGGCCGGGCCGATAAAAAAAATTAATCGGGCCTATCGGCCTGATATAAGAATTTGAGAGAAGCAGATAAAATACGAGGCCATTTCCAATGAATGACTTTTTCGAGAAGTATAAATGTGCGTTACGAGCCGATGCGAGTTTAACAACATCAATACAGAAATGTAACATGTCCATCGTAGAGATCGGCATCGTACAGTTACATGATGCCTGATCCCGGGTTTAATTTTATCGGCAGACTTGTGCCGGGACGGAACTGGTCTTAATCATTCTCAGGATGTGTAGGACAGGCATTATGTTTTGTAAAAATATTAATAGCGATAATGAACTTCTGTTAACAGTATCTTTGGAAAGGTACCTTAAGGTGGTTCTCATATTTACTGCTCAGCAATGCGAAACTTTCACACATTTTTAACTATAAAGGCATAAAATTGACAGGTCTAAGTATTGAAGGCATTTGGAATCGAATAGCGTTTCCATTTTTCATAAATTACGTACAGAGATAACAGACTCTTGTCACGTGACTGTACGTTTTTCTCCTTTCCTGTGCTATCGCTCCCAGAAATTCAATTCAAAACGCTAACTTTGGCAGTATTTTCTGAAAGATATATTACTTTTATCTAAGAAAAAAATGACATTTACATGGTTTCTGAATAAGAATACCTGCCAATCTCATGCGTTTCCGAAAAGAAATGAATTCATAAATGTATCAAAATGTAGCTCCTTTGGATTTGAGAAAAGGCTTAAAAATGGCAGAAATATTTTCACAAATCTACTTTTTATTATAAGCTTCAAAAGTTATCATGTTTTTTAACCCTTTATTCTAAACTACAATAATCTTTTAATGAACCCTTATTTAAATTTTGAACCATCTGAAGAGACATTGACTAAAACACTAAGTAATCGTTAATGTTTACTATTGTGTGTTTTCTATTTTGCGAACACATAGTAATTTAAAATATACTGTAAAATGTTCCCATAAATATGCATGCAGTATTCAGTAAAAGAATCTTAATTGTATGTCGAGAAAAAACTGAATTTCTTGTAGAAATTGAGTCGGGCCGGGCCGAGAATGGTAAAAATGTAAACGGGCCGAGCCGAACTTTCAATTTTTACACCGGGCCGGGCCAAAATAGCTCTCCTTCGGGCCGGGCCTGGAAATTCCGGCCCGTGCAGACCTCTAAGTGCAGCTGAACTCTGAACTCATGTACATAATAGTGAAACTCATCGCTTAGTCTATTTTACTTATAAGTAAAAAGGAACTCTTCTACTTCTGAGAAAACACTTATTTGCACGTGCCAATGGTGTTTACACAGCGAACATTTGTTTTTTGAAGCTAGGCAGATTTGTCAGCAGAAAAGAAACAGATTACAATCAGATAAGCCGAAAAACTCTTACTTTTACACAGTAATTTGCCAACGTTAAATTTTGATTACAGATAGTATTTAACGCATCTACTTTTATAAATGATAATTTACCACTGAAGCATATTAAAACATCAAACGAGCATTAGTCATTACGTATTTTTACAACAAGTAATACTTTACATATTGTTTTTGTAAATTAATACTATTTGGAAGATTCGGCCAAAACCGAATATTCGGTTTACATGCCAAATCCCCGAATACTGAATCAACTATTTGATATTCGGTCAATCTATAATCCAAACTAAGTGAAATGTATGCAAATGGATATTATGACACAAAGAAACCTTTCGCATAAATTTTACCCCAATTCCTGTGTCTTCACTGCACGAGTTGTTTCACAATCTTCCATACATAACCTCTCTCCCATCCTCTTTTGACCGCATTTCGGGACATTCCTAATCCCACTGTCATTTCTCATCTCCCACTTCCGTCACAGGTGGCACTACCACTGGTTGTAGGCAATCAGCTGATCTTTTCCCACCGGCTACTTTGAGCCCTCTTCTCTCTGGACACTCTTTTCTGCAGTTTGTAGCCTAATTGCTGAGAGAGGAATGTTGCCACCTGAATGCCCTGTGTATGCAACCTTGACATTCATCCAGTGGAAAAAAGCACACCCATTTCAAGACTCTCCCATATGGACCTGGAGCCGGCAGCACAGGCAACCACCTCATCAAGTTCATGGATGAAATTATAGGATTAGTTAAATCTAGATTCGCATATTAAAACGCAATGGTAAACCTACGAGTCAGCCGCTAAAATCAGGTTTTCAGGTGTTTTCCACAAAGATATGACTTGGCAAACCAATTGCGTTTTAATATGCGAATCAAGATTTAACTAATCCTGGAATTTCATACGTGAACTCGATCAGGTGATTGTCTGTGTTGCCAACTCCAGATCTAATATGTTCTGACCACTATTTCGCTAGATAGGGGCTGTGCATTGCATATATAACATTATCACTTTAGGGGTGAGGGAGGGTCTGGCATTTGATATCATTAGATATCTCTGGAGGGGGGGGGGGTTGCTTTTTGATATTGTTATCATTTTTGATCCAACCAAACTTTTCTTTATATCCAAATAGTCTTACCTATATTATTATTATTATAATGTTTTTATGAAAATACAAAGCTATTATTAACGCCATTTAAATGTTGATAAAATCATCTCATCCCAAATATAAGATCGTGTTTAATTAATAACACATCAAGAAAAGATGCTACACCCTGAAAGTCTTATGAATAACAGGGAGATTTAAAAATTAAAATTCTAAAACTCCTGCTAAACCAGCTCCAAACACACAGTGGACAGTTTTTGTGTGATTGCTTATATTTGAATTCACTATGAGAATATTTGTTTTTAAAAGAATGGGACATTTCTTAGCATTTAACATGCTGCTGATATTGCTTGCATAATCTATGATCATTTGTTTGGAGACAATTATTAAATAAATCGGCACAGATGTCATATATGCACCATATTGGCGCACTTTTTTCTGACACCAATATGGCAAAAACATCAACAGCATAAACAACAATATCTGGGTTATCATAGCAAGCAAAATATCGACACTTTGGCACCAGTTAAGTACCTGTTGTGTATATGACATTATCGTCAGGACAAAATCGTGCCAATATGGTGCGTATATGACATCTGTGCCCACACATCAACAACTAGTCTAAAATTGCTCAAAAACAGATTATAAAATGATGAGAACCTTGAAATAAACAGTACCACAAAGTCCTTTTTAATTTTTTTGGAAAAACACATTGAATAACACTTTGATAAAAGAAAGGTCATTTTTATAGATTTTTCATTAAATATAAAAATGAGGTACTACTTACAAGGGAACCACTTTTGGTGTTGCTCGCACCTAGCATCGAGACCTGGTGCATTTTGTAACCCTATACATAAAAGTTAGAGAACCGATAAAATTTCTCTGTTAAAATCATATTTTATATACTTTTTTATGCTTTTAATTTTTTATTATTACATTTTCATTTGTTTATTTCACGCCAAATGTGAGTTAAGTCGCCAAATATGGTGCTACAATTTTTCCTCCCTTTGTATCCGGGGAGTGAATGTACGTACAGTACATATAAATTATACCAGACTGTGATTTCTTTGATAATAATTGATAGCATAAGAAACAAGAATTTGATTTTTTCTTTTTTTTTTTTCTATGCAGACGATAAATATATAAATTTAAATATACTTCTATAAAAGCTTTCAAGATCATTAAAAACTGTTTTCTTTTGAAATCAAATGGAATAAAGTTTCGAATGTTTAAAATTAAATGTTCCTGTGTTAGAGGGTCCTTTGGTAAAAGTAATCATAATGTAAATTAATATTTGCACACAATTTAGAAAAATTACTGTGGCTAATTATGACAATTTCTAGTGAAGTTCTTCTCTTGACACAACACAAACACCTATGACATTTGGCTAGGGTTGCCGGAAAGCTCTACGTTTGAAAAAAAAGCGCCAACCTTTTCTCCGCCAAAAATGTGAATATAATGTTGCAATTTTTCAAAATCAAATTCGTGAGTTTTTGAACTTTTTAATCTTTTTTCAATATTTTATACTTATTATTAACTAATTTTTATTTTGTAATGCTTTTCTTTAAAAAAACTTCAATGTTAATAGTCCAATAAGTGGTCTTTTTAATAGTCCAATAAGTGGTCTAATAGTCCAAAATTGCATTTTCAGAAAGTTATGTTGCTGTAAAATCAAGAAATATTATTTTAACAGAAAAATTTTATAGATTCTGAAACTTCGTAACATAGGGCTTTAAAATGCACCAGGTCTCAATGCTAGGTGCGAGCAACACCAAAAGTGGTTCCCTTGTTAGTTATCACGTCGACCAATTTCACCAAATTATACAAATTGACATAATTTTTATTTTAAATAACGAAAGAACAAATAAATTCGTATAACATTAATATAAATACAAATAAAACATTCAAATAAAAATCACTTGATGACGTAAACACGTGTAACTTGCTTAAAGTCAAGTGAATGTGACATTTATGATCAACCATTACTGGCATTTAATCTTATAGTTTGGCGATAGATTTTTGGTTGATGGGATAACTAAGGAGTACGAAAAATGATTTAAATCAATATATCAAGAGTTGAACAGTAGTTATTTTTGAAGTATAAGTTATGTATATCTAAACAAAAAATATTTTTCTCACATCTAAAATTCTAGACATCAAAAACTTTTTAATTGAGCCTTCAAGTGATCAAATATAAAATAATAACAAATACCATGACAGCAACTGTAGAGTAATTTATTAAGATTAATGTTTAGTTAAAATTTTTGAAAAAAACATGCCTACATTATTGAAAAAATATTAAAAAAGTACAAAATTATTTTGGATTAAGCAACACACTTTTCCATCCATACAGTTTTTCACAATTATAATAAGAAAAACAATCGCGTAAACTAATATAAACAACACAAAATAAAAATTGCATTTGTATTTTTAACTATCCAACTCATTTGGAGTTATTATTTAAACATAACGTGCAATAAAAATCTCCATTATTCTACATGATCTTAACGATCAAACATAAAACATAACATATCCATTAAAAGTTACTACAATATCTATAAATAAACATATTGAAATCGAAGTATGTACGCTTAAAATAAAACATAAATAATAATTTTTCATTAATATTAAGGCTGACTTCAAGAAAGATTTAATATAATACTGCAGAGTCATAAATAAATATTAAAGAGCATGCCGCAAGCAAAAAGAAAATACCGCTAGTCTTAGTATAACCAATCACTCAAGACAAGACGCTATGATCATCATACGAAACTAATTACTCCTTTCAGCAACAAAACAATTGAAATGGATAGCGCAGAAACTTTCATTTAACACGACATATGCATAATAATAGCTAAAATAATTTAAAGGGACAAAAATTTACCTTCGCCCACTCCAAGCGAGCTTGATCGTTCCGTTCGTAGGGTGCGGTGATTGCTGGTGTTGCCAATACAAATATTTCTAATATTACTAGTTTCGGAGTTGATTAATTTAAATCATAGAGGATTGAAAGAATGGATATAACTTTAAACGTACTAAGCTAGATTTTTTTAAAAATGGAGTGTCGACTTTCAGTTCTACTACCTTATTTTAAGTGTGGAAATCGGCCATGCTAAAAATTTGTATCCCATTAATGTTGAACGATGCACAACGATAAATGACGATCGCAGTGACATCTGGTAGTTCAATCGGACAGAGAAGAACTAGCAGATGTCGCTGCGATCGATATTTTCCGTTCAGAATACAATTTTTTATCCCTTTTTAAAGCATTACTGAAATAGTCGGTTTCCACACAATCTTCTAGACGCTGTAGTAGAACGCAGCAACTTCAAAGTGAATTAATAAATACCACATTGGCATCTTTATCGCACTTGATTTGATTTCCAAATCCTTTATTTATATTGCAATTTGTTTTCGACCTTTTGTTTTTAAAAAATGCCGAAATGTCTGTATAAGGAAAGGGCAGCTGACCTCACTGTTGGTCGAATTACTGTTGGTCAGCAAGAAAAACGTGTTCATTCATTATGACTCCAACTATACACATGAACTCCGGGAATTTGATTGGTCTGTAACAGATTGATTTAACAGATCTATGATATGATTGGCCTACGTCGCCAAGTTGATTCTTGCAATGATCGCATAAAAAAATGTAGTGGTTGTTTCAATTAATATTTTTCTAGAACACTTATAGTTCATTATTATTAAAGTTTTTTATTAAACATATAAGAAATTAAGGCAACCCAGGTAGCACAGCAATATCGGCCAATATCGGGAGCAGCGATTTCGCAATATCGGTATACCGATATTGGCCGATATTGCATGGCAAACTTTTTTCCAATATTGGCCTATATTGACACCCAATACCGACCGATATCGGGACACAATACCGGCCGATATCGGCGGACGCCGGACCCACCGATACCGGTGAGCGCCGGACCGGCCGATATCGGGGAGCGCCGCACCGGCCGATATTGGTTAAAACTGGATTCGACACTATAAAATAGCAAAGCTTTCTTTTTTCAATATAGAGAGATATCGATTACCTGTCTTGACATAGTATTGGTAATAAATATCTATTTATATTAGTAAAAAAAAGTTTGCCATTTTATATTGATGAATCCATGTTTGAAAACATATGCATATAAATATATATTTTTTAACTATTTCAAATATATATTTTTTTTATTTTGCTATTACAGAAATATATATTTATATATTGTTTATATGGAAAATCATAGCTAAGTTCACTGCCATGATAATGTAAAAAAAATTTTTAAGGAAAATTTTTCATGATTATGTTGAAAGTGATTGCTCTGAAATAACCCAAAAATGTTGGGGAATTGTTTTTCTTTTAGGTATCTTTTTACGAAAATTCAAATACCATTAATAAAATAATTTATTCAAATATTGTATACATTCTGATGTTTTTTTATTTTTTTCTTTTCATGTTCAGTGTTGTACGTAAAAATATTATGTGTAAAATTAATAATTAAATTATACTTCTCTCATTAAAAATGTCATATGCAAAATTATATCTATAATACCAATTTATGGAAATGATAAAGTTGAAAAGTGTTATATTGTATTATTTGAATAACTTTTATTACCATATAAGCAATTTTGATATTTTTTTTTTCATATAATCAATAAAAATATTCAACATATTAAAATTAAAAAAAATATTTAACTGAAATGATTTATTCTTTTCTGCCTTTACCATAAATATAGATGTTCAAATTTGTTTAACTGTATTGATGTATAAACTTTGCAAGGAAAAAAAACTAGTAAAAGTTAGTCAAAAACAATTTATGTTAAGGGGACACAGTACCCTTTAAACTACTTTTTCAATTTTGAATAATACTCTAATATCTGTAGTGACATTATGTTTAATACTATAAAGCAAATTAAATTTCATGTAATTTCAAAAAAAAAAAAAAAAATCTTGCCTATTTCTATTTAACTAAAATTTAAATTAAAAAAAATATATATATTTTTTTTTTAAAATCCCAACTGATTTTTTAAATATCAATATTTTCGTTTCAAATTCCCCCCCCCCCCCCCCCACATTCCTTAGATTATACTACATAAAACTGTGCCATGGATTTTTAGATGTATGGGATATTACATTTAATATAAATCTTTTTCTCTTTTGTATAATAAAAAATCAAGGAAATTCAACAAACTCATAATTGAAATTACAGAAATTTCTGAAGCAAAAAATATTCATATTTAAAAAAGTAGTAAGGATTTTTAAAAAGTTAAAAATTATTCAAAAAATTTAAATTTTAGTTAAATAGGCATTTCTGTAAGATTAAATATATATATATATATATATATATTTGCATTATAGTATTAAACATAATGCCACCACAGATATTGCAATACTATTGAAAACTGAAAAATAGTTTAAAATGTACTGTGTCCTCTTAAGTTACATATGCAAAATTCTACCTTTTGTTGTTTTTTCAAACTTAACTTTAATTAATTATTCCTACCCAATTAACTCAGAAGAAAATTTATATTTTATCTGTATGGCGATCATCCTGAATCAGAGTATGAACTTACCGATTCTATAGTGTTGGAAGATGAATACTCTCTTTCTTATGTTCACTCTACATTCTGGTGGTTTCTCTTTTTTTTTTTCTTTCCAATGTTGAACGTTCTACATTGAAACATTTTGAAACTTTTTGAAAAACTCATAAGTAAATGCTACTTTCCTCATTAAAAATTCATATATAAAATTATATCCGTAATACCAATTTGTGGTTATAGTGAAATTGAAAAATTGAATATTTAAAAAAATCAATTTATCATAAGCAGATTTCCATATTTTATTTTCATATAATCAATAAACACTTAACCATTATATATAAAAAAAATAATAATAATAAAAATAACGTAGCTGAAATGATTTTTTTTTTTATGTCTTTACAATAAACGTTAACATAGTATTTATATGCAGTAGAAGATCTTTATAATGCAAACCAAAACATGCAACATTTTGCGTTATATAGGTCATTTCACACAACATTAGAACTTACCTTGTAAATACGGCAATATACAAAACAATCGCAGTAGATATTTATATTGCATTCCTTAGGACCAAAAGTTGTGCAGGTTAAACATTTTTGCATAATATTGATCATTTCACATATTGTTAAATCGCCTATAAAAATTATCCAAACATGCTGGAACAAATTCATCACATTACTTAATCCCAAAAGTTTTACATTTAATAATAGCAATATTTTCATTTTTAAAAAAATCTGAATTAAGGAGATAAAGATGAAATAATTTTTGAAATTTAATCCTCTAAAAGGTGTCAATATTTTTGCAATACGGATTACAGGTGCTTCTTAAGTACAAAATTCATTGCTTACATCTCAGAAGCTGTGCATTATATAGGATTATAAAGATCTTCTACTGTATAAATGAAATGTTACCCCCTCTCTCCACCACATCTGAAAAAAAAATTGGTACTTTTTGGTTAGCCGGGCGCCAGTGTTATATTTACATACACATATATGTGTGTGCGTGTGTACATATATATGTATGTAAATATAACACTGGTGCCCGGCTAACCGAAAAATGCAAGCAAAATTTGGTTGAAAAAAGTAAATCCACCTGTTGTTGCTTTTTTTTATTTATTTAACCAACTTTATTTTAGTTACTCCTACATTAAAAATTAGTAAAACATTAATTTATATTTATCTTTATACTCCCTTCATTCTGAATGAGAGTCTGAACTATACTACTGGGTGATAAACACTTCGATGGAATTTTTTCATTAAATAAACACAATTGTCAGCAAATATTTATATTATAAGTTTTAATGGCAGTGTAAAATTGAAAGTGCAACTGGAAGGACCATTTAAAAGAATAAAAAAATATGTTACAAACAATGTCATTAAACTAAGCGAGAAAATCTATTCTGGAACTAAAATTTTAATAGTAAGTTTATTATTTCTATTTGCAATGTATTCATATGAAGTAAAAATAAAATCTTTCTATTTTTAATGTACATACGTATATTTAAAAAAATGTATATTTTATATTTTCAAAGAAAATTTAGCAACAAAAAAGCTCTTATTTGTAAAAAAAAAAAAAAAAATATCAATTTTTACAGAAAAATGTTTTTTTCTCCAACACTTGAATCTTTCTAGAAATTATACATCCTTACAAAAAGTAGACTAACATGACATTAAGGCTATCTAAATTCCATTTCAGAATTTACAATACCTACTTAAGTTTATGTAAGCAGAAAGAAATTGCGACTCATAGAAGGTAGAAACTTTTTTAAATATATTTCAGGACATTTCCCCACCCCTCAAAAAAATTAATAGATAAAAAACACTTTGAAAATATCAGAAATTATATAAAGGACAAAATAGCTAATTTTCTTTATATGTTTTCTCTTTTGAGTCAGGGAGGGGGAGAGGGGGGTGAAGCTATAAAATACATTTTAGAAATTCAAATTGATAGATTCCTTCAATTGCACATAAGTAAGGCATTTGAAACAATTAGAAATCTAAAAACTTAGCATTTAAATATCATCATAATTTATGTTTCGTTAAAAATTCTAATTTTAGATAGATTTTATATGAATCAATTTTTATCAACTGTTTTACTCTAAGATAAAATTTACAAGGTGATTTTAAAAGTTTGTAAATTTATTTTATAAATTGTATTTTATTGAAATATCTTAAACATTGGATACTAGTTTTAAAAATGATATTACAAAAATTAGAAGTCAATTCTTAGAATTTAAATAAAAACTTACCATGTATAACAAATAAAATTTATTAATCACCAAAAAAATTAAATGTTTTTTTATTTACAAACTATTATTAATCATATTTATTATTTAACAAAAATTTTTTCGACAAATCATCTATTTCTTGTTAGTCATCTTCTTCTCATTTGAAAAGTGTTTCCATCCCTGTCGTCAAATTCTGCAAGCACCTTTCTAATGCAGCTAGAGATAGCAGTGGTTTCTGTTCCTTCAAACTTCATTTCCACACTAGCTAGAAAAGTACAATGAACCAAAATCACAATCAGACTAAGTACATTTTTGCTATAACAATTTATAATTTGCTATAGCTTTTTTTTTTTTTTTTTTTTAATTTCATAAGCAAATTTTAAATGGGAGATTTGAATTTATTCACCAAAATTTCAGCTTGAAAATGAAATATTTTTACTTTATTATATTAATACAGTAGACTTCCTCAAATCCGCACAGCTTGGGACCAGAGGTTGTGCAGATTTTTGGTCATTGCTTTCTTTGTTTATATTTTTTAAACAGTAATTTGAATGTAATAATGCAATCGAAATTATAATGAATGCTTACTTATAGTAAAATATTAAAATAATTAAGTAAAATAATAAATTGAAATAATAAAAATTAAGATAATTTAAAAAATAATTAAATTATTAAAAGTAAACGTCAAGTAAATAATAATGCATAATTAAATATACATAATAAAGATTATATACATTTTTCTTGAATTATTCAACCAAACTTGCCTCACAAAGGTACCCTACTAATTCATATCAAAATCATAAAATAAAAAAGTTTTATTTCAGGTTTAGCCAGACTTAATAACCAAAAAAGCTTGATTAATACATAAATATATTTGGTAAAAAGATTGCAATTACCAGTGATATCAGCAATATCTTGAATTTTTCAGAAATAAATTTATACTATTTCCTTCATGAACAAGCAAGAGTTCAGTCACATTAACAAGAATTACATATTAAAATACACATGGAATTATATAAAAATAAAAAAGTCTGTAATTTTGTCCCTACTGAACTGAAAGTTCTATTGTTTACATATTCGATGATGTGCCGATTTGAGGAAGTTTACTGTATCCAATAGTTAGTGCTAAAATCACACAGTACTCACAACGTTATTGTTTAATGGTTTTATAAATCAGAAAACAAAATTGCGAACCAACTACTTAACTTACAAACTGAAAACTTACAATTTTAAAATTTCACCTCAGTTTCTTTTCCCTCTTACAAAATTTGAACATAATATTCAAAAAGGCATTTTCGAATTAAAGTGAATTTTCAAAACTAAAATTCTTTATGAAAATAATGAAAGTAAAAATAGTTTCTAAAAAAGTACACTTTTATAAGCATTCAATGTTTATCTTTAGAATCACACCTAATTTCATGACTACAATTTATGTCTGTCGTTAAAAAAAAAAAAAAAATCTGTTACAATGCATTAATTTTACAAAGACCCCAACTATTGAAAAATCACTGCTTTGATGTATTACTTGATAAATAGCATGAATATGTGAATTTATTTAAAATATATATAATATTTGTTCTACTTATCTTTTAAAATATAGTAACAGGGGAAAATATTATTTAAACTGTTATACAGGATTTCTAAACTATTTTTTATAACATATAATCATAAATTAATTACTATATGTACTCACGTGTAAATAAACACCAAAATTTTAAAGGAATGAAAATAATTCCATTTTATTATCAGTATTTTGGAATAGTTTTCATTGCCCTATTTGATTTCAGAATTCATATTAATCTTCCTTGATTAAAATTAAATTAAGACCAAGATTACTATTGTTATATCTATTATTAAATATTGTTATTCAAATGGATGGACATGTTATATCTCTCAAATTTTGGGGTTGACTAATATGAGAGTACATACAGTAATAAATTATAAACAATGATTTTTTTAAAAAGAAATATTAAAATTAAATTAATAAAATAAATTATTATTAATAATTAAAAATAATCAATAAAAATTAGGAAACTTATAAAATTAAAAGTTATTTTCTATTCATATTTTTTTATTTTTATTGTTCCAAATGTTTCACTGTTGCAGTTTCACAGCCACTAAACATATTTTGACGTAAATGGCTTGGTGCATATTAACAACTGCATTGTTTTTATAACTCGTAAATAGTTGTAAAAACAAAGATTATTTGGAGATTTATCACCTGCGGCTAGGTAGAACAAAAATGCCTTAGAATCAATTTATAATGAAGTTCTAAAAATATTAAAATTGCATATTGTCATTGGAAATACACATGCATAATTTTAATAATTCTAGAATATCAGGAAAAGAGTGAAAAATCAATTACAAAATTCCTTCTTTACATATAAAAACCAAGTTAAATAAAAGAGTGTAAAAATACAACATTGACTGCAATATAGAGACCCATGCCGTGTGTGCGTTAAACTCAATCTTACACCATTTTTTAGGGCATCTCCAGCACACAGCACAGAGGCAGAAGCCCCTCTGTCCCTATGGGCCCACACAAGCCAGGAAATATATGTATGAATGATTAAAAAACTGACATGTTTCAATATAATACAGTAGACTCCTTCAAATCCGCACAGCTTGGGACCAGATGTTGTGCGAATTTCTGGCCATTGCTTTGTTTACATTTTTTAAACAGTAATTTTAATGCAATCAAAATTATAATGAATGATTGTGATATTGTAAAATATTAAAATAATTGAGTAAAGTAATAAACTAAAAGGATAAAAAGTAAGATAATTTAAAAACTGATTAAAATATTAAAAGCAAAGTTCAAGTAAATAATTAATAATGCATATTTGAATATGCACAAAAAAAATGAGATCATTTTCCTTCAATTATTCAATTTGAGGGAGTCTACTGTAGTGATGGGCGATAACGAGATGTTTTTCTCGATTTTCTCGATTGTATGGACATCTCGATATTTTTCGATTGTATAAATTTTTTCTCGATGACTACAGTTTGCAAATTTCTTTTATAAATCATATATTATGTATTATATACGTCATACATTTATCAAGAATCGTCTGCGGGTGAACTGGAATGAGTCGATGTTAATACAGACTAGGTGACTTCGACCGCTAGCGGGCCCCTCCTTTAATCGAGGCCCCTAATTTATACGTAATCTTGTACTATGAAATCACGAACAGGTTACCCGCTATATACGGCACTGATATATGATAGCAGGCGGGTGTGGTGTGCACGCACTACAAAATCTTGTAAAAAATTTAATATCGAAACGAATGAACGTCGGACCAGATCTCTTGGGGAGGGGTCAAAGCGAGCGGAGGGGCACAGCAGCTGCATAATATGATTAAGTCGTCACAGGTCTTTAGGCCTTTCCAACCATATGTCACATGAGAAGTCTGGATCTGAATTTATAAAAATGCCCTCCCCGTGGGGGGAAAGGGGTGGAGGGGTGCGGGAGGTGGATAACATGAGTAAGTGGTCATAAGCCTTTCCAACAATATGTCACATGAGGGGTCTCGGCTAAATTTAGAAAAACACCCCAGTGGGGGAAAAGCGGGGGCGCGGTCACCGGAGGTGCATTACATCAATAAGTAGTCACAGACCTTTCCAACGATATCTCACATGTGGGGTCTTGGCTAAATTTGGAAAAGTGTCTCCCGGGGGGGGTTCAAAATGGGGGGATGGACACCGGAGGAGCATAACATCAATAAGTAGTCACAGACCTTTCCAACGATATCTCACATGAGGGGTCTTGGCTAAATTTGAAAAAGTGTCCCCCGGGAGGGGCAAATTGGGGGATACTGTCACCGGAGGTGCATAACATCAATAAATAGTCACAGACCTTTCCAACGATATCTCACATGAGGGGTGTTGGCTAAATTTGGAAAAGTGCCCCCGGGGGGGGCAAAGTGGTGGTGGGAACACCGTAGGTACATAAGATCAATAAGTAGTCACAGACCTTTCCAACGATATCTCACACGAGGGGTCTTGACTAAATTTGAAAAAGTGTCCCCCAGGGGGGCAAAGAGTGGGGGGTACTGTCACCGGAAGTGCATAACATCAATAAGTAGTCACAGACCTTTTCAACGATATCTCATAAGAGGGGTACGGACTAAATTTGGAAAAGTGTCCTCCGGGAGGGCAAAATGGAGGGGGCGGCCACCGGAAGTGCATAGCACTAATAAGAAGTCACAAACCTTTCTAACGATATGTCACATGAGGGGTCTTGGCTAAATTTGGAAAAGTGTCCTGAAATTTCATATATTATAAATAATATTTAGCGGAGGGCTCCATAAAAAAATCCGATCTAAAATTATAAAAGCGGAAAAAACTACCCTCGCAGTGGGGGCCAAATTGGGGAGGGGAGGAAGAAAGTCTCATAATATGAAAAGTCATCCGAGAGCTTACCGATGACATATCACATGACTGGTCCAAAAAAAGTTTGAAAATTGCTCCCCCTTTCTCCCCCCGTGGGCCCACTCTTTCACCCCGGAATTCACACAGCCGCCACTTTAAAATTTTTATGTTCAATAAATAATATTTACCGGAAGACTGCATAAAAAACCCATATTTAAAGTGATATTTAAATTTATTATAGAAATCGCCTACGGTTTTAAAAATTTGTTCGCCCCTTCCCCACCCCTCTTTGAGCGAAGAAAGGTTCATAGTATGAAAGAGTGGTCAAAGGGCTTTTCGATTATATGCCACAGGAAGGGTTCGGTAAAATTTTTAAAATTGCACCCCATGAGTCCACTCTCACGTCCTCCTCCCTCGAAATCACCCGACCCACCTTCCTCTTTGAAAATTTTATATTTAATAAATAATTTTTATCGGAGGGTTCCAGGTATGTGACATCTTGGTAGGGCTAAAATAAGATCAACTTTGAAAATTAAAGCTTCATTTCACAGCTCATTGTCATGCCTTTTTCTCTATCTCGTCCCTTGGTACTCTCGATAAATTTTCTTACTTTTCTTCTCTGCCGAGGACGAGAGAAATCCTCGAAAAGCTTCTCATAGCGAAATGTTGAAAAGCGCGAGAGAATCCTCGAAAGGCTTTTCATTGGGAGATTTCGAAAAGTACGAGAGTAACAAGCGAGAGGCTTCCCATCGGGAAAGGTTGAAAAGGGCGAGAGGAAACTCTCGAGAGACTTCCCATCCCGAAAGGTTTAAAACCGCGAGAGAACCAACCATCGAGCAGCTTGCCATCTGGAAGCGTCGAAATGCTAGAAAAATCATCGAGATGAGACTTGCCGAAATGCGAGATGAAAATGAAACTTTCAGAGTCAAACTTACCGCATTTCTGGTTTAAGTCATAATTTCTCAAAGGAGTCCATCTGCTTATCCAATCTCTTTTCAGCTCACAGGCTATCTAAGCCTGAGAGCTAATGTACCCGTCGGTTCTGTGTGTATGCATGTACTGTACGTACGTACGTACGTACGTATGTATGTACATAACGCGATAAATCTTGATTAAAATGTACGATTTGCTTCAATTTTTTTTATGTTCATTCTGATAAGGCGTTCCGCTGTTTAGTTTTGACGGTTCATTGGTTAAGGATAAAGGGAGAGAAGGGGGGCTGGTCCCCCCCCCCCCCCTCCTTAATTTAGATAAATAGGTTTTTCATGCAGAATTCTTCGATTTGCTCCAAATTTCGTATACCAGTTTATTATGTTAAGGAGCTTCCCTGATTAAACTTGGAGGTTCATTAGTTAAGTATGAAGGGGGGAAAGGGGGATAGACCCCCTCCTTAATTTAGATAAATGGGTTTTTCATGCAGAATTATTCGATTTGCTCCAAATTTGGTATACCGGTTCATTGTGTTAAGAAGTTGCCTTGATTAGATTTGGAGGTTTACGGGTTAAGTATAAAGGGGGAGAAGGGGGCTAGACCCCCCCCTTAATTTAGATAAATGGGCTTTTCATGCAGAATTATTTCATTTGCTCATAATTTGGTATACCGGTTTATTATGTTAAGGAGCTTCCCTGATTAAACTTGGAAGTTCATTGGTTAAAGATAAAGGGGGAGAAGGGGGGGCTGGTCCGCCCCCCCCCTCCCTTAATTTAGATAAATGGGTTTTTCATGCAGAATTATTCGATCTGTTCCAAATTTGGTATACCGGTTTATTACGTTAAGAAGTTGCCTTGATTAGATTTGGAGGTTTGCGGGTTAAGTATAAAGGGGGAGAAGGGGGGTTGGTCCCCCCTTAATTTAGATAAATGGGATTTTCATGCAGAATTATTTGATTTGCTCCAAATTTGGTATACCGGTTTATTATGTTAAGGAGCTTCCCTGATTAAACTTGGAAGTTCATTGGTTAAGGATAAAGGGGGAGAAGGGGGGCTCGTCCCCCACTTAATTTAGATAAATGGGTTTTTCATGCAGAATTACTCGATTTGTTCCAAATTTGGTATACCGGTTTATAATGTTAAGAAGCTGCCTTGATTAGATTTGGAGGTTTATGGGTTAAGTATAAAGGGGAGGGGCTAGTCTCCCCTTAATTTAGATAAAAGGGTTTTTCATGCAGAATTATTGGATTTGCTTCAAATTTAATATACCGATTTATTCCGATATGGCGCTTCCTTCATTAGATTTGGAGGTTCATTGGTTAAGTATACAAGGGCGAAAAGGGGGCAAGTCCTCTTAATTTAGATAAATGGATTTTCATGGAGAATTATTCAACTTACTTTAATTTTTTTCCCATGTTCGTTCTGATAAGGAGCTTTCATGATTATATTTGGAGGTTCATTAGTTAAGTATAAAAGGGTTAAAGGGGTTAGACCACCCTTAATTTAGCGATATGTTTCTTTTTTTCATGCAGAATTATCTGATTTGCTTCAAATTTGATATACTGATTTATTATAGTTAAGGAGTTTCCCTGATTAGATTTGGAGGTTCATTGGTTAAGTATAAAAGGGGCAAACGGGGGATATTTCCCTTCATTTATTTTTTGGGGGACATTATTCTTTGAAATAAGAGCATAATATACAGTTAGTGTTAATAACCTGTGAGCTCAATGCCATCAGTTTAACTGGCACTTATCTTTTTATTGCTATTAACCGATGTGGGTTATGAAGCATAGTGGTTTATGTATTCAGTTCTGTATAGTCCTAGTTTCAAACTTTACAGTTAAATTTAGTGTCATTTTGCCAGGAATTTTCAATGTTTCTCTTATTTTAGCTCTGCCAAGCTGCCCCATACCTGGAGACTCAGATAAATACTATTTATTAAATATAAAAAGTTCAAAGAGGAAGGTGAGTGAATTCTGGGGTGCGCGAGAGTGTACAAAGGGAGCGGGGGGGCGGGTAATTTTCAAACTTTTACCAAACCTCTCCTTGACATATCATCGGAAAGTCCTTTCACCACTCTTTCATATTATGAACCTTTCTCCTCCCAGAGTTGAATTCCGGAAGGGGTTCGGGGGGGGGGGGCGGTGCGGGGGTGACTTTTTTTTTAATTGTAGAGATTTCTACAATAAATATCATTAAATGAGGTTTTTTAATGGAGCTCTCCGATAAATATTATTTATTAAATATAAAATTTTAAAAGTGGGGCTGCGTGATTTCCGGGTATATTCTAGGATAAAAGAGGGAACCCACGTGGGAGGGGTAGATTTCAAACTTTTTTTGGACCAGTCATTTGATCTATCATCGGAAAGTTTTCGGTTATCATCGCAAAATTACTCTTTCATATTATGAACCTTTCTTCTTCCTTCCTTAGTTTGGCGCCTCGAGAGAGGCACTTTTCGAACTTTTTTGAAATCGTAGCGTTTTTAAACATTTTAGATCGGATTTTTTTACGGAGCCCTCTGATAAATAATTTTTAATATATGAAAATTTCAAAGAGAAGGATGGGTAGGGTATATTTCGGGGGGGGGGGCACGATAATTGGAATCCTGGGAGTTGGGACTCTTTTCTATCTTTTGCTGACACCCCTCATGTGTTATATCATTGGAAAGCTCTGTGACCACTATTTCATTTTATATATCGCCCGCGCCCCTCCCCTTTCTTTGCCCCCGAGCGGGGGCACTTTACTAAATTTAGCCGACACCCCTCATGTGCCAGATCGTTGGAAAGTCCTGTGACCACTTATTCATATTATGCACTTTCCTTGCCCCTCCCTCCTACTTTGCTCCCCGCGGGAGTTCGTTTAATGTATTCCAGTCGAAGACTTTATAAAAATGGGGAAATTAAAGATCCAATCTCAAATGACGTAGAAAAATCAATAAAAAATTTTGATCCCTTTTATCATCCTTTAGTTCATATTTTTGCCACTAGGGGGTGCTTTTGATTCTTATTTCTTTGGCCATTTTGGTACTAATTGCCGAAAAATTCTAATTTTTGATACTTAAACTCCCCTTACCACTTCATAGCTACTCGCGTTTTTTCAGCTTTTTTCAACCAGGAGGCACCCTTACAAGACTTGTCCAGTCTTATGGCTTCTTTATAGTTTCCCTTTGGTTTGTTGTTTTTTTATTCCATCTGTTTTCAGTTACCCTATATTTAATAAAATCTGCCTTATATATATGTAAAAACAATGATTTCAATAATCGATTCTAGAACATCTCCTTTGTAGATTCTCGAAAGTAATCGATGACTGTATCGATTGTGTATTTTACGATAACGATTTTTTTCGATTGGTAAATTTTCGAGAATCGCCCATCACTAAGCCCTATCACTACTATGAAATTGTCGGCCAGAATAATAGCTAAGTTTTCCAATAACTGTTTTTAGCTTTTCTCGTTATAATCGATTGTAAAACATCTCGATTGTAGATTCTATGAATTAATCGATGGCTGTATCGATTGTGATTTTTTACGATGACGATTTTTCTCGATTGTCGAATTCTCGAGAATCGCCCATCACTAGTCTACTGTATTAACAAACTTTATTTTTACACAAAAAGCATCTTATACGCTTTTAATTCTTCAATACCAGTTGACAAATTTTTTCTCCTTGTAAATATTACTTAATCACTAAAATTGGAGGTTGCACAAGAAAAAAATTTCCGTGCCAAGGGTCAATGCAAGGTTTTTCTTCTTTTGTCCCGTTTAATGTGAAACGAAAGTTTTGTGAAAAATAACATTACATAATAGAAGACGAATTCAGATTAACCCAAATTCAGACAAAGCATTTATTAACTTATTTAAACCTTTCTGCTAGCTTTTCTTTCTGATGAACTTATTACATTTAGTTTGAAACCTTACAAAATAAAAATAATTAATGAAGTGTATGCTTTTACTGAATGAAATTTTGTGAAGAGGTACTAAAGAAGGCCTAAATTTTGCCTGGGCCAACCCAGGTGTACTAAAATATTGGTTTTCAAATTCAAAAGTTTCATATGCTTTAAGTGGCAAGTAAACTTGTTGCTCAACATGATTAAGTTAAAGTGTCAACATGCATTTTATTAAAATGTTTGTTTTATTTACTGCTGAAGGAGTCCATAAATTAAACATTATTAAATAAGATATTACAAAATCTGGAATGAGCAATAAAAAAATTAGACTGTAATTTATTCGGTTAATCAAAGATTTATGAAATGTTTTAAAACTTGTTGTTACAGCAACAAATATTCACTTATGAAATATATTAAATTGTCTTCAAATACTTTGCAAAATTATTTTAATGAAAATTTTAATAGCGCATAACACTGGCAAATAAAAATCTATGTGTACCAGAAATATATTAGTAGTACACAAGTGCCATTCCTTATGAAAGGTTGGTAAATTATTAATCAATGACTTCTCCTGTCCGACTCCCAGACTATATATTCCATTCCAGCAACATAAGCTAATGAACCTGAAACAAATATAAAAATTTTATAGGGTGTAAAAAAAATCATGATTTAAAAAAAAAAAAATTAAAAAAATCGGATTTTTTTTTATTTTTTCCCCTGTGTTAAAATATTAAACATCTACCAAGAATCCAGCATTTAAAAAATGAATAACCCTCCAATTACTAACATAATCTATGTTTTTTTTTGCTTTAATTAATAAAATTTTAATTATGTAATTATAGAAATTACAAAAAACTGAAAATAAAAAATTTCTTTAGTAACATACAACATTATGTGCATTAATATTTTGTAATAATTATGTAAACCAATATTAAATACTGCTTATATTTTAAAGTTATTGATAAATTGCATTTAATTTTAAATTGATGATACAGATTAATTTTTTTAATTATTAAACAATTAACTGTTTAATTAAGAACACAATCTACATTTTTGAAAAAGTGGTTAAAAAAAGGTGATAAATAATAGTTTGATAAATTCATAAAGCAGCCAGTAATATTACACAGGTTCTAAAGCGTATGTATATCAAATTGATCAAAAATTGTAGCAATGTATACAGCAAACTCGCACATAATTTATAAATAGATAACAAAAAATTATATTTTTGAAATTTAAATCAGATTTTTTCCCCACAACATTAAAATATTTGAATAGCTACTAAATATTATAATGTTTTGAAGTTATTTAACATTTAGTTAGATGTTTTTTAAATGTATAATACATCTTTTTACACAGTTTAATATTGTTATAATTAACAATAACAAATATTACATTTTTTACAAGTGATTTAGTGATCATTTTCATTATTGATTATAATGCTTTTTCACACCATTTTAAAAAATCAGAAAATATGTGATTTTATCATCTGATTTAAATCAATTGATTAAAATCATTGACACTTTATTGCTGTGTTCATTGTATATAAAAGAACGAATAACTTGATTATTAAAAGGAAATTATGACATTGCAAGTTATATTAGATTTAAATATCATTTTTAAATTAAATGCTTTTTATGTTTGTTAGATAAAAACCATGCTTTTTACATACTTACTATACTTAAAAATTTTCACAATACTCAGAAATTACGCTTAGAAACAATTATTTAAAGCTTTGTTTTGTGTATTCATAAGTCACAATACCTGTAGAAACTTTCCAAATTATGTTCATCTTAGATTTGAATACTTTTTTATGTCATTTTAAACATTTAGAAAATTTTTGATTTTAATCAATGATTTTTTTTAAAAAATCACTTGATTACTTGACACCATCACAAAATCACTTGACACCAATTTGGTAAGAAGCTAAAACAGACAACTTTTGACAACATTGCTTACTTTTTTGCCAGTCGCGCCAAGTGGCCCAAGATAGGGAACTCTTCCCAAATGATTAAATTTTGTATATGACTTATTTAAGAACACATTATGCAAATTAAAGATAAACAAAAGAAGGAGTTTAAAGATTTTTAACTGTATTGGTGGTAGGAAGAAGCATTATACAGAATCTTGAAATCTTACCCCCCCCCCCCCCCCCACACACACACCAGATAATTTATCAGTAGAAATCTTTTAAAAAAATCACAAATGGTTAAACTTAAATAAGAGGAATCAGCTTTAACAATGTATCAAATTTTTATTTTTGGATGGAGTAAAAAATAAACCAATAAATAAATAAATAAATAACAAAGTGAATATAAAAAGAATAAATAACCTTTGATTGTAATTGTTTGATGACTGATTTTGACTTTTCAGGGGAAAAGAGATAATACAGTAGAAGATTTTTAAAATGCAAGGTTTAGCATTATACAGAATCTTGAAATCTTGCCCAAGAGGAATTTAACAGGTAGAAATTGCTTATTCAAAAAACTTAAATTGGTACTTTTCGGTAAGCCGGGTGTTAGTGTTATATATACATATTTATATACATACATATATGTAAATATACATATATATATACATATATTATATATATACACACATAAATATATGTATATATATATGTATATATACATATATATGATGTATGTATGTATAACACTGGTGCCCACCTAACCGAAATGTACCCTTAAATGTTTGGGAAATTTGCATTTATTAATGGTTTCTTAAGAGACATCAGATAAATAATGGTGCTTTAACATAGCCATTATAAAATTCATGACAAGAGTTCCATAGCATGTGCGATGTGCCAGAAAACTTGGAAAGTTAACTTGGGTGATAAATGCTTAGGATGTTGTTGTTGCAACCTTTTGGCACTTGGTAAGATGATTTGGTAAATTTAAAAATAAAATATTACAAATAATATAAATATATTAATAAAATATAATTACAGTAAAAATTTGGTAAGAAGCTAAAACAGACAACTTTTGACAACATTGCTTACTTTTTTGCCAGTCGCGCCAAGTGGCCCAAGATAGGGAACTCTTCCCAAATGATTAAATTTTGTATATGACTTATTTAAGAACACATTATGCAAATTAAAGATAAACAAAAGAAGGAGTTTAAAGATTTTTAACTGTATTGGTGGTAGGAAGAAGCATTATACAGAATCTTGAAATCTTACCCCCCCCCCCCCCACACACACACACACACCAGATAATTTATCAGTAGAAATCTTTTAAAAAAATCACAAATGGTTAAACTTAAATAAGAGGAATCAGCTTTAACAATGTATCAAATTTTTATTTTTGGATGGAGTAAAAAATAAACCAATAAATAAATAAATAAATAACAAAGTGAATATAAAAAGAATAAATAACCTTTGATTGTAATTGTTTGATGACTGATTTTGAGTCTTTTAACGATTTTTATATTTTGAAAATTATGTTCAAAGTAGCAAGTATGACAAAAAAAATTCTATACTCTCCCTTCTCCTCCCCCTTATAAGGGAAGAAGAAAAAAAAATTCTCGCACTTTTAAATTAGGATATCTGAAATGTTTATTCCAAATTCTGATAAAAAGGACCTCAAGGTTATATAAATTGCTCACAACTTTAATTGTACTTGTGCCATTTAAGTAAGTAAATCGTTTCAGTTACGTACAATAAAAAAGAAAATCACGTTTTAATATAAATAATTACTTCAAGAATAAAGTAAACGGACAATTTAATTACTATATAAACAACGAAAAAGTGTTTTGGTGTTACTTACACGGTTAAATAATATACTGACTCAAACACTACCAAAAGTTCATATGCATTTGTTTACAATAATTAGTGACGAAAATCTTTAAGCATAATATACATTCCGAGACAAGTATAAATATGATATGAACAGAAAATACACACTACACAAGAATATGGATAACTAATCAAGTAATAATACCAATGTGAACAGAAAACAATATTTCAAAAACAAGTTTGAATATATGAAATGAGTCTGATTATATGTATTCAATAAACAAACATTATATGAAATATAAAGAGCACTTACCCGTTTCACATAAAGATGTAACTTTCGAATTTCAAGAATGACACGCCTCATTTTTCCATACTACCATCAACATATATAAAAATTCTCGTTTTT
Source organism: Maratus speciosus (assembly GCA_963932465.1). NCBI lineage: Eukaryota > Metazoa > Arthropoda > Arachnida > Araneae > Salticidae > Maratus > Maratus speciosus. The sequence goes on from OZ010792.1 coordinate 575,459,230, forward strand.
TTCTATAAAACGGAACTGAACAAATCTGCAACAGCATACCAGAAATACGGCGGCCATGTTGGGTGATTGTCTTGTATCTGATTGGTTAGTTGGCTGGCACATCCTTGTGATCATTGCTTGTGTCGATGTCCACCGATGTTCCCCGATATTGGCCAATGTGAGTTTTTCTACATGGATTTACAGAACTTAAAATGTTATTATAATTGTTTCCTGTTTTCTACCTTCAACAAAAAGTACAATATGTGAATAAAAAATTAAAATATTCATGATTCCAGAAGTTTTAATGTTACAAATCCAACATCGGACAACATCGATCAATATTGGTCAATGTCGGTAAAATGACCGGTCTTTGCTGATGCACACCAAGATTGGCCGATATTGGGCAGTATCGGGCCGATATTGCTGTGCTACCTGGGAATATATATACATAGTAAATACTAGATCAAAGCTACATCTTACAAGCAACATCGCGGGCTACCTTTTATGAATATCAACACAACACTGTTGTTGCCACTTACACATTACAAATTAATACAAAACGATTACGATTAAAGTTTAAATACATATGTCACATCCTCCCTTTTATTCAACATATTCACTTAAATAAGCAGGAGGCTTACTTATACGACCAGATTTAGTTTTATAAATATTTTCAGTAACACAAGTAGCACTAGGTAAAACCTGATTATTATTATCATTACATTTATCATAAGATGAACAGTCACTTGACAAATTATCCTCTTTATAATTATCATCTAAATCGAAATCGAAATTTACAGTTTTATTTAGAGGTTCATCTACTGTTGAAAGAGTTAAATATTTTCTATTTCTGTAATAAATACTACCTGAATCTGTTTTGATTTTGTAAGATCTAGGATTGTTAGCTTTTGACAGGACTATGGCAGGTTTCCAGTTTTTGGTTCTGATATCTTGTACAAATACTCTATCTCCTTTTTTAATGGTTTAAATTCTTTAACATTTATATCAAAATAATAGTTTTGCTTGTTTTGTTTAATATTAATAATAATATTTTTGCTTGTTTAAGTCTAGGGACAATATCCTTTTCAATTTTAGGATTTAGTAATTTTTTACAAATGGGCAACTTAGTTCTTAATCTGCGGTTAAATAGTAGTTGAACTAGTGATAAACCTAAGCCTGTTATAGGACTATTTCTATATTCAAGCAAAGCTACTGTTGGTTTTTTGTTATCCTCATTTGCCTTTTTGAGTAAAGTTTTAACAATCCCCACAGCTTTCTCTGCCATCCCGTTACTTTGAGAATGATAAGGACTACTGAAAGATGGTTCTGTGTCCCATTGTTTAGCAAAATTCTTAAACTCAAAACTATTAAATGGATTGTTATCACAAACAATTGTTTCTGGAATTCCAAATCTGGAAATAACATTCTCCAGAATTACAATGATATCACTCACATTTTTGCTATTAACCTTTTCCACCTCAATCCACTTTGAAAAATAATCAACTATAATGACATAATTTATCCCATTAAAAAACATTAAATCTACTCCTATTTTCTGAAATGGCCTATCAGGAATACTATGAGGAAGTAATGGTTCTTTAGGTAGAGTTTTGCGATATTTCATACACATCTCACATTTTTGTACAACATTTTCAACGTCTTGTGAGAGACCAGGCCAAAACATAATTTCACGGGCTCTATTTTTACATTTTTTAATACCTAAATGAGATTCATGAATTAAGGACAGCATTTCAGGTCTTAGTGTTTTAGGGACAATTATTTTGTCATTCACAAATAACAAACCTTCAATAAGTTGCAAATCCTTTTGTAATTTATGATATTTCTTTAAATTACTTGCAATTTTCTTTTTATGAGGCCATCCCTCCTTGCAATAACTTATGACTTCTTTAAGTTCCTCATCCTCCTCAAGTGCCTTTTTAAATTGTTCTACTCTCTGAATACTCATTGGAAGATACTTTGCAATTGAATGTACTGTTTGAAATATTTCGGGGTCATCTTTAACAGCATCTTTGATAAAATCTCGAGATAATGTATTTGCGATATACATATTTTTACCTGGTAGGTATTTAGCCTCATAGGTATACTTTAGCAATTTAAGAAGCATTTTCTGGAGACGATTAGAAATTTTGCTAATTGGCTTTTCAACAATTGCTGTCAAAGGTTTGTGATCAGTTTGGACTATCACTTTATGACCGTACACAAAATTGTGGTATTTTTCGAAGGCAAAAACTATAGCTAAAAGCTCTTTCTCAATTTGTGCATAGTTCTTTTCAGTATCTGTAAGGCTTCTAGAAGCAAAAGATATAGGTTGACCTTCTTGTAATAAACAGACACCCATCCCATCTTTAGAACTATCACACTGTATTATTATTTTTTTTCGAACTATCAAAAACTTTTAGAACAGGAGATGAACTAATCAACTTTTTAATGGTCTCAAATGCCTGCTCTTGTTCATAAGACCAATAAAAATCAACATTATTTTTAAGTAATACCCTCAAAGGAGCTGTAATTTGGGATACATTTGGAATAAATTTTGATAAAAAATTGATCATGCCTAAAAATCTCCTCACATCTTTTTTTATTTTGAGGTTGATCTAGTTCAATAATTGTCCTAATATGAGATTTATCAACCATAACACCCTTTTCTGAAATTATTAAGCCCATATATTTTACTTCCTGCACTCGAAACTGAAGTTTATCAGGGTTAAACTGAACGTTATTTGCTTTAGCTCTCTCTCTAGGACACTCAATTAGTCTTCTATCATGTTCGGACTTAGTTTTACCTCTTACTATGAAATCATCAAAATAAATTTCTACTCCCTGAATGTCACTAAATAATTTTTGACTCCGTTTTTGAAACACCTCAGGAGCTGATGAAACACCAAAAGGTAGCACATTAAATTTGAAACGCCCAAATGGAGAGTTGAATGTGCATAAATAAGAACTCTCTTCATCCAATGGAACCTGCCAAAACCCCTCTTTCAAATCCAGGACAGTAAAATACTCATTTCCTTTCAATCGACTAATGATTTCCTCACTTGATTGGATTATATGATGCTCTCTTTTAATAGCTTTGTTTAAATTTCTTGGATCTAAGCAAATACGTAATTTCCCATTAGGTTTTTCTACAACAATTAAGCTATTTACCCAATCAGTAGGTTTGTTTACCCGTGATATAATACCTCTTTTCTCTAAATCAGCTAACGTATCTTTTAACTCGTTAATTATAGCTAGGGGAACTCGTCTGGGAGGGTCAATAACAGGCATGACATTTTCTTTTAACTTTATATGATAAGGGTCACCTGGAAATTTGCCAAGACCTTTAAACACTTCATCATATTTAGACAAAATTTCATCTTTACTAGAAATTTCAATATTATCAATTCTCTGAATTAGATTTAACAATTTACAAGCATTTAATCCTAAAATAGGTCTAGAATCAACATCAACAATAACAAATTTTAACTTAACATTTTTACACTTATCTGTTGAACGTAATAAACTTACCTCGCCTTCCGGCTTAAGTTTGTAGTTACCATATGATACTAGAACAATTTTAGTTTCACTTAAATTAGAATATTCAAACAACTCAAAATTATTAAATACAGATAAAGGTAATATGTTGGCTTCTGCCCCAGTATCTAATTTAAAGTTAATCAGTTTTTTGTGAATGGAAATGTTTTTACACCATACAATCTCACTAGAGTTTTCTTTGCTTGTTGACACAGAGTCTATATACAAACTTGACAGTTCTTGGGCACACTCTGTAACATTATGCTGAATTTGATCAACTTTTCTGTGTTTTTTGTTATTGGGAAACTTTTTTTTAGTTTTACAGCACATTGCGGCAAAATGATGTTTTCCTTTGCAAAGATTGCATAGCTTATTATAAGCTGGACATTCACGTTTTTTTATGAGATCTTCCACAATTTGAACAATCAAACACACCACTCTTTGTAGATTGAAAACCTCGAGCAGCACTCTGGAAACCATTTCTTTTAACTTTTACTGCATCTACATCAGAATTTTCATCCACAATAGATTTAATTTGCTCCTTGCTGGCTTCTGACGCGCGAACAAACTCTGTAGCTCGTTGAAGGGAAAGTTGAGGCTCTCTGAGAAGTATTTCCTGGAGGGATTTGTCTTGTATTCCCAGAACAATTCTGACACGGATGAGAGAATCTTCTTGATCTCCAAACTCACAAGATGAAGCCAATCCCATACAACCAAAGACTGCCTCCAGACGTCCTATATGGTCCTATATAGAGCCGGGCGGTCCTATACCCGTCAGATCCTGTACAGGGCATAATTTGGACGTTCCCAGAACGTCAGAATCCGGACGATACATCCACGATCGTCCGGTGTTGTCCGGAGAACATCCGTGTCACAAGTACGCGTACGCATGCGCAAGAAAATCGCTCTTCACTGCTCTGTGTTCCGTTGTTGAAACGATTTTTTTTTTTTTTTAACAACGGTGTTCTTTTGTTGTTTCTTTTAATGAGAGATTGGATTTATTCTAAAGGTAAGTAAACTTTCGAATCTTAACTTTTTAGAGTGAACTTTAAGAGTTTTGTACTAAAATATAAGGTTTTTTTCATAATCTATACCATGAGACAGGCAAACTTTCATAGAAAACATATAAACAGTTATAAGCATTTTTCATATAAATACTCGAAATAATAATGTTGTATGATCGTAAAACGAACCTTTGTTCATTATATTTTTACAGAAATTAAATTAATAGTATTATTTTTAAAGATAGATCATTTCGTGAGTCACCAAAACATCGTTTATGACCCATTGTTTGGGTGTTGTGTTAGATATAAAAATACATTAAACACTCATTTTGTTGATGACGAACAAGTAAAAATATTCATAAAGCTTTAAATTCAACTTTTAAATCAATTTAACCATTAAACTTATCTATCTTTAAAAAATCTAATAAAAATACTCGTGAAGTATATTTTCATTCCAAGAATAACCTGCTTATAAAATTAATTTTGTATAAGATAAGGATTTTTAAATTTTCTAACTAAGCCTACATGTGGCCCAATAGCAAATATCCAGTTAGGGACCCTCTGTGACACTTTAGAAGCTTCAATTTGTCTTCATTTATACATATATACTATAATAAAAAAGTATATATATACTAGCTAGTTTTTAGCTTGCTTTTTTTGGATGGGAGGGGGGGGGGCGGGAAGGGTTCAGTGAGACACACAGCACCCCTGAAAAAAGATAAAGTATGCTGTTTAATTCTTCATTTTAAAAAATGTGTCGTTTTCGTTTTCTATTGGATTTTTATGTTACACTTCTGTGTTGTTTGTTGTTTTGATGTGTTTAAAAACTGTCTTGCATTTTCTAAGAAAAGATTTTTAGACTAGCTTTTATCATCTACCTGTTTTTCATTATAAATAACATTTTAGAATTGGCTGTGTCCCCTCTAAGTCATTATTTAAAGACACAGCCGTCTTTTTAAAATCAGCAAAATACACCCTGCCTTCTTTTTTTAATATAACGAAATGTACCCCTATTTTTGCAAAAATGTCTCATAAAACTTTTCGATGAAACACAGTATTGCAGTTTTTCAAAATCTGTGTGCCCTAGAACTTGCAAAAATTACAGAACTTCCTTATTTCTTTAAGAAAACAGGTTATTCAATCATTGTAATCCAATTGTGTTTTTTAAATTTTTAATCCATAAAATCATTTAAAGTTAATGTTTCTTTGTTTACCATACATAAAAGTCACATTTTTTTTTTTTTTTTTGTTAACAATCGCTGCTAAACATGTTAATGCAATTTAAAGTATTCTTCTCTCTATTTTCTGTCTACAATAAACACTAGGCCTGGTAGCAGAATTTTTTCAAATTCTTGCTCCATGCCATATATTTTGTTAGTTCTGCAAGTGTACATGATCTTAAAACTAAAAGTAAATTATACAATTTTTTCAGACACAGCAGTTTTATTTTGTAATTTTTATTGGTACTTTTGTAACAATTTTAACTGGATGTCTAAATTCATTATTAATTTCAGTACTTCTCCGTTATCCCATCAATCACTTTTCATAAAAAAAAAATATTGCCAAAAAATTTCAACAACTAATAAATAAAAACTAAGTATGTTACCATTGAAATTAAATATATATATATATATGATATATATATATATATATCAGAAAAGCTTTGCTTACTAATTTGCTAACTATCAATTTTAAACAATACATTTTATAATATACCTACTATTATTGAAAACTGAAATAAAAATCTTGGATAATTATTACATTATTTTTCTTAACTATCCCTCTCGGCTGGTGAATGTTTAAGTGATATCAATTGATATTTGAAACAGATCTATTATATGGAACTATGCATCATAAAATTTGTTCAATACTTTTTCCTCTTTTAATATCATTTTGTTGCTGTTTAAGAACGTAATTGTTATTTTAAACAACAAAATATCTAATAAATCAGTAAAACATCATTAAAAACAGATATAAACACATCTGACATCAAATAAATGTGACGCTACGATCGTGTAATTTTGGCATTCAATTTTATAGTTTGGTGGTGTAGCATTTTTGGTACTTCTCCATTATCTTGTCGACCGCTTTCAATAAAAATAACTTTGGCCGAAATAGGATTAAACGCCAAAGATGCATGATTGTAGCGTTACATTCACTTGATGTCAGATGTTATTTTAATCCAGAATATTATATGTGATGTGTTTATGCCATCTTATATGTGTTTGTCATCAGGGGATTTTTAATTTGACCCTTTTCTGTATTTTTAATGGTGTTTTATTAGTTTACTAATTATTTCATTAATTAACATAAGAATAAAGCTTTTAAATGGTGGCATTATGGTATTAAAAGAGAAAAAGCTTGAAAAATTTTGTCATTCATAGTTACCTGCAATAGATAGTTTCAACTGAGAACTGACCATTACAAATGTTCATCAGCCGATAGAAATAATTTAGAAAAATAATGTAAACAAGTAAATATCCAAGATTTCTTTTTCTGTTTTCATTAAGATATTGTTAATTTATTGATAGCTGAAACTTTAGTGAGTGAGTTTTTTCCAAATTTCTTGTTTTTTTCTTTTTTTTTTTGTGCAGGCAGCGGGGGGGAGAGGGGGTGTCCAATGGCTTCAATCTTCCATTTGTTTACTGTGTATTACAAATTTTAAAATTGGAGTTTGTTATGATACAATAGTCTTTTTTTTTTATATATAAAGTGTCAAATAGCTAAGATTTCTTTTTCTGTTTTCATTAATTATATTGGTGTTTTATTAGTTTACTAATTATTTCATTAATTAACATAAGAATAAAGCTTTTAAATGGTGGCATTATGGTATTAAAAGAGAAAAAGCTTGAAAAATTTTGTCATTCATAGTTACCTGCAATAGATAGTTTCAACTGAGAACTGACCATTACAAATGTTCATCAGCCGATAGAGATAATTTAGAAAAATAATGTAAACAAATAAATATCCAAGATTTCTTTTTCTGTTTTCATTAAGATATTGTTAATTTATTGATAGCTGAAACTTTAGTGAGCGAGTCTTTTCCAAATTTCTTGTTTTTTGCCTTTTCTTTTCTTTTTTTTTTTTTTGTGCAGGTGGGGGGGAGGTGTTCCAATGGCTTTAATCTTCCATTTGTTTACTGTGTATTACAAATTTTAAAATTGGAGTTTGCTACGATACAATAGTCTTTTTTTTTTTTTTTTTTTTTTTTTTTTTTTAATGAAAAGTGTCAAATATCCAAGATTTTTCTTCCTGTTTTCATTAATTATATTGTTAATTTTATTGTTTAAAATTATTGATAGCTGACACTTTAGTAAGTGGGGTTTTTCCAAAATTCTTGTTTGTTTCTTTTTTGCAAAGAGGGGGGGGGGGGGGATTCCAGTGGCTTTATTCGTCCATTTGTTTCTAAGGCATTACATACAATTTGTTAAGATACAAGAGTTTTTATTTTTTTTTTTTTTTTATGAAAAGTCGATGGGTAGAGTTTTTGATTTTTTTTTTAAACCTTGCGCAATATTATTATTTTACGACTTTTAATTTATAAAATTATGTACACAGACATGAAAATGCATTGAATGGTTCAAATTTTAATATAATAGACATCACCAAAGTCGAGAATTTCTCTTTTGCAAACAATAATGTTGATTATTTTCTCACAGCTTGTTAGTTTCTCTCCTGCATACTGCAAAAGATGGAATAATTAATCTGTTAGTCTCAATGCTTGTTTGTAACGAGCAAAGTCATATAATTTTATTTTATTTGCAGAAGTTTTTCAAAATACTATATTAAGCAATAGACGAGTAAATATTCCTATATGTAATATATTCCTGCTTAGATTTCCTTACTGTTGTTAGTTTATTTTACAATTTGATTCAAATGAAATTTGAAACCATTTTTTCTATTACATTGTACTTTACTAGACAAAAATTTTAATCTTATAAAGCTTAAAAGCCTTATCTTTCTAAAAACTGATTCATTATCTGTATTATATAAAACTAAATATATTTTAAAACATTAATATGTTTATTTACATCTTGAATTTATTTAAACATAATTTTTAAAAATCTGATTTAAATCGTTGATTTAAATCAATGATCCCTGCGATGGGATAATGGAGAAGTACCTTAATTTCTTTGAATTTGTTTAGCTGCTTAATGCCACATGTGATTATTTATATTAAATTATATTTTTAATTGATTTGACTTTTGTATCTTCAGTTATTTTATTTATTGTTTGCAGGCACAAATTGTAGGATTCAAAAAGTCCCAGCATGGATAAATGAAGGTTAAAAAGATACTGCAAACATCCAGCAGTCAAAGCTTAGTTCTACATAAAATTTTCAAGAAATTAAATTTCAAAATTGGTAAGTTTTTTTAAAAGTATTTCTGAATAAGGGATCATAACAATAAAAATTCATATCATGTCTGTGCATATTTGTATCTCCCTGTTATATATTCTTTAATTATACTTTTCTGCAGCAAAATTATAATTGATATTCATTAATGGTACTCTTTAAAGTATCTAAGCAAAAATAATTAAATGCAAGTTCTAAGATCATTAAACAGAACTTTACTGCCATAGAGATAAATGCAACTTCTCTTCTTAAAAATGGAAATACATGCGCAAAATTCTTACAATAAGGCCAATGCCAATTAACAGAAATGGTAAGGTTGAAAATTTAATATAAAATTTGAATCTTTTTCATTTATTTTTTTATTGACATAACTGCAATTTTAATGTGATGAAATGATAATCATAAAAAATATTTAACTATTTTTAGTTCAACTGTGTATATATATATATATAGAAAATTAAACTTTGCAATGAAAATATAATCAATTTTTGTAACAAATTTAGTCGAAAACAACTTTTATAAGTAAATGAAAATCCATCTGTTTTATAATTTTCATTAATAAATGTATTGAGAAATGTAATTATTATTTATTAACATGTATATTGAGAGTCTAAAACTTAAAGTAAAATGTAGTTTTGGTTTGTGTTTAGACTTGACAGTTATATCAGTCAAAACTAAATATATGGGAAATGAAAATTATATATTATATGCTTTCAATTGTGGTGTCATTTTGGTTAGAAACCTACTCCAAACAAACAGTTGCTATGTTGTATTTTCTATTTTGATATCTTACCACAGCTAAGTGTTTTAATATTATATGTGGTGATAACATTTTCTATGATTTATATTTAAGAAAAATGAAACACAGCAAATGTTGTTTGAAGTCAGTTTCTAACCAAAATATTAATACTGACATCATACTAAAGCATGTTTTGTAAGCCCGGGCGGGGGGGGGGGGGTAATTTGCTATTTTTTATAGAATGAAAGATTTAAAAATAACATTTATAATAATGTCAGAACCACAATAATTTGTTCCTTTAAAATTGCATCATTTATATATTTAAAAAACAATACTATGTAAATGGGATCTATAACACAATTCAAATTTGTTTTTAAACTGCATTGATATTGATTGAAACTCTGTATTATTATTATTTTTTTTGTTTTTAACTAGTTTTCCTGGAAATTAGTCAAATGCAACTGAAAAAAAAATTCAACAGAGACATGATATATTATAAACATTGGTGTTAAATTAAGCTGGAAAAGCTACTCTTAAAATTCTGAGACTGAAAGGCTAAACTTTTAAAAGCTGGCTTTCTCTTTTTTTTTTTTTTTTTTTTTTTTTTATAATACATTCATGTAAAGTGAAAATAATTTTGTTTTTTGAAAAATTAAAAAAGTTATTATTTTATACCTTTTAAATTAATTTTAATTATGATCATGACTACGCAACTTAATACAAATAAACTGTTTAAGGGTGTTCTCAAATCCAAAAGAGCAACTTTCTGACATAAGTTTTAATTTATTTTTGTTCGAAAATGCATGAAACTAGCTGGTGTTGTTGTTCAGAAACTATGTAATTGAGCTATTTTTTCCATTTTTTTTTTTTTTTTTTTTTTTTTGCAAATGCAATAGATCTTTCGGAAAGTAGTCTCAAAGTGGGTGTTTTGAACCGAATTTCTGTGCGAAGGAAAAAAAAACTCAAGAGCGGGCGAAAAACGTGTTTGTGATATGATCAAAATAGCTTATAACTCAATAGGTAATTGATTGATCAAAAAATGGAAAAAACAGTTCGATTCCAAATCGCTTCCATGGCCAGGCTTTCCAATTTTATACCTTTCTGTTAAAAAGTGAATTTGTAAATGTGACAAAACGTGTTGCGTTTGTTGAGTAGAGCTGTTAAGAACAGCCTTAAGATAAAAGTTCCAATCAGGGGGGAGGAGGGGGGTGGTAATAGAAAATGCATGTCAACTTTGAGCCTTAAGGCTCCTGACCCTGCCGGCGAAGGCACTCACAAGCTAATGTTAATCCTATGGGAAGGGATTTTTATAATATCTCGTTTGCATTTCAACATTTTTATTTTTTTTTCTTGTATTTAATAGCCAAGATCCACCTCTACATCACACCTTTTTTACTTTTTCGATTTTGGTTGCAGATATTTTTTTAGAATGACACTTTCATTTTCTGAACAGGTTTTGAAAGTGAAAGTAACTATAAAAAATTTCTGCGACCAAAATCGAAAAAGTAAAAAAGGTGCGATGTAGACATGGACCTCGGCTATCCAGTGCAAAAAAATTATTTAAAAATGTCGAAATGCAAACGAGATATTAGATAAATCCCTCCTCTTAGCATTAGCTTGTGAGTGTCTTCACCGGCAGGGACAAGGGCCTTAATGAAGTGCAATCTATATATTTAAAACGCTAAGCGTTTTCTTTCGACAGTCCGTGAGAAGAAACTACTGCATCAAATTACACCAATCTTTTTTTAAATGAAAGATATTTGGCCACAGATTTGTTATTGTACATTCGTTTGTTGAAATATTTTATTAATTAGCCGTAATTTTAAATTAAAGTTCTACAGTTGCGCATGCGCAGCATATAAGTACAAGTCTGCCTTTGGAATGATGTGCTGCACTTGCGCAAAGATGCTCGCTCAGTTGAAGTATCACATCACAGGTAGAAGTTATTTTAAGTTCGTCTGCTATTCGATCTTACTGTAAACTAGCTTTTCTTTCTTTCACAAAGTTAATATTATTTGGCTATTGCAGCATTATTAACAATTCAAAAATTTACTGTGTCGCTATTAAGAGTTAGATACGGTTTATTTCGGGAGTGCATATTGTTTTGGTCATATTACATACAGAAGATAGACACAGTGATTTGAGGGTAAAAGTTATATCCGTCTTATGAAATGCCAATAGTTACACACGAAGATTGGGAAACTAGCATGTTAAGACATAGCTGCTTCTTTGAAAAAGTAAGGTATCAAATATTAAAACGCAAAACTATAGTTTTGCAGATCAAATCTCATATTCGAGACAATTGCATTTGCGTCAACTGTTTTTCGAACCTCTTTAATTTAGAAGCAATTACAATGAGTTCTCGCTAGCGTAATTGGTTAATGCAACAGTCTAAAGTTCCGAATTTTTGTAGCGGCCGCAGGTACGAACCCAAGCCTGGCAAAACGTGTAATATGTTTGTTGATAATTCATTTCTGTAATGATATACTTTGTTTGTTAGGAAGAGAAGTTTTAAGATTTTAATTTTAGTATTATTATTATTTGAATGCTTTATAGTTAAATAAAATTTAACACTCAAGAATATTTTGAAAAAATAATGATTTTATATTTAAAATATATAAGCTAAAATATTTTGCATGTAGTTATCAATTAAATAAATTGAGCTGATCTACAATTTTCATTATGTTTTCTGACCATTATCAAGAATATATATGTGTGTGTGTCAGAAAGAAAAGTTTGTCATTCTTTTCCTTAAAAAGTAAAACGGAAAGAAAGAAAAATATTCGTATAAGAGCTATAAAAGAAATTACCTTGATATCCAGGTTTGATATTTAAAAATTGCATATTATAAATTGTTAGCTGCATCAAGTTTCAAATTTAGGTTTTTAGAGAATGAGACAGATAAAAAATAAAATTCATGGCAGCTTTTAACCGTCGTGTTTAAAAAAAAAAAAAAAAAAAAAAAAAAAAAATAGGCCTTAGTAAATAAAAATAAATTCTCTACCCGGCATTTTTAGTAAATTTCTGATAAAAAGAAAGCATAATTGGTTGTAAATTATAAAATTAAAATTCTTTCACTTCATTGAATAGGTTAGACTGACGGCATCCTCTATCACCTTAAAGAAATAGGAATCACTTATGCAATATAGAAATTCGTCATTCAATAATTAATTTAAAAGCAACTAATTAAAAATTCAAGAATTTTTCTGATGAAACATTCAAGTTATTTACCGTCAAATCTTGACGGGCACTATCTATTAAATTTGATTATGTCAAGAACCTTAAATATGTCGAAGCAATTCAAATTTTCTTACCTGTGTTAATTCTCAAGTAATTTTTTATGCATATATATATATATATTTTATTTAAGTAAAAACATTGGGAACTTTTATGTTTGCCAGGTGCAAATCCTGCCAACCGCATTCTTTTTCTTGTCAGTGAGAGCTTTTATTTTTTGCGTGTGGAAATTAGAAATAATACTTTGATCATGAAATTAAATATTTTCCTTTGTGGTCTTCTTTGCAAATTTTTGTTTTTATAAAACTTTTAAAAAAAGACAGTATAAGAATATTTTTAATTTTTCTGTATTTTAATTGATATTAGTAAAAGGCATGCATGTAATTTAATGAAAATTATTTATTTTAAATGAAATAAGTGAAGGGTTTAAATTTAAAATTAAATGAATTCAACACGAATTATGGCTATAAGAGGAATTTTTGTCAATTTATCATCTGGTGTACTAACATAAAAGTAGTACCAATACCAAGTTAGAAATAAAAAATACTCTTATTTTCTTTTACACATAATTTTGTTTAACTGCTCTAGCCAGAATGATACTTTACTCTGAATTTTAATGTTTTACAAATTATTTGTTTCAGATGCTGTTGAGAAAGAAAATTATATCAAGGCCACACATTGAAAGAGTATTAAAGACATAGTTACAACATGTATAAGAATGTAAATGTTATGTAAAAAAAATCTATAAATGTAAATTAAAGTGCATTAAATGTATTTGTTTGTGTTGTTATTTTACAGTATTTTTTTTTCTTTCTTAACAGTGATTTAAAATGTATGTACTTCGGCAATTGAATTCTTTAAAACTTAAAATTCCTGCATTCTAAAACAGCGAGTAAAATAATTGTAAAATTATTTTCAAATATTACATTCATATTGGAATAGAAGATGTAAATAGATTTAGTTACAAAAGTTTATTAAGTATTTTGTGAAGAATATCATGATGTGAAAGGAGTTGAATATATTTTTTATGTGCTTGATGCTTAATATCAAGCTTTTCATTTATTTACTATAAAAAATAACTAAAGAATTCAATGGATCTCGTACATACACAAACTAGATTGAATGTATTATTTATTATTTCATTAAAACCAAAACTTGACAGAACAAGTTATCAGGTAAGAATTTTTAAATAATGGAATCTTATGGTATAAATATTAAGAAACTTTTATGATCATGTATGTTTTTACTGAGAGCTATTGGGATTTAAAGAGAAGAGAAAATATACTTAATTCTACCTAAAAATACAAGTTTTTTAATGAACTTTATTATTATACTTGAAAATAATGCCTATGTAATTGCTTTCATATTTAAGATGTGACATCATAAAATTTTATCATTATTTTTCTTTGATTTATGTTAAAAATTAAATTCTAAAAATTTTGGTTTGTTTAAGGTAAATGTGATAAGTATAATTAATTATTAACACAGCTTATTAATATATTATTAATAGTAATAGTATGTAGCTAAATGTTCACATACTTTAAAAAAATGTATTTCTTTTGAATTTTAATTTAAAGAAATGTAATTAGTTATATAACAAATACGAAATATATTTGTTATTTGAGGAAGAAGTATTTTCATTCAGAGTTTTTATTTTTCCTCCGCCATGTAGTAGGCAATGTTCTTTATCTGTTTTTATAAATCATAAAAAAAAGTATGAAGAAAATTGATACTGCAAAAGAATCGATAAAAAATTTGAGAATTTTTTTTGTAAGCATTCATTTAGCCCATACTCATATTTTTCATTTTAAATGAAAACTTCTTGCGCATTCACAATTTCGATTTCAAAATTAAATACATGAAATTGTTAAATAAGTTTACTACATTTTTCAATTCTCTCAAATGAGACATGTCTTTAATTATGGCTGCCTAAATACACATACACGCATGAAATTTGCAGACATTATTTGAATACGAAAATGTTTTTGTTTTTCTTTTAAGTAGGACCTGTATTAAGTTGTAACAGGTATTTTCGATGATGGTCTTTCCCCTGTTGTATCCCAAAAATCTGATTAAAATAAAAATTTTGACAGTGTTAAAAAACAAAGATTTTACCCTTTTATTTATTTATTGTTTTAGAAATATAGAAAATGCTATTTAACTTTATCTGTATCAAATTTTAAAAAACTGCAAATTTAATGTATATTTATTAATTAAAATGACTTTGGAAAAGTATGAGGGATATCAAAAGAATGAAATTAAATTTATTTAATACATATATAACAATCAGTGTTGAATTCAGAAGGTGGCCCAGGAGGGGATCCTTCTCTTCCCCCCACAGAAGGTATGAGATTTATCCCTTTTAATGAACAAAAGTGCAATTTACCACCGGATCCCCCCCCCCCCCCACACACACACACACTGCCTGGAGCCACAGAAATTCCTCCCAGAGAGAAGTCTGAATTCAACACCGATAACAATATTTAATTATTTTCAAAACTGTTCTAAGAAAATGAGAAAATTTTTTATGCATTCAGCTATTACTGATAAAATTTGTTATTCTTCAAAAATTTGAATCGGATTTCTTTTTCATCACGAATTTTAATACAGATTTTGCTTAGAAGGAGTAAAATTCATTCGTTAGAAAAGTATAATATTAAGTCTAGACCAATAGACCCTTGCAAGGCTTTCGATCTGTAATCTTAGTTTATTTTCTGATACATTTTTCCTATATTTATAGTTAATAACAATTTTTCTTTTTAAATCAAACAAATTGTACTAATAGGAGTGCGCTATGTCAAAAGCCTTTCATATAAAATCCAATTTAACGTGGTGTGTTTTGTATTTATCTAAAGGAATGTTGAAATCAGAAAAAATGCGTTAAAGTATAAAGAAAATTCAGTATTTTATATCAGATATGGGCAAAGAATCCTATCCAACGATACCTCATTCTTCGTACGCTACTTATTAGTTGAAAAAAAATGTTGATAACAGAATGTTGATAACAGAAATAATATATGATTTTTCACTTGAAATGAACTAATATTTTCTTTACATTCATTTTTCATGCTTATTTTTAATTTTTTTTATTATAATTTATCCATATGGAATTATTCCCATATTTGCGAAAAACAACAGGAAAAATAATCATACAAAAAAAATCTAATAAAATATTTTTTTAATAATATAAATGAAAGATTTTAAAAATAAAAAAAATGAGGGTGGTTGCAACTGCCCAACTTTTCTTTCTAAATGATGCTTCTGATTTTTATTAATTTTATTGCGCACTGTAACATTTCTATTAAAAAATAGTGGTAACCTGGACAACAATTGTCCAGGCTACCACTATTTTTTAATAGAAATCTTTTAGTGTGCGCCGTTGCTCAGTTTAAGATAAAATTAATAGAAATCTGAGGCCTTATTTAGGAAAAATAGGGTGGGACAATTGCCCTTCCTTTTTATTTTATTTTATTTTTTATATAAAGCGTCCGCTACTGATCCGAATAGCATCCTATGAATGCCGCATGCCGGACGAGCAGAGGATGCACTATTCCATTCATTTTATCTGGTCCTATGAGCATCCTACTCTCATCCTATGGCTGAAAATGACGTCCGCAGGACGTGATTAGGTGTCTCTTTCCGCTCCCCCTGGACGTCCGCCGGATAACGATGGGATATCGTAGGATGTCCGACGGACGAGGCAATATACTGCATAGGGCGTCTTTCGTATGTCCTCAGGACGTGTTTGTGTTGTATGGGATCTTCTGTTCTGCTTTTCTTCTTTCTTCACATAATCCTAGGATGTCCGAGTTGATTCTTTCTAATTCTTCTTCAAGTTCCTGTAAACGATTTTCCGAAGATAGGGATCGTCCATTATACGTAGCCAAGGTCATCAATTTATGGCAGCCAAGCCGAGCCCGGTGATTCTTAGCACCCTCTGTCTTCATGTCTTTCTGATCGCTGCTGTAACCAGGAACATGCAGATCGCCGGGAATTAAGAGCTGTGATTTGTTTTGTGAATTATTGGTAAAATAAGGGGGAGGGGGTGTTACGGGGCCAAGCGGGTTGGAGGAAGCCCATCCGCGTTCATTCCCCATGCACTAGGCAAGGGTACTAACAAACTGCAGCAGTGGAAGGTGCGGATTGGACATTAAGCCTCCGTCCGCTCCCAGTCGATTCCTTTAAGTCCTCCTCGAAGGCAATTAAAAGTCTTCCCCTGGTTAATAAGCAGAGGCTATTAAACAGCCCATTCGCTTTAAATATTCGAAAGTATTTTTTTTTTGCAGACTTCCTTCTGACATTCCGCCGTTATGGGCCCACCGTGGTTGAGTGGTCAAGGCATCACACCGCTAATCGCTTGCGAGTGTAGGTGGGTGCGGGTTCAAATCCCGCTGGCTCCGTTGCACACTCTTTGTGGAGCTCCCGGCTGTATTTCTCTATGTGTTGTAAATTTCCTTGTGTGTGCTATCCCATCCCTGTATATATTGATGATGACTTATAAGCGGGCGCTTGACGCCAAGCACACATGTCAGATGTATGTTAATAAAATGTCAAATGTCAATGTAATTCCGCCGTTAAATTTGACTGATCTGTTTAGACCAGGTGGCGGCAGCACAGACAATCACCTCATCGAGTTCAAGGCTAAAATAAGAAGTACAGAAGGACTGTTTTTTACCTTTGCCTTGCATGCTTCATTTGCCTTGCAAGCTTCTGACCGCCGACTCAGTACTCCTATCATTCTATAGATGCAAAGAATATGGTCAGTAGCTTCCGAACATGAGAGATTCTGTACACAACCTTTTTGACATTATCGAAATGCCTTTTACTGGGAATTAACATGGCCTATAGAGGCGCTGCTCGTAGCCTTCGGTACAGGAAAATCGTCCCTTTAACTAATGCTAAAGGCCATTGAATTCTTTTTATTGTAAATGCATTTGAAAGCTTTAGATATTCAAATTCGCATAATTTTTACTTTGTTATACAAGACAGAACATAAATGCCACAGGAAATCTCAAAATGTGCAAAAGAATAATCATTCTGAACAAATTTAAAACACATGTAATGCAATGCGCTTGCACTGCACTATCCTGAAGGGAGAAGTTACATCTTTTCTCCACCAGATGGCGCATTCGAGCAGGTGTGACCATGGAACTGGGACGACAGATAAATGAAGATAGACTCTAAGGTAATCTAGCAACTACCCCCAGTTGTTTAACTTTCTTTACCTATCCTTTTGACAGGCTCTCTTTGCTCTAACGCACCCTAGCAACCACCTTTTTAACTAGATGGGCGTTTTGTTTTCCATCATGAGTTTTACCGTACAGCAGTGAAAAAGCTAGCTGTCCTACAGCAACAGAAAAACCTGTTCGTGACGTCACCTTGCACATCTCTCTGGCTAGCAAATTGGTGATTTTGATTGGTTGAAAGATTATGATCACGTGGCTAAAACTGATCTATAACCTCGTAACCAAAAGTCATATATTTACGATACTGGCCTCTAGTAGCGTATTTTGAAAGTTCTCAAGTCCAATGTCACTTTTTGTTACCTCTTTTTGTGACAGTTTTTAATCTTTACCTGTCCGTGGGTCTGTTGTTAAAACGTAAATATGTTTTCACGGCTGTTCAGAAGGGAATTTCTGTCAGAAGCCAATCATCCAGATGCAATACTTATTTTGGGAAGGTGATATTTTGTTTTGGATCAGGCTTTTATGAACTTGTGTTATATCAACATTCATATCACCCAGAAATTTGGTATGAGTCCGCTTTTTTATAGCGGTTTTATTTAAGGATCCACAACAAGGTAAGAAAGTTTATATTTTATTTTCTGCTATTTAAGATATATAGATTTATTTAATTATTTATTTTCTCATTCATTCATATTATTTTTGTTATTATTATTTTAGAAAATTAATCTAAAGAAGTTTCTACATGAGATAAAATTTAATAAAATAGTAATTACATCCTAATTGTTTCAGATATTATCTCTTTGTGTGATTAATTTCTATTTAACACATTAAATTTTTGTATGATATCGTGAACATGTGTGCTTTATAAATGTTTTCATTTCTTTAAAATTAAAGTATGTTGGTAGCTCATTTAATTATACCTTTAAAATACTATTTATATTTTTTATTGTGAAAAGCATAAAATAATTTGATCATCTCTAAATATTTAAGAGGTAATAGATAATCAAACATTGTTTTTCTCTGGAATACCTAGTTGTTAATAAAAAAAATTTCAATAATGTAATTTTTAGTTATTTAAAAAGTAATGCTTTTGCACATTTGTGTAATGTGTGTTTAAATTAACACAATCTATTTAAATATTTATTAACTGTTTATCGATTGGGAAAACTTTTTTTAAAGGAAAAAATAAATAATCCTACCTTTTTCCTTATTTGTGATAAAAACAAACAAACAAAATATATTATATATAGGGTAGATGTGCCAGTAATGGACACCCTTAAGGAATTTCTTTTAAAATTATTTTTTTATTAGTAGTTATAATTATTATATTCCAGTTTTTTCAATATCATATTAATCTATCAACAATATTTAACCATTCTTATAGTCTCATTTCCCAATATGAATCAAAATTTAATTTTAAGTAACAGAAATATATCAAAACACCCAATAGCTCAGTATAATGGATAGCCTCTGTTCCAGTAATGGACACCCCATAAAAAGTAATAAATATAATTGTTTTTATGACTGTATTTAGAACCGGAATTTAATGAATACATACTATTGAAACAAATTAGTTATTTTCAAATAAATTTAACAAACAGGATACAAGTAATTAATAAAATATTTGTGATAATCATTTACTGTTTGCATCAGTTATTGTAATTATCAGAAGATTGATGTTTTCATTATTTTAGATAGATAGTTTTTTAAAAATACTAAATATCAGGCAATTGCAGCTATCAAATTATTGAAACAGTTGGGGATTTAAAAGTTAATTTAAAAACAAGTTTTGGAATATTAGTGTTTAGTTTTGTCTCACTATTTTTAACAATTAATCTTCCAGTGACTAATATTATATAATAATTAATATTACAAATATGAAAGAAATGATATTGTGAGTTGAATATTTTAAATATTAAATAAAATGATTTCAAAATAAAACTCTAGAACTGATGTTTGAGGCCACTGATCTGCAGATTTACTAGTTTCATGAATATTACCTATAACTTTCATTAATATTACTTTTTTTTTTCTTTTTTGTCAGAGGTGAATAAGGAAATATTTAAGACAGAAAATAGATTTTTAATAGCTTCTGTAGTTTGTTTTTTATCTAAACAGAGAGAGGGATTAAGCCCTATGAGACCTTCTTTGACTGTGCTCTAAATAATATTTTCTGCTTCCTGGCTAGTTTGATTGCCAGATTATAAAATATGCAAGGTGAAATGACTCTGTGAAATCCACACACTTAGGGACCGAGGGTTTTGCGGATCATCCATTTGTTTACATTTTATTTTTTAGAGTCTGGCAATAAATTAGAAACAACTGCACACAAATTGCAATTACAATGTAAAAGAAAAACATAATGCATCATTATTTTACTGATTGTATTAATTTTTTTAAACATTGACACAACATAATGGTAATTTCAGTTTTGCTTTGTTGTCAATATTTTTTATTTATTTATTTATTTATTTATTTTTTTTTTCTGTAGCCTATGAACACTCATTATTTTTTGCTCTGAGTTAAAATTTTGTTGCCCTGGGAAATTTAAATATTTATACCCAATTTATATTTAAATATTTATTCATTGGAAAATTGATAACTTATGATAAAAATACCAAATTTAACTTTATCTAAGAGTTTAACTGCTAATGATATTTTCATTGTTTACATTCCAACAAGTAGTGCGGATAATAGACATTGGCGGATTATACATCGGCGGATTTCACAGAGTTGACTGTACATATACATATACATAAAAATAAAAAGAATAAGATATTGAAATTTTATAATTAAATAATTAAAAATTACAGTTTGGTAAGTATAATTACAAAATTAAATTTGATTATTTAGGTTTGCAGTTAAGTCAAAATATTTTATGCACTATAAACATTACTGAAATTGCATTTTTAGCAATGTCTACATGGGGTGCCCATTACTGGAAAATGACTAATTAACCATCCCAGTAATGGACACTGCCTCTTAAAACCTTAAAAATAAATGAAATTTTGTAAATGGCCATTAGTACTATATAAAATTCTAAGTTTTCTATTGCTACTCAAACAAAAACATTCAAATTTTGCAAGAAAATAAATAATGTATAAATTAATTAAATGCAGCCAGTTCTTACCCTCTTCATTAAGATTTTCACAGAAAAATAGCGAAACTTTGAAACATTATTTTCTGCTTCCTGATTTGTTTGATTAAAAGTAACAACAATAACCCAGTTTTATAAAACATGCAGGGGGGGGGGATTATTAACAAATAATTAAAGCTAAATATTTATTAGTTATTTTTTTATGAACCAAAAACATCAAGGGGTGTCCATTACTGGCACATCTACCCTATATAATATTTATTTATTGTTTGTGGATTTGATTCTTTTTTTTTTTTTTTTTTTTTTTTTTATTTAGTGCACAGTAAATTATACTAATGTATTTAATACATTTGTTAATTTTACTACATCTAGTTCTTTAATTTTGTTTTTCTTTCTTTTTTCACAATTAAATAATGTACTACTTCAAAGATATATGCAATATTTCACACAATTGTTATTATTTGATTTTCTTTGCAAATTAAGTTGTGTTTGGGTGTTTTGCAAATTATTTGCTGTGTTTTTAATTAACATGTATTCAACTCTGCTTCATGCAGAAATATTAATTTGATATAATATTAATGGCTTTTTACTTTTCTCAAACGTTTAACTTTACTTTCTGTCATTTTCTTTTTCTATGTTGGCTCTAAATCTTTAATGCAATGTCAATTTATAATTGCCTGGAATTTAAAAAGTAAATTAATTAAAAAAAAATCAAATGTACATTATAAAAATTAATTTACAAATCAAGGAGAAAAATATTACAATCATGTTTTCCACATTGGTTTTGATTTATCTTTGATTTTATAAAGTGTTATATTATAATTCAAGTTTACACCATATTCCACAAGTAATTATTTTTTTTTATGAACTACTGTTTTGTTATATTGTTCATTTTAGCATTTTAAAAATAATTAATAAAAGTATTAATATTGATTATACATTGTTTCTTTTTCCATAAGACAGTAAATGTATGCGTTAAAAAGAATATATTTTATCGTTAAATTTGATATAGGTCAAAAGCCTGGTTAAATATGGATGTTCGAATAAATACTACTAGTAAAAGTTTATGGGAGGAAAATATGAACTTCATTTAACTTTTCTATGTAACAAATACATATTATTTTCTAAACAATTCCTGTTGATATTGTCAAAGGTTTGAAGAATCTATTTATGAAATAAGTACCCTAATTTCATGAATGCAATTCATGTTATTACAAAAAAAAAAAAAAAAAAAAAAAAAGCAGGAACTCTCCTTTTTCAGAATTTAGTGTCACTCCCAATGAAAAAAAAAAAAAATGTATATATATATATATACAGTCCACTCCCTCTAATCCGCAACTCTATAATCCACACTACATTTCAGATGTAAACAAAGAGTTAAAATCTTTTTTTATGCAAGATAATGCACATTTTGACTGTAATAAAAGTTGACTGATCTGATGAATTTATTAAGAATTAATTAATTTTAAATGCACTAAAATTTTTTTATGCATTTCTGCATTCATTAAAAGGAAATATTCTGTATATCTTGTAAATAAATTAGATTGTTATATTCTGAACGTATTTGTTGGCTATATAAAAGGTAAAATTGCTTTCGAAGAGTGGTTAGCTCTTTTGGATAAATATCTTAGTTCTTTTTTTTTAAAAAACAAACTTTTGTTGTTTATCAAGAAATCCTGACTTTTTTTTTAAATTTTCGAGATTAAATTGCAGAGTATAAATTAAAAGCTATAAAGCAAATCATTATCACTGCAATGTTACACACTGAGATTTAAAAATAAGTAGAAATGTTTCTATTAATTTTGTATCATTATATCATTTAAATGTATATTTAATATAGTTTGAATATAGTTTTTTTTATATAAAAAAAGCAATTTCTTTCATTTCAGTATTATTTATTTACAATGCGGTAACTATATTTCTTGATAAATTCCAAATATTAGAATGTAAACAAAGAAATGATCTATAATCCGCAAATCCCTTGGTCCCGACCTGTGCGGATTAGAGGGAGTGTATATAAATAGATAGTACAAAACATATTTCAGTTTTAAGACTTAAAATATACACTTTTATTTTATATAAAATGACGCCATTTGCATCTGCTGAAGAATTCTACATTGATGATCCAGTCTTAAACAACATTTATAGAAAAGTATGCATAGGACGTCTCTATCGCAGAATAATACACAAACCCAGCAAAAAACAATATCGTCATTCAAGAAACTCAACAAAAAAAATCCGGTATCTAATGATTCATATGCCTTCATTTGTTTGTAACATTAATATGAATGCTAAAAATTAAATATAATTTATAATAGCTCCATGTTTTATCAGAAATCCTTCATTTATATTTTTTCAAAATTTGGAAAATGTTATTACACACGGATTAATAAAATCACATTCTTTCAACTTTTTGGTAGGAATTAAGTAAATGCGGAGAAGATAAGTCACACAAGTATTTTTTAAAATACATTTTTATATTAGACGATATTCTTGGCGTAGCATGTATTTGAATTTTTTTTTCGGTTGTTATGAGAAAATGACAACAAAAAGATGTAGTAATCTACTATTTTCTCCCTCTGTGATTTTCTCCCTTTACTTTCTACAGAAATGGAGAACTTCAGTTGCCACCATTACAGAAATGCCATTAAAAAAATTAATGTATCAAAAATGAGATGTAGTTAAAAAAAAATCGCATTTAAAAGTACTTTTTACCCCTTATATGACAGTGTACAAATTGAAAATATGCAGTGTTTAAAAATTGCAGTAGAGATGATCAGTCTTTAACCGTACAATGATACACTTGCTCCATTTTACGGGTGGCTTATGGTTAGGTGTAACGTTATCTTTTAGTGAGGGCACTTTAATTGTCTGAAATAAATAGCATATCATTGCCTAAAAGTATAGGTGAAAACTGGGAAATTGAGTTAGTAGCCAGTGGCCGGTAGACTCGGTTTCATTAGTGGCCACTTTTTACAGTTAGTGGCCACTATAATGTTTCAAACTTTCTTAACATCTAGGTAAACTATAATCACTGTATATATGCACATTTTTCTGTAAATCAGAGTTTTATACCAGCCAACTATTCATGATAAGAATAGGGAAGCAGTTAAAATTCAAGAAAGTTACTTTAAAACCGCAAAATCTGTTATATTAATTTTTTAGACTATATTTTTGGATTATTTGTATATGTTTATAAACACAATTATCAACCAAATTACTATTACTTTCTTCATATAAAAATAACTAAATCAAAATTCCAACAGCTAAGTGTATACAATAATAATAATAATAAAAATCAAATAAAACAAAATAAAATGTTATTTAGATTTTATTTAATAAGTAAATGTGCTATTAAGGTACTACACAAATTACATACAGTTGAAATCTAAGCTGGTGAGTGTATTTCGCAGGATTAAACAGTATCTCTTGAAGAAAAATAATCTAACTAATGAGAATGTGGCAGGAGTCGAAATATTGAGGATACTGCAATGTCCTTAAAATCTGCTTCCATCCAGTGAAAAAATAAATAAATAAATAAATAAATTATTTGAAATGCATGTGGAATCAAAGCTGATGAATATATTTTTCAGAATTCTTGAAAAAAATAGAAATTTCTTGTAAAAAATAAGTGAGGAGCTAGCATATGACGAAAAGTCGAAATATTGAAAATACAGCTAAATCGTTGAAATCTGCTTGCATCCGGCAGGAAAAAGATTTAACCAGTTTACTACTTAGGTGTAATCAAAGTAGAGATGCATATTTCCATGAAAAATGCTGTATTTCCGTTGGCGATCGATAACAAAATTTATAATCGCCACTTGGCGAGTGGCGATCGATGGCCGATTTTTTAATCGCCACTTTTACAACTTTAATCGCAACGTGGCGAGTGGCGACCGCTAATTTTCACCTATACCTAAAAGTCTGTTATAATATGTTAATTTGGCATGGGCGGCGGTTACGGAAAATTCACCACTTTGATTTTACACTTGGGGGAAGTGTGAATGAATGAATGAATTTATTTTTTAAAATATATAATTTTTTTCTGTATTTCTGTTTTGAGATATGGCAACAGGAAAGCAAAAAAAAAAAAAAAAGCATTATTTTTATTACCTATCTATTAAGAATTTCTAAATTGTTTCCTCAACATATAGTCATAATTTAATTCATATAAAACTATTAATTGGTAAAAACATAATTTTATGAAAATATACTACATTCTTTATTTTTATATTTTGCTTTCTACATTTAGTTTTTTTGATATTTCATCATTGCAGTTTCACAGTCAGTTGGTCTATTTTTGTGAGCATGGTTTAAAGCATAACTGTTGTTGTAACTCATATGTACAGCTGTAACTATCTGCCTTATAAGCAAGATTTGATAGTTAATAGGGAACAGATTAAGTATTTAAATGGAAAGTACAATTCTAACAGTGTTTGAAATTAGCTGCTGTTAGTCGTCAAATGCAACTAAATCCTATTGCATTTGACAACTACAAAATTATCCTTGGTCATCAAATTTGGTACCTATTTATATATTTTTTTTATGTTTCTTTAACAGTTAGCAATAAAATAAATAAATAAAAATAAATTAGTGCACCTTTTGATTTCTTGTTACAAGATTCAAATGTAGATATGCATTAAATGTTTTTTTCTTTTACAATGCATTTAATTGTAATTGGATAAAATTTTGTTTTTATTTTGCTACCAAGTTTTAATTTTGTTTCGCATGATTAAGTGAGTTTTTTTTTATTAATTTCTAAATATAGGGTAGATGTGCCACTAATGGACACCCCTTGATGTTTTTGGTTCATAAAAAAATAACTAATAAATATTTTGCTTTAATTATTTTTTTTATAATTCCCCCTTGCATATTTTATAAAACTGGGTTATTGTTGACCATGTTTAATCAAACCAATCAGGAAGCAGAAAATAATGTTTCAAAGTTTTGCTGTTTTTCTGTGAAAATCTTAATGAAGAGGCTAAGAGCTGGCTTTGTTTAATTAATTTATATATTATTCATTTTCTTGCGAAATTTGAATTTTTTTGCTTGAGTAGCAATAGAAAACTTAGAATTTTATATACTAATGGCCATTTACAAAATTTCATTTATTTTTAAGGTTTTAAGAGTCCATTACTGGGATGGTTAATTAGTCATTTTCCAGTAATGGACACCCATGTAGACATTGCTAAAAATGCAATTTCAGTAATGTTTATAGTGAATAAAATATTTTGGCTTAATTGCAAACCTAAATAACTAAATTTTATTTTTTAATTATACTTACCAAAAATGTAACAACACCGAAACTTTTATAAATAGCTGCTTTTATGTTATTTTATGTGATTAATAAAATTTCAATATTCTTTTTTTTTTTTTTTAAATATATATATATATATCTTGCACATTTTATAATCTACCAATCAAACCAGCCAGGAAGCAGAAAATATTGTTTAAGCACACAGTCAAAGAGGGGCTCATAGGGAATCCCCCTTCGTTTAAATAAAAACAATTTTAAGTTACAGAAGCTATTAAAAATCTAGTTTCTGTCTTAAAAGTTTCCTTATTCACCTGTGACCAAAAAAAAAAAAAAAAAAAAAAGAAAAAATAATACTATTAATGAAAGTTATAGGTAATATTCATGCAATTAGTAAATCTGCAGATCAGTGGCCTGAAACATAAGTTCTACAGTTTTATTTTGAAATTATTTTATTTAGTATTTAAAATATTCAACTCACAATATCATTTCTTTCATATTTGTAATATTAATTATTATAAATGATATATCAAGTAGTCTCTGGAAGATTAATTGTTAAAAATAGTGAGACAAAGCTAAACACTAATATTCCAAAACTTTTTTTTTAAAATTAGTACCTTTTAAATCCCTCACTGTTTCAATAATTTGATAGCTGTAATTGCCTGATATTTAGTATTTTAAACTATCCATCTAAAATAATTAAAACATCGATCTTCTGATAATTACAATAATTGATGCAAACAGTAAATGATTATCACAAATATTTTATTAATTACTGGTATCCTAACTGTTAAATTTATTTGAAAATAACTATTTTGTTTCATTAGTATGTATTCATTAAAATCTGGTTCTAAATACAGTCATAAAAACAATTATATTTATTATTTTTTATGGGGTGTCTATTACTGGGCTTTTGGGTGTTTTGATATATTTCTGTTATTTAAAATTAAATTATGATTCATATTGGGAAATGAGACTATAAGAATGGTTAAATATTGTTGATAGATTAATATAATATTGAAAAAACTGGAATATAATAATTATAACTATTAATAAAAAAATAATTTAAAAGAAATTCCTTAAGGGTGTCCATTACTGGCACATCTACCCTAGTAATAGTTAAAAATGCTTTATCCGTTTTACAGTTTCTTCAATTATTATAATCTTGGAGATTAAGAGCTTCAATAATTTAAAATAAAAACAAGTATTTGTGCTTTTCTAAAAAGTAGCATACAATATTACAGTAGTGTTGAAAATGAATTTTAGAAATTGCAACAAAATTTTTTAATTTGATGCCTAAGATATGTACGGTAGTCATCATTTGACGCCTATACCTTTTATTTTTCAATTTCCATCACTGAATTCTATTTTTCTAAATTTTTATAACTTTACATTAAAAACTCAGATATTGGTATTGTTTTTCTACCCATCTTGATGAAACAGGTCATTTGTTTTAATTCAATATTTACAAGCTTCCATAGAAACTGTGTTTTAATAATAATAGTTCAGAAAATAGTTTTGAAAATATTTTGCTGTTAATGAATATGAATGAAATGAAAATTTAAGAGAATGTTATTATGCAACAGTCTGTTTGGGTGTTATCACCTGAAAGAAAACTTTGAGTGGAATCTTTCTTTAGTAACATAACCTGTATCTCATTAAATGTGTCGAAAACACTGGAAACCTTACATGGACATCCTGCTTAGACCATGCAAGATTGTATCTGTGAACATGTGCTTCATGTATTTGTCAAAGACCTTGTTTTAAAGATTGGAATTTTCAAATGAGTGTATATATTTACAAACTGAACTGAAAGGGATGTTGAACTGAAATAGGGTAGAAGTAATAGTAATTCTTAAATAAAGAAAAACAACCTTCCCTCCTTTTGAAATAGGGAATTTGAAAATCATGATCGGATAATTATTTGATTTAAAAGCATTCACTTTATATCATATTTTAATTTAAATATTTACCAAAACGTTAAACTTTTTAAATTTGTATATTCTCCTATAAAAGTTTTTTTTTTTCTTAAAAATATTTGAAATTTTCACTTTGCATTAAATTAATTAAATTTACTGAACATAATAACTCTGGCATTATTGTGAGATATTTTCCTCAATATTTGTTAAAAATAATAATTCTTCTTGCTCTTGTAATACAGTAGACCCCCTCAAATCCGCACAGCTTGAGACCAGAGATTGTGCGGATTTTAGAATTTTGTGGATATCTGGTCATTCAATTGTTTATCCTTTTTAAATGGTAATTTGAATGTAATAATGCAATCAAAATTATAATGAATGCTTGCAATATAGTAAAATATTAAAATAATTAAGTAAAGTAATAAACTAAGATGACAAAAAGTAAGATAATTAAAAAAAATTATTAAAAAGTAAAGGTCAAATAAATAATTCATAATGTATAATTAAATATTTCTTGAATTATTCAATGAAACTTGCTTCATAAAGATAGCCTACTAATTCACATCGAAATCTTTAAATAAGGAACTTTTATTTCGGTTTAGCCAGCTTAATAACCAAAAATGCTTGATTAAAACATAAATATGTTTGATAAAAAGATTGCAATATACCAGTGATATCAGCAATATCTTGAATTTCTTCAGAAATAAACTTATACTTCCTTCATGAAAATGCATGATTTCAATCATATTAATGAGAAGTAAATTTTAAAATGCATATAGAATGATGTAAAAATAAAAAAGTCTGAAATTTGTCCCTGAATCTGAACTGAAAGTTTCATTGCTTACATCTGCAATGATGTGCGGATTTTAGGCGTGTGTGGATTTGAGGGAGTCTACTGTATTTATGAATTTCATTAATAATATTCAAACTGATGATAAACTAATAATACTCAAATTGACTATTATAAACTTTAAAATGTTTTGGCAATTTAAAACGTTTATTAACAAAAATCTATTTTCATTAATACATTGAATAACTGGTTATGATATTATCTTTAGAGTACAATTACAATTTTACTCAGACCAGCTGTTTTCATCCAGTAAAGTAAGGTTATAGCTCTTTGTAAGGTATTTTAATAATAAGGTTCTTTAAAGGTTTGCTTTTATCCCCCATGTCCATGGGAAATTTTCATGAAATCTTACCTGCCAAAGTAAGAATATGTTTAAAGCTTAGTGTCATGTTTACATCACAGCATTTGTGAAAAATATGAATATGGCTAATGAATAAAAATATTAGCAAGGTTTTGGTATGCTTTTTAAAGTCTGCAGGATTTAAAAAGACTGCTTAAAATTCCCTTGCCTCACCAAAAAGTCCACTCACTAGTAGCAAGTAGATTTATGTAATTTCCCACCAGTAGTGTAGTCATAAAAAAAACAGAGGGTATACTCCAGAAAGTATATGCTATAGCTATGGAGCGTATATGGAGTTTCTTAAAGAAAATTCAGAAGGTAGGTATATGGCGTATACCCTCCACTGTCTACTACATCTCTGTTCTCCTCCCCTGCTCATATATAACAGTTACTACTCATTATGTGTAATGCTTCAAAATATTTTACTTTGTGTTACTCAAATTTCTTTAAAAATTTGAAGATACAATGCATTTTATGTATTTTTTGTGCGCTGTGGTACTTCTTTATAGGGATGTAACGAATAGTGATTTGGCCGAATACCGAATATTCGGCCAAGTTTTAGGCCGAATACCGAATATTCGGCGGCCGAATACTGACTTTAATATAAATGATTTTTATTTTAATTGTTTAATTTTTTTTTCAATTTTAAAATAAAAAACTAAATTAAGGACTAATTGAAATTAATTTTTTGTTTGAGTTTTCAAAAATCATGTATTTTTTGTAATACAGTCGAACCCGGTTAAGACGCGTTTCAAGGGAGTGGACCTAAGTCGCGTATTAAGCGGGATCGCGTATTAAACGTGATTTGTATAATGTTGCAGGAACTGGGCTTATTTACACATTTAATCGTCTAAATGAACTTTAGAGTTTTCATTGATATGTTTATAGTCGAAAATTGTGTCTTATACGTATATTTAGATTTAGATTTAATTGTATTCAACTTTACTCATTCTATCTTTTTACAGGACAGACTGGAATAATAACTGAAAATAAATATGGATTCAAACATGGGGCTTTATTGTCGATAATACGCTACAACCAAAGATAAAACAACAAAAATAATTTTTCTGCTACACTAATTTTTTTTAATAGAAAGAATTAAAATATTAAATTTTTGAAACATAATCCAGTTGTTAAAATCATATTTAGTACTTGTGATAATGAGTAAGTATTGTTAGCATAGCAAAAAGTAACGAAAACATAGAAAACATAAAAAAAAATTATACAACAGCAGTCGTATTTGTTTAATCTATGCGAGTTTCTTTTCTTTTCTTTTTTTTTTTTTGTATATAACATGCGTTACAAAACATAGTAGTGATATAACATACATTTAAAAACTCACTAACGACAGGTATAATCATCTTTAATCATAATTTTATGACATATCTGAGCATCCTGAATTCCTCTATGTACCCTGTATGATTCCTCTCTCTACTACGATAAAAAATACACGAAACGAGACACAAAGAATGTTAGAACATGGGATCAAAGAAGAATTGCAGTGTTGCTAATTTCGAGAGCTTTTTTATTCAAATATCTATCACTATTTTTGAAATGTTCCTTTAACTGATCTGTTATTAAATAAAGTAAATATTAGCATACAGAAACAGTGCTTTTTATATGAATAAAAAAATCCGCTAAAATGGAAACACTGGAGAAGAAAGAAGGAAGTCGCATCTTCACCAATGAATTCGCGTCTTAAACGTGATTTTTTACCACAAAGGACCGAAATTTTTTCGCGTATTAAGCGGGATCGCGTAATAACCGTTCGCGTCTTAAACGTGATATTTTTGCATTAGTCTTACGGGCGATGTTCAAGGGAGCGGAAAAAATCCGCGTATTAAGCGGGATCGCGTATTAACCGTGAGCGTCTTAACCGGGTTCCACTGTACTTTAAATGGCTTAAAAAATACTTTAAAGATAACATATGACTTTTAAAAATGTAAATAATTTAATTCATAATTTTTTATTTAATCCATAGATAGTTCTAGTAATTTATATACTATCTAAAATAGAACTCATTACTCCTGTAAAAATGAAACTTTTTTTATTTTAGTAAAATCCTTTCATCCCCTAAAAATAAGAACTTGCATGTGTCCTCTGTCTTTTTATATCCTTTTTCATGCAACTTAAACTTAGTAAATTTACATTCTGTAT
Organism: Maratus speciosus; assembly: GCA_963932465.1. NCBI lineage: Eukaryota > Metazoa > Arthropoda > Arachnida > Araneae > Salticidae > Maratus > Maratus speciosus. The sequence goes on from OZ010792.1 coordinate 575,490,880, forward strand.
GTAAAAAAAAGGTTATTTTCTTAAAATATAATTATTCATTCCATTAAAATATTATTATAATAAATAAAAAATATATTCTAAAATATATTCTTTTCTGCTACCAAGATATACTTTTCTCTTTTCCTTCTCTCAAAATTAACAAGCCCCTCATAATACTTCCTCCAGCCCATATTTCAGAATGAGATCTTTTTCTTATAATAATTAATGTATTTAGGTATAATTTTTTAATATTGTTTGTCGAAAATATTTAAAATCACATTTTGTTTTGATTTTCTGGAACATATTTAACCAAATATATTAAAATATTCGGACAAATATGCCACTATTCGGCTACAGGTATTCGGTCAAATGTCCCACTATTCGGCCACAGGTATTCGGCCGGCCGAATATTCGTCAAAAGGGCCGAATAGTGGCCGAATATTCGTTACATGCCTACTTCTTTATTATATCAACCTTCGAGGATGAAATGTTGAGAAATCAAGATGTATTGCCAAGTTAGTTTATAAAATCTCAGCAAATATTTGCATTAATACATACATAATATCTATATATATGAAGGGATAAAAATAAATCCCTTTTTAACAGGTAAACCCTTTTTAAAATTCAAAATTTAAATTAAATTTTTAGATCAGGAAACCCAACTTATTTTCCATACATTCTTAAAACAAATAATTAAAAACAGTTTACACATCGTAAAAATCTTTGACACTAATTGGTATGTATGAAACAGATTTGGAAAAGAAATTACCCTTTGTTGACATAAGACAGTCATCATAAAACATTAAATTATCTTAAAATCCTTATAAAAGTAATAAATCTCTCATGAGCAAGGAAGTAAAGCATCATTATATTTATAGCATAAACAAACTGAGTTTTTCAGGCTGTTCTAGGTAATTTAATAATCGAATTATAAACAACAAAGGATTATAATAAATCAAAGTAAATATGTTTAAAAGTACAAAGTTAAATTAGTGTCAAAATAAAATATTGGTGATTACATATTAGGGGATAAATCATAATTAACTTTTGTCTGATGGACAGTTCATACTATGATTACCTCATAAATAATATTTAACATTAGAATTAGCTCTTGGTGGTGCAACCATAGTCCAGACTCTTGTCTCCATAAAAAATCAGTTATGAAAAGATAATGCACCAATCATGAAAGGATAAACCTCCCACTTTGATACTTCTGCCCTCTGCTGGAAAAAGTAAAAACTAGTTTATGAAAAGCAGAGTGCAGGGGGTAAAGAGAAGACAGATTATGATGTGATCCTCTGTGGAATCCCATGCATGAATTAGAGAGCTTTTGCTCCTACCACTTCCCAAGTTACTGGACCTGATGTAATGTGAGATCATGTAATATGAAAGAAAATAAAGTCAGGTTCAGGACAAAACTGCCTCAACTTCTCTGTTAATGCCAAGACTACCATCACATAATATGAAGTAAAAGCAGATTCATTTCATATATATATAATACATAATAAATATTATGTATGTACATATTATTTTGTGTATTATAATATTTTTATGTACTTGTATGTATTATTTTTATTTTTGTATTACGCATTCATGTTTCACTAGCTCAGCATAGACATTCACAAAATCATAATTGCAGGGCCTGCTACCATAAAGAAGTAGCAAATTCTTGATAATTAATCAATAAATTTGTTGATGAAAATAATTCTAAATATAACGAGAAACAAACTTTCTTGCCACTTAAATTTCCAATTTTATCTTAGAATATCTAGATGGCTCAAGAAGAAAATGAAGAGGATTTTCCTGGCCGCCTTTTACATCAGGCAGCATTATGGGGTAATGCTGAACTGCTGGAGGATCTGTTGCATGGTGAAATGGTGAGAGAAATGTTTATCTCTTTGTTAGAATTTCAATGAATGGTACTTTTGTATTAGCTGTGTGACAGCAGATAATTAATCGCTCCCCTCCTCCCCTATTTCCCAAAGATTTCATGCATTTATTGAAATGTGTATATAGGGTATGTATGTATTCATTCATTATATGTATGTATTATTACTTTCATTATATGTCTGAAGGACATATGCAATTGTAGAGGGTGTTCCGGCATCAAGAGGATGAAAAATTGCCACAGAACATGGGGTCACAAACCACATATTTAGTCAGAAATATACAGAGTATTTCATCCCAACTGAACTTGCATTGATGACAATAATTTTGAGAAAAATAAAAACATTTCAATGAAAATGCAACAGTATGTACCTTGTTTTGTGTGACATATTGTAACATTATGAAAAATTTGGTGCATAATAAATAAAATAAGTGCATAGTCTGTAACATCATTAAAATGCATTTGCAATATTTTTTTCCCATTCCCCGTAATGTAACGGAAAACTTTTGACTGTCCCTGTAATTAAAGTACACATCCGATTTTCATAAAATTGAAAATGGCTCGACAAAATTTTGCAACAATTATATCTTTAAAATTTCAGACCATTCGGAAGACTGTAACATCATTAAAATTCACTTGCAATAATTTTTCCCATTGGACGTAATGTAAAGAAAAACTTTTGAATGTCCCTGTAATTAAACTATACATCCGATTTTCATAAAATTTGAAATGGCTCGACAAAATTTTGCAACAATCATATATTTAAAATTTCAAACCATTCGGTTGGGTAGTTTTTGCTCTGTTATATGCGGACGGACGGACGGACTGAACGACGACTATAGGTGCTACGTATTTATATAATTACGAACGCACCTAAAAAGCGCTAAAAATCGCATACAAAAATAAATAAAAAAAAAATCTAATCAAAAAATCGAAAATTGGGCTTCGAGGTGCAAAACTTCATATATAGACGTACCTTTTCCCGAAATTTTGTAGCTTAGATAGTGTAGATTTCCTATAGATTTCCCTGTATTTTTGATTAAATACGTTGTTTGCGACCTTATGTTCTATGGGGATTTTTCATCTTCTTAATGCCTTCTATCTCCGCTCTTAATTTGTTAGTCGGATTTTAGAACACCCTGTATATTGTCATTTTCATTATACGTCCCAAGGGCAGTTTCGAAACATTTTCTGCCAAAAAAAAAAAAAAAAGATATTGATAGTAAAAAGTTTTAAAGTTTGCCAGTGCAATGCAGCTAATACAAAAGTACTGAATTAATTAAAAAAAGAAAGCTTTTTAAAAAGAATATTGAAATACCTAAATGTTTCTTGTTTATATGAATGTATGCATTGCATTAAATCTCTATGTGATAAATTTGTCCTATGTAAAATGAAATTTCCTATATGTAAAGTGAAACGGTGCTGTTTTAAAGTCGATATTTTTAATTAAAAAGAAAAGGCAAATTTTAAATCAGTAGGAAATAGTATATTTGTAATATATTTTTTTATTTGGCTACATAATATAAAAAAGGGTACTTTTCCAGTATAGGGGACTTGGTGGGTTTTTTAAAAGATTGGCTTCAGAAAGTAAGATTTGTTGCCAAATGATGTAAACAGTTATGAAAACAAAACTAATGAACTTTTATGCTTGTTTATTTATGTATTTATATATCTAGAAACATTTTATTTATATATATTATTATTATTGTTTTTAATATGACAATTTACTTCTGTTTGCATGTAAAAGTAGGAAAATGGTTACATTAAATAATTTGAATAAATACTGATAAAATTTCTTCTATGAGACAATGAATAGTTTGCCAGAAAATATGTATGAAAATGAATATGTATGAATATGAAAATATGTGAATTCTTTTGTGCAGCCCTGTATACGAGGTACATAATTTATACACAACGAATAACATGTAAAAAATTAGTTAAATTTCAAAGTGCATGCTGAAAACGCACTTCCAGCAACTATGGCTCAAAGACTTCTTTTGTGTTTCCCTGTAAATGAACGATCAATGCTGTGAATGCCCTACTCTGTAATAATCATCTTGTTGTGTAATTCAGTGATTTATATCATTTCAATACATTTGGAATAACGAATATTAAAATACACTGCAAACGATCTCCCCCCCCCCCCCACCCATTGACTATAATGTAACAGAATTTTTTGAGTTCCGCTGTAAATGAACTGTTAATGATATACACCTCATATTCAATACCGAACATGCTATGGTAAACATCATTAATGTATATCAATTGCATGAAAATCCGAGTTTATTCGAGTTAGAGCGTGGACAGACCGACGGCCAGACAAACTGAATTCATAAACACTTTTCAACTATATTGGAAAGTGTTAAAAAGAGTCACTCCCAAAGCAGAATACTTTGCAATGTTCCGCAACAAACTTCAGCTGATCAAGAATGTTCTGCGGGAATGTCTTTCAATGATCCACTGACGAATTTCGCGATTTTTTCCTTGTACCATAGGGAAATTTTGAGTCTTTTTCTTGCGACCGATTAGAGAAAACCATCGGTCTTTTCGCAGTTTGTTCCGACGATCCACTGACGAATTTCTCGATTTTTTCCTTGTACCGTAAGCCAATTTTGAGTTTTTTTTTCTTGCGACTGATTAGAAGATATAATCGTGGGCTTTTTACCTGCGACCAATTGGCGAAAATCAGGGATTTTTTTTTTTTTTTTTTTTTGCGACTGTTCATCGAATTTTGTATGTTTTTCCACAACAGGCTGAAGAATTTCACGATTTGTTCTTCAGGATTGACTGACGAATTGCACTAGTTTTCTCGCGACCAATTGATGAATTTCGCAATATTTTTAAATGACGATTAAAGATTTTTTTTTTTTTTTTCGGCCATTGAGTGATGAATTTCAAGATTTTTCCTTCGATTGAATAGTGCATTTTCTTGAAAATGATAATTTGAAATGTTCTGCAGAGAAGTCCGTTGTTCTGAACGTCGCACTTTTAAGCATATTCTGCTTTGAGGGTCGCTTTAAAAATGATATTTGACTTTCCTTGGTTATGAAAATATTCATTAATTTGTAAAAAAAAAAAAATACAATTTATAAAAGAATGTGAGATGTTAACTTAGTGAGAATCATTAACTTTCCCCAGAGACCAGATCAAGTAAATGTGTTTCGTACCAAAAATTTTATTTAGTAAAATAAATTAATACATACTGTGCAGACATAACTTACTTTTTTTACGGAATGCGGTGCGGCGGAGGAGTAAAGTTCTTGTTAGAATAGACTTTTTCGTAGTACTGTCGTCCGACATATAGTGTGGTGGTGTTTTTAGTTTTGATTTAAAATGGCGTCTGTGGAAAATACCCAGACAATAAGTGATGTTATACAAAGTATAGTAGACAATACTGCAGATCCGAACTTTGCTAAAGAATTTCATGATCTTAGTTCTCAGTATGAAGAGAAAGTCAGCCAATGTATGCATGAATTCTTCGCCTATCTTGATGACTACATCCACTCAACTAGAAGTAGGATGGATTATGGAACATCTTCCGCTGATCATCAAGAGGTGAGTGTTGTCTGCCAAGAGGCTTTTTCTTTAATTAGGGAGCCTATCTCATACAATAACTTACTTAATTCAACTTATTTTGGTATTTTTTGTTTTTCTAAGTATAGATGTTCGGCAAACAAAATTTTATCAGGATTTGGTCTTAACGACTTTACGCTACCTAAAAAAGGTACGAAACGTGTATTAGACGAGGGAAACTCACAACTCCCCTTACAAAACAAATATTCTAACCTAGCTAAGGATACCCTAATGGATGAAAATGAACCGGTGACCACTGACGTTGCCGATAACGCGTCGGGAAGTTCCAAAGGTAGGATAAACCCATTCTATATAGAATTGGAAGGTAATTGGACTATTTTGGCTAAAGAAATAGCTGATATAAATGATGAAAAACCTAACATTGCGCTTAAGGGCGAGCGCCTGATGGTGCTTTGTAAGAATGACAGTGATTTCCGGAAAACCCAAAGTTTTCTCGATCAACATGCCAAAAAATATACTACCCTGCACCCAAAGGACCAGCGTCCTAAGAAAATTTGTATAAGAGGGCTACCATGTTATACCGAAAATAGTGTTATAGTTGATAGGCTTAAAGAGTACGGGTATACTGTTACTAGGGCTGCAATGCTCAAGAACAGAAAAACGGGCAATCCAATACCATTATACATGGTTAATGTACTCCCAACTAAAAACTTTGAAGAAATCTATAAGATTAAGGAAATCTCGTATATATCAGTTACTATTGAGGCCTTTAGGAGCCATAATCAGGTAAAACAATGCTATCGCTGTCAGGGCTATGGTCACGCCAGTGAGGTATGTGGCTTTACTGAAAAATGTTGCAAGTGCGGCGAACAACATCTTACTCCCAACTGTACTCATAAAGGACGCATTACGCCTAAGTGTGCGAACTGCGGGCAGGCACATCCAGCCACTTACCGTGGTTGCATCAAAAACCCTTACAGACGGGAAAATAACAACCAGAACAGTAAAAATAAAGGCAACCCAGCTAGATATACTAGCAGTAAGGTTTCTCAGCAGGCCCAACAACTGGCCGAAGTCTTCAAAGATTTCAATTATACTAAAAATAAACCGCAGGAAAAAACTAACTCGGACTCAAATAACTCTGCTTCAAATAATGCTGAATCCCCAGTTGAGGTTGCTTCCTCTTCACAATCCCCCTGAAAATTCTAACTCTGCTAATACTGAAAAAATTAATAATGCTCCATCCCAGTCAACCAAAATTTCTCTCAGCTACAGTAATGATATACAGGAAATTTTTAGTACTTTCCAAGACATAAAAGAGATTTTACAAATATCTAAATTCATTAAATGTATAAAAAATATTTCTATTCAAGCAAAAAAATATAACAATCCCATGGAAAAAATTATTGTTTTTATCCAAGAGTTCGACAAATTAGCTAATGATTTCTCCTCCCCCAACCATGTCTAATCTTCATCTTAAATCTCTTATTGTGTTATCCTGGAACTGTTCTACTTTAAATAACAGAATTGACGAGCTTCGTTTTTTTGTCTCTAACCATCCTAATATTGATATAATTCTTCTTCAAGAAGTGCATAAACCTAATAAAAGTATCAAAATTTCTGGTTATAAGCTCTACCATACCCCCCGTCCTGGATCCGTTCAGGGTGGAACTGCCATATACATCAAACACCACATACCACACTATCCTACTCAACACACTACATACACAGGTCTTGACTACACGGGAATTGTTGTACAGTTGCCACGAGTTAATATTAATTTTGTTTCTTTATATGCTAGACACTCACCTTTATTCCCTGTCAATGATCTCACACAGCTTCTTTCACAAAATACGCACTGTTTCATCGCAGGTGATTATAATGCGCACAGCCGGCGATGGAACTGTCACTCAACCACCCGTCGCGGCAGTGCACTACACAACCTAATTACTCACCTAGGACTTAGTTTACATGCACCCAGCACCCGTACACGTATTGGGCTTGGTAGAGGTCGCCCCTCCATTATTGACTTTGCAATTTCCAAAAACTTGGTTTTTCCTATTAGTTCTACAGTTATAAATGACTTAAGTTCAGATCATCTTCCTGTTGTGTTCAAAATTGATTGTGTTGATCCTCCCCCCCCCCCCCCCCCCCCTCAGTGGCTGTGGACTGGAGTAAATTTAAAACTATTCTTTCAAATTCTGACCTAACTTTCCCTAATATTACTAACACTGATGATATTGACAAAGCTGTTGATAATTTTCAAAATATTATAATTAATGCTCAAAAACAAGCTACTTACCAATATACTAAAAATAATAACTCTTTTACAATGCCTAACTACATTTATAATGTTTGTAAGCAACGTAATGACATCCGACGGCTGTTTCAAAATACTAGAGATCCTACTTTAAAGCCAATGATTAATCGGCTTAACAATAAAATTAAAAATCTTATTTCTAAGGAAAAACAAAAAAGCTGGAGCAATTTTCTTAACTCCCTCTCTCCACAAGACAACTCTCTTTGGAAAATAAAGAAAAAACTCAATAATAATTACTCTACAATTCCCCCCTTAACTGCTTTTAATACCACAGCATATACGGACAGGGATAAAGCGGAAATCCTCGCTAAATCCTATGCTGAGCAGTTTTCCCCTAACCCTTATCTTGCCAGCCCTAATCATTATTTTGAAGTTAATGAAACTGTTCAAAATTTTTTAGCTACCCCTCCCACGGACCCACTTCCGGAAATTCAACCAATTGTTATTTCTAACATTATCAAAAATCTTAAAAACAGAAAGGCCCCTGGATACGATAACATAACTAACTATGCTCTTAAAAATCTTCCTTGCAACTGTATTATTTATCTTACTAAACTAACCAATGCTATTCTTCAGTTCTACTACTTTTCTAAAGCATGGAAGACTTCTATTATCGCACCTATTCCCAAACCTATGTGTAATCTTCAGGATCCGACTAATTACCGTCCCATTTCTCTTTTACCCTCTATCAGCAAAGTTGTTGAGCGAGTCATCAGGTCCCAGTTACATGACATTTTAGACGCACAAAACATACTCATTCCTGAGCAATTTGGCTTCAGAGCTAAACATTCCACATTACATCAACTCCTTCGTGTTGTTGAGTTCTTGAGTGAGAAACTAAACACGAACACACCAGCTGCGGCTGTTTTTCTCGATGTTGCTAAGGCTTTTGATAAGGTTTGGCATATTGGCCTTATATACAAACTAATTAAGCTTGGAATTAATGCTAGACTTATCTTTCTCATACATTCTTACCTTAGCGACCGCACCTTTCGCGTCCGCCTTAACAATATACTTTCCACTTTATACCTTATTCTCTCTGGTATTTTACAAGGGTCGGTTCTCGGCCCTACGTTATTTAACATATTCTTCAACGATATCCCAAGAACACTGAGGACTCGCCTTGCCCTGTACGCGGACGACACGGCAATGTACGCCTCTGCACGACACCCATTTACGTTGTACAAAATTCTCCAGAAACACATAGATAAATTCCTTAACTGGTGTACCCTGTGGCGTGTTAAGCTCAACGAGCAGAAAACAGCTGCTGTCTATTTCTCTAAAAAATTAACCTTTCCTAATCGCATTACTATTAATAACACCACTATTCCTTAGACTAATGACACCAAGTATCTGGGGGTTACCCTTGATAGAAGACTTACCTGGAAAAAACATTTTATTAATATCCGTGGCAAAGTTGCTAGTATCTCCCAGGCCCTCTCTCCTCTTCTCAAAAGCAATACTCTTTCTATTCATAATAAACTAATCCTGTATAACGCATGTATTAGATCAATCTTAACCTATGCTTGTCCGATCTGGGGATTCGCTTGCAAAACCAGTATGGAGTATCTTTACGGTGCTCATAACAAAAACTTACGCTATATACGTAATGGTCACCGTTTTCTTCGTAATACCACTATCCGCAGGGATTTGAAAACTACTTCCTTAAAACAGCGAATTAATAAACTTGCTAAAAATTTCTATAAATCAGTTTACAACCTCCCTAACCAAATTGTAGCGGAACTTCCCGACTACGAGGTATCCGACCCCACTAACAGAAAACGCCCTAAATACTCGCTTTTGCTTAATGATGAAGAATGAGTTTCTCTCACCTTCTGCTTTACTTAACCTTTCTGTTTGTTCTGTCCTGTTTATAGTATAAAAAAAAAAAAAAAAGTTTTTCTGCTAATTTTTTAGCACTTCATATTTAAACTAATGTATGGTCTCTGAAAAGAGTCTTTTTGTTTTTTAATGGGGCACTCCCCGGTAGCTTTTTCGTCTTTTCCTGCTTTTTTTTTTTTTTTGGAACTAATGGAATTTTTCTTTCTTTTTTAGTTATTTTATTTCTTTTCTTTGTTTTTCTTTTTACTTTTCAACATGTTATACTAGTACTTATGTACTTTGTCTTTATATTGTTAGTCTTTTCTTTTTCATAAAGTAAATTTATTTTTGTGGCTACCAGCCACGCCTAAACAGTATTTTTTTTAAGGCTCCCTAATGCCCCTGCAACACGATCACCTGTCCACTGGATGTAAAGTTGCAGCGCAACTAGGCAATCCAATCAGCTGTTCACATTGTTCCAACTTACTTTTCATTAAATAAAATATCTAGTGTGAACATACTTTTTTAATTTAGTGGGTCAGACCTCTCTGAAGCGGGGAGGTTTGGTCTAGTTTACAAAGTTACGGAAAATAATTTTTAAAAATAAAATCATTTAGCATTTTTTTAAAATTAAGCTATAAAAGATAAATATATAAAATAAGCTATTTATATGCGACAAACTAAAATGTTATGGTATGTCAAACGCAAATTGCGAACATTTTAGTAAAAAGTGTGTCAAACATCTCCCTGTCCCCCTATAATAATTGACTGTTGAATTTCTAAGTATTAGGAGCGAAAATATAGGTATTTAAAAAGTAATGTAATCTTCATAAAAAGAAAAATATATGTATATATATAATTGCTTGTATTCTCTTTTCAAGTAAACTTAAAAACAAACAAATAAACAAGAAAGGAAAAAAAAAACTTTTCAAATTTTAAATTATTGCTATACTTTGTTAATACTTTTTATTGCCATGTTTAACACTCCATAACAATACACTGCCTCTATACAATTCTTTAAAAAATAAAAAATAAGCATAAAAAAACATGCACAGTGATGGAACAGCATGAACCTCATTTTGGAGCAGCAAAAACGCTCATTTTGGAGCAGAAAATAACTATTTTGGAGCAGCAAAAATCCACTTTGGAGCAGATAACTATTTTACAGCAGCAAAAATGCTCATTTTGGAGCAGAAAATAACTATTTTGGAGCATCAAAACGTAATTTTGGTATTCTTTGACGAAATTCACGTTTTTTCTGCAATTCTTTGACGAAAGTCGCGTTTTTTCTGCGATTTTTTGATTAAATTCGCATTTTTTTCCGCGACTCTTTCACAAAATTCACATTTATTCGCAATCATTTGACGAAATTCGCGTTTTTTAGCGTGTTATTCGACCCTTTGTTGAAATCAGCGTGTTTTTCGCTATCTTTTGACGAAATTAGCGTGTTTTTCGGAATCTTTTGACGAAATTTGCGGTTTTTTGCGACCTTTTGAAGAAATTTGTAGTTTTTTACGCGATCTTTTAATAAGATTCGCGTTTTTTCACAATCTTTTGACCCCGTTTTGTTCGTTTTTTGACGAAATTAGCGATCCTTTGACAAAATTCACGTTTTTTCGCGTTCCTATGACAAAATTCATGTTTTTTTCGCGATCTTTTGACGAAATTCGCGTTTTTTGCGACCTTTTGATGAAATTTGCGGTTTTTTAGCGATATTTTAACGCAAGTAGCGTTTTTTCACGATCTTTTGACCGTGTTTTGCTCGTTTTTCGACAAAGTTAGCTATCTTTTGGAAAAATCCACGTTTTTTTTGTGATCCTTTGACGAAATTCGCGTGTTTTTTGCGATCTTTTTACGAAATTCGCATTTTATTCGCGATCTTTTGATGAAATTTGCGGGTTTTTTTCGCGATATTTTAACGAAAAGGCGTTTTTTCACGATTTTCTGACTCCATTTTGTTCGTTTTTTGACGAAATTAGCGATCGTTTGACAAAATTCACGTTTGTTCTCGCGATCCTTTGACAAAATTCGCGTGTTATTTGTGATCTTTTGACGAAATTCGCGTGTTTTTCGCGATCTTTTGACGAAAATCTCGTGTTTTTCGCGATCGTTTGTCGAAATTTGAGACCTTTTGACGAAATTTGCGGGTTTTTTTCTCTATTTTTTAAATAAATTAGCATTTTCACGATCTTTTGACCATGTTTTGTTCGTTTTTTGACGAAATTAACAATCTTTCGACAAAATTCAAGTTTTTCTCGCGATTCTTTGACGAAATTCGCGTGTTTTTCGCGATCTTTTGACAAAATTCGCGTGTTTTTCGCGATCTTTCGACAAAATTCGCGTGTTTTCGCGAACTTCAGACAAATTTGCGTTTAATTCGCGATCTTTTAGCGAAATCACGTTTTTTCATGGTCTTTTGACCGCATTTTGTTCGTTTTTTGACGAAATTAACGATCCTTTGTTAAAATTCACTTTTTTTTTCGTTCTCATTTGAGAAACAACGCGTGTTTTTCGCGATCTTTTGACCAAATTTGCATGCTTTTCCCAATCTTTTGGCGAAATTCGGGTGGAAAATGATGGATTTGGCTCAAGAATTCTTATTGAATTGGCGCAGTTTTGTTGAAAAATTATCGTTTTGACGCAGAAATGCGCAGCATTATCGATTTGGCGCAATTGGAGCAATTGGCGCAGCTGTTCCATCACTGCATGCACAATATTTAATAGTTATAAAATTATTTGATTAGTATTTTTAATTTATCACCAAATAATTTGCATTATTAGACAAAATAAAAAATGCACCCTCATTATAAATATTTTCTACTTATTCCTCTTTTGCTTAAAAAAAAAAAAATATATTTTACAACGTTTCCTTAATTGTATTTTAAGATTGCAATTATATTTCAAGAAGTGATTTGTAATGAATGAAAATAATGAAAAGTGTTCATATCTTGGATTGATTATTTTTTGGAGAATTCAATGCTCTATTATGAAAAGAGAAAAGCAAACAAATAAATGTCATATACAGTACAGCCCCGATTATCCGCGGAAATTGGGTGACAAAGGCACGTAGGATAACCCGAAAAAGACTGAAAATGGGGTGCAAGCACGAAAAAAAGAAAATTCAACATAAAAAACTATGTTTTAGTGCACAAAAAACATAATAAAATACATGCACATTACAGCAGAATCCTTTTGCTTTACGTCTAAATCACTAAAACTAGGACTTCCCTCAGAGGGATTAGTCTGAGCGATATTACTGAGAACATAGATTTAATAATAACATGTGGAAGCAAAGAAAATGAGATGTTATCTTTAATTGTCCATATACTGCGATAAACTGAAATGATGAAAATAAACGAATCGTAGAGTTACAAAATCTTATACATAAATTCGTATACACTGTTTAAAAAAATGGGAAATCAAACCATTCAAGACAGCCATGCATGGATATAAAATTGAAAGTACGCAATATATTAAAAGTAAAATAGAAAATGAAACACTAAATTACTTATATCGGAATTTTAACTGTATTAAATGATGTCAAGAGCATAATCAGACGCTCCGCACCAATTTGATTAATTTTAAATGACAAATATATGATGTTTAAAAAGAATGGACTATACTTTATATGGTGTGTGCTCCCACGGAATAGTTAATATTGTACAATATCTGTTTTCCACAGATGCAATGAGGTTGTCGATAACATTTAAGGAATTCTCTCCTCAAAATCTAATATAGTATCAAAGTACCGAATGCATCAACAGTGGCATGCAATGCTTCGTTAGAGTGTGTTTTAGATATGCTCGATCGGATTTAAATGATGAGTGTATACTGGCCACTACATACGCTGTATTGTTTTGTTTTCAAACATATTCTGCACAAGTTGAGCTGTATTTACCATGTATTAAATAAAAGAAATCGGCAATGATTACAACATAAAGTATGACACAAGATCTGAATATATCATCTGCATAACTTTTGAGCTGTCAAAGTGTCATTTGAAGTAATTTGCAAATCCATACATATTTATTCAGGAAATCATGCAAGCTAACATACGCCAATATGATCCCGATTATAAAATTTCACCAGAATAAGTTAATATATAAAAAAGCTACTAATGATAATTGAGAATATGACCTTATGATAAAATGTCTAGGAAAATGAATCGGATAAAAAATTCATATCACATTTAAAACGGCACTTCCCTCTGTTAGTGGCCTTGGCGAGAGAGAGAAAAGCCTAGAGAAGGAACACTTTAACAAGTACTTTCGGGCAACCTACTCACTGTTTCATACAGGCCTTTATTTAATATTTACACAATTTATTTAATGCTAGGTGGGTATCTATCTGTTATGTTGCATTTAAATTGCATGTTTTGCGGAGGAAATGCAGCATTATGAAATATTTAAAGTTGCTATACCTAATAATTCCAAATTAATGGTAATTGAGATCGCTTTCCGTTAATTTCATCTTTTTAAATTTTAAATTTTTTAGAAACCATTCATAGAGACAATTGTATATTTTAAAACTAACCCGAAGCAAAATTTCAAGATTTTGGGCTCAGCAGTAACACAGAAATAGAAAATTTTTGAAAGTTTTTTGTTTTTGCACTGTTTTATATAGCGACATTTTTAGAAATTGTTCTATTGCGAGAATTTACGTCATGATAAATACAGCCATGTCAATTTTCATGTTTATATTCCTAACAAATCCTTGTACTTCGTTACTCAGATCATCTTTAGATCTTTTTCCGCTTTGTTTAGTCTTTCTATTTTTTAGAATTCGTTCTACAACGAGCATTTACATCTTATTAATTACTACCATGCCAAAGTTCTAGTTTCTAACCCCAACAGTATCCCAAAAATTTCAGTATTCCAAATAAATCATAGTTTAGAAACTTTCTAGAAATTTTTACGTTTATCCGTCAAATTGAACCTTTTAGAGAGCGTTCATTACGAGTATTTACATCTTAAAAGTAACTACCGCACCAAATTTAAAGTTTCTAACCCAATCAATATCACAGAAATCGCAATTTTAGAATTTTTTGCTCCTACAACGATGTAGGTTCTTGCACTGACATAAAATAGTCTTTTTCTCGGAGCAGAGATGGCCACCAACATTTTTTTAAGTTGGCTATGTAGTTTCAGAGATAACACCTCACAAACGTACAAGCATTAATACTATTATATACTTTATAATATTATAACGCTTTATAATATTAGCATTAGATGTACAGATACAAAAGCCATTTATCTGTTACAAACTAAAGTGCCGGCGTTGCCCAGAATTTGAAGGATGTTTGTTCTGAAAAATCAATTTCAAAATTTAACATACAACACAAAGCAAACATTAAAAAAAGCAGTCGAAATGTTGTATGAATGAATCATGAAAACGCTATATAAAAATTTATAAATGTATATAACAGACGCAAAAGAATACAGCTATAAATGAACTTATTTCAATTTATAATTGGAGCAATAATGTTAAAATAGGCCAATATTTCCCTAATCGGGTTTTTATCATGCTTCAATACATTTTTCACACTCATATGACGTTATACTATATCCACCACGTCCTTTATATTTCCAATATGACGTAATATTTTCCTCTTTCACGTGGAAACCTTGAAATAGAAAAATTATGAAGTTATATTCACTTTCATTTAAATTCGTCAAACCATTTATTTCATTTTCATTTTTCACGTGGAGATCTTGCAGTAGAAAATTAATTGTTGTAGTAATAATTTTATTGTGTTTTTTAATTGTTGGTAACTGCTATAACGAAAAATGTTTAAATTTGATGAGAAATTGCTGTTAAATTGGTGGTTTTTTATTAATTAAAAATTAACTATAAATTATTTCGATTCCGGATTACTTTAGTTGCCTCGGCCATGTTTTAATACACATGTACGTATCTTTTCACAATTTTGGCTTCCAAATTGTGGATTTTTATAGAATTACAAACAGACTGATAGACAAGTTTTCATTTTTATATATCTCTCTATTCTAAAAAAAAGTAACTAACGCTGTCACTGCCGCCGCCGCCGGTTTTGAATTTTTTGTGACCGGAGGTCTTTTTTCGTTAATATTTAGAAAACTATTGCATGCAAAAAATGTGAAAATCGGTGGTATTATAGCGAAATGTTTGATCAATACGCTAATGCATACAGTTTTCAAATCGAAGAATTATTTTAAGAGATATTTAATGCTAAAGTTGGACAAAATCGTTCCATTAAAAAAAATTTTATAGGAGCAAAAACTATGCATGTGAATTTAATCATTTTTAGATCATTTTATTCAATAGAAAATCCCGGTGTGCAGATTTCATTATTTTTTTAATTTGACTCATTTTTTGAGGTTTTATTTCTATTTTAAATTCAAATATTCAGCATCTTGACTGATATTTTTTACATATTTTAGAAAATGGTATTAATGTAAACTGCTGCCAACTGTATAAACAGCGCAAACATTAATGTTTGCTTCAAATAAAAAAAATTATTTACACGATACTATTATAAACAGAAAAAAACCTTCAAATTAGAATTAAATAATTAGGTATAAAAAGCAGGCACTTATTGGAAATTACGCCATTAAAACTATATTTACATGTGAATTTTGAAAGAGAAAGGATATTGTAAAATAAATTCATTAACATGCGTTAGAAGTCTGAAATAGACGAAATTGCGTCACATTACACTTATTATGCAAAATGAACAAAAAATAGTATTGCAAAACAGTTTAAATTTAAAAATTGCGCGAGACAAAATATTAGAGGTTAAATATTAGATTTGTTCAAAATTTTATTATTTGTCATTTGATGTGAGGTGTTCAGCTATAAGTATGCAAATTTTCATGTCTCCAACATAATTAGGGGATGAGTTAAAAAAATTGCTTAAAATACACATGTTAGATGCCAGAGGGTTAAATATTAGACTTTTTCAAAATTTTATTATTTGCCGTTTGATGTGAGGAGTTCAGCTATAAGTATGCAAAATTTCATGTCTCCAACTTAATTAGAGGCTGAGTTAGAAAAATTGCTTAAAATACACAAGTTAGAGCCCAGAGGGTTAAATATGACTTTTTCAAAATTTTATGATTTATCGTGTTATCGCAAGTGTTCTGCTATAAGTATGCAAACTTTCATGTCTCCAACTTAATTAGTGGCTGAGTTAAAAAAATTGCTTAAAATACACAAGTTAGAGCCCAGAGGGTTAAATATTAGACCTTTTTCAAAATTTTATTATTTGTCGTTTGATGTGAGGATTTCAGCTATAAGTATGCAAAATTTCATGTCTCCAACTTAATTAGGGGCTGAGTTAGAAAAATTGTTTAAGATACACAAGTTAGAGCCCAGAGGGTTAAATATTAGACTTTTTCAAAATTTTATTATTTGTCGTTTGATGTGAGGTGTTCAGCTATAAGTATGCAAACTTTCATGTCTCCAACTTAATTAGGGGCTGAGTTAGAAAAATTGCTTTAAATACACAAGTTAGAGCGCAGAGGGTTAAATATTAAACCTTTTTCAAAATTTTATTATTTGTCGTTTGATGTGAGATGTTCAGCTATAAGTATGCAAAATTTCATGTCACCAACCTAATTAAATTAGGGGCTGAGTTAGAAAAATTGCTTACTTGAAAATTTGCTTGAAAATTTGCTTGTGTATTACAAGTTAGAGCCCAGAGGGTTAAGTATTAGACTTTTTCAAAATTTTATTATTTGCCGTTTGATGTGTGGTGTTCAGCTATAAGTATGCAAATTTTCAAGTCTCCGACATGTATAGTTTCTGAGAACGGGCTCTGTGACAAACGGACAGACAGACAGACAAAGGAGTGAGACAAGTAGGGTTTCGTTAGATGAACAAAACTCTAAAAACATGCTGCGGATGACTGTAATAACATCCTAAAATTACATTACCATCAGCGATCTACCATTCCTGAATTTAGTTTATATTCATTTCATATATTCTTATTATTTTGTGTGGCCCTGTAAAATAACTATCAATATTATATACAGTAAAACCTCTGAATAGCGGACGCCCCGAGAATGCAGAATTTGTCCTCTATTTAGAGGTGACCGCTACTGAGAGTAAAACATGTACAGTTATTTAAGAGTTGGTAATCGAAAAAATGTCCTCTAAATAGAGGTATCCGCTAATCGGGTGTGTCCGCTATGGAGGTTTTATCAGTAAAACCTCTGAATAGCGAACACCTCGGGAGGGCAGAATTTGTCCTCTATTTGGAGGTGTCCACTACTGAGAGTAAAAAATGTACAGTTATTTAAGGGTTGGTAATCGAAAAAATGCCCCCCTAAATAGAGGTGGCCACTAATCGGGTGTGTCCGTTATGGAGGTTTTACTGCATAATAATATCATCCTTTACAAGAAAATTGCATGCTGTATGATAGACAGACAGACATCCAGAGAAAGATAACCTCCCAGAGCAATAAACACTCATATCTTTTGTTTTAATCATCCACAATTGTATGTCATACAACAGGCCAGATTTTATACAACAGGCTAAAAACGGTCACCGTGGTACGGAGTACTGTATTATTATTTGTTTGCCCACCAAAACTGGTTGCCACGGGTTGTTGCAAGGTTTGTGATCACGTGGTTGAAACTGATCTATTCAATATTAATGCGTTCGTATTTTTTTTTATTTGCTCCATGTGTTCAAACCAGTTGTCTACGAAAACATCAACCGGTGAAAGTGACGCACACCAAATATCTATGACGTATGCAGATAAATTGTGCTTTTTTATCAGTTTTTTTATATATAATTTTTAAACGGTTTGGAACTTATTTTCCATAGTAGGTGCATTCAGTAGGCGACCCTCATAGGTACCTTCTGGTGCAATCAGAAACGAAATCCGACAAATATTTTTTGAGTTATGCTTGGCGAAAGGTTTTTATTAGGCTTTTTTTTCAGTAGGACATGGCGTTAATATCCATCGTAGTAGTAATGTGTCCGAACAGTAATATTTCGCTGAGTATTAACCTTCGCTTCGCTCAGACAATAAAGAACAGTAAACAAGAAGCAATGCCATGCATACTGTACAAAAGTGTTGAGTTTCACCTTTTAAAAAAAAATCCGTCACTTGTTTTTGCTTCTTGCTTTGGAAACGCCTTTTCTATCTCAAAAATGAAGCTATTCCTGATATGCTCCCCTGGGATTTATCATAATAGACTTATTTTATTGTTAAATATTTTAATTGCTGTGTTTACGTTTTGATAATAAAATTATGAAAAGACATCAAGACTTTGTATCCGACATGGCAACCGAATCTAGAAATATTCTCCTATTACTTTCGAATACATGAATTTTTCTGTTTATATTTATTAGTAGGTCTTATTGTATTTTCCTTGTTGTTGGCTTGAATTTAAATAAAAATAAAAAAATAGAAAAAAATCGCGGATAAACCGCACCGCAGATCATCCGCTCGCGGATAATCGGGGCTTTACTGTATATACAGTAATCCCTTAAAATTCGCGACGGTTAGGTTCGCGGAAACATCTGCGAATGCCAAAATTGCGAATGTTGAGACTATCTTCCCATGCATAAAAGGGTGTTACGTTGTAATATTTTTAATGGAAAAGAGCAATTGAAGTTCAAAAAGTATATTTGTTGAGCATTATACATTAAAAGTACATACTTTAAATAAATTTAAATAATTATAAACATATTGTACAGAGTTTATTTGCTGGTTGATGACGGAAAAAAATTAGTGATATGCGATTGTTTGACAAAACAGATCTTTTGTTTATAAATTTCCATGTAAGGAAAGGTTGCGGCCTCGATTTTTAAGTTTAAGACTTCTCAACAGTGAAGAATCTCATTCAATTGCTTTTTCAACAAGTTGTTGCTGATGTTTTAAAATTTCCCCGACTATTTTTGCAGAAAATATTTCACCTAAAAAAAAAAAAAAAAAAAAAAAAAAAAAAAATGGAATTTAAGAAAATTGAAAAAAATCTGCATAAAAAATAAAAAAAATTACTCATCTATATTTTCCCTCAACACAAGAGCTGAAGTTGTCGCAACTTAAGTCACAGACAGAGTAATACAGTAGGCTATACAGTAGATAGGTGTCCAGTTACGTAGCTCATAGAATTTGTAAAACAAAGTGAGTTTACTTTGTAAAAGAATATTCTTAATAAAGCAGAATTCTCGAATAATCAAGTTCAGTATTCGCGAATGTTGAAATGTTTTGTATTTTTAATTTCGCGAATAATTAAAACTCGCGAATGTTAAGGATTACTGTATTTAAAAAATAAGCATAAAAAACATGCACAACATTTAATAGTTATAGAATTATTTAATTACTGTTAATTTTGATTTATTATTAAATAACTGCATTATTCGACAAAATAAAAACACACACCCTAATTATAAATCTTTTCCTCTTATTCCTCGTCTGCTTTTAAAAAATATATTTTACAACGTTTTATTTAATTGTATTTTAAGATTGCAGATATATTTCAAGAAGTGATTTGTAAAGAATGAAAATGATGCAAAGTGTTCGTATGTACTTCTTGGGTCGATTATTTTCTGGAGAATTACCTGCATACATTACATACATACAAATATGGCGACATGTTGATACTAACGGGAGTAGTTTAACTATAGGCTAATTGTGCTAATAATAGACTAACTGCTTATTAATATTCATCCATTTTACGATTTTACCCATTTCTTGTAATCTAACACAATTTTCGAGTTTACACTTTTTATATTTTAAAGTTTGTAATTTGCTTTTTATATAATGGCAAACTCAAAGATTATGTGTTATTAATAACCATGGTATCAGGGGTCGATTCAGGCAAAAGTTGGGGCCTATTTAGGGCCCTTTCACAAAAATCTAATAAAATAGGTCCCTTCACAAAAATAAATTTAATAAAATGGGCCCCTTCACAAAAATGAACTTAATAAAACAGGCACCTTCACAAAATTCCTTTTAATAAAATAGGCCCTTTCGTGACATTTTTTTTCCCATAAAAACTGTATTAAAATGTGTAATTTGTAAATAAAACCAGGTCACGAAAAACAAAAACTTTAGCAAGGGGATTTAAAGCAGTTTTTGTTAATAAATTCTTGGTTCGAATTTGAGTAACTGTATTTCAACTTTCGTTACAAAATGTTATTTTTCACAAAAATAATATAAAATTTACAAAAATAACTTTTGCTTTTCAGAAAATGGGCCCCAAGAATAAAAACCTGCATCGACCCCTGGGCATAGATTTAGTACGCCATGTTTAGCTAGCATAGCTTTTCTTTTTCTCTCTTTTAATAGCTTTTGATTTTTATCTTTTACATTTTACTTTGTGGCTGAATTGTTTTTACTTTACAATGTAATATTTCAATGACGCTTATTTATGCGTTATTATGAGTTTGAGTTATTTGTATTCCATGATAGTAAAAAAAAAAAAAAAAAAAAAAAATGTCTAATCAATTAGAAATTCCATAATGTGCTTATAATCTCTTTTCAAGTAAATTTAAAAGCAAATAGACAGAAACCTTTCTTACTGGAAGATTTTATTCACTTGGCAGAATAGACATTGGCTAACTACTTTTCCTGTAGCCTATGCTCTATAGCTTTATTTTTTTTCTTTTATGCATTCGGCAGAATAGACATTGACTATTAACTACTTTTCTTGTAGCCTATGCTCTTTAGCTTTTCTTTTTTTTTCTTTTACTAGAGGGCTCGGCCCCCTACGAGCTACGCTCGCCAACCCCCGTTCAGACACCGCAGGCTCTAAATGCACGCTAATTTGATCGGCTTTAAAAAGATTTCGAAAGATTGAATTATAATTTAAAAAACAGTGGCGATCTTCCTATAAACAAATTTCTATTCATTTCTCTTTGTTTGGGGAATTTTAACGCCAAATCCGCTGCGGTACTACTTGATTATCCCGTCGAACCATTTCGCCAAATTATATAAATCGCCAAATTATACAAATTGGCATAATTTTTCTTTTAAATAACGAAAGAAAAAATAAATTCGTACAACATTAATAAAAATACAAATAAAACGTCGAAATAAAAATAACTGGATGACGTAGACACGTGTAACAACATTTCAAAATAAGCTAATATAAAACGAATTAAGTAAACAGTCTTTGTCTCCTGGTATTTTTTAACAAAGCAAAAAGAAAGTTCTTTTAAATGAGACATTTTAAATTAATCGTTTTTAATCTGACGTAATTTTGATCAAGCTATTCTTTCTCTTTTAAATAATCACGTGAAAGTACTTTTGTTAGCAATGAAATATTATTTGCGCTTTCCTAACAAAAATAGTTGAAAATATCCTATCAAAATATTAAATAAATGTCTAGCGCAATTTCTAAATTTAAACTTTTTTGCAATATTATTTTGTGTTCATTTTATGTAATAACTATAATGTGACGTAAATATGACGTAATTTCTCCCAAGGCTTCTCCTGTTAATGAATTTATTATTTTACGATATCCTTTCTCTTTTAAAATGCACGTGTATACTTTTTATGACGTAATTTTTAATAAGTTCCTGCTTTTTATACGTAATTATTTAATTCTAATTTGAAAGTTTTTTTCCTGTTTATAATAGTCACGTGTAAATAAATTTTTAATTTGAAGCAAATATTATTGCTTGCGCTTTTTATACAGTTGGCAACAGTTTAAATTAGTACAATTTTCTAAAATCTGTAAAAAATATCTCTAGAAATGCTGAAAATTTGAATTTAAAATAGAAATAAAACCTGAAAAAATGAGTCAAAATAAAAAAATTAATGCAATCTGCACTCCGGCAAATTCTAACGCATAAAATGATCTAAAAATGATTACACTGCCATGTATAGTTTTTGCTGCTATAAAACTTTTTTAGTGGAACGATTTTGTCCAACTTTAGCATTAAATATATCTTAAAATAATGCTTCGATTTGAAAACTGTCTACATCAGCGTGTTTATCAAACATTTCTGTATAAAACCACCGATTTTCATATTTTTGTATGCACTATTTTTCTTAATATTAACGAAGAAAGACCTCCGGTCACAAAAAATTCAAAACCGGCGGCGGTGACAGCGGTAGTTACTTTTTTTTAGAATAGAGAGATTCACCTGTCAGAATAGACATTGACTATTAACTATTTTTCCTGTAGCCTATGCCGTATAGCTTTCCTTTTTCCTTTTTTTTCTTTTATTCACTTGTCAGAATAGACATTGACTATTAACTACTTTTCCTGTAGCCTATGCTCTATAGCTTTTCTTTTTCCTTTTTTTTCTTCTTTTATTCACTTGTCAGAATAGACATTGACTATTAACTACTTTTCCTGTAGCCTATGCTCTATAGCAGGCATGTCAAACTCGTCTACCGCCGCGGGCCAAATTAAGCATTGCATACAAAGACGCGGGCCACATCAAACAAAGTAGATAATGTTATTAGAATTGCACACAGCAATATTTGTACGTACAAAACATAGGCATATTAAACAAATATTTAAGTAAAGTTCCAAAGTTATTATTATAATTCATAGTTTATTTTATCTTATTTTTCGAAAAAATACTTGGCATTACTTTTTATCAACCAAATCTACAAAGTATAATCGGATTTTTTAAATTGTATTACCTTAAAAAAAATTATTTTACACAAGCTATGTTAACCTAGGAAAGGTATAACTTTTAATCTTCCAGATTTTTTTCAAGTAAAAAACAACATAATTTGAAAAAAAAAATTATTTAATAAATTGTGTCTTGTATTTATGCGCTACGTATTTCATTTCATTTCTGAAACAACATTTTCTCGTTCAAATTATGTTGCTTGTACCAGAAAAATTTTGCTACCGAACATAGTTAATATATGCCTAATTGCTGACTTTGCCTCATTGCCAACTTTTTCACGCAGTTATAAAATTGCAACTCTTAACTGAATTAAACAAAGGTAAAATGCCAAAGGATTGGCGGGCCACAAAGAAGTTGTCAACGGGCCAGTTGTGGCCCGCGGGCCACGTGTTTGACATGCCTGCTCTATAGCTTTTTTTTTTTCCTTTTTTTTCTTCTTTTATTCACTTGTCAGAATAGACATTGACTATTAACTACTTTTCGAGTAGCCTATGCTCTATAGCTTTTCTTTTTCCTTTTTTTTCTTCTTTTATTCACTTGTCAGAATAGATATTGACTATTAACTACTTTTCCTGTAGCCTATGCTCTATAGCTTTTCTTTTTTTTCTTTTATTCACTTTCAGAATAGACATTGACTATTAACTACTTTTCCTGTAGCCTATGCTCTATAGCTTTTCTTTTTTCTTTTTTCTTCTTTTATTCACTTGTCAGAGTAGACATTGACTATTAACTACTTTTCCTGTAACTTATGCTCTATAGCTTTTCTTTTTCTTCTTCTATTCACTCGGCAGAATAGACATTGACTATTAACAGGGTGTTTAACCACCTGTATAACCTGGAAAAGTCGGGGAAATTTATCATTCCTGAGGAAAAGTCAGTGAATTTTTTTTTTTTTTTTTTTTTTTTTTTTAAACTTCCAAGAAAAAATTAGGAAAAAAATTCTTATTATAAAAACTAAGGATTTGAAATTGCAGCGCCATGAAAATCAAATTTTGCTCTTTCTAAGTACTATAAAGAATGTTTCAACATGTTTTGCAAATAATTTTGACTATCTCTTTTCTATCTTTTCTTGTAACTCGGAGATTTTCAACTGAATCTTTGTACTGAATGTTGTAGGATTGATTAGATGTTACAGTCTGCATACTTTTCTTTTCTTTTTTTGAACTGAACATTTGTTAGCTTAATTTATTGAATATTTATTATTTGTATTAAAATATATCGAAGTAAAATGTGTTTAAGTGTGACTCATGTGATAAAGAATTTCATACTGATTGGACAAAACGGATAGAAGCTGATGCTAAAAGTGTGTATTTGCAAAATGTTTAGCATGTAAAATGTTCAACAATTTGTAAAATTTTGCAAGAATTTATTGAACAGTTCACTAGTTGTTTCTTCAGAATCAGTTGTGAAATATAGGTCAAAATTAACATTTTTACCCACTGGCCAGTACACTGATTTTTTTCACTGGCCAGTTTTTTTTTAACCACTGGTCAGTAACAATGTACGCTCCATACAATATTGTGTTTTTTCAACTATCAACATTGTAATTTACTAATACATATTATTTACCATTCGATATGATTACACTCAACTGAAAAATTTTATTTTTACTATTAATTGCAATGAAATAAATTCACAGGAAATTTTCAGAAAGGTTACAGCAGAGGTGGACCCCCCCCCCCCCTCGGCACTAACCAATATGCATTTTTCTGCGACCATTTTACGAATTTCGCGATCTTTTGACGAAATTCACGTTTCTTTTTGACCTTTTACAAAAACAGCGTTTTTTTCGCTTTCTTTTGGCATAATCTGCGTTTTTTCGTAATTTTTTAACGAAATTTGTAAGGTTTTTTTTCGCCATTCTTTGAAAATTTTTGCTTTTTTTCGAAATTTTTTGATGAAATTTGCGTTTTTAGGCGATCTTTTGACGAAATTTGCGTTTTCAGCGATCTTTTGACGAAATTTGCGTTTTTTCGCGATCTTTTGACGAAATTTGTGTTTTTCCGCGATTTTTTGACGAAATTTGCGTTTTCTCCACGATCTTTTCACGAAATTTTCATCTTTTTCGCGATCTTTTCACGAAATTTATGTTTTTTTCGCAATCTTTTCACGAAATTTGCGTTTTTTCCGCGATACTTTAAAGAATTTTGTGATTTTTTTTCGCGATTCTTTGACGAAATTTTCTTCTCCGCGATCTTTTCACGAAATTTGTGTTTTTTCCGCGATCTTTTGACGAAATTTGCGTTTTCTCCGCGATCTTTTCACGAAATTTGCGTTTTCTCAGCAATCTTTTCACGAAATTTGCGTTTTCTTCGCGAACTTTTCACGACATTTGCGTTTTCTCCGCGATCTTCACGAAAGTTGCGTTTTCTCCGCGATCTTTTCACGAAAGTTGCGTTTTTTCCGCGTACTTTTCACGACATTTGCGTTTTTTCCGCGAACTTTTCACGACATTTGCGTTTTTTCCGCGATCTTGTCATGAAAGTTTCGTTTTCTCCGCGAACTTTTCACGACATTTGCGTTTTTTCCGCGATCTTTTCACGAAAGTTACGTTTTCTCCGCGATTTTTTCACGAAAGTTGCGATTTCTCCGCGATTTTTTCACGAAATTTGCGTTTTCTCCCCGATTTTTTCAGGAAATTTGCGATTGCCCGCGATCTTCTCACGAAATTTACGTTTTTTCCGCGATACTTTGCCGAATTTTGTGATTCTTTGACGAAATTTGAGTTTTTTACGTGGTCCTTGGCGAAATTCACGTTTTTTCGCGATTCTTTGACGGAATTGGTGATTTTTTTTCTGCGAATGATTGACGAAATTGATTTTTTTCGGCGACCATATCGAAATTAGCGATATTTTTATGTCCGAATTTTCGGACTGATGACCGTTTTTTTTTCCGGAACTGAATGCCTTAAATTTTCGGAAAATTCGAGACAGAATCACCCCTGCTACTTTCTTTTCTTACGTTCGGGAGAATCACCGATCTGGACGCCGCAAATTCCGAACGAATTTCACCCCTTTCCTCCCTGACATCGATCTTTCAACCATCGCGTTTGGCGAGTGGTACCCATTAAGTTTGGCGAATGAGGACAGTAAAGTTCGCCACGTTTTAAGTGTTACTCGACGCGTGGTGTGTGGCGAGTGCTAATTTTGTGCTATATTGTGAAAGTTCCACTCTCAAATTCACAACTTTTAAAGAGTTTTTCAATTCCTACTATTAGTTCACACTCTCCCTATATTTATTTATTTATTTATATATATATATCTTGTTCAAATTTTCAATCGTTAATAAAATACTTATTATTCATCCTATCAAGTTGAAATGAATTTTTTAAAACTTGTACTGGATGACAATTGACGTTAATACAGTTTTTTCAAATATTAATTCATTCATTAAATTTTAATTAATTAATTTTAGTTTTACATGGGAGACAAATGGCGGCCATTGGTTATTGAAGCATTTAATGCATCTTCATATCTATAAGGGGAGTTACCATAAGGGGACCCTGTTCTGTCGCCAAATACCGCCAAGTTTGCGGCCAAAATGAGTCGCCAAAAGTGACGCCAACTTGGCGATATCTCTAATATTTCGCCAAATTCCCATAGACTTCCATTGTAAACCTACTTGCTTATAGAAAATCAACAAATTGAGATATTTTAATGCAACTAAAACTAATATTAGCTGAAGGGATTATATTAAATTTTTCTTTGATGACCTAAGTAGGAATTGACTTTAAAAACAAAATTTTTATATTACTTGTTATGCGTAACATCACAAAATCTCGATACCTGGAAAAGTCAGGGAAATTTGTTGCTGATCTGGAATAGACATTCACTATTAACTACTTTACCTGTAGCCTATGCTCTATACAGTGGTGGACATAATTATAAGACACCTACCTAATTTGACATTACAGTGAAAGAAAAGATTCAGAGCTTAAAAATGCTTTATCAAATACGACAAAAACATAAATTTATTCTGTTATCACACGTAATTGTTTTACAGAAATGATATTTTTATAGAGTTTAACAAAAAAAATTATAAATACCATGGACAAAATTATAAGACACCCTAACATTTTAATTAAAACACCTGCTTTTTTTTCGAAAATAATGTGCAATATGCAAATTTTCTGCACGCTGTTATGACGTCAGCAGTTAACTAAAGCAGATGATAACCGCCTTCACGCATTTACAAACATGCCACGAGGTACAGAATTAAAAGAAAGTGAAATTCGCGAAATTTGGAGATTAAATGAACTGGTGCTTCAGTTAATAATATTTCAAAAGTTATTAAACGCTCAAGATGTGCAATTTCAAATGTTTTGAAACGGGGAATTAATGGATCTGTGATTAAAAGATCTGGACGTACTCCTTGCTTGTCCTCGAGAGACAGACGCCATGTGTTTTCGCTCGCTACACAGAATAAGATGACCACTACAGGCATTAAAAATGTTTTGAAACTGGATTGTTCAAGGAGAACCATTCGCAGGGTGTTGCATAATGCTTCCTATGTGAAATTTAAAAAATTGAAGAAAAAACCACCGCTTCTAAGGCGGCACAAAATGGACCGTTTAAACTTCGCTAAACAAAGTATGGCCTGGACCTCCAAATGGTACTCTGTGTTATTTTCTGATGAAAAAAAGTTTAACCTGGATGGTCCTGACGGGTTTCACTATTATTGGCATGATTTACGGAAGTCTCCTGATGTACAAATGAGCCGCCAAATGGATGGAGGCTCAGTAATGGTTTGGGCTGGTTTTTCGGCTCAAGGGAAAACCGATATCGTTTTTGTGCATTCAAGAATGAATTCCGAAAAGTATAAGAATCTTCTTAAAGATCAACTAGCCATATACGGTGAACTTCTTTGTGGCGAAAACTACACTTTCCAGCACGATAACGCGTCGATTCATACATCACACGTGACAAAAAAGTGGCTTTCAGAGCAAAGTATCAATGTTTTTCCGTGGCCTTCTCGCTCCCCAGACTTAAATCCCATCGAAAACTTGGCTTGGTGTCTATCTTACGGGCTTGGTGTCTATCTTACGGGAGGGGATGCAGAAGAAGGGAAAAAGTAACAGATAACAGCCTATTGGCTTGTATTTAAGAAAGGTAGCCACACTGAAGCCTTATTCGCTTCTTTGGCTAAAAAATAATGGCTCCGTTTCCCCTTCTTGAATGATTATCCCGTGAAATTGACACAATCCCGAAAACTTGTGGGGGATCTTAGCTCGTGAGGGTTACCGAAATGGGAGGCAGTTTACATGTGTCGAAGACCTAAAGAATGCTATAAAATGTGCTTGGGAAGAATTGTCTTGCGATATTTTGTTAGAATTGATAGATTCGATGCCGAATCGTATCTTTCATGTTATAAAAAATAATAGCGGCTCCACCAAATATTGAATAACCATGTTAGAGGATTTTCTTTTAAACCATTAGTGTCTGCTAATTATGTTGACCACTGTATTTGGAAAGAAGGGTTGGTGTCTTATAATTTTGTCTAGGGATGCAACGGATATCCGGCATATCCGGCTGATTTTTCAATATCCGAAATACCGTCGGATATCCGAATCACAATCACCGGATATCCGACTTCTCTGCCGGATATCCGGCAGAGCGCAGCGAAGCAAATATATAAGGATAACAGAAATAGTTTGACCTCAAACAATGACGAACAATTTTGTTTATAATGCAAAATATGAAAGTAAGTTCACTATACATGAGTAAAAGGTAATTCTCAAAAGTTTAAAGAATTGTCAGCTTTCCTAACATTGATATTTGAACTCTTTATAATAAAGTTAAGAATTTACGTTACGTCTTTCAGAAAATTCTACCTTTACTTTCAGAATGCAAAACAAAATTTGAAGTTGTTTATTAAAGTATGACTTTATTAATTTTCTTTCTTTCTTTTAAGTTTAACAATTAAACAAGCCTATTTTTAGAAGAAAGTATTGTAATAGAAATTTTTTCGATTTCCGGTTTTCGACGGATTTAGATGTTTTAACGGTCAGATATCCCAAAACATGTTTATAAAAAATGTCTGTCAGACCGTGTGTCGCCATCGTACCATCAAAAAGTGAATGAAGTTATGCATAGAATTGAACCAAATTTTTTGTGAATGTTTTTGGCTAAAGCCAGGCGGCCCTCCTTCAATATGGAAACATTCCACTAGAAGGCAGGGGGGGGGGGCACTGTAATAGCGATTTTTGTGCCTCTTTCATTCTTGTACCATCGAAAAAGTGTATGAAGTTATGCATAGAATTGAACCTTTTTTGGGGGAGAGGGGGTATGTTTTTGGCTATGGCCAGCAGGTCCTCCTTCAATTTGAAAATATTCTGCTGGAAGGGGGGCGCTATAATATGGATTTTTGTGTCATTTTCATTATTTTACCATTGAAAAGTGTATGAAGCTAAGAATAAAATTGAACCAATTTTGTGTGTATATTTTTGGCTATGGCCAGCAGTTTCTCCTTGCATTTGGAAATATTCTGCCAGAAGGTGTCAGTGTAACAGAGATTTTTGTAAAACTTTCTCGATTTTTCGCAGTTTTTTGTGCTGTATATTGGCGGCTCATGAAGCGAAGGGAACTTCGCATCCTGCTAAGCTGGCTATTCACAAACAGCTGGTGTACAACAGAATAACGAAAAAATTATTAATTTTAATAAATATCATGATCGAGATTAACCTATTCTGATTAACTGACTGCAGCAGAAATTTTAGATCAAAATCAAAGTTGGTATAATATTGAACTAATAATATTGAAGTATTAACATTTGGAACTACTTTTTGAAATATTAAGATGTATGAGATAGAAGAAAGTTTTGGGATTAGCAAATCCAACTATTTATTTTTGTAACTTCATTATAAATATTTAAAATTAAAAGTAATTTTCTTTTTACTAATAAATATCAAAATAATTTAACTTAAAATAAAACTAAACGTGACTTAAAGCAAAAACAATATTAAATAATTAAAACAGAAAAAGGGCATCAATTAAACCTATGTTTGGAGAAAATAACTCTTTAATCATGGGTATATTAGTAGATATTTTATGTTTAAATTATAAAAAAGAAAGTATGTAGTATTTCTTTGTGAAAATACTCTACAATTGTACGCTTATTAATTGGTTAAAATTTGTTGTACAAATCATCAGCATTTCATTGTACTAATTAATTAATTATTAGCAATTATTAATATAGTCAATCCCATATCCAAATCCAGTAGTAATTATCAGCATTTCATTGTACAAATAAACAGAATATTTTAATGTTTAAATTACATTTTTTATGCAATA
Organism: Maratus speciosus; assembly: GCA_963932465.1. Taxonomy (NCBI): domain Eukaryota; kingdom Metazoa; phylum Arthropoda; class Arachnida; order Araneae; family Salticidae; genus Maratus; species Maratus speciosus. The sequence goes on from OZ010792.1 coordinate 575,521,299, forward strand.
TTATTAATATACATTACAGGGCTTGAATGGCAGATACAGGGCTTGAATTTCAAACGGGATGGCAGGATTCGTGCCCCAAAGATTATTATTGTGTCCCATTTATTATGCCCTATTGTGGGCGGGTGGCTCCTGTTTCCAAAAAATCATTTTCCGAAAATGTTTCTTTGTAAAACGACGATCAAGTCTCAGGACCGACCGACAAATTTCGTGATATTTTCTACTATCGATTAGCAGATTTCACAGTTTCTTCTTATGGCAGATTGACAAAATTCATGGTTGTTTTTCTGCATCTGACGCAAAAAATTTGCGCTTTTTCTCCACGACCCACTGACGAATTTCACGATTTTTTCTAGAGACCGATCAGTGAATTTCATAATTTTTTTTCTCGAGATCAATTGACAAATATAGCAATTTTATTCTGTGACTGATTGGCAAATTTCCCTGTTTGTTCTTGCAACATACTGATGAAAATAACGATTGTTTTTTGCATCCGATTGAAAATTTTCACGTTTTTTCTCTGCGCCCGGCTGAGGAATTTCACGATATTTGCTCATGACGGACTGGCAAATTTCACGATATTTTTCCATGATCGATTGACGAATTTTGTGATATTTTCCCGCTGCCGATTTCCCATGAACTTCAGTTTTCTTCTTGCGACCGGTCGACAAATTTTTTTATTTATTTTCACCATGAGTGACGAAATCAGCGATATTTTTTTATGACCGATTTATGTATTTTGCGATGTTTTTTCCCTGTGCCCAAAATAGGAAATAACTAAAAGGGCAGTAATGCCACCGGAGACTGAGCCCTACCAAATTGGCCAATAGTCAGCACTCAACAAAATGAGATTACACTTGTGGTACACATGAAGAAAAACAAATTTGGTGAACCTAAAAAAATATGTTTAGAAATAACAAAGTAGTCGATTCTTGCAATTCACAGAAATTAGAACATGACTTTTTGAAATCAACCTTTTATCATGTAATAAAAGAAATCAATTGACTATTTCCTTTTCAAACTTTGGGTATGGATTTAAAATAAAACAAGTTTGTTCCGAAGTTACATACAATCACCGTAGGATATTGACAACAGAATCACTGATATGCATTATTCATGCAAGTTAAAAATTAATGCACATCAAATTTTGCAAAGTTTTCTAAAATTTTTTAACAGAGCATAACCATGCATTTCCGATAATTTCTAAAGTTATAAAAGTTGGTCTGTGCTGTTTGTCAAAAGTGTAACTTGTGAAAGAGGCTAAATCACGCAAAATGGAATAAATTCTAAATTAAGAAATTCATTAGCAAAAAAATTAATTGCCCATAACATTAGGTGAAAGTTGAAAAATAGACATGGTATATATAAAACTTGATTCTGTTCCATTGTTTTAATAAAAATAAACATTTTGGATAATTATCTTGAGTTGTTAATTTAAATTATTTCAATGGTATTTTGTCATGTCTGTATAAATGTAATTCTTTAAGTGGCACATAAAAAATAACGGGTTTAAAGATATTTGTTTTCCTTTTTAACAGTTCAACTCCCCTGTATTTTTAAATGCTGGCTGGGAAACTCCCCTTCTGGGGAAAACTTGAATTTCAAGCCCTGATATTCAAAGAGATATAGTTTTTGTAAATTATATTTCAATGCATTTAAAATGTTGTAATGATGTATGAAACATGTTTGTAATTTATTGTTGTGAGATGGTGTTATATAAAGAAATAATTCTCCATATAACTAAAAACATATCTAGTGCCGGATATCCGATCGGATATCCGGCCGGATATCCGAATCCGGCAGGCAAAAGAGCTTCGGATATCCGGTATCCGATATCCGGCAAAATCAATATCCGGTGCATCCCTAATTTTGTCCATTATGTTTTTAAGTTTTTTCATTAAATTGTATGAAAATGTGATTTCTGTAAAACAATTACGTGTGATAACAGAATAAATTTATGTTTTTGTCGTATTTGATAAAGCATTTTTAAGCTCTGAATCTTTTCTTTCACTGTAATGTCAAATTAGGTAGGTGTCTTATAATTATGTCCCCCACTGTAGCTTTTCTTTTTCTTTTATTCACTCGTCAGAATAGACATTGACTATTAACTACAGTGAAACCTCTCTGGGCGACCACCTCCATTAAACGACCACCCCCCTGAACGACCATTTTTTCATGGAACGAAATTTTTTCCCATAGGCTTAATACTAATTTTACCTCCGTTCAGAGACCATCCCAGCTGAACTGCCTCCATGACCCATTTCTTAGAAGAAAATGAAACAAATTCCGTTTTTTCCTGGTCGCTAGAAGAAGGTTTTATTAGAAAAATATTTCGGGAGAGCGCATTATTCATCAATCTTCTAAACTAAGTTTAGAAATTTTTTTATTTTATTCCGGTTAACCTTTAAGTGTTTAAACCCCTTTGTCCTTTTTGGCATTTTTAGGCAATGAATTTAACTCTGATGACCAATTAAGAATGACGGCCATTAAACTCTCCTGTCCTATTCTGTCAGGAAACTCTTAAAGAAATAGATAAATGAATGAAATCGTCATTATTGGTTTCCATCCCCCCCCCCCCCAAAAAAAAAGCATTTATTTACTGAACTTTTAATGGACTTGGAAATAAAAGTTATGAAAGATGAAACCGTAAAATCAAAGCAAACGTCAATGTATTCATTTTTGAAACTCTGCAGTAACTAATGTAATTAACTTTTGTTTTGATGCTTAAATTTTTATATTTTTTCCTAATGTAAAAAATAAATTCTAGTAACGTTAATTTTTACCGTTTTACAACAATTAAAATCTAGATTTAAACAGGACCTCTATTAAAAGACCACCTCTCGGAGCGACCCATTTTTATTGGAACGGAACGTGGTCGCTTTAGGGAGGTTTTACTGTACTTTCTTGTTGTAGCCTGTGTTTTTAGTTTACAATGTAATGTTTCAATGACGCTTATGTATGCGTTAATATGAGTTTGAGTTATTTATATTCCGCGTATTCCATGTTAGTTAAAAAAAAAAAAATCTAATCAATAGAAATCATCACAACAATCTTTTACTGCCTTACAGAAATTCTTTCCTTTTTTCCCTCGCTAATGAGCTCACCTTCGTTCTATCTTTATAAGGATTCTAAGTTGACAGTTTTGATGGGTTATTAAATAGAGTGATTTCATTTAACTCTTCCATTAATTAGATTTAGTACCCTAATCTAAAAACAAGCTGAAATTCCACCCTCAATAAAAAAGATGCATCATCATTAAACATCATTCATTGAAAATCATGGCATTTTTATAAAAGAAAACAAAATGTTTGTTGTGGTCTTGGAGGAGTCTTCTTTTCATGTGGCGGCGTTTATGCGGCGGATTAGCAGAAAAACTTATCGGGATTCCTCATCACATAAATAAGCAAACTGAAACAATAATTTAGAAGGAGTGGAGTTTTCGGCGAAGAAGTTCAGTTTTGTGGTTCGTGGCTGAGGAATCGTTAAGTTTTGAATGAAGGTACTTTTGTACAACGGAACAATGTTGCCTTTTCTTATGTACGTGCAACAAGTCCAGGGTAGAATTTATTCTTATTTCACAAATAACGAGTCTTCCGAAGAAGAGGAACAGGAGGAGGAGGTAACATGTGTTTTTTTTTCCCTTACCTGAATATCCATAATGTATACACTAATCCCTTAGCCCTTAACCCCTTGGGGACGAGCGACACATATACGTGCCCCGCAAGAAGCGCTCAGAATCCTTGTTTTTCCTCACCAGTAACATTTTACTGTCAAATTTGCCTTATTTAATCAGCGTATTTTTTTTATTCAAGAACAAACAAATTTCTGTTTTTAAAAAACGGTGACAAAAGGTTAAAAATTTCGTAAAAGGCTCCCGTCCCGAAGGGATTAAATGCTGGGCGTTGCTTTTCAGCAACATACCCAATTTAGGCTTCTAAAATACTATTGGAACAATATTGAAGCTATAATGCGTAATGTTGCCAATAAAATACATTCTGAAAATATTATTAAATCGATTTTCAACATGTAGATGGCAATACTTGTGCTGTTTAAGAATAAAGATAGATTTATTTTTTCAATTATTGCTAAATGTACTTTTTGTGAAGCTTGCGAAATACTCCATTTTGTTTTTATTAAGAATAAAGATAATTTATTTTTTCAACTGTTGCTACGTGTTCTTTTTGTTTTGTTTGGAAGCTTGCGAAATACTCTATTTTGTTCTGCAGTGAGCAAGTAAAATTTATTTCTTATGAAAATTCCTAAAATTCTTGTTTGTTTAATATTATAGAGTTTTATCAAGGAAAATTATTTTTTCAATTAAAGACCAGTATTGCCGATTAGTAACAAACTGTTTTTTTAGCCGTAAACCATACTTAAAACAAAATGTGATTTTTAAAAGTATTTTTCCCATGATTTATTTAAAAATTGAAAGCCGAAAAGCATTATTACAATGACTTTTGAAAAATTAGGCATTTAAGGGCATTCGCTCGAGTTAGGTTCGTGGAAACCTCCGCGAATATCAAAATCGCGAATGTTGAGACTATCTTCCCGTGCATAAAAGGGAGATTTGGTTTATGATTTTTTTTAAAATGGAAAAGAGCAATCGAAACGTAAAAATATTTTTATTAAGCATTAAAAAGTATATGCTTAAATAAATTTGAATAATTATAAACATATTGCACAACGTTTAGTTGCTAGATGATGGCTGATAAAATATATTGATATGTGAATGTTTGTAAGAGCATAATTTTTTTGTTTATGAATTTTCAAATAAGGAAAGGTTTTGGTCCCGATTTCCTTTTAAATTTAAGACTTTTCACCCGTTAAGGATCGCATTCTATTGCTTACTCAACAAGTTGTTGTTGAAGCTTTAAAATTTCCCATGCAATTTTTGGAGAAAAATTTTCTTTTGCAATAAAAATTTTGAATTTTAGAAAATTTAGGATTTTTTTTCTATTTTTAGAAGCAAGTTATGTTTCGGATTTCTCTGAATTACTTATCGACATTTTGCCTCAATACAAGGGTTGAAATTCTCGAAACTTGGGCTATACAGTACAATGCAGCTGCCCAGTGTCAAATATTTTATGGAATTGTAAAACAAAAAGAGTTTACTTCGTAAAAAAAAAAAAAAAAAAATCTTTATAAAACAAAATTTGCGAATAGCCAAGTTAAGTATTCCCGAATGTTGAAATGTTCTTCATTTTTTATTTCGCGAATAATCAAAACTCGCGAATGTTAAGAGATTACTGTACTAAATTATAAGAACTGGCGTAAAATGACACAGAGTTCAGAGTCTCCCTTGACGGAAAGAAAAGGGAAAAACTGTTTCGGTTCTCCATTTTCAAAAAAAAAAAAAAAAAAAAAAAAACCGGGTACAAGGTTTTTTTTATATTTTTACTAAATAATTATTTATTATTTGTCCCATTTCTGTATTGCTTTTTTCATTGATATAGTATTTAGAAAATTGTTCTATAAGTTTTCTTTATTTTATTTTCTTTCCTCTTTTTGCTTATTTTAAGATTTTAATATTAATATCAATAATAAACGATATGTTTTTACACCCTTTTACTTAGCTAAGAGTAAAGATAGAATTTTGTAATTGATTTTTAACCCACTTCCCGATAGGTTAGAATATTAAAAATTGCGCCCACAAGTGTGTTTTCGATAACAATGCAACATTTTAAATATTTTTGCAACTTAATTTTAAATTAATATGCATTAAGGCTTTTTCCCATTAGCCCGCCACAAGTGATCTATCGCTTAATATTCTCTATAACTCGTACAGCTGTTAGAGGTCTGCACGGGCCCGGGCTTGGCCCGTATCGGCCTTCATTCCGCCCGGGGCCGGCGGAATGAAGGCGAATTTTCAAACGGGCCGGGCCGGCAGAATTAGGACAATTTTTTCAACGGGCCGGGCCGGGCCGACAGACAAAATAAACGGGCCGGGCCGGCAAGAAAATTAATCGGGCCTGTCGGCCCGATATAAGAATTTAAGCGAAGCAGATAAAATACGAGCCATTTTCAATTAATATGATTTTCTCGAAAAGTATAAATGTGCGTCACGAGCCGAAGCGAGTTTAACAACATCATTACAGAAATGTAACATGTCCATCATAGAGATCGACATCGTACAGTTACAAGATGTCTGATTCCGAGTTTAATTTTTTTTTCAGAAGACTCGTGCCGGGACGGAACTGGTCTTAATCGATCTCAGGATGTGTAGAACAGTCATTGTGTTTTGTAGTATTAATAGTGATAATGAACTTCTCTTAACAGTATTTTTGGAAATATACCTTAAGGTGGTTCTCATATTCACTGCTCAACAATGCGAAGCTTTCAGACACATTTTCTGACAAAATTTTTAACTATAAAGGTATAAAATTGACAGGCCTGCCTATTGTGGAGGCATTTGGAAACGAATAGCTTTTTCCATATTTGATAAATTACTTAGAGATTCCTGTCACGTGACTGTACGTTTTTCCCCTTTCCTGTGCTATCGCTTCCGGAAATTCAATTCAAAACGCTAACTTTGACAGTATTTTCAGAAAGATATATTGCTTTTATCTATAGGAAAAAAAAAAAAAAAAAAAAAAAAAAAACGACATATACATAGCTTCTGAATAAGAATACCTGCCAATCTTACGCGTTTCCGAAAAGAAAAGAATTCATAAATGTGTCGAAATGTAGCTCCTTCGGATTTGAGAAAAGCCTTAGAAATGAGAGAAATATTTTCACAAATCTACTTTTTATTATACAGCTACAAAAATTATCATGTTTTTAATCCTTTATTCTGAACTACATTAATCTTTTAATGAATCCTTATTTCCATTTTGAAATGTCTGTAGACACGATGACTAAAACACTAAGTAATCGTTAATGTTTACTATTGTGTGCTCTCTGTTTTGCGAACATCATAGTAATGTAAAATGTTCCCATAAATATGTATGTAGTATTCATTAAAAGAATCTTAATTGTATGTTGAGAAAACACGGATTTTTTTTTTGTAGGAATTGTGTCGGGCCGGGCCTGTTTTCACTGATTTTTGTACGGGCCGGGCCGAGAACTGTAAAAATGCAAACGGGTCGGGCCGGGCTCGGGCCGAACTTCCAATTTTTACACCGGGCCTGGAAATTCCGGCCCGTGCAGATCTCTAACAGCTGTATACGAGTTGGAAGAACAATGGGTTTAATGATGCGCCCATAAACGTTTGGCAAAATAGGCCAAATGCTTGTGAAACAGTGAAATATTTTAAAGGTTAAAAAGTAGAAAATAAATTATAAAGAAATACGCTTTTATCAATTAACTAGAATATAGCCCGTCAGAATGACGTGTTTGCATTTTCAAAAAAATTATATAACATTGCATTATAAAAAGAATTGTGGAGTAATAAATTTTGCCATGTCTGACTGATAGGGTTGGGTGGGGTAAAGTAAAAACAACCCATTTTTCATTTAAACTTAATTTGCAAGAAAATTATTAATTGAATTGGTAAAATACTGACATAAAGTATGCAAATGAACTTCACTCACAAAATTTGAAGAAATATTTCACAAAAACATTCAAATTAGTACTAATAATGCTATTTTAAAACATATTGTCAATTAACTATTTTATCTGATGGTATGGGGTTAAAAAAAAAAAAAACCAACAGAAAGTTTATTTGTTTTTATTAATTGCCAAAATAATAATTATATAACTTAAATTTTAAAAAGTTGAACAGAGAAAATCCCGATTTCTTTTAAACATGCATAAAAGAAACCTGTAATAAATTTTGATAATTAAAAATCATCTTTTATCACATAAGTAAATTGCAACTCTTAATTACATTAACAATTTGTTTTCTCAAATTCAGTTATTAAATTTCAAATTTATTTTCCCTACAAAATACAAAATTTTATTTATTATAATAATGCATTGATATATATACGGCATTACATATTTTTGATATTCTAATTTCATTTTATAAGAAATATTAATTCCCCCCCCCACCCCCCAATGTCTTCAGAATTCAAAAAACATTTTAAAAAGAAATTTTTTTTTTTAAACTATCGACAGGTGGCGCAACAGAGCATATAAACGTTTGTTTTAATATTTTAAAAGTTCAAGATGAATGAATCGTTTGTTTACTTTCATATAGGGATAGATAAAGCTTTCAATCTAATTTTAACTGAAGTTATCGCAGCAGAATATTAGATAATTGAATGTAATGTCTTAAATGTTAATTTATTTTGAATAATCTGTCTATGTAACTTTTGCGGAAAAGAAAGCACGTTTTACTCAACGTTTTAAGATTGAAAATCAAATCAACATTCACTCGTGATGCCACAATGTACAACACAATACAAATCCAGAAGCAATTGAATGACTCATTTGAACGAATCATTAAAAAATACGGTCGACATCCGATTTTGCTCTTAAAATATTTGTAAAACCATAATAAAGCCTTTAAATAATTTGAAATACGTTTGTTTTTAGAAAGGAAACATTAATCCGGTACAAAATAATTCACGGGAATGAATCACAGAATATAGCTATATTCACTGAACACCATGAAGCGTTCTCATTGGTCAGAAAATAGATAGCCTTGAAAAACAGAGGTATTTTTTCGCGATATTTTTAACCGTGTATACTGAATTCAAACTGTAAATAAATGTAAACAAAAGTGAAAAACGCATTTCAAAATATTAATATGCTTTTTCAAAATATTTTAAGAGCATTTAATGAATAGCTGAAAGAGTCATTCATTTGTTTTTGGATTTATAATTTCTGCTTATGAATGGCAACGGTAATAGCTTGTATACATCGGAACCCTGTTGTTGGTATCTGGTTATTTTTAAATTAGATCTTAAATAGTTATAATTGTATACTTTTTGAAGGTTTGAGAAAAATTGAAGAAGAATATGTTACACAACGAATAGATACCCAGATTCAATAAGGTAGTCGGCAAATACGGCATCGGAATGCTTAAGCCTAACGTGGCCGCGTTTGGATTATCAGGAAAAGGATGAGTTCAACCCCGGAAGCGTTATACACTTAGTGTCATCCTATGTATAATAGTTTAACAGTAATTAATTTACGATTTTACGTTGAGAAATCACTTTAGAAATCCTAAAAAGATAGTTTAAATACTCTTTCGTTTTATTATTATTATTATTATTTTCCGTCGCCTTGTCTTAAAAAAAGGAAGAGAGAAAAAGTTATATGTTTTTTAATAAATTCGCTTGCTGGCGCTTTCTACCAAACGTAAAAAAAAGGCAATTAGTTTTTCATAACCGAGTTCAGTGAACACGCCAAATTAATGTATAATAACGGGAATATTTGGAGGAAAAGCATGAATCCCCCCCCCCCCCCCAAAAAAAAAGAAAGGCGTAATTTTCACAATGAACACATTGAACGTTTATAAAAGAGTGTTTTTTTTTTAAATATTTTTACTTTTATACTCATATTACCGTTGCGTTTGAAGTTTCAACGGATAATTAGAACCGAGATAATAATTTCGAAAAAATCTTGCTTTTCCGTTTTAAGGCTACTCATTTGTCAGTTCTAAAACATCTCTCTCTCCTATATTAATCATTTGGTATAGGCTTGAATACATCCATATTTTTAAAATTTCTCACCAGAAAGTTAAAATTTACAGTTTCTTTTCCCCCCTCTTCTTAAGAGGCTACTTCAGTCAAGTGAAAAAACCTGTTCGCTAATGCTAATCCTATGGAAGAAATATATAAAGATATCTCGGTTGCATTTCTATATTTTTAAAGGATTTTTTTTGCATTGGATAGCTGAGATCGATCTGTACAACGGTCATTTTTTACTTTTTCGATTTTGATTGCAGATACTTTTAATGAAGACACTTTCATTTTCGAACCGGTTTCGAAACTGAAAGTATCCTCATAAAAAAAAAAAAAAAAAATGTGCTATCGAAGATGTAAAAAACAGCCTTTGTACAGATTAGAGATGTAAATTTTCCGGAAAAGTTGAAGTGGCGGAAAAAACCGGTTTTTTCCAGTTTTTTTTTTTGAAAAATTGGTTTTTCACAAATGTTTCTCCCAAATAAATTATATTTCTTAAGAGAATATTAAATAATAAAAAAATTGTTTAATTTATCAACACTAAAATCAAATTATTTTCACTTTATAGGATTATATTGTTAAAAAAAAAAGGCAAGGTCTGCTTTTAAAAGTTTAGTTTTTCAGTCTCAGACCTTTCACAATGGCATTCACACTTTATTTAACACTATAGTTTATTATATCATATCTATGTTGAAATGATTTTTCAGTTTTATTTGTTTATTTACCAATAGAGCTAATTTAAAAAACAAATAAAAAACCTCATAAGTTTCAGCCAATAACTCTACATTTTGAAAACAAATGTATTATACATCCCATCTACATTGTGTTGATTTTTAAGTATATAAATGATGCCACTTTAAAAGAAACAAATTGTTGCATTTCTGTCATTATTGTACATTAAGAGTTAAGAGATTTATTATAAGATTAAAAATTGCTTTCAATAAATAATTAAATTTAAAAAATCAAAAAACTCGACTGCGTAAAAAGCGAACTAATTAATTATTTCTCATCAATGTGAAACTATTTTTTTTTTTTCAATTCCTCCTATTAGCTCACACTCTCACTATATGTATCTTGTTCAAATTTTCAATCGTTAATAAAATACTTATTATTCATCCAATCAAGCTCAAATAATTTTTTTTTAACTTGTAGTGGATGACACTTGATGTTAATCCAGTTTTTTTCAAATATTAATGCATTAATTAAATTTTAATTAATTAATTTTCAATAATCGAGAGAGCCCTCTTCTTGATCAAGGTATTTTAAGACCGAGAGAGCCCTCTTCTTGATCAAGGCGTTTTAAGCGCTACTAAAGAAGAAAGAAGAATGGGCGGAAAAAAATTCTTTTATTGACCTAAGTAGGAATTGATTTAAAATATTTTGTATACATTACTTGTTTATATTACTTACCTATTTTTTTATTTACTTGTATTGATGACTTTTAAGTTGTGTTTAATTGTTAGTTTCTATCTATAAACACTGTTTTAATGAGGTCTATAGATGTCTATGATGGTTAGAGTTGCAGTAAAGCTAGAGATCCACAATACATACACAAATTCCAGGTTGTATAATATTTTAACGGAGCTTCTGACTGTAAAATAGTCAATGAAACATCGTCTTCATTTTGAAAGACCTATCCAATGATATGCCACTCAATAGGGTGCGTAATTTTTTTTTTCGTATCTACCGCCATTTTGTATTTTATGGCCGCCATTTTGAATTTATAAAAACAAAACCTAGCCTATAACGATCGGGCCGTTAAGATGAATTGATAGAGACCTCATTCATTAAAATCCATCCAGCCGTTGGGATGTTTCGAGGGTATAAAGAAATCCACATACACAGATACACGTGAAACACATAACCCTTCTTTTCAGCCGGGTAAAAAAAAATTTTCACTGGGAATTGCTTACATTTTTTTTTAAAGTTTATTTAGTATATAGGATTTATATAAAAAAAAATACGCACAGTTAAATAAGTCTGAAAATCTATATTTAAGGAAAAGAAGATAATTTCAATTGCATGTTGTTATTAAAAAGATTTTTTTTCTAATTAGTTAAATAGTTTTATCTTACCATCTGATTACATGATTAATAGCAGCTATGACGTTAAAAGTAAATGCCCATTTTCATTAATTGACATATTATTTAAATAATTTTGCACATGAATTTTCATTTTTAACCACAGAAGTTGCATTTAATTATCTTACCAGGAATCTGTTTAGATTTTTTTTTCATGCAATCCTGTTTTTGTTAAATTGTGAACTTTTGTATATACCTGTAAAAATGTAATCGGAATTTCGTGAATTAGAAAGTATCGGTACATTTAGGTTCCCATTTTAGTTAATAAAGTCTTAAACATATATACAACTAGATAAGTTTCATTGGTAATGTGGGCTGTTATATGTTGATTTTTTTCCCCCTTGAATCGTTTGTGAAATGTTCAGTTTGGAGATTGAAAATTTTTCTGAAATGTCTATTTTTAAGAGAAAACATTTTGTGAAGTGTCTTGTGTTTTAAGGTGAAAAAATTGTGAAGACTCCTTTAAAGGACTTGAGTTTATTGAGGACAGATTTTTGCTTAGAGATCAGATCTTCTACATTAATATTTTCATGTGGGACACTTAACATAAAAATAAATATAATAAAAAATACCAGAATGTAGCTATTACAAAATTTTGAATATATTATTTTGTAAATGAAATTTCAATTTTTCCTATTTGGAAAAATTGAAAAATAGCCCTTCGGAAAAAACCCGAAAAAAAAAAAAAACGGCTTTTTTCCCAACTTTTCCGTTTTTTTCCCGAGCGTTCCCATCTCTAGTACAGATCGATCTCAGCTATCCAATGCAAAAAAAAAAAAAAAAAAAAAATCTTTTAAAAATATTGAAATGCAACTGAGATATCTTTATAAATTTCTTCCATAGGATTAGCATTTCCCGAACGAGTCTTTTCACTTGACTGAAGTAGCCTCTTAACCCTAGCCCTTACGGTACTTTAAATTACCATTTAAATAACTTGCTATAAAATTCATTTAATACAGGGATTAGTAGTAATACTTTTTAGAATGAGTTATAAACACTTTACTTTATTTTGTTTCAGAAGAATGATGGGTTACACAAAACAAAAATATTCTTAAAAGGATGATTTCTTTTGCCTTTGCATCTTTTCATCTTCCTTGACGTTGAAAGATTGTGGAGGAAAAGTTTCAGTTGGGAAAGATTTCTATATTTCTATTGTAAGAGCAATGTATTTATACATTTCCTAATTCTATAAAAATCTTAAAAAATATATTTTAAATAAAACATTTCAGTGGGGTTATAAATATTGCACAAAATCCTTATAAATTGAAATTTAATTCATTTTAATTGGCAAAATCCTTCTAAAACTTAGTAAATGATTGTGTCGATCTTCTAATGTAGTTTCAACAATTCACGAAAAATGCTTTAGAAAATTGAATTCATAATTTGGTTCATGAATTCATAATTTGGGACATAAAGGGCTAAAGCGTGTTTCTCTCTTCTTTTCGCTTGGCAAAAATATGTATTTTATTTCGAGTGTTAAAATCTTATTGAGAGCTCGGCAGTTTCACTGAGATTTTTACACTTGAAAATATGAAAGTAAGTATAGAGGGGGGAGTGGCTTACCTTGGGACATGGTACATCTCGGGACAGCTTTATTTTTTGCCCTAAATTTTAAATTAACTCTTAGCTCTCGCAGATGCAGATCGATAGCAGCACAATCTAACTTTCAGACATGTTTTGATTCCATGGATGAAGCAGGCTAGAATTTATTAAGATTTTTATTTTGCAAACATGTCTAGTCACTTTCATGTAAAAGTTTGATAAGTTGCAAAGTTGAATTTGATTGAAAATATTTTGAATTAAAAGGTAATATAATGAAATTGAAAGCTTTCTCTATAAAACTGATGTATAATAATAGTTCTATGGTGCTAAGCTTAACAGAATGACATTCTAAAATTTCATAATGGGTATAGGGTGCACCTTGGGACAAGTGGAGGTGGTGTACCTTGGGACACAAGATATGCCTAGCTAACTTTTATTCGAAAGATTTTATCAAAAAGATATTGTGTTTAAACCATTTTTTATTTAATCTACATAACATGTATTTATTAATAGTTATTATTTCTTCTTTTAATAGGTCATTAGGGTCACCAATGGCAAAGATTAGAAATTTAGAATGAAAAAAAAAAAAAAAGCAGCAAATCATGTTGACAGTATTCAGAAAGCTGCTGCAAAATTTTTCTCAGCTGAAAAGTCTTTTCAATTTAAATAAATTTCTTTTCCAGAACAAACAATTTTATGTACAGTCGGACCTCGTTATCCCGACACCCAGTTTTCACGTCACTCCGCTTATCACGTCAGTTTTTCAAAGTCCCGATTTTCTGCATATGACTTTAATGTAAATAAACTCAGGATTTTACGTCGTTGTATAATTTTCAACTCCGGATATTCCGACGGTTTAGGAAAATTGTCCATTTTTCATAATCCATCTTATAAGCACGGAGATTAAGCGGTAAGAAATGTCTTAGCCAAACTTTTCGCAAAAGTGTCTAAAATACCCATTGAGATAAATCAGAAATTTTACTTCAATCTTTTATCTGAATAAATAAACCCAAACTCTATGAATGACCCACTTCAGCTCCAGATAGACGTATCAGTCTACTCGCGGTCTTTTTGTTCTGATCAGGTGGCGCTTTCTTTTGGTTACAAGGCATTCTTCATCCGACTAAAACCGAAGCCTTGCATTGCATTGAAACGATCAGAAATTATCTAACATTCATTTCTGAAACAACGAATATTGGTTACAATTCATTGAATAATATTGAAAAAAGAATTGTAGGAAGCACATCTAGGGATAAGAAAACCTCAATTCATCAATATTTCATGTAACAATAAAAAAACATGTCACCATAAATCTGATTTTTATTCTTTTCAATTTTGTTTTTGTGTTTATTTTGTTTAATAATTATGTTTTATTGCTTAAAACTGCAAGAATTCAAAATTGTCTTAAATTACTTAAATATACAGCTTTTTATAAACATTTTTCTACAACTCCGGTTACTGCGACACCCCGCTTATGACGACACTTTGTTCTGGTCCTTAGAGTGTCGGGATAACGAGGTTCGATTGTATATTATAAATCAATTATTGAACTCTTCATATCTATTTTAAACTGTCCCAAGGCGCCCCACCAGGTGGTACTCCTTAGGGCAAAGCACGAGTTTAATAAATATATATATTTTAAAAATCTATAATGGATATAAAATCAAAAGCTATTTAATAATGTAGGCAAAGGTTAAAAGAATGAATACCAGGTAAAATTTTGACAATTGATCAATATGTGGGGCGTTCTCACAATCTTTTGACTTTCATGTCCCTGAATAATATAATTTTTTATTTAATACACTTTTTGTGGGTTTTTTTTAATTTCATGTACTGGGAACATCCCATTGCATGATTGCATAACAATATTAACGAGATAAATAAGTTTTGGACGACGTTGGGGGTCCAAATACCAGAAAAACTCAACTACCGTCCCGTGTCCCTGATGCTGATTTTTAATTTGGGTATAAAATTGTTCTGTATAAAATTGTTTCAATAAAAGTAATTCGATGTAATTTTTTTTCCGAAACTAGGATAATTGTTTTATATAAATATGTAGCAAAAAATTAACCTGCACACATTTTTACAGTTGATATTATTTTTTGAACTCTGTCCCTGGGTTTTAGATTCCTTACCATCCCTCTTCGAAACTTATACAGAAAATCACTTCAGATGCAGCCACAGAATTTTTTTTCAAGTTTTTTTTCATGCAGAAGTATGCTAGAGAAAGAATGTCTAAAATTCTTTGGCAGGAAATTTACTGTAGAATTTAATCAGCATTTAAATATCAATTTCAAGCATCGTTGTTTTATGGGTAGTCTCACCGTCGCCAAGGTTTATTCCTGCACTTTTCGAAGTAAATTAAAAAAAAAAAATTAATTTAATCCAGTGTTAACAACTGTTTCTAAAAATCAATGAACATTGTGGAACACAACACACTTAGACTTAACATGATTTTCCTAAAAATAGATGGTAATTTTCCTTACCGTTCCATCCTTACCGTCCCTTTTTTCCAATACCATCCCCTTTTTTCACCTTACCGTCCCTTCTTTAACACCCCTTTAAGACAATGTTATACAAAAATTCTGTATTAAAAGTACTACATTGTTATTATTTCTTATTTGAATGTCCTGTGGGTACTATGCAAATTCATTATAAGTAAAAATTTAGAAGAAAATAAAAAGTTATAGGGGTAAAATGGTAAGGAAGATTAAACTCGCAAGTTTAACTTAAACCTCAGTTAAATAAAATTTTTTTCGCTGCTGACCATTTTTTCTTTATTTTGAATCATTAAGGCTTGTCTATCAGATTAAAATGTTATTTTAGGAAGTTTAATTTTGTCATTTTTTTCCCCCCAAAAGTCAAAAGATTGTGAGAATGGGTATAGGGTATATATATATATATATATACATACATACATATAAAGTGAAAAAAGAAAGAAAAATGTGTCAAGGTGAGCCACTCTCTCATATATTTTTGAAATATTTGCCCAACAAAAAAAGAAAGAAACACGCTGTAAAAAGGGTATACAGAAAAAGTTAAAGATCTTAAATTTTTTGATGAGAAATTTGAAAATTGTAAATGCGTTTCAAGCCCATAGGATTAACGTTCATAAGGGGAATTTTTGATCTGGCTGATTTTGACGTTTACAACTTGTTTTTTCGTTAAAACATAAAATTAAATTTTTAAATTTTCTTCGCGAAAGTGTAAAGAAAAAAGTATCTCTAATATATTTTTTTATAGAATGCACATTTTTCAGGTTTTCTTTCAAAAAAGAAAGAAAAAAAAAAACGATGACAATATATGCTTAAATGGATTTGATTAGTAAGTACTCGATTTCTGCACTTTCATTCTTATTTGGAAGTTTTTGTATCGCAAGCGTAACTGTGACCGAGTTCTTTGACATGGCGTGAACTTTAACTACCCGCATATATCGATCAATATAAAAATTGAAGGTTACTGTGTTAAAAAGGAAAGGTTTTCTATAACTGTCTGTAATTCAGTATGGATTAAATAGAACCCTATATTCTGCAAATCATGTCAAAGATGCGTTATTTGTTAAAGTATGGTACTTTTTAACACTTTTCAACAAGATTGAAAAGTGTTTATGAATTCGGTTTGTCTGTCTGTCTGTCCGTCCGTGCTTTAACTTGCGTAAATAGAGTCCGATTGCCATGAGATTGATAGATATTATTGGGTATCACCATGGAATATTCATTAATGAAGATGAAGTGTATAGCATTTACGGTTTATTTACAGAGACACTCAAAAGAATTCCGTTGCATTACGGTCTATGGGCAAAAATCGTTTGCGGTGTATTTTAAACACATAATGAAATTTATATATATCACTGATGTGAACTACACGGCGCTTACTGTAGAAATAGAGTGGGCATAGAATATATCGTTCATTTACAGGGACACATAAAAGAATTTGGGTAGAGAAGAAATTGAACTATCGAAGCCTATGAACAATAATTGCCGGAAGTGCGTTTTTAAATTGAACTATTTTTTTTAAAATATTACTTGTTGTATATAAATTCTGTAGACCATATACAGGGCTGCACAAAATTTCTCAAGTACATTTCCGTTATTCACGGAAATTTCTGAATGGAAATTTTCAGCTGTGCTGTTCGTTTCAATGAACTAACTTTTAGCATACTATGTAATATACATACAAATCGATAGATCATATACAGGTGCACAAAACAGGTATACATGCACAAAAAACAAACAAAAAAAAAAACGGGAATTTTTCGGCTATTGATCGTAATAGCAGAAATTGGGTTTCCAATGCGTTATGAGTTTTTCCGATTGTTTATTTATGCATCATATTTCACACTAATAAACTATGAAGTTTTGTTTCAGTATTCTGAATATGTTGGAAAGTGTTACATAATCTATGCTAAGCGTATGATTTTTCGTTCTTGCTTTTTATGGAAGATGATTGATAAATCTAATCTATTAAAAACGATGACTATCTTATCAGTTATCGAGCATCAATGTACAGTAGTTATCTGTTAAATGTAATGATTTTTAGTCAAAGAATAAAAGGGGCTCAATGACGATTTAATAGAAGAGGAAAAAGAACATCATTTGTTTAATGTACTGTATGAGATAGCTTATAAACTAAACCATGACTTGACAAATCATGCCAGAAGAATACACATTTACCTTGTAAGCAACACCAACATCAAAGGCATTTCATTAATCAATAGATAAATTAATCGATTGGTTCGTTCAATACTATTTCCCTTTGTAATCTTTCAATGTGCATATGCTATGGGAAACGGTGTTTCGATCTTGATTTTTTTTCTGTGAATCTTGTGATTGATGACTGAACTGCAAAATTTGAAATTCTATAACAGTTTAAAACTTTTCCCTTGAAAATTTACATGATCTGTAATTTCATTCTAAGACCAATGTCAGACGGGCTGCTTTTTTGCTTAAGTATTATCCATTCACAATGCTACATTGGTCTTAATGCCATCTGTAATAATTTGGCGTACCTGATAAATATTGAAATTATGGCCTTTTTTTTTACACTTTCTAACATGGTTGAAAAGTGTTTATGAATTGGGCTTGTCTGTCTGTGCGCGTAAATATGCTGGGATTGCCATGCAATTGACAACAAGTTCCTTATTGGTGAATGAGGTTTGCATAGCAATTATCATTCATATACAGGGGCACGCAAAAATGTTCGATAACAGTACCGTTTGTGAGCAGTAATTGCTGAAAGTTCGTTTTTGTCATTGGACGTTGCAGAATCAAGATATAGGTACACACATTTATATAAAAAATCACCTGCTGAAAATGCAAAATGTTTGATACTTTTGCACCATTACTTTAAAATACAATAAATTTAATTTTAGATGCATTTGCTGCATTTAGATGCATGCTCTGTATTTTATATTCTGCAATTTTTTAAAATTTTTGTATAGACACATTTTTATGTATATAGTAATAGTTTTTATGAAATATTGCGCATATTATGAATTTATGTAATACACTTAATCAGTTTTTACAAATTACTTGGGCATGTTTTTTTTTAAACGATGCTTAAAACAACATAACAACAAAAAAATTAAATTGTTACAACTACTTGGACTACTAGGTATTGGTCAAAAACTGCACAAACTGACCAAATAGGCCGAGTACGGAGTACTTACAGAACACTCGGAACGCCTTTATACGTCTAGTCTACATTAGGAGTTTGCAGGTGCCCTTTTTTTTAAACCTATTATGAAATAAAAATCAGTAAAATAACTTTTTTTTTTCAATTTTAACCCTTTGCACTCCACTGACCCCCCTCCCCCCCCAAAAAAAAGGAAAAAAAAAAAAGAAAAGGTGACATACTAAGTTTAGGGCTGCCACCAAAGCCTATTTTTTAATTCTACCTCACACCACTTTCTCAAAACAAAAGTTATTAACACACTGCTCGAGAACATTTGCAAGAGAAATATACTACAAAATTTGTTTTTAATAGTGACGTGCAAATACAATAGAAAAATAGTCGCCTGTGGCAGCCCTGCAAGTTTAACGACAAATTCACTGTCACCGTATAGGTGTCAGTGGAGTGCAAAAAGTTAAAACAGGGTTCGGCAAGTAACTTTAAGTGGGGTCCGAATACTTTTGAAAACTTTTATCGAGGTCCGAAAAAAACATAAGTAATATCAGTACTTCTTACTTTTATTATTATTATTTACATACATATAATAGAAAAGAAAAAAAGTCAGGTTTTCGTTCTGAAAAATTACTACATACACAGGTATACGTTCTGAAATTTTTTACATACACATAATAAAATAGAAAAGGCAGGTAGGTATTTGTTGAAAAATCTATGCGAAAAATTAAACTTGCAGTCTTGAGCCAGTTTTCTATAGTTAGGTTCACGTTGCGAACGGTTAAAGCGAAGAGTGTCTTCAAGGTGGGAGTCCGTTAATCTCGAACGATATTTTTTTTTCATAAAATTTATTTTGGAGAAAGTTGTTTCATATGCGTATGTGGAGCTAAACTTAGTAGCAAGGATAATAGCAAGTTTTTTACTATTTTCATACTTTTCTAAGACATGCTTACCCCAGAATTCTTCAGGGGATGCAATTTTATAGATTTGCAATGAAATGTTTTTTTGAGGTCAATTATCTTCATTTGCAATGAAAAAAATGAAGTACTCAAAAATGAGTAAATCGATGTAACTCATGTCGAATTGAGTATGTTTGTATGAAAAATGACCCTATCCTTTCTCAATTTTGATCTATCACATGTTATCAAACCCAAACAAAGCGATAATTGTGTACCCTGTAATGGTTTATTTCATTTATGGCGGTATAAAAGATGTTTATTAATTTAAATATTAAATTATACACAGTATTTTAAAATAAGTTAAAAGTGCTTGCAAATAATGCTCTTGTCATAAAAATATTCGAATTAAGGTATCTTGATAATAATTTTGCTATTTTTCTTAATAAATAATCAATTAAACGTTTCTTCTTAATAATTTTGAGCGGAAAATAAATGTCAGTACATTTTTACTTTAATTTGTAGATTCAGGGGGCAATCAATAAATAACGGTTTATATTTGAACACAACCATGAGATCAGAAATGAGTACACGTGTTTCTCAATTTTGAGTACATTTGGATCGGAACTATTTTCAGTACGTGACGTATTTAAAAATGAGTACTTTTTACTCAATTTTGAGTACCCATTTTTTTCAGTGTGCCGGCTGCGCTCCATCGAACGCGAGCGCAGCCGGCCGGCTCCACCGCCGCGCATGCGCTCCAATGCTGCATTTTGCGTTTCACATCATAGCAACTGTGCATCACTATTACAAAATCAAATTAATCGCTTTATTATTTGTATAATATAAGAAACGTTGGTAAGGCTATCGCTAAAACGTATTATATGTAAATATTAATAAATTATTTATTTGAAATTATTATTAAAATTATTAATTGTAAATTTTTGGCGGTCCAAGCTTCGACCTTCCGCGGTCCGCCTGTTGCCGACCGCGGGGTTAAAAGTTATGAGACGCCCCCTAAAGGGGACTCTTCATTGATTCTTTCCGATCGCGAAATCCCATGTTAGCCTATGGGAAAATTTAATTAAATGATTACTTATTACCCAATATAATTATCGAAATACGGTTTTCACACCCAGAAAATAAACTTTAGGTGCAGACGTAGTACATTTTTAAAATTGTTTTTTTTAAATTGTAGATATTTTATCAATACCCGACTTTAGACCAGGGTTCGTTGACTTAAACCGGCTTATTTTCATCATGATTTTCATCATGACTTAAATCAGTTGATTTAAAAAAAAATCATCGATTTAAATCATTTTTTCTTTTAAATTATTTTGAAGCAAATTCAAGACACAAATAAACATAATAATGTGCTTTAATATAATTTAATTTTATATACTACAGACAATCAAGCAGCTTTTAGAAAGATAAAGTTTAATCTTTGTCAGAAAGTAAAGTACAATGTAAAGTTCAGAAAAAAAAATGCTTTCAAATTTCATTTGAATCAAATTATAAAATAATAATAATTTTGGAACAGTAAGGAAATCTTTGCAGGAATATATTAAATATTGGAATATTTACTTAGTATTTAGAAAAAATTCTGCAAGTTGAGGTAAAATAAAATTACAGACTTTGTGTGCTGTACTTTGGTGATACCTAATGTATCCTAGAGCAAAATGTGAACCATTCAGTGACTATTTGTTTGAATCTAATACAGTTGATCTTGGTCCTTTAGAATAGTGGAATGCACCCGATTACAGTTATACGGTACTAAAAAACTTATAGAATTCATGATCAACTAGCATTTTACTGTAATAGCTTCATCTGCTTCAGTAGAACGAATGTTTTCTGCCTTTGGTTTGGAGCATTCGAAAATTAGGAATCAACTGATAAAGTTGCTAAACTCGTTTTTCTGTACCAACACTTTAACAAAACAAAAGTTAACATCTTAGTTTGCTTCCAAATTTGTTTAAAATTTTTATGTTCTGCAGTTATTTTTATTTTAACTAAAATACTTAAGGGAATAGTACACTTTTAACGTCATAAAACAGGCGAAATTTGTCATGAGTTTAGCAATTTTTTTTATGAAAAAGATAGCCACCCTAGAAGCACAAAATTTTTATAGTATATTTAGGTGATATTGAACTACTTTTAAAATTTTTTTATTTGGATATATTATAATTTTAAAAAATTCAAGGGGTCAATTTCAAAGTGCTTTTTAAAATTTTTACAGTGGATAACATTTCACTACGCGCACGATTTTTCATGCTAATTTCATTGTATTTGCATAAACTTTATCTTAAATTAAAGATGACACTCTGGTCTATAATTTGAACTAGGATATTTGTAATCGGTTAATTAGATAAAGAGTAATTAACATTTAATTAGAAAAATTAGAAAAATCATGAATTTTTACATGCATTCAATCGCATAATTTTTTTCATACCGAACACAACTTTATAATTCTAGTTCATTTTCATGATAATATAAATAATTATGAATGGCAAATATTTTAAAGTTCTACTTCAAATAGTTTTGGAGATATGATGCGCACAAAAGTAAAAAATGGCATTTTGAAACAAAGCCGTTTACAGATTAAATTTATTTTTTAAATATAAAATATATAATTTAGGAAACAAAACTACCAATTATATATCGTATTCTGTATTAAAAATAAAATTAGATGCTAGTTTAAAATGATAAATATAAAATTATTTGTGAAATGCTGCAGAATATAGGAACATGCTTAAAAAATAAATGTATGTAATTTGTAAAAATGTAGCATTTACTATTGCAAAAAATTAATTTTAAATATATAACTTATTTTTTTTTTTTTTTTTTTAGTTTTGATTGTAAAGTGAATTAAATGTGCACGTTTTATAAAACTAAATTACTTAGTGATTATTTGATTCACATACTTTGCTGCACAAAAATCCGGATAGTTTATTAAAAAAATATATTAATGTCAATAAATCCGTATTCTAAACTATCAATTGAAACAAAAACCACTATGAAATTGACTACTTTTTAGTTTTCTATAAGATGAGTTAGCACCTTAGAATATATTTATATCATCATATTTTGTATAGCGATTACCATTAAACAGACTCCTTCGATGCTGTTTTAAAGCACATTTTGCATATTTTTTCATTAAAAAGCTAATAAATACTAAGAAATAGAATACTATTACAAAATCAGGAAAGTATTACTCAAGGGGGAAAAAATTGTTTTGTTTCAAATTTAAGCACTTGTGCCGTGTCCTAAGAAGGCGGTAGCGATGGTCGAGGGTGTTAACTTCGAAGGCTTAGCAATTTATATTCTCTTAGAATATGATAACATGAAATTTATTTTATAACACAATAAAAGATATTCTGGAGTAATGATAAGTCGCTATGTACACAACAATGTAAATTTTGTTGAACAAAGTTTATGTATCAGAAATAGTGTCTATGAGAAGGTGGCAGCTAGTCTATTAAGTCCACAGGCATTGCATTACTTGAAAGGAAAACGCTGGTCTTGTCTCCGAGATTAAGATCTCCTTTTTCCGCGACGGCACCCCGGTGCCCTGTCGCCGCTGATTCAGGTATCATTCCCCGGTACTAGGGATCGTAAAGTCCGGCCCTTTCGGCCTTCAAACTCTTCCACTCCAAAAGTCGCTCTTCCAACTCCAGCCAAAATCTAATCTCCCCTCATCCTCCTCTCGTCTATATATCTCAATTATCTTCCTCTAAAAACAATAGTGAGTTTCTCAGCCACTAACTGTCCGTTCTTTTCAAGAACCTCCCCTTTTTTGCACCCGGATCCTGCGATCGTATGCTCTCGTGAGAATATTTTTTAAATGTATGGTGCCTGTTTAGGGCCTTTTGTTTATATTTGGGGGTTTTCCTCCTTTTTCGCGTTCCTGACGTTATGTTGTCAGGCTTCGGCTATGACATAAATTAACTCTACTTCCAAATCTCTACCAGAGGTGCGGAGCATCGCTCCGGGTACTCTGAAATTCATCTCTTTAAAGTCCAAGTATGTGGGTTCTCTTCCCACGCTCAAAGAT
This sequence comes from Maratus speciosus, assembly GCA_963932465.1. Classification (NCBI taxonomy): domain Eukaryota; kingdom Metazoa; phylum Arthropoda; class Arachnida; order Araneae; family Salticidae; genus Maratus; species Maratus speciosus. The sequence goes on from OZ010792.1 coordinate 575,545,057, forward strand.
CAAAAGAATCCCGGCAGCTCCTTTGCATTAGCAAACTGTCACCGATTGTCAAATGTCCAAGAGCGATGGTGACTGAGTAGTTTATTTCATCTTACCGCACGTTTTAGTGGACTTTACCATATTTTTACTCTGTTTTAGAAATGCATTAGTTCTTTCTATATGGCGAATCTGGTATAGTTCAGATCTTTACACACTTGATAGCAAATAAAGCTGTGAAAAACCATAAAAGTGAACACATTTGGCGAAAGTGGAAGTTGAAGTTAATATTTTAAAGCTTTCTTATTATTGTTTAAGGTATTTAACCAATAACAATTGCCGCATTTTAGCATTTTTCGAAAGTTACGATAATGTGAAAGCGCGAAAACAAAATGTAAACAAGCCGCCATGACAGTTATCGCAGGGCTGTTAATTTGGAAATGAAGGGGTGATGTCTGCATGTTCCCTAATATCTCAGTAAATAATTATCACACAGTTAAAAGATTGGTATCAACTTATTCAGAATACAGTAAACTTTCTAACGATGTAAAAATAAAAAAATCGATTTTTGAAAATGTTAAAAGTGTACTGTCTCATTAAGGTTAAATTCATTTTTAAACATCTTATTTGAAGTTTTCAATGCATTTTGTGTAATAAGGATTTTTCCATAGCCTAAAATGTTACCCTTTATTCATTATGTAAATTGTGTAATATTAGTATAGTATATTGGTAATAATTATAATGTGTGTGTGTGTATGTATAATTTTTATTTTATGAATTAAAAGAAAAGACATAAAACAATAATACTGTGCGAGATTTAAAAAAAAAAATCTGATTTAAATAAAAGAAATCCGATAAAAAAAAACCCGATTATTTTGATTTTTATTAAAAAAAAAAAAAAAAAAAAAAAAAAAAAAAAAAAAAAAAAAAAAATCACGAACCCTGCTTTAGACTACCTAGGTCCCCGGGGCAAGCATCATTCTAGGCGACCGTTTCTATCTGTCAATAGAAATTGCTTGTAAATTATGCTGAAGCACATTTTCAACTGATAAATAACAAGTGCAAACATTTTATTAATATTTTTTAAGCATTCACTTTTAATCGCCGTATATCACCTTTTACACAATAAATAGCGTGTAAATAGCGCCTGTGTATAACGGAAACTTGGCTGAAATGGTTATTTTTTATAGTCTTGGCGAAATAACACACTTTCTAAGATGAAAACCTGTCTAAAACGGTATACTTTTCTGGTTCCTTTAGAATTTCTTCTTAGCAGGTTTCATTATATTTTGCTAAACTTTTGTAATTAAATTTGATATTTTCTACAAGTTTCGGAGGGGGCTGCAGCCCCATCAGCCCACCCTCTGAATACGCCACTGCCCATATAGATTTAGCATTAGCGAGTTGACTGACGAACAACCTTAATAAAATTTTATGGTGTATGCATGCATGAATGATGAACGGGTGACGGGGCATGAGTAATAATGTATAACGCCCTCACAATTTCCGCGTGAACTTGACTTGATCCGGAAATCTAGACACGCAAAGTCTAGGCAAACAAAATTAAAAGCGATCCATTGCACAGAAAGTTCAACTGAGTAAAAACCTGCAAATTCCGTCGCCGAAATCTTTGAAAATTTTAAACTAGATTACGTTTAATTAACATGAAATTCTTGTAATAACAGTTGTTTGGAAGCATGAAATCCGTTAAGGTAATGTACTCATCTCGTTAAATGAACCCTGAAGTTTCGGGTTAAATGAAAGAGAAATTGTTCTCGTGAGAAAAAAAAGGAAACCAATAAATGCTGAACAAACTGCAAGAAAAAGTGAAAAACTCTGTAGAGCTTCCTCTAAAAACGCTTTTTTTCTTTCCTTTTCAGAGAAACGGCATAAAAATATCTACTTTTCGGAGAAACTAATAAGTAATAATACAAGAAACAGAAAATAAGCCTGTCATTTATTTTGTAAATTCTAAAAGAATAGAATTACTATGATACAGTGGCTATTAAAAATTATGCGAGGAGCTCAAATCATCATTTATAAATAAATTGACAGGGGTCGATCCAGCTAAAAATCCATATTCCATTTCCTAAAAGCAAATTTTTTATTAATTATTTTCTTAGGATCCGAAATGTAAATAACAAATTCACCAAAATAGAAAACTATACCAAGGCAGATTTGAAAAGTTATTACAGTAAGAGCTTTGTTTGAATTCCAGTAGCGACATTTGATTTTTAGTTGCAAAATTGTATTTTTTACAAAAAGAATTTTTTTACAAAATAGGGGGAACCCCCCTCCTTTTTTACCCCTGATTGAACAAATAGTAGTATAGATTAGAGCAATATATATATATATATCATATGCATATTGACAAACATATAAATAAGCAAACTTTTGTTTGGAGACATTTTTTTGTGACAAAGCTTACATTATTTTGTTCAAGAAAATTTGCCAAAATCTCGTCCTGCGAAACTTCGCACGACCAAAATCTCGCGATGCAAAATTTCGCAACAAAAGTAACGAATCAATGGCAGAATATATAGAAATTTTGAACCAGATATTTAGTCTGGAATTTTTTAATGGGATTTTAAGGAGTTCGAAATTACCCCCATTCGTTAAATCGTGAAAATCAGAAGATTAGCTTTTTAAAAAAAATGTGAAAACGAGAGATCTTGGATTTTCTGTCCTGTAGTAGAAAACTCCAAAAAAATCGAACGCAAAAATATTTTGAATAGTCAAATTCCAAATGATGAGAACTTATCTCGTTTTATAACATTAATAGGCGTATCAATTATTATGAAACCGCCAAATGTATCCTATCAAAAAACTTTCAAATGTTTGCTATTAGGCAAAACAGTACTGCCAAGAAATAGTCTTTTTACCCGACTGCCAAGAAGGGTTGTTTCACGCATATCTGGGTGTGTGGATTTCTTTATACCCTCGAAACATCCCAACGGCTGGATGGATTTTAATGAATGAGGTCTCTATCGATTCGTCTTAACCGTCCGATGGTTATAGGGTAGGTTTTGTTTTTATAAATTCAAAATGGTGGCCATAAAATACAAAATGGCGGTAGAGACGGAATTTTTTTTTTACGCACCCTATTGAGTGTCATATCATTGGATAGGTCTTTCAAAATGAAGACGATGTTTCATTGACTATTTTACAGTCAGAAGCTCCGTTTAAATATTACACAACCTGGAAGTTGTGTAAGTTCGATCTCTAGCTTTACTGCACCTCTAACCTACATAGACATCTATAGGCCTCATCAAAACAATGTTTATAGATAGGAACTAGGAACTAACAATTAAACACAACTTAAAAGTCATCCATACAAGTAAATAAAAAAATAGGTAAGTAATGTAAATAATAGTTTCACATTGATGAGAAATAATTAATTAGTTCGCTTTTTACTCAGTTCGGGTTTTTTGATTTTTTAAATTTAATTTTTATTATTCTTTATATTGAACATTTTAATGAAATATAAGCTTGCAAATTTTCAAAAAATAAATAAATAAATAAATAAATAAAATGTTTTAAAATGTTGACAAGCTACTAAAATCTTTTGAATTCGTTAAACGAATTTTGTAAATATTTAGGGAACTTTGCAAATAATATAATCGCACGATAAGATTGGCCCACGATTTAGATGATATTATATACAGTAGACACTCCCATATCTGGCCCTCTCATATCCGGACTCTCCGATATCCGGACTGACACAAACTCACATTTTTTTGCACGTTTCTAATTTTTTTTTTTTTTTATTCTTTGAAGTGTTCTTAAAATTCCGCCTACTTGTTCGACGTGTTCACGAAAATAGGGCTCCCACTAGGTTGTTTTTTTTGCTCTTCTGGCTATTATTGACGTTGCTTTTTTTTTTTTTTCTTTAAAGTTCCGTACTTAAAAAGTAAAAACGGAACCATTATAAGATCACTCTTGTGTCTGTCTGTCTGTCACAGCCATTTTACTCGTAAACTATGGAACGTGGAAAGTTCAAATTCGGGGAAGTAATAAAGACCATTGACCCACAAATTTTCATATTAATAAACATTCATAAATATATTTAGTAAAAAAAGTAGAGGGGCTAATTATGCTACTTGGAAAAAAAAAATCTTTTCATTGTATATCATGTGGGGCATCCTGTGAAAGCTTTTGTAACGCTGAACTCAAAAATACATTCCTTTTAATTTTAGGTATTATATTTTCAAAGATATTGTTGAAAATGTATAGCAAAAATATGTTCGCCCCATCTAATTCCGAATCTACTGAAACTAAAATTATGAAAAAATTAGAGGTATTAGACATTAATATAAACCTTGCCGGAAAATTATAGCGATTACCCTAGGTCACATAGTTTTTGAGTAATTAGCATTTTTCTGTTATACACAAATTTCGATTTACGGGCATTCAGAAAAATTGTTGAGCATCGCTGAATATACCTATCGTTGCAGAAGAATAAAAGCATTGTTGATAATGATTTTTGAAAAAAATTATCGGTAATTAGCCGAGATATCAACCCTTAAAGGTACGGTCAGTTTGGACATACACAAGCACAGGGGCGGGGTACTCTATGCATAGTTAACAACTTTTAACGATATATATGTGTAATGTAATGTCCAGTAACAGTATAAAAGCAATAAACGTCAAATTGGTAAAAACATACTAATTTAAGGGTCTCGGCAATCTAAAAAGTGGAAAAAATGGAAAAAAAGACCATTTTCAACATTTAATGTCGTAAAATGTATATGATTTTAAAACACAATTTTGATTGGAATGAAAGATATAAGTATGTTCTTTCATTTCATGTATTTAAAAAATTGCAAGATACAGAATTAGTATTTATAGGGGGCTCGAAACTGTTAGACATTTGTCGAACAAAAAATTGGCATAACAGTTTACGCGCAGGATTACAAAATAAATATTGCAACTAGAATGAAAATTTTGGTGCTTACTTATACTTCAGATTGTAATAACTTCCCTGAACTTAAATAAATTTGTATTTAAAGCATTTTTATATTTTTAATGCAATGTTGCATTTAGCTACTACAAAATTTTGAAAATTTCAACAGTAAAATCATCTAAAAAAATATTTTTTTGAACAATAAAAAGGAAATTTTAGGTTCAGTTTATACAGACTAACATGAATTATATGTTTTGAAAATTTCATGAAAAAATATTCAGAAGTTTTTGAGGTATCCTGCACGTTATGCCCCAAAAACGCCATTTGGAAAATAATGACTTTAAAATTTCGGAAACGCCGCTTTAGCTATTGAGCGGGTATAATTCTAAAAGCCGAAACTTTTGTTCTAATGGGAATTTCAAGGAAACAATTATATCAAAATATTCAGAAAAGATAGGAGTTTAACATCTAAAAAAATTAAAATTTCTTAAATTTTGAAGCTTTAAGAGTCCTGCGACCACTTAATCCTTTCCGGCACGGAGTAATTCTATTTATAAACTTATGAAATAATGAACTGACACCAGAATTTATAAACGAATTTATTAGAAAATGCGAACTTGCTTATTTTCACGTACATGATAAAAGGAAAATATTCTAGGTGCCGTTTGTCTGTTTTGGAATTAAAATTAGGTGTCCGTTTTTTAAGGGCATCGCCCTCGAAAGATTTAATTTGAATGAATCGAATAAATACTGTGGGATTCGCGATATTTTGCATTGATTGTATTTCTCAATACGCCTCGAGTGACTTTAAAAGTTAATTAAACACCTATCTGGAAAAACGCGGCACTGACCAAGGCGGCGTTGCAACTTTGAAACCTCAATTCGAAGCGCGCTTAGCACAATGCCAAATTTAAACTTTGAGCAAAGGTTTTGTTTTAGCTACACTGTAGATATAAAGGTTATTACTACGCTGAATTTAGTTTCCTGAAATGCGAAATGAAGTTTAACTATGCACTGCTTTTATTGTCAGTACCGAATTAAGTACATCATAAACAGATTATGATAATATTAAAAAAAAAGAGTTATACGAATAGCTATGTTTGATATTATTTAGGTTCCATATCTCTTTGAACTTTCATGGTATACCCATTTACACTTTTCTAATATATACTATACAGTTATACCCAACCCTACGTTGTATAGTTTTTTACAAAATCTTAGTACTCTTTTAGCAACTTTTTTTAATAATACAATTACAAATTCATATATTTATTCTACGGAATCCTCTGTGCGCGAGTAATGCTAGCTCTTGGCCGTTTATTTTCGTTGTGGTTCGGGGTTACAGTGTTTCGATTTCGTGTTGACATTTTTGGTTTAACGAAGAATTCTTTCCGTTTCAAAAAAAAATATCAAAATCGCTTTAAATGCAAAAATCGTGAAAAATTCAAAAGTCACAAAGAACAAAAATTACTGGATTGGGCTAAAAGATTGAAATCGGGATCCTTGTACGAATGTCAACCGATCAGCACGAAACAAGGATAAACGCTAAAAATCGAATAAAATTCGCAAAGGAGAAAATTTTCTATTTTGAACTGAAAGATTGAAATGGGATTCTTTTTTTATATATATATATATAAACGTCAAAAAATCGCTACAAAACACGAAAAAATTCTAAAAATCGCACAAAAAATTGTAAGAATTCAGAATAAATTTTATTTAGAAGAGGACAAAATTTAATATATTAGGCTAAAAGATTGCAACCAGATTCCTTTAGCTACTGTGGGGAATTTGTCACGAAAAAACGCATAAAAAATAAGAAAATCTAATTTAAACTAGCCGGATGTGGCAATCCGAAAACTTTTTTCTATCTCATACCATGTTAATACTTCCTGAAAAATGCACCATTAGTAGCGTCACCAGTTAGGTGATTTACACCAAAATTTAATCCGTAACAACTTATGTCAACTTCTAACTGAACCTGAAGTTTGATGAAAATCCGTGCATTCGTTTCTGAGATGAGCTATTGCAGAAATCGTAAATTATTCTGCATAGAAGCGGCACCTGTTGGGCGATTTACTCCAAAAACTAATCAGGACCAATTTATATCAGATACTAACTGAATCTAAAGATTGATGAAAATTCATGAATTAGTCCTTGAGATACACTTATTGCGGAAATCACATCACGATTTCCGCAATATGTGTATCAAATGCAGCATAGCAGCGCCACCTGTTGGGCAATTTACACCAAACACTAATCAGCACCAGTTTATATCAGGGACTAACTGAATCTAAAGTTTTATTAAATTCCATACATTACTTCTTGAGATAGAGTGCCCGCAAAGTTTGTGTCACGCACAGACAGATTCACAGATAGACATTTTGTAAAAACATGTTTTTCGGGTTCTCTGGTCGCTAAAACGTGTAAATCCGTCGAAAACCGGAATTTGAAAATTGTCATGAATCCAATACTTTCTTTTTGTAAATATAGAAGAAAGTAAACATTCAAAAAGTGGCTTGGAAGTGCATAGCTACAAGCATACAGACACCTTCTTGCCAAATGTCGTAACTCTGCGTGCAGTGGTCTCTTCAAAATACAGCACACACACACTCACACAAACACCTATTTTTTATTATACAGTAAAACCTCCCTAAAGCGACCACGTTCCGTTCGAATACAAATGAGTCGCTCCGAGAAATGGTCTCTTAATGGAGGTCATGTTTAAATCTAGATTTAATTGTTAAAAAAAGGTAACAATTAATGTTACTAAAATTTATCTTTCACATTGGGAAAAAATATAAAAAATCTTTTATAACTTTTATTTCCAAGTCCTTTCGAAGTTCAGTAAAGTAATGCAGTTTTTTTTTTTTCTGGACGGGAACAAATATTGACGATTTCATTCATTTATCTATTTCTGAAAGTTTCCTGACAGAATAGTGCAGGGGAGTTTATTGACCACCGTCATTCTTAATTTGTCATCAGAGTTAAATTCATTGCCTAAAAAGGCACAAAGGGGTTTAAGCACTTAAAAGTTACCGGAATAAAAAAATGAAAATCTAAACTTAGTTTAGAAGTTTAATGAATAATGCGCTCTCCGGAATTATTTTTCTAATAAAACCTTCTTCAATCAAACCTTCGGAAAAAACGGAATTTGTTTCATTTTCTTCAAAGAAATGGGTCGCTCATGGAGGGAGTTAGACTGGGATGGTCTCTGAATGGAGGTAAAATTAGTATTGAGCCCATGGGAATAAAATTCGTTCCATGAAAAAATGATCGTTCAGGGAGGTGGTCGCACAGGGAGGTTTCACTGTATTCATTTTTAAAACAATGCTAATATTGGAAAGAGAAGAAGACTGGGGTAAAGTTGAGAAACGAGGATGCTGCATGTAGTTCAAATAAAGCAGTATCAACATTCGAAGGTTTTGTAACCTCTGCCAATATTAAGTGAATTAAGTGAATTTGAATAACAAAAGTTTTTTTTTTTTTTTTAATAACAAATTATGCTTTAAACATTTATAAATAAGCGACAAATAAAGGGAGGGTGTCTCTGTGTTTATTTTATTTTGCCATTTGCTGAAATAGGCCCCCTTTTTTACAAAATATGTGGTCCTTTTTTTTCCATTTTTTACTACAAAAGTTGAGTGTGAACCCTGCGAAAAATGTCCAAACAAATTTTTTGCATCTTTATGTCCCTATCGCTCACATACTCAATCCTAACTCTTTATGTTTTCTCTTTCTTATCAGTTGTATGGAGAATTCTCGAAAGATTCTCCATAATTCACACCTAAAGAAAATTATAAAAGCTCCTTCACATCCAGATATAGATATTTTGAAGAATGGAGGCATTATCGCCCAATTTTTATCTCCAAACGTGACTAACTTGCTGCAATCATTAGATCAGCCTGCTACTGAAATACAAAGATTTTATCGCATGTTTATCTTCCAGTCAATTTTAAATGTTGATTTGAATACTAATTGTTTGGATAATTTCAAATCTATAAAGTATAAGGATGCAATGTTTTGGTCTGCTAAGGCATGAGAGACAGCCAAAAGCTTTATTTTTAATATTTACTTAAATTTTTGGACTAAATTATTATTAACAATCAATGAAAGTTGTGAAAATTCAGAAGACCTAGTTTTAAAAAATACGCTTAGGAAAATTTTTGGCTGTGAAAATATCACATAAACAGAAGTTTTTGACTGTGCTGGTACGGGCGTCAAATGACGACTACTGTAAATATCTTAGGCGCCAAATTAAAATTATTAGTTGAAATTTCTAAAATTTATTTTAACATTACTGTAATATTGTATACTATTTTTAGAAAAGCACAGATACTTGTTTTTATTTAAAATTATTGAAGTTCTTAATCTTCAAGATTATAATAATTGAAGAAACTGTAAAACTGATATAAGTGATTTTTAATTATTACTATATTTAGAAATGAATAAAAATATCCACTTAATCAGGTAAAACAAAATTAAAAATTGACAGGAAATCAAAAACAAAATTTTATCCAATGTTGATAATTACAATTGAATTTAGCTCCAAAAAAAAAAAAAAAAAAAAAAAAATTATAAAAAGAAAGAAAGAAAGCCATATAATGCATCTATCTACATTTGAATCTCGTAACATGAAATCAAAAGGTGCATTTTCTTTTGCTAATCGTTAAATAAACATTAAAAAAGTAAATATAGGCGTCAAATTTGACGACCAAGAATAATTTTATAGTCGTCAAATGCAGTAATTTAGTTGCATTTGACGACTAACGACCGCTAATTTCGAACACTGTGGTACGCTACCCACCTTTGGGTTAATAATAATTTTAAAAAAAGAAAGAAAAACAGCCATATAATGATGCATCTGTCTACATTTGAATCTCGTAACATGAAATCAAAAGGTGCACTATTTTTTTTTCTTTTGCTAATCGTTAAATAAACATTAAAAAAGTAAAAATAGGCGTCAAATTTGACGGCCAAGAATAATTTTATAGTCGTCAAATGCAATAATTTAGTTGCATTTGACGACTAATGACCGCTAATTTCAAACACTGTGGTACGCGACCCACCTTTGGGTTAATAAAAATAATTAAAAAAAATCGCGACCCAGCTAATATAAAGCTGTATATCAGTATGGGGATTGTTGTATGACCTCTATAAGCTATCGACTATCCTACGAAAAAGGCAAATTTTCGTACGAAAGAAATGCTATCAACAAAAACAGGAATTGGGAATCCCAATGTGTGTAAGTGGAATAATAATTAAAACAACACGCAAACAACGAAAATAATGAAAAGTACTTTTAATTATTAACCAAACATAACTTTATAATCAGTGAGATTTCTGGCACTGGTGTTTACCGATGAGGGCATCTATATCACGGTTAAAACTCGTTAATTTTAGCCTTAAAGTCCCTTTCTACACTCAGTATGTTTCTGACTTGTTTTTCAAAAACAGCAAAGTAGAAGAAGCATATTCACACAAGTACAGTAAAACCCCCCTAAAGCGGCCACGTTTCGTTCCAATAAAAATGGGTCGTTCCGAGAGTTGGTCTCTTAATGGAGGTCATGTTTAAATCGAGATTTTTATTGTTGAAAAAAGGTAACAATTAGTGTTACTAAAATTTATTTTTCACATTAGGAAAAAATACGAAAATTTAAGTATCAAAACAAAAGTTAATTCCATAAGTTAATTAGTGCAGAGTTTTAAAAATGAATACATTGACATTTGCTTTGATTTTACGGTTTTATATTCTATAACTTTTATTTCCAAGTCTTTTCGAAGTTCAGTAAATAAATGATTTTTTTTTTTTTTCAAAACGGGAGCAAATTATGACGATTTCATTAATTTATCTATTTCTTTGAGAGTTTTCTGACAGAATAGGGCAGGGGAGTTTATGGATCATTATTCTTAATTTGTCACCAGAGTTAAATTCATTGCCTAAAAATGTACAAAGGGGTTTAAACACTTAAAAGTTACCGGAATAAATAAATAAAAATTCTAAACTTAGTTTAGATGTTTGATGAATAATGTGCTCTCCGGAATTATTATTTTTATAAAATCTTCTTTAAGCGACCAGGAAAAAACGGAATTTGTTTCATTTTCTTCAAAAAAATGGGTCGCTCATGGAGGGAGTTAGACTGGAATGGCCTTTGAATGGAGGTAAAATTAGTATTGAGCAAATGGGAATATGATTCGTTCCATGAAAAAAATGGACGTTCAGGGAGGTGGTCGCTTAACGGAATTGGTCGCACAAGGAGGTTTCACTATATGTCGTGTTGAGCCCCATCAAGAACTTCAAAGCTGATTTAAGGTATGTGCCTACCTTCGGGGCACTTTTGTTTGAAAAATATAAAATTTTTATGAAACACACGTGTTTTTAGTTAAAAAAGGGAATAAAGCTATGAATTCATATATATTTTTAGAGGAATTTTAACTTTTCAAATTTAGGCAATAGTTAGTCAAATTCACGGCACTCGGGCCGGCCCTAACTTATTTTTTCTGCACGGAGCCGGGACTGGTTTCTTTCCTAGTCTTCACGGCCCAAAATTTTCAGTCCTAATTTTGACCCAGCCCGTATGAAAATCATTATCTCAGCGTGGCCTGGTCCATTCAAAGGTCAGTAAAATTAGGCCTGGTCCAAAAATTTTTGCAAAAAATGCATACATTTTTAAATCACCGTAATTGAATACTTAAACATTAAAATTTATTCTTTTTAAAGACTAGTAGATTTCTACACTTATTAAAATATAGCTAAATTAAAATGTAGTATGTGAAAAAGAACCTGCCTATGGCAGTTCCCTGTTTTAAACTAAAAAAACGTGTTGATCCATGCAAAATTAATATACTAATGCTAAGAAAAGAATATAGAATACATTTACACTTGCTAAGAAGGGAACATGTTTATAACGCATTTTATTTTTCTATTCCGTCTTAGCAATTCCGTCTTAGAAGATTTTACTGTATAGCATTTTTCAGATTTTTAACACTTCAATACATGGAATATGGATTAAGAATATTAATGATAACTGAAACATTTACTTTAGAAGAAACAGAGATTCATTAAAAAAATAAATATAGCAGTCTGAGGCCCTTATATAAAAATGAAGATTATAAACATGAAAAAAAAAAAGTTAAGATAAATATTTTTAGCCAGAACTCCTCGTACGAGACACATTTTCAACCAAATCGACGTAAAAATCAATGTTTTGTAGAAATTCACTCGGGCCGAGATTTTAACTTTTTTCTGGGCTGGGCCGTGTTCGGGCCGAGCGTTTAATTTTTGTATCTTGCCGGGCCTGGCTGAATTTTTTTTCCCTATGAGTCGAGCAGGGCCCGGACCTGGAAATCTCGAACCGTGCAGTGCAGACCTCTAAAACGCTGTACTAGTAGATTAGATCAGCAATTGGCCGTCGAGGAAATTTTAAATTTCGTTAATGACTCAGAGTAAAGATAAGAAGTCTATTATATGAGAAGTCTATGGTTAATGAAAAGGAAATGGATGTATGTAGACCAGGGTTGCAAAAAAGCCGGCTAAAATAAAAAAAAGCCACGCCGGCGGCTTTTATTGGTTTTAATCGGCTTTTTTTGGCCATAATTGGCTTTTATACAATTGAGCATTGTAATTATAAACTACACATTTTAAAGTGTTTCGAATTAGTTTTAATGACATTTAATTGATTTAGAGCTTAATAAGTAACCCAATTTCTCAATAATGAAGACATTAATACTGGAATAAAACTTAGATGGTTTTGCTAGTGATTTGTAATCCGAATTGCGAATATGTCAGCTAAAATTTAAAAGGGCCATACTAACTGCTTTATCTGGCACTGACCTTTAACCTCCCCCCACCCCCCCACCCCCCAATTTTTAGGACAAGGGTTGTTTTATTACTTAATTAATTTTAAGAGCTATTGATATACAAGTCTTATTTTATTTGCAGTAAACATTTAAAATTATAGGTACATAATCATATAATAACAACACCATTTCTCGCTACTAAAAACATTATGAATAGCATATGCATGAATATGCTTAGCAACAAGCTTTTAAAAATTTTATTTAGAAAATTTTTATTTATTTTTTCTTGTTTTTAAATGCTTCATTTTTTATACACTTGTGTACCAAACTCTTCTCAAATATTAATATTGTTTCTAATTTCTCTTTTAACATTTTTTTATAACTTTATCTCTTCATATTAGTGGTGTACCGAGTCGAGTAGTACCTCGGCCGCTGACTACTTGGCCGAGTACCGAGTAGTTGTGTAATAAGAGAAAAAAACACTGATGTGCACATAATGCGAGCCTAGGTGTACATATAATATATATAAATATACCTGTGTACATATATGCATACCTGTGTGTACATATATATATATATATATATATATATATATATATACCTGTGTATATATAATATACATATATAGTATATATAAATTAACTAATTAAATTTGAAATTTATTTGTGCACCTTTTAAAGACAATTTTTGACAATTCAAAACAGTAGCATTAAAACTGTAGCAAAAAAAGAGAATTGACACATAACAAGCACAATTATTAACCAATATAAAATTAAAACATTCTTCAACCTTCCAATTTATTCTGATACCTGAAATCTGTCTATCAAAAATAAAAATGTTTATTGGTTACTGTAACAATTCATTGAATAATGCAAAACATTTCATATTTATTTTGTAACTGTACATTATTTTCTTTTGATTAAAAATAAAAAAGAGAAAAATAAAAAGAGAGGTGCAAAAAGAGATACAGGCTTTCTTAACAGAAGACTTATGTAAAACTGACACTCCATTTGCATGGTGGGGAGGGGGACTTTTCTGATTATGCGCAACCTTGCAAAAAAATTCTTATGTGCACCTTCAACCACTGTTTATTCTGAACGTATATTTTCAGAGGCAGGCCAAATTTATAGAAGTAAAAGAAATGCCCTGTCTACTGATAATGTAGAACGTTTGGTGTTTTTGCACCATAATTTGAAATATGATAAATTTAATTAGAATGTTTCCATTTTGATGTGCTACATTTCGTCATTGTTTAATTAAATATAATGTTTAAAATGTGTAGTATACGTGGAGTTTTGTAATATGTAATTTCAAAACACCAGTTTGGAGTATAACTTATATTTTTTTCAATATTTATCATTTTTTTTCAGACATAATTGCCTTCACAGTTGCCTTCTAGAAGTTATAAAAACTTACAAAATTTAATAGAAATTTATAATTTTTTTAGTAGAAAATATTTATAAGTGTATTAAAAATTAATTGATCCAAATTTTAAATGAATTGACTGCAAACCAACTTTAAAAAATAAAAACCGACTTCTTTCAATAAAAGCCGGCTTTTTTTAGTGGTTAAAACCAAAAAAAGCCAGCTGGCTTTTTTTGGCCTGGCTAAAAGCCGGCAACCCTGATGTAGGCAGTGATCTGTTGAAGAGAAACGCGTTTCTTCGGAGGAAGCATTTCCAGCGTTAGAAATATGCATTTCCCCCCTAATTTTTTAAAACTTTTTAAAGTTGACACTGTATTTTATATACATTTTTAATTCCTTTTATAAAAATTGGCTTGCAATTCGTAGAGTTGCACAGCAAATCAACTTAATTATAATGAGGAATTTGACGTGAGGTAGCAGCTTGTCAGCGAATCGAGCGAAGAACAAAACAGACAAATTTAATGCAATATTAAAAAAAATAAATTGGTGTACTTCAAATTGTAATTGCAAAAATAGTGTGTAAATTTCATGGAAAGGGAAAATAAACTTTTTTTTTAATGTCGAATACGTACCTGTATGACTTTTTAATAAAAAAATATATCCTTCTCTCTTTTTCGGATTACTCCAGTCCATATTAATTTCAGTTATGGGAGAGTCTACTGTACGTTGTAAAGAAGGGGGTGGGGATGCACAGATTATATCACATTGCTCGAGTTTAAGTCACTTCATTATTATACACATTATGTCACACATTTAGTTAGACTTCCATCAAATAATCTCTCTATTCTAAAAAAAAGTAACTACCGCTGTCACCGCCGCCGGTTTTGAATTTTTTGTGACCGGAGGTCTTTCTTCGTTAATATTAAGAAAAATAATGCATACAAAAATATGAAAATCGAAAGTATTATACAGAAATGTTTGATAAAAACGCTGATGCAGACAGTTTTCAGATCGAAGAATTATTTTAAGAGATATTTAATGCTAAAGTTGGACAAAATCGTTCCACTAAAAAAGTTTTATAGGAGCAAAAACTGTTCATAGGAATTTAATCATTTTTAGATCATTTTATACGTTTGAAGTTCCCGGTGTGCAGATTGCATTAATTTTTTTATTTCGACTCATTTTTTGAGGTTTTATTTCTATTTTAAATTCAGATTTTCAGCATTTCTAGAGATATTTTTAACAGATTTTAGAAAGTGGTATTAATTTAAACTGTTGTCAACTGTATAAACAGCGGAAACAATAATGTTTGCTTAAAAAAAAAATATATATATATTTATACGTGTAAATAAATTAAAAATTTATTTACACGTGACTATTATAAACAGAAAAAAACATTTGGAATTAGAATTAAATAATTATGTACAAAAAGCAGGAACTTATTAAAAATTACGTCATAAAAACTATAATTACACGTGAATTTTAAGAGAGAAAGGAATTTGTAAAGCAATAAATTTATTAACATGCGTTAGAAGCCTTAAATAGGAGCAATTACGTCATATTTACGTCACATTACAGTTATTACATAAAATGAACACAAAATGATATTGCAAAACGGTTTAAATTTAGAAATTGCGCTAGACATTTATTTGATATTTTAAGAGGATACTTTTCAACTATTTTTGTTAGGAAAGCGCAAATAATATTTCATTTCTAACGCAAGTATTTTCACGTGAATATTAAAAAGAGAAAGAATAGTTTGGTCAAAATTACGTCAGATTAAAAACGATTAATTTAAAATGTCTCATTTAAAAGAACTTTCTTTTCACTTTGTTAAAAAATACCAGGAGACAAAGACTCTGTTTACTTAATTCCTTTTATATTAGCTTATTTTGAAATGTTGTTATACGTGTCTACGTCATCAAGTTATTTTTATTTCGACGTTTTATTTGTATTTTTATTAACATTGTACTAATTTATTTGTTCTTTCGTTATTTAAAATAAAAATTATATCAATTTGTATAATTTGGCGAGTGGTTTGGCGATTTATATAATTTGGCGAAATTGGTCGACTGGATAATCAAGTAGTACCGCAGCGGATTTGGCGTTAAAATTCCCCAATCAAAGAGAAATGAATAGAAATTCGTTTATAGGGAGATCGCCACTGTTTTTTAAATTATAATTCAATCTTTCGAAAGCTTTTTAAAGTCGATCAAATTAGCGTGCATTTAGAGTCTACGGTGTCTGGACGGGGGTTGGCGAGCGTAGCTCGTAGCGGGCCGAGTTCCCTAGTACTATATAGTTTAAGAATAAATGTGAATTGTTTGTTTAAGATAAGTATTAAGAGCGCATCTTTTTATGACGTAAGCTGTGCACAGGCATATTTGGAAGAGTTTATATCGGTTAAAATATTATTTTTAGATGGCAGTATTCGCACACATAGAAGAAGGCACAATAAATGAATTGACATAACTTTTTTTTCCCTATGCGCATTAGTTACATGAAATGCTGCATTATTTAATTTTAAATTATGAAAATAAAATTCTTGAAAACGCCCTGAAAATGAAGACGTATCGGGAGAGTCTGCTTTTAGTCTATGAAAATGCATAAACGCAGTTCCCAAATTTTATGCATGTTTGTTAGCACCAAAATTGATAAATTTAAAAAATCAAAAAACCCGTCTGCTTAGAAAGCGAACTAAGTAATTATTTCTCATCAATGTGAAATTATTTTTTATATTACTTACCTATTTTTTTATTTACTTGTATTGATGACTTTTAAGTTGTGTTTAATTGTTAGTTCCTATCTATAAACACTGTTTTGATGAGATCTATAGATGTCTATGAAGGTTAGAGTTGTAGTAAAGCTAGAGATCCTACCTACACAACTTCACGGTTGTGTAATATTTATAAACGGAGCTTCTGACTGTAAAATAGTCAATGAAACATCGTCTTCATTTTGAAAGACCTATCCACTGATAGGCCACTCAATAGGGTGCGTTAAATTTTCTTTCGTCTGTACCGCCATTTTGTATTTTACGGCCCCCATTTTGAATTTATAAAAACAAAACCTAGCTTATAACCATCGGACGGTTAAGGCGAATCGTTAGAGACCTCATTCATTAAAATCCATCCAGCCGTTGGGATGTTTCGAGGATATAAAGAAAACCACATACCCAAATACACGTCAGACACATAACCCTTCTTGGCACTCGGGTAAAAAGAATTTTTTTGCTTATTTAATCAAGAACTTCGCTAATTAAATAAAGCGAAAATACTGTTACATTTTATTGGTAAAAAATTGTAAGATTTGGCACAATTTCATGAAATAATAAAAAAAAAGAAATGCTTCACGTTGGCAAAAGGATTCTTTCACCGTCATAAGCTGTTTTGAAAATAGTTTGTATATACCACCTAAGTCGAGACATCGTTTAATAACTATAGTAGTTAAGCATATGTACATTAGAATTGACTGAAACACGTCTGTCCAAATAACCGCTTTCATTCCTCCCTGAAAAAAAAAAAAGTGAGATATTATTAAAGTAATACAATAACACACTTTTTAATATGAAAAAAAAATCATTAGTTCATATTATCACTGTATTATTAAATATGTTAATTTAATAATTATGACTTAATGTCCATCGCTAAGCATAATGTGTGAGCATGAGGACTAAAACGTGTTATTTTGTTTTTAAACGAAAACTTTACAATTCTCTCTAGTCACATGATTCTATTTTCCATTCATTTACCTAGGCGACATTTTGTAATCAAACTATTTTATCCATGCGATATTTTATCCGCGCGATAATTTGTACTTGCGAGATTTTGTTCCATTAGCACGGCAGACAATCCAGGGTTGCCGGCTTTTAGCCAGGCCAAAAAAAGCCGGCCGGTTTTTTTTTGGTTTTAACCATTTAAAAAAAGCCGGCTTTTATTTTTAAAAATTTGGTTTACAGTTAATTCGTTTTAAATTTGAATCAATTAATTTTTAATACACTTATAAATATTTTCTACTAAAAAAATTATAAATTTCTATTAAATTTTGTGAAATAAATAAGTTTTTCTAACTGCTAGAAGGCAACTGTAAAGGCATTATGTCTGGGGAAAAAAAAAAAAAACAAAATATATATATATATATATATATATATATTGAAAACGAAAAGAATTACTATAAGTTGGACTCCAAACTTGTGTTTTGAAATTATATATTACATAGCTCCACAAATACTACACATTTTAAAATTTATATTTAATTAAACAATGACAAAATGTATCACGTCAAAATGGAAACATTCTTATGTGTCCATATGGAGAGGCTAAGTTATAAATGTTAAACGAGGAATTTGAAAGGATATAATATTTGAGGCGAGTTTGGTACATAAGTGCATAAAAAATAGAGCATTTAAACAAGAACAGAAAGTAAATTAATAAAAATTCTCTAAATAAAATTTTGAAAAGCTTGTTGCTAAGCGTATTCATAATGTTTTTAATAGTGAGAAATGGTGTTTTTATTATATGACTATGTATAATTTTAAATGTTAGAAATAAAATAAGACTTGTATATTAATAGCTCTTAAAATTAATTAAGTAATGAAGCATGTAAACATTGTCCTCTTTAATTTTATAAAGCAGTAAAAATGAAAAAAAATGGGGGGGAAGGGGAGCTTAAAGGTCAGTGTAAACCAGATAAAGCAGTTGGTATGGCCCTTTTAAAATTTAGCTGACATATTTGCAATTCTGAATCTGACTACAAATCACTAGCAAAACTATCTAAGTTTTATTCCAATATTAATGTCTTCATGATTGAGAAATTGGTTACTTATTAAACTCTAAATCAATTAAATGTCATTAAAAACATTTTAAAAGGTGTAGTTTATAATTACAATGCTTTATTGTATAAAAGCCAATTATGGCCAGAAAAGGCCAATTTTGGCCAAAAAAAGCCGGTTAAAACCAATGAAAGCCACCGGCGTGGCTTTTTTAAATTTTAGCCGGCTTTTTTGCAACCCTGAGACAATCTCATCTTAAAACGTTATATAGCTTTTGATTTGATGATCGTATTTACTTGTGGTTTGTGCCATTTTACTCTGAAACTCTAGAGTATTCTTTAAAGTATACTACAGCCCCCCCCCCTCCCCCCGCACACACACACACACCGCTTTTTTAATTATGATAGTTTAACTGGTTTAAACACGTTCTTCGATTACATGTCTGTTTGTGTTTTACTTATATTATTTTATGCTTTTTATTTATGTTTTCACGTAGTTTTAATTTCGTTCTGAAATACTGAACTATTTAAATTGTTTTAAGTGCTTACGTGTTAATCTTTCGTAATCAGGTTGCATGTGACAGAGATAGGTAAAAAAAAAAAAAAAAAAATCGCATGCTTGAAAATAATTTTTAAAGCCATAAAAAATCCGTAAACTGAGACACAACTGTCAAACAAATTACATTTGGAAGAGCATTTTTCTCCATGTTCGACATTGTAATACTTAAATTTGAGTGATGTTTAGAAGTTAAAGTAACTGCAGTAAAAGCGAAATTTATGGGTCAGTTGTGTGAATATTTTAGCAAAATTTTTTAAAAGAAAAAATTGAATATTAATACTTGGAAATTATTCCAGAGAGAAACATTCGCCTTGCATACATATACAATATTTCAAATGAAAATCAAATTTCAAAGTAACTGCATAAGAGGCGCAAACGCCAGCATACTGAAAAAGATTCCATGCCGGGACTCAAACCCGGGCCATCAGTATAGCGCACTGACGTTCTACCGACTAAACCACATGGAGCGATACCCAGCCTGGAAAATTTCTCACTATTATATGTTGGCAAGGCTACAAGCGCAGCACAAGATGGAATATTTATCGTCAGCCACCGACCTGGGGCGAACACGAAACTTAATTAAATCCAGCATCGATATAAACTATATTAATACATGGAAATTATTCCAGAGAGAAACATTCGCCTTGCATGCAACATTTCAAATGAAAATTAAATTTCAAAGTAACTGCTTAAGAGGCGCAAAGGCCAACATAGTGAAAAAGATTCCATGCCGGGACTCGAACCGGGGCCATCAGTATTGCGCACTGACGTTCTACCGACTAAACCACATGGAACGATACCCAGTCTGGAAAATTTCTGGATTTAATTAAGTTTCGTGTTCGCCCCAGGTCGGTGGCTGACGATAAATATTCCATCTTGTGTTGCGTTTGTAGTCTTGCCAACATATAATAGTGAGAAATTTGCCAGGCTGGGTATCGTTCCATGTGGTATAGTCGGTAGAACGTCAGTGCGCTCTACTGATGGCCCGGATTCGAGTCCCGGCATGGAATCTTTTTCACTATGTTGGCCCTTTGCGCCTCTTAAACAATTACTTCGAAATTTGATTTTCATTTGAAAAAAAATTGAATCTTTTAATTTTTGCGAAAATATTTCTGTGAACAAGGATCTTGAAAATGCACAATGAAACATATGTTGATCTAAATAAAGGTATTATGCCTTTTTAAGTGTATTTTTTAATCACTATTAGCAATTTTTAACTTAAACTTAAATATGCAAATTTCTCAAAAACTGGACCACCTTAGAGAAAAGTGGAAAGCATATTCGGAATCAATCTGATCTAGAATGAACTACAGTAGACTCTCGATTTTACGAACCTCTATTTTACGAATTATTCGTTTTTACGAACTGATGTACTGGTCCCAACCAGCATCCCATTGAACTAATGTTACTACCATTTACGAACTTTCGATTTTACGAACACATTTTATGAGTCCCATCGAGTTCGTAAAATCGAGCGTCTACTGTAGTTTCAGTTCTGTTACAGAACCATCGTTGTCCAGTGTTACCAGGTTCTTCAGGGGTCTCAGGATTCTTAAAATTAAAAAAAAAAAAAAAAAAAAAAAAAAAAGAAGAAAAAAAAAAAGCTTTCAATATTTAATATCTTAAAATGTATATGATTTTAAAACACTATTTCTATTGGGATGAAAGATATATGAGTATGTTATTTCATTTCATGTATTTAAAAAATTGCAAAGTGAGGAATTAGCCTTTATAGGGGTCTTCAAAGTGTCACGAACTGTTGACGAGCAGAAAATTCGTATAACAGCAGCTTTCGCGCAGGATTACGAAATAAATTTTGCAACTGGAATGAAAATTTTGGCGCCTACTTATACTTCATATTATAATAATTACTCTGCACCTAAATATATTTGTATTTAAAGCATTTTTATATTTTTAATACAAAGTTGTATTTAGCTAATACAAAATTTTGAAATTTTCAACAATTAATCGCCTAAAATATACATATATATATTTAACAATAAAAAGGAAATTTTAGGTTCAGTTTATATCGACTAACATGAAACATTACATTTTGAAAATTTCATGAAAAAATATTCAGAAGTTTTTGAGATATCCTGCGCGTTATGCTCAAAAATGTCATTTGGAGAAAAATGACGTCAAAGTTTCGGAAACGCCGCTTCATCTATTGAGCGGGTATAATTCTAAAAGCCATAACTTCTGTTCTAATGGGAATTTCAAGGAAAAAATTATATCAAAATGTTCAGAAAATATTGGAGTTTAACATCTAAAAAAATTCAAATTTCGGAAACTTTGAAGCTTTAAGGGTCCTGAGACCCCTTAAACTTAAATATGCAAATTTTTTAAAAAACTGGACCAGTTAGAGAAAAGCGGAAAGCATATTCGGAATCAAGCTGATCTAGAATCAACTAAGTTCTCTTGTGTTACAGAACCATCGTTGTCCAGTGTTACCAGACTCTTAAATCATCCCCGCTGAAGAAGAAACCACTGTAAAAGATAAAAAACATTTTACATAAAAAATAGTTTTTTTTAAACCATTTTGGAAAGTGGTTATTGTCCTATGTCAGGGTAGAAAATCAAAAATATATCTGAAGCGTTTTATTGGTTGAATCCGCATTTTATTCGTTTTCTGATTGGTCTATACAGTAATCTGTATTTTCCCTTTACTTTCAACAGAGATGGATACTTCTGTTGCCACTATGACAAAAAAGTAATAAAAACTACAAAAAAAAAAAATAATAACTCAGAAACAAATTGAGATACGGCTTTCAAACAAATTGCATTTAAAAGTACATTTTTTTCTCTATACGACGGTGTAAAAAGTAATAGTGTGGAATGTTTAGAAGTTTAAGAATGAAATTACATTTAAAATGGGTCCAGGAATATTAATGTTTAGTCCATGGCGTACGTAATGAATGACCAGCTCCGTAGAAGTTAAAAAATTTACAGTACCGAAAAATGTAATCCATGGCGTACGTAATGTATGATCAACACCGTGCGATTTTTTATGTCTTAAATTTTAGTTTTTGAAAAAATCATTTTCCAAATGGTCGTTGTAATTTGTTAAATTGCATTTTTTTTTTTTTTTTTTTTTTTTTTTTTTTGGTTATTATAACCTCGTTTTTCTTTAAGTTATTCGCGATTCTCCAGTTTCGTTTGGTATTATGGCAGAATGCTCCCGTTATTATTTGAAACTCTCCTGCAGGTTTCATCGAATCGTATACTTACCTGAATATGGATTTCTTTTAAACTCTTTTCTTAGGAATAATATATGATACTAAGTGAAACTAAGAATTTTTTAGATAAGATTTCTGGAGGCAAAAACAATAGGTTTGCATTCCTATACCGGAAGCATAAGTTCCTATTAAAAATTCTATCTTCTCATATTCCACCATTTGACTTTTCATTTCAAGGTTTTTGGAGTATGGGAAAAAGGTGAGGTTATGCATCGTTTTGAACACCTTTTTCTTTTTTCCCCCGCGTAAGTACAAAACGCCGATGTTATGGATTTTATTTTTTAATCGACTAAAACAAAAAGCAGGTTACATAGTGGGTCGTATTTATTTATCTTTCTGTACGCGTTCATTCATCGCTTTGAAATGGATGTAACAATTTTGACCGATATTTTATCATCGTCTTGTATTCAGAACAGCTGAGATTTATGGAATTTACAGAAGTGATATCGGATTTTCTATTTCTGCTCCGCTACTGAAATAGATTTAAAATTTTGTACGTGTCACTCGTCGTAATTTTAAATTCAATTTGAATAATTTTTATTATATTATATTTGATTTTTGATTTTGGATAATTTTTACTACGTTATCTGGCTTAAAAATAAATAAATAAAATAAAATAAAGAATTGTGTGAAAAAAAAAAATGACGAGATTGCCTTCAAATTTAATCATGACAAGTCATTGTTGAGTAATTGAAAAAAAAGATGTACACAATTTATTAGTTGTACCATCATACTATATGTAAGACATCTTGTAAAATGGATACCAATAAAGTTTTGGTAAGTTTTTGAATTTTATATTTATATCTGTTGTTTCATTAGTTTGTAAAACATTTATTTATTTTTTTTTAAGCCTTGGTAAAATATGGCTTAAAACATTATCTTTGACTGTTAGATCCCGTGTTCGTATTTAATCCTTTTAATTAAAAAACTTTTTATTTTTGTTATTTTTAAAAACTTGGTTGATGTTCACGGAAAAGGATTGTGTTAATTTTTTTGTAATACATTTTATATTGACTAGGGGCCTTGCCCCCTATGAACTCTCTAACCCGAGTTCAGACACCCGGAATCTCTAAAAACGCGCTAATTTCATCGGCTTGAAAAAGATTACGGAAGATTGAATTTTAATTAAAAAGACCAGTGGCGATCTCCCTATAAACCGGTTTCCATTCATTTCTCTTTTACTGGGGGATTTTAAGGCCGAATCAGCAGCTGTTAAGACGTCTAATGGCTGTTTTCGTTTTGATTAAATAAGATCAGTTAAACAATTGAAAATAAGCTAATATAAAATGGAATAAGCAAATAGAGACTTCGCCCCCGATATTTTTTAACAACGTTATGAGAAAATTGTTTTAAATAAAATATTCTTAATGTATCGTTTTAAATCTGACGCAATTTTCACCAAAGTTTTCTTTCTCTTTTTAAAATTCACGTGAAAACACTTTTATTGTTAGAAAGGAAATACTATTATTTGCGCTGTCAGAATTGGCAACAATAGTTAAAAAAGATCATCCCGAAATATAAAATAAATGTCTCGTACAAATATATTTTTGATAAACTGTTTGGCAATATTATTATTTGGCCATTGTAAATAGGACGTAATTTCCCCCATTTATTATTTTAACGAATATTAATGAATTTATTACTTTGGAGTTTTTTTTTTTTTCTTTTTTAATATTTACGTATAAACACAATTTTAATGACGTAATTGTCGGTATTTTCCTGCTTTTAACACTTAATCGTAGTTTTTTTCCTGTTTTTAGCAGTCAGTGTAAATATATATTTTTATTTAAAGGAAATATTATTCTTTGCATTGTTTTTACAATTGGCAACAATTTAAAATAATCTTTTCTAAAATATGAAAAAAATATCTCCTGAAATGCTGAAAATTTGAATACCCCCCCCACCCCCTCAAATTTTGGTCAAATAAAAAAAATAAATGCAGTCTGCACACCGTGAACATATAATGTATATCTTTACGAAAAAGTATTATTATGTACCGTTTTTGCGCCTATAAAACTTTTTTAATGGAACGATTTTGACCAACATTAACATTAAATAGCTCTTAAAATAATTATTCGATTTAAAAGCTGTCTACTTCAGCGTGTTTATCAAACATTTCTCTACAGTACTATCAATTTTCATATTTTTGCATCCAGTAGTTTTCTTAATATTAGCGAAGAAAGACTCTGGTCACAAAAAAACTCATTAACGGCGGCGGTGACAGCGTTAGTTACTTTTTTTAGAATAGAGAGATGCATTTGTGAAGCATTATAATGTATTTGGGTAAAACAGTGATATTTATGTCACTTTATATCATTGAACACGAAAACAATGGTCTTCACAATTACGAGGGAAATTTAGAAATCATATAAATGACAATTCATTTACGGCACTGGGGACAGCGTTATTACTTTTTTTATTAGAATAGAGATATACGTTTAAAAATTATTTTGCATTGTTGGAAATCTGAACAAAAAAATTCTTATTTTAGTTTATTGCAGGTTTATATTCTCTATTTTCTTTAGAACCCGGCCCACAGTTTTCGTCGGGTCGGCGCTATAGTTTTTCATTGCTGGGCGAGTTCACTTCTATTTTGCTGCGGGTCATGTTGACTTTCATTTTTTCGGGTGGAGTTTTGAATGTTGTGTGTCTGCTTCGGGTTGACTCGATTTTTCAAGAGAATGTACAAAATATTTTTTTTTTTCAGGTAAAAAAATCTCAATACAATATAACTTCAATGGCGGAACCACTATTTAGCGAACATTTTGCAATTCCTAATTGTACGTTTTTACCCCTGAATAGTGGACACCTCTGAATCTGCACATACGTAATGTGTGTGTCTGCGGGCATAAACGATATCAGAAATACGATACATGTGTTTTTGCTTGTATCCAAAAACGAAATGATGGTAATATATTTCATATTCTGAGGGAAGAAAAGAGGATTCTTCATTGCACCATAATGAAAGAATAATCAATAATCACATTCCTTATATGTATTTTATTTCTTATGCAGTAAATTGAATCTATACTTATTCAGATTCAAAAATACACTTATTTTCATCTAAAACATAGTTCTGCCTTTTTCTTTTTTTCTTTCTTTTCTTTTTGTTTTTAATACCAACAACGTGAATTGCAAAAACTTAAATCTGACCAGCAACATATAATCTAGAGTGAACCCGACGCACAGAAAAAAAATTAGTCACCCCGACCCGAAAAACGAAAATTAGAGACAACCCGACCCGATGCCGGGCTCTATTCAACGGTCTTAAGACTCTTAAGTGTCCGCTATTCAGTATTTTTATATTTAACCCCTTAATTCTCGCTCCCGTGATATTCACGGGCTGTGTCTCAGATTGTTTTATAAATTTGTGTAATTGGCTTTATTCTGGTATCATTTTACTTGTCATTAAATAAGGTGAATATTTCTTTTTCAAAAAAGTTGTGTCAATAATCAGTTTGAATTTTTAAACCGTAATTTAATGCGACCGTTAA
This sequence comes from Maratus speciosus, assembly GCA_963932465.1. NCBI lineage: Eukaryota > Metazoa > Arthropoda > Arachnida > Araneae > Salticidae > Maratus > Maratus speciosus. Next base: position 575,571,157 of record OZ010792.1, read on the forward strand.
GGGGTTAAATGTTAAAGAATATAGATTTGTCTGTTTTTCTATATAACTTAAAATTGTTAACTAGTTAAAATTGGTATTAAAAATATAATTGTAGATTGCTTTTCGTAATTGCATTAAACCAATAGTTAATTTCCTTTTATTTCAAGCTCGTGGTAATATTTTGTGTTCACTTTGAAGCATTTTGTGTTCGGGTTGAAATATACCAGATTCTGGTCGGGTTGCGCATCAAGGAAAATTATTTTCTCAGGTTGGGTTCGAAGAATTTTTTCCCCTCTGTTACGTTTTGCCGACGCCTAATTTTTTTTATGTGCCAGCGTCATCCCATAGAAATTTTTAGCAGTGGGATATTTTTTAGTTAATCAGTCATATTCGCTGAATGCGAATTAATTTATTGCGAAAGAATTGTTTATATCTCCCACGAATTTTCTCTACGTGAAAGGACTACAAGTTTTCCGCTTCATCATGTTGCATACGCTTCAATAGAAGGTGTACTTTTATTGCCACCTACTACTAGAGTAGAAACCGGACTGCGTAATTTGTGTCGTAATGTTCTCTTGGTTGCTTTCGTATTTAAGTAATCGAATTTCACATGATTTAATGTTAAGGGAATTAATTCTCCGCTCACTTGAAAATGCCCACTCCGTAATGTTAAACCAATGGGGAGTTGTTTTTGAATTTCTCGTTTAAATTTTTATATAAACAATTTTTTTGCATAGGATAGCTGAGCGCAATATTTAATATGACTCTTTTTTACTTTTCGATTTTGGTTGCAGATTTTTTTTAAAAAGGTACTTTCAGTTTCCAAACCGCTTTCGAAACTGAAACTACCTTTCTTTAAAAAAAATCTGCAACCAAAATCGAAAAAGTAAAAAAGAGTCATATTAAAGATTGAGCTCAGCTGTCCTATGGGGGGGGGGGGGGAATCGTTTAAAAAAATTAAAATTTAAACGAGAAATTTAAAAACAACCTCCACATTGGTTTAGCATTACGGAGCGGATGTTTTCAAGTGAGTGAAGAATCCCCTTAAGGGGACGTCATTATTTCTGATTGTCGTTTTAGCGGTATATGTGCACAAGGGCTCCGTTATTGTGATCGCCATATTTTTAGGATATTGCATTTTCGTTTATTTTGCCAGGAAGGCTCCATGGTAAGGCTTCTGTCCCTGCCGGCGAAGACACTCACGAGCTAATACTAAACCTATGGGGAGGAATTTATCTAATATTTCATTTGCATTTCGACATTTTAAATATATATATATATGTATATATATATATATATATATATATATATATATATATATATATATATATATATATATTACATTGTATAGCTGAGGTCCGTCTCTACAATCGCACCTTTTTTGCTTTTTCGATTTTGGCCGCAGAACTTTTTTTTTAATAAAGTTACTCGCTTTCAAAACTGGCTCTGAAAATGAAAGTGTCATTCTAAAAAATATCTGCAATCAAAATCGAAAAAGTAAAAAAGGGGCGATGGAAGCTATCCAATGCAAAAAAAAAAAATGTCGAAATGCAAACGAGATATTAGATAAATCCCTCCCCATAGGATTAGCATTAGCTCGTGAGTGCCTTCGCCGACAGGGACAGGAGCCTTAACATGGTTTGTAATGAAAATCGCTCGTTATTAAACAAAAGAATCTATCTTGACAAAGCAATTATAAAACAGATTACAGTAATACATTTAACCCCTTGAAGGGCGGTGGGATATATTTTATCTCACCTACGATTAATGAAGATTTGCACCAGAAAAATTTTATTGAATTTTACTTTTTTAACTTTCGTAGAAAAAAGTTGTAAAATTGCTTTTCCTTATTTTGCAATAAATCTTTTTACAGATTCCGGTGTGAATTCGACATTACAGAAACACAATTACTTGCCCCTGGGGTTAAACAAACAAAACAAATTTTAATAACAGTGAAGAATTCCGGTTTGCGCACTGTTGCCCTTAGTGTTTGGCAACCAAGAACTGTTGCACTGTGCAGGTCCCGCTTGCGCTTTCCTATAGTTATTGATGAGATATAAGGAGATTATTTTACTAGCATTTACTTTGAAGCAATTACTTTGAAATTTGATTTTCATTTGAAATATTGTCTACAAGGCGAATGTTTCTCTCTGGAATAATTTCCATATTAATATAGTTTGCATCAATGCTGGATTTAATTAAGTTTCGTGTTTGCCCCATGTCGGTAACTCACGATAAATATTCCATCTTATGCTGCGTTTGTAGCCTTGCCAACATATAAGGGTGAGAAATTTGCCAGGCTGGATATCGTTCCATGTGGTTTAGTCTGTAGAACGTCAGTGCGCTATACTGATGGCCCGGGTTCGAGTCCCGGCATGGAATCTTTTTCACTAGGTTGGCCTTTGTGCCTCTTAAGCAATTACTTTGAAATTTGATTTTCATTTGAAATATTGTATGCAAGGCGAATGTTTCTCTCTGGGATAATTTCCATTTATTAATATAGTTTGGATCGATGCTGGATTTAATTAAGTTTCGTGTTTGCCCCATGTCGGTGGCTGTGGCTCACGATAAATATTCCATCTTGTGCTGCGTTTGTAGCCTTGCCAACATATAATAAAGTGAAATTTTCCAGGCTGGGTATCGTTCCATGTGGTTCAGTCGATAGAACGTCAGTGCGCTATACTGATGGCCCGGGTTTGAGTCCCGGCATGGAATCTTTTTCACTATGTTGGCCTTTGCGCCTCTTAAGCAATTACTTTGAAATTTGACTTTCATTTGAAATAAGGTAAATGTATGTAAAAAACATATTTTCTTTATATATGTAAAAGTGATTGATCAGATTTTACTTTTAAATTATTAAATATGTGTCATAAGTTCAGTTTCGAGATTGACAATTTTTGTGAAAGGCCTATTTTTATGACAAAGAATTTTGTGAAGGGTCCTGTTTTAAGGTGAGAAGTTTTATGAAGGGTCCTGTTTTGAGATGAAGAATTTTGTAAAGGGTCCTGTTTTAAAATGAAAAATTTTGTGAAGGGTCCTTTAAAGGACCCAATTTCTTCCTAAACACATCCTTGGGTTCTAACAATTTATTTCCAAGTTTAACGCTACAGTTGTTAGCATAATAAGTTAATTTAAATAGGAAGCTTAGGAGGGGATAACCGAGGATGACTTGGCAAAGTTCTATTCGAGAGAGAATGAATATATATAAATTAAATGATGAGATTATTCTGGACAGAGAGAGAGGGAAAGGATCTCCCAGGACTATTTTTATGGGTTGAGGAAACCCACTGTTTAGTGTAAACTCCAGAAGAAGAAGAATTGTGACTTTTAACAGATTTCTGTCAGTGGTTGGGTAACACTAACAAATTTGCTCTATTAAGCGGATTTATAGGGACATGAAAATCACGAAATGTTGTCATGAGAGAGTATTTAGTATTAATACGTATTTGTATAGAAGAAGAGATTTTTAAAAGAGAAAATTAATCTTGAAACAATTTTATATTGTTATTAACAATTTTCTACTGCGTATTTTCGGTATAGATTTCAAATTGTCGGGTTTGGGCGAGGTCGGGCTTCGAAAAAAAGGCAGGACTATCTGTAATAGATTTACTGTTAGGAATGCAAAATAGCCTAGCGCTGTTACGCTTTTTCTTTACCACTAAAATTTAATACTAAATTTTCAAATATTTAATTGGCGAACCCTGCGATTCATTAAGTCAAAAATTTCTTTTAAATTTTAGTGGAAAGAAAAAAAACGTAAAAGTTGGCAGCTATGAAATCAGTAATTCTTAGGCACTTTCCAACATAGTTGAAATGGGCTCCTTTTCATTGTCATATCTTCTAAGCAGAGCCAAGCGTGAGTGGTGCGGGCGGTGCCCCCGCACCAGGCGCCGTCAAATAGGGTAGGTGGAGGCCAGATTTTAGAGGCACAATCAGTTATCATTATTGAAGCACTGCGATGTGTTACAAGTTGCTTTGCACATGGCATCAAATGTAGTTTCAGTAGTACTTTTCCATTATAGGGTCCTAGGCTTTTTTTCCCCCTTGAACTTGGCATAATTCGTGCTTGTTTATATGTGAGTTTATGCATATTATAAACATTTTATTTACATATATATTATTATTGTTTTTTTATATACAGTTTACTTCTGTTTGCACGCAAAAATAGATAAATGGATTCTTTATATTAACTAAATTGTATAAATATTGAAATAAATTTATTATGTACGAGGGTAGTATGATAAGTACCTGGCATCGGCCAGAGATGGTGCTACTAGAATTTAAAAAAGGATTTATTTAGCAAAAGTGATCTTTCACATTAAATCTGGCCATTTGCCAAGTCACTAAGTTGTTTAGTTTGTGAGTGGAAGACATTTGAATAAAACAACTTTGGTAATATTTCAAAAATGAAAAAAATTGAATATTGAGCAGTGATAAAAAACCTGTTTTTGAAAAAGAAAACAATTGATGAGATTAAAGCGGAATTTAGAAAAGTTTATGGGGACTCTGCACCTTCGTTACCAACCATAAAATATTGGACAGCTGAATTCAAACGCGCCGTACAAGCATTTTTGATGAAGAACGTCCAAGTCACCCAACTGAAATTACGACATCAGAAACGATTGAAAATATCCATGATATTGTGATAAACGATCAGAGAGTGAAAGTGCACGAGATTGCTGAGACTGTGGGCATCTCAATTGAACGGGTGTAAAAATTTTTAACAACAAATTTGGATATGAAAAAGCTTTCCGCAAAATGGGTGCAGCAATTGCTCACTATTGACATTAAACACATTCGTACGCCAATTTCAAAATAATGTTTGGCGAAGTTAATGTGAAATCCAAATGATTTTTGGCATCGATTCATAACTGTTATAGAGGTCTGCACGGGCCGGAATTTCCAGGCCCGGGCCCGGCCCGGCCCGAAGGAAAGCTATTTTGGCCCGGCCCGGCCCGGTGTAAAAATTGAAAGTTCGGCCCGAGCCCGGCCCGTTTACATTTTTACCGTTCTCGGCCCGGCCCGGCCCGGCCCGTACAAAAATCAGTGAAAACAGGCCCGGCCCGGCCCGACTCAATTTCAACAAAAAATTCCTTTTTTTTTCGATATACAATTAAGATTCTTTTAATGAATAATTCATGCATATTTAAGGGAACATTTTAGAGTATATTTTAAATTACTATGTGTTCGCAAAATAGAAAACACACAATAGTAAACATTAACGATTACTTACAGTGTTTTAGTCAACGTCTCTACAGACGTTTCAAAATTTAAATAAGGGTCCATTAAAAGATTATTGTAGTTTAGAATAAAGTGTTAAAAAACATGATAACTTTTGAAGCTTGTAATAAAAAGTAGATTTGTGAAAATATTTCTACCATTTTTAAGCCTTTTCTCAAATCCAAAGGAGCTACATTTTGATACACTTATGAATTCATTTCTTTTCGGAAACGCATGAGATTGGCAGGTATTCTTATTCAGAAACCATGTAAATGCCGTTTTTTTCTTAGATAAAAGTAATATATCTTTCAGAAAATACTGCCAAAGTTAGCGTTTTGAATCGAATTTCCGGAAGCGATATCACAGGAAAGGAGAAAAACGTACAGCCACGTGACAAGAGTATCTGTTATCTCTGTACGTAATTTAGGAAAAATGGAAACGCTATTCGATTCCAAATGCCTTCAATACTTAGACCTGTCAATTTTATGCCTTTATAGTTAAAAATGAGTCAGAAAATGTGTCTGAAAGTTTCGCATTGTTGAGCAGTAAATATGAGAACCACCTTAAGGTACATTTCTAAAGATACTGTTAACAGAAGTTCATTATTGCTATTAATACTTTTACAAAACATAATGCCTGTCCTACACATCCTGAGAACGATTAAGACCAGTTCCGTCCCGGCACAAGTCTGCCGATAAAATTAAACCCGGGATCAGGCATCATGTAACTGTACGTTGCCGATCTCTACGATGGACATGTTACATTTCTGTATTGTTGTTGTTAAACTCGCATCGGCTCGTAACGCACATTTATACTTCTCGAAAAAGTCATATTCATTGGAAATGGCCTCGTATTTTATCTGCTTCTCTCAAGTTCTTATATCGGGCCGATAGGCCCGATTAATTTTTTTTATCGGCCCGGCCCGGCCCTGCAGGCCCGTTCAATTTTTTTGCCGGTCCGGCCCGGCCCGGCCCGTTGTTAAAATTGCCCTAATTCTGCCGGCCCGGCCCGGCCCGTTTGAAAATTCTCCTCCATTCCGCCGGCCCGGCCCGGCCCGCGGGCCGGGCCGGGTACGGGCCTCGGGCCAAGCCCGGGCCCGTGCAGACCTCTAAACTGTTAACGAAACATGTATTTATCACTGTACACCAGAAACTAAAGAACAGTCCAAACAGTGGGTTTTTCGTGGCCAACTTGCGCCAAAATAATGCTAAAGCGACTTTATCTGCAAACAAAGTCATGGCTACAGTAATTTGGGATTCATGCGGCATATTTCTCGTCGATTACCTTGAAAAAGGTAAAACGATTAATGGAGAGTATTATTCCAACTTATTGGATAGTTTCAACCATGTTGTGAAAGAAAAACATCCGCATTTGGCGAAGAAAAAAAATTCTCTCTCATCAAGACAATGCGTGCGTACACACCTGTGTCCTCGCCATGGCAAAATTCTATGAATTAGGATACAAACTGCTTCTGCATCCACCATATTCGCCAGATTTAGCCCCTGCGAATATTTTCAAATCCAAATATGAAAAAACGGTTCGATGGAAAAAAAATTGGCTCTAACGATGAGGTTATTGCTGAAAAAAATCCCTGCCGGCTCGGGCCTACAGCCGGAGGTAGATTTCGAAGTTAAGTACTAAATTCACCAACAAAACTTAAATCAGGATTAGAGATAAACCCAGTTCCTTCACTAAGAATGAGCTGTTGGGAGCTAAACATTTTGGGAAAATTCTAATATACACGAATACACACACGCATGTATATTGAATAGGTTTAAAAATGCCTAAAACAAATTCAGTAAACCTCAAAGTGTTAAAATAGGTTAATATTTCCATAGTCGGGTTTTTATCATGTTTTAATACGTTTCTTCAAACTCACATGACGTTACATATTCACCTGCTGAGGCCCATTATATTTCCAATATGACGCAATATATATATATATATTTAATTCGTCAAACTATTTATTTCATTTTGAGTTTTCATGCTGAAATCTTGCTCTAGAAAACTTATGACGTAATATTCAATTTGTTTTCAATTCGTCAAACTGTTTATTTAATTTATTTTTTCACGTGAAAATATTTCAATAGAAAAGCAGTTGTGGTGAGAATTTTATTTTTTTTTGTTAAATTGTTGGCAACTGCTATAACGAAAAATATTTATTTTTTCCTGTCATTGTTGTGTAAGAGTTGGTTTTATCAGAATCTTGTTAAAACGGTATTCAAAATTTTTAACCCTCTCCATGTCCATTCCCTTGGGCCGATTTTGCTCATTTTCAATCCCCGCCGAGATAATAGCCATCTCAAAGTTGTTGGCGAGTTTGAAAACGATCCGTGCATAATTACGACTTTTATCGTGCGGACAAAATTTAGTACATACCTACATACACACACACACACACACACACACACATATATATATATATATATATATATATATATATATATATATATATATATATATATATATAAACTTTTTAGGTGGGAGTGGTTTTGGGTTCCTGGGGTCCTATAATGAAAAGTTATGAAGGAATTTTTCAAAAGTCGTACCATGGTAACGACTGCAATAGGTAATATTTCTTACGAAATCTACCTAAAAGCGCCTATTTTGAAGGGTGGGAGAAATCGTATTTTTTTAGAGGGAATAGAAAAAATAGAAAAACGTTGGGCTAAGTGAATCTAACTAAAAGGAGATTATATCTCTATTCTAAAAAAAAGTAACTACCGCTGTCACCGCCGCCGCCGCCGGTTTTGAATTTTTTGTGACCGGTAGTCTTTCTTCGTTAATATTAAGAAAAATAATGCATACAAAAATATGAAAATCGGTAGTATTATACAGAAATGTTTGATAAACACGCTGATGCAAACAGTTTTCAAATCGAAGAATTATTTTAAGAGATATTTAATGCTGAAGTTGGACAAAATCGTTCCACTAAAAAAGTTTTATAGGAGCAAAAACTATACATCGGAATTTAATGATTTTTAGATCATTTTATACGTTATAATTTCCCGGTGTGCAGAATTCATTTATTTTTTTAATTTGACTCATTTTTCGAGGTTTCATTTCTATTTTAAATTCAAATTTTCAGCATTTCGAGAGATATTTTTTACTTATTTTAGAAAATTGTACTAATTTAACCTGTTGCCAACTGTATAAACAACGGAAACAATAATGTTTGCTTCAAATTAAAAATGTATTTACACGTGACTATCATAAACAGAAAAAATCATTTGGAATTAGAAATAAATAAATATGTACAAAAAGCAGGAACTTATTAAAAATTACGTCATAAAAAGTATACACGTGAATTTTAAAAGAGAAAGGATATTGTAAAATAATAAATTCATTAACATGCGTTAGAAGTCTTAAATAGGAGAAATTACGTCATATTTACGTCACATTACAGTTATTACATAAAATAAACACAAAATAATAATGCAAAACAGTTTAAATTTAGAAATTGCGCTAGACATTTATTTGATATTTTGAGAGGATCTTTTCAACTATTTTTGTTAGGAAAGCGTAAATAATATTTCATTTCTAACAAAAGTATTTTCACGTGAATATTTAAAAGAGAAAGAATAGCTTGGTCAAAATTACGTCAGATTAAAAACGATTAATTTAAAATGTCTCATTTAAAAGAATTTTCTTTTCGCTTTGTTAAAAAATACCAGGAGACAAAGACTCTGTTTACTTAATTCCTTTTATATTAGCTTATTTTGAAATGTTGTTACACGTGTCTATGTCATCAAGTTATTTTTATTTCGACGTTTTATTTGTATTTTTATTAACATTGTACTAATTTATTTGTTCTTTCGTTATTTAAAATAAAAATTATGTCAATTTGTATAATTTGGCGAGTGGTTTGGCGATTTATATAATTTGGCGAAATTGGTCGACTGGATAATCAAGTAGTACCGCAGCGGATTTGGCGTTAAAATTCCCCAATCAAAGAGAAATGAATAGAAATTCGTTTATAGGGAGATCGCCACTGTTTTTTAAATTATAATTCAATCTTTCGAAATCTTTTTAAAGCCGATCAAATTAGCGTGCATTTAGAGTCTGCGGTGTCTGGACGGGGGTTGGCGAGCGTAGCTCGTAGGGGGCCGAGCCCCCTAGTGTTAAAAAATAAAATACATTTTTGACATATAAAAATGTGTTTTTCTTGTCAAGGCCAGGTACTTATCATACAGCCCTCGTATATGAAGCCGCGATTAGGTTGCCAAAAAATATATTGCCAAATTTCCTTCTCCCGCCAAGGCCGTTTTCACTATCTCGCCAAAGCTTCTATACTAGAAACGTATACCCTTTTTTGTGGTGCTGCTTCTAAGGTGTCTTTTCTTTTTCTTTATTCCCATACAAATGCACCACACCGGGATTGACTCTCATCCATTTAAAATAAATAATGTAAATGAGTACGCTCTGGTTTTCAATTAGTAGGCAGGTTTTCTAAAATGACTTTCGTAAGAATTTAAGGTACTTTTCCGGTATTCGGACACCATTGTCGCCAAGCGTAATAGTTGTCGAAAAATGAAAACCACATGAATTGAAATATTTGAAAAAAAAAAAAAAAAAAAAAAAAAAAAACGTCGATAGTAAAGTAAGTATTTTAAAAATATAACATTTGAAAATTACAGATTTTTACGAACTATTTTATTAAATCACAAATATATGCTTCATATATAATCATTACATATCCATATATCACACATATAGATACCGGGTGTCCTAAAAAGGACTGACTGATTTTAAAATTCAATAATTTGCAAACGGTGACAGATATTTAAAAAAATCTTGCAGGAGGGTTATGCATAAGGTCAAAAGTTCTTTTTGCAGTGATTTTCTATTTTAGTTCGAATTATAAACAATAGATGGCGCTGTAAACAATAAGCGCTAAATACAGGCTCGATTTTTTGGCCGATCTCTTCTTCCATGCGGAAAAAGGAGATTAAAATGTATTGAGTGGGTCCCGAAGGACCAAAAATCGAACCTGAATTTAGCGTATATTGATCGCAGCGCCATCTATTGTTTGTAATTCGAACTAAAATCGAAACTCACTGTAAAAAAAACTGTTGAGCTCATGCATAACCCTCCTGCAAGAATTTTTTAAATATCTGTCACCGTTTGCAAGTTATTGAATTTTAAAATCAGTCAGTCCTTTTTAGGACACCCGGTATATTCATATATAATCACAAATATATAATTCACGTGATTCGTGTTTCATAAATAGCAAATCTCAATGTTACGCATGGTTTACAATAAAAATCCTTTTCACGATCAGGATTGAAATAATTGGCGCATTAGCATACATTTTGGCATGGTGTCCGTATAACGGAAAAGTACCGAATTTCATTTTCTGCGTCTGATGGCGTGTTGTATGATCAATTAATATTCTCCGTGGTGTAATTTTTCATTTTATCTATTTATTTTTTGGCAGAAACGTTTCACGTTCTCTATTTAATACATATTTATGCTTTGTTTATTATTTAAAAAAAAAAATCAGAAATAAAACGTAACAAAATTTTATCGGTTAAACTGAAATAATAAAATTAATTTTGATTTATGATATAAGTTTTTATGCGATATTCTTACAAAATTAAGTCAAAGAAAATTTTTATAAAAAATGAACGGTTTTGATCATAAAAATTATGCTTCTGCTTTAAAATGCTACCTTCCAGATGATGTTAAGCTGCAAAAGGAAGCTCTGGTAATATTTTGTACAGCCATTAATGACCTTAATACAAATTTTGTCAATGCTATCGTCAGAAATGCTGACAAAATGCCTGAAATCAACACGAAAACGGTGCAAGAATCGATAAAGCCACTTCTTCCAGACCGTTTAAGAAAATTAGCATTTGCCAATGCCAGTAGAAATATTGTCTTGTATCACTCAGCATTAAATAGCCACGAAGAAGAAAATATTGCTGTCGAACCTGTTATAGTTGACTACAGGAATGACGTCAAGCGTATTTTGAAAGATTTCAATTTCTCTGCAGCCAGGGGATTTATGCCGCATATGAATGGGTGCCTGAATGACATATGTCATGCTATCGCCGAAAAGAGCACTCGAAATGCCCATCATAATAACAGAGTTTTGGCAGAAGATTGTGTTTTGTCCGCTGTCGGTGAAATTCTACCCGGAGATCTAAAGCACCATGCACTCGCAAGAATTCGCTTCTTACAGCAGCGCCCGCTTCTACCATCCACAAGTTCTAGTAAAGAACCTGAATCTCCACTCGCAGGAAATCAAATGGCAAGTGAGGAGAATGAATCCTTGGATACCGAAAAATTTGAACATGAGGGTTCCAGAAGTGCTTCTTTCGAGGGCAGGGCACGCCAGCCTTTCAAACCCGTAAGAGGAAAAAGTCAGACGGTGGAAAAGGAAGAAACACCCTCAAAAGTTACTGAAGTACCGAAATTTCTACTCGCAGGGAAGAAAATGGCAAATGGTGAAAAAGAATCAATGGATACCGAAGAAGTTTATCGTGAGGACCCCAAACGTGCTTCTTTCCACGGTAAGGCACGTCAGCTATTTAATTCCGTAAAAGGAAAAGGTCAGACAATGGAAATTGAAGAAACACCCACAAAAGTTATTGAAGAGCAAAGATTTCTACTCGCAGGAAAGAAGATGGCAAATGGGAAAGAATCAACGAATACCGAAGAAATTGAGCTTGAGGGCCCAGAACATGCTTCTTTCTACGACAAAGCACGTCAGCTCTTCAATTTTGTAAGAGGAAAAAGTCAGACGATGGAAATTGAAGAAACAAAAATTATTGAAGAGCAAAAATTTCTACTCGCAGGTAAGCAAATGGCAAATGATGAAAAAGAATCAATGGATACCGAAGAAGTTGAACTTGAGGGCCCCAAACATGCTTCTTTCCAGGGCAAGGCAAGTCAGCTATTTAATTCCGTAAAAGGAAAAAGTCAGACAATCGAAATTGAAGAAACACCCACCAAAGTTATTGAAGGGCCAGAACTTCTACTAGCAGGAAAGGAAATGGTAAGTGATGAAAAAGAATCAATGAATGCCGAAGAAGTTGAGCTTGGAAGATCTAAACGTGCCTCTTTCCAGGGCAAAGCACGCCAGTTATTTAATTCCGTAAAAGAAAAAAGTGAGACGGTGGAAATTGAACAAACACTCACAAAAGTTATTGAAGGTCCAGAACTTATACTCGCAGGAAAGGAAATGGTAAGTGATGAAAAAGAATCAAAGAATGCCGAAGAAGTTGAGCTTGGAAGATCTAAACGTGCCTCCTTCCAGGGCAAAGCATGCCAGTTATTTAATTCCGTAAAAGGAAAAAGTGAGACGGTGGAAATTGAACAAACACTCACAAAAGTTATTGAAGGTCCAGAACTTCTACTCGCAGGAAAGGAAATGGTAAGTGATGAAAAAGAATCAATGAATGCCGAAGAAGTTGAACTTGGAAGCTCGAAACGTGCCTCTTTCCAGGGCAAAGCACGTCAGTTATTTAATTCCGTAAAAGGAAAAAGTCAGACGATGGAAATTGAAGAAACACCTACAAAAGTTATTGAAGAGCCAGAACTTCTACTCGCATGGAAGGAAATGGTAAGTGATGAAAGAGAATCAATGAATGCCGGAAAAGTTGAACTTGGAAGCCCCAAACGTTCTTCTTTCCATGACAAGGCACGTCAGCTATTTAATTCTGTAAAAGGAAAAAGTCAGGCGATGGAAATTGAAGAAACACCCACAAAAATTATTAAAGAGCCAGAACTTCTACTTGCAGGAAAGGAAATGGTCAGTGACGAAAAAGAATCAATGAATGCCGAAGAAATTGAACTCCAGAACCCCAAACGTGCTTTCCAGGGCAAGGCACTCCAGTTATTTAATTCCGTAAAAGAAAAAAGTCAGACTATGGAAATTGAAGAGACACCCACAAAAGTTATTGAACAGTCAGAATCTCCTGTCGCAAAAAATAAAATGGCAAATGATGCAAAAGAATCAATGAATTCTAAAGAAGCTGCAGATGAGGCCGATAAAATGGATTCTTTCCTCGACATTACACGTCGCCTATATTATCCCGTAGGAGGAAAAAGGCAGACGACGGAAAGCGCAGCAAATAAAACTGTAAGAAATTATGAAAGGATGGAAGAAGAACCTAAAAGTCAGACTTTACTGGACATGGCATGGCAGTGGCTCTCACCTACAGATCAAAGTTCGGCAGAGGAAACTGAACAAACGGAAAGTGACAGCAGTAAATCCGATGGAACTGTTGAGAAATGACAAGAAGATTATTTTCTGCTCAACTCCAGTTAATTATTTTGGCTAGATTAAATGTAATATATATAAAGGGAGAAACTATATAAAGCTTTTTTTTTTTTTTTGTAAATGAAATAATTACTGTCAGAAATTTAATTTGGCTTACTTTTAAATCATTATGTAACTTTTAACGTACTCTATTTTAGGTACTTTTCCAGTACAGGGGCCTTGCCCCCTTTTTTAAAGCTTGGCGTAATTTGGACTTCAGAAAATGAGATTTGCTGCCAAATGATATAAACAGCTATGAAAACAAAACTTATGACCGTTTTGGCTTGTTTTAAAAGAATTTATGGCACTACTTTAGGCACAGACCATACTATACGCACAGACCAGATACTATACGCACCATATTGGCGCAATTTTTTTCTGATGCCATTGTCATATACGCAACGGGCACTTAACTGGCGCCAAAGTGTCGTTATTTTGTTTGATATGGTAACCCGGATATTGTTGTTTATGCTGTTGAATTTTTCGCCAAATTGGCGTCAGAAAAAAATCGCGCCAATATGGTGCGTATGTGACATCTGTGCCCTGCTTTATTATTCCGTCGACCAATTTCGCCAAATTACCTAAATTGTCAAACTACTCGTCAAATTATACAAATTGATATAAGTTTTATTTAAAGAAAAAACAAACAAATTAGTAAAACATTAATAAAAATACAAATAAAAAATCGAATTAAAAATCACTTGATGACGTAACAAACACGTGTAACGTGTTTAATGTCAAGTGAATGTGACACTTACTATCAGCCATTATTGGCATTTAATCTTATAGTTTGGCGATAGTTTTTTGGTCGACGGGATAATCAAGTAGTACCGAATTTATCTACATGTATTTAATCATTGTTTTCTATATACAATTTACCATTGCATGTGTATAAAAATAGGGACTTGTTAGTTATCCCGTCGACCAAATTACTGTCGCCAAATTGTAAGATTAAATGCCAATAATAGTTGATCGTAAATGTCACATTCACTTGACAACACGTGTTTACGTCATCAAATGATTTTTATTTCGACGTTTTATTTGTATTTTTATTAATGTTATACTAATTTATTTGTTTTTTCGTTATTTAAAATAAAAATTATGTCAATTTGTATAATTTGGCGAGTGGTTTGGCGATTTATATAATTTGGCGAAATTGGTCGACGGGATAACTAACAAGTACCAAAAATAGATAAATGGCTTCTTTATATTATAAATTGTATAAATATTGAAAAATATTGGTTGTGTATATGAAACAGTGAATAGGTTGCCAGAAAATATGTTGTCGAATTTCCATCTCTCGCCAAGACCATTTTTGCTATCTCGCCAAGACCTCTATACGAGAAAAGTACCGATTGTTACGCCTGCAATTTCTTTTCTTTCGGTTGTCTTAAAATGTAGTGTCAATTTGAGATTCCCATAAAAATAATAATATTCATAACATAACATAATATTCATAATATATAACTTCAACATAATATTTTTTAAAAGATGAATTTATTGCTTAAAAAATTAAAAAAATAACCTTTGTGTGGTACTTTTTGGTTAGCCGGGCGCCAATGTTAGCTATACATATATATGTATATGCACACATATATATATATATATGGGTCAAGGCACAGATGTCCAGTGGCGTAGCCAAGAGGGGGGGTCCAGGGTGTCCGGACCCCCCCCCCCCCCCCGAACCCGAATGCAGAACTAGTTTACTGAATCATGGATACAACAGTAAAAACGGCTAAGACGGAATCACAAAGAACCTATGAAAAATTCCGCTTTAAACAGGTGTTCGTCTTAGAAGGTATAATTCAAAGTTATGTCCTCCTCCGGGACTATGAACATTTCCGTTTTATACAGGTTTCCGTTATAAACACTTTCTTTTTTCACATTATTCATTAAAACTGCTAAAACGTACTCACTCTATAGTACACCTCTGAAGAGCATAAATGCATTACAGTAAAATCTGTGAAGATAACCTATCTCGAAGGAAAACAATTCAAGATTCGACGAAAACAACACTATATATTTATGCTTGCTAACGTTTGAAACCCATCTGAAATGAAACTTGTTCCGATTGTGATTCCTTCTTGGCAGGTTTTCTGTGAACACGGAATCCTCTCGTAAACGGAAACATTTTAATGTCCCGAGACGGAAGGATAACTATGCAAGTATACCTGCTATTCCGTTTACACAAATTTTGTGTAGCTAGATTAAACGTAAAACTTCTTTATCTCGGACTTCGATGGGACCAACTGTTGCCGACACTTACGGGAAAATACGAGTTTACACGAACGCAATAATGGCACATTGGTTGAGTTTCGCGACCCTTATCTTTGTTTATTTTATAACGGTCAATATTATCAATTGTTTTAAATCTGCTGCAAGCAATTAATAAAAGTAACTTTATTTTTGGACTGGTTATTTGTTACCACTTTCAAAATACACTGGTTAGAAAAATTAAAGGAATAACCATAAAAAGATGCTTTGTGTTAATTCTATTAAGGGAACTTCAAAGAAAGGTGATTGATTGGTAACTCAATGCCAACGTTATCACGTAGTCCAATGGGATTAACCTTCGCTACAGAAAAATGTCAATTTTTTTAGCCCGTTCCTTCGGTTCACGTGTGAAAAGGATTGCACGTGGGTGATTTGAAGTTTAATTTCAAAGATTGCATGTGGGTGATTTGAAGTCTAATTTAAGGATTGTACGTGTAGTTAAGTAAAATTTGTAGTAGGTGTCTGTAATATGTCGTCCAGAAGACATATGACCGATTGCGAGAAATGGCATGCGGTAGGTAGAACAGAAGCAGGACAGACACTCTCAGGAGTCTGTAAATACTTAAAAATATCCAAAAGCGTCATGTCAAGAATATAGAAACGGTTAACAGACACTGGTAATGTGAACAGACAACCAGGTCAAGGTAAAAAATGTGCCACAATAGATTCTCAGGACCATTATTTGGCAACGATTGCTAAAAGAAACAGGCAACTGACGTCAGTTCAGATTGCAAGGGAGTTCACTGCAGCAACAGGAACTCGACTATCCAGATTTACTGTGAGTAACAGGCTGTATAAAAAAGGGCTGCATACAATGAATATGAAACCCATTATTTGTATTCCACTAACTCCGGCAGCGAAATGCGCCCGGTAAAGTGGTGCAGAGATCATCGTCATTGGAGTATCACGGGCTGGAGCGGAGTTCTCTTTGCCGATGAATCCTGATTTTGTTTGGAGAATCATTGCAGACGTGTTATCATATGGAGGGAAAAACACAAACAATAAAGCTGCAAACTTCCGTGAAAATCATCGATACAAAGGTCGTGGAATCATGGTATGGGTGGGCATCATTATGAATGGCCACACTGACCTACACTTTTTTACCAGTGCAACTCTGAATGCTGAAGTATATAGAGATGAGGTTTTTGATCCTCATGTCAAGTTGTTTAATACCTCCGGGACCATGGGTGCATATATGCATCTTCAAAAGGTGCTTACAGAACTTGTTTTTAATACCACTAAAAATTAAAAGTAAAATTTTGCTTATTCAATTAAGACATTTTCTCGATTGATAAACTAAATTTAATTATTTGACAAAAAGTGGTGTCAAAGGAATAAAATTCATGTAAAAGATGCTGGTCCCGAACGAGTTAAGGGGGCAAACGAAAGATTTGGGATTTTATGCTTATTAATGGTCTAAAAATGCTACCCCCTCCACGGAACTCCGAAATGTCCCTTCCAGAGCTGCAGAAATCCCACACACAAAAAAATGTCTGGATTCAACATTTCCTTTGACCTCAGTTACTAATTGTGAACGCCCAGTTTAACATTGCTTTAAGAAATTTCATGGTGGCAATAACAATTTTGTGTATGGAGAAGGTTTTGGGTGACACTTTGTCTTTAACAATAAGAAATCGATTTGAAGCTAATCCACGTACCAAAGTCCGGAGCTTATTGCAGAACTTGGAGAATGCTCTAAAACTGTTTCGAAATATCAAAAATAAATTGGTTGTGAAGTACAATAACAGAAACCACCATTATTTTTTACACATCCTAATACTTCTAATCGTGCTAATCCAACACAAATAAATTTGTTACAAAAATTTAACTTCCTTAAAGACGACCAGATATCAGAAGAAACTATTAGATATGGTTAGAATATGGTATTAAAAATGGCGAGACATGAAACATAGAAAACCCAAATCATAATGGCTATTTTAGACAGTTGTAACAAAACTATTTTGTCTAGCATGAACTATATTTGATTTGTGTGCTTCTTACATTACTAGTTTCTGTAGCTGCCAGTTTGGCCTCCATTTTTATTAAGAAAATCCAAATTCACACCAGAAAATAAAAATAGTATTTTTTGCTTTATGACAGAAATTTTGCGCTTACAAAAAGTAAAGATTCTTCTTTCAAAATTTCCTGTGTGAATTTGAAATTTCGAATTAAAAGTGGAGGCCAAACTGGTAACCCTGGCATGAACTATATTTGATGCGTGTGCTTCTTACATTACTAGTTTGTGTAGCTGAAATTGCAAGATCTTTTTCTTAAAGATTAAAACCTTATCTCTAAAACTCGCAACTAACGACTCACTGCCACTTACGTGAAATCATTATCCAATGTTTACTACAGCGTAAGTTCTTAATTAAATGGCAAGAAATTAAACATGGCAATTGCTGTTTTAAACTTAACCACTTGATCCTAACTTTATTGTAGGCAAATGTTATGTATTCTGAAACTTGATCTAAATAAATTACAAATAATTGCTAAATAAATTAATACTCTTCAAATGCGCTCAGTTTTTTACATCATAATGTTTGTAAAATCTTTTTTACTGATAAATATTAATGTAACTCTAACGTATTATTAGCTGCAGTTACAGAGATTGATCTTACTTTTTTTTTATCTATGCTTTTTTATAAATTAAGAAATTAAATAAGGATATACCTAAATTCTTAAAGTTCTCGAAATACTTCTGTTATACATACACAGTCAATCCTGTCAAGACGTGATCGGAAGGGACTGGAAAAAAGTTCCATTTTAGACCGGCCTCCTTTTAAAAAAGTGTAATTAATTATGCATCTAAGATACACTAACGCAATAAGATGTATTGCTCGTTTCGACGGGAGCCTGAAACTCTTCCGTTTGAGACAGAATCCAGCTATAGAAAGAATCCGCTTTCAGAGGTTTCACTAAAGAGCGGTGAAAATCCCCTTTCAAACAGGTTTTTAGCAAATTTAATTGTATGGCAATACATATTAAGGCCATGTAACGCTTCTGTTTAAGGCAGGATTCTGTTAGAGATAATTACTATTTTGACAGGTTTTATTATTCATATAATATAAATAAGTATATAAATACACAAAACTTGTAAAAATGGAACATACCTATAACGGAATTCTGTCTTAAACGGAAATGTTCCACGGTGCTATCGAAAAGGATACTATACAATTACATCTGCAAACACGAAAACCTACGTAAAACGGAATTTTTCACAATATTTGCGATTTCATCTTGACAAGTTTTACTTTATATAACCTGAATGAAAAATTTTGGACCCCCCCCCCCCCCCCGAAACTAAATCCTGGCTACGCCACTGCAGACGTCATGTACATAATATTGGCACGATTTTTTCCTGACACCAATGTCATATACGCACCGGGTACTTAACTGGCGCCAAAGTGTCGTTATTTTTGCTTGATATGGTAACCCGGATATTGTTGTTTATTTATTAACTAGCTAACTTGCCTGGCGTTGCCCGGATACGTCAAAGAACAGCACGAATTGCGTAAAAGCTCTGAAAATCACAATAAGATATCGCGCAAAAAATTTTAAATTGCTGTACACATTTCGAAAAGAGAAAAAAAAATTATATATTGGGTTCGAAGATTGAAAGTTGATTCCTTTCACTAATGTGGAAAAATAGTAGGGAATCGCTAAAATACACTAAAAATCACATACAAAATTCCCGAAAAATTCGAAAATTGCTATACGAAATTCGAATAAACTTTATTGAAATGAGGCCAAAAATTACTTTAGTATTATAAGCCAAAAATGGAATGTCAAAAAATTGCAGCAGATCGCGAAGAAACGTAGAAATCGAATTAAAAATCACGAAAAGTTCAAAAATCACGAAAGTCAAAATTTACTATGATTGGATAAAAGTTTCAAATCTAATTCCTTTGACTGCGGGTTCTCTTAAAATTTATGTTTGGGAAAGCATGCTAAGCATTGTATCATGTTACTTTTATTCATAATTTAATTTACTTGCATTCCATTGAATATAATTAATATAATCCCTTAAGTTAATATTAGTTTTTGTTGCAATAAAATATCTGAATATGTTCATTTTCTGTAAGCAAGTAATCCCTATTGGTTTACCATGGAAGTCTGTGGGAATTTGGCGAAATATTAGAGATAGCGCCAAGTTGGCGTCACTTTTGGCGACTATTTTTGGTCGCCAAATTTGGCGATATATCGCCAAGTTGGCGGCATTCGGCGACAGAACTGTGTCCCTCCTATGGTAACCCTTTTATAGGTATGAAGATGCATGAAATGCTGTTCAATAATCGCATAAAAAATTCGTTAAAAATTCGAAAATCGCTGTACGGATTCCGAATAAACTTTTTTGAAAAGAGAATAAAATTTACTATATTGGGTTAAAAGAAAGAAACCGTATTATTTTCACTAATGTGGAAAACTCGCCTCGAAACTTAAAAAAGCGCTAAATATCGCATAAAAAATTAAATTTAAAAAAATCTAATAAAAAAATCGAATATCGGGCTTCGAGTTGCAAAACTTCATATATAGACGGACCTTTTGCCCAAATTTTGTAGCTCTACGTGCAGCTGTCTCTTCAGAACATTGTCGACACATTCACACACTCACACACAAACTTCTTTCCTTATTATTCAATTCCTACTATTAGTTCACGTTCACACTCTCTCTATATTTATTTACTACGAACTTACCCGGCGTTGCCCGGGTACGTCAAAAAACAGCAGGAATTACGAAAAAGCTCTGAAAATCACAATAAGATATCGCGAAAAAATTTTAAATCGCTTCTCAAATTCTGAAAAGAGAATATATATATATATATATATATATATATGTATTATGTTCGAAGATTGCAAGTTGATTCCTTTCACTAATGTGGAAAAATAGTAGCAAATCGCTAAAATACACTAAAAATCACATACAAAATTCCCGAAAAATTCGAAAATTGCTATACGAAATCCGAATAAACTTTATTGAAATGAGGGCAGAATGTACTTTAGGTCAAAAATGGAATGTCAAAAAATTGCAGCAGATCGCGAAGAAACGTAAAAATCGCATTAAAAATCACAAAAAGTTCAAAAATCACGAAAGTCAAAATTTACTATAATTGGATAAAAGTTTCATATCTAATTCCTTTGACCTGTGGGCTCTCTTAAAATTTATGTTTTGGAAATCATGCTGAGCATTAGATCATGTTACTTTTATTTGTAATTAATTTACTTGGACTCCCTTAAATATAACTAATATAATCCCTTAAGTTAATATTAGTTTTTGTTGCATTAAAATATCTCAATTTGTTGATTTTCTGTAAGCAAGTAAACGCTATTGTTTTACAGTGGAAGTCTATCGGAATTTGGCGAAATATTAGAGATATCGCCAAGTTGGCGTCACTTTTGGCGACTCATTTTGGTCGCCAAATTTGGCGATGTATTTGGAATCGTAACCCCTTGGGGACGAGCGGCCGGTATACGTGCCACTTAAGGTACACAGAATCCTTCATTATTCCCACCGGTTATTTTTAAAGCAAAGGGCTATCGTCGCGAAGGGGTTAAAGCAAGTTCTTTATAGCGGCATCCCAAAGCATCCAAGGAGTCAACCTTGGCATTTTAAGAAAAGCTCATTTATTTTGGAAATCAAGATGTAATATTGTAGTTCAACAAAGGGGCTTTCAGATTGAAATTAAAGTAGAGCGCCGATTATCCGAACAAGTCGGGACCGACCCTAGTTCGGATAAGCAAAAGTTCGGATAAATGGACAGACAATTTAAGGGATGTTTCTGACTGTACTAAAACCTTCACACGTTATCTAAGCTTAGGACTGGCAGCACCAGTTAGTGCTGGCATGTTAAAGAAAAAATATTGTTGTTGTTACATTTTTATCATTAATTTTTTTCCCTCTTTTTTTCATTTTCTGAACCCCAGAGATTATAATTTAAGCAAAAAACCTTTTGATTGTTGCTTGCTTCAACGAAGACATTCTTTTCAATGCTGCCATATCTCTAATTTTTCTTAAATACCGTTATAGTTGAATAGGATCAGCGTTCTTCTGCCGTTCGAGCCATTTCATAGCTGTTTTCAAACATTCAAAGGCTTCGTTATCTGGTGGACCTGGGTTATTTTCAGAGCATTCGTTTTCATTTTCTTCAATTTTTTTTTCAACATGAATCTCATCTACAATCTCATCATCATTTAAAATCTGATATCCAGGGCCATGTACTTCACTTTTTAACACCTCTTTAATTTAATTTTCTTCATAGCTTAGGATTCTTCGCACCTCCTTTATTGTTTTACATTCCACATTTTGGGATCCACTATCATTTTTTTCTTTATTTAAAATTTTATTCCAAGTCAATGTATAATTGGAAGTTAGGCTAAATTTTTTTGGGAGAGAAATAGGCTGTTCGGATCACTGTAAGTTCGGTTTAAAAAATTTTTTTGAGAGAAATAGGCTGTTCGGATAATTGGAAGTTCGGTTAATTGGAGTTCCGATAATCGGCGCTCTACTGTATTAGAAAATAAAATTCTTTCTTTATTTATTATACTTCTTTTTCCAAAATCGTTACAAAAATGTATGAACACCCTCTGCGTATATATATATACATATACAAACTATTTGTATAACATCGTTTGTTAGAAGCCCATTAAAAATTGCTGGAAATAGCTGCCCGACTAAATGTAAAGGCATAGGCACATATATAAATCCCGGGATTAAAGAAATAATAAAACACATGCTTAAGAACGTGTTTTTCGATACGTAGAAAAATGTACCTTAATGTTTTTTTCCATGCTGCTTAAATTTTTTATGAGCAGCCAAATTTAGGGGGTAACATAACATCCAAATCTGCAGTGATCT
This sequence comes from Maratus speciosus, assembly GCA_963932465.1. NCBI lineage: Eukaryota > Metazoa > Arthropoda > Arachnida > Araneae > Salticidae > Maratus > Maratus speciosus. Next base: position 575,593,748 of record OZ010792.1, read on the forward strand.
GAAACGTATTGCTCTTCTTCTGAATATTTGAACAGGATAAATAAATTATCTGTCATCTTTGTCTTTTACTCTGCTCTTACGTCATGGTATGGGTATAATAGCAAAATGCGGAACCCGCTGTCTTATTATTGTCTGAATGCACTTTTCAAAAACACCTGAATGAATTCGTATTGTTCTCCAGGCAGCATATACAACTGTTTAAATTTTAAAATGAAAGAAACACTGACGCATCTCGGTATTTCATATATTAAAAAAAAGGGGGCGAATATATTCTTTACTGGCACATTTTTTTTTTCAGTTAAAAAAAAAAAAAAGTATATTATGCATATGCAGGAAATAAATTGTTTATTATTATTTGTTCTGCAAATTATGTTTTTCGTTAATATGTTGGATTATATATATATATATATATATATATATATATACCGGGTGTCCCAAAAAGGACTGACTGATTTTAAAATTCAATAACTTGCAAACGGTGACAGATATTTAATAAATTCTTGCAGGAGGGTTATGCATAAGGTCAAAAGTTTTTTTACAGTGATTTTCAATTTTAGTTCGAATTACAAACAATAGATGACGCTGTGATCAATAGACGCTGAATTCAGGCTCGATTTTTGGTACTTCATGGCTCGGATAATACATTTCCATCTCCTTTTTCAGCATGGAACAAGAGAAAGGACCAGAAATCGAGCCTGTATTTAGCGACTATTGTTTACAGCGCCATCTATTGTTTGTAATTCGAACTAAAATTGAAAATCACTGTAATAAAACTTTTGACCTTATGCATAACCCTCCTGCAAGAATTTTTTAAATATCTGTCACCGTTTGCAAGTTATTGAATTTTAAAATCAGTCAGTCCTTTTTGGGACACCCGGTATATATATATATATATATACAGTGTAACTTCAAAAATCCGGTATCAAAAGCATCTTTTTCCTTTCCTTTTTTTACACTTTAAGTTATGGTAGAAGAAAAATAGCAATTGTTTGTGAATTAAAAATTTCAAGATCGAAAGTAAAAAAGCAAAAAAAGAAAAATAATAATAATAATAATAATAATAATAATAATAATAATATTTTACATTTTTTTTCATTTGTCAGAGGCCATTATTTTCCGAACAAATTTTGTGGGAGCTGCACTGTTGCTTAGCAACGGCGTGGAGACTAAGTCTCTCTTCTGAGGCTGTGCTAAACGAAAACTGCCGATAACGCTAGTAACAGCTAGACGAGTATGACGTCCGAAGACGAGGATGAACAACAACAGGCAGAAGAAAAGCTGTCACTAGAAAAATGCATAAATTTGACTGGAGAATTACTGTCTGCTTTAGAGGACAAGACGCCATTTCTGAAATAGATCCGTAAAAAAAAAAAATTCTTCATTTGTATAAAATACAAGAAAAACTTATTAAAGAACGGTTATAAAAAACGAAGCAAACAAAATTGACATCAATGTTTCCAAAATTACACGAGAAGAAATAATTTCACTCTTTATTAGATTTTCTTTTCTGTAACATAGAAAATATCAATTAATGTAAGTTTATTTTTATATTTAATTTTCTCTTTTTCTTACCTAATTATCTCTTAATGAAATAAATTATGGTTAAAGGCACCATTAAGAATATAGTACTACTGAGTACTACTTTTGATGTTCCTAGTTACTAACTTTTGACATTCCTTCAAAAATTCGTGATTTTCAAAAATCCGGCATAGTGTCGGTCCCGATGAGGCCGGATTTTTGAAGTTATACTGTATATATGTACATTCACTGATAGAATAAATTAAATTTTATCTATTAGGTTGACGTTTGATTGAGAATTAGCAAAATTCTTATCAATTAGTCCGCAAAAAATATTAATATTTGGATTACCTAGTAATAATCTGAGGTAAAAACTATTAAATGAAAAGTGAGAATTTTTTTTTTTTTATCTAGTTTTCTAAAAATTTCTGCAAATTCGTGATTTTTAATACGAATGGCGTTCGTCAGCATTCTCTGACTGCTTAAAAAAATTCAAGAGAGAGAGAATTTTCTATATGGCACACATTTTTGTCCCATGATGTTATGGGTGTTTTGTGCTTGATTGACCCGTCGTTACTCCACTTCCTCAGCTCTCCTCCCGTTATTGAAGTACGGATCAGTGAACCAAGCGTACATCTGTTTCAGTGATATGACTTTTGCGCGTATGCCTCAAAAAATTGACAAAGAATTTCTGTTGGTTCTTCTATTAAATACGATCGATACAGACAAAAATCATGTCCTTTTTGTGGTCTTCTCCAAAATTCTGTTTAACAACAGAGGCATATTAACATATATGACATAATAACATATTAGGTCATAAAATTCCTCTTAAAGGATAAAGTTTACCTCAAAATTGATGTAAAAGAAAAAAAAATGGATTTTTCTTTAAGAATGTTAAATGTTCTGTTTAATTGTGAATATTTTGACATCTCAATTTTATCCATACGGCAATTAGATATCGCGAGATATTGTAAATTTTGTTAACACTCCCAGCGCATTGACCCACATAAATTAAAACTTTAAACTGCCTTTTCTGCATGTTCCTATTTTCTTCACTTTCATGTTTTAAAAATGCTAAGGCCTTTTTTTGTATTTCAGATAGAGATTTAAACTTTTTTGTACATGCAAGGGTCGATGCAGGTTTTTATTCTTCGGGCCCATTTTGTGAAAAGTAGAAGTTATTTTTGTGAATTTTATTATATTTTTGTGAAAAATAACATTTTGTAACTAAAGTTGAAGTCCAGTTACTCAAATTCGAACCAAGAATTTATGGACAAAAACATTATTTAAATCCCCTTGCTAAAGTTTTTGTTTTTCGTGACCTGGTTTTATTTTCGAATTACACATTTTAAAACAGTGTTTATGAAAAAGAATGTTACGTAGGGGGCCTATTTTATTAAAAGGAATTTTGTGAAGGGGCCTGTTTTATTAAGTTCATTTTTGTGAAGGGGCCTGTTTTATTAAGTTCATTTTTGTGAAGGGGCCCATTTTATTAAATTTATTTTTGTGAAGAGCCTATTTTATTAAATAGATTTTTGTGAAAGGGCCCTAAATATCCCCCAAATTTTGCCTGGATCGACCCCTGACATGTTTTTTATTATACAGTCGACGCTCGTTATAACGACCGCCCATTATAGCGACCGTTCCATTATAACAACCGATGCAAAATATTCCGAAATATATCCCCTTTATGCTATGTTAATTTTACGTCCACTATAACAACCGGCCAGCTGCTTATTTCCCAATACAGCGACCGAACGGACCTTTCCTCCAGGTTTTTTGCCCAAAAGAATATTACCATTCTCTTTCCCCAAGAACTCGTTTCTCACTGCGCGGTAAATGTCTTAAAATGACACTTTAAAACATTTTTTTAAGACAAGAAGACACATAAAATTATTTATCTCTAATTGAGATGGAAAATTTTGTTTAAAAAAATATCAAATGCAGAAAAAATAAACAGCTATTTCGAATTATTTTTGTAGAAAAGAAGTGTTAATGCGTAAGTAACTTTTTTCTTTGTGTGTGTGATTTAACATTTACTTTAAATTTTATTTTAGAATTACGTACTATTCTCTTAAATTGATTTTTATAATTATTCATTGTCAATGTTTATTTGATACGAAAGTAAACAGAATTTAGTATTAACAGTAATAATGTTGTATCATAAATTTTCCTTTGAAACCTTAATTTTCATGCACGTGATTCGAATTTTTTTGGAGTTTACTTTCGTTCACTTTCGTTATAGCGACCCTCATCTTTGGCATGCGAAGGGTCGTTATAACGAGCGTCGACTGTATATGTGATAAATCTGCGCATGGAATTAACTTTCAGGGTTTTTGTTACCTTAAAAAAAATAAAAGTATATGAAGATATGTTAGATTTTATCGTTTACACTATATATTAGGGTGGAGCGAAAAAAAATTAATTTTTTTTTATTATCAAAAACGGATAGGTGCCAAAAGTTGCCTTTATACTAGTACATCATCTGCGTGCAATATTACCGCTGAAAAAAAATGGCTTGAGTCTGCGCTTTTGGTCCAAAAGTCGAAATTTTGGGTAAAATTTGACATTTTTTCAAAAAAATTAAAAAGGAGTATCTATAGAAATGGTTATTATTTAACAGTGTTATATAAACCTTTATTATTAATGACTTAACATATTTAAACGATAAAACGATATCTTTGTTCTGTATAACAGGAGCAAAACTGACAATTTTTGGGGACAAAAAGGCGTTGCCACTCTGTTGTGTCATACAACTAATTGTCGTTTAGAATACAGCTCTTACCTAGCTGCTTCCATAAACTATCCAGGGGGTACCACGTGGAGGTAACTGCATTTCATGTCACTACAGTACAACCCTACCATCTAAACACAATGTTTTATTTACACATTGAATTGTGATTTTTTTTATAAATGACTGGCATGTGTTTTCTATTTATCAACCTAGTACATCTCTTCTTTGTATTCACAAACTTTGGATGCTGCTGCTGTGATCTCCTTCACGTATTTTTCTACCGATTGCATAAGAGAAGGCAAACAGTGTAATGCAGTGCGGATGATATTAATATAATCTATTCAGTCGTCTATTATCTTCACCAAGACTGCATCCGATAAATGCATATTGATTAGGGGTTCTGTTACCACAACACTTTTCCAATGAATTGGATTTATATAATTATCCGCTTCAAAGTTGATTATCGATAATTCAGATTTGTGTATGCCATCATTTACTCTCATCTTTCAACTATTATGTGCTGAGCAGCTAGCTGTTTAATGTGATGCGATCGTCAGAGAGCATTGAAATCAGAATTTCCTCTGCGTATGCAAAGCAACCATTGTCCTAAATAACCTTTTCTTACTATTTGTTTTATTCCGTTTTGTGTGTTGTTTAGTAGCCGAGTAATTTCCCATGAGTTTTTATATCCCTTCTTTAGCTGTGGATTATATTTGATTGTAAACTATCCTGGGGCCAAACTTGGATTACATAGTATTTTTTGAGGGAACGTAGAGACTCTGATGGGCAGTAAGTGATCATTTAAAGGCGGATAATTCTGTTCCGTCGTTGTCATCCATTCTGCGAGGTACCTGTTTAGAATCAACCATTACAATGGATCATATGCCATCTCAAAGTCCAGTGAATGTCCTTTGCATCATTTATTAGGCAAGATCCTTGGCAAAAATTAGATTTTAACCCACAGGGATTCGCCGGACCAATGGGAAAATCTTTGTTCAAGTGCCATTCCCTTCTTATTTCAATTTTTGAAGCCATAGAGGGTAATTTTCAAATATTATTTCCTGAAATCGAGAGAAGGGTACTTAGCACATACCAGAAATACCTGATAGACATTTGCAAAGTTATTTCATCAAGATATTGCTCAGAAGAACTAGCGAATAGGAACCCAAGAAACTTATTTTACGCAAAATGGCTCACAAAGATGAATAAAATTTGTCGCTTTTATATAAGCTCTGATTGACCATCAGAGTCTGTAGGTTCACTCACAAAATATGTAATCCAAGTTTATGCCTCAAGATGGTTTATACCAAATGTAATCCACATCTAAAATATTGATCTAAAAACTTATGGGAAACTACTCGGCTACTAAACATCACAGAAAACGGCAAAAAACAAATACTAAAAAAAATTATTTAGGACAATGGTTGCTTTACACATCGGGAGCAAATTCTTATTGCAATGCTCTCTGACGATCGTCATCACATTAAACAACAAGTTATCAGCATATAAGAAATGCAAGAGGTAGAGTAAATGATGGCATACTCGAAGATGAAATACCTAAATGTTGTAGAATGTTGTAGGAACAGAACTTCCAATCACTATGCAGTAACTGGATGCAATTTTGGTGAAGATACTAGACGGCTGAATAGATTCCAATAATTCCACTGCATTACTCTTCTTACCTTATCATATAATATGACAAGGAGTGTCACAGCAGCATCACTCAACGTTTGTGGATACAAAGTATGGACTAGGTTGATACAAAGAAAACTTATGCCAGTCTTCGATAAAAAATCACAATTCAATGTATAAATAAAACACTGTGATCAGATGGAAGGGTGGTCAAGCTATGCACTGTTGCGTCATGAAATGCAGCCAACTCCACGTGGTACCTCCTGGGTAGTTTTGAAAGCAACTAAGTAAGAGCTGTATTCTAAACAACAATTAGTTGTATGACACGACAGAGTGGCAATGCCTTTTTTTTTTTTTACCAAAAGTTGTCAATTTTGCTCCAGTTATACAGAACAAAGATATCGTTTTATTGTTTAAATATGTTAAGTCATTAATAATAAAGGTTTAAATAACACTTTTAAATAATAACCATCTCTATAGAACTTTTTTAATTTTTTTGAAAAAAATGTCAAATTTTACCCAAAATTTCGACTTTTGGACCAAAAGCGCAGGCTCAAGCCATTTTTGTTTTCAGCGGTAATATTGCACGCAGATGATGTTCTAATATAAAGGCAACTTTTGGCACCTACCCGTTTTTTATTTTAAAAAATTATTATTTTTCTCTCCACCCTACTATATATATTAGTAAAAAAATCATATTAAATGTAATATTAGATGTATCTAAAAATCCATGCGCATGTGTAATATACATTTGAAAATCTAAAAAAAAAAAAAAAAAAAAAAAAAAAAAAGAAAAAAAAAAGAAAAAAGAAAGAAAAAAAATTGGGCAATAATATTAATATTTGAAAAAGTAGTAAAGATTTAAAAAAATTCAACTTAATTTTTTTTTTTTTTAAATATGCAGTTTATTTATTTTTTTTTTTCAAAATGTATTTTTAGTTGAACATTAAAATGCAGTGAATTCACCATTTGAACCATATTAAAAGAAAAATATTAATAATAATAATTGCTGAAAAGTTAAACTGTCCTCTTAATAGAACTGACACTTTTTTTAAACAATTGCCACATTTTTCTTTTCTAAATCTAATTTTGATTTCTAAGACTACTTGACACTTTTTTTTACATTTTAAACATAATTTTATTGACGTATTTGACATAAAATGATTTTTTTCGCTCCTTTTGAGACAATTTAAAAAGAAGCTGAGGAAGAGTAAAATAGTTTGATATCAGTACATTAATTTGTAACGCTTAATAAATGGTTTTTACATTGAAACTCACGTCTATTCAACAGATAATATGCATTTATAAATCATGAACTTTAAGTTATCCACCATATATTCTTTAAAACCACTTATTGATTGCGTCTCTTTGGTTGAAGCCATTGGTCGCGTGTGAACGTTACCAGACCTGCCAACTGCTACGAAAAAATCGTAGTTGCTACGATTTGGACCTTTAAACTACGATGCTACGAAAATCGGTCTTAAACTACGATTTTTTGCAAAAAACACAAACACATTTTTTGTTTCTAGTTGCGATTTTTATCCCGCACAGCAATATTTTTCAGGAGTGATTCTGTTGCGATATTTCCAAAATTTCAAACTATTCATTTCCGAAAGTTTGAAAAACTTTGTCATTAGTCCGAAAATTCGGACATTAAAAAATGCTCATGGGGAAAAAGAAAATCTGGGCTGCAAAACAAACTTCTTAACATAAAACACTCTCTTTATGTATATTAACCACGAGTGAATCGTGTTTCTGTATATATTTATAGAGGAATTCGCTCCCTTAGAAACAAGGTGCCATTTTAAGAATTTCTGAAAAGGATGGGGGGGGGGGGGCGGTGTTCTTTGAGGGGCAAGGTTTAAAATAGTGTTCAAAATCGCTCGATTTGCGATAAACTGCCGCGAATTTAGACAAATGACCGTATTAAAAAAGATCAATTTCGTCAATTGATCGCAGACTAAAATATATTTCGTCAAAGGATCGTGGTAAAACGCAGTGTTGATTTCCCGGAGGGGTTGGGAATTTCCTCCCTGGAAGATTTGAGATTTTGTGTTTTCAATAGTGTGAATTTTGTCAAAATATCGCAGAAAGAAAACGTGAATTTCGTCAAAAGATCTGATAAAAAATGCAAATTTCGTCGAAAGATCAGTAAGAAAACGCAAATTTTCATCGAAAGATCGCAGAAAGAAAACACTAATTTTGTCAAAAGGATCGCGGAAAAAAACGCAAAATTCGACAAAGGATCGTGATAATGCGAATTTCATCAAAACTTCATGGTAAAAAGTGCGGATTTCAACAAAGAATCGTGATAGAAAAATGTGAATTATGATTGCGGAAAAATTGTGAATATCCTGAAATGATCGCAGGAAAAAAATCCCGAATTTCGCCAAAATTTACTGCACTGGGCTAAAAAATTGGAACCAGGCTCCTTTTACAAATGTAAAAAAAAAAGAAAAGAAAAAACGCTGCGAAACAAAAAGAAACTCTAAAAATCGTATAAAAATTTTCAAAGGAAAAAATTTACTGTATTGAGCTGAAACCTTATTCCTTTTAGGAATGTCAAAAGATGGCTGTGTAACACGAAAAACTAACCAACCAACCTCCAGATTAATTTAAATTTTGTGTGCTACGATGGCAGGTCTGCGTTACCCTCACTTAACATTTTATCAGCAATGCACGTAATGAAAAAAGTTATAAATAACTTTTTTTAGGTGGAATGCAATAGCTATTCTAATATTATGTATAGGAAAAATGTCCATTGATTCTTAATGAAAATAACGAAATTTGGAATTCTTAAGAAAAATACTTGAATAATGCAAATAAAACATGACCTATGTTATTTCTGGGCTTTCACCCCTATGCAAAGGCATTTTATCATTCGTTTTGACATTAGGCAAGCATTTTCACACTTTAAATTTACAATATTATTAGAATTACAAAAAAAAAAAAAAAAAAAAAAAAAAAAAGTGGTATCCGGGACAAAACGGGAAGAAATTAAAAATGTTGTGAGGTCCATAGGCTTTACTGTGTTAAATTAACATTGAGAAGTGACTCTGGAATTAAGCAATACTTATTACTTTCTTAGAAACAGTAGTGACAATAAACATAAACTATTTGGATGCACGGAAAAAACTATTTTGTTGAAATTACTAAATTTTAGCCCATATAGCTCCATCCTAATATTTTGGTTGGAATGATTAAATTTTGGTCAGATTAAAAAAATTATTTTGTTAATTCAACAAATCGTTTGGTTAGTCCACCTAAAATTTGGTCATTCCAACCAAAATATTTGGATGGAGCTATATGAACTTAATTTTAGTAATTTCAACAAAACAGTTTTTTCCGTGTGTGCCAATCCCAAAACTGTCTTCTATCTCATACATCTTAATATTTCAAACAGTAGTTACACATGAGAATTCTTCATTATTATTATTAGTTCAATACAATGCCAACTTTGTCTTTCATCTTAAATTTCTGCTTCGGTCAATTATTCGGAGTAAAAACGAGCTAATCTCGACCATGATGGTATTAAAATCAATAAATTTTCGTTATTCTGTTGTACATCAGCTTTATCCGAATAGCCAGCTTAGAAGGAAGCGAAGTTCTCATCGCTTCACAAGCCGCTGATGTACAGTAAAATTACTAAAAATCGAGAAAATTATACAAAAATCGCTATTACAGCGCTTCTTCCCGGCGGAATATTTCCAGATTCAAGGAGGACCTGCTGCATAGCTGCCAACTTGTACGGATTTTTCATACCACTAAAATTTAATAGAAAGTTTTATCTAATTGAGTCATCGAAATTCCAGCAATTTTAACGTTTAAATAAGTCACAAATTTCTATAAAATTTTAGTGGTAAGAAAAATTCGTACAAGTTGGTCGCTATGCTGCTGCCATAGCCAAAAACATGCATAAAGAAATTGGTTCAATTCTATGCATAACTTCATACACTTTTCGATGGTACAATATTGAAAATAGCACAAAAATCGCTATTACAGCGTCCCCTTCTGGCGGAATATTTCCAAACTGAAGAAGGTCCTGCTGGCCATAGCCAAAAACATACACGAAAAATTTGGTTCAATTCTATGCATAATTTCATACACTTTTCGATGGTACAATGGCGACAGACAGACAGATATTTGTATAAACATGTTTCTTGGGGGGGAATCTCTGACCCCTAAAACGTGTAAATCCGACGAAAACTATTTCGATTACGATACTTTCTTCTACTAAGTATTGCGCTGCCGCACAATACTTAAAAAAGAAGTAACGTTTGTTTGTAGGGGATAATCTATGGAACTACCAAACCGATTTCAAAAATAATGGTGGCAAAATGCTGGTGACCGTCTCTGCTCCAACATTGGCTATATTTTATGTTGGTACAACAGCACTCATGGGAGTGTAGAAGCAAAAAACGTTCTAAAATTGCGATTTCTGTGATACTGCTCAGGCTAGAAATTTGAAATATGGTGTGGTGGTTATTTTTAAGAGGTAAATACTTGCTATGAACGGTTTCTAAAAAGTTCAAAATTTAAAAGTGTGAAGTGAGCGGAAAAAAGTTTTAACTTACGATTTAGTTGGAATTGTTTTTTTTTTAAGAGGCTTAATTAGTATTTTTTTAAAATACCAAACCTGTTCCAACATAGGCTATATTTTATGTTGGTGTCACTAGCACGAGGTGTGTGTGTGTGTGTGGGGGGGGGGGGGGTTGTAGTTGTAGACCATTAGAGTAGGAGCTTGGAATAGGGCTTGATGGTTACTTTTCAGATGTAAATGCGTGCTAAGAACGGTTTCTAAAAAATTCAAAACTTCAAATGAAAACTGAAATGAGCGTAAAATCTTCAAAATGCATTCTAAATTATTAGTTATTTAGAATTAGTTTTAGTTCTCATTAATTTAAATCTCATTTTCGCCTAATGCAGTGTAATAATGAAGTTTAGTCAAAATGTGCCTTGATAAGTAATTTTTGAATTATTCGTAGCAGTATAATTTCCTCTAATTAAACCGCACTTTTTGTAAGATTTTTTTCTTTTTGGCGCAGCATGTCCCCTAAGGGATTTTGTGCCATAAAATCCTATACAACCAACCAACCAACATCTAATTAAAATAGGCACACAAATACTACTTGGCTTATTTCAACAACTATGCTTGTAAAGCCGCGGGTTTTGCTAGTAATGGTATATTTAAGGGGATAGTTTACCTTTTCAACAATTTTGTTTATTTTTAAAAATATGGTTCAAATGGTGATCTCACTTCATTTCAATGTTAAAAAAAACGTACATTTTGAAGAATTTTTTTTAACTGCATATTTAATTATTTTTTTTAAAGTTTAAAAAAATTTGAATTTTTAAAAATTCCCGCTATTGTTTTTAAATATTAATATTTTTGCCCAATTTTTTAAAAAAAGATTTTTAAATATATATTACACAAGTCTGCGTATGGATTTTTAGATACATCTAATGCTGCACTTTACATAATTTTTTTTACTGATACATATAGGTATATGATGAAATCTAACACATCTTCATGTACTTTTAGTTTTTATAAATAACAAAAATCCTGAAGGAATCCTGAAATTCCATACTCAAATTTATTACATGTATAATAAAGAAAATGTACAAAAAATTTGAAATCACTATTTCAAATACAAAAAAAAAAAAAAAAAAAAAAAAACCTTAGCATTTTTAAAACATGAAAGTGAAGAAAATAGGAACATGGAGAAAAAGCTGTTTAAAGTTTTCATTTGTGTGGGGAATTGCGCTGGTTGTAGTAACAAAATTTACAATATCTCGCGATATAATTGCTGTTTGGGTAAAAATGAGATTTCAAAATATTCATATAAGCTTTCATTTAATTTAAAAAAAAAAAAAAAATCTATTTTTTGACCAATTTTAAGGTAAACTGTCGCCTTAAAGAAAATCAAATGAAAGAAAAACTAGGTAAACCCAAAATGATTTCTAATTTAAATACCGCGCTTTTTAGGTGCGTTCGTAATTATATAAATACGAAGCACCTATAGTCGTCGTTCAGTCCGTCTGTCTGTCTGTCCGTTGGTCCGCATATAACAAAGCAAAAACTGCCCAACCGAATGGTCTGAAATTTTGAATATATAATTGTTGCAAAATTTTGTCGAGCTATTTCAAATTTTATGAAAATCGGATGTATAGTTAAATGACAGGGACAGTCAAAAGTTTTCCGTTACATGCCGGCCAATAGGAAAACATTATTGCAAGTGCATTTTAATGATGTTACAGACTATGCACTTATGATGTGCAAAAAATTATACATTCAGCACAATATGGGGTGCAAAAAATATTTATAAAACTAGTTATAGTACGAATGCACCTCATTTGCCACGTTTGACGAGCAATTTCCAACTTGTTTAAACTTAACTTGAGAGGAAATTTTCATACCGTGACCAACGACGGGTTAATATAGTTTATTTAGGTTTAGAAAAAGAAAATACCAAATTTTAATATAAAAGCAACGTTTTAACATGTATATATGCTCTTTAGATTTTATTTCTGTTGTGATTGCTTCTGATTAAAGAATCATAATCAATTCCATAATAATTGTTATTAATATCCTAATTATCCTTTTCAGATAGAATATCTCAATGCTAAAGATTCTCATGGCCGAACAGCCCTGCACGCCGCAGCTACCAATGAGAATGAAACTTGTACAAGAATACTTTTGCAAGCTGGAGGTGAGTTCCTGCTAATTTACACTCTTAAAAATACATAAGTATTTTTTCATGTAAATTTATTTGCCTTAAAACAAGATATTTTTCAAATATGATTTCATAAAAAAAAAAAAAAAAAAAAAAAAAAAAAAATCTACTTTTTTTTTTGTCTTTTTACTTACCCATCATACATAGTATAGGGCAGGGTCGGCGAACCTTTTTACATCTGCGTGCCAATATTTTCCCCCAAAAAATTCAACTGAATATGGCGTGCCAACAACGCACCCCCCACCCCCCCCGACCTCTCTTTCCCGCAAAAAAAATAGCGAATTATAAGTTAGTTTAATTCTAATAATAATAAATAATAGTGTCAAAATTATGTATCATTATTAGATTATTATAATAGCTAACATACCTGCGGGTAATACCAACATACGCATTATAGAAATAATTATAGAAAAATATAATTATAGTTTTCATTTCATTTTACAAATGTTTTACCAATCAAATCATTATTTTTTCCATGACTTATGAAAAAAGTCATACTTTATTAGTTTTATTAATACTTTTGCATTTTAACGGATTAAAAATCAATTATCAAATTCTAGCAAAAGTTAAATAAAGCCTCATGTGCAGGTCAAAACGCGTTAAATTATGCAGAAATATTACAGCAAAGAATAATTTGATTTCTTAGATTTCTCTCTTTCTATGCGAATCATAGGTGCCATCATAACGAACTCGAGGAAATGGGGAGTTCGGAAGGATAAAATATTTCTAAGTGGGAAGTTCAGTGATATAACAAGTACACAAGTACCTATTATAGAAAACAAAAGCTATTTTCAATGAAGCTCGTGTATTAATAAAAAAAAAAAAAAAAAAAAAAAAAAAAAAAAGAATTAACAGGTGAAGAATTTTGGGAATTGGACTGAATTTTGATTTAGAACTTCAATAAACAGCGTGCCAAAAATATCTTCCCACGTGCCAGTTATGGCAGGCGTGCCATAGGTTCGCCAACCCTGGTATAGGGCAAATCTTGTAATCGTTTTAAAAATCGAAACAAAAAAAATTGACGGATCTACACGATTTCAGGCACTGGAATTCCGAAAAACATATTTTTAGAAAAGAAAAATGCCGTCCGTCTGTCTGTCTGTAAACGCTCTATCGTCTGAACAAATTGAGATAAAGACTTGAAATTGAATGTGTACTTAGTATGTAATAATTTGTAGAAGTCTATTGAATTTCAGTAACCTCGATTATCCAGAACTATTTTTTTCGGACTCTCGAAATATTCTTTCTGATAAAAGGTATATGAAAATTTTCGAAATTGTTTATTTTAAGGAGTGAATATAAAAGACAATAAAAAAAAACACATAAATTTTGAAAAAAGAATGAAGCCGATCGGATAATTAGTTGCCGAGATATTTGAAATCACATTTTCCATACTCTTCGATTTTGTATGACACTGTATTTCATTCAAATTTCAATTCAGAGATATATTTTAATTGGAATGAGACGCTTAATCCGAGGCAGTAAACTGTTAGTTAATGGAATTATCATTTTTTGAGTTATAAGGATGTTTCTTTTGCGAAATTTAGTAATAGAGCATTTAATGTTAAGTCATCAAGCCACGATTTTAAACACTCTATCTGCCGAACAAATTGGCAACAAATACGTTTAATTTTATTTTGGAATTGCAATGCATTTTGTAAATAGTTTACACATGTTTTATTTTCATATTTTATATTATGCATATTCATGATGTGTAAGTATTAGGGTGGCCCCCAACGACTAGTTTAATTTTTATCCAAATCAGGCACAAGACTTGTGCTGTCGAACTCATTTGAGATATTAACAGTTAAATCTGGAAAATTAATCTCACTACCTGCGAAATAAAAATCGGCGAAAATGACGTTAACACTAGAATGCTCAGCAGGATTCAATGCGACTCCGACCAAATGATTAAATGTCGATTCGAACCAGAATTTTCTTTATAAAATAGGTTAAATAAAAACTGAAAAAAATCAAGTTAAATAGTTTTTAATAAAGATTCTGGTGTCAAATATTTTTAAATACTAGGTTGAGCAAAAAGTTCTGGGAAATGTGTGAAAGTTGTTGCGCGCAAATTAACAACAAAAGCAACAAGGACTATTCTTCAAAGTAGAGACCGTCATAGTCCACAACTTTCTGCCTTCGTTCTGCCAGATTCCGGATTTGCTGGAAGTACCATGGCAGCTCCTTGGAATTGAAAAACTCTTGACATGCTTCTTCAGCTTCATTAAAGGATTCAAATCGACGGCCCTTGAATAAGTGTTGCGTTGATGGAAAGAGGCCATAATCGGATGGAGCCATGTCTGGACTGTAGGCGGGGTGTGGAAGAATTTCGACGCCGTCCAACTGTTCAAACTTGTCCTTGGTCCTCTGGGCCACGTGCGGTTTGGCATTGTCAAATAGAATAATAATTGACAAATAGAAGAAAATTTAATCTTGTATAATCGTGAATGAGAAGGTAAAAATAAAACCTCAGAACTCTTTACTGAGGCATTTTCTCAATATCGAATATTAACATGTATATGAAAAAATGTGTTTTTTGTTGAATTTTTCTTGGTTCATAAGAATTTATAAAGGTAAATGATCAAAACTCAATAAAAGTAGAGAGATTTGAATTGGGGAGATTTTTTCAAACAAGCTTAATTGCTTTAGAACTGTGAAAATACTAATGCAGTTTTTCATTCCTAAAAAATTATAAAATGTGAATATTACATATATCGTTAAGCAATGACTTTGAAGCAAGAGGAGTTCTTAATAGAATCTTGAACAACTCGGGTTATACCTAATCCGAAGCCGAAAATTTTATTTTAAGTCAACCCGAAATCCGACTCGAAGCCAACATGCTTCAACGCGAAAGAGAAATGTATGAAAATTAATCCTTAATATAATGCAATTATAGAATATTAGCCTATAGTTATATCTATTATAATTATTATTTTTTTGTAAAAAAGAAATACACGCACACACACATATATATATAATACTCATTAATATTCAAGTATGCAATTTTTTCGCCTGACAAAATATTTAGATCTTTTTTTCTGCTAAAAATTGGGTAACTCCGAACCCGACTCGCAAATGCCAAAACACAATTCGAAACATTTAATGTAATCATGACCTGCAACCACAAAAAAGTCAATCCATCCCAAACTGCAGCGAAGGAAATTAGCTCCAACCTCCAACCCAACCCGAACTTACTATCAGGTACGGTTTGGGTAAAATCAGGTTACCCGACATGTTGCAGGACTCTAGTTTATAACACGCAGATTACGAAATCAGTGTAATCGAACTGTAATCGTAATCGACTAGTTCGGTAATCGTAATCCAATAAAAAAAATATTAATCGTAATCGTAATCTAGAATTGAAAAAAATAGATAATCAAAAATGTAATCGTAATCTAATTCGCATAAATAGAGACCTAATCGTAATCGTTTTTTAGAAATTGAAATTAATCATAATCGTAATCGATTACAGTCCTTCGTAATCGACTCGAAGTCTGATCACAAGGTGTTTCGCCCCAGGCGCCAAATAGGAGTTGCTGCGGTGCTAATCAATTTACAAACACTAAACTAAAACTAAACCTTCGGTGCTATTTCGCATTAAAGATCCTGTCCTACAGTTAGCAGTCCTGTTTCTTTGACCATTGGTCCTGAGGTGCTATGCAGCATATGCCCGGTCAGGTCGTCAGCCTAGCGCGGGACCCTCAGTGTTTAGTTCTCAAGCAAGCTTGGTACCCATTTTATCGACCCTGAAGGTATGAAAGTTTGAGTGAACCTTGCCAAGTCCGGAATCGAACTGTGGACCTGCGGTGTGGTAGACAGGCGCGCTGACCAATACAAATACGACTATAACAGCTTCTACTACTAATAGTCATTTCATTCTCCGTTTTCAAAATGGAAATGTAAAATATAATACACATTGTAAGCAATTGAAAAAGTATGCGAATGTCGTATATACATCTGTGTAATGTTCCTAACGATAATACCAACTAATGTACCCCAACTACTAACCCCATTCCCTTTTTAGATGCAGCAAACCATTTTGCCATAAATTTTAAGATCCGCAGATTTCGGATAATTTTCAGGGAACGTATACACATTAATCAGGCGGCTGCCAATTCATTGTAAGTCTAGCAGACATTTATTAAAAGATTGTCTAGGGGAACAAAATTGGAATCTATGTAAAAATATCGTCTGAGATAATAGAAACCCCACAGCTGTTTTCAGATAAGAATTTGTCTGTTCTTTCTAAGAACGTAGTATAAAGAAGAAAAAGAAGCAGAAACCCGTCAAGGGGGAAATTCGTTATTATGATAATCTTCTTTTTCCTCATTTGGTTAAATTGACTCCTTAATCTCTTGGAACAGTGTGTTACTGATGCCTTGTAATGTGGTTCTTAAACACCATCAAAAGAAAACAAAAATCTTTTGAAAATCGTCTGCGAACATATTTGAAAAATTGCTCATAAGTACTCTTATTTAAATGAAGATTAGCATTCGTTGAATAGTTTATTCTGCTCAAACTTTCTACTTATTTTTTAAATAAGGCTTTATGAACTATGTTCTTTACATTTATTTTCGCCATTATAAAGTATTTTTGAGCTTTTATTTTCATCATTTTTTTTTAATAGATTTGTTGCTGTATATTATTGGAATTTTATGTTGGCGGGAAGAAATTTTTTCCAAATAACGATCTATAGAAATTCGGTTAAAACAAGTAAACTTACTCAATAGTAACAAAGTAGGATAGCTATAAGATATTCATATGATAGAAAAAAAGGGCAGGTATATATATTGAAATTCGAGAAAAACCTTTAAATTTTCAATGGCAACATCCAACTTTAGCCGTTTTACTATATTTAAACTTACTCCCCGATACCAATTTTTAAGGAATTTGGGTAAAATGTTTTGTAATTAAAGTTTTTGACCATGTTAATTCTTAACTGCTGTTAGCGGTCTCACAGACTGCAGTTTTCTTTTTTTTTTTTTTCAAATTTGACAGTTTTTAACTTGTAGTTTTCAGTTTAACTATAAATACTAGTTAAATTTTGTTTCGTTTGGAGAGCTGTTACTACTGCTACATGCTTCTGAATAGGGGAATTTTAATTATAATAGTCCTCCTGTATGTAAACTTAAGTGCAGAAACAGTGTCCTATGAGTTAATCGAGCCTTTTATTCTCTATTATATCTTTTTGCGTGTCCCTGCAAATGAACGATAAATGCTGTCCATGTCATATTCTATAGTAGGAATCTTGTTATGCACTTCAGTGTTGTATATAAATTTCAGTATGTTTGAAATAGTATAACATATAATAAACTACATATAAAAATCACTTCTAAATATCAAAATACTCAATAATTGCTATAAATGATAAGCATAAATTTTGAAAAAGGTAAAATACGTTCATTTATTTACATTTTGACATGTTTCATTGCATCAGACGGCAACATTCTCAAGAACATAAAATGGCAAAAATTCTAATTGAAAAACTAGTAAACAAAAACAAAAATCGCGCGGACACAAGGATAATGAAATTAATTGCAGTATTAAAAATGGAAATCTGTGAACGTGAATTATTTTATATTATTGTTTCATGATTCTGCGTAGCATTTCTTTCCAAATTTTAGGGACCTCCATGGATGCTGAATCATTGCAAATAGTCTCATTGCGTAAGAAGATCTCTATTGATTCTCTGATGATGGATGGCAAATAAGATCTTCATGGATAAATTATTCTACTATTTTTAAAATCTATTTGTAAAAGTTCTCTGTTATATAGTCTGGCAGACATCAAATACAACAACAAAACTACAGCTCTGGCCAGACTATATAACAGAGAACCTTTACAAATACATGTTGCCTTTTTTTACCCGACTGCCAAGAAGGGTTATGTGTTTCACGCGTATCTGGGTATGTGGATTTCTTTATACCCTCGAAACATCCCAACGGCTGGATGGATTTTAATGAATGAGGTCTCTGTCTATTCGTCTTAACCGTCCGATGGTTATAGGCTAGGTTTTGTTTTTATAAATTCAAAATGGCTTCCGTAAAATGCAAAATGGCGGTAGAGACGAAAAAAAAATTTTTTTTCACACCCTATTGAGTGGCATATCATTGGATAAGTCTTTCAAAATGAAGACGATGTTTCATTGACTATTTTCCAGTCAGAAGCTCCGTTTAAATATTACACAACCTGGAAGTTGTGTAGGTAGGATCTCTAGCTTTACTGCAACTCTAACCTTCATAGACATGTATAGGCTTCATCAAAACAGTGTTTATAGATGGGAATTAACAATTAAACGCAACTTAATAGTCATCATTACAAGTAGATTAAAAAAAATGGGTAAGTAATATAAAAAATAGTTTTACATTGATGAGAAATAATTAATTAGTTCGCTTTTTACGCAGTCGGGTTTTTTGATTTTTTAAATTTATTCATTTTGAAGCCTAAATTATATCTTGAAAAAACATCTTGAAAGATTCACTGTGGAGGAAAAAACTAAAAAAAAAAAGTACTTATGCACCCGGGTCTAAAATACGTATAAAAGTAAAAATAGTTTTTTAAAAAACACTTTTTTATATAAGCATTCAATCTTCATCTTGAAAATCGCGCCTAATTTTTTTACTCTAATTCATGCTTTGCCCCCCAAAATTTCCTCCACAATGCATTTATTTGGCGTGGGGATCGAACTCGATTATGAAATATTTACTGATTTGTTTACGCTTGGTTAGGAACGCTAGCAAGTAAATTTTATTAAAAAAATGTGGGGCATTCTCACAATCTTTTGACTTTTGGGGAAAAAAATCTGACAAAGTTAAACTTGCTAAAATAACATTTTAATCTGATAGACGAATGCCTTAATGATTCAAAATAAAGAAAAAATGGTCGGCAGCGAAAATTTTTTTATTTAACTGAGGCTTAGGTTAAACTTGCGAGTTTAATTTTCCTTACCATTTTACCCCTATAACTTTTTATTTTCTTCTAAATATTTACTTATAATGAATTTGCATAGTACCCACAGGACATTCAAATAAGAAATAATAACGATGTAGTACTTTTAATACAGAATTTTTGTATAACATTGTCTTAAAGGGGTGTTAAAGAAGGGACGGTAAGGTAAAAAAAGGGGATGGTATTGGAAAAAAGGGGCGAAATGGTAAAAAAAGGGACATTAAGGATGGAACGGTAAGGAAAATTAACACATATTTTTAGGAAATCATGTTAAGACTAAGTGATAGCCACAATGTTTATTGATTTTTAGAAAGTGTTGTTAACATTGGATTAAATTAATTTTTTTTTTAAATTTACCTCGAAAAGTGCAGGAATAAACCTTGGGGACGGTGAGACTACCCATAAAGCCACGATGCTTGAAATTGATATTTAAATGCTGATTTAAATTCTACAATAAATTTCCTGCCAAAGAATTTTAGACATTCTTTTCTCTAGCATACTTCTGCATGAGGAAAAACTTGAAAAAAATTTTTATGGCTGCATCTGAAATGATTTTCTGTATAATTTTAGAAGAGAGATGGTAAGGAATCGATAACCCAGGGACAGAGTTAAAAAATAATAACAAACCTAAAAATGTGTGCAGGTTAATTTTTAGCTACATATTTATATAAAACAATAGTTCCAGTTTCAGAAAAAAATTACATCGAATTATTTTTATTGAAACAATTTTATCCAGACAGCACCAAACTTAAAAATCAGCATCAGGGACACGGGACGGTATAGGAGTTTTCCAGGTGTTTGGACCCCCAACATCGTCCAAAACTTATTTATCTCGTTAATATCGTTGTGCAATTATGCAATGGGATGTTCCACAGTATATGAAAAAAAAAAAAAAAAAAAAAAAAAAAAAAAAAAAAAAAAAAAAAAGTGTATTAAATAAAAATTTATTATTCAGGGACATGAAAGTCAAAAGATTGTGAGAATGCCCCATATATAATTTGTGCTCTGTTTCTTTTTTAAAATGAAGCAACATGGGAAAAAAAACAGTGGCACTCCGGGAGTGCCAATAGAAGTGAAAGCTTCAACAATTACGTGTGTGTTTTTTTAATCGTCAGGAAATGTTTTATTGTGCAGGAAATACTTTTAAATGTAGTGTTTTTTTGTATTCATTATTATAAACTATTACTACCAAAATTATATTACAATTTTCATAGTAATATAATTTAACTATAACTTACATATAAATAAAAAGTCGAAAAATAAAAAAAACGAGAATTTGGCACAGATGTTATATACGAACCAGGTTTGGCGCGATTTTTTAACGTCAATTTGGCGAAAGCCCGTTTTCCAATACCAGTTACAATATATATTTTTAAATTATTTTCTGTTGTTTTGAAAAGTAAACAACAATAAATAAACGATAATTTCATTAATAACTATAGAACAAAACAATTGTACAATTTTAAAAAATAAAATAAAAGTAAATGAACAATTTATTAATAAATAAGCAACAGTAGCCGGGTTACCTTGTAAAATAAAGTAACGCCATTTTGGTGTCAATTAGGTACCCAAGTGCGTATCTGACATCTGTGCCCCGTATTTTATCTTCCGTAATCGAAATTCCCGCCAAAACTGTTGGTCGTTGACCAGACCATCAACACGATAAAATACAGCGTTATCGGTTTTTAGTTACACGAAATAGGTAGGTCACGAATACAGTATAATTCATTTTAACTGACGAAAAACAAAATAATAATTTGTTTTACCAAATGTTGTTTTGGTGAATTTAAATATTTCTGCAAGTCAAATAATTCTGCAAGTATGTTAACATTTCTTGATAAATAATTGCGCTTATGCTTTTGCTATATTTAAAACCACTACCATATTATTAGAAATATCGCTATAGTTTGATGCTATGACATACACCATAACGCAAAAATAACACGAATTTTAAAAAACAAGAGAGTTTTTCTGCTAAACTTACCCGATATTTGATCGAATAGTTCACTTTTGCCGCCAACTATTGACATAAATAACAACTGTTGAATAAAGATAATTTTATTTTGCTAGAGCAAGGTAGTTTTATTTTAGCAAGAGTCACGAGACTTGGCTAATTTTTACATGAGATGTTTTTGATGAGATTTCCTTTTTCTAACTCTTGTACGTGTATTTCGGGAACCAACAGCGCACAGGCAAGCATGCGGCGCGCTTGCCTGTAAATTGTTGTTATTGATTAAGCAATCAATAACAATTAATTGCCCGCCCTCCTCATACCGAACTATGCACAATACATGTACATACAGAGGTGTCGGTTACAATAACAGTATCACGAGTTCAATGGTTTTTCCCATCTCAAAAAATGCCAAACGCGCCCAAAGAAGCTTTCACTTCAATAATGAAAGTATCAAGTATTTGTCTTTAACAATAAACACAACAGCGTACTGCAACGAAAATGTAAATTTTGTTTTTGTTCCTGTGTGAACGCCGGGAGAAAAAGTGAGTTTGAGCTTCGTTCTTCTTTTACGGATTGAGCTGAAGAGAGAGAAGTTCCTGTCATTCACCGCTTGGCGCGCTAGTGTCTATGTGCCAAAATGCTAGCATGTCGGTTACGTAACAGTGTCTCCAAATCAGTGGTTTTTCTCCATCTCAATAAAAGCTCAACGCGCCTAAAGAAGTTTTCACTTCAAAAAAATGAAACATTATTTAAACTATCTTTTTAGATTTTTTATATTGATTTCTGAACGTATAATAGTAAATTAATTAATGTTAAACTGTTAACTGATAAAAGCATATTAAAAAATATATATTACTCTTCATTTTTAACACTTTCCAACAAAGTTGAAAAGTGTTTATGCATTTGGTTTGTCTGGACGTCTGTCCACGCTCTAACTCCCGTAAATAGACTCGGATTTAGGGTCACCAAAGCATGTTTGGTATTGTATATGAAGTATCTAGGATTAAAAGTTCATTTACAGGGGCACTTAAAAGTATTCCATTACATTACGGTATAGGGGGGGAAATCGTTTGCAGAGTATTTTAATGACATTACGCTATTTCAAATGAATTGAAACAGATATAAATCACTGAATTTCAGTACGATTACGTTAGAACAGGGCATTCATAACATTTTTGTATTCATTTACAGGACAGGGACATACAAAAGAAATCGGTTACAGTATTGCCTTTGATTAATAATGGCTGGAGTGTACGGTTTAAAACTCGGTATGCGCTTTTAAATTTAATTAATTTTTTTCATGTTACTCGTTATATATAAATTCTATATCACATATACAGGGTGCACAAAAGTATTCACGTACCAGGACGTCCTTATTAGAGGAAATTGCTGAAGGGAAATTTTCAACTGAAGTACATGTATTTCTTAAGTGAACTAATTTTTGGCATGCATGTAGTTAATCTATATATCATACACAGGGCTGCTGAAAAAAATTCGGATTATTTTCCGATTGTAGATGGAACAGCTTTACATTGGGTTTTGAAATGTGTTATGCGTTGCCATATGATTGAATGAGACGTAATATTTTAATTTTTTAACCGGTGCAGTTTTGTTACATTATTCTCAATGTGTTGGAAAGTGTTTCATAATCTATGCTTGACGCATGATTTTTTTCTTTCTTGTTTATTTATAATTTATGTTCTACTTTTTAGCCTTTAAAATGTTTCATTGTTGCAGTTTCGCAGCGATTTGTCCTATTTTGGTGAGCGTTAATGGGCGCACCATGGAATCCATTGTTGTTTCAACTCCTGTATAATTGTACAGGGATGAAAGAGTTCCTCCTAAAGGAGGAATTCCACCTTTTTGAATACAATTTTGGTCATTCTCTGGATTGATGCAAAAATACAAAGAAAATTTTGAAAGCATGTGGGGAGGGGGGTCCTGGTAAATTTGCTCTTCAGACATTTTGTCTATTTAAACCCTTAGAATTTCTGAACTGCTGTGTAGAAGAGCTATTAAATCAAAGGTAAGCTTATACTATGACCATCTGAAAATTATGTAAATGAAGTTGATTGAGGCGATGTCGTTCCCGAGTGAAGTTTTCTTACATTTTAAAAGGGAAAGGAAGTTTACTTAAGGTTCTTTTTGAAATAGAATATTTTGTTCCGTTTATACAACTTTTTGGGGTAGTTTCAGTGAAGTATTTCTTGAGCAACGATAACTTTGATGTGCATGTATTTAGCATGGAGAACTTTTTTCCCCCTCAGAAACCACCCAGAATATATGTTTTAAAAAATTAATCACTGCCTTCACATAAATTCATCAGATATATCTTTGGATTTATACTTTTAGTAATCTGCCTTCCATTCTCTCTCTCTCTCTCTTTTTTTTTTATTCAATGAACCTGTACGTTTTTTGTTTGTTTATTTATTTTTAAGCATTTTTTACGTTTCAAAATTAAAATAACAATTATATGTACAATTATATTTCATTTTATTGTATAAATTCCTGTTAAAATATATCTAAATTACAAAAATTTGCTACCGTCGCGTACAGATGGAAAAAAAATTCCACCTTTTTTTCTATTTCCTGATTTCATGCCTGATTGTTACCTGGAGTTACAGGGAATATTTGGAGATGGATCACTTGTGACGGACTGATTGAAAAATGTTTTTAAATTACTTTATTAATTAATAATTATGTTGTATAAATATTAAAGGGTTGTATTGCCCTTGGATGTATAGTTTTAGCCTATCAGGAAGTGGTGGAAAAGTCGATTGCAGAATTCTTTACGTGCAAAAACCAGGTTGAGTTAAAAAAAAAAAAAAAAGGTACGGTCGTGGAAAAAAAAGTAAAAATATTAAAGGGTTGTATTGCCCTTGGATGTATAGTTTTAGCCTATCAGGAAGTGGTGGAAAAATCGATTGCAGAATTCTTTACGTGCAAAAACCAGGTTGAGTTAAAAGGGTACGGTCGTGGAAAAAAAAAGTAAACATTCCTACTAACTCTGCAACTAATTGTAACAGAAGCAAGTTACTGGTACCAAAGGGTTAGAAATAAAGTTTACTTTTAAATGATGTATGTAAAATTTGCGTAGGGTCCATCTACAAATCAAAACCAGATCAAGCGTTGTTTTGTTTTTTAATGGCAACATCCAATTTTGACACTATATTTTAAATCTTCGGTTCAAACTATGCTTAGACACGAAATTTGAAGAAGTTTTGGAATTAGAAACGTTCAAAATTTAGTCCTTCTAATGTTAAATTACATTTTCATATTTTTATTAATATCTCCTAAAATTATAATACTAATGTGATTTTTATTTTTATTTATTTATTTATTTATTATTATTATTTTGTGGTTATAATACTAAAAAAACCAAACATAAATACATTGAATCTGCCATGTAAAAAAAAATTTTAATATGAAGTATGAAATTAATATTCGAAAAAAATATGAATTGTAACCTACATTTTTTTTTTTTTTTTTTTTTTTTTTTTTTTGATGGATTTATATTTATTATGTCTTTATGCGAATTCTCAATTTCAAATTTTTCTTCCAAGTAGTTTTCGAGTTATGATTAAAAAACGTCAAAATGATGGTTTTAAGTCTGCGTGATGTGCAGAAAAACAAAATTTGAAAAAATATATATATATTTTACTCATTTTTATTGAAACATTAGAAATGGCAATAGTCGAAACATATTAAGCGAGTGAAATGGTCATATTTGCAAGAAATGATACATTAATAGAAGTGACATAGTCGTTCTGTAGCATTTCAACAATCCAGTAGCGAGCTTCCATTTGAATACAGACCCTAAAATAATTAGTTATTTGTTATTAATTACTATTAATTATTATTAGTTTTACAATAATGA
This sequence comes from Maratus speciosus, assembly GCA_963932465.1. Taxonomy (NCBI): domain Eukaryota; kingdom Metazoa; phylum Arthropoda; class Arachnida; order Araneae; family Salticidae; genus Maratus; species Maratus speciosus. The sequence continues at coordinate 575,619,148 of OZ010792.1, forward strand.
ATTTATTAATTTCTCTGAAACTAATCGTACGAATTTAATGAAAATTTGTATTTAGGCTAATTGAGGGGGTGCAGAATTTTTTAGGGTGTTAAACTTAGGTATTGCTATTTAAAAATAAATAAAGAAAGAAAGAAAATAAATTTGGTTAGTTTTGATATGTAGATGCCCCCCCCCCTCCCTCCCCAAGCAAATTTTGTATACATCATTGAAAAGTAAACTTTTCTCCAACCGTTCGATACCAGTAACTTTCTTCTACAATGATTTGTTGCAGAATTAGTAGGAGGTGTTTACTTTTTTTTTTTTTTTTTTTTTTTTTTTTTTTTTTTTTTTTTTTCGGATCTGAAAAAAACCCTTCTCTTAATTTGTGAAACATCAGTGAAGCTACTATCGCGACATCATCAGAAATATTATTGTCTCGCCCTGCTGGTCGTGAAAAATGTGATTATAAATTGAAATTAGATGAACGAGTTTGTCTGGTATCATAGTTAATCTTCGGTATTTCTTGTTAGAATCAGTTCTTCCATTCGACATGAAATAATTTACATGTGGGTCATTTTTCATTAACGTGCAAATTGCGAGTTAAAAGTTTTCATTTTTTTTTCTCTCTTTTTCGAAATTTGCACGATTTTAGACTGTTCTGTATGCTTTACGAAGCATGTAAGTATAATGGTCACGCGACCAGATACGTACTAGTTCACTGAGTATTTCAATTTTCTATATATATATATATATATATATGAGGAGTCCAGAAGCCAAGAGGTATAAGTGACAAAATTGAAAAAATTGAACTAAGTGCACAGACGACCTGGAAATATGCTTTTTTCTTTTCAGTTAAAGAAACATAATTGATTTTCTAGTTATGTGTTGTGTTTTAGAGATCAACCACTTTTGGCCAATAATGATCAATATTGATTAATTATAAATTTAAAGAAAATTGTACTCTACTTTTTTCACATTTATTAAAATAAGAGTTCAAAGACCAGTGTGAAGCAAGCAGCATTTTTTTAAAATTTCAATTCAGTCAATTATTATTGATGTTCAACATTCATGTCAATTATTATTGATGTTCAACTTTCATGTCAATTATCTTTGAACTCAATTTACTCCAAATCGAAATTTTGTCACTGAGTTAATGTAATATCTGTAGACTGCTTGATCATGTATGCTCGCTCATGTACTTTCGAAATGTCGAAATTTACTGAAAGTTTTAAAGCCTGTTATTTTAAAACTATTAGACCCACTTAAAAGATTTAAAAAAAAAAAAAAAAAAAAAAAAAGTTTCACAAAGTTATTCTTTTGAATTTTGCTTTTTAAGAAATTAAATATTTTAAATATTTATTTATTTTAAGTTATAACTAAGATATATTTGGGTGCATTGGGCAGTATAACGCTCAAATAAATCTCGTATGAGCTGATTCCTCCGCCCTCCAATTAATAGTTAGATAAATAGCATCTAATTAAAATGACGTAGTATCTAAACAAAACTTGCGTTATTTAAATAAATTTGATTGTGAAATATACTTTATGCTTGAATATTGTAATCAGTAATACTAAAAAATATGCGTAAGCGAACACTGCTTCGGAAACCGAATTGAGTAATCGTCTTAATTTCGAAGTCTGTTCGGAAAGGTGGTGTTTAATAAGATCACTGTAATAAGAAATAAAAAATTGTCTTGTATAAGACTGAGTGAATCTTCTAATAATCCCATCTTGTAGTATTTAACCCATTAGTTTTTTATCAAAATTTTAAAGTTGGAGAGATATCCTAATTACTAGGGGTTCACCGAATAGTGATTTTGGCCGAATACCGCATATTCGGCCTACAGGCGAACTGGATACCGAATATTCAACTAGCCGAATAGTAACTGCTAGGCTGAATACCGCATATTCGGCCAGCCGAATAGTAACTATTCGGCCGAATACCGAATTCTCGGCTTGTCAAATACTTTTATATTTCAAAGTTTAAAGGCATTAAAATGTTAAATTTTAAAACAATTTTTCATAATATTTAAAACAAACTTTCATTTTGATAATCAAGAGCTTTTTTCAAGTAAACTTTATGCTGAAAAAAATCTGCTTTGAGTTATTTAAGAAGAGGATAGTTAAAAAACTTTTTTAATTAAATTTTAAATTTCATTGCTACTTCTGTGAATTAAAACATGAATAAAATTTTCTCAAATTCTAAAATAAACATTTTAAAATCAAAGAGAAATTGTGAAAAAATTGGAAAAAAAAAAAATTGTACAAGATCATATGTTATTTGTTTGTCAGGCAGAGACCAAAGTAAAAGTAAATAAATAATACATTCTATTTAAATTTTATATGGTGGCAACTCAGCAAGAATAACTGTTCTACTCCCTTTGATTAAGCAAGGAAGTTTTTAAATGCATCCTAGATCAGTGTCTGGAGCGGGCGATCATTTTCAGAGATTGTAAACGTTATTACTAAAATCTTAGCAAGAAATAGATTATTTGCTGGACAATGTTCAGAAACTTGCATTTGTACATAATTAATTCCTATGAAAATCCTCATGATTGGTTAATTTTCTTAAATAATACTTAACAAACAGCAAATAAATAATGTAAAAACATTCTCTTTTATATAAATATATGATTCTGTTTCTAATTATTCTGAATATCTTCATAAGTTGACTGTTAAACATAGAAGTAATATAAGGTTTTTAAAAATATGTTTTAAAACTTTTTTTAAGTATTCGGTTGGGCCGAATAGTTTGCTATTCGGCCAAGCCGAATATCCGGTATACCAACTATTCGGTAACATGACCGAATACCGAATAGATACCAAACATTCAGTGCATTCCTACTAATACGAGAAAGTGAAAAGAAAAAAAAAATCTGCTATAGAAAAGATTGAATTGAATGTCCTTACAAAATAGCAAAAAATTGTTTTCACCGCTACAGTACTGTAAATGTTAAGAAAATAGTTTTACAGATTTTATATTCAGTAACAGGTTGTCTGAAGCTCGGCAGAAATATATATGTATTTGGGACCAAAACTTTATCGGAGAAATTTAGATATCTAAACTAGGGATGCACCGAATATTCGGTATTCGGCCACGTTACCGAATATTCGGTTTGGCCAAATATCAAACTATTCGATATACCGAATATTCGGCTTGGCCGAATATCAAACTATTGGGCCTGCCGAATATTCGGTTTGGCCGAATATCAAAATATTCGGCCAACCGAATACTTAAAAAAAACTTTTAAAACATATTTTTAAAAACTTTATACCACTTCTATATTTAACAGTCAACTTATAAAGATATTCAAAATAATTAGAAACAGAATCATATGTTTAAATAAAAGAGAATCTTTTTACATTATTTATTTGCTGTTTGTAAAGTATTATTTAAGAAAATTAATCAAACCGCGTGGATTTTCATAGGAATTAATTATGTACAAATGCAAGTTCCTGAACATTGTCCAGTAAATAATCTGTTTCTTACTAAGATTTTAAGAACAACGTTTACAATCTCTGAAAATAATCGCCCCCTCCAGACACCGATCTAGGATGCATTTAAAAACTTCTTTGCTTAATCAAAGGGAGTAGAAAAGTTATTCTTGCTGAGTTGCACCATATAAAATTTGAATAGATTGTATTATTTACTTTTACTTTAAGCTCTTCCTGAGAAATAAATAATATATGATCCTGTACAATTTTTCTTCCAATTTTTTCACAATTTTTCTTTGATTTTAAAATGTTTGTTTTAGAATTTAAGAAGATTTTATTCATTTGTTTTAATTTACAGAAGAAGCCATGCAATTTAAAATTTTATTCATTAAAAAAGCTTTATAACTGTCCTCTTCTTAAATAACTCAAAGCAGATTTTTTTCAGCGTAAAGTTTGCTTGAAAAAAGCTCTTGATTATCAAAATGAAAGTTTCTGTTTGAAATATTATGTAAAATTGTTTTAAAATTTAACATTTTAATACCTTTAAACTTTAAAATATAAAAGTATTCGGCAAGCCGAATACTCGGTATTCGGCCGAATAGTTACTATCAAAAAGAATAGTTACTATTCGGCTAGCCGAATATTCGGTATTCGGCCAAAATCACTATTCGGTGCATCCCTAATCTAAACCGAGATAATTTGACCAGAACATTATACGTAATTGGAAATGATGTCATTTACAAATTTTTCACCTTGCGAAAGTATAAATGCGAGAGAGGATATTACCTCGATTCTAGTTTTGGGAAATTATTAATGTGTTATGCATTTGAAATGAGAGTTTAAGAATAGGACTTGTCAAAGCCCGTTGTAATATTCTTATAAGAAATTTATCTACCTTTTGGCATACTGTATTTAATGGGGATAAAACTCTATCAGAATCAATAAAGGTAATACAAATAGCTTTTGAACATCAATCATGACTTTCTCACTGTTCGCAAATAAATCTTTAAATGTCTACAAAATTCACAATGCAACTCAGTAAATCTAATATTTTTTTGATTTTTACTTTACGAACATATTGTGAGGAAGGTGTTGTAATTTAATGGTGAGAATGTGCTACATAGTAAAATAATGTTCAAGTATATGTCAAAATGTGATTACCATGTTAATGTTTCAGTTATAATCATACACGTCCCCACCCCCCCAACCACCACCACCACCATCAAAGAAAAAAAAAAGAGGATATATCTTCAGGTAATCTTCCTATGAAATCTTCTCGTAAAATACACAAAAACGACTGAAATTAGTTTTCATTTACTAACGTTATCGTTGCCCTCAGATTTTTTTTTTTTTTTTTTTTTTTTCCCGGGAGTTGTATTAATTAATTTAAAGATGTTCTATATGTTAACTATTGTCTTTTCTTCAACTAAACATATAATTCATTGAAATTTAAATTCGTTACGTTGTTTTATTAGAGATTTTTTATGTTGATGTGAAAGAGCATTATGAAGAAAAAATTTATAAAATACTAATTATTGAACAATTCCTTTGTATTCTTAATTTAATTATTTTTCCACTGGTGTATTCTTTTAAGATATTTTTCGATAAAAGAGGCATTATGAGTCACCAAACCTCAAAAAGGCACTTCCAAATAGGTTTCGCAATTTTGGCCACTGCTTTTTAGGTGCGCTCGTAATTATATAAATACGTAGCACCTATAGTTTGGCCCGTCTGTCCGCATGGAACCGCGCAAAAACTACTAATAGATAGAATCGCTAATAGATAGAATCGTTGCAGAATTTTCTCGAGTCCTTTCAAATTTTATGAAAATAGAATCAAAACTTAAAAAGATATTAATAAGAGTTTTCTTCATTCTACTCAATCCTGTCATACGTAATGAATTCAATGGCATCCCATGATAGGTAATGATTCTAGGTTGCCATGCTGATGATGTCCTATTTGAGATGGAGTCCTATTATTTCCGTATGACTGAATTTAATCTATATGGAATCGTAACGAATTTTGCATTCATGCATTTTTGCATCATAAGAGTGCAACAGCTATTGCACCAAGATCTGACTGTTTATAAAACTAGTTATAGTACGAACATTTTTTTCATTTGCCACGTTTGGCTTGATGGGCGGCCTGCTTGGGGGGGGGGGGGGGCAGTAGAAAGAAAGAAATGTTTCTTACATGTTACGAAAGAAAAATTAAGAACTTACGGGGAAGTTCTACTTCTTTAGCCAAAAGGTAACGTGATTTTTATGATTTCTTTTTTGTTTCCGTTACAAAGAAGAGATATCACTTTCCGATTTTTTGCGTTATATTTATTGATATATCACTTATATATGTAAACTTTAGTGTGTAAAAAAAAAAATGAATAATATTCCTTGTGCGACGGGGAGTGCTTGCAGGTTCGCTCTGTGAACTTACAATCGGGTAACCGTTTTTCTGCGGTCTCAAACATCTGAAACAAATTGGGTCGCGAAATTATGAAAAAGCATTGAATTCTTTGTAGCTTATACCTACATTTAGTGTAAAAATTTGATTTTTGATAAGATGGCGGTCATTTGAACAAAATAAATAATTTTTCGCCTTTTTTTATGTTTTGTGATCAGTAATCAATAAAAACTATACTTTTTGGTGTTATGAGCTAGTAAAAACCATTGCCTCTCTTTTTTAAATTCAGATTTCTTCATTGGCAGCACTTTTCTGAAATGGTAGAATTCCCCTTGTTTTCGCCTTAATTAATATGTCATTATATAAGGTTAAATAAAGCGAATTTTGCTATTTCAAAAATGTAGTGCCAATCAAGAAATCTGAATTTTAAAAAAAGTAGCCCACTGGCAGCACTGTTCCGAAGAGTTTAATAAACGTTTTCTTCATTCTATTAAATCTTATCATACGTAATTAATTCAATTATATACCATGATAGGTAATGATTTTATGTTTTCCGTGATGATTACGTCCTATTGAAGAAGCACTCATATACTTTCCATACCACTGAATTTAATACACATAATCATAATAAATTTTGTATTCATGCATTTTTTTTTTATAAAAATGCAACAGCTATTGCACCAAGATCTGAGTATTTATAAAACTAGTTATAGTACGAACGTACCTCATTTGCCACGTTTGTACAATTCCCAACTTGTTTATGGAGGAAATTGGTCGAATAGTTCTCGAGAAAAATGGTCGCCCAGTTTGAAAAACAAGTATTAAATTTTACAACAGCGTTACGTTCACAGAGCAAAATATTATAGATTTAAAAAATTTGGCCCCCAAAAAGGTAGAACTTCCCCTTAATAATGATTATAAGTCTTTGTTTCAGTCTAAAATCTTCCTTCAGCACTACAATTCACATGTAACTTTCTTTCGTTTCTCGTTACATGATCATACTTCGGGTGTGGAGCAATGATATTTTATTTTTTATCAACCTCCACAAATGATATTCAACGCCTGCATGATTTTTGCCTGTTGTTTAACCCGAGAACAAGGTTCGTTCGCCTTTTTAACTTCGAGGTAGGCGATTTCCTTGGACGACAGCCATTTAACCTGTGGGGGAACTACTTTGATTTTTTTGGAAATTTTATTTGGCTCCACTTGAAGTGAAATTGAGAAGGAACAATTTTTGTTACACTTAGATTGAAATTTTACCTTTCTAGCATATCATGTTTTGCTTTTCGATTTCGTGTTTTGAAGCTTCAAGCCAATTCTTATAAATGTAAACTTCCAAATGGTTAAATAATAATAATAATAAAGAGTGGGAAACTACGTTGGTGTTTTCATGCCAGAATGTCTTGAATTAATGAATAAATAATAAGTAATATTTGACATCATATATTTAAGAAGCATACGATGTGAACGTAGATGAATTTCAGAGGATCTTTACACATATTGGGAACGATTTTGACAACAAAAATAAAATATATAAATTAAAACAATTTTTTTTTTTAATATGTTCTATATGGTAGCCCTTGTTGTGGACTACCCTATTGCAGCCGGTTTTCCAATATAGTAGGCAGGGGCGTAGCTACAAATATTTTTTCGGGGGAGAGAGTTCAAAATTTTCCCAACTTATAATTCAAATATTTCCCAACGTGAAACAAATTGCTCTATTTTCCAACTAAAATGATATGTTCAATGTGTGATTAATGTTAATAATACTTGTACGAAAAAAAAAAAAAAAAAAAAAATCCAAAGAAAAATGCTAACTAAAAACATAAAAATTATAATTATTGGTTCATTTAATGAACGCTTTTGTCTTCAATTGTGTACGAGTCATAATCGTACTTCCTATGAAAATAGCTTCATATTTTTAGATTTTTGAGAAAGGAACAAAGTTTTGGAGGAAATGTATTAGAGACACTGTGTTTGGACAACAGTAGAGATATTCAGATCTGGTAGATGTATGATATTTTCGTACCACAGAGAAACATAATGAGAAATTGAGTCTGGCTGATTTTTGTTATTCTTTTGAAAGTTTAACTATTTTACTATTACAGAACTAAGAAAGGTAGTCAACAAAACAATAAAAAATTCTTTCACTTTTTATTTAAAAAAAAAAAAAAAAAAAAAAAAAAAAAAAAAAAAAAGTGTTTCAAAAATCTATAATTTTCCAACTCTAAGCTCAAACTTCTCAAGTTCACATATATTGGGGAGGGGGGGGAGGCTCCCCCTCCCAATAACCCCCCATCTGATAGTAGGTCTTTTTGTAAAACTGGAAGTGGAATTTTGTTTCATTTCTCCAACACACATTTCTAGAGTTCACTCAACGTTGTGGGTCGGCGTTTCGCAAGGGTTTGTTTTAATAGTCCAAAGGCACAGTAATCCTTTAGAGAAACATTTGGGGACTTGGTTGGAGTATGATCAAACGGTATACACTTGATTTCAGTTTCTCTAGTCAGTTTTTCGCGAAATGCGACTGTACTTTTGAATCTATGGCTGCACGCTTTATCCTAGTGGAACTCAGCACTTTTAACCAGAGCTGCGGAGTCGGTGGGAAAAATGGACGACTCCGACTCCGGGAATTTTAACAGCTCCGGCTCCGACTCTTTCGCTCAAAAATTGGCCGATTCCGACTCCGCAGCCCTGCTTTTAACGTCCGTAGGATAAAGTTTTGGAATTTTTTCTTCAAAAATAGGAATTAGAACATTATTTTGATAATAAATACAGTTAATTTTGACATTTTTCTCAACTTTTCTGATCTTTAATTTTCAGTTGTTTGAGATTCCAGCAATCACCATAAATCCTTTAGAGAAACTTTTTTTTTTTTGCAGTATTTGAACCAAAGTTGTAAGTCTTTTTGGCTTCTTTTCCGGTAATAAATCGATCTTTTTTGGTGCGTTCGTAATTATATAAATACGTAGCACCTAGTCGTCGTTCGGTCCGTCTGTATGTCTGCCCGTCCGTCCGTTCGTTTATAACAGAGCAAAAACTACCCAACCGAATGGCCTGAAATTTTAAATATATAATTGTTGCAAAATTTTGTCGAGCCATTTCCAATTTTATGAAAATCGGATGTATCGTTTAATGATAGGGACAGTCAAAAGTTTTCCGTTACATGACGGCCAATGGGGAAAAAATATTTTAACTCTGAATATTTTAACTCTTGAATTTAACTCTGATGAATATTAAGAATGGCGGCCCATGAACTTCCCTGCCCTATTCTGTCAGGAAACTCTCGAAGAAATAGATGAATTAATGAAATCGTCATTATTTGTTCCCATCAAAAAAAAAAAAAAAAAAAAAAAAAAAAAAAAAAAAAAAAAAAAAAAATGCATTCATTTACTGAATTTTGAAAGGTTTTGGAAATAAAAGTTATAAAACCGTAAAATGAAAGCAAACGTCAATGTATTGAATTGTTTAAACTCTGCAGTCATTAACTTGTGTAATTAACAAAATTTTGGTACTTAAATTTTCATATTTTTTCCTAATGTGAAAAATAAATTTTAATCACATTAATTGTGACCTTTTTTAACAATTTAAATCTGGATTTAAACATGACCTCCATTAAGAGACCACCCCTCGCAGCGACCCATTTTTATTGGAACGGAACGTGGTCACTTTAGGGAGGTTTTACTGTATATAATTTTCAAGCCACTCGCTTCTTTCGCGTGCCTTTTCAGTAGCAGACGATATTTTTTCATAGCAGCCAGTATTTCAGTTATCACGTTATTACATGTTGCCAGATTTTTTCCTCTGTTGTTTCTCGGTGCGTTCGTAATTATATAAATACGTAACACCTATAGTCATCGTTCTGTCCGTCTATCTATCTGCATATAACAGAGCAAAAATCACCCAACCGAATGGTTTGAAATTTTAAATATATAATTGTTGCAAAATTTTGTCGAGCCATTTCAAATTTTATGAAAATCGGATGTAGTGTTTAATAACAGGGACAGTCAAAAGTTTTCCGTTACATGACGGCCAATGGGGAAAAATTATTTCAAGTGCATTTTAATGATGTTACAGCTTTCGAACTGAATGAAAGGGATATGCACTTATGAAGTACACTAAAATATACATTCAATACAATATGCGATGCAAAAAATAGTTATAAAACTAGTTATAGTGCGAACCCCGGTAGCAGAAAGTGCGTGACGCGCGACGTGCGTCGCAGATTTTTTTTGGACCTTGCAGATAAATTTGCCAACTTGAAAAAAAAAAAAACGTATTTCCTTAAAAAAGTGCGAAAATTCTGACAAAAAATATCGCAAATTCGACAAATGGTCGCCGAAAAATATCAATTTCGACAATCGTTCGCATAAAAAATCGGTAATTTATAGCCAAAGGGTCGCTATAAAAACGCGAATTTCGTCAAAAGAACCCGGAAAAAAAAACAATTTCGTCCCAGGGTTGTGGAAAAAATGCAGATTTCTGCCACAGGATAGCGGAAAAAACATGAATTTCATTAAAGGATCGTGGAAAGAATGCGAATTTAATGAAATGATCGCGGAAAGAACGCGAATTTAGTCAAACGATTGTTGAAAAAACGCAAATTTAGGCAAATGATCGCGAAAAAACGCAAATTTATGTCAAAGGATCGCTGTACAAACTTGAATTTTATCCAAAAATCCCGAAAAAAACGTTAATTTCGTTCCATGGGCGCGAGGAAAACGCAAATTTCTGTCACAAAATCGCGGAAGAAACTTGAATTTCATCAAAGGATAGAGGAAAAAACACGAAATTGGTCAGACAATGGCGGAAAAAATGCAAGTTGATGTTAAACGATCGCGAAAAAACGCAAATTTCTGTAAAATGATCGCTAAAAAACGCAAATTTCTGTCAAAGGATCACGAAAAAAAGAAAATTTATGTCAAAAAATCGGAATTAAATTTGCGGAATTTCGTCAAAAGATCGCGAAAAACGCAAATTTCTGCCAAAGTATCGCTGTAAAAACGCAAATTTCGTCAATAGATCCCGGAAAAAACGTGAATTTCGTCCCAGGGGCGCCGAAAAAACGCCAATTTCTGTCGCGAATAAAAGCTCATTTTTGTCAAAGGATGGCGAATAAACGGCAAATTTCGTCAAAAGATCGCGAAAAAAACGTGTAATTTCCTCATAAGATCGCAAAAAACAGCAGATTTCGTCAAAAGATCGCAAATTTCATCAAAAGCGCGCAAAGAAAAACACATAATTAGTGCCAGTTGTGGATTTTCGATCCTTCCCCATTTCAGTGTGGGTAATTTCAGTGATGCATTTTTGGAAATGTATTTCTGGAGTAAAGATCAATTTGATGCGCATATATTTAGCGAAGTTTTTTTTAAGTAAAGTTTTAAACAGTGAAATCATTGAAAATAATACATTTATTTTGAAAAATTAATCTCTGTACTTCACATAAGTTCATCAGATACATTTGGATGGATTTATACTTTTAGCAAACAGTTTCCAATTTTCTTTTTTGATTTAATGAATTCATACATTTTTTTTTTCTTTTAATGCTTTCTAAGTTACAAAAAAGAAAATAACAATCATATGTACAATTATAATTAATTTTATTGTATGAATAACTGCTAAAATGTGTCTAAATTATACGAGTTTGGCTTCGTTGTACAGATGGAAAAAAAAATTCCATTTTTTTTCCCATTTCCCACTTTTATGCCTATAACATTTAAAATTGTCAAAATCATAAATATCGTCAAATATCGTTTTTAAATACGGTTTAGAAAAGTACTTTGAAAAAACACAAATTTTCTTGGTTGGAGAAAAAGCTGGCTGGCAACTTTCCGTTTGAGTTGTTTTAAATTGATATTGTCTTTTCTCGATAAACAGCTATGCAGATTCTCAGAGTCTCTGATTAAATTGACCTTACCCAACCATTATTGCTCGCAAAATAGGAAAAAGACGCAATTTGCCCATTTCAGAGTTTCTTTATTTGTCATTTTTAGATTAAAATGTTTGCTTGATGAAATGCGTTGTGAGTGTTTGTTTATTTGTATGTGCGTATACATGTGTTTGTTTGTTTTTATAGAACAAAAAATCTACTAATAATATTCATGAATTAAAATTTTTTGAGTTTTTCAAGGTATTTGAAAATGGGACCATCCTCGTAGATTTTTCCTGAAACAGCAGAAATTTTACGTTATTAGCTATCTAAAATAATAACGATAATAATAATTGTACGCCATTTTGCAATGAAACCAAAAAAATTGTAATTTGTGATGGTTCAGAGATTTTAACTATCTTAGACGGATAGAGATTTTTCCTTCTTATGCGCATCTGTTACTTCACATCCCCAGTTATTGTAGCCTCAAATAAGATTAATTTTAAAATTTCGCATTCCTTATTTGGTTTTCATTAGATTTTCGTTTAAAACGGTCGGATAGACGGGCGTTTTTTTGTTTGTTTGTTTTAGAAGCGTAAAATGAGCTTCGTCCGCCTGTACAACAAGTTGATGAAGTAAGATGCAGCGTGTTAAGAAAGAAATTTTTGAACATAGACACGGCTAAAATGAGTCTTATTAAAAATTTTAAGCCCGCCTAATGTTTTATATAAATATAGAAAGTTGGAATAATTGGAAACAAAGTACACCAATAAAGGGAAATAACATTATTTGGTTGTTGTGTAACAGTTTTACAGTAAGACGGTTTCAAATATTATTATTTATGTAATAATATCGTCTCGGTATTTCTTATTTGAACATTCCAAACATTTGTCTTTTATTTATTTTATTCGATGTTTGCAGTTATTTTGCTACTTTTTTTACAATATTGTAACTAATAAGTGATTTTTTTTTCCAGCTGATCCTAACATAGCTTGTGGCATAAAAGAGCAGTATAAAGTAAGTAAAATAATAGCTTGTTTTCTTTAATAATGTATCGAATGACGAATTAATGTTATGACCCTTTTGACATTTTACATATGTTCATTGCGTTTGATTGCTTTTTGATCAATGTTAGTAATCACTTAATAAGTGATGGCAGCGTCAACCATGTTACTAGGTTGATTTAACCGCGACCCGCCTTTATGTATCATAGACATAAAATAAAATTTCATTCCCTTAGCTTTATTTAATTTTTCTTTTTTCCATTTTGCATAGGTTTTAGGAATTATAATCTTGTGCGCATCCATTTTTTTTCTTTTTTTTTTCTTGATACGTAAATTTTTACTCTGTTTTAATTAAATTATTATTATTATTTTACAGGGCTAGCATAATAATTGAAGTTCGGTAATTCAAAAAGAAACACAGCAAACGAGATAACACTGATGCTAAGAATATTGTTACAATCTTTTTTGGCCGATAATAATTTTTACTGTAACGCTATTTGATTCATTAAAAAAAAGTCCTTCCGGCCAGTGCCGGGAGGAAGAGGTAGCTTTCATATTCCTTATTTTAAAAAAGCCAACTTATGTCATTCAAATACACGAAGCTCAATTTAGGGAAAACCGAATATAGGAGATTCAATACTAATTTTTATCAATATAATGAATGAGAATTTCGCGAAATTAGTCAGCTTTATCCAAGCTGCTTTTCTTTAAAGTAACTTATATTTGGCTGCCAAATTCGGCGATTTTTTAAAGTGCCTGCATTTTAAGACAACATGGTGGATGAGGCTAACCAGTGAACTTGGTCGAGATCTTAGTAATTGCTGTGCACATGCTCACTCACATCGGAATCGGTTGATATATACGAGTGCTGTCGCATGCAAAAAATCAGAATTTTCAAAATGTCACCCACAATAGAAATTGAAACTGCTATATCTGAGCCATTTTTTAAGGTAAAGACAAACAAAAAATGCTCCTGAATCCTTATATCAAGGTCAAATACTTAAGAAAGAAACCTTTTTCAATTTCTAATTTTTTTGCACCTCACTTTAAATATATGTATATTTTTTTATTTAATGGCCGCCATTTTGAAACAAGATGGCTGATGAATCTCGCCAGCGAATTTGGTCGAGGTATTGATGTATACTGTCCACATGCCTTCTTACATCGAAATAGGCGAATACGTATGTTATCGCGTGACAAATAGAAGATCGTTTCAAAATGTTAGTCATGCTAGAAATTCAAAGTGCTGTAATTCAAACATTTTTTAAGATATAAACAAAAGAACAAATTTTCAGAAACAAAAACTGCTCCGGAATCTTTGTATCAAGGCCAAACACATAAAAAAAATCTTTTTCATTTTCCAATTTTTTAATACCTCATTTTAAATTTTAAATTTAATTTATTTTTAAATGGCAACCCTTTTGAAACAAGATGGCGAATGAAGCTGGCCAACGAACTCGGTTCGAGACATTGGTATGTACTATGTACAGACCAAGTTACATCCAAATCGGTTCATAAATACGCCTGTTATCGCGTGACAAAAATCAGGTCGTTTTAAAATGTCAGCCACAATAGAAATTCAAAATGCTATTACTCAGCCATTTTTTTAGATATAGACGAAACAAAAACTGTTCCGGAATCTTTGTATTAAGGTCAAACACATACGAAAAAAATCTTTTTCATTTTCCAATTTTTTGGTATCTCATTTTAATTTTTTAAATTTTTTTAAATGGCCGCCATTTTGAAACAAGATGGCGGATGAAGCTGGCCAACGAACTCGGCCGAGATATTTGTATGTACTATGTACACACCAAGGTACATCCAAATTGGTTCATAAATACGCCTGTTATTACGTGACAAAAATCAGGACGTTTCAAAATGTCAGCCACGCTACAAATTCAAAATGCTATAACTCAGCCATTTCTTAAGATATAGACGAAACAAAAACTGCTCCCGAATCTTTTTATCAAGGTCAAACATATAAGAGGAAAATATTTTTTTCAATTTTCAATTTTTTGGTACCACATTTCAAATTTAAGTTTTTCTTAAAAATTTAAATGGCCGCCATTTTTAAACAAGATGGCGGATGAAGCTGGCCAACGAACCCGGTCGAGACATTGGTATGTACTATGTATAAACGAAGTTACATCCAAATCGGTTCATAAATACGTCTTTTATCGCGTGACAAAATTCAGGACGTTTCAAAATGTCAGCCACGCTAGAGATTCAAAATGCTGCAACTCAGCCATTTTTTAAGATATAGACGAAACAAAAACTCCTCCGAAATCTTTGTATAAAGGTCAAACATATAAGAAAAAAATATTTTTCCATTTTCAATTTTTTGGTACCACATTTCTAATTTTAAATTTTTTAAAAAATTTTAAATGGCCGCCATTTTGTTTTAAAATGGCGGATGAAGCTGGCCAACGAACTCGGTCGAGACATTGGTATGTGCTATGTACGCACCGAATTACATCGAAATCGGTTCATAAATACGCCTTTTATCGCGTGACAAAATTCAGGACGTTTCAAAATGCTAGTTACGCTAGAAATTCAAAATGCTATAACTCAGCTATTTTTTAAGATATAGACGAAACAAAAACTGCTCCAGAATCTTTGTATAAAGGTCAAATACATAAGAAAAAAATATTTTTCCATTTTTATTTTTTTGGTACCACATTTCAAGTTTTAAATTTTTTTAAAAATTTTAAATGGCCGCCATCTTGAAACAAAACGGCGGATGAAGCTGGCCAACGAACTCGGTCGAGACTATGTACACACCGAATTACATCGAAATCGGTTCATAATTACGAGAGTTAGAGTGTGATATAGGTCAGATATATATATATATCAATTTTGAACGGAGGGTGGTTTCGGGGTCTGGGTGCCATGATCGATGAAAATATACCAAAATGTTTTGAAATCACTTTCCTCCGAACGGCTGCAATAGGTAGCTTTTTGTAATGAAAGCTACCTAAAACAAGATTTGATGATTCAAATAATGACTTCATTTGTAAATCCCATAAAACTTTTACGTAGAATTTTCATTAAAAATGTTCTCGAATAAAATCGAATTTGAATGTTCAGTCTTTGCATTGCAATAAAAGTCAAAGTTTAAAATATGTTAATTTGAGCATTGCTCGAAAACGTATTGTTCAATGATTATGAGCTGTCAAAAAGCAAAGCTCGGTAGTAGTAATGTCATTTTACATAAGTGCATTGCTCATTAAAAAGAAAGAAAGAAACGACCTGGATCTGCTCCAATACTTTAGTGCTCTAAAATCAAATCGTTCGCATGGTCAATAGCGTCACAACGACTAATTAGACTCTTGTCATTGTGACGCTGTTGACCATGGAGTTTTTAATTACTGTTCCTTTTTAGTTGTGAATGTTGTTTACAGCTTTATTATCTCTGTTTTCTCAACCTTTTAATGAAATGAGAAAGATAATTCATCGAAGTTTTGAATTTTGCCGTATATTTCGCTAACATCGATTTTGAGTAGTGTTTCGATTCCCCACTTCTCAGACTAACAATTAAACAAGAGTAATTAAACAATCTCATTATATCTTAATGAGAATGAATGACAAACTATTGTTTGATATAGTTTCTGTAATATTAACTCATTTGGAATAATGCGTCTTGATTTCCCTTTTCCCTATTAGGTGTAATTAAACAAGTTTATTATGTTTTTATTCATTTGTTCTTTCGCATTTGATGTAAACAATGTTAAATCCATTAAGTGTACCTATCTTAAACTCGGATATACTTTTTTTATTATTTATTTTATTTATTTATTACTTTCTTCTGTCTTCAATAGAAGAAAGTATTGTAATCGAAATCTTTTTCGACTTCCGATTTTCGACTGATTTACACGTTTTAGATGTCAAAGATCAGCCAAAACATGTTTATACAAAATGTCTGTCTATCCGTGTGTCGCCATTGTACCACCAAAAAAATGTGTGAAGTTATGCATAGAATTGAACCAAATTTTTGGTGTATGTATTTGGTTGTGGCAAGCAGATCCTCCTTCAATTTAGAAATATTCCGCCGGAAGGGGGCGCTGTAATAGCGATTTTTGTGCCATTATCATTATTGTACCATCGAAAAGTGTATGTAGTTATGCATAGAATTTAATCAATTTTTTGTGTATGTTTTTGCTATCGGCAACAGGTCCTCCTTCAATTTGGAAATATTTCGCTGGAAGGAGGCGCTGTAATAGCGATTTTTGTGCCATTTTCATTATTGTACCATTGAAAAGTATATAAAATTATGCATAGAATTGAACCAGAATTTTTTGTGCATGTTTTTGGTTATGGCCAGCAGGTCCTCCTTGAATTTGGAAATATTTCGTCGGAAAGGGACGCTGTGATAGCGATTTTTGTACAATTTACTTGATTTTTCGTAGTTCTATTGTCCATCGGCGGCTCGTGCAGGGACGGAAACGCGCGTCCTGCTAAGCCGACTATTCGCAAATAGCTGATGGACAACAGAATAACGAAAAACTATTGATTTTTTTTAAATAAATGTCATGATCGAGATTAACTCGTTTTTACTCCGATTAATTAACTTAAGCAGAAATTTAAGATGAAAATCATAGTTGGTATAGTATTGAACGAATAATATTGAAGTATTAACATCTCTAACTACTTTTTGAAATATTAAGATATATGAGATAGAAGAAAGTTTTGGGATTGGCACATCCAACTAGTTTTTTAATGTCGTAGATCACCATTTTGGCAGTTATCTGATGATGAGGAGGAAGCTGCAGTAAAATTGTTTCATGGATATGGGATTATACACAAAGGTTTTTGCGAGATGCCGGCTACTAACATTTCACAATACCCAGTATGTTGAGAGTTTATGGGGCATCACAAAATAGCGTAATAAAAGATAGCGCGGCGCTGATTGTCGTTGTTTACAATCCTGTCTCAGAGTTCATGTGAGGACGTCTTTATTAAAAAAATTAAATGTTTGCTGCATTGGTAAGGAACATTTACAATTTTATGCCTGCAGTTTAAATTGAGTTTTATTTTATTTCACAGTATTTATTTGTTCTTTTATTTTAAGTATATATTTATATTGATAGTATAAAATAGCTCTTGAAAAGTCTGTAATTTTGAACTGTTATGTATATTCTTTAAATGATCACTTTTGCACCAACAGTGTTAATTTTTTTTTTTCAAAATTTTTATTTGTCGCCAACTGTTACGCTTGTGTTGTACAATGGTGTTAGTACCAAAAAATGTTTCCAAACTAATTCCTATGTTTGGATCTAAACACTGCATCAAACATTGTATGTTATTGGGTCAAACCATAAACTATAATGTAACCGAATTGTTTTGACTTTTGAGTGTCTCTGTAAACGGACTGTGAATTGCGGCACTCTTCCTTTTCAATATCGAACATGCCATAGTAAATATCAATAGCGTATACCAATTACATGGCAATTCGACTCTATTTACGCCATTTAGAGGCCGGCGTTAAATTAGAAGTCTATGGGTCAGCCAGACAAACCGAATTCCTTAGAGCTCGGCCGCGAACTAATGCAATACGTATTGTTAAGAACTTAAGTGAGAAACTATTGTAAAGAACTATTGTAAAACAGATTTCCCAACAGACAGCTTTAATTTAGCAATTGTCGAGTTAAGCATAGTTCTCTATTTCGCCAGCAACCATATGTGTAAAAATTAGATGCTCTGGAAGTTTGAAATTCTTAAAGCAATAAGTCAAACCCAGAATGACTGAGAACACAAGCTTCAAAGATTGTTTATGGTTAGATATTGTTCTGGAAATCAACAAGTTATTTTCTCTGATGAAAATAACTTCAGCTTCTTGGACGATCTGGCTGTGTAGTGACATTATAGGCACGGCCTGTACCTTAAGATTTTTTTTTTTTTTTCCAAAATGTAAAGCAGTGTAATGTTCTTCAAGAACGTGGACAGGATTTGGATGTTCATGGAAAATCATTCTTAGTAAAACCTGCGGCGCTATATTCCATAAAGAATCATGTCTAACTCTGCTTTCTCAAGGTCTAACTTGATTCCCCTTATTAAGGTAGGCGATCGAGTTTGGCCGTGGCTTTCTTAACCATAGTCTCCGATATGCTATATAGCAAATGTCGCAACCAGATGGTCAGTTTAACGCGGAAGCCTGAGTGTTTAATTCCCAAGCAAGCTTGGTGCTCTTTTTATAGATCCTTGAGGGATGAAAGTTGAGTGAATCTAGACCGAAGTCGAACCCCGGACCTCTAATCTGGCAGCACCACGTGCTGACCGCTTAGCTACGGGACTTCGGAAAATAATTCACGATAGAAAAAATGCAGGCCTGCCAATTAATCCACATTAAGTGTAGAAGCTACACATTGATCTGCTTCTACCACACACTATACATTGCTTACTAAAAACTACCCTTTTGATCAAGCTGTTCTTTAACATGAGAAATGTTTGCCTTGTTTCTTTTTTCATTTTTAAATATGTTTGAATCTCCCATTATAAATTTTATTGTGATTTAAAATGTGTATTGTGTAGACCTTCGTGTATTGCATGAAATATTTTAAATAATTTTGATAATAGCTGATTCATATGTTTTCCAAAATTTTTGTTTAATGTAGCTTATTTTAATTAAAAAATAATGCATTCTGTTCAATTTACAATTTAATTTAAAATTTGAAAAGTTTTAATAATTAAACGTATAGTACTATATTTACCTAATGAAAAGGGTGCATAAGGGTTTTATATTTTTACTAGTGAAATTTTTCTTTGCGCTGTGTAATAGTTTAATTTTTGATATTTTAATGTGCTTCATTTAATATTATCGTCTTTTATATTTTTTTAATTTTGAACATCTAAATATTTAAAACGCTTAGCGTTTTCTTTCGACAGCCCGTGAGAAGAAACTACTACATCAAATTACACCAAACTTTTTTTAAATGAAAGATATTTGTCCACAGATGTGTTATCGGCCATTCGTTTGTTCAAATATATTATTAATTAGCCGTAATTTTAAATTAAAATTCTACAGTTGCGCATGCGCAGTATACAAGTACAAGTCGCCTTTGAAGCTACGCGCTGCATATGCGCAAAAATACTTGCTCAGTTTAACTATCATCTCACAGGTCGAAGTTGTTTTAAGTTCGTCTGCTATTCGATCTTACTGTAAACAAGCTTTTCTTTCTTTCACAAAGTTGATATTATTTGGCTCTTTCAGCATTATTAACAACTAAAAAATGTATTGTCTATATTAAGAGCTAGATACAGTTTATTTCGGGGGTGTCATATTGTTTTGGTCATATTACACACTGAAGATAAACACAGTGATTTGAGGCTAAAAGTTGTGTCTGGTGATCTGTCTTATAAATTGCCAATAGTTAGACAGGAAGATTGGGAAAGTAGCTTATTAAGTTGTAGCTACTTCTTTGAAAAAATAAGGTATCATAAATATTAAAAAGCAAACCTATTTCTGTAAGATCAGAACTCAAATTCGAGACATTCGTATGCGTCAACTGCTTTTCGAACCTCTTCAATTTAGAAAGAAGTAAAACGAGTTCCCGCTAGCGTAGTGGGTTAACGCAGCATTTTAAAGCTCTGAATTTTTGTAGATGACGCAGGTTCGAATCCAAGCATTAAATGCGTAATATTTTTGTCGATAATTCATTTCAATAATGACATATTTTATTAGGAAGAGAAGTTATAGGATTTTTATTTTATTATTATTATTATTCGAATGCTTGATAATTAAATAAAATTTAACACTCAATACTATTTTGAAAAAATAATGATTTTATATTTAAAATATTTAAGCTAAAATATTTTACATGTAATTTTCAATTAAATAAATTGAGCTGATCTAAAATTTTCGTTATATTTTCTGACCATTATCGAGAATATATATACATATATATGTGTGTGTGAGTCAGAAAGAAAAGTTTGTCATTCATTTGTGTAAAAAATAAAACGGAAAGAAAAAAAAAATATTCGTATAAGAGTTATAAAAGAAATTACCTTGATACCCAGGTTTAATATTTAAAAAATGTGTAAAAATGTAAAATATAATTCAAGTAGGGTGTAAAAAAAATCATGATTTAAAAAAAAAAATCGGAATTTTTTTATTTAAATCAGATTTTTTTTTAAATTTAAATCGGATTTTTATGATTTTTTTTTTCCCCCAGCGTTCAAATACTGAATAGCTACCATGAGTTTTAGGTTTCCAAAACAATTAAACCACTAATTGCTAACATAATCTATGTTTTTACACTTTAATTAATAAAATTATAGTTATTAGTTAGTAATTACAGAAATTTATAAAAACTGCAAATTAGTAGTTTCATTAGGTAGTATCATACAATAATGTTATATACATTAATGTTGTAATGATTATGTAAAACTTTATAAATACTAGTGACATTTAACATTTATTAAAATTATGAACTGCATTTTATAGTAAATACTTAACACTACTTCAAATTAATTATTAAACAATTAACTCTCTAATTAGGAACATGTTAAGTTATACATTTTTAAGCCTCAATTATTAAATTGATAATAATGTAGTATTCATTTTAGAAAAGAAAAAGGACAAGATGCTAGTTCAAAAAAAAAGGCACTGTTTCATGAGGAAATATGAGTAATGTGTTTAGTAATGATATAAGAAAAAGAAAAAAAATATTTTTTAGTATAATAAATAAAATGCCCTTAATTTGTAATAATTTTATGAAATACAAATTCAAAAATACAATTAAATAACATATTTTAATAATATCCTGTTTTTCTAAAGAAATAAAGTTCTATATTTTTGCAAGATTTTTTCTACATGAATTTAGAGTGCTGTTAAATGGAGAAGTTTTTTACAAGAAATCTCTGCCTACAACTACAGGTGAATTTCAATTTTTTTAAAGCAGGGTGCATTTTGCCAATTTCAAAAGGGGCACGGTGTGGCACCATTAAAAAAATGGCCTAGAAGAAACAGTATAAGTAATTACAGAATTAATAAAAACTGCAAATAAGTAATTTCATTAGTTAGTAGCACAAATAACAAAACTAACAAATATTATTTGCAGCTCATTTTGCATTTGTATTGAGGAAAATTTCTGTAAGCCACCAAAATCTAAATTTACACGAATGTATGTGCCTGCTAACAAAAAAAAAATATGAAAATGAGTTAAACCCATTCATATAGAATAAATAGTTAGCCACTTATATCTGAAATCCTCAAAATATTTAAGTAACAGCATTATTACCTCTATTAGCTTTCAATGGTTCAATTTTTTTTTTTTTTTTTTTAAGTATATATGAGTTATTAAGAAAAAAAAAAACTTATTCAACCTATACCAAAGAAGATCTTGCTGTGCTTAGCATTTTTATACCAATTATTTATTTTTCTTTTATGCATTCATTTACAATTTAGCTGTTGAGCAGATGTCATTCTTTCATTCTTCTTTAACTTGAGATTGCTATTAATTACTATTTATTCTTTTACTTGTAGAAATGTATTACACTTGCTATGTGTATTTTATATAAAATAATGCATAAATTGATTACCTAAAGGAAATTACGACATTACAAATTATATTAGATTTAAATATCATTTTTAAATGAAACTGTTTTAATTTGGATAAAAACTTAAAAACAATGCTGTTTACAAACTCAACTGTTTTTAATTTTTTACAATACTCATAAATTAAGCTTAGAAACAATTATTTAAAGCTCTTTTTTTATTTATTCATAAGTCAAAATACCTGTAGAAACTTTCAAATTATGTTCATGTTAGATTTTATTACTTTTTTTGACATTTTAAACATTTAGAATTTTTTTTATTTAAATCAATGATTTTTTTAAAAAATCGGTTGATTAAAATCATGATTTTAATCGCTGATTTAAATCAACTGATTAAAATCGTTGACACCCTAAATTCAAGAATAAAAAATATATATTATAAATCGTTAGCTGCATCAAGTTTCAAATTTAGGTTTTTAGAGAATCAGACAGATAAAAAAATTCGTGGCAGCTTTTAATGGCCGTGTAGTTATAATAAATAAATGAAAATAGATATTGTTATAAAAAAAAATGAAGTCGTAGTAAGTAAAAATAAATTTTCTACCCGGTGTTTTTAGGTAAATTTCTGTTAAAAAGCAAGCATAATTAGCTGTAAATTATAAACTCAAAATTCTTTCAGTTTATTGAATAGGTTAGACCGACAGTACCATCTATCGCGTTAAGGAAATAAGAATCACTTATGCAATATAGAAATTCGTCATGTAATTCGTCATTCAATAATTAATTTAAAAGATACTAATTAAAAATTCAAGAATTTTTCTAATGAAACATTCAAGTTATTTACCGTCAAATCTTGACGGGCACTAACTGATTTTCATACTTACAGTGACTACGCTTTTTACCATAAAATTATACCTTTTCTGAGCTTGAACTACACGTTAGTATACTCACAAACGATGGTAGCCCAAAAATTATGCACGGAAACGGTTTCGAAAGTGGAACTATTCTCATAATAATAATAATGATGATAATAATAACAATAACTGCAAAAAAAAAAAAAAAAAAAAAAAAAAAAAAATCTAAAAAGTAAAAAATTTCGTTTTAGAGTTCGACCTCAACTATCCAATGAAAAAAAAAAGGTTTAAAAATATTGAAATGAAAACGAGATATTTTAAAAGAGTTGTCCAATAGGATTAACTTAGCGAGCGGGTGTTTTCGTGTTAGTGAAGTGTTCCCTTAAGCACCCTTTCATTGTACGTGTTGTTAATTCATTGTTTTTACGTTTTCTAAAGAAATTCGCTTGTTTAAGACTAGTATCATTTTTCAGACTGCCCTGCACATTGCAGCTGAAAATGGGGAGCTGGACATTGCCCGATTGCTGCTGGAATACGATGCAGACTTGCTAGCGAAGGACAGTTCTGGGTTAACTGCGATGGATTTGGCTGAGAAGGCCGAACAACCCCACGTTATGGAACTACTTAAAGAAGCTGCCAGTAAGTAATTTAAAATTACACAATTGCACATTAAAAGAAAAAAAAAATGAATAGCTAGAAAGCAGATTTTTGCAAATATATCATATACTAGGAACAAACTTTATTTTAAATTATTATAGACACTTATTTGTATCACTTCACGCCCTAAATTTCGTATTGCTAAAAATGACCTTTATTTATTTTTTTTTTTTTCAAATTAATTATCCCCTCATCATATTTAATTATCAAATTCATATGTGAATAGTATGGATGGAGAGACGTTTTCTTACCTGAAGATTAACAAATAAGACAAAATAATTCTAAGTTTTAAAGAAGTGTTATTATCTTTCTAAGCAAGTCTGTATAAGAATGTTAAGCATATGTATACTTGGGGGGGGGGGGGGGGGGATTGGAGTATTTAATACAAATTGAAAAAAAAATAATAATAATAAAATAAAATTGCATGTAACAAAATTTTGACATTTATTCATATTTTCATTAATACAGCCGGGCCTCGTTATCCCGACCCCCGGTTCCCCGTCACTCCGCTTATCACGTCAGTTTTTCAAAGTCCCGATTTTCTGTATATTATTTTAATGTAAATAAACTCCGTATTTTACGTCGTTGAATAATTTTCAGCTCCGGATATCCCGACGGTTTAGGAAAATTGTCTATTTTTCATAATCCATCTTATAAGCATGGAAATTAAGCGGTAAGAAATGTCTTAATCAAACTTTTCACAAAAGTGTCTAAAATACCCACTGAAATAAATGAGAAATTTTGCTTCAATCCTTTATCTAAATGAATAAATCAACACACTATGAATGACCCACTCAAGCTCCAGATAGACGTATCAGTCTACTCGCGGTCTTTTTGTTCTAGCCAGGTGCCGCTTTCTTGCTGTTAAACGTCGTTTTTCATCCGACTAAAACCGAAGCATTGCATTGCATTGAAATGATTAGAAATTATCTAACATCCATATCTGAAACAACGAATATTGATTACGATTCATTGTATAATATTGAAAAAAGAATTCTAGGAAGCTCATCTAGGGCTAAGCAATTCTTAATTATCAATATTTCATGTACAATAAAAAAAAACAAGTCATCGTAAATCTGATTTTTATTCTTTTCAATTTTGTTTTTGTTTCTGTGTTTATTTTGTCTAATAGTAATGTTTTATTGCTTAAAACTGCAAGAGCAGTTATGAAGTTAAAATTGTCTTAAATTAATTAAAAATACAGCTTTTTATAATAGTATTGACTCTAAGTCGCTTTAGCAGGGCGCAGCGCTCGGCGGCCCTTTTAAACCCTTCCGATGCGCCCGGCATCCCTTTTTAACACTTCCTATGATCCCCATGGTAGTTCAATTGATCCCGGGAAAATATCGCAAGTTCTAGGGACTCTAAACAAACCAGTTCAAAATATTTTTTGTGAACAAGGTACAAGTGAGCCCTTTTTTAGAATAGTGTTCCCTTTTTGAAAAAATGTACCCTTTTTTAGAATAGTGTTTGTTCCCTTTTTGGAAAATGTACCCTTTTTTAGAATAGTTTTTAGAATTTTTTAGAATTTTTTAGAATACCCTTTTTGAAAAATTTCCACCCGGCGGCCCTTTTTTTTCTAGAGTCAACACTATATAAACATATTTTTCTTCAACTCCGGTTACCGCGACACTCCGCTTATGACGACACTTTTTTCTGGTCATTAGAGTGTCGGGATAACGATTAACGAGGTTCAACTGTATTACGAAATGAAGGAAAGAAAATGATGATGATGATTCCCCCCCCCCCCCCCCTGAACATTTTAGAAATCTTACATGGGCTTCGTAGTTGACATTTAAATTTCGTTATTTAGTTTATGATTTTGTACTATAATGTTGGTAGCAATGTATATTATAATGTTATAAGGGCAAATTCACTGATGACGAGGAAAAATGAGTAGATAATTAGGGGGAGAAAGAGTAAGATTTCACTTATTCCTCAGCTTGTTGCTAATTATAACTAGAAAATTAATACTACTGTATAGTATTACAATATTGAATTCAATGCTTATAATATTAAATTGACTTTTAAGTAATTTAATAGTTGCAAGCCAAACAACAAAAAATAAATGGGGACTATTCAGTTTGGTGGTTCTGATGAAGTAATAAGTCAAATTTTATTAAAAATTTATTGAGTTCTTCGAACTCCAACTCGTTGCAATTACATCGTTTGAACTTTAAATCCTTAATTGAAATTTTTCTCATAGAGATTTGAAAAAAAAAAAAAAATCTAAATTCTGGATTTACATTCCTTAAAATTTAACGTTGTTTTGTGTTTTTTGTTTTTTATGATATTAATTGTCACTATCTTCTGCGAAAACATGCTTTATACTATAAATATGCACATCATAGTTTTTAAAAAATTTAACACTTAATTGAATTTTTTTTTTCTAGAAAAACTTTTTTTTATACTTAAAAAATTGCTATTACATACTTAAATTCTTGTTATTAAGTATTTTGAGTTAGATAACAAAGTAGAAGGTTCTACTCAGCCCACTAGTTATCATGCTGATTAAAAAATGAGGAGCTTGAATCGATGTTCGCGGGTTCGATATCATTTCGACCTGAGCGGGTTATGTGTGTAAGGTTTTCAGGGTTTTCCTTGTACGGTAAATGATATAATATTATGCGTGCAGAGGGTGTTCATACATTTTTGCAACGTTCTTGGAAAAAGAAATATATAAACAAGGATAAGAATTTTATTTTTTAATATGTTTACTCTGATTCCCTCTTTTTGAACTATCCTATCACTTATCGATTTCCGAGATAAAAGCGCTTTTCTTAAACTATAAATGTTGATTTTGTTCCACTTCTTCACCACAATCTTCCAGTACCCGTCCAATGTTTTGGGATGTCGCTTATAAAGAGCTTGTTTATAAAAGTCCAAATGCACCGTACTCCACAGGAGGATACTACCGTCGGGGACTTGGATGGGGGATACATTTAAATGGAGTAGCCTCAATTCCGGTTTCTTTTCTCGTTTTTTGTTGTTTTTCTGAAAATATTGCAGTCCATTTAGAGGTATGGCTATACAGTGGCTGGTTTAGAGATTGGCTGTTTTTTGTTTTGGTTATCTTATATAACTTGTCTTATATCAAATTTATAATTTTGTTTACAGTTCCTATAGGTATGTTTAATGTTCTTTGTGAAATTGGATTTCTTTTAAAGCATGATATGTGACTTTAGTAATAAGCGGTGAACGTACCTTTGTTGGGTATGCATTTTTTACGCATTTGCCTATCAACTGTAAACTTTGACCTTTCTTTCCTTTTCTGTTAATTATGTCTCTTATTTTACGTTTCGAAATATTAAATGCTTCCTATCCTTTTTTAATAATTGAATAAGAGTATTTCTCGTCACAAAGTGCAAATAATATATAGTCTTCGATCCATTGTTTATTTTCCAGTGGACAATTTAAAGCAAATAAAATTTTTGATGAAGCAGGAGATAATTAAACCCTGTTCCGAATTAGTGCCATGTAGGTTTTATTATTATTATTATTATTATTTCAAATTTAAGTCATGGAGAAAGCCAAATTGTTACAAAAATGTATGAACACCCTCTGTATATCATAATTGTGATACTTGATATTTCGGGCCATTTTCTCTTCAAAAATCCTCCTAGAAGGTATCAAAATATTGCAATGAAAACTCCACTTTATACTATACATATATATTTTCGTTTTCTCGCATTAGACGTTATATTTAAAAATTTTTAGATTTAGAACTTTCCACCTGCTGTTACCAAGTCCACTATCACAAAAAGCGGGACAAGGAAGCAAACAAGTATGAAAAAATCATGCGTCAACCATAGATTATGAAACACTTTCCAACACATTCAGAATAATGTAACAAAACTGCACCGTTAAAAAAAATTAAAGTATTACGTCTAATTCAACCATATGGAAAAGAATAATACATTTCAAAACCCATTTAAGCTGGTCCAATTCACAATCGGAGAATTATGCGAATTTTTTCAGCAGTCTTGTATATGATATATAGATTTGAATCTATTAACTACATGCATGTCAAAATTTAGTTCACTTAAGAAATACATATACCTCAGTTGAAAATTCCCCTTCAGCAACTTCCTCTAATGAGGAGAATGGTACGTGAATACTTTTGTGCAGCCCTGCATATGAGGTATAGAATTTATAAATAACGAGTAAGATACAAAAAATCAATTAAATTTAAAAGCGCATACCGAATTTTAAACCGTACACTTTAGCAATTATTACTCAAAGAGAGTACTGTACTGTAACTGATTTTTTTTTTTTTGTGTCCCTGTAAATAAATAAAAAATGCTATGAATGCCCTGTTATAACATAATCGTAGTGAAATTCGGTGATTTGTATCAGTTTCCATACGTTTGAAATAGCGTCATGTCATTAAAATACTCTGCAAACGATTTCCCCCCATATATCATAATGGAATGGAATACTTTTGAGTGCCCCTGTAAATGAACGATTAATCCTACATACTTCATATACAATCAATACTAAACATGCTGTGATGACCCTAAATAACTTTTATCAATTTCATGAAAATCCGAGTATATTTACGTGAGTTAGAGCGTGGACAGACGGTCAGACAAACCGAATGCATAAACACTTTTCAACTTTGTTGGAAAGTATTAAAAAGTGGGACAAGGGTTTAAAAATCGGGACATAAAAATACATTAAATCCTACGAAAACGGAACCTGTCTTAACAGAATCCTGACTTAAGCGCAACAAATTCACACTCTCTACAGAAGAAATGACATACAATTATACCTGCTAAGACGAAAACCTATCAACTAAGGAATCTTTCTCCGATCACTTGCAATTCTGTTTCACTAAGTTTTACTGTACTAAATAAATCCAATAATAATATAGTAAAATCTGTGAAAGCGGAATCGGTAAGAATCGAAACAAATTCCGTTTTGGAGAGGTTTCAGATTGTACAGTTATAGTTTTGCGGTATTCCTTCTGTAGCGACTATGAAATTTTTCCATTTAAGACAGGATTCCGTAATAAACAAGTTCCTTTTTCACAGGTTTTACTGAACAAAGTTCAATAAATCTTTAAAAACAAAATCGATAAAGACGGGAAACTAACAGGTTTTTGTCTTAACAGGTACATTTGTATTGTCCTTTCAACGGAATCAAGTTCCACTCGATGCAGTCTAACGAATAGCATAGTACTACAAGAAACGTAAAAGAATTTGCGCAATCGGGGAAAATCGGAACTTTTTGGCGTCACGCTCATTAATTACGTGAAACGGGTATTGGAGCCCCTGAAAATAGGGACACCTGGCAATACTAGTCAGGTCTGTTGTAGAGTAGTTACAATCGGACGATATGAGCAGTGTGCTTGGGATCATTATATTTTTGGAACTAATGACGAATAACAGTACAAAAAGATGAGGATCATGAAAAATCAGGACTCTTGGCGTTCCGCTCAGTAGTTACACGGGACAGGTCTGACACCTGGCAACATTAGTCAGGCCTGTTGTAAAGTAGTTACAATCGGACAATATGAGCAGTGTACCTGGGAATATTTTATATTTTTGCAACTAATAACGAATAAGATGAGAATCATGAAAAATCTGAACTTTTGGTGTCCCGCTTAGTAGTTACTCGGGACAGGAAAATCTGCTCTTGAAAATTGGGACATCTGGCAGCACTAGTCAGGTCTGTTATAGAGTAGTTACAAACCCGACAATATGAGCAGTGTGCCTGGGGTCATTATATTTTTGGAAGTTATAACGAATAACATAGCACATGAAGATGAGGATCATGAAAAATTGGGACATTTGGCGTCCCGCTCAGTGGTTACACGGGGAGCGGGACATCTGGCAGCACTATTCTGGACTCAGTATGAAAAACTTTATTTTTGCGGCACTGGTAGGAAGTGATTTAAAGTAGGGTAGAAATACCAGATGAGTCGACCGCATTTTTTATTTTTAAGTAAATCATTGGAATACTCACACGAAAAAATGGATAAAATTGGATCAAAATATCTGGGAAAACCGCTTCTTCCTGAGGACAAAGTTTACAAATTACACCTTGAAATCCTGGATTAGATTTATTACGAGCAGAAATTTTACGGTACCACGGTCATTTGATTTGTTCCGGAAGCATCCAAGCTATTTTAGGGTTCCGCACCATCGCTGATACTTCAAAGACTACCTTGTTTTGTCATCCTTACAATTTACTGACGCTGTTATTTAAAGATAATACTTTTCAATTTTTGACGTAATGATTGTACGTTTTGTCTAGCTAATTACAGTAGTTTTACATTGAAGTCTTTTTTTTTGGGGGGGGGGGTGGGGGGGCTGTGGATTAATGCTTTATATAACTTTATTTTGGCAAAATTTTTAAAATTCGCATTGTTAAAATTGAATACTTTTTTCTTGACTTTCTTATCGAATTGTTTGAATTCTTTTCTTTTTAAAATACTCAAACTATGGGATAAATGCTACAGTTTTTTTTCTTTAAAAGCATCTGTGTTCATGAAATTCGAGATAATTTGGGATTTCCTAAATTATCCTTACTTCTCTAGAAATGATCGACTTGATCGCCAAAATGATAAAGCAAATACAATGCACAAATCATACACAAACACGATTTCCAAATGAGATTCCGAATGAGTCTAAGAGATATCAGCGAAAATCTCCTACCTAAGTATTTTGAGAATTAATAAGAACGAAAAATCATGCGTCAAGCATAGATTGTGAAACACTTTCCAACACTTCCAGAATGCTTTAACAAATATTTCACCGTGTAATAATGCGAACAATGATGCCTAAATAAACAATTTGAAAAACGCATAACACATTTCAAAACCCAATTTCAGAGATTACCATCAATAGCCGGAAACAGCACCGTGCGAAGAGAGGTTCTGCTCTCGAAGCTGGTAGACGGGAAGTGCTGGGTTCGAACCCAATCGTGCCCGTCGGCCTAATCGTTCGGAGTTTTCGTGGTTTTCTTCGAACCTTTGATTTCCAAGCGTTAATACGGGTTAGGTTCCCTTAGAAAGACCCCACGAAGGGCACCCCCCCCCCTTAGGGCCTATATCCCTCGTGTTGATAATTGGTCGTCATAAACACAACCAACCGTGAGAAGAGAAAGGGGCAAAGTTTCAATTTGGAGCACCCCCCCCCCCCCCCCCCCTTCACTTTTTCTTTGTAAGGTGTGTCACAAAACTGAAAAGTGCAGAAACAGAAATAAATTCTATTGAATACATATTTCGCGTTTATTTTGGAACTTTATGTTCAATTTTAATTCAGAAACTCCAAACAACTAAGTAACATAAGAAGAAATTGCACTTATATTTTTGCAAAGGAAATGTGGGAAATGGGTGTAGAAAATATGTATATAACAGCACAGTATAACAGTCTGCAATCCTTTTGTATCCCCAGAAGGAAACCCCATGCTATTTTGAGAGTATATGTTTTTGTCACAAGCACATAAATAAAATTACAGACTCGGAAAAGAAAAGGTTAGCGAAAGGGACTAAGACAAAGACCTAAAACAAGTTTTGAAAAGAAAAAAGTCCTTAAATTTGTATTTGGGTGTAGGGTAGGGACAATGCAATAACTTTGAAACGAAAGATGAACGTACTTTCATTGGGAAAAAATTCGCAATCTGTAAATATATAATTTTTTTTCATAACAAAAGATGAAAAAACGAGGTTTGTAGTATAAATTTGGCGCCCCCTCAATTTCCGCTCCCGGGGCGACCACGCCTTTCGCCCCCCGCTTTGTACGGGTCGGAAAAATATCCGAATTTTTTTGTGCAGTCCTGTATAGGATTTATAGATTTGTGTATACTATACTACCAAGGGTTCGGTGATATATATCAATGAATATATATCTTGATGCATATCCGATATTTATTTTCAAAATATCATGAAGTTTGATATTTTCGGTATTTTCATATATTTGACACTAATTTTCAAAATATTGCATATGATATTTTTGATATTTTCATTCAAAACAAGTGTCAATGATTTTTTTTAACTGTTATTGATTGTGTCATTCTGTAGATAAGAACTTTTGCTTCGGCAAACCATTTTTAGCTTCCCGAACGCCCCCTCCCCCCCCCCCCCTTCCGGCCTCCTTTACAAAAAAAAAAAAAAAAAAAAAATCTTTTCCAAGTTTTATGTTTGAAGCTGAATTTTTAAATGTAGAATATGAAACCAATAATTATGCTGGGCAATATTTACTTAAAACAGCTATTGAAAGATAAATTGTCTAATTTAGAGAAGTTATTTGCTGCTTCATTAGAATCTTTTCTGGTTTTGGTTTTTTTTAGTTTAAACTACACAACAGGTTAGAGATGTTCAAATTTTGCAATGAAAACAAAGTATTTTGTACATAATTTTGTTGTATAAAGCACAAAATTTTTTGAAAACTTAATCCCATAGTTTGTTTTGTTTTTTGTGAGTGTAAGCAACAAATTGTATCTGTTTTCAATTAGTTTATCTTCAAAATTGTTAAGTAAGTGGGGGAAAAAAAATACATTTAGAATATTGCTTTATTAAGTTTTCATTTTCATGCTTTGTGCAATATGTTTTAGTTTTTAATTTCTATTAGGTCTGAAAATATTTATAATTATCAATAAGTTGACTATCTTGAAACTATCGGGTATATATCAAAATATCGGATATTTTTTATATTTTCGAAAATATCATGATATTTACGAACCCTGTATACTACATTGCATGCTAAAATTTAGATCAGTTAGACAACGCATAGCACAGTTGTAAATTCCCCTTCAACAGTTTCCTTCAATAAACCGAAGATCTTTTGTGCAGCCTTGTATATGATCTATGGAATTTATACACATCAAGTAATATATATATATATATATATGTATATATATGTATATATATATATATATATATATATATATATATATATATAATATATATATATATATATATATATATATATATAATATAATATATATATATATATATATATATATATATAATATAATATATATATATATATGTATATATATAAGTACATTTATAAACGCGTACCACAACTTAAAAACACATTCCCAGCAATTATTGTTAATAGACAGTACTGTAACCGAATTATTTTGTGTGTCTGTAAAGGAACGATGAATGCTATGCGCAGCATTGTCGCATAGTAAAACCCCCTTGCAGTGCGCCTCAGTGATATATATCAATTTTAATCTGTTTGAAATAGTGTAATATCATTAAAATACACGCAATTTTTTCCCATAGGCTTTAATGTAACGGAATTGTTTCGAGTTTCCCTGTAAATGAACTATAAATGCTACACACTTCCTTTTCAATACTAAGCATGCTATAATAAGTCTCATTAACATATATCAATTGTATGAAAATTCGAGTAGATTTACGCGTGTTAGATCGTGGGAAAACAAACAGACAAACCCAATTCGTAAACACTTTTCAACTAAAACATGTACAATCGGGAAAAAAAAAAAGAAAACACCCTTACTAATCCTGTCACAAATAATCGTATAAAAATGTGACTTGTATCAATCGATTAGTAATAAGGTATACTAATTAACCCTTTATCTACTGACGGTACTTATAAGTACCATTAAAATAACTTGTTATAAAATTCATTAAATACATAGAATAGTGGTAATACAGTTTAGAATGAGTTATATAGATACATTACTTTATGTTGTTCCAAAAGCATTATGGGTTACACAAAGCAAGAATATTTTTAAAAGGATGATTTCTTTTTCCTTTGCATCTTTTCAGCTTTTTTGGCGTTGGGGGGCGGGGGGGGGGTCGAATTTTTCAATTCGAAAATATTTCTGTTCTAAGAACATTATATTTGTACATTTCCTAATTCTGCAAAATACTAAGAAAAGTATTTAAAATAAAATATTTGAGTGGGGTTATAAATATTACCCAAAATCCCTATAAATTCAAATTTAATGAATCCTCTTAAATCCTTCAATCCTTCTAAAATTTATTAAATGCTTATGTAAATCTTCTAATGTAGTTTAAACAGTTCACAAAAAATGCTTTAGAAGACAAAATTTCCATGAATTCATAATTCAGTAGATAAAGGGTTAATGTTATGTGTAAAATTTGTTTAAGGAGTCGTCTACATATAGAAATTATACCAAACATGAAAATGTTCAATACTAACACCTAATTTTGACATCGCATTTGGTTGTTTCGTAAATTTTACTTTAGGATACCAAACCGGAAGTTATTCGGTCCAGTGGTTTAGGAATTATGCAGGTTTAAAATTTGGAACTCCTAATGTTAAATTAATTTTTTTAATTGTTGCAAAACAGGTTACAATGCGGGTAATTTTTTAGTTAGGCTAAAAAATACTCCAAACTTTAAACCTGCATAATTCCTAAACTACTTGATTGAATGGCTTCCAGGTTGTTATCCTAATTTATAATTTACCGAAGAATCCAAATTTTATCAAAATTATGTGTTAGTATTGAAAACTCTTAAGTTTTGTACAATATGTATATGTTAGAAGACCCCCCCCCCCTCTCTCTCTCTCTCTCTCTCTCAGCAAATTTAAGTAGTCACATGTCTATACGATGAATTGCGGCAGAGTTCAGAATGTTTTTTGTTTCCTCCCCCCCCCCCCCGTTTTTGGCTGATTATACAACTTTGTGTCTTAGACTTTCATCCTTTTTCCCATACTTTATATAACAATTCATTTAAGTTTAAAAGAGATTCCATAGTAATTTTCTCTTCACTTTAGAAACGGTGTTCTAACATTTTTAATAAAATTTTCTATCACTATTTTATATATGTGAATTCTGTTCCCTTGATAAAATAATTCACTATATAAGCATATCATTTATTTATTTATATTTTTTTTCTGTATCCATACTTTTCTTTTTTCTGACATTTTAATCCCCATAAGATAGTATATGGGACTATACTTTTTAATGTGATGTTTGTGTTTTCATATTATTGGTCATTTTCATTTTCTTTCAATGGTATTATTGTACAGAAAGTTTATATATGTATATATATTATCACCCTTGTTCCGGAGTGGCATACGAGTGTTTTGTGCATTAATAAAATATTTTATATTTAAATTTATCATGAAGAAAATATTGTTCGTTATTACGGATCTTGTATTGATTAATATACATATATTTTTTTATTGAATTTATTTATCATGGTAAATTTATGCATTTTGGTATGTGGTCGATTGGGTACATATGGAATCTAAATTTTAGCTTAATGCTGGATTCTATTACAGAAATCGACTATGCTTTTGCTTATATAGGTATTTCATGTACCCTTGAAAAAGTAAAATGCTATATAAACTTCCGGCTACATCCTTCCATTTGATCTATTGTTTGTTTACAATATGTATTTTAATGGTTCAACATTATTTTGCTGGGTTTTGTTTCTTACGTCTTTAATAGATTATTTTTTCAGGGTTTGGTGGTTTTTCATATGTTTATATGGATTAATCGTATGCAATGTGCTTGTCAATTAGTGGATTTTGCTTAATTTGTATTATTTGTATAGGGTTCCATCTGTATTTTGTATAATGTTACAGTTACGATTAGATGCTACATTTATTAATTTATTGATTTAATTATCGTAATTGTAATGATGATTTATAATTATATTATGGTTATATATATATATATATATATATATATATGCATATATATACAGAGTTTCCCCCAGGTTTAAAAAAGGGCAGGGTGCTGCTTGTGGGAAAAGGGCACTTTTGGACTCCGAAGGGCATGTTTTGGATTCTTAAGGGCATTTCTTGAAATTTTT
This sequence comes from Maratus speciosus, assembly GCA_963932465.1. Lineage (NCBI taxonomy): Eukaryota > Metazoa > Arthropoda > Arachnida > Araneae > Salticidae > Maratus > Maratus speciosus. The sequence goes on from OZ010792.1 coordinate 575,654,608, forward strand.
AAAGGCATTATTTTGATTTTTAAAACTACTTTTTAATATTTAATAGACAGAACACTATTTTAAAGACAGTAATGAGTCAAATTTTACTATGCAAGTAAATTTTTTAATAAAAAAGGAGTAAAGGCACTTTTTTCAGGTGGGGGCAACAAGGGAGCTAATTTTTTTTAATGAGGGGCAAGAGGGGTGCTATTTTGTAAACCTAAGGGCAGGCAGGGTGCAGCACCCTTTCTGAAACTGTCAGGGGGAAACTCTGATATATATATATATATATATATATATTGTGGGGGCGGGAGGCTATATACCTCAGTTCTATTTTGATATTTTAATTTTTAATTTAATTAAAATATGTAAATAATGAAATAAAGCTATTTGCTAATTATTTATCATGTTCTAATTTTCTTGAACTCTAATTTAGGCCTAGCACAGCTTTTCTTTTAATTAAAAAAATAGTAATTTTAGAACCGCGGTACAACACTCATGTTGTACCTTGGCCCTAGGCATGTTGTGCCACAGACCATGCATGATTTTTCTATAAGAAATAAAAATGACGAAACTTTTTTATGATGTATTTGAAATAAATTTTAAAAGTATATTTAATAACAGATTTGTCATAGATACCTATTTAAAGTTGTTTTAAATTCATATGAAACAGAAGGTGTAACAGAATAATATGTAATTATTAAGATGCTACTTGGCGCAAAATGATATAAATTTAAAAGAACGTTAAAAACGCCAGAATATGCTAACATTCAGCAGACTAGTTTCGGTAGTGTTTAACGTACCGTCCTCAGTGCCACTGTAAGTAGGCACTGAACGTTGCTTTTAAACTTATAGAATAATATGTAATTGTGTTGTACTTTGGACCTGTTCAATGTACAACACTATTGCTAGGTTCAAGGTGCAAAACTTGGTGACTTGAAAAATTATGACTTTTTACCATTTTCTAGCTATCTTAACATGATTTGAAACTCATGTTCATAATGCACAATAAATACTCTTTTATGCATAAATTTGAATTTAAAATAAATAGCTGTTGACAACGAGATATAATCAGAAGTTGCAGCTTTAAAAAAATTACTTTTTGATGATCAAATCTTTTTTTAAACAATTGCAGGCCTACCGGTTGTCCCAAAAAGGACTGACTGATTTTAAAATTCAATAACTTGCAAACGGTGACAGATATTTAAAAATTTCTTGCAGGAGGTTTATGCATAAGGTCAAAAGTTTTATTACAGTGATTTTCGATTTCAGTTCAAATTACAAACAATAGATGGCGCTGTAAGCAATAGTCGCTAAATACAGGCTCGATTTTTGGTCCTTTCTCTTGTTTCATGCGGAAAAAGGAGATGGAAATGTATTATCCGGGCCACGAAGTAACAAAAATCGAGCCTGAATTGAGCGTCTATTGATCGCAGCGCCATCTATTGTTTGTAATTCGAACTAAAATTGAAAATCACTGTAAAAAAAACTTTTGACCTTATGCATCACCCTCCTGCAAGAATTTTTTAAATATCTGTCACCGTTTACAAGTTATTGAATTTTAAAATCAGTCAGTCCTTTTTAGGACACCCGGTAGCAGCGCTCCTATATTTCCTATAATTCCTATAAATTTGAAAAAGTTCCTATTTTTACTATATTTTTCCGCCCTCTACCCTGGCAATTATTTTTTTAAAGCCGAGTTCGCAATCCAGATGTGATTTTTTTCGGGAATATATTTTTAAATTTAGCCGAATTCTGCATTTTTTTTTTTTTAATCCCGAAATTCAACAATTCCATACCAAAAAAAAAAAAAAAATCATAAATTTCTTAGGTTTGTCACAGTACTAAAAATTTCATCATTCGATTGCGAAAATAATCTCTAATTTCGTCAATAAGTTGAAAAAAAAATCGTGATCTTCGTCAGTCGATCCCAGAAGAAAAATTTTGAGTTTTGTCAAACTGTTGCTAAAAAAAAAAAAAAAAAAAAAAAAAATGTGGATTTCGTCAATCGATCATTGAAAATATTGTAAAATTTTTAAATATAAGTTGCTGATAAAAATCGCAAAATTTTTTCTATCAAGTGTGGAAAAAAAATAGCAAATTTCTTCAGTAAGTTAAAAAATCATTGATTTCATAAGACGCGTTAAAAATTTGTCGATTGGTCATTTATAAAAATCATAAATTTCAGAATTCACTCGCGACAAACAATTTCATAATTCAGGTGCGGTAAAAAATCACAAATTTCTTCAATCAGTCACAGCAAAAAATTGCTGATTTTGTCCGTTGAAATATATTACAAAATGTGTGGATCATTTGTTGATAAAAATCGTAATTTTCGGTAGTCACTCGCGGTAAAAAAAAAAAAAAAAAAAAAAAAAAAAAAAAAAAAAAATCGTAGATTTCACCAGTCTGTCGCGTAAAAAAAAAATAGCTGATTTTGTCAATCAGCCATTGAAATGCATCACAAAATTTGCCAATCATTTTTGATAAAAAATCGTAAATTTCGGTGCCACACGCTGTAAAAAAAGTCGGAGATTTCACCAATCAGTTGTGGAAAATAGAATCCTGAATTTCTTTAATCAGTCGCGGCCAAACATTGCTGATTTCGTGAGTCTGTCGTTCTTTGATATCATAATTTTTGTCAGTCACTACCAGTAAGAAAAAAATATCCTGGATTTCAACAATCAGTCATGGAAAAAATCTGTAATTTGTCAGTTTGTCGCTTAAAAAAATTCGACATCAGTCGGTTGCAAAAAAGGTGCAGAAAAAAAAATCTCTAATTTCCTCAGTGTATCTCAGAAGAACATCAATTGGTCGTTAATCTATAAAAACATAGATTTTGTCTGTTGGTTGTTCACAAAAAAAAAAAAAAAAAAAAAAAAAAATTTGTCAATTTGTGGCAAAAAATTAGTAAATTTCTTTACTCAGTCGCGGCAAAAAATTATGAAATTTCTCGATTGGTCATTGATAAAAATCTTGCCAATCGCTTGCAAGAAAAAAAGTCGCATAATTAGTCAATCGATCACATAATTTCACACAATTATATTAATCGCGAACTTTAGCTCTATAATCATAAATATATCATAATAATATCATAAAACAAATGTAATTAATTTTATATAAATTTATTACAAAAAAATCCTTTATACTAAAAAAATAAAAGTAAATAAGTAACCTTTATTTCATTTATGTTTGTATTGATATATGCAAATGCTATAAGGGGTATGATTCAGAAAATAATTGTAAAAAAATATTTAAAAATATAGCTTAAAAAAAATTGCATACAACTACTGAAACGCTAATATATTAATCCTGAAGAGAGTTAAAAATTCCTGAAATAGTCAGGAGTGAACTTTAAATAATTTTATCCTGATAATCCATGTGTACGTCTGTGATATTACATATGTAAGTATATTAAAACATGTGTAGGTGTATTTACATATAAATAAAAATTCCTATAAAAATCCTATATTTTCTTCAAAACAATTCCTATATTTCCTATAATATTTTCGAAAAGAGTCACTTCTAGGCCTGCAATTGTCTGCAACATGTGCTGTCTATATTAAATTATTTATGCCTAGTGTCCCATTTTTGGGACTCTTCGAATTTTAATACGTTTTTATAATTTTCTTCTTCTTTATAACATGGAAGTTGTATGAAAGTATTATCTATAAATGTCTTTATCTGTCACCGAAAAATGACAGCATAAGATGGATATTTATTTGCTTAAATGAAGTCTTTTTTCGCAGTTTATAAATTTTCCATTTTTCAATATAACGAAATGTAAAAAGTAAGTTTGTGTCTTTTCTACCAAGGATCCAAATAAATAAGTCGTAATCTTAGCTTGTAGACTTCTTTAAATACGTATTTTTTTAAATTAGGAAATTATATGTTCAAGCCTATTTATTTTTTATGCACTAGGGGGCTCTGCCCCCTACGAGCGACGCTCGTCAACCCCCGTTCAGACACCGCAGACTCTAACAGCACGCTAATTTGATCGCCTTTCAAAAGATTTCGGAAGATTGAATTATAATTTGAATCTGACAATTATATTCTGACGTAATTTTCACCAAACTTTTCTTTCTCTTTTTAATATTCACGTCAAAATACTTTTGTTAGAAATGAAATATTACGATCATCTTAAAATGTCAAGTAAATGTCTCGCGCAATTTTTAAATTAAAACTGTTTTGCAATATTATTTTTTGTTCATTTTACGTAATAAGTGTAATATGACGTAAATTCTCCTATTTAGGACTTCTAACGCATGTTACTGAATTTATTATTTTACAATATTCTTTCTCATTTAAAATTCTCGTGTAACTATAGTTTTATGACGTAATTTTCAATGAGTTCCTGCTTTTTATATTTTTTGTTTATAATAGTCACGTGTAAAATAAATTTTTAATTTGAAGCAAACATTACTATTTTCGCTGATTATACAGTTGGCAACAGTTTAAATTAATACAATTTTCTAAAATTTGTAAAAAATGTCTCTCGAAATGCTGAAAATTTGAATTTAAAATAGAAATAAAACGTCGAAAAATTATTCAAATTAAAAAACTAACTGCAATCTGCACACCGGGAAATTCTGACGCATAAAATGATCTAAAAATGATTAAATTCCTATGTACAGTTTTTGCTCCTATAAAACTTTTTTAATGGAACGATTTTGTCTAACTTTGGCATTAAATATCTCTTAAAATAATTCTTCGATTTGAAAACTGTCTGCATCAGTGTGTTTATCAAACATTTTTCTATAACACTACCGATTTTCATATTTTTGTATGCAACAGTTTTTTTAATATTAACGAAGAAAGACCTCCAGTCACAAAAAATTCAAAACCGGCGGCGGCGGTGACAGCGGTAGTTACTTTTTTTTAGAATAGAGAGATTTTTGCGACGCACAAAATATAGGGCGCTAGACACGAATGAGTACCTATTTTTAACGCCCATTTAGGGGACAGTTATTTATGTAAAGTCCTTTTCGAGATAATTATGAAAAAATTCGTTCTTAAGTCTCAAATACGAATACTCTTAGTTTATTATTACTAATACTTGTAATGTTACTAGTCTCTGTAAAGAAATAAGTATATTTTTTTAGTAGTTCATAAAAATACTAATTACAATATACATAACATACAATTTAAAAGCTTATTTTATATGAATTTAGACAAAACATATAATTATGCATATTATACTATTACAAATATTATGCATATTCCCATATTTAATACGTCTACATTTAACAACTAAATACCCCCCCCCCCCCAAAAAAAAAGAGCTCTTTTTGTATTTATTTTACCAAAAAATTTGAGAAAACAAAAATTCAGGCAAAATTGAGTTAAAGAGATCAACTTCTAACAAGGAAAGTCTCCTTACTGGGCATACTCAGAATATCTCTCTATTCTAAAAAAAAGTAACTACCGCTGTCACCGCCGCCGCCGGTTTTGAATTTTTTGTAACCGGAGGTCTTTCTCCGTTAATATTAAGAAAAATACTCCATTCAAAAATATGAAAATCGGCGGTATTATAGAGAAATGTTTGATAAACACGCTGGTGCAGACAGTTTTCAAATCGAATAATTATTTTAAGAGATATTTAATGCTAAAATTGGACAAAATCGTTCCATTAAAAAAGTTTTATAGGAGCAAAATCTATATATGGGAATTAATTCATTTTTAGATCATTTTATACGTTAGAATTTCCCGGTGTGCAGACTGCATTCACTTTTTTAATTTGACTCATTTTTTGAGGTTTTATTTCTATTTTAAATTCAAATTTTCAGCATTTCGAGAGATATTTTTTACTTATTTTAGAAATTGGTATTAATTTAAACTGTTGCCAACTGTATAAACAGCGCAGATAATAATGTTTGCTTCAAATTAAAAATTTATTTTACACGTGACTATTATTAACAGAAAAAAAAAACTTTCAAATTAGGATTAAATAATTACGTATGAAAAGCAGGAACTTATTGAAAATACTTCATAAAAACTATACTTACATGTGAATTTTAAAAGAGAAAGGATATTGTAAAATAATAAATTCATTGACATGCGTTAGAAGTCTTAAATAGGAGAAATTACATCACATTACACTTATTACCAGGGATATGTTTAGGAAAATTTTAGGTCCTTTAAAGGACCCTTCACAAAATAATTTATCTTAAAACAGGACCCTTCACAAAATTATTTATCCCAAAACAGGACCCTTCACAAAATAATTTATCTTAAAACAGGACCCTTCACAAAATAATTTATCGCAAAACAGGACCCTTCACAAAACATTTTATCCCAAAACAGGACCCTTCACAAAATTATTTGTATCTTAAATAGACCTTTCACAGAATTTTTTCACTTCAAATTGAACTTTTCACAAATTTAGTCATTTAAAAATAAAATCTGGCCTGTAAGTAAGCAGTTGAACTCACCAAAGAGCATATTATTTAGTTTTTTATACATGAAGGATAGGACATGAAGACATCGATAATTTAGAATTCACAAAATTATAACTAGAATTTTCACAAAAATAAGAAAAACTTCACAATTTCACAAAAACAGGACCCTGTGAGAAAAGTCTGGACAGACCCCTGATTACGTAAAATGAACAAAAAGTAATATTGCAAAACAGTTTAAATTTAAAAATTGCGCGAGACATTATTTTGATATTTTGAGGTTATATTAATAAGATTAATTTTATTGAACGCGTTTAGACTGCTTTCGAGCGACTATTTAGTAATTTAATAAAAATAAGAAGATTACAAGCTGAAAATGAAGTGTCATCGACAAAAAATATGATTTGAAAGAGAAACATCTGTGAAGCAGAAAATAAAGAAATTGCTTAAATGGTTTAGTTAAGATTTGTTAACCTTCTGTGTCGTTTCCGTCAAAAGAAGGCATTGGTATTTGTGAAATATATTTGTATTTTGATGCAGATTTGCTGATTATATTAGCTTATTTTGAAATGTTTTAACTGATTTTATATAATCAAAGACGAAAACAGCCATTGTATCTTTTAACAGCAGCTGATTTTTCCTTAAAATTCCCCAATCGAAGAGAAATGAATAGAAACCCGTTTATAGGGAGATCGCCACTGTTTTTTAAATTATAATTCAATCTTTCAAAATCTGTTTAAAGCCGATCAAATTAGCGTGCTTTTAGAGACTGCGGTGTCTGAATGGGGGGTTGGCGAGCGTAGCTCGTAGGGGGCCGAGTCCCCTAGTTTTGAAAAAAAAATACGAATTAAACTACTTATGTGTGTTATAAAGGATCAGTCAAATTTAGTGGCGGAATTACAGTAGAAAGTCTGTAAAAAAATAAAATTCTTTCGTGTATTTGGCGCGAAAAGGCAAAAGCGTCACTCGATTTGGCGAGCAGTACTTTTCCTCGCCAAAAGCAAACGATTTTATCGCACATGAAAATTATTTGTTAATTGATTTTTAGAATGCGTGTAAAAAGTGTTTAATGAGTTTAAACATAAACAATGAGAGAGTTTAGTAAATACATTTTTTTCGTATTACATATTTATGTTGCTTGTTATTTAATTTTATTACTTTAAAAACAATTTCATATATAAAAAATACTTTCATATATTTAAGCGTATTCCAAAATAAAGGTAAGATTCATTTACCAGTTATTCATTTCAATATAAGAAAAGTCGTCGTTTCCATAGCAACAAAATTGAATCGACAGGGCTCAATTGGACTTAATTTTGAGATATTGAAACAATTTTAATTTATTTTAATTTTGTTTTAATTCATAAAATTTGATAGTTAAGTTTAATTATAAACTTATATATGTATATATGACAAAACTATAGTTGAATCAAACTAAAACTGACAAAATTAAAGTTAGTTACATTAAATTTATTTAAACAAGTTCAGTATGCAACATTTTTATCTTAAAGAGTATTCGACATAAAAAAGCATTTTTCAAAATTTCATTTCATCGCCAACCGATGATAAATCACCAAATAAACGAAATTTTCATTATTTTTTTACGAACGTTCTATGGAGATTCCGCCAAAAAATTTTATAAACATATATATATCCACATGAAAAGAACCCTCTGTAATTTTTTCAGATTTTTCTGAATATGCCCGTATGGAGACCTTCCTTGTAAGTGACATCTACTTGGTATATCTCAAAACTACATTGTTTAGTTTTATGCAGATCCAATAGGTAGAGCTAAAAACTCCGTAGGCCTAAGGTACATATAGGTTCAAGGTACAACACTTTTCCCTACTATTAATTAAAATTGCAGTTCTTGTAAATGAATGTTCATATGAAACAAGGCAATTTGTTTTATTTATTTCATGCCTTCAAAAGTAAAAGATAATTCACATTTTCAAATTAAATCCCTGTTTGTATTGCTTTATTTTTTTAACTATATATATTTATGTTTTATGAGATTAAGATATTTCAAATTAGCACATTTTTATCATAAAAAAGAATTATATCTAGAAAAGTGGTTTTTTTTTTCAAATAAATTTAAATAAGCTTTTCTAATTATTAATTTTAATAATTTAGTGAACGTTATTTTACTTTAAAATGTGTAGTTTTAAAATTATATTTGGAATTAAAAAAACCTGATTTAAATTTTTTAAAAATCCGATTTAAATTTTTTTAAAATCACAAACCCTTCTTATGTATTATTTCATGTTTTCAAAAGTAAAAGAGAATTCACATTGGTACATTCTAGGTAGTTTATTCCTTTATTGCTCTTAAATGTAGTGTAACAAAGTTAACCGCATTTTAAATCTACCCTACATAAGATAAAGTCCTAATAAAACGATTTTATGAAACGAATTTGTTTTTTTTTTTTTACATTATTTTTTTAAATGACTGATATATAAATTCGAATATATGAAATTCCTTTATTCGCGGTTTGTAGTATAATTTTAATAGACAGAAGGCAGATAAAGAGATACAGAGAGAGATACGGAGATAGAGCAAAAGAGGAGGAGATAAGAGATATAAATAAAAAGAAATAGAGAGAGATATAGAGACAGAGAGATAGATATAGATAAGAAGATAAAGAGATGGAGAGATATGGATAGAGAAATATAGATGGATATGGATAGAGAGAGAGGGGGTGGATGGAGGGAGGTTCGGGGGTTGGCACAAAGGACAGAGCCCTTAGTTACTATATAAATATAAATAAATTAGAATGGAAAATAACTAATTGATGAAGACTTACAAGAGGGAAAAATTTTCGCCGATCCGCGATTTTCTGCTTTTTAGTATCTTTTTGCAAAACAATAGAAATTCCTAAAAGTATGAAGAACAAATTCACATCATCAGGTTAACCGACTTCCAAAACGAAGGGGGTTATATACTATTCGTTTGTGTCTTTTCTTTTTTCCTGTGCATGTCCACGCACAACTCTTTAACAGATGCTTTGATTTTCAAACTTTGTTACTGTTGTTGTTGGAAAGGTCTCATTCTTCAGATAATCCTGTTACAATGTCATCGGGATCTTAAATAATATATTTGCCTGCTTGCTTTGTCTCTTTTTGACTTTATGAGCTTCAAGTTTCGGAAAAAATCGCCAATAGTGAAGAAATTTTAATATGATGTTAAAATTCACAGTACTACTTTATGTTTTAAAAATAGCGATCGTATTGTGTATAGTTTTTTTTTTTTTTACAGGGAAATTTAAAATTTTAATATATCATCGTATAGTGCGCACAATATGAACGATATTTTCAACAAAGGGATTAAAAATGAATGTGAATTCTGCTCCTGTGTTGAGTCGGTAACCCGACTTTATCCGAACGTGACCCAGTCCGCGGGTCAAGTTGGGTCAGGTATAATCCGACCCTTGCCTGGAGTACAATGGGGATAACTTCAAGAAAAACATAAAAATAATTCTTTGTAGCCGGGTTTTTTCCTCTTAAAATTTACTTGCTCTATCATTTTTATAAAAGTTTAGTAATTCAAATATTGCGTATTTTCTATTTTTATTAAATGCATTCCTACTTTTTTTAATTCTTGCATATTTTTCTCATTTCTGAATGTATGCCGTTTTTATCCGTGTTAAAAAGAAAAAGAAATATTCCGTTCTATATTTCCTTCTATACGCTACATGTTCTGTGTGATATCTTTTTGGGGTAAGGTCCAATGTTGAAAATTTTGTCACATATCACGTGGGTATATTTCGAAACTTTAAATTGCTATCGTCTACTATAGTTTTTTTTTTTTTTTCTATTTTGAAGGTAAAATTGTCAAAAACATCAAAGTTCTTTGTCTTTCCCTTTTCTTTTTTCAGATTTTTTTGGACACTTTATAACATATGTTGTAGTATTTACAATATTAGTTTGCCTATATGCGTTCGAAATTTCATAAAGAAACAGATCAATTTCATTAAAAAGCATTTTGTTTAGAGAATACTACAGTCGAACCCGGTTAAGACGCGCTCCAAGGGAGTGGGGAAAAGTCGCGTATTAAGCGGGATCGCGTATTAAACGTGATTTGTATAGTGTTACATGAACATGATTTATTTACACATTTAATCGTTTAAATGAACTTTAGAGCTTTCATTTAGAAGTTTATGGTCGAAAGTTGTTTTTTTTTTTACATACATTTAGATGAAATTTTAATTTTATTCCACTTTAACTGATTCTTTCTTTTTATAGGACCGACTGGACTAATATAACTGAAAATAAATATGGATTTAAACATGATTTTATCATCGATTAATACATTGCAATTAAAAATAAAACAACAAACATAATTTTCCTACTAGACTAATTTTTTTTATCAGAAAGAAAAAAATAATAAATCTTTGAAGCACAACCCACTTTTTAAAATCATATTTTGTACTTGTAATAATGAGTTGAGTATCATTACAATCTGGCCTTCTTTTTAACATAAGAAGAAACTATCCTATCCTTATTAATCTTTGTAGAAAATTTTTTGTTAGTATGGTAAAAAGTATAGAAAACATAAAAGAATTATCCAACCGCAGTCGTATTTGTTTAATCTTTACCAGTTTCATTTTTTTGTTGCCTATAATATGCGTTATAAAACATAGTAGTGGCATAACGTACAGTCGTGGAAAAAAAAAAAGTAAACACCCCCTTCTAACTCCCCAACAAATTATCGTAGAAGAAAGTTACTGGTACCGAACGATTGGAAATAAAGCCTACTTTTAAATGTTGTATATAAAATTGGCTTAGGGGGCCATCTACATATTAAAACGAACCATAACTTTATTTTTTTCAATAGCAGTACACAATTCTGACAGCACAAATGAACTCTACACCCTTCAATTAGCTTAAAGACGAATTTTTATGCAATTAGTACAATAAGTTTCCGAGAAATTACTTATTTTAAAACGAGCGTATTTTAAGGGCTGTATCCAAACTGAAGTTCCGTACTTGATTTTTAACCGAGAAAGCCGCCTTCTTGATCAAGGCACGTTTAAGCGTCAATGAAACCTGTTTGATTACAGTACAGCAGAATAAATTTCAAAATGTCTACTCACTTCCATCATAGACGGTCCCTTAAACCATCATTTTGCCGTTTTTTAAGCATAATTTGAAAACTACTTGGAAGAAAAATGTGATATTTTTGAATTTCCATAAAGCAAGACTTAATAAATCTAAATCCATCAAAAAAATTGTAGGTTGCAATTCATAATTTTTTCGAATATTAATTTCATAATTCATAATTCATATCATAAAATTATAAAAATTGCAAATTCAGCTTATTTATGTTTGGGTATATTAGTATTATTACTACAAAAAAAATTAGCACATTAGGAGCATAATTTCGGGAGATATAAATAAAAATATGAAAATGTAATTTAACATTAGAAGCACTAAGTTTTGAATGTTTATAATTCAAAAACTTATCATTCAAATGACTTGAACTTGGGTGTCTAGGCATAGTTTGAACCGAAGATTTGAAATATCTCGTTAAAATTGGGTATTGCTATTGAAAAAAATGAAGTTTTGATTCATTTTAATATGTAGATGACCCCCTAAGAAAATTTTATATACGTCATTTCAAAGTAGACTTTATTTCCAATCGTTCAGTACCAGTAACTTTCTTCTACGATGATTTGTTGAGGAGTTAGTAGGGGTTGTTTACTTTTTTTTTTCCACGACTGTACATTTAAAACCTCACTAACAACAGGTATGATAATTTCTAATCATAATAATTTTTAGGACGTATCTGAGTAACCAGAATTCGTCTATATTCCTCTACTACACTAAAAACATACACGAAGTGAGAGACAAAGAATGTTAGGAGGTTAGGATCAAAGGGGGTTTTGCCAATTTAGTGGGATTTTATTTTATTCAAATATCTACCACTATTTCCAATTATTAATTTCCGCCTTAATTAATCTATTATTAATTAAAGTAAATAATACTATTCGGAAACAGTGTTTTTTATCTGGATAAAAAAAAATATTCGCTAAATTGGCAACATTCGAGAAGACAGAAAGGATTAGCATCTTGTTCAATGAATTCGCGTGATTTTTTCCTCAAAGGACCGAAAATTTATCGCGTATTAAACGTGATATTTTTGCATTATTCTTATGGGCGATTGGAAAAAATCCGCATATTAAGCGGGATCGCGTATTAACCGGGTTCGACTGTATTTATTCTGTTGGGAATGGTCACCGTAATTATTAGCTCACATAATTCAAATATGCTAGTCGATCTCTGGGGGATGCTATTGTTTTAATTAATTTCAAACAAAAAAGGTACCGGAGCTTCTTTAGTCTGCATATTTATATTTCACACATTATTTACAAAATTTAAAGCAGTTTCATCTTCAGCAGAATAATTTTTTTTTAATGCATTTCGATTAAACGTATAAGTATTTATATAAAATAAAATATAATAAATGTACAGGGAAAAATATTAAAATCAGAGGTGGAGAAATTTCAGAAAATCTTACTCGCAAAGGATTTCTTTGTATCAACTATCAAAATACAACACACAGCGTTGTTCCGGTGGGCTCCGGAGCACAGTATTTATGAGCTCCGGCGAATTTCGATCAAAATTTAAATAAAATTAAAGACGTACCGGAGCTGGGCTCCGGTGCAAATTAAACACTACATGATATGTATAATATAAAGAAACAACATAAAGAACTGAATACAACAATGCATATTTTTTCTATAGTTTTCTTTTTCTAATATCGATTTGATAATGTTTCACTTTTGTTTACCCGGTGAATATTTGACATGAGTGGTAAATTTGCTAATAGTAATCTCTAACGAGAAAATTATTTGTATATTGTCAACTCTTCTAAATAATAATACTATTGCTTGGATTTTTACTGTTTTATAGATATTTCTAAAAATATTTTTGGCTTTCATATACGCTTCTATACTAAGAATATATCAGCGTTTTTTGAAAAGAAACAGTTAACTACCATTTTGATTGATCTTTGGTGTGTATTTTTCCCAAAAAAGATTTCGATTGTAAAACCAGTTGAAAAAAACGAAAAATAATTTAACCAAAATATTTTAACACATATCATTCGACCCTGTATCTTAATAAAATTTGTTCACAATGTATACGCCATATTTTGTGCATAATATGTTGTGCAACAGCTTTCTTTTTTTCCTCTCTTTACCTTACTGAAATAATAAAATTATTATGTTTGATATTTCACTGTTTTTATAACTTTTTTTTTTAATACTTAAATATTTTACATAGTAATGATAAAAGTATTGGTTTTTGTTCAGTTATCCAATAACACAGAGAGAGAAAAATCCGAGTAATTATTTCCAGTTCCCTTTAGAAACAATTCTTTTTCGTTTTTATCGTTTCAGTTACGTAATTTTTCTCATGAAATTTATTTTCTCTTTCATAAAAAATTACATAAATCGACGTGCTTGGCTAAACTCTAAACAGCTGCGTTTTCTATTTCTTCTAATTTTGGAAATAGCCTTTTATAGAAATTGGTCTGTTTCTGTAAAAAAAAAAAAAAAAATGTAGCAGGAATCATTGAACTAGTTTATCCGAAATAGGTATTACCGCATGAAAAGAATAAAAGTGGTCAGTTAAATGTTCTTATTGAGATTTTATGTAGAGATTTTTTTGTTTTTTCCACTTCCTTACTCGGTGTGTTAAAGGTGCTTTATGAGAATATATTTTTCTGCATCGTTAAACTCAACGAAACATTTCCAGTCTTCTATTCTTTTCTATCTTGTGCTTAGATAATGCTTGGATCAATAACCGTTTGTTTTTACTCTCTTTTGTTCAACTTTATCAAGATAGAAGGTTATGAGATTCGACTTCTTTTGACGTTCTTCTCACGTTCGGAGATGCATTTTCTGAAATTCTTACGTTTAAATGTATGTATTTATATATGGAAAAAGTACTGAATAGTCCTTTTTAAAATTAAATTTTTAAAAAATTGCTGTTTAGAATTTAGAATTTTTTTAGCCAACTTTCCTCAAATGCATAGATGGCAATATCTCCGGAAATGTAGGAAAAAATACGAAAGTACGGTAATAAGGTAGAAAATACGGAAATTTGTGGCAAAAAAATCGCGAATTTCTTCGATCGATCGCGGCAAAAAATCACGAATTTCGTCAATCGGTCGTTGAAATATATCGCGAAAATCGTCTATTAATCGATAAAACCGCCAATTTCTACAATCGCTCGCGGCAGAAAATCGCAAATTTCGCCAACCGATCGTTGAAAAAAGTTGCAATTTTTGTCAATCAGTCGCTGCAAATAATCGTGAAATTCATCAATAGGTCGTTGATAAAAATCGCAGCCGCGGCAAAATATCGCGAATTGCGTTAATCAGGGGCGGGGGGGGGGATATCCTGAAATCCGGTAATCGGCCAATGATAAAAATCGCGAATTTTGTCAATCACTCGCTGCGCTGCAAATAAAATCTCGAATTCCGTTAGTCATTCGCTGTAAAAAATCGCTGTTTTCGTCAGTAAGTCGCGGCAAAAAATCGCTGTTTTCGTCAGTCAGTCGCGGCAAAAAATCGCGATCTTCGTTCGTCAGTCGCGACAAAACATCGCAATTTTCGTCCTCAAGTCGCGGCAAAACATCGCGATTTTCGTCCTGGCGTCGCTGCAAAACATCGCGATTTTCGTCCTCGATTCGCTGCAAAACATCGCGATTTTCGTCTGCAAGTCGCGACAAAACATCGCGATTTTCGTTCGTCAGTCGCGGCGAAAAATTCGCGATTACAGTCAGTCAATCTAGGCGGAAAATCGCGAATTTTGTTAATGGGTCGCGGGTTTTCACACTCACATCAATCACGGATTTTTTGCTCCGTAGAGATAAAAAAATAATTCCATTTTTATAAATTTATTATAAAAAATTATTAATACATTAAAAGTAAAAGTAAATTAAGTAACCTTTATTTAAATGTTTGTGTTGATAAATGCAAAAGCTGCAAGAGGACTGAAAATATTTGTAAAAAATATAGCTCGTAAAAAACTTTGTGCAACTCCTGAAATGACTCCTGAAACGTGAACATTTTACTCCTGAAGAGTGTCCAAAACTCCTGAAATTTAACTGGTTTACTCCTGATACAGTCTTTACAATGTTGGCGTCTATCAAATGTTCTAAATATTTACTTTGAATGCGTTAGTAAAATAACTGTAAAAATTACAGTAAAAGATCCATAAGAAGTAGCAGTTCTTATTCTAACGTTACTTAATATCAGATAGAGATTTATATGGGCTGATGAAATATAAACTTTTACTCGAAAAATCGACTACAACATATCGCTCACCCGCAAGAAAAGTAACACATCTCGCAAAAATTCATTTTGCGTTTTATTCCACCAATAAGTATCTCATATTAGGTGCTTCTTGCTACACAAAAAGTTTCATAAGTGTAGTTATACGGAAAATCACTTTATTACGCTATAGGTCCATTTGTGACCACAGAAGAGAGGTGGATTGTGTGGGGAGGTAAAATGGCCCAACCCTCCAAACCTCATCCTACGTCTTCTTTCTTAAGGGTTTTATGTTTTTATGTATGTTTTTATTCCTGCATATAATTTCATGTTACAATAAAATCATAAAAATTTTCTTTTGCCTCTCCTGTGAAATTTACCTTTTCCGAGATGTGTCACTTTTCTTGCAGATAAGTAATATCATCTTTACAGAAAAAAAACCATGTTGAGTAAAACTAAAGTCTAAAAATTTGCCATATTCCGTGCGTAATATTTCAATTTTCTGTCTTTCTTTTTACTATACCTTTCTGAAATAATACTAAAATTATTAAGTTTGATATCATACCACTTTCAGAACTTATTTTATACTTAGATATTTTATATTGTAATGATAAATATTGGTTTTTGTTTAGCTATTCGATAGCATACACATAGAGAGAAATCATAACAAATATTTCCAGTTCCCTTTCGAAATATTTGTTTTGTGCTTTGATCGTTTCAGTTATGTAGCATTTCTCATAAAATCTATTTTCTTATGGGGAAAAAAAAAAAAAAAAAAATAAATAAATCACGTAAATCGAAGTATCACGTAATTCTTAGCTAAACTCTAAACAGCTCCTTTTTCTATTTCTTCTAATTTTGGAAAAAGCCTTTTATAGAAGTTGGTCTGTTTGTGTTTTAAAAAAAAAGTAGCAGGAATCATTGAACTAGTTTATCCGAAATAGGTATTACCGCATGAAATGAATAAAAGTGGTCAGTTAAATGTTCTTATTGAGATTTTTATATTTTTTTCCACTTCCTTAACCGATGTGTTAAAGGTGCTTTATGAGAATATATTTTTCTGCATCGTTAAATTTCCAGTCTCCTATTCTTTTCTATCTTGTGCTTAGATAATGCTTGGATCAATAACAGTTTGTTTTTACTCTCTTTTGTTCAACTTTATCAAGATTATGAGATTCGACTTCTTTTGAACATCCTCACGTTCGGAGATGCATTTTCTGATATTCTTGGGTTTAAATATATTTATATATGGGAAAGGTACTGAATATTACTTCTTAAAATTAAATAAAAACAAGAACGATAAATATAAAAAAGCTGGAGGAGCACAATTAATCTTGCTTCAAGAAGTACCGTAGAATACAATAACAGATTGCTTATCTTCATATATAAAAAACTGGGCTATCTTGCTAAATGTATGCTAAGAAAATTGCAATGTTATTGAAACAGTTGTGTATTGTATAGTAAGATCACAAGAGAAATAGTCTGCATTGGTGATGCCTATTATATTCAAGCCAAATCTGAACAAATCCAATGGATTTTTATTTTAATCTAATATAGGGGAAAAACTCAGTCCTTTAGAATGGTGGAAGCAGGGCTGCGGAGTCGGTGGGAAAAATGGACGACTCCGACTTCGGGAATTTTAACAGATACGACTCCGACTCTTTCGTTCAAAAATGGGCCGACTCCGAAATCCGATTCCGACAACGCAGACCTGCTTGTAAAATGGACGACTCCGACTCCGACTCTTTCGCTCAAAAAAGGGCCACACTCCGACTCCGCAGCCCTGGGTGGAAGACACGTGGTTACAGTTATTGAAAAGGATGATACTAAAAAAACTTATAGAATTCCTGATCAACCAGCTTTTTACTGCAATAGCTTCAGTAGAACGATTGTTTTCTGCTTTTGGTTTGGTACATTCGAAAATTAGGAATTGATAAAGCTGCTAAATTTGTTTTTCTGTACCAGCACTTTTACAAAAACCAACAGTTAACATCTTAATTTGCTTCCAAAGTTGTTTTAAATTTTTATGTGCCGCAGTTATTTTTTTATCACTTTATAGCATTATTTTACTTAATCTGTTTATAAGTGATAATTATACATGTTTTTATCTGATTTGTAGTTTTCCATGCATTTTGTGTAATAAAATATTTTGATAGCCTAAAATGTTACCTTTTAATTTATGTAAATTCGTTTCATTTATGTAAATTGTGTGATAATATCAATATATATATATATAACCATTATATAATTACAAATCATCATCGATCTCCAGTTATATGATTAAATTAATAAATGTAGCTACAATTCATAACGCTGACATTATACAAAAGAAAGATGGAATCTGTAACTAGTAATACAGAATCAAGCTAAATTCCACTAATTCACTAGCACATTGCGGACGATAATTCCATATAAAACATATGTAAAACCCCCAAATTTTGATAAAATATCCTATTAAAGACAAAAGATACAAATAACCAGCTAAATAATGTTGAACCAGATAAAGACGTATCGTAAATAAACAATAAATCAAATGGATGAATGAAGCCGGAAGCTTATGTAGTATTTCACTTTTTCAAGGGTACGTAAAATACATATATAAGCAAAAAACATCCAGCAATAAGCTAAAAATTGAATTCCATTATGTACCCTATCAACTATACACCAATAATTACAAATCCACCATGCAAAATAAATTGAATTAAAAAAAATAAATTTATTAATCAATGCAATATCCGCAACAATGAACAACATTAAAAAATGAAACGAATTAAATCAAAGACATACTCAGCGAGAGAACAGCCAAGACACTATTGACCATGGCTCAAACTTTTAACTAATTTTGGTATAGCAAAAATCCCGCCCAAATAACTTGCACAGTTGTAAATTTATATTAAATCAACATTTGCGTATAAATTATACAGACAACTCCGCCCTCCTCCATTATATGTTGGTGATACTTATACCATTCTTGTGTGTGTGGGTATATAATTTTTATTTTATAAATTAAAAGAAAAGTCTTAAAATAATATTGTGTGAGGTTTAAAAAAAATGATTTAAATTTTTAAAAAATCCGATTTAAATAAAAATAATCCATTGTTTATTATTATTATTTTTAAATAAAATAAATCACGGACCTTGTCTATAACATACCTTAGCTTATAGCGAGACATACTTTAAAGCTACAGTTAAATTGTAATAGTAAAAATGAATATTCTATAAAATAAATAAATAAATAAAAACTTTAGTAAAAAATGTGTGAGCTGGTAAAGTTCAAAGTAGTACACATTTAACTAATTAAAAAAATTCTGAAATAGATTCTTTCTTACATTGTGTGGGTTTTTTTTCCCGAATTCTTTTTATCATTATTATTATTAATTAATTTATTTATTTTTTACGTTTAAAATAATTTTTGGAGGTTTTTCTTAGCATTTTATTAATAATATAAATATCATAGAATAATAATTATTAATAATATAAATATCATAGAATGTTTTTCATTATAAATATATAAAATATAGAATTAACTCTTTTTGTTTTTGGACTTGTTTGTTTTTACTAGAAACCTCTCCACTTTATTATGATTTAAAATTTGCCAACAGTTTAAAAAAAAAATGAAAATTGAAGGTCTGGGTGCAAAATTAGAAGTATTTACTTAACAAGAAGTAAAAATTATGCGTCAAGTATCGATTATGACACACATTCCAACACATTCTGAATACTTCAATAAAACTTAACCGTTTAATAAGTTTAAAGATGATGTTTAAGTTAACAATTTGGAAAACGTATGGCACATTTGAAAACTCAATTTCAGCCGTACCATCTATAGTCAGAAAAATACCTGAATTCTTTTGTGCAGCTCTGCATATGACCTATAAATATGAATATATGTTACGGTAAATGTGATTAATCCGGTGATTAATCATAATCACCACTAAGCTTGGTGAATGTGATAAATTATTGAATAAGTGAAATACGTTTAATACGAAATTGAGTGGGTCGAAATTTTTTTTTCGTGTTAAAAGAATTTCGCGTTAAAAGATTCGTAAAAAAAAAAAAAAAAAAAAAAAAAAGAATAAAAGTCACAAATATTTTCGACGTTGTTAAATTTTATTAAATTTCCTGTTAAACTACTAGTAGACTGCATCCATTTGGATAAAAAGCAAGTAAAAAAATTTTTTTGGGGAAAAAAAGCAGATATCTTTTTTTGAAGTGTCTTTTTCAGCATTCTGAGATCTAGCTTGTTTGAATCAAATACGCAAAGCTGTCTCTAAATCTTCGTGCTTAGCGATTCTCATACGTTTTCTCTCTGGCTTAAATATACTGCGTTCAAACATTAACATAATGAGATCCTTGTTTTTTATTATCGTTGGTAAAGTAGAATTGGCAATGCCAAACTCTTTGCAGATTTCTGTTTTTGTCCTTCTTTTTCATCAACTGCAATATGCAGCTTTATCTTCATTTGAAGCGAAATAGCAGTTTGTTTTCGGACCGATTTCTCAGGCATTGTGCTCATAAAACATAAGCTAATTTACCAAAAAAAAAAAAAAAAAAAAAAACACGAAATTAATTTATTTTCACCCAAAATTCAGTGGTTTTAGCACAAAATTCACCAATTTCAACTCAAACTAACTAGATCGAAAGCGATTTTTTTTTCGTGTTAAACGATTTTTGTTTCGTGTTAAAAGAAAAAAAAAATGTATTAAATTGCATAGTATACTCTCCAGACCGCTATATCATTTCGTGTTAAGCGTATTTCACTATATTTATCAAATTTACCTGTTAGTTTATAAAATCCCCAACTCGTAATGGGGAATGTAATAAATTCGGAATATTTTGTGGAATAACGAGGTCTTAATTCCAAAAAAATGAATAGTTTCAAGTAACACTAAAAATTTCATTGTTAAGAATTAGAAGAACGTCATGATGGCTATTAAAATTTACAAGTAAATGTAAGTAAATGCTTTTTTTTTTCTTCTGGAATATGGGTTTAGCTTGTTTATGACATGTAACTGATTGCATAAGTTAGAATAATTAATAGATAAAAATAATAGATAAAAATAAAGTATTTACTGAAATAACAAGCTAGGCTGTATTTTATTTTTAGCAGTTTCGATCATTTTGTATTTTTCAATACATTTTACGACATGTATTACATAACTTATGCTATTATCTAATATATCTGTTTTAAGATATCTAATGAAAGTAAAGTACAAAAGCGCCACTTTTATTTAATTTTTTTAATTGAAACATTATTGTAAGTTTTAACAGCCGTCATGAGGTTTAGTGTTATTTGAAAATATTCATTTTTTGAAATTAAGACCTCGTTACTCCACAAAATAATCCGAATTTATTACATTCCCCATTACGAGTTGGGGATTTTATCAACTAACCGGTAAATTTGATAAATATTCAATAATTTCAGTAATTTATCATATTTACCAAGTTTAGCGGCGATTACGAATAATCACCGGTAATTATACAAAGTCACCTATTTCTTACATTTAGCGTAACATATATACTACATAGTATGCTAAAATTTAGTACGTGTGATGCATTCGTATTTTTAAAATGTCTCCTCAGGATATTAATATTTTTAACTTCTTTTTTCAGTGTACTCTTCTTGAAGGATGTCAACTTTTTTCTAGTTGTCAAAATATTTCTAAAATATATGGTTAACCCTTTCGGGATTGGCGGCTTTTACACAAATTTTATTCGGTTGGTACCACTTTTTTTACAAAAGTCACCTTAACTTAAACAATCACGAAAATGCTCTGATTACAGAAACTAAATATTACTTTTCTTTTTTACTGGTGACTAAAACAAATTTTATATGCTCTTTTTGAGGGTGTATATATGCACCCATGGTCCCGAACGGGTTAATGTAAGGCATCGAGTATATGTGTCGTAGGCTAATTGAGAAATCCGGCTCTTTGCAAAGAGCCGGGCTAATTGGAGAATCCATCTCCCTTTTTCCAATTAGCCTGATATTTTTCAGGCTTATTGCAAAGAGCGTAGAAAGTGTTAGGCTAATTAAAAAATGACCACTTATTATCCGATCAGGGTGATATTTTTAGCTGAGAGCGTATGTGCCCGCCGATTCTGTATGTACGTGTGTACATACGTACGCACGCATGTACGTAACGCGATAACTCTTGATAGAAATATCCTATTTGCTTCAAAAAAATTTTTCTAGGTTCATTCTGATAAGGTGCTTCCCTGATTAGTTTTTGGGGTTCATTGGTTAAGGATAAAGGGGGAAAAGGGAAGCTACCCCCCCCCTTAATTTATATAAATGGGTTTTTCATGCAGAAATATGCGATTTGCTATAAATTTGGTATACCGGTTAATTATGTTAAGCAGCTTCCCTGATTACATTTGGAAGATCATTATTATGTATAAAGGGGGGGGGGGGGTAATTGCCTCTCCACTTAATTTAGATAAATGCGTTTTTCATGTAGAATTATTCTATTAGCTCAAATTTGGTATTCTGGTTTATTATGTTAAGGAGATGGCTTGATTAGATTTGGAGGTTCATTAGTTAAGTATAAATGGAGGAAAGGGGGGCTACCCCCCCGCCCTTAAATTAGGTAAATGGGTTTTTTATGCAAAATTATTCGATTTGCTCCAAATTTGGTATACCGGTTTATTATGTTAAGGAGCTTCCCTGATTAGATTTGGAGGTTCATTAGTTAAGTATAAAAGGAGGAAAGGGAGGCTAGCCCCCCCCCCCCCTAAATTTAGAAAAATGGGTTTTTCATGCAGAGTTATTCGATTTGCTCCAAATTTCGTATACCGGTTTATTATGTTAAGGAGCTGCCTTGATTAGATTTCGAGATTTATTGGTTAAGAATAAAGGAGGGACAGGGGCTAGTGTCCCCTTAATTTAGGTAAATGGGTTTTTCATACAGAATTATTCGATTTGCTTCAAATTTGATATACCAGTTTATTACGATATGGCTTCCTTCATTTGATTTGGAGGTTCATTGGTTAAGTATAAAAGGGGGAAAGGGGGGGGGACAATTGCCTCTCCCTTAATTTAGATAAATGGGTTTTCATGCAGAATTATCTAATTTAGTTTAATTTTTTTTCTAGGTTCATTCTAATAAGGAACTTTTCTGATTAGATTTGAAAGTTCATTGGTTCAGCATAAAGGGAGAAATGGGGGAGCTAATACCCCCCCCCCTTAATTTAGTGAAATGGTTTTTTCATGCAGAATTATCTGATTTGCTTCATATTTGGTATACCTGTTTATTATGTTAAGTAGCTTCCCTGATTAGATTTGGAGGTTCTTTGGTTAAATAGAAAGGGTGGCAACGGGTACTAATTCCTTCATTTATTTTTCGAGGGGCATTATTCTTTGAAATAAGAGTATAATATACAATTAGTGTGAATAGCCTGTGAACTCAATGCCATCAGTTTAACTGGGCAGTTTTCTTTTTATTATGTTTATTAACGCATAACCCTACCCAAATCCGAAAAATAAATTACAACAGACCGTACCCCGATCCGAGCAAGACAAAATAATTTCAGTCTACATGCAACCCGACCCGATCCTGAGAGTTCCATTTGAAAAAACCCGAAATCCCGAACCAAATCTGATAACCGACAAAAATATTCCAAAGATCCATAACCAGAACCGAACAAGACAAATTAGTTTCCGTGGACATGCAAAGCTACCAGAACCTAAAAATTCCATTCGAAGTCAACCTGAAACCCGTCCCGAACCAAATCTTAACCGACAAAAATATTCCAAAGAACTATGACCCGATGCAAGCCAGACAAAATAATCTCCGTCCACCGGCAACCCGATCCGAACTTGAAAGTTCTAATTGAACTCAATCCGAAACTTGGTTGTGGTCGGTTTTCGGGTTGACTTCAAATGGAACCTTTAAGTTCGGATTCGGGTGAAAAAAAAATTAAACTAAATTAGATAATTCTGCATGAAACCCCTATATCTAAATTAAAGGGAAGGACAATTACCCCCCTTTCCTCCCTTTTATACTTAACCAATGAACCTCCAAATCAAATGAAGGAAGCCATATCGTAATAAACTGGTATATCAAATTTGAAGCAAATCGAATAATTCTGTATGAAAAACCCATTTATCTAAATTAAGGGGACACTAGCCCCTGTCCCTCCTTTATACTTAACCAATAAATATCCAAATCTAATCAAGGCAGCTCCTTAACATAATAAACCGGTATACGAAATTTGGAGCAAATCGAATAACTCTGCATGAAAAACCCATTTATCTAAATTAAGGGGGAATCTAGCCCCCCTTTCCTCCCTTTATACTTAACTAATGAACTTCCAAATCTAACCAGGGAAGCTCCTTAACATAATAAACCGGTATACCAAATTTGGGGCAAAGCGAATAATTTTGCATTAAAAACCCATTTACCTAAATTAAGGGGGGGTAGCCCCCCTTTCCTCCCCTTATACTTAACTAATGAACCTCCAAATCTAATCAAGCCATCTCTTAACATAATAAACCAGTATACTATATTTGAGCTAATCGAATAATTCTACATGAAAAACGCATTTATCTAAATTAAGGGGAGAGGCAATTGCCCCCCTTTCCCCCCTTTATACATAATAATGATCTTCCAAATGTAATCAGGGAAGCTGCTTAACATAATTAACCGGTATACCAAATTTATTGCAAATCGCATATTTCTGAATGAAAAACCCATTTATCTAAATTACTAGGGGGGGGGGGGTAGCCCTCCCTTTCCTCCCTTTATATGTAACTAATGAACCTCCAAATCTAATCAAGGCAGCTCCTTAACTTAATAAACCGGTATACCAAATTTGGAGCAAATCGAATAATTCATCATGAAAAACCGATTTATCTAAATTAAGGAGGGTAGCCCCCTTTTCCCCCCTTTATACTTAAATAATGAGCTTCCAAATCTAATCAGGGAAGCTCCTTAACACAATAAACCGGTATACCAAATTTGGAGCAAATCGAATATTTCTGCATGAAAAACCCATTTATATAAATTAAGGGGGGGGGGGACTAACCCCCCTTTTTCCCCTTTATCCTTAACCAATGAACCCCAAAAACTAATCAGGGAAGCACCTTATCAGAATGAACCAAGAAAAAAAAATTTGAAGCAAATCGGATATTTCTATCAAGAGTTATCGCGTTACGTACGTACACATGTACATACAGAATCTTCTTGAACATAAGCTCTCTGGCTTTGATAGCCTGTGAGCTAAAAAATATCACCCTGATCGGATAATAAGTGGTCATTTTTCAATTAGCCTAACGCTTTCTAGGCTCTTTGCAATAAGCCTGAAAAATATCAGGCTAATTGGAAAAAGGAAGATGGATTCTCCAATTAGCCCGACTCTTTGCAAAGAGCGTATGCTGTTTGCAAAGAGCCGGATTTCTCAATTAGCCTACGACATATGCAATAGTTGAAAAGGTATGCACACTAAAAGTTTGAAATGCACTGTGTTAGAATGATATTGAGAAACAAAAAATCACACTAAGTTCTGTTGTTACAGAAACGTTGCAAGCGATTTGAGTTTTATCTGATTGTGATATAATACTGCTAGAAATATGCTAACTCGCGTGTTTAACTTAGTCGAATTCAAAAAGTTATTTGTCTTGCATAGTTACTTTTCCGCTTGCCTTAAAAAGGTTTCATGTTTTTCTTTAAATTCTGTGAAAGAAAAAAATTCCCTTTTCATAAAATTATTTATACCTCAGCAAATTTTTTGTAATGAATACTGAGTTTTAAAATAACACAACTTAATTTTATATTCATATACAGTACTTTTTTTAAAAATTATTATTATTTATGAATCTCATATTTGAATATTTCAATACAGTGCAAAATTATAATTAAATGATGCCCCCCCCCCCCTCCCAATCCTTCCTCCTTAAAGTTTGTACCCAGTTTTTAACATGATTCTTATAAAATAAGAAGATTATTTTTATGTGGGAAGGTGGGAGAGGGTGTCATACCGGGGCTGATTTCGCGTTGGCCCCGATCATACAAAAACTGGACTATAATTTCGAACTGAAATTTGTGCGATTTCAATCCGTCCAGAACACTTTGAGATCGACCCGAAAGACAATGAACTCGACAAAATTATTTTCGTCGACTTGAATCTCATGTACAACTTGGAACCTTAGATACATTCAGATTAAGAGGCTACTTCAGTCAAGGGAAAATGTCCGTTCGCTAATGCTAATCCTATGGAAGAAATTTATAAAGATATCTCGGTTGCATTTCAATATTTTTAAATGATTTTTTCTGCATTGGATAGCTGAGATCGGTCTATATGCAGGCCGTTTTTTACTTTTTCGATTTCGATTGCAGATTTTTTTTATGGGAATGCTTTCAGCTTCGAAACCGAACCTACCGGTCACTTGACTGAAGTAGCCTCTTAAAATGTATTTTTTGTTTGTATATCTTTTGGAGAATTGAGTATATTTTTAAGCGAACGCAAGAATCAAAACCTAATCCGAAAAAAAAGTCAACCCAAACTGAATTTCACCCTAAAAAAAGTAACCAAATAAAATAAATAAAAGGATAAATCCGGGTTGTGTGTGTTTGGGGCGGGGGGGATTAGAGCTGTGGTAAAATCAGATTGCCCGACCCAATTCAGGACTCAATTTAACCCCTTGAGGGGCGGTGGGATATATTATATTCCACCTAATTTTAATCAAGATTTCCAGAAGAAAATTTTTATTAAATTTTGTTTTTATAACTTTGTTGGAAAAAAGTTGAAAAATTGCTTTTCCTTATTTCGAAACAAAAATTTTCGGAAATTTCGGTGTGAGTTAAACATTACAGAAACGTAATTACTTGCCCTGAAAGGGTTAAACGACTTTTTTTTTAATAATTTTAATGACACGGGGGTCAAGTTTATATTTTCATCATATTTGTCTGTTTTGTAACCATTCCTATCAGTTTAGATCTTTTTTTCTGATAGCAATTTGAAACAATCGGCAGTGTTAGTAATCAATCCACGTCTGTTTATATGACAATAGAACGTATTTAGTAACTGATTACATTCATTAATTTTCCGGTATTGATACTTTTACTTATTCCGTTGATCATAACCGTGATGCCACGATAGGATGCCGTGTGATGCTGAGGCCAAACAGGATATTGTATTTGTGTTCTAGCGAAGATGAAACTTTTGCTTATATCGAAGATATAATTTTGGGATCACAAAATTTTCTGGATTACATAATTTTCTTATATTATTGTGTTCAAGATTTGGCACTTCTCCCTTGGGATGTGTTTTTAGGTAATTTCAAACTTTTGTTTTCCTATTATCAATATTTTGATTTTAGTTTGTAAATTCTTTTGAAGTTAATTTTTCTCTTATGGAATAAATTTTCCGGTTTATTTTCAAAACATAAGAAGACACTGAGAATATCATTTTGTTATTGTTCCACTCTATTAGCTTTTTTTATTTTGTGTTATAGAAATTATAATTTTGGCTTTATTATTATTATTATTCAGCAATAAAAAATATGAAAGGTAAATTGCTGAAATTTGTCAATTGAAAACTAAATTGTTTAGAAGAGAGGTCTTTCTAAGAGAATATGGTATATACAGGATATTTACAATTAACTTTCTTTAGATTAGATCTGTCTTTCACCGTGTCATATCCTAGATTAATAAGTGCTATTAGTTTAATTTAATTTAAATTATTGTCTCTAGGTAAATACCAATACATAATTATAGTGACAGCTGCAATGCATAAGTTTGATCATACATTGCATTATTAAGTGTATTACATTTTCTCTTCTCTTTGTACAGTAATTATATTACACTCATAATAATTACATTGATAAAAACTAGTATATGTATATATTTTTTTTTTTTTGCGCTGTTGGAAAATTTATGCTATAGTCTTTTTTATTGCTTCACGAAAGCTGAAGATTATAATCATGTCAGTATTGCGCTTCTTATTGTAATTATCACTTCATTTGGTTGGTAGCACGACTACCCTTGGTGCGGGAGAAAAAAGTTGTGGTAATATTGTTTTCAGACATGCTCATCTCACAAATAATAGACTGACTAATGTGTTTGATTTTAGTTATTTTGAAAGAAACATAATTCGAAAATTTTGTTTATAAAATAAATTTTATTTTGTTTTTCTTAATGCTCTTAAACTTTCTTAATGTTCTTCATAACGAATTGGTTCCCCCAAAACAGTATAAAGGCTACATGGATCTTAAATAAATAACAACATGTCAGATTTCGTAAAAAAATATTCCCTGTAACAATGCATTTAGGTTACAAAGAAAGAAGTCAAAATTTGGGGGAGGAAATCACAATTTACCAGCCACATCATTTAAAAACATAATTGTAAAATGAGTCAAAATAAAAATAATAATAATAATTTCTTGAGTTAAAATGTTTTTGATTTGTGTTATGCATAATTAATAATATTAATATCATGCTTTCCATTCATTCAAAATTCCGCCAGATTTTTTTTTTTTTTTTTTTGAAGAATTTGATTATATTTTTAGTGCTGCCATCTTTTGGCCAGAAAAAGAAAATTTTGCTCTACTCTCATGATTTCTTCCTAAATTTTTAAAGATTCGAAATGTTTTATATTTATAAGTTTATTTTATTGGGTAGTAAAATTTGCTTTTCATTAGAGTACTACTAAGTAACCATTTAATTTACATTTCAAAAATATAATATATTCTGTTCATTTTTAAAAATAAGTAGTCAATAAAGTAGTAATAAAAATAATTTCTTTTAGTCACATTTTTAGAAAATTAAAAATTATTAATAAATGTATTTCTTACATAAAGTTTTTTTTTTTCACGAAGTATACTTTATTTTGCATATTTATGAGGAAAGGGGGGAAGAGAGTTCAGTTCATGTCATGTTCAATTGGGATGTATTAAAAATATATTTTTTGAAGGATATCAGATATGCACAGAGAATCCATGCACAGAAAATATTATGCATAATTTATACCTTCCATTCATTCAAAATTCTGCCAGAATGTTTGAAGAATTTGATTGTATTTGTACTGCTGCCATCTTTTGGCCAGAAAAGGAAAGTTTTCCTCTACTCTCATAATTTCTTCCTATATTTCTAAAGATTCAAAATGTTATATATCTATAAATTTATTTTATTGGGTAGTAGGATTTGCTTTTTATTAGAATACTACTAAGTGACTATTTAGTTTACATACTGAATATTGATATTTGGTCGAATACTGAAATATTCGGCCTTTTTGTTACTCATATATTTGTGAATAGAAATAATTGTCCCCACCCCCACCCCCCATCATTTTTAGCATTATTAAATCCTGTGAATGTCATGATTACTAGCAAATTTTCTTAAATATCACTTCTTAATCAACAAAATAAATAAATTATGTTAAACCAATGTTTTTTATTTAAATATGATTACCATATTTCTTAATTATTTTGAATGCAATTTATGGATAGTTAAAAAATCAACTATATAAGAACTTTGTTTTATTTTGATGTGTTTTCAAGATATGTTTTGAATAGTATTATAGTTATATGCACAGAATTCCAGTAATATCTTATGTACTCTCAATATGAAAAATTGTTCTATAATTTAAACATTAATTGTAACTGATTCCCCATCCTTAAAAAAGGGGGAGAAGACGTTTTGAAATCGAACACCCGAGTTAAGAGGAAACGGTGTGAAACATTCAACAAATTAAAGAAAAAAAAAACTGCCCTCAAAATATTCTACATTTATTTCCGCTTCCAACACTCAATTAAATAAAACCGCCCTATAGTTTTAACAAATACTTCTACCAAAACTTTGAAAGTTTTCAACTGATAGCAATGTAGTGAATGTAGTAATTGTATCACATTTAATATGAAGTAACAGCTACATAAAATGCACAATTTGGGGGGGGGGGGGGACTGGCCCTCCAAATTGACGCTGAGAAAAACGAATATAGCATTCGATTGGGAATTATGTCTTCTTCAAGTGTATGTTACAAAAATAAGCTTAAAACTCTTCTCAAATTCAAAGGGTTACTTTCTAACACATTTTTTAATTCCTTTTTGTTCGGAAACGCATGGAATTGGCAGGCGTTGTTACTCAGAAACTATGTAATCGAAATACATTTTCCATTTTATCGTAAACGCGAAAGTTATTTCAGAAAATACTGTCAAAGTGGACGTTTTGAACCAAATTTCCGAACGCGACACGGCGAGACAGGAGAAAAACCAGTCGTCACCTGACCAAAATTGCTTACAAATTTCGAAAACTCCAATACGAACACTTCATTTTGACATAGTATTTGGATTTTCGGCAAAGGTTTATCTTAGGATACCGAACGGGAAGTCATTCTGTGAAGTAGTTTAACAATTACAGAGATTTAAGTCTTTACATTATTAAGGGGACCACGGACCTTTATTTGAGCAGAATCGACATTTCTTTTTGTATGTGTATTAATTGTTCTCCAATTTGTACTACGACATTCGTGGAAAACCGCATGCAGATGCGATTATTTTACGCTCAGTTCCAAGTGCTTTAATTTTGTTCACAACCAATTTTTTGACCTTTTAATATACTTTAAATCTGTTTTTCTCAATTCAGATTTTTCAGCTTTTTTTAAATTTTTGAAATGCTCCGTGCTACTTAATTTTTGATCAAAATTCATGTAACTGAATTCATGTAAAGAAGAATCCTGATATTGCTTAAAAAGAAACTGTGTATGCATTTTAAAATTCGACTTCATTAAGATAATTAAATTTGATTTTTAACCTATTATAAGGCAGAATTTTGATGAAAATCGATATGGCATTCAGAAAAATATCTCAAAAAAATTAACTATTTAAGGGATTAAAAAATCGATACGCAGATTTGTTTGTATTCGAGTTGTACGTGAATAAAATCCAAAATCGAGGAAATATCTAAAAAATTAAAACGCAAGGAGCATTTTAAAATTTCCTTTTAATATTTTAATTTTTTTTAAATATCTTAAAATTATAATAAGATTGGAAATTTCTTTTAATATGTTCTACATACTTATGACGAAATGTATATTTGCACAAAATTTCAAATCTCTATTGTGAAAATTAAAAGATTTTTTTTTTTTTTTTTTTTTTAACGTCCACTGTCCTCTTAATATTAAACTCATTGTAATAGATGCAAAATAAGCTATAATGTCGCTAGTTTTTTAAGTATAACTCAAGCACTACTTGGCGGATCGAGCTGTAATTTTCGATTCGCATGCTTGAAACTTCTATAAGTCGATTTCTGTTAAAAATTTATTATGTTGAAATTAATATATATATATACATATATTTTTTTTTTTTTCGAAAATTAATTTCGAAGATAAATCGGGTCGGACCGAGCCAGACTTCTTTTTCCGAACCTTATTTTATTTTATTTTTTCTGAAGATGAATGGTTTGTGGGATTTTTACTTTTAGTTTAAAAAATAAACCCTCGATTGTTTGTTTCTGAACTACTGCTACCAAGCAATTTGTCTGTAGAGACTCTGGAAATCATCTTGTTAGAAATTTCCTGATGATAAGATTGATTTTATTTTTACGGAATTTGTTTAAAAGTTCTCTAATCTAACGAAGATCTTCGTTTGAAAGTAAATTGTCACTAACCCCCCCCCCCCCCTCTTCTCCGCTCAAAATTCTACAAATATGATCTTAACAGGTGTTAAACACCGCAGGGTTCTTATTGCAATTTCCAGCGACACGGAAAGTCGTGAAAAATCTGGAAAGTCAGGGAATTTCGAAGTAGTCGGGAAATTTTTTAATATATAGGAAAAGTCAGGGAATTTACAAATATTTTCTAAAAAAGTCTGGGGTGGGGGTATTTTAAATGACGCGAAATTCATCAAAATCGCGAAATTTGTCGAACGACTGAAAAAAAAAAAAAAAAAAAAAAAAAAAAAAAAAAAAACGAGAAATTCGAAAAGCGATTGCGGAATTAAGTCGCTAATTTTGTCAAAGGATTGCGAAAATAAATAGGAAATTTCATTGTATCTCCGCTTGGTCATGGAATTTTTTAAGATTTGGTCAGGGAAAGTTAGGGAAATCGCCAGACATGTTTTGCTGGGAAACCTGCATCGGCATCCCTTTAAATTATACGAATACCTTTGTCTGATTTACAGCTCGAAGCAAACTGTGCTAATTTTGAATGACGAATTTTTCCCTTTTATCATTCGTGATGGCTTAACATTAAATATTTTGAAATGTTTCTTATTTTTATCTTTTATTTTCCGTAGTAATTCGAGTTTTGCGCTTTCTGTCAGTGCGTTAAACTCTGTCCTTTAGATGATATTTCTTTCACCATTGTATTTGCTGTATTATTTAGCTTTATCTGGCGTATAATTAATAACACAGGATTCTGTTTTATGACGTCAGTATTTTTCATATTATAATATCGCAACGAGCTATGATTGATGTTTGGCTGCTTTCAATGTCAAGAATTCAAAAGAAACCTATTCATTAAATTTCAGAATTCAAAAGAAACGTATTCGTTAAATTTCATCATAGTACAAGGAAAAAAATCCCTTTATCGTTAAAGACATGCAATTTATAGAATGTTTCCCTTTCTGCGAAAATTATTGTTGGCTACTATTGGTATGGATACACTCGAATATTTATTACAGTTATTCGAATTTCGCAGATCTTCGATGCATGTATTTGCTATATGTAAAAATGGATTTATCTGAAATATAACGAGGCTTTAGCAATGGATTCTTCGGAGTCCGATTTATAAACTCTAATTATAGTTCATTTCTAAATTATAATTATTTGACATACCATGTGTCCTAAAATGGACGGATAGATTTTAAAATTCAATAACGTGCAAATAGTGTCAGCTATTAAAAAAACTCTTGGAGGAGGGTTATCTAAGATGTCAGGAGATTTTTTTAACTGTGATTCCCGATTTTAGTTCAAAATACCATCGATAGATGGCGTTGCAAGCAAATTCAGGCCCCGAATGTTTGGCTACTCTTCTCGCAGCATTGATGCGAAAGAAAGAGTTTAAATTTATTTAGTGGGTGTCTAAGAATAACATTTCATTGGCGACCGAGAACCACTCCATTACTCCTGGTGTATCTGTATTTGTCACAAGAGTTATCGCTTTACGTGCATACAGACATACATAAAGAACCTGCGGGCACATTAGCTCTCAGACTTTAATAGCCTGTGAGCTAAAGAAGGCTCTTAAGGGGGTCCAGGGCTAAAAATTCTCCAAAAAATGGAATTTTTTTTATTGCTCAAGGGTACATTATATACATTATGGCATGCATTTATCACAAAAAAAATAATAATAATAATAAAGTAAAAAAAAATTTTGAGAAAAAAAAAAGGAATTTTACGCGTTATCTTAGAAATTTTCAAAATGCCCCAAAATGCCCCCAAAATGAATAAATTTTCAAAATAGAAATTTTTCAAAATTTTCAAAATATCAATAAAAATCCCCAATTTTTTTTTTTTTTTTTTTTTTTTTTTTAATAAAAGTTTGGTTTATACATATAAATAAAACTGTGCATCGAATTTTATATATTTGAATATAAAGGTTAAAAAAAAAATTGAACAATTTTGAAATTTTTTCGAAAAAAAAAATTTTTTTTTTTCCTTTATATTCAAATATATAAAATTCGATGCACAGTTTTATTTATATATATAAACCAAACTTAAAAATATATATATATTGGGGATTTCATTGATATGGAAAGTGCAGGGGGCATTTTGAAAATTTCTATGACAACGCGTAAAATTCCTTTTTTTTTTATTTTTCTTTCTTTTTTTTTTTTTTTTTTTTTTGATAAATGCATGTCACAATGCATATAATGTACCCTTGAATAATATTTAAAGTGAAATTTACAAAAAATAAAAAATTGATTTTTAAGGTCCCTCGTCCCCAACTTCAACTTCATTTATCTCAGAATGAATTTTTTCACGATTTGTCAAGTTTAAAAGGATATACCTAAAGTTCCTTGCAAGATATATGTATGAAAATTTCAAAAGAGATTTTATGCTATATTTCCAACAAATTGTCTTCAGGATTTTTAATTTTGAGTGATCATTGTGAAAATAGGCTAATGAATGCAAAACTCACTCATTAAAAAACTTCATTTTCTTACTTAAAATTTAAAAAAAAATTCATAATCAATATTTTAAGAAATCCTGAAGACAAATTAAAATGACACATTTCCTGTGCACAAAAGTGTAAAGATTTTGTAAATCGAGTAATTACTTCCAGAGTTATATTCAAAAATTAAATATGTTTAAAATTTTAGAATTAAAATTTTTTTTTTAAATATTTAAAAGTTTTCAGATTTTTTTTTTTTTTTTTTTTTTTTTTTACATTTAATATTCTTATTATATTAAAATATATTTCAGAAAAAATTTCATAACAAAATCTCTATTTAAAAAAAATAAATAAATAAAAAGAATTTTGAGCCCTGGACCCCCTTAATGTAGAAAAATATAACATAACCACGAAAGAAAATATGCGATAAACTCTTCCGAGTTACCCGCGATTTCGAAAAGCGTTCGTTGTCTTCAGAAGCCTCTGACACCCATTTAATTTCGAGATTTAACGAAGCATCCATTAAAACAAAGTTCCGTTTTTTCTGCTAGTAATTCTCAAAAATGTTTTCGAGTCGTTTTTAGGGTTCCGTACTTAAAAAGTAAAAACAGAACCATTATAAGATCACTCCTGTCTGTCAGTCTGTCAGTGTCTGCCACAGCCATTTTACTCGTCAACTATGGAACGTGGAAAGTTCATATTGGCTGAAGTAATAAAGCCTATTGACCCCCATATTTATAGGTTATTAACCATTCACAAATATATCCAGGATAAATGTAGAGGGTTAAGTTAATTGTATAAAAAAAAAAAAAAAAAAAAAAAACTTTTCTTTGTATATCTTGTGAAAGCATTCGTAACACCAAACTCAAAAATACATTTATTTTAATTTTAGGTATTATATTTTCAGAGATAGCGTCCAAAATGTAAAGCAAAACTATGTCCCCCCTACCCTCTATTTCCGAATCTACTGAAACTAAAATGATGAAAAAATTAGGGATAGTAGAAGCTAATTGGATTACCTTGCAGGAAAACTATAGCGATTACTCTAGGTCACATAGTTTTTGAGAAAATCGCATTTTGCCGTTACACACACATCTCGATTTGCGGGCGTTCAGCAAAGGAGTTGAGGAGTGCTGGAGGTACCTATCGTTGTAGAAGTATAAAAGGATTTTTGATAATGATTTTCGAAAAAAAAATGTCGGTCATTAGCCGAGGTATTAACCTTTAAACACACGGACGGTTTGGACATACATTAAAGACACGGACGGCGTACTCTCTGTGCCATCGTCTTTTAAAGCCTAGTTAACAACTTTTAATGATATAGTATTTGTGCAATGCAGTGCCAAGTTATTAATTCATATATTTATTGTAGGAAACCCTGTGTGCTCGAGTAATACTCGCGCTTAACCGGTTATAAGAGGCTACTTCAGTCAAGGGAAATTGCCCGTTCGCTAATGCTAATCCTATGGAAGAAATTTATAAAGATATCTCGGTTGTATTTCAATATTTTTAAATGATTTTTTTTTTTTTTTTTTTTTTTTTTTTTTTTTTTTTTTTTTGCATTGAATAGCTGAGATCAGTCTGTATGCAGGCCGTTTTTTACTTTTTCGACTTCGATTGCAGATTTCTTTTATGGGAATGCTTTCAGTTTCGAAACCAGTTCCGAAAATGAAAGTGTCCTCATTAAAAATATCTGTAAACAAAATCGAAAAAGTAAAAAACGGCCTTTGTACAGACCGATCTCAGCTATCCAATGCAAAAAAAAAAAAAAATCATTTAAAAATATTAAAATGCAACCGAGATATTTTTGTAAATTTCTTCCATAGGATTAGCATTAGCGAACGGGTCTTTTCACTTGACTGAAGTAGCCTCTTAAGGGGGTCAGGGACACATTTTCGAAAAATTTTTATTTATTGAGTTAAAATTTCGAATTTTTTTTGTGATGGTTTACCATATCATTTGTAAGCAAAATCAAATGATAAAACTTCTAATAGCTTTTCTTTTAAAAATTTTAATTTAAAATTTATGAAAAAGTGGTATAACTTAAAATCGTTATAACTCGAAATATTATTTGTAGAATTTAAATTGTTTTTCATTTAAATAAATAGAAATATATATTTTTTAATTTGGAGCCAGCATTTAAAAAAATATTAATTTAAAAAAAAATTAAAAATATTTAACGAAAAAGTTACAAAAAAAGTGGTGCAACTTTTAAAAAAAAAATCATATTTTCAAAAGTAAATATTTTTTTCAAATATGCTGTCTCAAAAGTAAAGTAAAATAATTGAAAAATATATGTTCCGAGTTTCAACCCTGTATCTTTAACGGTTCTCGAGTTATAAGAATTTAAATATGAGAAATGGTGAAAAAAAACCTATCATGAAGAAAAACGCAATTTCACAAGAACTCGTTTCCTTGATAATCATAGCTTGAAAGGCAGATTTTGAAAACAAACCAAAACGAAAAAATTAATATTTCCTGTTCTAATTAAGATAGAAACATGATTTAAACATCATTTTAAGCAGAAAACGGCAGAGAAATTTGTAATCAAATTAAAAAAAAAAAAAAAAAAAAAAAAAAAAAAAAAAAAAAAAAAAAAAAAAAAAAATTTGAAGATTTTTATGTCCCGGACCCCCTTAATCAGTTTTCTTAAACGGGAATATTGGTTTTCGGGATGCTAACAGTTCTAATGAAACATTTTTAGCCGCGTAATTGAGTTTATATACATGCAAGAATAACAAAATAATGTTAATGTTCTTGACTTGTTATCTTTGTCTCTAAAACATGTTTCTTAAACATGAAAATGTTACTTTAAGAAATGTTAGCATCCTAAGAACAGATATTTCGTTTGGAAAAACTTATTAATTGCACTATAAAAAGAAAGCCTATCTCGGAAACGAAAACGGCTGAAAAAATCAAAGCGTGCTCGGGATACGAAAAAAAGGTCAACGTCCTCTGTTTTAAAGTTTGTAGAATTTTATCCGTCGAATGTAAATTTATGCATAAATTTACATTCGGCGGATAAAATTTGGTATATTTGGTAATTTATATTTATAATTAATTTATATTATTTATAATTTATATTAAAATTTGGTATTAATTTTGGTAATATTCGGTAATTTTGGTATTTTGGATAAACTTTGGTTTTGCATGCAAAACCAAAGTTTCCGCTGTTCCGCTAAATAAATTTAACCCTTAAATGCCTGATTTTTAAAAAACCATTTTAATAATGTTTTTCGGCTTTCATTTTTTAAATAAATCATGGGAAAAATACTTTAAAAAATCATATCTTGTTTTAAGTATGGTTTACAGCTAAAAAACAGGTTGTTACTAATCGACTATACTGGTCTTTAATTGAAAAAATAATTTTCCTTGATAAAATTCTCTAATATTACACACAAGATACACACAAGAATATACACACTAATACACACAAGAATTTTAGAAACTATGATAAGAAATAAATTTTACCTGCTCACTGCAGAACAAAATAGGGTATTTCGCGAACTTCCAAATAAAACAAAAAGAACAAGTAGCAACAATTGAAAAAAGAAATCTATCTTTATTCTTAAACAGCACAAGTGTTGCTATCTACATGTTGAAAATCGATTTAGTAATATTTTCAAAATGTATTTTATTGGCAACATTAGGCATTATAGCTTCAATATTATTCTAATAGTATTTTAGAAACCTAAATTGGATATGTTGCCCGGAAGGCAACACTAGGCATTTAAGGGTTTATTTGGAATTCATTGGAACTCTATATGTATAAGGATCTCCCAAATGAAAGTGAGACTGCTGTCGGTTTGATGGTATCAATTATGTTATGTATACAGAATAATGAATGGTACATACGGAACATAATGGCTAGACATATAGTTACCGTGAATGTTGAAATAGGCGTTCCAGCAGTCACGAGATTGTGAACACCATGGAATAAGGATAGTAATATCTAATATTCCTTATTCCATCGTGGAAACCCTGAGCGAAGAACCTCCGGTGCTGGGTGCCGAACCATTCTTCAACAGCGGCTCAGACCTCGTTATTGCTTGCAAATTGCCTCCCCTTAAGAGCTTACTTGAGTGGTCTGAAAACATGGTAATTGCACGGTGAGACGCCAGAGCTATATGGGGGTATGTTTCAGGATATTCCATTGAAATCGCTGAAACAAATCTTTGCACACGGTAGTCACATGAGAGCGAGCGTTATCATGCAGAACAATAACCCCTTTTAATCAGAATGCCACGTCAACGATTCATGACTGCTGTTGTCAATTTCTGTAAGGTGGCACTGGAAATGTTTGAAGGCATCCATGATACGAAACGTTCCACTCACATTGCTTCTACGCTAGGTCACAGCCAAGTACCACATTCTACTGATACCGCCATACCTTCGGCACACTCAGGGTCCTCTATTACTGCATGTGCAGCCTTTTGCCTTTTCAAACGCAGATGCATCATCGAAAGGTCTCACTTTCATTTAAGCTACTCTTAAAATTAATGTTGGAGAAACCTGCCGCTGTAAACTGTCTTTATTAGCTCACAGGCTAGCAAGGCCTGAGAGCTAATGTTCCTGCAAGTTCTGTATGTTCGTTGTGTATGTATGTATGTAATGCGATAACTCTTGATAGATGTATCCGAGTTGCTTCAAATTTTGGATATAGGTTCATTCTGATAAGGCGCTTCTTTGATTAGTTTTGGGGGTTCATTGGTTAAGTACAAAGGGAGGAATGGTGAGCTACCCCCCCCCCCCCCCTAACTTAGGTAAAAGGGTTTTTCATGCAGAATTATCCGATTTGCTTCAAATATGATACCGGTTTATTCTGATAAGGCGCTTCCCTGATTAGGTTCGGAGGTTCATTGGTTAAGTGTAAAGGGGGAAATGGGGAGCTCCCCCCCCCTCTTAATTTAGCTAAATGGGTTTTTTTGTGTATTTCTTTATTTTCCGAGAGGCATTATTCTTTGAAATAAGAGTATAACATACAATTAGTGTGAATAGTCTGTGAGCTCAATGCCATCACTTAATCTGGGCATTTTCCTTTTTATTTAAAAAATATTTTTAAATTGATGCATTTGAATATTTTTCATTAATTTTAACTCTTATTTCCCTTTTCCAACCATTATCGTGTCAAATCTGTTTTGTTGTTATCCATTTCTCTTTTATATATCGTTTTATTGTCGAATTATTTTTCTTTTTAATTGCCGAGATGACATAGTTGTGGATGATGCGTTATTTCGTTAAATGTGTTTAGACGTTTTGCGTAACTTCCTAACCGTACCTTTCATTTCCATTCTGTGTTGCTATCTAGTCTCAATTCATCCGAATATCCCTCGCTCCATTTAACACGCACTCAGAGTTCGCTTTGCTTCAATCTCGCATTTTACTGTATAACAACGAAGATGAATCTACTGACAGCAGGTAAGGTAGTTTTACAGTATTATCCCCCGTTACAAATAAGTTTCTTTTCAGTAATTCCATTTTTATTTGTTACTTACAGTTACGATGTAGTTCTAAAAATAGTTTTTTTAAGGGGTACAAAAATATTTTCAATCCGACCTGTATCTGTTTTTTAACACTTTCCACCAAAGTTGAAAAGTGTTTATGCATTCTGTCCGTCCGTCCGCGTTCTAACTCCTGTAAATATGCTCGGATTTTCATGCAATTGATAAAGGTTATTGAGGGTCACCAAAGCATGTTTGGTATTGTATATGAAGTATGTAGGATTAATAACTCATTTACAGGGTCACCCAAAAGAATTCCATTACCATTATGGCATATGGGGGAAATCGTTTGCAGAGTATTTTGATGGCATTACGCTATTACAAATGTATTGAACCTAATATAAATCACTGAATATTTCACTACCAGATGATTGCGATAGAATAGGGCGTTCATAGCATTTGTCGTTCATTTACAGGGAAATACAAAAGGAATCGATTACACTACTGTCTTTGAGTAATAATAGCTGGAAGTGCGTTTTCAATTTCGGCAGGCGCTTTTAAATTTAACCTTTTTTTCATTTTACTAAATGTATATAAATTCTGTACCTCATATACAGGGCTGCACAAAGAATTCACGTGCCATTCTCCTTATTAGCGGAAATTTCAACTAATTTATATATATATATTTCTTAGCTGAACTAAATTTTGGCATACATGTAGTTAATAGATACAAATCTATATATAGGGCTGCTCAAAGAATTAGGATGATTCTGAGATTGTAGATGGGAACAGCTGAAATTGGGTTTTCAAGTGTGTTATGCGTTTCCATATGGTTGAATTAGACATAATATTTTAACTTATTAAACGGTGCAGTTTTGATAGATTATTCTGAATGTGTTTGAAAGTGTTTCATAATCTATGCTTGAAGCATGATTTTTTTTCTTTCTTGTTTAATAATGTTTATACCAAAACCGAGCACGATTTTGATGAGTTATTTGTATATTTCTTTTTGTAAACGTAGGCTTTCCAGATGACTTCATGTAAATTTTGTTGCAATTGAATGGTAGCAATTCTGTCTGTACGGACGGTGGTTTTTGTAAAAAAAAAAAAAAAAAAAAAAAAAAAAAATATATATATATATATATATATATATATATATATATATATCTTGAATAAATTCGAATAATTATACAGGTAGAATACAGCATATATTCTGTTTTCAAAAAAATAGTTTTTACTGTAACTCTGGCTTTTTTAACGACGGGGTTGCTTATGTCTAAATTGCCGGGAAAATGCCGTGTTATTCATGGACGTGGAAAGAACATTGTTGTGTTGAGAATTATAGAAATTTCCTCATTCGACACTTTTTTTTTTCCGTTCGTTTAACCCCTTATCAGACGCTAGCTTTTTATACATGATTTGCCACTAGGTTTTAATAGTATTCAGTGAAAATTCGCAGGGATGCCACAGACGACTATTTTTATGTACTATTCGCATAACTATATTTTAAAAATAAATGTTGTAGTGTGTTACACGTGTTGTCAAAGAACAAGTGAATGCAATGCTTAAAAGAAGAGTGGTGCCAACCGGATAAAATTCGTGTAAGAGATGCTGGTTAATCTTGTCACCTGACCTGACACGTGCCATGCGACCGATACCGCAAAGTACCGATGTCACGTGGGAGGTGATATAGAACCGATAAGGGTTTAACCCTTAAATGCCTGGTGTTGCTTTTCGGCAACATACCCAATTTAGGCTTATAAATACTATTAGAATAATATTGAAGCTATAATGCCTAATGTTGCCAAAAATGCATTCATAATGTTGCATTCTGAAAATATTATTAAATCGATTTTCAACATTTAGATGGCAACACTTGTGCTATTTAAGAATAAAGATAGATTTATTTTTTCAATTGCTGATACATGTTCTGTTTGTTTTGTTTGGAAGCTTGCGAAATACCCAATTTTGTTCTGCACTGACCAAGTAAAATTTATTTCTTATCATAATTCTCAAAATTCTTGTGTGTTTAATATTATAGAATTTTATCAAGGAAAATTATATTTTCAATTAAA
Source organism: Maratus speciosus (assembly GCA_963932465.1). Taxonomy (NCBI): domain Eukaryota; kingdom Metazoa; phylum Arthropoda; class Arachnida; order Araneae; family Salticidae; genus Maratus; species Maratus speciosus. The sequence goes on from OZ010792.1 coordinate 575,695,828, forward strand.
CACCAGTATTGCCGATTAGTAACAAACAGTTTTTTATCCGTAAACCATACTTAAAACAAAATATGATTTTTTAAAGTATTTTTCCCATGATTTATTTAAAAAAAAGAATGCCGAAAAACATTTTTTAAATGATTTTTGAAAACTCAGGAACCTTCTCTTCGGAACCGGTTTGAACCGGTTCTGAAATTGAAACTATCCTAATATATAAAAAAAAAACGCCTCCATAGACTTTACATTAGCGTTTTCCTTTCTTATACCGTGACTGAAATGCGCTCTTAACTTTCATTAATACTTTCAGATCGTGATCAATCGACCTTTGTATTCTCTATTAAAAACAGTCACTGATGTATACATTTTATTTCTTCTTATGGCAATATTTAAGAATTTGAATACTTTATTCTCATAAACAGTTTAATCTTTTATTGTCATTTTTAACGTTATTATATACATTTCAAAATAAAGAAATTTTAATACAATATTTACTTTGATTCTTAAAAGATTTCTTTTGAAGATGAGCCATAAAAGTTTTATGTAAACTCTAGGCTTTCACGGAGCATTTTTACCTTCTTCTATCTTCAATAGAAGAAAGTATTGTAATCGAAATTTTTTTCGACTTCCGGTTTTCGTCGGATTGACACGTTTTAGAGGTCAGAGATCTCAAAAAACATAGAAAATGTCTCTCAGTCCGTATGTCGCCATTGTACCATCAAAAAGTGTATGACAATGCATAGAATTGAACCATTTTTTTTTGTGTGTGTGTGTGTTTGGATATGGCAAGCAGGTCCTCCCTTAATTTGGAAAAATTCCGATGGAAGTGGGCGCTGTAATAGCGATTTTTGTGCGATTTTCATTATTGTATCATTGGAAAGTATAGGAAGTTATGCATAGAATTAAACCAAATTTTTTGTGTATGTTTTTGGCTATGCTAAGCAGGTCCTCCTTGAATTTAGAAATATTTCACCGAAAGCGGACTTTTGTATTTATTATTTTTGTATAATTTTCTTGATTTTCCGTAGTTCTATTGTACCGGTGGCTCATAAAGCGACGAGAACTTCGCATCATGATAACCCGGCTATTCGCGAACAGCTGACGGAAAACTATTGATTTTAATAAATATCATGATCGGCATGAACTCGTTTTTACTTCGATTAATTGACTGAAGCAGAAATTTAAGATGAAAATGAAAGTTGAACTATAATATTGAACTAACAAAATTAAAGTATTGACATTTGAAACTACGTTTTGAAATATTAAGATGTATTACATAGAAGAAAGTTTTGGGGATTGGTACATCCAACTAGTTTTTTTTTTTTTTTTTTTTTTTTTTTTTTTTTTTTTTTTTTTTAGCAGTATAATGGTGGATAAAATTCTTTCAAAGTCTCTTCAGTTGTATTTTTAATCTTGTGAATTGCTCTGATTTTTCAGGGCCGGTAAAATAATCGATCTGGGAAATTACGTCAAAAAGTAAACATTTTATTTGAGTTTAGCGTGTTGAAAACAGTGAAAACCTTCTCTTTTGAAATCGTGTGTAACATATTTTGAAACTGGTTTCAGCGTTTTCGCTTTTTTATAGGAAATCACATGAATAAATTCTCATAGACTGCGATGTTTTCCCACGAAATGTGTAGGAAAATGTGATTTTGTCCCTCTGTAACTAAACGCGTTTTTATTTCCCAATTAACGTGATTTTACTCCTGCATCTTTTATGTGAATATTATTTTAGACGTGCGTGTTTAATCCTTGTTCAATCAAATACCACAACTTCAACTTTAAAAATGTTTCCGCACCGCAAAATCAACTAAAAGTACGACGATTAGAAATCTACTTAATATTTGAATTCTAGAACAGTTTTGTCCGGCATCTGTTAAGGGGAGCACAAGACCTTTTAAACTTTCAAAAAAATGAGTTTTCCTTTTTTTTTTTTTTTTTTTTTTTTTTTTTTCCTGAATGTTTTAAAATTTCTTAACAATATGCAAAAACCGCATTCAAAAATCTGCATTATTTCTTGAGCTGTGATAATTTATAGACGGTGAGTATAATTGAAGGTCCGTAGATAATGAAACTTTAAAACGCGTTTTCTCAGATTAGTAAATTTTGAATTTGTGCGCAGTGTTACTTTCAAACTATGTAAGTTAGGGGAGACCGGGGCTAGTTGGCTACAGGGGTAAGTAGGCGCAGTCCTCATAAATCGTCTGTTTGTGGATAGATTGCGCAACCAGTCACAGAGTACCTTTCTTCTTGCTTTTTACAGTCCTCATTGCAGTTTTGCAGCGTTACCTACGTGCAGTGGATATTTATTACGGTTTTTCTGTTTTTTGCACTCATAAGTAATTTTTTGCTGCTTCATTCTTTTTCTAATTTCTAATACTTATCTTAATAATTGCGATTTAACTTGTGCAGTTTTTCTTAGTGTATGATTAACTGTACCTACCCCATATGTGATTTACTTGTGCTATTTATGCTTAGATGATTACGTGTCCCTTTTGTGAAGAAATTTATTATGGGGCAAGTAGGCGCATTGAACACGGGGCAAGTTGGCTCGGTGTTTGGTGTGCACTGGTAGCTTGAAAAACAGCAAACAACGAGAAAAGTGGTTGCAATGCAAGATTTTGGGCACACGAGGCTTGCCGAAACGGAGACACTCGATTTTTTATTTGTGGAAACTGTAACTCTGATGATGATATAGAGTAGGATAGCAGTTACTCAATGTTAATGTTTTATTCATTATTTTTATGTCTGTATAATTTAGAATTTACATTGTACGGCTATAACGCCTTTGTCTAAACTTACTGGTACTAATGAAATTGATTTCGCTTAACTGCGTGTCTTATTTGAGCTTCATTTAAATTTTTATAAAGCGTGTGTCAACTTACCCCATAGGTATAGGCAACTTGCCCCGTGACGGGGTAGGTTGGCGCACAATTTTCCTTTCACTTTAGGCTTCCGCTAAACAATTACAAAATCTACAAACTCAAAATTCCGGGTATTTATAGCCAAATGTCTGTTCTTTAAAAGTGCAGTTAAAGTTTGTTAAAAAACTTAAAAAATTTATAAAAATCAAAAACTAAAAACTGCGCCTACTAGCCCCGGTCTCCCCTACAGCTTAAAAAATTAACTAAATATGCGTTTCTGTATAGTCTAGTTGCTAAAAAAAAAAAAATCACATATTTTGGTTATTTATTTTCTTGCACTCTAAAAACTTTTTGAAATTTTTGAATTTTCTTTATTTTGTGCTAACATTAAATTTTAAACAAAACTTTTTGTGTATATTTTGGTTTTAATTTAGAAGTAGGTGTGTTAAGATTCTATTTCGTTCAAAAATTGTTTTCTATGTGCATAATTTAGAGTTTTATCATGCGCGCAGAACTTAATGATTTTAATTCACGCATTAGTAAGATGAATTTTTGAATTTAAATTTTGATTTTTCATATTCAACATTTATTTGTATAGTATAGTTAAGAATATATAATTTGGTCAGAAAGGGGAAAGAAGATCTTAATTCCATATTATTTGTGTTTTAGTACTTTGAAAAAGGCGATGTTTTTGGTCGTTTCGACAAACTCAAAGTTCCCGTGGCCCCTTAAGAGCCTACAATTGACACTCAAAAAGACTTGACAATATTGATTCACAATATTGATTCAATATTCACAATATTAATGAAAGACAATATTGATTCACAGCAAATTCTTACAAACTGATTCACAGCAAAATTGATTCTATTCCCGATTATGAAAAAGCTGGAGTCTACATCATCCCATATTCACCACAGAACAGCATAAGAATTTATTTTATATTGGTATGACATGTCGAAAATTTAAGGAAAGATTAAAAGAGTACATTTCTGATATCAAGTTTAACAAACTAAATACAGCTTTATCCAGATTGCATCAAACAAGAAATATTAAGATAAACTTCGAAAAAGCTAAAATTATCATTTCAACGTCTAACCACTACTCATCAATAATCCGTGAATCCATTGAAATTTTACTTAGAAGTGATAATGTTTGTAACGACGTCCTTTCCTATAATATTCCCGCAATTTGGTACAATATCCTAAATATTTCACGACCTCCTGATAATATGAACTGATCTTTTCATCCCTCTGCTGAGAAATGGACTGAACTCCGCTTGCGCATGCGTACTATTTTTGTTTTTTGTTTTTAAAATGTATTTCTATTCAGTCAATCATCTTTTATTTCTTTGAAAATGAACGCGTGTGTGTTCGAAAAATCTCGGGTTACATTAAATAATATTTTTATATGGTTTTATATGTTTTGTCACCCTTTAAGTAGTTATAAGTATATTATAAAGTTCACCATTTGAGCCATATTTTTTTAAATAAAAAAATTATTGAAAAGGTAAACTGCCCCTTAATGAAAATGCCACCTTCCAAAGTACTTTTCCTTAATTTTTGAAAATATGTTATAAGATCTGTGCAATCATTAAATAAATTTTAGGAAGATTTCGTCTGTTAAAAATCGTCCGTGTAACCTGGAGTTACTTGGGCCCAGGAGGACCCTATTGGACCCAAAATAAACGATAGAGGAGAGGGTCCAAATACCGGCTACCACTTTTGTTTTCAATCTAGATCATACAATTTTCAAAATTAGTAAATGAAAATGTGACAGCAGGGTACCTTGATATGTTTTACACCTGTTTAGAGAAGAGAAAAAAATCAGTTTAAAAAGCGTTTCCTGCTTATAAAGAGCAAAATTCCGAAAGTCCTCAAATTTTGAGTTTTGAAAATGGGGTCTAAATACCGGCTACCTAAGTTTTTTTTTCCAAAAGATCACACAAAAAGAGTTAACGACAACTATTAAGCAATTAGAATATTATTTTAATAAATTTTATTAATTAATAACATTTCTTATGCACAGAAAAAATACGTAATTATTAATAAACAAGCATTTTTGTCAAATTTATAAAATTCTTAACGACTATCTCTCACAGTCTTCTTTCCATTATGTTTCTAATTTTGTTTTTTAACGTGTAAAAAAAAGCTTGCTGATTGAAATGAGAATTATTTTATCAGAAAAAATCACAAACATAATATCAGTCTCTGCGTCGATGCAGTAGCTATAGGCCCACATATCGCATTCTTAACACTGAACCCAGAATCCCCTCCCCCACTCTTGTCCGCAGAGAAAGCCCCCATGCAGAAGACACAAATTGCATCATCTTTCTCTGTTGAATATCTTCGTTTTTCACTTTTTAAAAATCCAATTTCCGCCCCTTTCACCTGTTTTCCCCCGTCATTTTTCTTCTTTCTTATCACATTTATTGCAGGCAATTTTGGAGTGTCCAACAGCACTTTTTGATGAAGCGATCCGGTAATCAGTATCACTCCTGAAGAATTACGGCCACGGTTGCTTTTTTTCATATTGCGAAATGGGACTGGAACTATTTCTGAACCATTTAAATTAATTTATTAATTATGGAACTATTTAAATTATTATTATTTTTTTTTTTTTTTTGCTCCCCTTCAAGCAGAGCAACCGAGAGAGGTCCAAATACCGGCTAGCCGGTATTTAGACCACTCTAGGTAGCCGGTATTCGGACCACTGCTATGTTTAAGTTAAAACCGGTATTACTCATTTATATAATAAAATACCAATAACATGCGCGCGATAATTGGGAGCTAAGTATGTATAGAAAATAACTTACTCGTCAATTCAAGCCCAGTATACGATAAGTATATTTTTTAAAAATGAGAAACGCATATCTGAAAAACTTTTGATGTTCCAGAATACGTCGTTTCGGCACTTTTGCATTTCTGTTTGTAAAATGAGACAGGCTTCAGCGACGTACGTCTCGTAAGTTTCTTCTCTCAATTAAAGTTACAAATTCTGCCTATCGCCGCTAACTTGCGCTGCGCTCAATTCTCAGAACACCCAGTAGCCGGTATTTGGACCCTAGCTGGTATTTGGACCTTCTCCTCTATTTTAAGGGTGTGTTCGAAAAAATATTTTTCCACCCTCAACAGCTCGAAATTTTCGGAGACATTTTCAGACTCATTTTTTAAAAGTAAAAACATGAAACTTGCTGAGGTGATTTTTGAAGAGATGTATAAGAGGCCGTGTGATTTCCTTTTTCGCTCAATTAATTAGAATTTGATTTTTAAATAATTATTTTCTCAGTATGGCCATTTTTTTTCATTCCCAGATCTCCCGCTTCTGAAAATTCGGTTGAAAACGCCAACTTTGACAGCATTTTTTACAATATTTTCTGAATTTATAAAAAAAAATCAACAAGCACGGTACTTTATGTAGTTTCTAAATAAGAGAATTTGCCAGTTTGATACGTTTGAGAGCAAAAAATGAATTTAAAAATGAATCAGAAAATAAGCAGTTTGGATTGGAATACACCCTTAAATCATACCTGGGTGTACTGTGTTACTAGTTAATAGAGGTGGGAAAAACGGGCTCGGGCTCAATTTTTATACCAGTCTTTGGTCTCACTCCATCTCTCACTGAGGCTGAACGTGAAAATTACGTTTATTTACAAATTAGGAAATGGAAAAAAAAAGAAACTTGTTGTTTTAGAAGCAATAATGCAATCTAAGTTTCTTAATATGTTTTATAATCCTTTAAAAATCAGTTTGAAAGGGAATGTTATTGATGGAATATGAGGAGATATCTTTCGTCTGATGTTAAAGCCTTTGCACGATCAGTGTAAGTAACATAAAGAAACCGTGTGATATCTCTTGTCTATTAACGTTTTCTGTTTGAAATCTTTTCCCAGAATGACTGGAAAACAGTACTCATGTCTTTCTGTGCTATAGTTGTACGGTGATATTTTAAAAGAATAAAAATTGTGAGTTTTGGCAGATTTCTGTCAGTGGGTTGGGTAACAATAACAAATTTGCTATTTTAAGGGGACTCTTCACTCACTTGAAAACGCCTGTTCGGTAATGTTAAACCAATGGGCAGGTTGTTTTCGAATTTCTCGTTTAAATTTGAACATTTAAAAAAAAAAAAATTGTTGCATAGGATAGCTGAGCTTGATCTTTAATATGGCTGTTTTTTACTTTTTCGAATCGGTTGCAGATTTTTTTAATCAAGGTACTTTCACTTTCGGAACCGGTTTCGAAACTGAAAGTACCTTTAAAAAAAAAAATCTGCAACCCAAATCGAGAAAGCAAAAAACAGTCATATTAAAGAGCGAGCTCAGCTATCCTATGCAACAAAAAAAAAAAAAAAAAAAAAAAAAAATTAAAAATTAAAAATATTCAAATTTAAACGCCAAATTCGAAAACAATGTGCCCATTGGTTTAACATTACGGAGCGTGTATTTTCAAGTGAGTGAAAAGTCCCCTTAATCCTTTCCGGTACAGAACAATTCTGTTCCTAAAATAAGAAAATGATTGACTGACACCGGAAATTACAAACGACTTTTTTTAGAAAATAAAAACTCGCTACTTTAAACTTTCATTGTAAAGGCGAAATTTTATTAAAATATTCTTGGTGCCGTTTGTAAGTTTGGAATTAATATTAGGTGGTTCCGAGGTGAGACCACTGTATCGGGAAGGGTTAAACAGGTTTTGTGAGACATGAAAATAACAAAGCGTTGTCATGAGGAATTATTTAGGATTCATACTTATTTCTATGTAAGAAGAAATTTTTTAATAAGAAAAATCACCATGAAAGAATTTTAAAATATTATTAACAATTTCCTACTACATACTTTCAGTATCGAGCTCGCGCTCTGACGGCACAAGATGTTTCGGCCCCGGGCGGGCTCAGATAGCGCCCCTATTAGTATCAATAATATAATGAATATGGCAGGGTTCCCAGCGTCATGGAAAGTCAGGGAATTTCAAAGTAGTCAGGGAAATTTCAAAATATATAGGAAAAGTCGAGAATTTACAAATATTTTCTAAAAAGTCATGGAAAAATCTTGAAGAAAAAATCAAAAATGACGCGAAATTCATCAAATAGTCTTGGGTAAAAATCGCAAAATTCATTAAAAAAAAAAATCGAGGAATTTGAAGAACAGTTAAAGAAAAAATCGAGAAATTTGACAAAGGATTGCGAAAATAAGTAGCAAATTTCGTTGTAAGCCCGTTTTGTCAGGGAATTTGCCAGTCATGTTTTGCTGGGAACCCCGTATGTGGTATTGGCTCAGGCTCCGGAAAACAGTGCCTGAACTCATCACTACTACAATTAATTTTAACACAATTATTTTAATTGGTAAATGAATCATACACGTTTCAATTTTACAACTCAATGGAAAAGTGTCCAGCAGGGACCCGGAGCTGGAGCCCGGAGCCGGAGCGCTCCGGAGCTGTGTTTTCCCTGGAGCTGGAGCTCTAAATTTTCCCCAGCTCCAGGGCTCCTTTAGTTTTTAATATTCTTTTAAATCTTTTTTTTTCAGTCTTTTAAATTTCTAGGATTAAAATATTTTAATTACAGTAGAAGATCTTTATAACGCGATTCTATATAATGCAATTCTCCATATAACGCACAACTTCTCAGATGTAAACAATGAATTATGCAGGTAAGAAGCACCTGAAATCCCACATCGTAAAAATTGCTACTCTCTAGAAAACTACATTTGATACATTAATTCAACTTTATCTCCTTAATTCAAAACTTTTTAATGAAAAAAAATTGCTATTATTACAATAAATATTATATTTTTGGAAATGAGTAATATAATGAATGATTGGGTGCAGGTATAGTTGGACCATGTTTATAAAATAAACAATATAAAATGATCATATAATGCAAAAATTTATAATTTGGATAATTCCTGGTGACAAGAAGTGCAGTATAAAGATACTCTAATGTATTTTGGTATGTTTCAGATTTATATGGTCGTGTTTATAAGGTAAATTTAATGATCTGTGAAATGTGATCCATATAATGCAAAATTCTATATATAACGCACAACCTTGCGTTTTTAGGTTTGCGTTATAAAGATCTTCTACTGTACATCATTATTCAGTATTTTAATTATATCATTTTTTAGGTTTTTATTATTATTATTAGAGAAGGAAACCTTCTCGAAACATGGTAACACTACTTTACTTCTACTTTCTACTTGAACTAAGTGACAACACTATTCAAAAACAAATATGGCTGCCTGTTGTTTGCATGTGTAGTTGTACAATTTTGGCTGTTTGAAAAGTGTAGAAGAAATTTAAGATTTTTGTGTTTAAAATTCCACCAAACTTTCTATTTTAAAAGCAAAAGCTAAAAGATGTCATACTTTCTGAACAAGCATTTGAAGTTTGATGAGAAGAAAAATGCATTTGGTCAGGATCTTTAATGAAAGTAGAAAGTATTTGTGAGCAAAAAATTAAACGTGTAAATTAAAATCTGCAACTCAAAAGCACGAAGTCGGAGCCGAGTTGGAGCCGGAGCCGGAGCTGGAGTCACAGTATTTTCTCTAGGAGCGGAGCTGGAGCATCAAAAATTGTTCGGCTCCGGGTCACTGGTGTCCAGGCCAGAATTCGAACTACGGACCTCTGGCTTAAGCTGACAACGCTTTGTTACAGAGCGCAACTCACATGATTTATTTACCAATTAGAATAATTGTGTTAAAAAATATTGAAATGTGATTCCCTATCCAACTTTTTCTTAGAGTTCCCTTAACTGCGATCTATTCTGTTGAGCTGTTTCAAATAACAGACCAGATGCCATTATCAAAAAATTGTCTGAGTGAATTGTGCTCACCAGATTTGTCCAGGATAGCTCAGTTGCCAGTTTAATCCAAAGGTCCCTGGTTCATATCCTGGCCTGGATACATTTTCACTCAGTTGGAAAATTGCAACTTGTATCATCTCTACTAGTTAGTGCTATTACCTATAGAATCACGTCAGAACTCTCAACACAGTAAATCCTGGATTGATTTAAAACCCTTTTGTTTTGTTTTGGGTTCATCAAGCAACCCCAATTTCTGGTGTTTATAGGAACTTTAAGAGTATTTACAATTCTAACGAAATTATTTCTTTAAAATATTTTTTTTCGTATTTAAAAAATATATAAATATAACGGCCTTACAAAATTACTTTCAGAATTGAAACTTTTTTCTCCATCTCCTTCAACATCAAGGAAGCTGAACAGATATAATTAGAAAAGGAATTACCCATTTGCTTTGTGCACGAATAACGCTTTTGGAACATGATGGAGTAAACTATGTGTAACTCATGCTAAATGGTATGGCTGGTTAATTACGTAAATTCAGACTACCTCATTTTATCATTATGGTGTGACCTGGAATACTTCTTCGCCATCTATGCTATTTTAATCTATCACCATCTATCTGCTATCTATATTGCTATCTCAATTTAAATAAGTTGTTGGCAAAAGATCCTTTTTGAAAAAGGTACCAAGTTTACAATTTGCATATTTCTAGAAAGCTGAAAGCAGTTGTCCATCCTCCATTCTCGCAAATAAAATAAAATAAAATAAAATAAAATAAAATAAAATAAAATAAAATAAAATAAAAAGATAAATTATGGTGTCAAATTTATCTTAGTCTTCCAATAGTTTGACATATTTAGTGATCGGGTAAAATGATGTACTTCTTGTAATAGGGCTGCTACAGGCGACTATTTTTTAATTCTATTTCACTCCACTTTTTCAAAACAAAAATCTTTTATATACACTTTGGTAACATTTTCAAGGGAAATAGACTACAAAATGTATTTTTTTTTTTAAATAGTGGTGCGAACAGAATATAAAAATAGTCGCCCTGGCAGCCCTGTATCAGCCTGCTGCGGTTTAATAAATTATGTTACCGAATCATATGAAAAAGAATAATCAATGAATGCGTAGATTTTGCAAGAATATAAGTTACAATATATATATATATATATATAAATGTAAGAAAAAAAAGTAATAATAAAAAATAAACATGCTTTCATTAAAATTGGCAAAAATGTAGAAAAAATATTTTTTCTTTCAAATGCACTTAAAAGCAGGAAAGTTTTGAAAAGAACCTTAAATGCGCTTAGTTTAAATTAAATTGCGGTGAGCTCGATTACGGAAGATTAATGGATTTGAACGGGAATTACACCAAATTAGCCAGTAATGGCCAAGTCGGCTTCCTATATGGGAACTTATTTTTGTTGCCAAAATTTGGCGCTATTGTGGTAACCCTGTCAATAGTACTTTTCAAAAAATACTGATTGTTGAAGCTGATGCTGTTTTCTCCATACGAAATCAGATTGTAATTGAGTAACTATTAACTAAATTTGCCTTTTGTTGCCACCTTTAGGGATCGAATTTTTAAAAATCAATGCTCAATTCATGTATTGCCCTCAGGAATACATATATACACTATATGGCCAATGATGATTGGTCACTTGCGATTTTAGACATTTTGTTAAATATCTAAAATACATGAGTAATTATCCTGAAACTCCAGGTGTGTAAACAGAATAGGATAGGTCATATATTTCCCCGAAGTTTTTTTTCCCGAAACACCATAGGGGACCGTCAACAAATTGAAAGAGAACGAATATCTTTTTGATAACCCTGTCAAAACTAATGTAGCAAAAGCTTTCTAACTGTAAAACATGATTAAGAGGCTTATTGTAATAAACTGTGTTCGTTTTTATGAGAATAGCATGTATACTAGTAGAGGAATTAAGGTTTTTATAATAACAGTCCCAAATTTTGCCAAGTTTTTTGCTTATAATTTGCAGAATTCTTAATATAAAAAAATGTTCTTTTTAGAAAATATGACAAACAACATTGTACACAATACCCTGCAATCAGAATTAAAAAATAATAAAAATTGGATGAAAAATGAGCAGGTTTACTAAAACATGTTTCGCTGCGTATGCGCGAATGCAATCAAAACATAATGTGCATAATGTATTAGCTACTTTAGATAGTATAGTATAGAGCAACTTTTGTGAAAGTCTCAAAATCATACATAGCTTGAAAATTCTGAAAATCATCGTCGATAGAAATAGCTCGAAATCCGTTGTTCCCAAAAGGAAGCAAAAAGATGGGGAGCTGTACCCAAATATCTGTTGATTAGTGCCAAAATAACGTACTCAATATTGGACGTATTACTATATTTGAATACAACCCCTCCCCTCATTCTTTTATTTCCTTTTGGGGACAACGGATTTCGAGCTTATTCTATCGACGATAATTTTCAGAATTTTCAAGCTATGATTTTGAGACTTTCACAAAAGTTGCTCTATATACTACTTAGCTAATACATTATGCACATTATATTTTGATTGCGTTCGCGCATGCGCAGTGAAACATTATTTAATAAACCTGCTCATTTTTCATACAATTATTATTATTTTTTAATTCTGATTGCAGGGTATTGTGTACAATGTTGTTTGTCACATTTTCTAAAAAGAACATTTTTTTATATTAAGAACTCTACAAATTATAAGCAAAAAACTCGGCAAAATTTGGGACTGTCTTTATAAAAACTTAATTTCTCTAATAGTATACATGCTATCATCATAAAAATGAACACATTTTATTACAATAAGCCTGTTAATCATGTTCTACAGTTTGAACGCTTTTACTACATTAGTTTCTACAGGGTTATCCAAAAGATGTTTGTTCTTTTTCAATTTGTTGACGGTCTCCTATGGGGTTTCGGGAAAAAAATCTTCGCGAAAATATATGACCTATGCTATTCTGTTTGCATACCTGGAGTTTTAGGATAATTCCTCATGTATTTTCCTATATATTTAACAAAACGTCTAAAATCGCAAGTGACCAATCATCATTGACCATATAGTGTATTCCCAATTCCAAAGCCCCATGTGAACTGGAAGCGGCTGAAAAAATGAGTCACAAGATTTGATTGCCACATACAAAACATTATTGTAAGTTAAAAGAAAGCATGTAATAAGATCCAGTTTTTCCTAATTAGCTTTTCAAGTCGTTAAGAATTCAGTTTTTATATGTCTTGCACGTGAATCGTTTGTCTGATTCGTTTATTTCGAAAAGTTTTCCATGTCTCATTCAGTTTGCAACTACTACTTATATTAAAATACAAATAAATTATAATGAATGCTTACCTGCGATTAGTAAATAATTCTTCCATTGTGTTTTTCAATGTAAGTTTGTAAACGTTTTTTGATATGTATTATTGCTCAAAGAAAAACTCCATTTTTGATCGTATCTAAACACGAAGTCACCTAAGCTGATTAGTAGTCAGTTCAGTCATCCTGAAAGTTTATGTTGCTTCGAGATGCTACTAGATAGAACATATTCTGTAATCATTTAAGAAATCGGCTAAACGAATGAATTTTATTTATAAGGAAAATGTGGACAATGAAATAGAAATAAATTTTTAATCTTTTTCATCTGCGTGTCAGTTTTCGTTAGCATATCCGCTTTCTGACTATTGTAACTAAGAATCGACCGAAACAGGCTTTTAAAACTGAAACCGAATTTCGGTAATCTTCCCATTTTCGGCTGAAAACGAAAATGCCCAAATATTGTTTTTTAGTGATTGATACATACATAAATATCCATAACTATTAATTAATTATACGTGTTTATTAAATATACTTAATTATATGCGTGCCCCAAGTTCGCCAATTTTGTGCCTCTGACCAATTTTTTTTTATTTTCATATAAAATAAAATGTAATTAATTCATCAATGGCACATAATGATTTTCTAATGATACAAATTTCATCTAATTAAAAAATGTTTTAGGTGTACATACCGCGATTTATCTTTTATAATGATTTTTTGTGTTTTGTTTCATCTGTTATACTAGAGATTTCTCAAAAAGTATTCGAAACACTTCTGCGGTTTCAAACTATAAAAAAAATCTATTACTATTAAGTCTCAGCTTTTAATGAGCACGGGAAAAGCGTCCTATATGCATTGCTTGCTTTATAATTTGCACTCACGTCTTGAGTCAGTCATGACTGAAAATTCTAAACAGTGAAGTTGATAGATAGCAATAAATAATGAGTGTCTCATTTGAGCCGATACAGCTCAGTTCAGTGAGTTATGTTGAAATTTTTCGAAAGAACATTTTCGCCGAAACTCTGATTTCGGTCCGCAAACAAAAACGAAACCGAATTTTCGGTCGATCTCTAGTTTAATTTATAACTAAGTTTTAAAAATATTAAAATGTAGTGACATCGGAAACACACCTGTGAACGAAATTAACACTTTCCAACAAAGTTGAAAAGTGTTTATGCATTCGGTTTGTCTGTCCGTCTGTCCACGCTCTAATTCCTGTAAATATACTCGGATTTTCATATAATTAATAAACGTTATTGAGGGTCACCTAAGCATGTTTTGTATTCTATAGGAAGTAGGTTGGATTAAAATAATAGTTCAATTACAGGGGCACCCAAAAGAATTCCATTACAGTAATGGTATACGGGGAAAAATCGTTTGCTGAGTATTTTAATGACATGACGCTATTTCAAATGTATTGAAACTGATGTAAGTCACTGAATGTTTCACTACAAGATGATTACGATAGAATAGGGCATTCATAGCATGTGTCGTTCATTTACAGGGACACACAAAAGAAATCCGTTACAGTACTGTCTTTGAGTAATAAGTGCTGGAGTGTGCGTTTTCAATTTCGGCATGCGCTTTTAAATTTAACTATTTCTTTGCATTTTACTCGTTGTATATAAATTCTATACCTCATGTACAGGGCTGCACAAAAGAATTCACGTGCCTCCTTTCCGTGTTTCTCCTTACAAGGAAGGTCTCCATACGGGCATATTCAGAAAAATCTGAAAAAATTACAGAGTGTTCTTCTCATGTAGATATACATGTTTATAAAAAAAAATTTTGGCGGAACCTCGATAGAACGCTTGTAAAAAAATAATGAAAATTTCGTTTATTTGGCGATTTATCATCGGTTGGTTGGCGATGAAATGAAATTTCGAAAAATACTTTTTTATGTCGAATACTCACTCTTTAAGGTAAAAATGCTTCATATTGAACTTATTTAAATAAATTTAATCTAAATTACTTTAGTTTTGTCAGTTTTAGTTTGATTTAAGTATAGTTTTGTTATATATATATATATATATAATGAAAGATAAATATCAAATTTTATGAATTAAAACAAAATTAGAATAAATTAAATTTGTTTCAATATTTCAAAATTAAGTCCACTGTCGATTCAGTTTTGCTGCTATGGGAACGACGAATTCTTTGATATTGAAATGAATAACTGGTAAATGAATCTTACATTTATTTTGGAATACGCTAAAATATATGAAAGTATTTCCTATATATAAAATTGTTTTTAAAGTAATAAAATTAAATAACAAGCAACATAAATATGTAATACGAAAAAATGTATTTATTAAACTCTCTCATTGTTTATGTTTAAATTCATTAAATACTTTTTGCACGCATTCTAAAAATAAATTAATCTACAATTTTCTGATGCATTAAAATCGTTTGCTTTTGACGAGGAAAAGGACTGCTCGCCAAATCGCGTGACGCTTTCGTCTTTTCGCGCCAAATACTCGAAAGTATTTTATTCTTTTACAGACTTTCTACTGTAATTCCGCCGCTAAATTTGACTGATCCTTTATTACCTACATAAGTAGTTTAATTGGTATTTTTTTTCAAAATATTCTGAGTATGCCCAATATGGAGGACCTTCCTTGTTAGTAGCGGAAATTGCTGAAAGGGAAATTTCAACTAAAGTATGTATGTATTTCTTAACTGAACTCAATTTTGGCATGCCTGTAGCTAATAGATACAAATTTATATATCCTATACAGGGCTGCTCAAAGTATTGGGTTCATTTTCCGGTTGTAGATGGGAATAGCTGAAATTGGGTTTTCATGTATGTTATGCGTTTCCATAGGGTTGAATTAGACATAACTTTTTAATTTATTAAACGGTGCAGTTTTGTTAGATTATTCTAAAGGTGTTGGAAAGTGTTTCATGATCTATGCTTGAAGAATGGATTTTTTCTTTCTTGTTTTTATAATTCTAGCTATCATTTATTATCAGGAAGTGAGTTAAAAATCGATTACAAAATCCCATCTTTACATACAACAAGAAAGAAAAAATCATGCTTCAAGCGTAGATTATGGAACACTTTCCA
This sequence comes from Maratus speciosus, assembly GCA_963932465.1. Classification (NCBI taxonomy): domain Eukaryota; kingdom Metazoa; phylum Arthropoda; class Arachnida; order Araneae; family Salticidae; genus Maratus; species Maratus speciosus. Next base: position 575,711,865 of record OZ010792.1, read on the forward strand.
ACACATTTAGAATAATGTAACAAAGCTGCACCGTTTAATAAGTTAAAACGTTATGTCTATTTCAACCCTATGGAAACGCATAACACATTTCAAAACCCAATTTCAGCTGTTCCCATCTAAAATCGGAAATTATCCGATTTTTTTCAGCAGACCTGTATAGCATATATAGATTTGTATCTATTAACTATTTGCATGCCGAAATTTATTTCACTTAAGAAATACATATACCTCAGTTGAAAATTCCCCTTCAGCAACTTCCTCTCACGAGGAGAATGGTGCGTGAATACTTTTATGTGCAGTCCTGTATATGAGTTTATAGAATTTATATATATAACGAGTAACCTGCAAAAAAAATAGTTACATTTAAAAGCGCATACCTAATTTTAAAACGCACACTCCAGCAATTATTACTCAAATTCAGTACTGTAACCGATTTCTTTTGTGTGTCCCTGTAAATGAAGAAAAAATGCTATGAATACCCTGTTCTAACGTAATCGTAGTGAAATTCAGTGATTTATATCTGTTTCATAACATTTGAAATAGCATAATCTCATTAAATACTCTGTAAACGATTTTTCCCCATATACCATAATGTAATACAATTCTTTTGAGTGCCCCTGTAAATAAACTATTAATCCTACATACTTCATATACAATAACAAACACGCTTTGGTGACCCTCAATAACCTTTATCAATTGCATGAAAATCCGAGTACATTTACGGGAGCTAGAGCATGGACAGACGGACAGACAGACAGACGGCCAGACAAACCGAATGTATAAATACTTTTCAACTTTGTTGGAAAGTGTTAAAAACCAGGTTGAGTTAAGGGGTCTCGGGACTCTTAAAATTGGTAAAAAAAACGAAGATAAAAAAAACCATTTTCAACATTTAATAGCTTAAAATGTATATGATTTAAAAGCACAATTTTTGTTGGGATGAAAGATATAAGGCTCTCATTTTAAGTGTTTAAAAAATTGCAAGATGCAGAATTAGTATTTGTAGGGCGCTCCAGACTGTCTGACATTTGTAGAGCAGAAAATTGTTGTAACAGCTTGCGCGCAGGATTACAAAATAAATTTTGCAACTAGAATAAAAAATTTTGTGCCTAATTATACTTCAGACTGTAGTAATTACCCTGAACCTAAATAAATTTGTTTTTAAAGTATTTTTATATTTTTAAGACACAGTTGTATTTAAGTAATACAAAATTTTGAAAATTTCAACAGTATAATCACCTAGGGAAAAAAATATATATTTTTTAAATAAATGGAAAATTTTAGGTTCAGTTTATACAGACTAACATTAAGTATATGTTTTGAAAATTTCATGAAAAAATAGTCAGAAGTTTTTGAGATATCCTGCGCGTTATGGCCAAATACGTCAATTGGAGAAAAATGACTTCAAAGTTTCGAAAACACCGTTTCAGCTATCGAGCGGGTATAATTCTAAAAGCCATAACTTCTGTTCTAATGGGAATTTCCAGGAAACAATTGTGTCAAAATGTTCAGAAAAGATGGTAGTTTAACATTTTTAATTCTAGATTTCTAATAAATTAAAATTTCGAAACTTTTGAAGTTTTAAGTGTCCTAAGGCCCCTTAAGAGGACCGGGAAAGCCCTATCTCCGCCATGTTAAGTTTACCAACTTTATGTGCCTTTTTCTCAGAAATGGTGAAAGATAGAGGATTAGATTTTTTAGAGTAGTTAAAATGACATGATTTACGTATTTTAACTGACCATTTTCTTTCTAAGTGAAACTCAAAATTAATTATTTATTGAAAGTCATTTTTTTAAATTAGCATTTTTGGTAAGATTTCACTGCCTAAAATAAATAATTCTCAACAAATCATTAAATCCCTGTGTTAAAGTATACAATATAACATAATATAACTATTAAATAAAAATCTGAGTTCTCAAGTTTAATAGATATTGTAAAAAAGGAACATAAACATGAAAAATCCAAGTTTCGAGAAAAAAGTCAAAGTTTTAAATGGCCATTAAGCTGTGAAGTAGTCTTAGAAAGAATGAATAATTTCAACACTTATTTTTTTTAATATATATGTATATAAACATGTGTGACACATCGTTGAAAAGATAAAAGTTTAAACTATTTAATGATATAAAAAAGTGAAAATCGATTTTTTGTAAAAACATGTATAATGATCACTTATAAACAGATTAAGTAAAATAATGCTATAAAAAGTGATAAAATATCTTTATTAAGATTGACGATCGTTTCGTCGCACCAACGGCGACATTTTCAAAATCATTCATGATAGAAAATATTTTCACATAATTTAAAAACAATAAACATAGTAAACAATGTCACGAGACATGATGCATAATGAAAAACATTGCAAACATTAAATTAAATTGAAATTAAATTAGTTATTTGTGAACGTGGATTAATTTTCATATAATTTAACAAAACGATATAACATGGTAAATAATGTCACGAGACAACATGCATAATGAAAAACATTGCAAAACATAAAATAAAAATAAATTATCTTGGCTATTTGCAAGCGTAGATTAATTTTTACTATTGTTACTAAAATTACATAGCATCTCTTTCCAAATTTTAGGTAAATCTATGGACACTGAATCATTGCTAATATTCTTGTTGCGTAAAACTATCTCTATTGATTCTCGGATTATGGGATGACAAATAAAATCTTGATGTATAAATTAACTTGCTATTTTTGAAATCGATCCGTAAAGGTTCTTCGCTGCATAATCTGGCCAAAGCTGTGGTTCTTCTGTTGTATTTGATGTCTGCTATATGTTCTTTGATTCTGGTTTTAAGTTTTCTACTTGTCATACCTATATAAAACTGCTTTGTTCCATCTTCTTTGGTGAAAGGTGCTGGAAGTGATATCATATAACTGATATAAGCACCCCTGATATCACTGCAGCAGGTTTTGTTATTTTTTAATGCCATAAAAAATACTATTATTTATATATTTTGATTATTATTATTATTTTATAAAGTGTGTATGCATATATAGAGCGTGTTCTTATATGTATTTATTTTGATTATTATTATTGCCATTTGATAAAAATGTGTTCATATATGTATTTACGCTGTAAAGACTTAGTTAAGAGAACGAATGCACAGTCGTATTTTATCTTCGAGGGGATCTTTTCAGACAGACTCTAAGCCTCCAATCTTAACAAAAGGTTGACATAAAATGCCAAACAGAATTTACAACTGGACGTAAGAATATTTATTGGACCTCATAAAAGAAGTCGTAAGCATGGACCACACGGGCGAGGGAGAGAGACCCGGGGTCTCAGGCTCCGTGATCACTGACGCTTAGTGGGCCGAGTGCTTTGCACCCCGAAAAAGTGAAGTATCGAATCAGAGGTTTGGCGGAAAAGGAAGGCTGGAAAAAAGGGGGTCGACAAGACTGGCCGATCATTTGATGAAGGGGGGCAAAAGACCATCCTTCATATTGTTAATACGAGGTGATGTCGTAAGCGAGGAATTAAGTTTGAGATGAGAAGAGAAGAGTTTTCGAAGTTGTGAAACAGTGATGGTTAAGGAGATTCTCTAAGGTTCTCAAGAGAGATGACTAAGATGCTCAACAACGATGGTTGAAAAACGTTATGCGTACCCGTAATATTTCTACAGAGATGTTGTGACAGAAATTATATAAGTTTCCAAGTATGACGTCCGAGGATTTACCTAAAGCTCCTCAAGTTTTCGATAGCCTAATTATGGCTCGGTTTAGACCGTTAGGTCTTAATATGCACGAATTATTTCTGACAGAAGTCAGTGTTACTTATCTTCGGACTTTGTGTTCCAATAAGATTTACTGCTTTCACGCAGTGTGTTAATTCGAAGGTTCTTTCGGGTCGTGGTTTCCCGTGTAAGGGACTACCCTATGCTCGGCAGCTCCCGGACCTGATATCATCGACAGCTTTAAATAATTAGTGAACTTTACGTGGAATGTGAAAACCCAATATCCAGCGATAATATGTGTGTGACCAACGGATATGAGTAATCTTCTACTATACTGTGCAGAAGGTATGTGTTATTTAATATTTTTGTATTCCCATTGTTTTAATTGTCTATGTTGTGCTAGGGATATACAATTTCTGGTAGCCAAGCAATTAATTAATCTTTGTAATAATGATTTAAAAGGTAAACTTAATTCAAATGTTAATTCAATTTCGTTCTTTGGAACGCTGGTGTCTTGTGATACCAACTTTATTTGGTTTTGTAAATATGTTATTTAAACTGTAAATAAACTTTTGTTAATTGTTTAATTTTGGCCTATGTTTTTAATACAACATGAGTCCATGTTTTACTTTAATGTAAGTTTTACTTCAGATTATAAACTTCTTTGGTATATTATTTATGCGTAGTTTTGATAGGTTTTGTTTAAATAAAATTGCGCGGTCTAAAAGCTATTTCTACACTAAAATTACACAACGTAGTTTGGGGCAGTTTTGGAGATGTGTTTCCTCCCTCCTCAATTTAAGATAATTATGGTTAGATTAATTATCAGAAGTAGCCAGGACCATTATTCAATTATTACGATCACAAATGTTTGTTTATGAATTATAAGTTTTTTTAAATACCCACTATAATATTTCAGGTACAGTAATTTAGGAGTAGTTGACCTACAATTACTAGAATAATTAATACAATTCCTATTTTCTTTTCCCCCATTTCCAAGATTGGGGTTTACCCTTGCCCCAATCCAATCCCGGTGTATGTCTGGGTAGTTAAGTCGGTTTTGGATATGGACCCGGTTCTTCCCAACAAAAAGGTATTTCGTATACTCCTGATAACTGGTTTGACTCTATTGGATCTATTTTCTTGCATACTATATTTTTTAATTTCATAGAAGGTTTTGCGACTAGGGAGATACTGAATTTATTGAGTTTATATTTCAAACGTTCGAAGAAACCAGGAAAATATTGTAAAGTGGTTAACATGGAATTTTGTGGATTGAAATTTCTTTTCTTTTTCTTTTTATTCTTAATAAAGATAATAATAAAGATCTTAATAAAGATATTTTATCACTTTTTATAGCATTATTTTACTTAATCGATTTTTTGGTTGAATTTTGCTTTTCCGGTCCCCTTAAATAAAAGAGTGCAGTAACTCGCTGCATTTCTGAAAATTCCACAATTAGTGCTAGAAAAATAACAACATTTGCAAAAGTATAGCAATAAACTAGTGCTCAAAGAAGCTATCCGAACAGTCATTATATGATGCCGGGTTTAGATCAAGAACTGCAATGAGGAACCGTATCAGATGATTCCATTCCGATCAACAGAAAGAAAATAAACCGAGTTTGGCAGAAAATATTTACATGCATCCCCTTATTTCTGGAAACAGGATCTTTTCAGATGAATCTAATATTTTCAGCTTGAATGGGCGAATTACAGTTTCGAGCAGAAAGGGGGATGCACTGAATTCCAAAAATACGACAAAAACTGCTAAGCATGAGGACGGAGGCGTAGTGGTTTGAGGCTGTATGTCAGCTTCGGGAGTAGGAAATGTAGATTTCCTTGAGACTATCACGGACAGATTTGCATATTTAAATATTTTGAAGAAAAATTTTAATAACAGTGCTTTTAAGTTAAGTGCCGTGTGGGATTATTACTTCCAAAAAGATAATGAATCCAAACAAACTGCTTACATTGTCCGATTGTAAATATCCCACAACGGGCCTGTCCAACCTTTAAGAAGTCTCAGGACTTCTTAAAAATGAAAAAAAAAAAAGGACCATTTTCAACATTTAATATCTTAAAATGTATGGGATTTAAAAACACAATTTTAATTGGGATGAAAGATATAAGTACGTTCTTTCATTTCATGTATTTAAAAAATTGAAAGTTTCAAAATTAGTATTTATGGGGGGCTCCAAACTGTCAGACATTTGACGAGCAGAAATTTGGTATGACAGCTTACGCGCAGGATTACAAAATAAATTTTGCAACTAGAATGAAATTGTTCGTGCCTAATTATACTTCAGACTGTAGTAATTACCCTGAACCTAAATAAATTTGTATTTAAAGCATTTTTATATTTTTATTACAAAATTATATTTAGCTAGTACAAAATTTTGAAAATTTTAACAGAAAATTTTAATTACCTAAAAAAAAATATTTTTTTGAACAATAAAAATGAAATTTTAGGTTCAGTTTACACAGACTCGTGTAAAACATATGTTGTGAAAATTTCAAGAAAAAATATTCAGAAGTTTTTGAGATATCCTGCGCGTTCTGCCCAAAAATGTCATTTGTAGAAAATTGACTTCCAAGTTTCGGAAATGCCGCTTCAGCTATTGCGCGGGTATAATTCTAAAGGCCGAATTTATCGCTTCTGTTCTAATGGGAATTTTAAGGAAATAATTATATCAAAATGTTAAAAAAAGACAGGAGTTTAACATCTAAAAAAATAAAAATTTCGAAAATTTTGAAGCTTTTAGAGTCTTGTGACCCCTTAAGTAAGAAGGGGGCGCTAGTGGCAGACAGTGAAGGGCGCCATTATTCACATGACTCAAAACGTGCAACAATATTATCTAACTGTACAGCGTTCGAAAACCTTGGTGGTCCGCTAGTCCGAGACCACCAAAAACTCAATCGGACCACTAATTTGAAAAATTTAGTGGTCTGCAGGATTAGTAACTTTTTTCTCATCTCTGAAAGACAAACGTAAATTTTCCCGGCCCAGAGAAAACTGCAACCGAACAGAATACACACAATTTTATTTTATAAAAAAAAAAAAAAAATGAATAATCAAAAAAATTTTTGGCATTAAGCTTTATAGCCAGTTGGAATAAATAAAAGGAAATAAAATATCTAATTAATAATGTTATAGTTTTTCTTTATGTACTGTTTATTTAATTTTTAGTAAATTATAATTTTACATTTTATTATGCTGAAAATTTTGGATAACTGCCAAGGAAGTTTGGTTTATATTCTAGGGCGATGGGTGGGGGGGCGGGCTGTCCACTCAAAGGGTTAAAAGGACTTAAAAGAATTTTATGTAGCTGATCAGTGATGATGACTGCGGACCAGTAAATTCTCATGCTTACTGGTCCTTGCCAGGGCCCGATTTATGCAGGGGCATGCGGGGCAACTGCCCCGGGCCCCCCTTCTTAGGGGGCCCCCCATGAGAGCAATCAAGATTTTCATTAAAAGGTGCCAAATGATTGAAATTAGCCAAAAGTGATCACAATACATATATTTTCAAACATTTAGGAAGAAGTGCGCCCTCCCCTTCCCCGCTCTACTACCAGTACCCCCTGCACCCATGCTAAAAAACAAACTATATGATTAAAAACTATATGATTAAAAACTAATGATTAAAATTTTATTATGACAACTTAGTATTCTACTGTTTTCAAAAGAAATTCTTTATTAACGTTTTCCCCACAATGTGACAAGTTAAAACCAATAATTATAATCAATTTGGGCCATTTTCTTTTAGACATCTTATAACGTAAGTAGATAAGTTAAGTAAAAGTTAATATATAAAAAGTACTCGTGTCAATCAATCTATCATTTTTTCTACTATTATCCTACTAGTATTTTTTCTTAAAGTTGCGACCTTCATTTTGTGATACCAGTATACAGATGTGAGCAGTGCCGGATACAAAATTTATGCACACATACAATAAGTAAGAAGTTTAGTACTAGCCACTTCCACATTATGCGCAAAAGAATTCTATAAATAGATAGATGCCCCCCCCCCCAGAATGATGCTTGCCCCGGGGCCCCCCATAGCCTAAGTCGGGCCCTGGTCCTTGGGACCAATGACTTTTTTTTTTTTATCAATTCGTCCGCTGTGTAGTAATGGTAGCGTAGCGATACACACACATCTGAATTACAAATTTATCGCGTTTATTTATTTATTGAAAATGCTTACCACTGTTTTTGAATCGTAATCTTCGCCTTATTTAATCACATAAATCTTAAATTAAACAAAGCTAAGATTGCTATACGGAAGTAGTGATAGATACTTTGAGTGAAAAACGCACTAAATTGGCAAAACTGCGTCTTATAAGATGGCACATGTATCTCATCACATCACATGTAATTCTACCCTATCAGGAAGTGGGTTAAAATATAGACTGCAAAATTCCACAACCATGTTGAGTTAAATAAAAAAGATTGTGAAAGAAAGAAACACGTAAACATCCTTAAGGGGTCTCAGGACTCTTAAAGCTTTAAAATTTTCGAAATTTTTATTTTTTTAGATGTTAAACTCCTTTCTTTTCTGAACATTTTTATATAATTGTTTCTTTGAAATTTCTATTAGAACTGAAGTTATGGCTTTTACATTTATACACGTTCAATAGCTGAAGCGTCGTTTCAGAAACTTTGAAGCCATTTTTTTCCAAATGACGTTTTTGGGCATAACGCGCACGATATCTCAAAAAGTTATGAATATTTTTTCATGAAATTTTCAAAACATATGTTTCATGTTAGTCTGTATAAACTGAACCTAAAATTTCCTTTTTATTGTTCAAAACAATATTTTTTAAAATGATTATACTGTTGAAATTTTCTTATTTTGCATTAGCTAAATACAACTTTGTATTAAAAATATAAAAAAGCTTTAAATACGAATTTATTTAGGTTCAGGGTAATTATTATAATCTGATGTATAAATAGGCACCAAAATTTTCATTCTAGTTGCAATACTTATTTTGTAATCGTGCGCGTAAGCTGTTATACCGATTTTTTGCTCGTCAAATATCTAACAGTTTGGAGCCCCATGTAAATGCTAATTCTGCATCTTATAACTTTTTAGGTACATGAAATGAAAGAACATACTTATATATTTTATTCCTATTAAAATTGTGTCTTAAAATCAAATACATTTTACGATATTAAATGTTGAAAATGGTCTTTTTTTTTTCATTTTTTCCAATTTTAAGAGTCCTAAGACCCCTTAAATGCCTGGTGTTGCTTTTCGGTAACATACCTAATTTAGGCTCTAAAATACTATTAGAATAATATTGAAGCTATAATGCCTAATATTGCCAATAAAATACATTCTGAAAATATTATTAAATCGATTTTAAACATATAGATGGCAACACTTGTGCTGTTTAAGAATAAAGATAGATTTATTTTTTCAAATGTTGCTACTTGTTCTTTTTGTTTTGTTTGGAAGCTTGCGAAATACCCTATTTTGACCTGCAGTGAGCAAGTAAAATTTATTTCTTATTATAGTTCCTAAAATTCTTGTGTGTTTAATATTATAGAATTTTATCAAGGGAAATTATTTTTTTCAATTAAACACCAGTATTGCCGATTAGTAATAAACTGTTTTTTAGCCGTAAGATATACTTAAAACAAAATATGATTTTTTTAAGTATTTTTCCCATGATTTATTTAAAAAATAAAAGCCGAAAAACATTATTGCAATGATTTTTGAAAAATCAGTCATTTAAGGGTTAATGATTTTAAAGTTTCGTTTAAGGGGGTCCGGTACACATTTTCAAATAATTTTTATTTATTGAGTTAAAATTTCGAAACTTTTTGTGTTGGTTAACCATATTATTTGTAAATAAAATCACATGATAAAACTTCTCAAACATTAAAAAAAAAAATTTAATTTAAATTTTATTAAAAAAGTGGGGTAGTTTAAAATCGTTGTAAATCGAATTATTACTAGCAGAATTTCAATTTTTTTGCATTTAAATAAACTGAAATACATAAGTTTTAATTTAGATTCAGCATTTTAAAAAATATTAATTTAAATAAAAATATTTAAAGTAAAAATTAAAAAAAAAAAATGACGTAACTTAAAAAAAAAAATCATATTTTGAAAAGTAGATTTTTTTTTTTTCAAATTTGCTGAATCAAAATTAAAATAAAACATTTGAAAAAGACATGTTCCAAATTTGAACCATTTATCTTTAATGGGTCTTGACTTATAAGAATTTAAAAACGAGTAATGGTGAAAAAACCCATCATGAAGAAAAACGCATTTTCGCAAAAAGTCGTTTTCATGACAACCATTGCTTGAAAGCTGGATTTTGAAAACAAACCAAAACTTAAAAATGAATATTTCTGTTCCAATTAAGATAGAAACATGATTTAAACGTCATTTTATGCAGAAAAAAACAGAGAAATTTTTAATGTAATAAAAAATTGTAAGAAAATTTTAAGATTTTTGTGTCCCTGACCCTCCATAAAATGGATTTTTATTTATTTTTTTAAAGAATCTGTTAATATAATAGATTCCAAAAGTTCCAAGGAAATCTTCTGACCGAAGGTCACGGTGCCCACGGTCAGAAATTTTAAGAGGTAAAATGGATTTTTTTTTTTTTCTTTTTGGTGAAAAAAGAAAAAAAAAAAAAAGCTCTAAAGCATTCTTGAGTCTTTTTATGCGTTTAAATGATATAAAAGAATAGTAAGAAAGCTGGAAACTTTAATCAAGTAACGTGTGATTTTAATCGGCCATTGTATTGTTACGTAAAAATAACATTGTGTATATGGATAAATACTTGACTTTTTGCATAGGTCCTCATAACAAAAAGATCGCTGTACTATATTGTTAATGCAGGTTCCTGCGGGTCAGGGAAATGTCAGGGAATTTTTTTAATGTCTGTAAAGGTCAGGGAAATATCAGGGAATTTTTGATGTACTACTTCCATCTGAATTTCTATTATCGTCGTAAATGTAGAAATTTTGAATTGATTATTAATCCAATCTAAAATTTTTATATAAAATTTATGCAAACTATATAACAATATGAAAAATAATTAAAAATCTGTAATTCATACAGCACATATTTTTTTTTTTCTAGCATTTATCTTCATTAAAGTTGTCCATTGTGGAGGGTTGTACAACAATATATAAAGCCGAATTTTTGCTGAGAAAAGTCAGGGAATTTTTTTTTTAAGTTCAGGGAAAACTTGGAAAAGACAGGGAATGTTTTTACCAGAATTGTGTAGGAACTCTGTAATATATCCATTGTATACTGTATTCCAATTTGAGGAAAGAAAATATAAGAACCAGCAATAGCAACAGAAAAAAAAAATATATATATATATATATATACATATCCCAATTGAATGTTCTACCAAAATGTGCGACACCTCTTCCGATTTATTCGGAGAGGGAGGGGGGGTAAAGCATAACTAACCCGTAACTGGTGGGAAAAACATTATCGCAAAACTGCTGTGCGTGTCAGACCGCTTAATCTAAAGATGAATAAAATACCACATTAAACTCTCAAAATACTATTTCTCTACTAAACTATGTACAGGACTATTATAATTAAAATTCAGCTATTCAAAAGTCTAGTGATATTAATAGGGCTCTAAACGAAACAAAATTTAACCGGTATCTATAGTTAAACTGAAAATTTGTGGAAATTGAAAAACACAGCGGTCTGTTAAACCGCTAACAGCGGTTAAGGGTTAAAAATTTACCTATAGGAAAAAAGCGGGAATTTTGTGTACGAGCAATAAACGTCATATTAAATCGAAATTTTCCTTTTTCTTTACCAGGTAACAATGGTATGAACTCGTATAGAGCATATTAACAAAATATAAAAATAGATTAAGAGAAAAATCACTTATTTTCCATTTATTATGTCTTTTATTTCCCGAACAATAAATGAATATTTGTTAAGGCGTAAGTCTTTAAAATATATTGAAAGTTTACTGTGAACTCAAAATAAGGGATGCACCGAATAGTGATTTTGTCCGAATACCGAATATTCGGTCAACAAATAAACCGAATAGCGACTATCAAGCCGCGTACCGAATATTCGGCCTACCGAATACTAACTAATAGTAACTATTCGGTCAAATACTGAATATTCGGCTTCCCAATTACTTTTAAATTTCAGAATTTGAAAGTATTAAAAAGTTAAATTTTGAAACAATTTTACATAATATTTAATACACATATTTCCATATTGATAAACAAGATCTTTTTACAAGTAAATTCTACGCTAAAAAAATTATGCTTTGAATTGTTATTTAAGAAGAGGATAGTTTTAAAGCTACTTTAATTGATAAAATTTTAAATTTCATGTATTCCTCTCTGAATTAAAACAAATGAATAAAAATTCCTTATATTCTAAAAAAATATATTTTAAAATCAAAGTGAAATTTTGAAGAATTGGATGAAAAATTCTACAGTCATATACTGTTTATTTGTCAGAAAGGGACTAAAATCATCATTATTGGTTAATTTTCTTATGTGGTACTTTTCAAATAGCAAATAAAAAATGTAATATATAAATAAATATATAAATGTAATATATATCTTTTATTTAAATATAATTATATTTCTAATTATTAAATATCTTTATTACTTGACAGTTAAAAATAAGTAGTTGTTTTAACGTTTTTTCAAATATAAAGTTCTTTAAAGTGTTCGGTGTGGCCGAATATTTCCATATTCGGCATATCGAATAGTTTGATATTCGGCCGAACCGAAAATTCGGTAGTATGGCCGAATATCGAATAGATGCCGAATATTCGGTACACCCTTACTCAAAATACGAAATTCAACGGCGCGTAGTACGATAAACTGTTTTAAAATACAGAATTAGCGTGTATTATGTTAGCATCAACGCTCATTTTTGATGGCAAAGAATGATAAGAATTTGGAATTATTAACCCGCATTAGAAGAACATTAGAAGATTTTTTAAATTCTTTGCTGACATAATTTAGTCTTTCATATAGTTCCTTTGCGCTTTGACCTTAGAGCTGTCACTGATAGCGCGCTCATAGAATTGCACATAAATAGTGTATGTCCATGGAACAGGAAAATAATCTGGCATTTGTGAAATTAAAAAAGCGAACGTTCTCTAGTTATTCTGCTTGATGGAATAATTCAAGATTGTTTATCTATGGGTAGAATATACTATACCTGCAATTAAAAGATATAATACGTCTAAACGTTAGTTTTAATTGATACAAAACAAGGTTAATGAGATCACATTTCATTGCTTTCGCTTTCTATCAGCTTTAGATTTTTATATAATTTTTAATTGCTAAATTAATAGGGTCATTAATATTTATATTTATTACCTGTGCCATGTCAAATTGATTCTTTGGTGACATCTTTGGCTTGCAGCCAAATATGAGTACAATTTGATATTTTATCTATTTTATTTTTTCCAAAGTGTGAGCCTTTAAAATGTGCAATTAAATGCATACAGTCAGTCACAAAAGTCTACATACACTCATAAAATTACAACAGTCTAACACATTACTAATATTTTGGAAAGTAAAACTTTATTTTATAAACATTTGAGACATTAACATATGTCCATTAAAGAAAATTAAAAAAACACTCATAAATATTTATCGAAATTATGCAAAAGTCGATCATGAAAGACGGTAGTATTTCGAGTGACGCAGCCTTAAGCCTAAAATCGTATCGTATCGTATCGTTAAAATCGTATCGTATCGTATCATAGAATTCGTAGATGGCGGAACTCATATATACAGCTAACTCGACATCAAAGAAAACGCGAAAAGCCGCCTTTTAATAACTCAGCAGATATATGTCTTATTGTTCTGAATTTTCTAGAACAGTCTTATATCTGCAGTCTAATCGTATACTGAAATTTTTACATTTCTACGTGCAGTATATTTTGAGATCTAAATAGTCATTTTTAAAGTGAAAACGTTGGTATAATATCGAGGAAGTTCCTAATTTGAAAATCTCGAAAACGGTTCTGACGATTATTTTTAAATTGATACATAATATAAATGTGATTAAGGCGAGGTGAATAACACTTTTCTTTTTTCTGGGAAAACTCTCGTTCGTTAAATAATTCGATTTTTTTTTCTCTCGAAAATGACACGGGCGATTTTTTAAAAATCAAATAAATATGTTTCAGATGAACCAAATAACAATTTACTTGTTTCCAGCAAGACTCTTGTTCGTTTTATAATGCGCATGAAAAATCGGACTATATTTCTTCGCCATTCTATGGAAATTTCACCGAAAATGCATGACACTGTATTCATACACATGCTTTCTTTTTAACCACTTTTGGGGAAAAAAATTTTGTCTTCCCACGGCTGAGTGGTTGAGGGCCATCGTCTACTGATCTTAACATAGGCAGTTAGATACTCGCTGGTGCGTGTGAAGTTTTTTTTTTTTTTTTTTAAGTCTGTTAGTTGACCATTATTCTCGTTCCTTTGTAATTTTTTAATTGCTATTAAGTTAAATAAAATTACAATTATAATGACGCCAATTTGATGATGATTATTTCTTGGCAATTTTTCAACAATAAAAATATTACCATAAATTTTATAAATATATTTAATTTCAATCACTTTACAAAAAATATACATTAATACAGTAAACTCTGTGTAAGGCGGAATCGATCGGGACCAAGAAAATTTTCCGCAATAGACAATATTCCGGCTTAGACAAATTTTACTCTATGTCTATGGATTCGTAGGGACTTGAAATTCTTTCCGAGTTAGACATATTTCCGTCTTACACAGAGTCCGCCTTACAGAGAGTTTACTGTAATTATTATTTGAATATAAATCACACGATCAGAAACGTAAAAAAATAATTCATTTCAGCTCTTCTTTTTATAATATCATTTTTTATTATTATGACGGTCAATCAATATATAATCACTGACATCCATAATATTATTATTATTATTATTATTATTTTCCTTGCATAAAAACTATTGTGATGTAATAATTATTTTATAATAAATAATTTAGTTGAAATGTTTTATTTATAAATAACAATGAAGTTTTACATAATAAGCATATCAGAATTCTGGTGTCGCCATCTTTTGACGCAATTGCGTACCACATTTCAGGCTCGTACTGGCATAACTGAGAGGGCGGTGGCAAAATGGATAAAAAGGGCGCCGATTGCCTTACAAAAGGGCGCAAATGCTTATATATACATACATACACATACTATATAAATTATGTATAAAAAATCACTTTAAAAATATATACGAGTATATTGCTATAGCGAAAACTTTATTCCTAAAATAATTATGTCACCCAAATTAGTATTTTACACTATAGAAATGTAATATGCACAAAAATAGTTCCCCGCAAGGCATTGCAGTTAAAAAAAAAATCTGATGTTAGACCAGTGTTGCCAATTTAGAGGTATTTTTTTCCTCCACACTTTTCTAAGAAAGCTATCTCTGTTTTCGAATTTCGCTCACCTTATCTAATGAGTTAATTCAAACTTTACCCCGAATATTTGAATAAAAATCTCCATACGATTATCTCCAAATGGAAAATAAAATATTAAAATAAAACAAACAAAAACAATTTCGTTGGGTCAAAACTCAAAAGTGCAAAACATTATTTAATACAATTCAATAATATTTTATATAATACAATCTCTAGAATACAAATACTAATTATGGTGTATAAAATTTCAGGAAAGTTATTTTTGTTTAGTTCAAGAGTGGCGTCTGTTTTACGTGAATTATTTTTAAAATATGTTTTATTTCTTTATCATGGAAGACGTTAGTATTTCGAGTGACGCAGCCTTAAGCCTAAAATCGTATCGTATCGTATCATAGAATTCGTAGATGGCGGAACTCATATATACAGCTAACTCGACATCAAAGAAAACGCGAAAAGCCTCCTTTTAATAACTCAGCAGATATATGTCTTATTGTTCTGAATTTTCTAGAACAGTCTTATATCTGCAGTCTAATCGTATACTGAAATTTTTGCATTTCTACGTGCAGTATATTTTGAGATCTAAATAGCCATTTTTAAAGTGAAAACGTTGGTATAATATCGAGGAAGTTCCTAATTTGAAAATCTCGAAAACGGTTCTAACGATTATTTTTAAATTGATACATAATATAAATGTGATTAAGGCGAGGTGAATAACACTTTTCTTTTTTCTGGGAAAACTCTCGTTCGTTAAATAATTCGATTTTTTTTTCTCTCGAAAATGACACGGGCGATTTTTTAAAAATCAAATAAATATGTTTCAGATGAACCAAATAACAATTTACTTGTTTCCAGCAAGACTCTTGTTCGTTTTATAATGCGCATGAAAAATCGGACTATATTTCTTCGCCATTCTATGGAAATTTCACCGAAAATGCATGACACTGTATTCATACACATGCTTTCTTTTTAACCACATTTGGGGAGAAAAATTTTGTCTTCCCGCTGGCTGAGTGGTTGAGGGCCATCGTCTACTGATCTTAACATAGGCAGTTCGATACTCGCTGGTACATGTTTCCACATGTGAAGTTTTTTTTTTTTCTTTTAAAGTCTGTTAGTTGACCATTATTCTCAGTTCCTTTGTAATTTTTTAATTGCTATTAAGTTAAATAAAATTACAATTATAATGACGCCAATTTGATGATGATTATTTCTTGGCAATTTTTCAACAATAAAAATATTACCATAAATTTTATAAATATATTTAATTTCAATCACTTTACAAACTAGTATGTTGTGGCCATCACAAAACTTTCTTCTATATAAATCACGTCAATTAAATCATTTAAATAGTACAAGAAATAACGATTTAGCACCAATTCATATCAAAGTATATCTGAATTTGAAGTTGGATGAAAATTCGCGCATTAGTTCTTGAGATAGAGCTATAGCGGAAATTCTGAAAAAATGTAGCATAGCAGCGCCACCTGTTGAGCGATTTACACCGAAAGTAAACAGCACTAAACGATATCAAGGTATACCTGGATCTGAAGTTTGTTGAAAATCCAAGCATTAGTTCTTGAGATAAAGCTATTGTGGAAATCGCAAAAAATACAGCATAGCAGCGCCACCTGTTGAGCGATTTACACCAAAAATTAAACAGCACTAATTTATACATCAATTCATGTCAAGGACTAACTAAATCTGAAGTTTGATGAAAATTCGTGCAATAGTTCTTGAGATACAGCTCTTGTGGAAATTGTGAAAAATGCAGCACAGCAGCGCCACCTGGTGGGCGATTTGCACCAAAAATTAAGCAGCACTAATTTATATCAGGCACTAACTGAATCTGAAGTTTGATGAAAATCCGTGCATTTTTTCTTGAGTTAGAGCTATTGCGATAATCATGAACAATGCAGCATACCAGCGCCACCTGTTGGACGATTTTCACAAAAAAGTAATCAGCACCAAACTATATCCTGGACTAACTGAATCTGAAGTTTTATGAAAATCCGTGCAGTAGTTCTTGAGATTACAGCTATTGCAGAAATCGTTAAAAATGCCGCATAGCAGCGCCACCTGTTGGGCGATTTTCACCAAAAACTAATCAGTTCTAGTTTATATCAAGGTCTAACTAAATATGAAGTTTTGTGAAATTTCGTCCATTTGTTCTTGAGATAGAGCGCCCACAAAATTTGTGTCACATACAGACAGACAGACGGACGGACAGACAGACAGACAGACAGACTCACAGACAGACATTTTGTAAAAACATGTTTTTTGGAATCTCTGACTCATGAAACGTGTAAATCCGTCGAAAACTGGAATTCGAAAATTTTCATGAAACCAATACTTTCTTCTTGTAAAGATAGAAGAAAGTAAAAATATACATTAATAATTATTATTTGAATATAAATCACACGATCAGAAACGTAAAAAAATAATTCATTTCAGCTCTTCTTTTTATAATATCATTTTTTATTATTATGACGGTCAATAATATACAGTAGAGCGCCGCTAATCCGCGAACCTGTAGTCCGCGAAGGCCTGTAATCCGCGAACAATTTATGAATGTAAGCAAAAAAAATTGAATTCTTGTAAAGTGTTTCAGTAGTGACAAAATTTTCAAATTTGAAAAAATTTTTACACCAAATTTCACATTTTCCTTGCCTCTGTATTTGATATTATATACTATATAACATTCTTCTTGAAAGATTAAATTAATAGTACATTTAATTATTATATTATTTTATTTATTTATATTTATTCATGCAATACATGAAAAATACAATTTGAACTCTTATGAAAAAGTATTTACTTTTAATGATAAAAAATGCTTTCATAGACAATGAATTTCATAATTTATTTATTTATTTCAGTAAATCGTAATTATAAGATAGGAAAACACATAAAAAAATAATGCATTTCTTACATTTGAACTCTTATTAATGATGTATTACAATGTAAAAAAATCTTAAACATCTGTTACTGTTTTTCTCCAATAGATGGCGCAACCAGATATGTATCAAATAATAATAATGCTATAATATCGATCTTTTTTGCAAAGTAATTATGAAAGTAATATTTAAATGGTAACTAAAATTATAAAATCAAGATTTTTTTTTTTACTATCTTCATGACATTATTATGATTACTGATTTTTAATTTGCTTATTTCTGATGTTTGCTTTTTAGACTATTTTAAAAAAATCCCAATTCTTTTGTCAACAAAAGTTACCAGATTCTTTAATCTTAATTTACTAAGGATTTTAATTCCTATCCTTCAACCCTACAAAATTATGAATAGAAATTTGAAAGCTAATATTATTAGGATTATTTTCATAGGAAATACCAAAATTAAAACTTTTTAGTACTCATTGGTAATAATAGACGGCGACACCAGACATCTACTACACGAATTTTCTTGTAGACAAAATTGACAATAAAAATTTTGTGGTCTTGTATTTATTATTTTTTCAAGTATTATTCATAAATAGATTATTTAAAATTATTCATATATTATAACAAAATAATACACTGCAATTATATTATAGTTATATTATTTTAGAAAGAAAATGGAATTAAAAAAAAAAATCCTATGAAAGTTATTGCTCATTTCATCAGACCAGAATTATTTGATTTTTAAAAAGCAACAAAGCTTTGTTACTCAACAAGAACTTATTGCTACACATAAACTTCAAGATAAAATTCAACAATATAAATAAAATGTCTTAAAACAAACAATTATTGATGCCATGTTTAAAAAAATAATAATAAATTATTATTATTATTAAATAGTTTTTACTTTATTTATACATTAAAATGTGTAATTTATTTATTTTAAAGAATTAACAATCTAAATTTGTTCAAAAGATGAATTAAAAAAAATGTAAACAAAGATTAAATAGGCATGACCTGTAATCCGCAAAAAGTCTCTCATCCACAGAACCCTTGGAACAAAGCTTTGCGGATTAGAGGCTTTCTACTGTATATAATCACTGACATCCATAATATTATTATTATTATTATTATTATTATTATTTTCCTTGCATAAAAACTATTGTGATGTAATAATTATTTTATAATAAATAATTTAGTTGAAATGTTTTATTTATACATAACAATGAAGTTTTACATAATAAGCATATCAGAATTCTGGTGTCGCCATCTTTTGACGCAATTGCGTACTTCATTTTGTCTCTTATTCGGAAAAAAAAGAAAAAAACTAACGCTGTTCACCGCGCTCTCCTGTGTTCATCTCTTGTGACTAGAGGTCTATTTCGCAAATATTAAGAAAATTACTGCATACAAAAATATTAAAATGGGTAGTATTATAGAGAAATGTTTGATAAAAACGTTGAAGTAGACAGTTTTTAAATCGAAGAATTATTTTAAGAGATATTTAATGTTAAATCTGGATAAAATTGTCTCATAGGGAAAAAAAAATATACATGGGAATTTAATCATTTTCATTCAATTTAATCATTCAATAGAAACTCGAAGTTTGCAGAGTGCATTTATTATTTTTAACTTGCCTAATTTTTTGACGGTTTATTTCAATTTTAAATTACAATTTTCAGAATTTCCAGAGATTTTTTACATATTTTAGAAAAGGTTATTTTAAATTGTTGCCAATTGTTAAAACAGAGCAAAGAATAATATATCCTTTAAATTAAAAATTTATTCACACGTGACTATTATAAACAGAAAAAAATCCTTTTAAATTAGAATTAAATGATAATGTGTTAAAAGCAGGAAAATATTAAACATTACGTCATAAAAATTGTTTTTACACATGCTTACTTAAAATGAAAGAAAATTATAAAATAATCAATTATTTTCAAATTAGAATTAAATGATTACGCATTAAAAGCAGGAAAACATTGAAAATTACGCCATAAAAATTATATTTACACGTGAATATTAAAAGAAAAAACATTTTTAAATAATAAATTCATTGATATGTGTTAAAAGTCGTAAATGGAGGAAATTACGTCATATTGGACAAAGTGGCCAAATAATAATATTGCAAAACAGTTTGAATTAAAAAATATATTTATATGAGAGATTTATTTCAAATTTCGAGATGATATTTTTAACTATAGTTGCCAATTTTAAGGTAGCGCAAATAATAATATTATCTTTCTAATAATAAAAATATTTTCAGTTGAATGTTACAAAGAGAAAGGAAAGTTTGGTGAAAATTATGTCAGATTTAAAACGTTACATTTAAAATCTCTTATTTAAAATCATTTTCTTATAGCGTTGTTAAAAAATACCATAAAGCAAAGACTCTGTTGACTTAGTTTCTTTTATATTTGATAATTTTCAAATGTTTAACTAATCTTATTTAATCAAGCACGGAAACAGCAACTAACATCAGCTGATTCGGTCTTGAAATCCCTCAGTAAAAGGGAAACCCGTTTACAGTAAGATCGCCATTGATTTTTTAATTATACAGAGCAGCCTCGATTATCCGAGCTAATTGGGACTGTTAGTAAATCGGAATCGGAAATCTCGGTTAATAGAAACTGTGTGTAAAAACTCGCCGTGCTTGCGAATTTAACATCTCTTTTAAAAAAATATATAGAACGTTTTTTAAATAATAAAAATAAATATATGTAAAGTTCTGTTTCACAGCTTAACAAATTTAAAAAGAAAATCAACTACCAGTAGTAAATTTTAAAATGCAAATTGAAAAATTTACGAAAGTTCACACAGCCACTGGAAACAAAGCATTGTTCGCTATTGACTTCTCAGGGTCCAATGTTTCTTTGGAGTTGAGTGCTTTTGGGGGCAGAAGGGCCTGTATAGCACGGACAGTGAGCTAAAGAGTGTGGTTATTTTTAAGGCTCATTCAAAAGGGAAAAAAAAATCAGACTTTGTTATCGGCTCGGTTAACAGAAACCTCGATTAATCGAAGCTCGGTTAATCCAGGCTCTACTATCATTCAATCTTCCGTAATCTTTTTAAAGCAGATCAAATTAATGGACTTTAGCACAAAGTCACATAGCTGATAACTGCCATGCTTGTTGGCCACCTTTTTTTTTCAAAAAGTTTGCTTCACCTTATTCAATTAATGAGATATCTCCGATAAAATAAGTCACATTTTCCCGTTCTAAAATACTGGTATCCAAAAATCGTAACATGTAACTGACACTACAAGTACTCATGGAACTAGACTACTTTAAGTCTGATTTTTATTATAGACTATATAAAATTATTAAAAATATATATTATGATAGGAACTAGCGGGCTTCGTCCGCTATTTACGTTACGGATATAAAAATCATGTTTTTTTTTTTTTTTAGGGAAAAAGAAATAAAAACCTATTTGACGATAGGTTTATAAAGACACATTTTGTATTTGTTATATTTCCGGGGATGAGGAGGGGGGGGGGACTATTTTGATTAAATATCGCAATTAGTCCACATGGCAGATATAATTATGATAAACACAAGTGGGCTTCGCCCCTCTATGGCGCCTTATGGATCCAGCTTCCATAACTCAGAAACTACCTTTCGGACATCAATGCAACAGATTCCAAACGTTATAATTAACTTAATAATCACCCTATATAGCATTAAAGTAAATTTATGAGTACTGCATACTATTTTTTTATCGTAATTTCTGAAGAGAAAAAATTATTTCGGTTCCATTCTTAGGTACTGGTCTGAAACATTTTGAAAAAGGGGGGAAGGAGGGGACATGAGACTGCTGTTTGTCAAACAACACAACGGGGTCTTGCTTATTCAACTTGGTTTTTGATGACTTCAGTTGGAAGGTGGTTTGTTTAAAAGAATGCGTTCCCTGCCCCATGAAAATTGGAACTATTGGTGCACCATCTATGTAAGGATTTAATGATTATAAATTAACATTTTGGATTTATTAATTTAAGGATAAAGTGTTTTTAAAGGAATATCAAATGAAACCCTCTGTGCGATCTGCGATTATACTTACCCACTTGTTTTTATATACAAACTGCTATAAGGAAAATTGTAATAAAATAGTAAAAATTAAATCTGCATTAAATTCCATAAGTATCTTTTTTTTAATCATTTTATCACTAACCTCAAAAAAGTAATGATATCAATGCAAAAACCCTTGACGGGTTAAAAGTTTTTGACGCAGCACTTTATCTTATGCTCTAAGAATTTTAAATATGGAACTTAAAAATACTGATATCAAATTTTGAGTGACGTTATGCTATTTCTTAAAAAATATATTTGTATTTATTTCATCATTTTATTTTTGTTTTATTTATAATCGCATGTGCAAAAGTTATGTTCAACATGAAAAGCTGCATAAAATTTTATTCGCTGTTGCTTTATCATTTACATCTTTCATAAATTCAAAATATGAGTTTTAAAAGATATGATATAAAATTTAAGTGACGCTTTGATGTGACTTTAAAAGGTTTGTTTTAAAATTCAATTTAAATTATTTTTGACTTGGTTAAAATATTTTTTTACATCTACACAATACTTTTAATTTTCCAATTCACTGTTAAATATATCACTTTCATTGAATCTATACTATGCATTGAAATGTATTTATTTCAATAAATTGATTTATCTTTTGTGTCACGCTATTCAAAATTGTGAGTAAGATTTATGTAAATGGTTTCTTTGCGTCATTGTGTCCAAACTACATGAAATGTATGAAAAAGGATAGTTTGACGCAAATAAACCATTTACATAAATCTTACTCACAATTTTGAATAGCGTGACACAAAAGATAAATCAATTTATTGAAATAAATACATTTCAATGCATAGTATAGATTCAATGAAAGTGATATATTTAACAGTGAATTGGAAAATTAAAAGTATTGTGTAGATGTAAAAAAATATTTTAACCAAGTCAAAAATAATTTAAATTGAATTTTAAAACAAACCTTTTAAAGTCACATCAAAGCGTCACTTAAATTTTATATCATATCTTTTAAAACTCATATTTTGAATTTATGAAAGATGTAAATGATAAAGCAACAGCGAATAAAATTTTATGCAGCTTTTCATGTTGAACATAACTTTTGCACATGCGATTATAAATAAAACAAAAATAAAATGATGAAATAAATACAAATATATTTTTTAAGAAATAGCATAACGTCACTCAAAATTTGATATCAGTATTTTTAAGTTCCATATTTAAAATTCTTAGAGCATAAGATAAAGTGCTGCGTCAAAAACTTTTAACCCGTCAAGGGTTTTTGCATTGATATTATATAACCACAAAAGTCTAAATACACAAACCTAAATTTCACAAAAGTTTAATGTATACTACATTTCTGCATAACTAAGGGTTCAAAATTAATACTTTGTAGGACCTCCCTTGGGACCTATAACTGCTTGCATTCTTTTTGTCATTGACAAAACAAGATTTTTCGTCATATCGGGAGTAATGTCCGACCATGCGCGTTGTATCGCGATCTTCAAGGTTTCTTTACTTGTAATTGTGTGTTGACGAATTCGACGATCAAATTCATCCTAAATGGGCTCAGTGAGGTTTACGTCTGGTCACTGTGCTGGCGAATACAGTTGTTTGGGTACTTTATAAAGGAGTCATTCCTTTTATGATCATAGCAGCATGCTTCGGGTCATTATTTTGTTGGAAGACCCAGCTATTTCCCAGTCCTAAATTTTGAACGGATAAGTGTAGATTGCTCTGTAGTATTTTTAAATATCCGAGTGGGTCCATTGTACCGCCAATAAACACTAAATTACCTACCCCAACCGCCGCCATTGAGCCCTAAACCATTCAACTCCTTCCACCGTGTTTAACAGTTGGTGTCGAATTTTCTTTTGTCATTTCTGTGGGATTTTTTTCGCCAAGTTTTTCCCATGCCATGCCCATCACAGCCAAAAATATTAAACTTTCTCTCATCAGTAAGTAACACTGTTTTCCAAAAGCTGAAGTCCTTGTCAATATGTTTAGATGGAAAATCTAGCCTTTTTTGTTGGTTTGCAGATGCAAATGAGAGGTTTCCTTCTGGGACATCTACCATTGAAGCCTGCCGTTTGAAGAATTCTACGAACAGTTTCTGGATGCACTTTCTTGCCACTTGCCATCGCAATGTGGGCACTAATTTTCGAACTTTTCTTTTTACTTTTCTTACTATAACTCTTGTCCCACGGTCTTTAAGTTTCCTTAGACGACCATATCAAGATTTGTTTAGCACATTTCCACGTAAATTATAATTTCTAAGTATAGTTTGTACAGTTGCACGGCTTTTTCCTATAATTTTATCAATCTTGCCATAAAATTTATTTTCTTTTCTTAATTTTACGACCAGATTACGCAGTTCTAAGGACGTTTCGTTTCCCAGACTCATCTTTCACATTATATGCAACCATTTACATACAATTAAATACTCTGACTATCTTGGGAGATGAAGATCAGCGCAACTAAACTTCACATGCCTGGTAAAATTGAAAAGGGAAAACGAAAGAGATTCATATGCAAATTTTGTTAACAGCCAATCAAGTGTATGTAGGCTTTTCTGACATGCTGATTGCAGTAAATATGCAAATTTTACTAGTTATTATCATTTTTAAGCTTTTACAAAGCATTCGGGATCATTTTTCATGTTAGAATAATATACTAATGTGCTTTTTTGCTTGTAAATTCGAGTAGTTTTGGTCAAAGCTCTATTTTGATGTATGTATGTAGACTTTCGTGACTGACTGTATCTGTGTATAAGTCAACTTTCAAGGAAGGAGGGGGGAGCAATAGCATGTATAAATTTCGAAATGAAAATAAAAAATTATCAATTCCATAGAAAAATTTCTGACCGTTATTTAGTTCAGAATCTCTACATTAGATTTTCAATGGGTTTTAAATTACCCACTGTTTAAGTTGATCGATAAATTTAAACGCTTTACAATTTTGACCTTTTTTTTGGGGGGGGGGGGGGGGGTCCGTACTTAAAGTGAAAACGGAACCATTATAAGATCACTCCTATGTCTGTCTGTCTGTCCGTCTGTCACAGCCATTTTACTCTTAAATTATGGAAAGTAGAAAGTTCAAATTGGCTGAAGTAATAAAGGCTATTGGATTAATAATTTATAATCCTTATTGCCTCCAGGAAATCTCGTGAATTCGCTTTTGTTTACATTACCGATGAGGGATTTTAAGCAAGTCCGAAACATTTAATGTTATTTTTAAATATATATGTGTTATACTTCTCGATTTTAGTATAGATTGTGATGATGAACACATACCATATCATTGCCAACCAGTTGTTATTCCGTAGAATTTTTAGTTTGTAGTTGTAAGTGGCTAACGGTGGAAGACGGAAATGCAGTCATTGGGAAGAATTTCCCATTCAATCAAAAGAGGCGGCATAATCAGAAATGAATTTACTGAAATTCACATATTTGCAACAACTTCCACTAGTTATCCAGTTGAATCTCGGATCTGGTCTGCGCCGCTTCATAGTAAAGGCGACGATGTTAAATCGTATTAGAAACTACACTGTTTTAAAAATATCTCCGCCAAGTGACAGGTGTTTGTTAGCAGATGAAAAAACGCACAGATTCTCTGTTCCAAGCCAGCGCAACTCGTTTTTTATACGAGTAAATTGCTCAATGATATCTTGATGCTGCTTTCGAAGCTCCAGCGAAATTCAAGATAGGGAGAGGGTCGAGGGTGGCGCACCTAGCTATAGGATGAAAATGAGTAACAAGACGGGGAATTCATGACGTAGTGACAGGAGACTCTTTACCTATAGCGTAAATTTTAAAAAGGGGAAACGGATTAGACGCGGCAAAACTTGCAAGGAATTCTGGGATATCGAATAATAATTTTAATAAAATATAAAAATGGTATTAATAAACATTCGAAAGAAATAAGAATTTAATGTCTCAAAATATGAAGGAATAAGTAGATTAGGGGTTTTGACGAAGTGTTTCTTTTAACAGATTAAGGTTTTTATAAAAAGAATAAAATAATGTGCTGAATTAAAGGCATGGGATTAAAATATAATTGATATTTAAGATATTATTAAAAGACAGGCAAAAAAGATATATATTATAAGAATTTGGAATAAATTAACTAAGGTAAAATGGCGAATTTTTTTTATTATTACACACACACACACACACACACACACACACATATATATATATATATATATATATATATATATATGAGCTTTTAAACTCTTTAATTAAATTGTCTGTATTTATGTATTTGTTTTTGGTATGAAAGATGTTTTACGCTGTTCTGAAAAACACTTATCACTTTTTACACTTTATCATTTTTCATGATCATTCAAGTTTGCGATTGGGCGTTTAAACCGATGCAGCGTAATGAGTCGTTTACACGGGAGATTCTACATGAGACATCTCTCATGCAGGATTTCTAATTTACACTTGATCTTACTTGACTAAGAGTTATCAAATTTTACGAGATCCAAGCAAAAATATTTGCATTGTTATCACTTGAATAAAGCTGTCTTTGATGGAAAAATCTTACAGGGCAAGATTTGGGTGTAAATAGACGACCATTTGGATTTCTTTAAATCGTTTATAGCGTATGTTACTTGTGTTGTTAAGAGTTTTCAGATGATATCTTATTTTCATGAAAATATGTTTAAAAACTGTAAAGTAATTTACAAAATTTATCTCTCTAGAAAATTTGTCTATTTAAATCGTTTATAGCGTATGTTTCTTGTGTTGTTAAGAGTTTTCAAATGATATCTTATTTTCGTGAAAATATGTTTAAAAACTATAAAGTAAATTACAAAATTTGTCTCTCTATATATACACAATATACCACATTTATACATAGATCACTTATTAAAATTACAACTTCTTCCTTTTGACTTTGCCACGGTTGAATAAAAATGCTATAGTATTTTTTACCTCTAGATGTTCATTATATTTTTCATGGTCGTAACCTTGATATAGGAAAGCTAAAAGAATATTTGGCTGTTATTGACATCGTCTTATCGTAATAATTTGAATGATTGACATTGAAAATGTTCAATGGTTTTTCCTCAAATTTTATCTGTGTCAATACCGTACGTTTTTTGTTAATAGGTGATTTTTAAGCTGAGTTTTCCGTTGTCGGAGGTGATTCCTGCTACCGATTCAGAGATTTCCTTCTGTTGCATATTTTTTTCAGCAGGTGCTTTTATACAGTGAATGATCTTTACTTAAATCGTGACAGATGTTTTCAAGGCTAATCTTGATCATTCACGTGTGATCTTTCAGCTCTTATAATTTGAGCTGCTGTAAAAATATAAGAATCCAACCGCTAAATCTGTGCCAGAGAGTTACAGAAACACATTTAAAAATTTAATAAAATGCCATATTTTTCTGTGTATGTTCGCGCTCCATCCCCCCTCCTCAAAATTTACCTTAAAAATCGACGGGTTCGTAATACGCGAGTATTCCGAATTTGACTGTATATGTTTGTATATGTAACCATTGCTCACTGCATAAAATCGTTGGCAGGCAATTGTGTGCTTAAATTTACAGAACCATAAGCTTATATATTGTGAATAGTGAGCAGCCTTAGCGTTAAAAATTAGATTTTAATAAAATAAAATCTGTTTAAAATACATTTCTCCTATTTTTTTTTTTTACTTAATCCCCCCCCCCCCCCATAAAAAGAAGGTATTGAAAATTAGAATGTGCATGTTACACGAGGGAAAATATGGTACATATAAATATATCATATAAAATGTACATATAAAACATATGTACGTATAAACAAAAATATATACATGGGAAAATATGGTAAATTGGAATTTTTTTTCTATTACCAAAAATTGCACGTTACTAAAATCATGAAATCTGTAATTAAATGATATTAATAAAAGTAATATGTATTTTTAACCTTTAATTAATAAAAAATATAATTAGTATACAATTTATTATGAAAACTTCAGATCCTTTCATTTAGTGGTTATGAAGATATTCTGCACGAATTGCCACGATTTGTATTCCGAGATATAGGAGCTTAAAACTTTTGAATTAAAGGAATTTCATCCATTCTTTCTTTAATACATACTTATTTTCAATATTAACGAATGCCTCAGGTGTTAGGGAACAATAGGGTGATATTTGGAAAAGGCTTTGATGCCATTTTTTTTTAACTCACACATTTTTGCATTTCTGCTCTTAGTATTGATACATTTTTTTAGACAGTTGGGTTATTCGTGCATTCGTATATACACACACATTACATATTGTAACTTATATTGCTTAGATGATTTTGGAAAATGTGTTGTTACCAGTTCTCAACGCATGACAATTTTTTTTTTCTTTATTCTTTTGCACATTAAACTAATTTTTACTTTATTGTTTGCGATATACATACACGCATACACATGCCTATCCTCATATCGATTCCTATCTTATGATTATAAGTGTAAACATTTGCCATAAGTGATCAATGCTTAGTTATAATTTTATAGACATTAACTGATATGAAGAAATTTCAGGTTCTTAGTTCTTTGAGTATCGATGCTTCGATAACTATAAATTAAATTAGAACGAACTATATTTTTTTTGCGCGTTTTTTCCCCCTCTTTTTTTCTGTTTCAGAGAAAGCACTATTAATTGTAATGTATTCAGATAAAATCTTAGTGTGGATTGCATAATAAAAGGAAAAGCTATTTTGCATTAACTTAATTAAAAAAAATCTATTATCACAATATTTTTAGTCAATTAATAAATTTGAAAATTACGAAAATAAATAAATTAATAAACCTGCCTATTTATCTCTATTTTTATCATTTTGCTGATGGAATTGTTTGAATCATTTTAATTATAGCAAATTGAATCATATTCATCAATACTAGTTTGTAAAAATTCCAGCTTACGGTAAAACTAGTTAATGAAGCATATATTTAGTTTCACCGTGCTTGTTAATTATTTTATTAATATAGTCATTATCACTAGATTTTATTTTGAAAATAACTTTTTGGAGAATAATTTCCAAAAGAAGAAAAATGAAGGTAACGGAAAGCACAATAACTATTAAATAAATTAAATAGAAGTAATTATATATAGAGAGATGTTCTTTGAATCATTTTAATTATAGCAAATTGAATTATATTTATCAAAGTTTGGAAATTTTCCACTTTATGGTAAAACTAGTTAATGAAACATATGTTTAGTTTCAGCGTGCTTGTTAATAATTTTGTTAATACAGTCATTTTTACTAGATTTTATTTTGAAAATAATTTTTTGTAGAATAATTTCCAAAAGAAGAAAAATAAAGTAACTGAAAACACAATAACTATTACAGGGTTCCCAAATTCATGGAAAGTCAGGGAATTTCAAAGTAGTCGGGGAAATTTCAAAATATATAGGAAAAGTCATGGAAAAGTCTTGGAGAAAAAATGGAAAATGACGCAAAATTCATCAAATAGTCTTGAGGAAAAAATCATGAAATTCATCAAACGATCGTAAAAAAAAAAAATAATAATAAATAAAATAAAATTCGAGAAATTTGAAGAACGATCGCTGAAAGAAATCGCTAATTTTGTTTGACAAAGGATTGCGAAAATAAGTAGCAAATTTCGTTGTATGCACGTTTGGTCAGAGAATTTACCAGTCATGTTTCGCTGGGATCTCTGTATTAAAAAAAAAAATAAATAGAAGTAATTTATATAGAGAGACTTTTTTGATGAATTAAAATTTAAAGATCGGAGAAGATAGAGGCAGGATTTTTACCCGACTGCCAAGAAGGGCTATGTATTTCATGCGTATCTGGGTACGTGGATTTCTTTATACCCTCGAAACATCCCTACGGCTGGGTGGATTTTAATGAATGAGGTCTCTATCGATTCGTCTTAACCGTCCGATGGTTATAGACTAGGTTTTGTTTTTATAAATTCAAAATGGCGGTGGCCGTAAAATACAAAATGGCTGTAGACACGAATATAAAATTTTACGCACCCACGAAACACGAAAAAAAAAATGTTATGTACCCTATTGAGTGGCCTATCATTGGATAGGTCTTTCAAAATGAAGACGATGTTTCATTGACTATTTTACAGTCAGAAGCTCCGTTTAAATATTACACAACCTGGAAGTTGTGTAGGTAGGATCTCTAGCTTTACTGCACCTCTAACATACATAGACATCTGTAGGCCTCATCAAAACAGTGTTTATAGAATGGAACTAAAAATTAAACACAACTTAAAAGTCATCAATACAAGTAAATAAAAAAAATAGGTATGTAATATAAAAAAAAAAAATAGTTTAACACTTATGAGAAATAATTAATTAGTTCGCTTTTTACGCAGTCGGGTTTTTTGATTTTTTAAATTTAATTTTTACTTGTTTCTCTTATAAAAGAAACCAAGAATGTAAAATGAAAACGGTTTTTGAAATTACTATGTTTTAAGTTTGTGAACAACAGTAAACCGGCTTCGGTCAAATCGTCATATCCTTTTCTCTCCACGCGTCACTTCCTCTTAATTTTGATTTTCCTTTCAGTTCTCATTTCTCCATGTAGACAAGCGTGTTAGTGCGTTTGGATTATCATCTCGGAGAATTATGATATTTTTTATTTAAAATTCGCTGTGATTTTCATTATTCTTCCCCGTTCTCCAATTTCAAAGTTTAGCGAATTCATGTATGGCATTTCGTCTTGATTTTGAAACAGTCTTTTTCTTTGTTTAAGGGTTAAGATAAATTATTCTTTTTAAAAATCGGGCAACCGTGGAATACAACCAATTGTGTTTACAACAAGATTGAATATTCAAGAAGTGATTAAATATATATATATATATATATATATATATATACATATTATATGTGTATTATAAGAAATTCGGTATTCATTAATATTCAAGAGATTTTTAATTTCTTTCATTGATTAAGAAATTTGTGCTTACTTTTTTTTTTTTAATTCATGATTACTCAGACTTTTTTGTATCTTATAAAAAAATTACTCTTTTGGAAAATGCTTTATCATAATCTGTGTTATTTGCAAGATGCAATTCAAATGAGATTATTTGAAATTTATTACAAAGAAAACA
Source organism: Maratus speciosus (assembly GCA_963932465.1). Taxonomy (NCBI): domain Eukaryota; kingdom Metazoa; phylum Arthropoda; class Arachnida; order Araneae; family Salticidae; genus Maratus; species Maratus speciosus. The sequence goes on from OZ010792.1 coordinate 575,743,000, forward strand.
TTAAAAATTAATATTTTGAAAGTATTTAATTGTGGTTTTATTTAGAAAAATAATATTACTTTTTAAACTTGTATGTACTTAAAAATATATATATATTTTTTATTAATTTGAATGGAGAAAAAAATTTTTTTGCTCTTTCTGTTTGTGAAAAATGATAATTGTACAAATTCTTTTATGCGGAATAATTTGATTGAAGAAATAAAACACTGAAAAATGCTGAAGAAGAACTCGTCAAGAACTCGTTGTCTCCGCGTCAAAAGATGATAATGGATATACTCTATACTTCCTTTTCGGATATTGTTTGATTAGTGAAAAGAAAGCCATTTAAGAAATTAGATAGTCAGTGCTCCAATTGAAGCGATATCAAAAGTGATTATGATTGTTTCATTTTGATGCTTTTTTTTATTGTGTTGTAAAAGAATATCAATTATAGTGATTCTTTTCGAATAATTTTCTTAGGTATAGATGAGAATGTTTAGACAGAATATTTGCTACGACGAAAAGCATCCGAATGTACCATATTCATCTACGAATGCCTGCATCGTATTTAACGGATTAAATTTATTTATGATACTGATAAAATTGGAACAATCCTATCTTTTGATGCTGTTATCGCTTTCTGCAGCATAAAGTGCGAGAAAAAATGAATTTGTCCAATATTGTCTTCAGTATTTTAGTTTCTTTTAGCATGCAAACTGGCGTTAGTTTTAAGAGATGAAGGCATGACAGTTCAATAAATGTGATTCATTAATTTTTGTGATAATTTCAAGAAAAAGAAAACACAAATTCTAGTCATGGCTTTTAATAACAATTGGTTTTATGAAGGCGATGTTCTTGGGATAGAAATTAGTTCTGAAGCTTATACACATTTTGTACAAACACATGACATTCATGTTGGTAAGTTTGAAATATTATTTTTTATATTTAAATTTCAAAGTAAAGCAATAATTTTATTCCGATAAATTTGTGCTTGTAGCGCTAGTGTTAGAATATAACTGTGCCAATCTTATGTAATTTTACTAGATTTTTTTTTCTTTTTAGCATAGTTTTTTGGTACATCGCAGTTAAAAAAAAATAACGCGCCAATATATTTCTTTCAAACATTTATATTTATATTTTTATTATTAATAATATTGTTCTGGAAATAAGAACTAACTCTATACTATATTTATTACAATTATTGGCGTTTATTTATTTTTTTTTTTTAATACATTTTGTCAAATTTATGTATTTTTTCTTTAAGAAAATTGTTTTAATGCATATATCCACAATAATAATAATGATAATAATAATACTTTTTGCAGGAAAAAAAAATGTTTCATTCTCTAATTACTAAAAATCTTGAGCTGTTTGTTAATTTTTAATACTCTCAGATATATTAGTCTGTAAGATTGCGAAGGGTTATAACGAAAGTGCTATTTATATCTCATTAAATAACTACACTTAACTGTGTTACACTTTTGTACATCTTTTCGAAGGAAGCAGTGTTTTATGTATAATTTTCGTATTTGAGAGAAATACTGTAATGCTGTTAATTTTTTAGTATGTTTTGATTATGATTGCATTTTTTTTTTCATTGTACATCAAAAATAGAAAAACACAAGAAATGAAAATATTAATTTAAAATTATAATGTAATCTACGATTTCTCTCTATACTGACTATATCATATTTAGAAATTGACCGAAACTGGAATTTCGCCGAATACCGAATATTCGATCAAAATGTATACGGAATATTCGGTACTCGGCAAACGAATACTTAAAATTTTTTAATAAACATTTTTGCACATATTAGCTTTTTTAATAAACTTTGATTAAAATTAAATTCTTAATAATTTAATTCAGTTACATTTTTATTCTTAAATCTGATTACACAAAAAAATTAATGACTTCTTTTCACTCACAAATTCACTAGTTCATCACTTATTTTTTTTTTTATTATTTTATCACTAGTCAACACCCAAAATAAATTACAAAAATATTAAATTTTACAAACTATTATTAAGGATAAGGATTCTCAGAAAAACAAAAGTTCATTCAAATAAAAAGAAACTAGATATTATCATAAAGCTGATTTACTGATTGTCTATGTCTACTTATAAACACATTGAATAGAAATGTTCTCAAATACACAAGGCAACATATAAATTTGTACATTTAACTATTTTCTGGTAAATTATTGCTTTATATTTTGATGAATGATTTAAATGTGTGGAGATAAAGATAAAAAATTTGAACGATTTTTATTTAATGGATATAAAAGCTACAGGATAGGTATAGGGGTGTACTTATTTGATATGTATATTAATAAAAATACACATTAAATAAATTTAAATAAAAAAAAACTAATTTAGAAATAATTAAAATTAAATGATAAGGAAAAGATGCCCCATCTTCCATACTTTTTTTTTCTCTATTGTAGACAGTTGTTTTGATGTTACCCCTATATAAACTATTTTTAAAAAGAAAAAGATCCCTTTTTTTAAAAAATTAAAAATGGCCTTTGACTTGTTTTTTGTAGTGCAGTTGAATTCGGAACTTATGTACATAATATTTAAACTCGTTACTTAACCTATTCTACTTCCAAGTAAAAGGGAAATTGTATTTCTAAGAAAATACTTATCCGCACCTGCCAGCATTGTTTATAGTGAACATTTATTTTCTGAAATTCTTATTTTTACACAGTAATTTTCCCATGTTAAATTTTGATTACAAATAGTAATGTATCAGCTTTTATAATTGATAACTTATCACTGAAGCATATTAAAATAGCATCAATGAGCATTGGTCATCATGTATTTGTACAACTAGTAATACTCTACCTATTGTTTTTCACAAATTAATTATTTGTAAAATTCGGCCGAATATTTAAAAATACTCGGTCGAAACCGAATACCGTATGACTTCAAAAATCCGGCACTCAGAAATCCGGCAACTTCAAAAATCCGGCATCAAAGTCATTTTTTCCCTACCTTTTTTTCACACTTGGAACTTATAAGAGAAAAAAAAAATTCAATTGTTTACAAATTAAAAACTTCGAGTTCGAAAGTAAAAAGGAGAAAAATAAATAATTGACCAAAAAGAATGCGTATTTTCTTCATATGCCAGACCGGATTAGATCCTTGAACAACAGAAAGTCCAAGAAAACTAGGAGCAATGAATATATGCGCGTAATAGAACTGCTAATAAACCTAGTAATAGCTCAGGGGACGAGATCGAGGAACCGATAGAAGAAAATGTACCACTAATGCAAAAATTTTGACAGAAGAATTAATATCCCCTTTAGAGAAACAAGACTGTTTCCAACATAGGTATTATTTACTTGTATAAAATACAAGAACAGTATTTTAGTACAAGAAAAACTTATTAAATAAAGGCCAAAACATTGAAGCAAATAACATTAAATGTTACACGAGAAGGAAGTGACTTTACTGTTTATTAGATTTTTTTTTAATTATATTTTGTAGCATAGAAAATATCAATAAAAGTAAGTTTTTTAAATATTTATTTTTCTCTTTTGTTTTGTCGCATAATTATCACTTGGTCATGAATTAAGCTATGAATAAAGGTGCCATTAGGAATATCGGAAATATTTTTGATATTCCTTCAGAAATCCGGAATTTTCAAAAATTCAGTTTAATCTCTGTCCTGATGATGCCGGATTTTTTAGGTTATACTGTATTCGGTTTACATACCTAATACCGAATCGACTATTATCGACTGTTCGGTATTCGATCAATCAATAATCATATTATATTACTATCATAACGATTTTATATAGTCTCGTATATGATGGTTTAGATGCAGAGGCTGATAGACTATCGATGCTTGCTAATTTAACGACTTTTATTTGTTTGTTGTTTAAAAACAGGATCAAACTTTTGATCTTAGATCTTTATTCTTTCTGAATTCGTTTCTTGAGAATCATTTATGTTTTGACATTTTTGTAAATACCCTGTGTGTTCCTTTATTAAATATGTATTAAATGTCACTGAAATAATTTTTATTACGATTCAAATGGATTATATATATATATATATATATATATATATATATATATATTTCGATGATTGTCATTGAAAAATCTTTATTGCAAATTAGCCCAGTTGTGTAATTGTCTAGGATGATTCCATCATCTTGCAAAAATTGCACTCGACTGCCTGTTTTCGTTTATAATTCTCATAGTAGCGATAATATTTATTATTATTATATATGTACAATAACATAACCCAGATAATTTATGTATAAAATGTCCAAAATATTTCTATAAAATCCCAGAATTATGTTTTTTGCAGTTGATTAAATTGTTTTCTTAATCAACAAATTTGCTTAAAAATTTACGTATGCGTAATTTATTATCATTAAATTTTTAATTTCACATCTGAATATTATCATTATTATTATTATTAATCTTCTACATATCATGTTCAAAATGATTTTTATTCCCAACACACATTTTAAACAAAATATTTATGTTTTCAAAGCTACAAAAAGAATAAAAAATATCTTCTTTGGATTATTTGCATTATCTGATCAACCTTCGATATTTCGATTCATTCGGGAGATGTATTACTCTTTCCCTGCCTTTTCCAAATTTATTGACCGTAACTAATCTTCTATTTGTATCATATTTTGAAGAACTTGAGTTTCGTCGTATTACACTTCCACCTTGGTTTCGAATTACATTTTTCTTTTGAATAGATGCGCAATAAATGAAAGTTTTTCTTCCATTTCTTAACTTTTGTTCTTACGATGAAATGGCTATACAATATTAGACGAAATATAAACTTGTTCATTTTTTGTTATAGGGTAGATGCTCCAGTTGTGGCCACTGTACCAGTTGTGGCCACATTGGATAAGTTTGTTCAATATTTAAGCTGTGAATTGATGCAGACAAATAATATGCATTTTTACACCTTAAGCAAACACCCTTTTATCATTTACAATCTCATTTGTTTATTTTTTGATAAAATGTGACTTAAAAAAAATAAATGTGTGAAACTGTAGTGTGTGCTCACATGTATTAAGATTTTTGCTTAGCTGTCAAGTTTTCCAAGTCTTTCAATATTAGGCACTTATTGGATTCTGTTTGTCCTGAAACAAATTACTATTAGGTTTTATGAGGTAAGCTTCCTCTCTAATACAATTTCACATTTAAATTAATTATTTTAGCAGTTTAATGGGGGGTGGCCAAAACTGGTGCTTTAAATTTGCTATGTGTACCAGTTGTGGCCATGGTAGTTGGAAGTGGCAAAAAAGGTACAACATATGTTCCACTTTTGGCCACACGATTCCTTATAGTGAGAATTTTAGCCATTAAATAAATTTTAAGAACATCAGGATAAAACAAAATCAATTTAGTTTTGTTTTATATGTAATGGCTTCAATAATAAAAAAAAGCAAGGCTAATAGCAGTTCTATCAAAGAGATTTTGTTTTCTCTATCCAATAGATAATTTACTTTAGAAAGGACACTGTGCTAGTAACTAAAGAATTATATATTGCTAAAGAAAATATAGTATATTGTGTTTAGTATTGATAAAACCAAAGGGGAGGGGCTATATGTCCTATATGATAAATAAATTAAAACATAAATTTTGAAATATTTTACGAATTATAAATTAAAAAGTTCAATAAAATTACAGCATGATTTCTTGTATTTTTCCTAAAGAAATGAAGAAGTTCCATAATTTTTGCCAGATTTCGGGCAAACGGATTTAGAAATACTAAATAAGGCGAAAATCTTAACTAGAGATATCTAAATACAAGCAAGAATGTATTTCCCATTATTTAAAAAGAACAGCGTTCATTTTACCAAGTTTAAAAAACACAGAATTCTGTGCTCTTAAAAAATGGCCTAGAGGGAACACTGTTCTAGGATAAGTAAAATTAAGGCCATTCAAAATGTATAATGCCAGCACTACAAGCTAGCAAAGTTTTGGAGCACCAGAAATATAACTCTTTGGTGATGATTCACGTGTTTTAATCAATCCACAATCCATTGGATAATTATAAAACTGATTTAAATAGTTAATCTTGATGTCCTACAGGCAATGTTGTCCCTTTTATGAATCAAATTAAATATATTTTTTGTTTTTTTAATTGAAATTTTCAGTTAAAAATCAACATAAGTACATTTTATTTGATGTTTTTATCAATTCATAAAAAAAATTACAAAATTCTTTTAATATATTAACAAATATATGTGTGGTAAAATAGATGTTGCATAAAAATGCTTTATTTTTACTTATTATCAATTAAAATGTTTGTTAAACTACATGATATTGGAGTGGCCACAACTGGTGCATAGAGATGGCCAAAACTGGTGCAGGGGTGGCCACAACTGGTACAAATTGATATAAATTATTTAATGAGTTATTACTCACAATCTAAAATATTCTGTAGAAAATCATTATAATTCACAGAAAGACAATTAAATTTGCTAAATAATGATGTTATTGTGATTTAATATGCTTCAATTGGTCAATAACTGTAAAATTTCTATTTCAAATTTTCTCTAAAGGTGGCCACAACTGGTACAAATTAATATAAATTATTTAATGAGTTATTACTCACAATCTAAAATATTCTGTAGAAAATCATTATAATTCACAGAAAGACAATTAAATTTGCTAAATAATGATGTTATTATGATTTAATATGCTTCAATCGGTCAATAACTGTAAAATTTCTATTTCAAATTTTCTCTAAAGGTGGCCACAACTAGAGCATCTACCCTATAAAGCAAAAATTATTTTATATAATTATATTTTATATAAATAATAAAATTCCGTGTTTTTTGTAGTGAAAGAATATATTTCAAATTATAAGAATATTTTTTGAGCATAGGAAAGCTTGTTTCAAATATTTCGTTTCTGATAAAAAAAATAAAATAAATCAATTTGAAAATCTTTATTTTTAATTTCCACCACCCCTTCCTTTTTTTAAAAAAATAGAAGAAAAAAGAAGAATCAGTTATCTTTAATAATATTTTATAAAACTGATTCTGAATTTAGTAATGTCCATTGTTATAAACTACTCTTCTGCTTTTCTGCTCATAAGATAAAATCTGCTTTCTCCTTCTTTTTCAACCGAAACAAGTAATATAAAAATTTTGTTTTAAAAGTCAATTCCTACTTAGGTCATCAAAGAAAAATGTAATATAATCCCTTAAGCTAATATTAGTTTTTTTTTTCTTTTTTTGCATTAAAATATCTCAATTTGTTGATTTTCTATGAGCAAGTAGGTTTACAATGGAAGTCTATGGGAATTTGGCAAAATATTAGAGATATCGCCAAGTTGGCGGCAAACTTGGCGACAGAACAGGGTCTCCCTCTATGGTAACTCCCCTTATAGATATGAAGACGCATTAAATGCTGTTCAATAACCAATGGCCGCCATTTTGTCTCCCATATAAAACTAAAATGAATTAATTAAAATTTAATTAATGAATTAATATTTGAAGAAACTGTATTAACATCAATTGTCATCCAGTACAAGTTTAAAAAAAAATTATTTCAACTTGATAGGATGAATAATAAGTATTTTATTAACGATGGAAAATTTGAACAAGATATATAAATAAATGAATATAGGAAGAGTGTGTACTAAACTAATAGTAGGAATTGAAGAAAAATAGTTTTCAAAAATATTTGAAAGAACAATTTTTTGTAATTGTCCACCCTTGCCATCTGTTAAATTTTGCAGCACACAAAAGAACTTCTGCCCTGTATTGTGGCAATACGAAAGAAATATTTAAAATACTTTTGGAATACTTAGGAAACTTTATAATCATGCTTAACTCGATAGCTGTCTCTCGTGTAATGATTGCACAGGATCTTAGAACAGTGGGAACCAATTATAATATTTTTCTTTGTAAAATAAAAAAAAATAAAATCTTTTATTATTTCGTAGTTGTGTAATTTAAAAAATTAATTCATCATATCTACATAATGAAGAATAAAGTGGTAAAGCAGTTTATTCGTTACTTTTGCTGTTTTAAAAAAAAAGGGGGCGGAGGGGAGTTATTTCACATTTAAAAAATGAGATTTTCATGAATTTTCTAAAAAATGGGGTAAGATATTTTCTTTCTCCAGATTTAAGTAAACTTGCTTTGCTTTCATTTTATGTAAGGACTGGTGAATTTAAAAGAAACAAGTTGGAAATTGCTCGTCAAACGTGGCAAATGAGGTGCGTTCGTACTATAACTAGTTTTATAAATATTTTTTGCACCGTATATTGTACCGAATGTATGTTTTAAGGTAATTCAATAAGTGCCTATCCACTTCATTCTGTTCGAAAGGCTGTAACATCATTAAAATGCACTTGAAGTCATTTTTTCCCCATTGGCCGTCAAGTAACGGAAAACTTTTAATTGTCCCTTCCCTGTCATTAAACTATATATCCGATTTTCATAAGCCTCACCAGTGGCCGAGAGGTTCTGCTCTCGAAGCTGATAGACGGGAGGTGCTGGGTTCGATCCCAATCGCGCCCGTCGGCCTAATCGTTCGGAGTTTTCGTGGTTTTCTTCGAACCTTGGTTCCCCAAGCGTTAATACGGGTTAGGTTCCCTTAGAAGGACCTCCACGGAAGGCACTCCCCCCCCCCCCTTAGGGCCCATATCCCATGTGCTGATAATTGGCCGACATAAATACAAACAACCAACCAACCAACCGATTTTTATAAAACTTGAAGTGACTCGACAAAATTTTGCAACAATTATATATTTAAAATTTCAGACCATTCGGAAGGCTGTAACATCATTAAAATGCACTTGCAATAATTTATTCCCATTGGCCGTGATATAACGGAAAACTTTTGACTGTCCCTGTCATTAAACTATACATCCGATTTCCACGAAATTTGAAGTGACTCGACAAAATATTGCAACAATTATATATTTAAAATTTCAGACCATCCGGTTGGGTGGTTTTTGCTCTGTTATATGGGGACAGACAAACTGAACGACGACTATAGGTACTACGTATTTATATAATTACGAACGCACCTAAAAAATCTCTCAGCCTATTTAATTATTTCTTTCATTGTAAAATAGTGTCTGGTAAAATCTTCTAATTTCTTTTGCATTTGTTTTATAATGCTTCTACATTTTTTTTATAATAGAGGTTAGCGGGTATGGTACATAATATTTTATTAAATACTCAAAACAAAGGATTTACTAGAAACGTTATAATATATTCAAGTGCGGTCGAATATCTTATTTTTCGTAGAACTGTGACTTATATTATTCTTCCTATTAATAGTTTGATGTGTCTAGATCAGCCATACTCAATCTTTTTTTTTCTCGAGGGCCAGAAACTATGATAGCACGCTAGGCGGGCCGCAACACATTTATAAAAGGGTAAAAAAAAAAGAGTAATTAAAATAGTAGGGTAAAATAAGTAGTATAACAAAACAATGTGACAAAGTTAATATTACCAATATGTTTGAATGTTCGTCGTTCAAGAAATGTTATTATAAAGTTTTAACACCACTACTTCCAAGCAATAAACTTTGTGATAGATTTCTGTTGCAAATGGTGTAGAAATATGCAAATGTTGTAGAAAGTTTCTTCTTAATTCTTAAAATAGTGTTTTTTGCTTATTTTATCCGAGACAAACGTCTAACCCTAAAAAGCAGTACGAGTATAAAACGTAATAATGTAACAATTCAGAATTAAAAAAATTTTAAGAAAACAAAATCCGGAGATTTTCTTTAATAAATCAATCTTTTGCTCAATGCAAAATATTTATTTATTTTTTTTTTTATGTAGAAATATGTAGTGCAAATGAAATTAATTTGCAATAATGTTTGATTAGTGCTGGAGATTAAGAAATGTGTAAACCACTCTAAGACAAACTACATTTAAAAATAACTTTTGACTAAGCAAAAGTCATTTCAGAAGGTTTAACATAATTTTAAATTATGAACAGGGCAGATTTTATCTTCCCATGAAAATTAATAAAACAGCATTTATGGCCTTAAATACTTTTTATGCACTTCAATTAATTTTTTAAATATGGATTAAAAATTGTGTGTTTTGAGACGCACATAAAAGGTCGCCTGGCCACATGCGACCTTTTATGTAAACCTTTTATGTTAATCACATGCGTATAGGGTTGGTCTAGATGCACTCCATGCAGTAATTGAGAATCATTTCAATTCAGATCAATCATCAATCATTGAGAATCTGTGAGTTACACCACTTTGACTTTAGCAGGCATGCCCAGTGTCGTAATCAGAGGGCAGCGTCGGGGAGTGGGGTGGGGGTTGAAATTTTTTGTTACTGCTAATTCACATATATCCCCCCCCCCCCTGTTTTAATGATTGGTAAATGTAGACAGAAGTACAGAGCAAGCATTTATAGTTATTAAACTTATTATTACAAAGGTTTAAAATTTTTAAATGCGATATAGATTATTAACCATTTGGAAAAATGGTTATTGTCTTCTGTCAGGGTAGGAAATCAAAAACATATCTGAAGCGTTTTATTGGTTGAATCCGCATTTTATTCGTTTTCTGGTGGGTCTATACAGTAATCTGTATTTTCCCTTTACTTTCAACAGAGATGGATACTTCTGTTGCCACTATGACAAAAAAGTAATAAAAACTACAAAAAAAAAAAAAAGTAATAACTCAGAAACAAATTGAGATACAGCTTTCAAACAAATTGCATTTAAAAGTAATTTTTTTTTTCTCTATACGACGGTGTAAAAAGTAATATTGTGGGGTGTTTAGAAGTTTAAGAATGAAATTTAATTTAAAATGGGTCCAGGAATTTTAATGTTTAATTCATGGTGTACGTAATGTATGACCAACTCCGTAGAAATTTAAAAATGTACAGTACCGAAAATTGTAAAACTGAAATTTCTTTTAAAATTTGTTCACGATGGGTCCAGGAATGTTAATGTTTAATTCATGGCGTACGTAATGTATGATCAACTCCGTGCGATTTTTTATGTCTTAAATTTTAGTCTTCGAAAAAATCGTTTTACAAATAGTCGTTGTAATTTGTTAAATTGCTTTTATTATTATTATTATTATTATTATTATTATTATTATTATTATTATTATAGGGATATGTAATTTTGATAATTTTCATTAGAAAACTTAGTTTATATTCTTTCATCCAGCAATTAAAATGTCGTCTTTAACTTTTTAAACTTCTAAGCATCACACATTTTCAATTTCTATACCGTCGCATTGGGGGGGAAAAAGGTACTTTTAAATGCAATTTGTTTGAAAACTGTATCTCCATTTATTTTATTACTGAATTCTAGAAGGGGTTCAAGAAGTTTCTAAGGGAGCGCACCCCATCCTGTCCCCATTTTATGGAACTGTTCGTGTCTCTTGGTGCATCTTCGATATAGTACGATACCTATGTAGCAATAAAAAATGAAGAAAGAAAGAAACGAACGATAAAAACGCGAAAGAAGGCATGCCAAATTAAAGCATTATTAATAACGTTAACTTTTTCTAATTCCTTTCATTGTTCATATTTTTAAAGTAAAGTTCCAAATTATCTAAAAAATTTTTGGTGTTTTCTCTGAGAATTTTATTATGGTACTATTTTGATTAAACTACAAAGTGCGATACAGAGTTTTAACCTGTATATTATTTTTACTGATTTTATCATTATTATTATTTTAGTTTCTGGTATGTTGTGTTAACCCCTTGGGGACGAGCGATCAGTATACGTATCACTTAAGGTACTCAGAATCCTTCATTATTCCCACCAGTTATTTTTAATTGTAAAGTTTACCTTAGTTAATCAAAGCGTTTTCGCGATTCAATTACAAAAAAATTTCTGCTTTGAAAAAGCGGTGATAAACGATTAAAAATTAAGCAAAGGGCTCTCGTCGCTAAGGGGTTAATATGGCATCTAAACTAAAAAAGAAGATAGCACAGGAATGTATCCATGTGAAGAGAGAAAGAAAAATTTATGGTTACAAGTCTGGTCATGTTGGGTCATCAATATAAGTCTATTTAATAATTTAAATGTAAATTTATCTGATTTGCGTTCTTGATGGACTTATCTTGAAGTCTAACTTTATAATGATGTCTTTTTCTTTCTTCTTTTCTTTATAGATTGAATGCTAGTGAAATTTGATCTGTATAGTATGACAAGTTGTTTGATATACTATTTTTATGAAAGAAAACGGGCATCATAAATTTGGTTTCTTTTTACTTACTGATTTAGGATTATAAATAGATAGAAACTTTTTTAAAACGTTTTTCTTCGTTATCGATATTTATTTTGATGAAAATATTCAAAACCGTTGCAAAATGCCTTTTATGTCATATGCTTAATGATTAGATAAGTAATTTCTTTTTAAGTATATGAAACGAATATTTTGGATAAAAATCATTTTGACTAATTATTAATTTAATAATCAATATTATGAAAATTTGTTTTGTATTACAATTTAATTAAATTTTCAAAAATAAAAAAAACAACCCAAGATCATTGTTAAAAATGCATTTTATGTCATATGCTTAAATTAATGATTAGATGAGTAATTTTTTTTAAATATATGAAACGAATATTCTGAATAAAAATCATTTTTGCTAATTATTAATTTAATAATCAATATTATGAAAATTTGTTTTGCATTACAATTTAATTAAATTTTCAAAAAAAAAAAAAAAAAAAAATCCAAAATCATTCTCAAAATGCATTTTATGTCATATGCTTAAATTAGTGATTAAATAAATATATATATTTTTTTAAATATGTGAAACGAATATTTTGAATAAAAATCTTTTTGGCTAATTATTAATTTAATAATCAATATTATAAAAATTTGTTTTGCCTTACAATTTAATTAAAACCCAAAATCATTGTCAAAATGCATTTTATGTCATATGCTCAAATTAATGATGAGATAAGTATTTTTTTTTTTTTTTTAAGTATATGAAACGAATATTTTGATAAAAATTCTTTTTGGCTAATTATAAATTTAATAATCAATATTATGAAAATTTGTTTTGCCTTACAATTTAATTCAATTTTCAAACAAACAAACAAACAAACCAAAAATCATTGTCAAAATGCATTTTATGTCATATGCTTAAATTAATGTTTAGATATGTATTTTTTTTTTAATATATGAAACGAATATTTTGAATAAAAATCTTTTTGGCTAATTATTAATTTAATAATCAATATTATGAAAATTTGTTTTGCATTACAATTTAATTAAATTTTCAAAAAAAACAAAAAAAAAAGCATTATTTTAAAGTATATTTTATTGATGAAGAAATAATTTGTTTAAGTAAAATCTTAAGGGGACTGGGACCACCAGGGCCGGCGCAACCATCGGGCGAACGCGGCGACTGCCCAGGGCCCAACGCCAGTTGAGTCTTGTTAACGGTCCCGAGCCTTTCTATACAATTCAAAATATGGTTATCCTGTGTAAAATCTATATATATTTTACGCTATCGTACGTGGCACAGAAATCGCGATTATTTGTTAATTGTTTAATGGCAACGTTCGAATGAAACGCATCTCTTTGATTATTGAACAGCATTTAATGCATCTCCATACCTATAAGGGGGTTACCATAGTGGGAGCTGTTCTATCGCCAAATGCCGCCAAGTTTGTCACAAACTTGACAATATATCTCCAAATTTGGCGACCAAAATGAGTAGCCAAAAGTGACGCAAACTTGGCGATATCTCTAATATTTCGCAAATTCCCATAGACTTCCATTGTAAACTACTTGTTTACTTGCTTACAGAAAATCAACAAGTTGAGATATTTTGATGCAACAAAAACTAATATTAGCTTAAGGGATTATATTAATTATATTTAAGGGGGTCCAAATAAATTAAATTATGAATAAAAGTAACATGATACAATACTTAGCATGCTTTCCCAAACATAAATTTTAGGGAGACCAAACTGGTCGCAAAGGGCAGCTAGTAGTGATATTATTGCTCTGCATGTGTCTTTAACTTTTTCTTGCGAAAATAATTTTATTTCTTACAGCCAAAGTTGATATAATTGCCGGGGAATATATAGATGTGTGAATCGTGAAAGTAAACGCAAAAAAATAAATATTTAAAATATTGTAAAGGATAGAAGATTTTTAGAAATTAAAAATAATTGTGCACATTACATGTGAAAGAATTTGCATTTTATTTTTCATACATTTTATACTCTATATTATAAATTATTCTATGATGCATACACAATTTTTAAAAAGGATTTCTATTAGTCGAATATTCTAATCAAAAACGAATTCCAATGAAAAAACGTCCTGAAATGTCCTGAAATGTGGTAACATGGCCTAAAATTCCTGAAATTTCGTGAGTTTTGTACTATAGCACAAACAGTCATGATTTTTATGTAAATGTATATATATTTGTTTTTGTTTTTTCGCGGAATTGCACAAAATCGGTACTTTAGAATTAATAAGTGCTTTAGGGTAAAAAAATAGTGAAACGTTTTGTCATCTGATGATGAAAAACTCACAAATTTTGTCAAGTGGTAAAAAAAAAAAATTAAAAAAAAAAAAAAAAAATCGGGAATTTTTTAGTCGTACAGAAAGGAAAATTGCAAATTTTCTTAATCGGTCATTGAAAAAAATTGCGATAGTCTTCTACCAATTTCTAAAAAAAAATCGGGAATGTCGTCAATCATCCGCTGAAATTCCCGAATTTCGGCAAACGATCGAGGGGGAAAAAACATGAATTTCGGCAAATGATCGTTGAAAAAAATTGTAAATTTCGGCAAACGATCGTGGGAGGAAAAAAATAAAACCTTGAGTTTCGGCAAACGATCGCGGAAAAAAATCTTGAACTTTGGCTAGTGATGGCAGAAAAAAATCTCGAACTTCGACAAACGATCGTGGAAAAAAAGTAGTATGCTGGGTAAATGTGTCCTGAAATATTGGAAAAAGTATGTCCTGAAATATCACCTAGGACAGAGTCGGCGAACCTATGGCACGCGTGCCACTTTCGGCACGCCAAAGAATAATTTTGGCACGGCGCGGCGTTTATTTTGTCTCCTAAATGAGGATACAGCGATTTTACACAAAATACACGAACTTAGATGATCTGATTAGATTCTAAATTCGATTGCAAATTGAAGAATTTTAATCTTATTCAATATGGTTTCGAAAATTTATTAAACAAAGGATATGTTTGAAAACTATCAAAAAGGAAAGATTATTACTGATGGTAAATTATGGCAACTTGGAAATTAATTTCAGAATTATTTAAATAAACTGCCTTTTTTATTTTAATAATTTTTTCTACTATTTATATCTGTCATTTTTCTCAAATTTAGAATGTAAAAAATCAAACAGAGATTGGTTGCCATATAAATTCATTTAGTTTGCATTCTGCTGAAATTAGCTGAACATGAACATGATATTAATTATTTTTCATCCAAGATACAACAATTATGTTTTTAATTAATTTCTAAAATATAATTGTTTCTATAATTATTGCAGTGTAATACATGTATGTTACTCATTTTAGAAAATATCCTAATAAGTAATTTTCAAGTAGTTTTGATTCATTATATTTCAATACACTAAATTAGTTTTTTATTTGGCACGTCAAGGTCAAGTAAAATATTTTTTGAAAAAAAAAATTGGCACGCGACTATAAAAAGGTTCGCCAACCCTGACCTAGGACCAGTACTACCCCTGTGTTCAGAAAAGATAGGAGTTTAACATCTAAAAAAATTAAAATTTCGAAAATTTTGAAGCTTTAAGAGTCCTGAGACCCCTTAAACATGTTAAAAATGCAAAATAATTGTATCGAACAGATGTCTGCGATTGCTTTGCAGAGAAATAAGATTATTTTATTTTTTCATCTTAAAGACATCATTTCTCCAATTCTATTGGGATACATTTTCATACTATATAATCGTAATTTCGTTTCTTTGAACAGATTGAGGGGAGGAAAAATTGGCATTATCTGATTACTCAAACGATTAAAAAATTATGTACGAACCTTCAACACGAAATATTTTATTATTTTGCCTCACGCAATTTTAAAATATATATTTATAGAAATACACTTCTAAACTCTTTCGAAGACTTTTTGCTGCAATTTTTACAACTTAGGAATGAGACTAATACCACTTTTATCTGTTATGATGGGTTGTATTATGTATAAATCTAGAATGGTCTTGTACTCCCTTCCCGCAATAATGATAACCTTATCTTCTTTCTTAAGATAATTCAAAAAACAATTTTATGATCAGTGATTTACAAAGATAATTTTAAACATACCTCTATTGTTTTAATATGATATTTGATTAAATTGTCTTTAAACAAGGTCTAAATAAATCTTAAAATTGTTCATTTAAGTCAAAAGTTTTGTTTTGTTTTTTTCTTTGAAGGAGGATAATTTATTTCTAATTAGTATGTTTCTTGTGTTTTAACTGGAATAAGATTATAACAAAAGTAAAGCAACTGACTTTTAAATTTAAATTTATATTAAATTTAAAGATCTCTTTTTATATTAGTACTCAAGCTCATAGCAAATTAATCATATTACAAAACAAATCTTTGGAAAAGGAAATATCTCTTACTTTTGAACGATTGAATTCTTTTTACTTCATTTATTGGTACCTCATATTTTCGATTTTCGTTAGATAAGTCTACTTTCCTTATGTCGGATTTCTTCAAAAATAGTGTTTATTTGAGGCTTTTCACGCTTAATGAGAAAGTTCAATAACGCAGTTGGTTTGATCAAATATAATAATGGTTTGATAAATCGAGGTAGTGTGTGTGCTTTAAGGGGGTCCGGGACACACTTTGAAATATTTTTTATTTATTGAGTTAAATTTTGTGATGATTAATAATATCATTTGTAAACAAAATCACATTATAAAACTTCTCATAATTTTTTTTAAAAATTTTAGTTGAAAATTTATTAAAGTGGGGGTAATTTAAAATCGTTATAACTGGAAATATTACTTGTAGAATTTCATTTTTTTTTCATTAAAACAAACACAAATATATAAGTTTTAATTCTGATTCAGCATTTTTTAAAATTTTAATTGAAAAAAATCGAAATATTTAAAGTAAAAATTTAATAAAAAATGATGTAATAAAAAAAAATCATATTTTCAAAAGTAAAGATTTTTTTAACTTGCTGAATCAGAATTAGAGTAAGGCAATTGAAAAAGACATGTCTCAAGTTTGAACCATTTATCTTTAACGGTTCTTGACTTATAACAATTTAAATACGAGAAATGTTGAAAAAACCCATCATGAAGAAAAACGCATTTTCAAAAGAAGTCGTTTTCATGACAACCATTGCTTAAAAGCTAGATTCTGAAACCAAACCAAAAGGAAAAAAATTATATTTTCTGTTCTAATTAAGATAGAAACATGATTTAAACGTCACTTTTAGCAGAAAAATACAGAAAAAAATTTAATGCAATAAAACTTTTTTAGAAAATTTGAAGATTTTTGTGCCCCGGACGCAAATTCACAAACACTCAACGTTCCAGCGCTTTTAACGCCAAGCTCTGTAGCCAAGCGTTTTGGCGAGAAAACGAACTGCGCACATGCGCGTATGCAGCATTCTGTTCTCGTCAGTTTCGCCAGTGTTTATGTTTTGTTTGTCGAATGTTTTTATGTTATGGATATTTTTACAGAATTTAAGGAGCCACCCCCCCCCCCCCCGCACACACACACACCCATATTTGGGGCCGTCAAGGTATCCAAATAGTATTATTGATAATACTAACTCGAATTTTGATTCCGTTATAATAAGGTTACCGTTACAAAATAAGGATGAAGCGGAAAAATTCAAGCTACATCTTTGTAGCGTTATGAAGATGGAATGGATTGTCTATCGCGATAACAACCATGTGAATTTGTCAATTTGTCACTTAAAAAAAATTCGACATCAGTCGGTTGCAAAAAAAAAAAAAAAAAAAAAAAATTGTGAATTTCATCAACGTATCTCAGAAGAGCATCAATCGGTCATTGAAATAAAAACGCAAATTTTGCCTATTCGTTCTTAAAGAAAAAAAATAATAAAAATTTTGTTAATCACTTGTGGCAAAAAATCGAATATTTTTTTACCGTATCGCAGCAAGAAAAAAAAAAAATGTGAAATTTCGTGATTGGTAAAAATCTCAAGTTTTGTCAATCGGTTGTAAGAAACAAAATCCTTGAAATTCCCATTAAAACAGAAGTTGTGGCTTTTAGAATTATACTTTCTCAATAGCTGAAGCGGTGTTTCCGAAACTTTGAAGTTATTTTTCTCCAAATGACGTTTTGGGGCATAACGTGCAGGATATCTCAAAAACTTCTGAATATTTTTCTATGAAATTTTCAAAATATATGTTTCATGTTAGTCTGTATGAACTGAACCTAAAATTTCCTTTTTATTGTACAAAAAAAGAAAGAAAGAAAGAAAAGTGATTATACTGTTGAAATTTTCAAAATTTTGTATTAGCTAAATACAACTTTGTATTAAAAATATAAAAAATGCTTTTAATGCAAATTTATTTAGGTTCAGGGTACTTATTACAATCTGAAGTATAATTAAGCACAAAAAATTTCATTCTAGTTGTACCAATTTTCTGCTCGACAAATGTCTGACAGTTTGGAGCCAGCCCCCTATGAATACTAATTCTGCATCTAGCAATTTTTTAAATACATGAAATGAAAGAACCTACTTATATCTTTCATCCCAATAAAAATTGAGTTTTAAAATCATGTACAGTTGTGGAAAAAAAAAAAAAAAAAGTAAACACCCCCTACTAACTCCTCAACAAATTATCGTAGAAGAAAGTTACTGGTATCGAACAATTGGAAATAAAGTCTACTTTTAAATGATGTATATAAAATTTGCTTAGGAGGCCACCTACATATTAAAACGAACCATAACTTTGTTTTTTTCAATAGCAGTGCCCAATTCTAACAGCATAAATGGACTCTACACCCTTCAATTAGCCTAAAAACGAATTTTTATGCAATTCGTACCAAAAGTTTCCGAGAAATTAATTATTTTAAAACGAGCGTATTTTAAGGGCTGTATCCAAATTGAAGTTCCGTATTGGATTGTTAACCGAGAGAGCCGCTTCCTTGATCAAGGCACCTTAAGCGCCACTCAAGGAGTCAATGAAGCGTGTTAGATTACAGTACGGCAGAATAAATTTCAAAATGTCTACTCACTTCCATCATAGACGGCCCCTTAAACCATCATTTTGCCGTTTTTTAAGCATCATTTGAAAACTACTTGGAAGAAAAATGTGAAATTTTTGAATTTCCATAAAGCAGGTCTTAATAAATCTAAATCCATTAAAAAAATTGTAGGTTGCAATTCATAATTTTTTCGAATATTAATTTCATAATTCATATCATAAAATTATAAAAATTGCAAATTCAGCTTATTTATGTTTGGGTATATTAGTATTATTACCACAAAAAAAATTAGCACATTAGGAGCATAATTTCGGGAAATATAAATAAAAATATGAAAATATAATTTAACATTAGAAGCACTCAATTTTGAATGTTTATAATTCAAAAACTTATCATTCAAATGACTTGAAATTTGGTGTCTAGGCATAGTTTGAACCGAAGATTTGAAATATCTCGTTAAAATTGGGTATTGCCATTGAAAAAAATGAAGTTAGGATTCGTTTTAATATGTAGATGACCCCCTAAGCAAATTTTATATACATCATTTAAAAGTAGACTTTATTTCCAATCGTTCGGTACCAGTAACTTTCTTCTATGATGATTTGTTGAGGAGTTAGTAGGGGGTGTTTACTTTTTTTTTTTTTCCACGACTGTACATTTTAAGATACTAAATGTTGAAAATGGTCTTTTTTCATTTTTTCCAATTTCAAGAGTCTTCAGGCCCCTTAAAGGAAATGCAATATAAAATTTATTTAATTCGTCTCCTAATAAAAGTATAGGGTACTTTTCATACAAAATACTTTGCTGGATCCCATCCAGTAAGCACAGCGAAACAGCCGAAGCTCAATATTTTTTAATATTGTTATTGTCTCAACCATTTACATTTATTTTAGCTTTTCTCCTATTAAAAAATGTTTTACGAAAAATTCGCAACTACAAAACACTTCTCAGTAACAGATAGGATCACAATACATCTATTGACATAGTTTTTGTAAGAATTGTGAGGTTTCCATAACAGTATTTTTTGTTAATTAAGCTAATTATTCTTGTAAATATTTTACAAGGAAAAAAAACTCTAACTACCGATTGATTAAATCAGTTTTATTTTAAAATCTATTTAAAATCAAATTGTTATTATGTAAGTTGTTTTGGATATCTTCAAACCAGGGTTCGTAAATATCATGATATTTTCGAAAATATCAAAAATATCCGATATTTTGATATATATCCGATATTTTCGATATATATCCGATATTTTCGAAGCAGCCAACTTACTGCTGATAATAAATGTTTTCGAGCATAATATAGGTTAGAAACTAAAATATATTGCACTTAACATGAAAACTTAATCAAACAATATTCTAAAAATGCATTTTTTTTTTTTTTTTTTTTTTTTTTTTTTTTTTACTTAGAACAAAATTGAAGATGAACTAATTGAAAACAATAACAATTTGCTTTATACACTCATAAAAAAATTAAGTATATGATGCAATACCAAGATCAAGTATAAAAAAATCAGATATTTTTAAAACAGATACAAACAGATTTTTAAAACAGATTTAAAACAGATGCAAAGAGTTTTTTTAATTGAAAAATTTTAACATAAATGTAAGTATAAAATGTCTTATTTCGTATTTCCTAACATGTTGTAGTTTAAACTCAACTGAACCAAAACTTGAGAAAAGATTATTTTCTAATGAAGCTGTATATAACTGCTTATTTAAATTAGTCAGTTTGTCTTTCAATGGTTGTTCTGAATTATGTCCCACATAACTATTAGTTCAACATTTAAAAATAAAAGCTTCAAATCCAAAGCTTGAAAATTATATTTGTTTTCTTTTTTGGCTAAAAAAGTCACATTCAAAAGAGACAAAAGTTCTTTATCAGATTCACACACTCAATAACAGTTGAAAATTTATTTAATTTACACTGAAATATTACAAACTACGACTGAAAATATCAAAAATATCTTGCACACATTCATATTTTGAAAATAAATATAAAAAATCTTGATATTTTGAAAATAAATATCGGTTATATATCATAATATATATCCACTGATATATATCAACAAACCCTGGCTATATATAAACGATTATTTAAATTACATTTTATCTTTCAATGGCTGTTCTGAATTAACTGTCTCACATAATTATTAGTTCTACATTTAAAAATAAAAGTTTCAAACATAAAGTTTGGAAAAGATTTATTTTCTTTTCCTAAAAAGTCATTGCCAGAGGCAAAAGTTCATTATCGACACCTACAGAATGACACAGTCAATAACAGGTAGAAATTTCATTTACACTTGCTTTGAATGTAGGAAATATAAAAAATGTCTTGCTCAGTGATATTTTGAAAATAAATATAAAATAAACAAAATATCAAACATCTTGATATTTTGAAAATAAATATCAAGAATTTGAAAATATCGAAAATATCAAAAATCTTGATATTTTAAAAATAAATATCGGATGATATATATCCATCGATATATATCAACGAACCCTGCTTCAAACGTTAACGAAGATAATTATTGAAGAGGCGCAAATAAGTCGAACTTTCAGGCATGAAAGAGTTCCTCCTAAAGGAGGAATTCCACCTTTTTAAATGCAAATTTGGACATTCTCTGGATAGATGCAAAAAGAGATAAAATATAAGAAGCACATGGGGCGAGGGGGGGGGGGGTCTAGAAAGCTTAAGGGGACACAGTACCTTTTAAACTACTTTTTCACTTTTGAATAATACTGTAATATGCTTAAATATAATGTCACTACAGATATGAGGTACTATAAAGCAAATATAATTTCATATAATTTCGAAAAAAAAAATCTTGTAGAACAGCCTATTTAACTAAAATTTAAATTTTAAAAAAATTAAAAAAATGTTTTTAAATCCCTACTACTTTTTTAAATATGAATATATTATTCAATTATATCAATTCAAGGTTATAGTTAATTTTTTTTAAGAATTTCAATTATTTTTCCTTGATTTTTTACTATACGAAAGAGAAAAAGATTGATATTAAATGTAATATCCCATACATCTAAAAATCCATGCACAGTTTTATGTAGTATAATCTAAGGAATATGGAAAAAAAATTTGAAGCAAAAATATTCATATTTAAAAAAGTAGTAGGGATTTAAAAACATTTTTTTAATTTTTTTAAAATTTAAATTTTAGTTAAATAGGCTGTTCTACAACATTTTTTTTTTTAAATTATATGAAATTATATTTGCTTTGTAGTACCTCATATCTGTAGTGACATTATATTTAAGTATATTACAGTATTATTCAAAATCGAAAAAGTAGTTTAAAAGGTACCGTGTCTCCTTAATAATTATTAGACATTTTGTCTACTCAAATCCTTGGAGTTTGTTTCTGAATTGCTGTACTATCAAATCAAAGACAAGCTTTTATTATAAGCATCTGAAAGTCATGTAAATTAAGTTTTTTAACTACGGAAAAGAAGTTTCCAAAAGGTTCTGTTGGAATAGAACATTTTATTCTATTTATAAAATACTTCTGGGTAATTTCAGTGATGCATTTTTTGAAATGTATTCCTGGAGTAAAGTTCAATTTGGCGTGCATATATTTAGCATAGAGGTGTTTTTTTTTTTCTTTTAAGTAAAGTCTTAAACATTCAAATCATTCAAAATAATATATTTATTTTGAAAAATTAATCTCTATACTTCATATAAGTTCATCAGATACATTTGGATGGATTTATGACTGTTTCCAATTTTCTTTTTTGATTTAATGAATTTATACATTTATTGTTATTATTATTATTTTCTTTTAATACTTTCTGAGTTACAAAAAAAAAAAAAAAATCGTATGTACAGTTATAATTTATTTTATTGTATGAATAACTGTTGAAATGCATCTAAATTATACAAGTTTGGCCTTATTGTATAGATGAAAAAAAAATTCCCCCTTTTTACCCCATTTCCCACTTTCATGCCTGAACTTTTATTTTCTTTGAAAATAATGGTATTTCCGGAATGCCGATCTGTAGTCATAAGACATTTCTTTTATCTTAATTCTGCTCCCAGAATATCAATGTTTGGAAAAATGAAAAGAAAATTAGAATTTTTATCGTTTTACTTCGGACTTGTTTCTCTACCTTAATAATTTAAAATCTATCCGCAACTGAGTTATATAACGTTTCTAACCGGATTCCCGAGTCATGAGGAGAAAATCATGTGCTTGGTAATTTTCTCGGAGGTTGTTTTAGAGATAACTGTTCTAATATTAGTTTTTATGTCTGGAGAATTACTAGAATTCAGAGTGTATTTTCAAGGTTATGCATAAGTTACAAATGTTACGTACTTGTTTTCTTATTAAATATTATTTTATGATTATTAATCATTTTATTAATTGTTATTAAGAGGTAGTCTTTTTCCCCACAACTGTATTACAATACTGTCTAATATTGCATTTATTTAGTATCAAAAATGCATCAAAATTAGTTTTGTTTATATTCCTTTATTTATTATTGATTGAAACTGATAAATTATGAGATTTGATGTTTATATATGTATCAGTCGATAAAAGCCCCCCCCCCTCAACCTTTAAGCTGATAATAGTATCACAAGGAATAATTAAAAAAAAAAAAAAAAAAACATGTATTAAAAATGGGTGCCCAGATTACCCTAGACGTTATAAACTGACACCGTAAATGTACCTGGTTCTGTTTTCGCTGAAGACAGTTTTTGTTGTGATTTTTCGCCTGATAGCAATTTTTTCCTGTGTGAAAAATAATTATATTTCCTAAATTCTCTTGAGTAGATATCGTAGAGAACAATGCCGGTAATTTAAAAATCAACATGAATAAGTGTCCGGTAATATGTCATGCACAGCATACCTTTAGCTTTTATCTACTTAAAACGGTAATAGGTATACTAAGCTAACTTTTATTAAGTGTATAAGTCATTTTATTAATTGACCATTTTGTTATTTTTATAATATTATTTATTCTGTAGTAAACACACACACACACACACAAGATATTAGATGGGCTTACCCGAGCTCAAAGTAAAAATTTTATTTATTCCCAAATTGAAGGTATAAACTTGCTATTTGAAAAAAAAAAAAAAAAAAAAAAGACTGTAATCTAAGTTCCTTAAAATGATTTAGAATCCTTTAACCTCTTCAGTTCCGAAGCTAAAATAATAATACGCTTATTCATTGGTTTATTCCAAACTAAATGACATCGTAAATGACAGAAAAAATGTCTTTTCTCAAATTGATCCTTTAGGCGTTTAGTTATTTAGGTTCAAAAATAGGAATCTAAAACTACAAACCTCCTTAAAAACATCAATTTAATAACCATTTACCTAAATTAATGTAATCACAAATTTAAGAGCTTTACACGAGTAAATAATCTACAAATCCTTAAATTTTTTTATTGAAAAAGATTTAAGTTAAATATGAAAATTTCTCACTTACTTGGCCATACTCTCTTTTGGGCATTTCTAGGCATTTGCAAACTCAGATGAAAATAATATTTATTTTATATGGGAATCAGCTTAAATGCTGCCATTTATTCGTTTGCTTTGAACGCAAAAAACATTCAGCTATTAAGAAGGGATGTGAAAATATAAAAAAATCAGACATTTTAGTTTATATAAGGAAAAGAACAGAGATCCCCATATGGGAACCCAGGGACCGAAGAGGTTAAAAATAAGTTTGAATGGGGATGAAGTTCTTATTGACAGGATATATATGTAAAAAGAAATATTCTGAAGCACGGTATCTATCCTCACTTTTTGTCTGAAGTCATTTTCCAGAATGGCTAAAAAACAGAGCGCATGTCTTTCTGCTATAGTTCTACAATAATACTTATAAGAAGTGTGAACTTTGCAGATTTTTGTCACAGTAGCTGCGTGTAACTCACAAATTTGCTATTTTAAATAGATTTTTACGGGCATGAAAATCACGAAACGTTATCGTGAGGACGTGAGGGGGTATTTGGGGCTAATGCTTATTTCTGAGTAAGAGATTTTTAAATGAGAAAATTAATCTTAAAATAATTTAAAAATGTTAACAACTTTGTACTGCGTTTTTTCGGTATCGGACTCGTGCAGGTTCTGGCTGTGCACTGTTAAAAAAAAAAAAGGGGGGGGGGGGACTAAAATACGGAAATTGTACTGGCAATCGGGACGCCAGTACTATTTTCGTATTTTAACGGAACTTTCTCCCGGTAAATTACTGAAAATTTTCCTTTTTTGTTTTTGTTTTTAATTTACGGGGGAAATTTTCTGTTAAAATACGGAAATAATACTGGCGTCTCGATTGCGAGTAGTATTTCCGTATTTTAGTCCGTTTTTTTTACAGTGTGATGACACGAAAGTTTTCAGATTCGGGTATCCTCGAACTCGAGTAGTCTGGCTCGGGCTCTGAATAAAGAGCCCGAATTCATCTCTAACACACGGGGTTCGGTGATATATATCAATGGATATGTTTTGATATATATCGTGATATATATCCGATGTTTATTTTTTAAATATCACGAAGCTTGATATTTTCGATAGTTTCATATACGTATTTGATATTTATTTTTAAAATATTGTGTATGATATTTTCAGTCAAAACAAGTGTAAATGAGTTTTTTAACTGTTATTGACTGTGTCATTCTATAGATAAGAACTTTTGCTTTGGCAGCTTCTTTTTTAACCTCCTGACCCCCCCCCCCCCAAAAAAAAGAGTCATTTTCATGCTTTACATTTGAAACTGAATTTTTAAATGTAGAACCAATAATTATATGGAACAATATTTACTTAAAACAGCTATTGAAAGATAAACTGTCTTAATTTAGCAAAGTTATTTACAGCTTCAATAGAATCTTTTCTCGTTTTGGTTTTCTTCATTATAAACTGCACAACGGGTTATTGAATGTAAAAAGCATACAAGCTTACATTTATGTTCAAAACTTTCAGCAAAAACAAATTATTTTGTATATAATTTTGTTGTATAAAGCATAAAATTTTCTACAAACTTGTTAATAAATACTGTAATTTGTTTTTTGTAAATGTAAAAAGCAAATTGCATCTGTTTTCAATTAGTTGATTTTCCATTTTGTTATGAAACTGAAAAAAACTGAAGACATTTATGAAATTCTTTTATTAAGTTTTCATGCTTTGTGCAATATGTTTTAGTTTCTAATTTATATTAGGCCTAAAAATATTTATAATCAGCTATAAGTTGACTATTTTGAAACTATCGGATATATATCAAAATACCAGATATTTTTTATATTTTCGAAAACTTCATGATATTTACGAACCCTGCTAACACACATAGAGGTCTGCACGCGCCGAAATTTCCAGGCCCGAGCCCGGCCCGACCCATATAAAAAAATATTCGGTCCGGTATAAAAATTAAAATTTCGGTCCGAGCCCAGCACGGCCCTTTATAACAGCTAAAATCTCTGCCCGAGCGACTTTCTACAAAACCTTGATTTTTTACGTCGATTTGGTTAAAGAAAAATGTCTCGTACGAGGAGTTCTGCCAAAAATACCTACTTACCTTAGCTTTTTTTTTTTTTTTTTTCATGTTTATAATCTTCATTTTTATACAAGTACGTAGGCTGAAATATTTATTTTTATAATGAATCTTTATTTGTTGTATGTAAATGTTTCAGTTATCATTAATATTGTTAATCCATATTCCATGTATTGGAGACTTAAAAATCTAAAAAATGCTATACAGTAAAATCTTCCAAGACGGAATTGCATAGGAAAGAGAAAAAAAATGCGTTGTAGGCAAGTTGCCTTCTTAGCAGGTGTAAATGTATTATATATTCTTTTCTCGTGTATTAGTAAATTCATTTTGCATGGATCAACACATTTTTTCAGTTTAAGACAGGATTCCGCCATAGGTAGGTTGTTTTTCACACGTTTTGCTATATTTTAATAAGCCAAGAAATATACCATTCATTAATAAAAATAATAATTTTTAATGTTTAATTGTAGAAAAATGCCGATTTAAAAATGCATGCACTTTTTGCAAAAATTTTTGGGCCAGGCCAAATTTTACTGATATTTGAACGAACCAGACCACGGCGAGGCAATGATTTTCATATGGGCTGCGTCAAAACCGGGACTGAAAATTTTGGTCCATTAAGACTAGGAAGAATGAAAACAGTCCCGGCTCGGTACGAAAAAAATAAGATGCGGCCCTATCTATCAATAAAAAAAGTAAGGTCCGAGCCTTCAGAAAAAAGTAAGGGGCCCGGCCCGGTCCGAAAAGAGTGCAGACCAGGCCCGGTCGAGTATCGTGAATGAAAACAGGTACGAGGCCGGGCCAGGACCCGGCCTGCAGATCTCTGAACACGCACACATACTTATATATTTTGATAATATTTAAATTTATAAGTGCTGTGTGTTGCAGATTTTTTTTTTAATATATATATAAATTCAAAGTATGTCGTTGATCCAAAAGGTTGTTTGAAAAACTCTGTCTTATACAATGCACGCGATTCAATTATCTTTTTCTTGCTTTTTACATCCTATTTATTTTTAAAAGCATTATCAGTGATGTAATTATCAAATTGTTGGGAGAGAGAAAAAGAAGAAAGATATTAAAGAGAAAAACGCTTGCTTTATCGGAGGCATTCATCCGTGTCAAAAAAGCTTGAATGAGTGATTTAGTTTTCTTTTATCGCTGAGAATCCCCATGCTATTCTAGGTCAAATACAAGGTTTTCATCTGCTTTACATTTTTTGCCATACTTATTTTACCTTTTTTTTTTCGCTGAAGACCGCATTGAAAATTTACTTTAAGGCTGCTAGTCACTCAACTTCTGGATTCCTTTCACTAATGTTAAGTCTATGGGCGTTTGATGCATTCGTATATTTGAAATATCTCTTCTGGAAATCAATATTTTTAACTTCTTTTTTCTGTGAAATTTTTTTTAATCTTTTGGTTAAAAGCGTTATGAGGTATCCTATCACATGGTGAAGCTAAAATACTAATATTCTATTTAGTCTTGAAGATTTAAGACATTATTCATTAATATTTAATATTTTAATATTTAATAATGTCAATAATATTAATAATTTTTAATATTTGAAAATTAAATATGAATAAGTTTTTCTGAGAGAGTTTAGTACCATACCTGTTAATATTTTAAACACATGGTATCCAAGAGAAAATAAATGATTAAAATTTACAGCAAAAACTTTCACTTCAAATTTCTTCAAATGTAATATTTGTTACTTAACATGTTCTTCCACTTAGCTCTTCAATTATATAAATACGTAGCACCTATAGTCGTCGTTCGGTCCGTTCGCATATAACCAGGGCTATCTTAATAATACCAAGATAATTATATCAAGATGGCCTTGATATAACAGAGCAAAAACTACCTAACCGAATAATCTGAAATTTTAAATATATAATTGTTGCAAAATTTTGTCGAGTCATTTCAAATTTTATGAAAATAGGATGTATAGTTTAATGACAGGGGCAGTTAAAAGTTTTCCGTTACATGACGGCCAATGGGAAAGAAAAATATTTCAAATGCATTTTAATGATGTTACAGCCTTTCGAACAGAATGAAATGGATATACACTTATGAAGTGCACTAAAATATACATTCAGTACACTATGCGGTGCAAAAAAATATTTATAAAACTAGTTATAGTACGAACGCTCCTCGTTTGCACGTTTGAAGTGTAATTTTCAACTTGTTTTCTTAGTCGTCAAAATATTTCTGAAATATATATTTAATTTTATATGAAGTGTTAAAATCTTACTCCCAGTTCGTCCACTTTTCACACATAAAATATTAAATTAAGCATAGCTTTTAGAAATATTTTGAGAACTAAGAAAAAAAAAAGAGAAGAGTTCGCAGAAAAAAGAAGTTAAAAATATTAATTTCTGGAGGAGATATTTTAAATATAAGAATGCATCAAAGCCTATAGACTTAACAGTAGTGAGGGGAATTCGGGAGCTGGGTGACTAGCAGCCTTAAGCACTCCTTAGAGAAAAAGAGCTGATATTTAAAAAAAAATTCCTTATGATTAATACCCGATTTCGTGTTCGAAATTCATTCTGGAAAAAAAATCACCCTATCTTAGATTCTCTGTATTTATTTCTTTTAATATTTTAATTTAGGATCGCTTTGAAAATTTACTTTAAGCCCAAAATATGTTTACTTGAGTTTATTAGAAAAAAATCGAAAGTTAACAGTTATGATAAAATGGTTTATTTTGGATATTTTAAAATGTTCTTAGTCGTGTAGATAAAAATACACTTATCGTAATTAAAATAAAATGTGTTACGAAAATTTCTCTTCTATATTTTACTTCAGTATACAATAGTGTGTCGATTTTCCATTTTCGGTTATACTTTTCACTCCCGTTCAAATTCAGTATTGGCGAAAACTAAGAATCTTCCATGATCGGGTTCCACGAACTTTTAACTTTCGTGTTTTCGAGTAAAATTAGCTGAATTTTCAAAACCAAGGGAAGCTTCTTTTCCTCCCGGTTTAGGCTGGAAAAACTTTTTTTTTTATGTGTGTGTGTGTGTGAGGGGGGGGGGGGGGGGGCTTGATTCAAGCGTCTGTCCACACTTTTCTCAAAGGGTCCTGTTTTTGTTAAATTGTGAAGTTTTTCTGTTATTTGTGAAAACTATAGTCATAATTTTGTGAATTTGAAATTGTCATTATATTCAGGTTCTATCCTTCATGTACAAAAAAGCTAAGTAATATGTTATTTTAATGAGTTCAACTTTTTTTTTACAAGTCAGATTTTACTTTTAAATGATTTAATTTGTGAAAAGTTCAATTTGACAGTGAGAAAATTTTGTAAAAGATTTATTTATAAGAAAAAGAGTTTTGTGAAGGGTCCTACTTTTGAATGAAAAGTTTTGTGAAGAGTCCTGTTTTGAGATGAAAAATTTTGTGAAAGGTCCTTTAAAGGACCTAAAAATTTCCTAAACAGATTTCCGTGAATAATAAGTAAACCTATTTGTATATGTATATATTATTTGATTATCTACCGATTCAAAAAAAAATTTAAAGTATTATATACTGAAAGTTAAATTTCTTTTTACTTTTTAAAGAAATTAATTTTACTTCTTATAATTTTTGCTAATATATTAGTTTGTTTTGATTATTTTTGCATATTTTGTAGTGAAAAAATTAATTTAAAAAATCTTTTTTCTTTTTCTTTGTTTAACTGCGAATGAAATTTGTTGAATGTGTACACACCTGTTTTAAAACTATGATGCCCCCCCCCCCCCAGATCCCATGTTTAAATTTTTATTTAAAGTTAAATTTATTGTTTTTAAATATTATTAAAATAATTTTTAATCTTGTTTACATCATTATGTATTTAACTATCTCAAAATCTGAAGCAAGGCTTATCATGCAGATCATTTTTTTAAAAATATATATAGTCTCATTGAGATCCCAAATTAAAATTGTGCAGAGAGTTTGTGGAAAAATAGAAGAATCAACTCAATTTTTTTAAATATTTTTACTCATTTTTTAAATTTAATTTTAAATTTTGCTATAAATTCGTCATGTTCAATGTCATATGAAAGCTTATGATATTCTGAGGGGAATGGTACCTACTTTGTTTTTTATTTATTTATTTTTTTAAAGTAGCTTTATTCTAGATTAAATTATTTAGATTTATTCACAGGCAAGTCAGGCCAAAATTGCATTATTTTTCATATTCCTATGCATTATAACTCAAAAGCGGCAACAGATAAACCATTAACCCTTTGCACTCGAGGTCTCCGGAGCGGAGCCATTTAAAATTTGTCTTCAAACTCGAGGGCTCCGCTACGGAAACAATGCAAATAACTTTGTGATACCTGTCTAGAAAAGCCAAGATTACATATTGGCAATTGCTTCGAGAGGTATCACACTTTGGACGATTACAAAATGTAATAATTTTATAATTTTTTGTTTTGTTTTTTATACATCATAACATTTGTATTCATAAAGAATTTAAAAAAATAATAAGGTATAACTAAAATCGCTTCGTGTTGCTGGTAATACGAATGAAAAAAAAATCGAGTGCAAAGGGTTAATATTGTGCATTTATTCTTACTTTAACCCTTTATGCCCCGACGGTACTTTAAAGTACCATTAAAATAGCTTGTTATAAAAGTAATTTAATACATCGATTAGTAGCAATATAGTTTAGAATGAGTTATAGATACTTTACTTTATCTTATTCCAAAAGCATTAGTGACAAAACAAAAATATTTTTAAAAGGGTGATTTCTTTTTCATTTGCATCTTTTCAGCTTTCTTAGCGTTGAAAGATTGGGGGGGGGGGGGGGTTCAGTTAGCATTATATTTGTACATTTCCCAATTCTATAAAATACAAAAAAAGAAAAAAAGATTTCAGTGAAATTATAAATATTGCACAAAATCCCTATAAATTCAAATTTAATTAATTAATTTTAACCCTTTATGTACTGAATTATGAATTCATGAAAATTTTATCTTCTAAAGCATTTTTCGTGAATTGTTTAAACTACATTTGAAGATTTACATAATCATTTAATACATTTTAGAAGGATTCATTGAATTTCAATTTATAGGAATTTTGTGTAATATTTATATACCCCACTCAAATCTTTTCTTTTAAATATTTTTCTTAGTATTTTGTAGAATTAGGAACTGTGCAAATATAATGTTCTTACAATAGAAATATAGAAATATTTCCGAATTGAAAAATCCCCCCCCCCCCTCCCCCAACGCCAAGAAAGCTGAAAAGATGCAAAAGCAAAGGAATAATCTTTTTAAAAATATTTTTGTTCTGTTTAATACGTAATGATTTTGAAACAAGATAAAGTAATGTATCTATAACTCATTCTAAACTGTATTACAAAATCGATGTATTAAACGAATTTTGTAACAAGTCATTTTAATGGTACTTATATAAGTACCATTAAGTACCGTCAGTAGATAAAGGATTAATTGTCAAAATCCTTATAAAATGTATTAAATGATTGTGTAAATCTTCTAATGTAGTTTCAAAAATTCACGAAAAATGCTTTAGAAGATTAAATTTTCATGAATTCATAATTTGTGATATAAAGGGTTAAGTTATTCAACAAGTGTAAAAACTTATAAGAAGATTGTAGGACATGAGGTAAATTTTTATTTTTAACTGGATCACTTGCAATGGAGCAAATGATCCTTATCATTTGGCATCATAAGCAAAAACAAAAGAACCCATGAGGATTTTTCATAAATATTACACCAAGTTTTTGTTCATATTAGCAATAACTCGTCACATGAATCGGCTGGTTGATATGTTTATTTTTAACAGCTCAAAATAATCTCACGTGAGGATAAAAGAGGTAAAACTTTGCGTATTATCAAACATCGATTATAGTGGAAAAAAAAGTAAAACAACATTTCGTCACATGTGTTTATCTACAAAATGTACTCCTATCATTTCGTATTATCAGCTGCTTTCTCCGCCTTCATACTTGGCTGTTTCGTTATTCCAATTCGGCATCTGTTAAAAGCTTTTGCTATGTTCGGTCTTCGTTTTTCTCTTTTAAGCAGTGGGAATTACAGGTGTGTAATAACGTGGCGATCGTATTCTTATGTACTCAAAAGTGATTCCCCAGTGCCGTGCATTTTTTAATCTTTGAAGTAGTGGTTATTTAGCTGGATCACTAAATTTTGGTCTTTCTTTTTCAGACGACCGTGAACAACATCGTGAAGAGCTTCATGTTGGTAAGTACATTCCTTCTTTTCCTGTTCCATTTGTTCATTATTTGATAATAAAGTTGCAAAGGGGGGGGGGGGGGAAACCCGGATTTATTCCCGGGAATAAACCGTTTGTAAAGCTAATGAATTTTAGTAAATTACATATAGATATTAGTATATTTGAATTCATGAGTTGCAAAGGGGGGTGGGGGGGATTGGGTTTATTTCCGGGAATAAACCAGGTTTTTTTTAGGCAGGAAATTTTAAAAATTTCTGGGGATTTTTCAGAAAGTTTTAATCATGGAATTTTTTTTATTTATTATTTTAAGTTATTTTTAAGGATTTTAATGATGATGATGGTAATTTTTTAAAATACAATGCAACTCGTTAGAAAATTAATATAGAATAACAGAAACTAAAAAAAAAAAAAAAATAATAAATTTTTAAAGAAACAATCAAATCCCCATCAATTTACAGCCGTTTGTAAAGCTAATGAATTTTAATAAATTACATATAGATATTAGTATATATGACTTCACTAGAGTTGCAAAGGGAGGAAAAACCGGATTTATTCCCAGAAATAAACCAGGTTTTTTGGGCAGGAAATTTCAAAAATTTCCGGGGACTTTTCAGAAAGTTTTAAGCATGGAATTTTTTTTATTAATTATTTTAAATTATTTTTAAGGATTTTAATGATGATGATGATAATTTTTTAAAATACAATGCAACTCGTTAGAAAAATAATGTAGAATAACAGAAACTAAAAAAAAATAAAATAATAATTTTTTAAAGAAACAATCAAATCCCCATCAATTTACAGCCGTTTGTAAAGCTAATGAATTTTAATAAATTACATATAGATATTAGTATATATGAATTCACTAGAGTTGCAAAGGGAAGAAAAACCGGATTTATTCCCAGAAATAAACCAGGTTTTTTGGGCAGGAAATTTCAAAAATTTCCGGGGACTTCTAGAAAGTTTTAAGCATGGAAAATTTTTTATTTATTATTTTCAATTATTTTTAATCATTTCAATTTTTGCCAATGTAAATAAAATTATTAACAAAAATATTAAAAATATAGCACGGTTTACATGAAAACTAACGAAATACATGCTTAAGCTGCAGAAATATTAAATAAGAGAAATCAAAATATCATAAGTATTTGGTATTTTAATCGCCGAAAAGTAAAAAGTAGATGAGAATGAGAGATTCATCTTCCCTGACATGAATATAAACTTCACCTCTGTTCTTCGAATCAACGAATGTGTAAACAAAAAAGAAAATGAACAAAATTAAAAGAAATCAATGCAAAGATACAATGCAACTACAATTTAGAAAATTAATATTGAATAACAGAAACTAAAAAAATAAAATAATAAATTTTTAAAGAAACAATCAACAAATCCTCACCAATTTACAGCCGTTTGTAAAGCTAATGAATTTTAATAAATTATATAGACTTAGACTGTAAAATCATAGATTTACATTATGAATTTACAAAACTTATCTTTTTGGAACATTCTTCCGTAATATTTCTTTAAAATAAAAATTTCGAATTAAAAAATAATTAGTTTTGTTTATCTTCAAAACTCCTTCAAAATTTCCAATAATCCCCGAAATTAACGAGTTTATTCCTGTCTCTCAAAATCTGCGGGTTTTTTGCAACTCTGTTTGATACTAGATAACCCATACCCGGTATTGCCTGGGCCCGTGATACTAACTTTAAATATAACTAAACTCAGGGTTGGCACGGTTTAAACCAACTGGTTTTTTTTTCTAAAAAAAAAAACCAATTGGTTTTTTTAGAAGAAATCTAATGACATTTTCTCTTTTTTCTTTATAATTTAAATGTTTCAAATTATCGGATATATAAAATTTCTACTTTTAACACTTTATTTCAGCAATAAGCATTAGATATAGTGGGTCTAGGTCATATTTACATGTATAGGATGAAAATCAGTATGTGTTGACGAACATATCTATTTCTCTAAAGAAAAAAATTTAAAACATGTGAATTTTTCAAATTTAAAATAGCTTAAAAATATTCAATATTTAGTATAAAATATTTTCATAAAAAAAAATGGAGATTATTTAAAGTAATCTGTCATAACACGCTTGGTGATTTTTAATATAGAGCCACATAATTATACATAGCACAATGATCTTTAAGATTTTGGTCAAGCTGTAAAAGAAATTTTTCTTGATTGGGGAAATTATCTTTAAGAATTAAAATTGAAATATGAAGTGAAATAAGAGAGCGTTCAAAAATTGGGGTGCTAGTTATAGCATTTTAATAATACCAATCTATTGTGTATATATATATAAATTTATTTTTTGAATAACTGTGGAAAAGAATATTATATTCAACAAACTACATCAAATGTTTATTAAGGTTAGTTGGGGTAACTGGGCCATAGGCTATTTTATAAAAAACCGTTGATGTATTTTAAATTTTAGCTTTTGTGAACCTTAACCTCTACTTCCTAAAACAACGTTTGTCAACTCAGTCATAACTCTCTCTTTGCTGTGATAGGTTGTCGAAAATTTACGTTTCTTTTTTTAAAAACAGCCTCAATTTGGTTGAACTTCCTCGGCTTTTTATTAAAATATTGTAAGTACTTTAATTAAACAATCTTTTTTTCAAAAAACATTAGGCATATAACTACGTTAATATTATTAGGTATCTATACATATTTACTTCATATTTCAAATGTAAGCCCGGTGTCCTAGTTACCCCATAAATTTTTCAAGAATGGGTAACTAGACCATGCTGGATCCAATTGCCCCAATAGTTATAAATAATTTTTTTGAGTTTCTCTTACAACGAGAAGTAAATTTCTCCATTGTTTTTTGTTCACAATAAAGAAAATTATGGAATACCTTATTAAAATTACGCAATAAAAAAAAAAAAAAAAAAAATTGGGTGGTATCAAACCAAATTTCTTGATCCAGGGGTGATTGTGTTCAGGTAATATACCTGGATTCAGGTATTTATTTTATTTTCAATACTGGAATTCCAGTTTTTCAGATAGTTAAATTCATAAAATAACACTAAAATATCAATTTCATATGATTGTTAAACATCATTAAAAGTAATATATTTTATAATGAGAGAAATGGATCTCCCTGCAATAAATTATATGATCTCTTTCGATACCAAAACTTCTTCTCGCTAAAATTTCAGGTATTTTTTCATGAATTCACAATCACCCCTGTTGATCCCTTGAGAGACGGCGATGCCGTTATGGCATCACATAATTTTAATTCCTAATTGCCACATTGGCACCGGAATTTTATAATGAAGATTTCAGCTTTATTAAGTACGCAAAAATATACATTTCCTTGTTTTCAAATAGATTCTGCTGTAAATACTGGTGTCATTAAATTATTTCAACATTTTTACGAATGCAAGTACCTTTCCCCTGAAAACGAGATAGTCAAACCTTGAAATTGTACGATGATACAGGTTTTTGGTATAAATAAATCTAATATTTTCACTTTTAATGCTTTTTTTAGATACATTGACAGCAAAGGTTTCCCTTACAATGCTTTTTATTGACATATAATTTGCATGATCTGCTTGGTTTAAATTTTTTTAAGTTGTTTACACTTTTTCAAACAGGACCTGATATTCCATATGAAAAAAAAATAAACGCGTGTGGAACGTAGATCCTAATGGTCCACTTACCCCATTTTTATGGGGCAACTGGACCCATGAGGAAAGAAAGAAGAAATATGCATATTTTTAAATATTAAAATATAATTTTGAGCATTTCTGTCTGATAGAGGGAACCTAACTGAACACATTTACAGAAGTTCAGACTTTAATTCAAATGAACATTAGCTTTTATGAAGCTGAATTGTCAGAAGCTCCAGAGTCACACTGTAAAATCATACCCCAGTTGCCCCAACTAACCTTACTAGTAATAAAAAGATTGTTTATAAAGTTTATTAGAGTATCAATGTTTCACTGTGTGGAGCAGTTTGCTCTTTGAACCTAACTGTTTATTGATACTGTTTAAATTAAAATATGAATTTTTTCAATTTTCTACATAAATTAATTGTAATTATTTGATTTAAATTATTTTCAAAGGAAGTTATACTACTTATATATCCAACAATGTCTATTTTATCAATAAATATGCATGTATATGTAATAAGAAAAGTTTTTTTCAAAACCCGGTTTAAACCAAATAAACCGGGTTTTTTCGAAAAAACGTGGTTTTTTGCCAACCCTGACTAAAATCAGTATTGGATGATTTTATATTTTTAAACGAAAATCTTTCCAAACTAACCTAATGTTGGGGGTCCCCCACTACTTTCAATAACGTACACCGTCGAATTTGTAAGATTTGATATTTTTAAACGAAAATTCATCCAAACGAGCCTAGGGATGGGGTATGAGCCTAGGAATGGGGGATTGGAAAGTGTTTCATAATCTATGCTTGATGCAAGATTTTTCTTTCTTGTTAAAGAGTAATTTTTTATAATTTTACCACAAGAATTGCATTTTTCCTTACTTAAATCATTTTCCTTCATAAAACAAAAGGTTTTTAAAACATGAAAAAAAAAAAAAAAACAGTCAAAGGGTAACGAGTCTCCTTAAACGTCATTATGGCAAATTCATCCCATATATTTCTTTTCTGCATTTAACAAACATCTCGAATCAATATAATATTGCAAAATTCAAAAATTTACGGCTAAGATATTAGGTTTTCTAACTATTTGGTATCGTTACAATATATGAATGAAACTTTCCGCCCTTTGGTTGCTTTTTATATTTATCATTTATTTTGAATTCTTCTTCTATTTGTTTTGATTAAAAATGTCGCTTAAAATCAGATAAAATATAGCAATGCAAAACCTGTAATTTGTAAACAAGGTATAGAATTATTAAATGTTTTTAATATTTATCTAAATTTATTTTATTAAAAGATCGTTGAATGCATCTAAGAAGTCTGTTCTTCAAGTTTAAATTTTCCTACGATAATATTATCTTACAGTAGAGACTCATACAAAAGCCTTCTCAGTAAGATCAAATTAACTAGATAGTATTACTTCGAGGAATTCAAATGGCATCCTATGTCTTTTAAAATATTTTTAATTAGAGGTCAAAATATTATGTGAATTGTATGAGGAAGTGAATTATTTAGCGGTCAGTGAAAATGATTGTTTCCTTTTATTCTTTAGGTGGTTCTAAAAAATTCCCCTCCCAACAACGCGAAACTTTCTGACACATTTTCTGACGTAAGGCTTAAAATTGGCAGATCTGACTTTTGATTTCGAACTGTATAACGTTTTCCTTTTTTTTTTTTTTTTTTTTTTTTTTTTTTTATAAATCTATTTCTTATCAAGTTTAAAGCTACCCTTGTCACGTGACGACAAGTTTTCCTTTCCTCGTGCTCCTGCGTCGGGAATTCGGTTCAAAACACTCACTTTGACTGTATTTCCTGAAAGATCTTCTGCCTTTACCAAAAATCGAAAACGCCATTCGATTCCATTGTTTCTGAATAAGCAGAGTCAGATAATATAGGTGAACACGTGAACGCCGTTCGCAGAAAATTTTCAAAGTTTGCAGACAGTTTTATTGCCTTTTTTTTTTTTTTTTTTTTTTTTTTTTTTACAAATTTCTTTATTAAAAAAAAAAAAAAAAAAAAAAAAAAAAAAATGATCAAGACTTTGGGCGGAGAATCGGTGCGATGCATGTCGCAGACTCTTGCGGTCTGCAGCATATTTTTCAACTGGAGGGGAAAAAAAAGGTTTTAAAATTTTTAAGAAAGAGTCACAATATTAAGGAATCGTTTGTCTCAAAAACAGTAGATAAACTGATGAGTAAGAGTTCATCTCTTCCATTCATGGATTAATAACTTTTTTATTTTAACATGCATTTATTCATATTTCAGTTATTTTATAGATTAATAAAATAAGTTTTCTTGAGCAATCACAAATTGATATCTTTATATAAGTTAATGATTAAAATATTTCACATTTTAATAAATATATATATTTTTTAATTTTCATTAGTTTTTCTTTCATTCATTAGTTGTCTGTATTAAGCATATCATTCAATACTACATTTCTTGACTGAGTTTCAATAATGCTTGTAAATTAATATTTTTCTTTTAGTGGTGTTGCTTAATGCGACTCCACTCGCATATAACTTGTCATTTTTGCTCTTAGCGGCGATATAGGACTCGGGAGGGGCGCAGCGTTTTTTTTGCAGAAAATTTTTAAGAAATTATTAGAGTTCGCAGACCGTTTTACATTTTATCTAAGTCTGTGAATAAGAACACTTGCCAAATTCATGCGTTTTCGTACAAAAATGAATTGAGAAATGTGTCAGAAAGTAGCTCTTTTCGATTTGAGAACAGTCTTAATTAATTTATTCAAATCAGACTTTATGCTTTTTAGAGTTCTGTATCGCAAAAGTAAAAATGGAGCCCTTAAAGGCTTAAAGGATAGCTTAGCTTTGTATTCCGTCTGTCTGTCTAGCCCCCTCCCCCCACCGCTCCATTGTTTTTTTAAAGATTTCGAGCCTCAAACGCGCCAACAAAATTACGACCTTTAAAATAACGTTTTTTACATATAAATTCACTCTCAAAACCTATAGGGTACTTCCCGTTGACCTAGAATCTTAAAATTTGGCTTGAAAGAAAGTTTTACAGCACATGGTTTAAAATTAAAAAAAAAAAAAAAAAAAAAAATCCTTAATTTATAATTCTGTGTCGATTTATTACGTAATAAACACGTCTGACTGACTGTCTGTCAAGACCTTTTTTATTTATTTTTTTTAGGTAGATTTCGTATGAAATACTACCTATTGGCGTCGTTCCTATGTTGGAATTTCTGAAAAAAATTTGCAGATCTACACCGATCATGACCCCTAGAGCCCAAAACCAACCTCAGTAAAAAACTTTATATCTATCTATCTATTTATATATATCACTTTCTTCTGGACACGATAACTTCCACAATTCTGCACCAATCTCTTCCAAACTGATACATAAAATCAAGGGGCATAAAATCTCGGTCGAGTTCGTTAATGGACAAAATCGGACCAAGGGGATGGAAATAGGGAGGGGTTTTGTGAAAACCGAAAAACCCCTATAACTTCTTAAATTTTGTACATATCGAATCAGTTTAAAGTTTTTATTACTTCTAAAAATAGGGCCAAAAATTTATGTATCACAGATTTTTGATAAAGTTAAAAATGGGCTCAAGGGGCGTAAAAAATAGGATTTTTGGGAGAAAAAAATTCATAACTTCGTCAATTCTCAAGATGTCAAATCCAATTAATTTTATCATGAATCTCCTTAACATTATCTACAACTTTTATATTCACAAGTTTTTGATAGGACCAATTCGTACCGCAAAAAAAAAATAAAAACGAAAACAAAAAGGGCGTTTGAAGAAGAAAAAAATCCACAACTCCGTCAATTCAAAAGATATAAAATCCCCATGAATTTATCATATATCTTCTTAATATTGTCTACAACATCTATATAGACAAGTTGTGGATAGGACCAATTCTTACAGCAAAAACAAATTAAAAATACATACCGGTTGAAGAAAAAAATCATCTTAGTTAGGGTGTATTCAAATCCAAACTGCTTATTTTCTGACTCATTTTACAATTCATTTTTACTCTCAAAGGCTTCCAATTGGTACCTTTTCTTACTCAGAAACTATATAATGTACCGTAATGGTCAATTTTTTGATAGAGGCAAAATATATTTTAAAACATGCTGTCAAAGTGGGCCTTTTTGAACCGAATTTCCCGAAGCGGATTGTGTTGGAAAAGGAAGTATTCAAATCCAAACTGCTTATTTTCTGACTCATTTTTAAATTCATTTTTGCTCTCAAACGCATCCAATTGGTAGATTCGCTTATTCAGAAACTATATAATGTACCGTAATGATCGATTTTTTGACAGAGGCAGAATATATTTCAAAAAATGATGTCAAAGTGGGCATTTTGAACGGAATTTCCCGAAGCGATTGTGTTAGAAACGAAAAATATTGTCTTACTGAGAAAACAATTGTTTATGTATCAAGTTTTAATTAATTAAACGGAAATTAAAAACACATTATAAATCTCTTCAAAAATCACGTCAACAAGTTTCATGTTTTTCCTATTAAAAATGAATCTGGAGTTATGCCAGAAAATTTCGAGTTGTTGAGCATGGAAAAGTATTTTTTTGAATACCGCCCTAACATGATTCTGATAAAACCAGTTATTATATAAAAATGAAATAAAAACTCGTCAAAAGCGGCCAGATAAAATTGTTAAAGTGGGTTTATCTCTAATCATAATTTGGTTTTTGTTTGTGAAATTAGTATACTTAACTTCGAAATCTACCTCCGCCTGTAGGCCGGGCCGGCAGGGATTTTTTTTTTTTTTTTTTTTTTTTTTTTTTTTTCAAGAACGGCTGAAAGTATGAAGTTGAGATTAATATTAAATAAGGTCCACAGTTCTATTGTTTTGTAAACATTTCGAGCTTCTAACTCAATGCTATAAAAGGTTGCGACCTTAAAACAACGTTTTTTCATATTTGAATTTTCCTTAATCGGGACGCATGCCAAATATGTATTGTAGGCGAAATTTCGGTAATTTCTCTTCGATAGCCATGCAGCCATTATAAGTGAAATTATTACTAGAAGCAATACAATTATATACTTATAGACAATCTTTTATTTTTTCAAAGTTTGACATACAATGTGGTGTAATCCATTCTTTCCATCACAAACAAATTCGATTAAGATTTTAGGGATGATTCTGTTCCGAATTTTCCAAAAATAGAAGGTGTTCGGTTCCGAAAATTTTTAAAAAGAAATCGGTCATCAGTCCGGAAATTCGAACATAAAAAAAAATATCGCGAATTTTCACAAATAGTCGCCGAAAAAAATCAATTTCGTCAATTGTTTGTAGAAAAAATTTCCAATTTCATCAAAGAAGCGAATTTCGTCAAAGGCTCGCGATAAAAAAATGCAAATTTCATCAAATGGTCGCAGGATAAACACAGCGGTCTCTTTAAAAAACAGCACACATACAAACATGTATGTTTATTATAGGTATAGTTTTTAATCTGAAATAATATACTGAATAAACTTTTGAAAAACCGGGTTAACCCGAACCCAACTTACAGGAATATACGCCTAGCGTAAAGTCGACCCAAACCGAAAACATAATTAACCCGACCTGCAACAAAAATAATTAACGCCGAGAAGTGGTCCCCCCCCCCCCCCCCTTCTGCTGTAACCTTTCAGAAAATTTGCCGTGAATTTCAGTTGTTTTTTCTTTCTTTTACCTCAGAATTGCCTTTTGATTTAGT
Source organism: Maratus speciosus (assembly GCA_963932465.1). Classification (NCBI taxonomy): domain Eukaryota; kingdom Metazoa; phylum Arthropoda; class Arachnida; order Araneae; family Salticidae; genus Maratus; species Maratus speciosus. The sequence continues at coordinate 575,785,141 of OZ010792.1, forward strand.
AGATAATTAAATAAATTACGGCTTTACGATACAACAATTGCGAGAAGCATCTACGAAATTAGGCCGTTCTTATTTTTGCATATTTGCAAAGAAACTAAGTACTTACTAAGCTTTACGGTAATATGACATAACGTTACGGAACCCTGATTGTGCGAATCCTACTTGCACTTGTTTTTTAAAGTCATTCGAAACACAAAAACCTGGAATAAAATCCTATTTTTACTTATTTTCAAAGGTTAAATATTATTGCAGAGCTTTTAGAATAAAATGACATAAAATGCATGTAAATAGGATAATAGTTTAAGGTAAGATGGAAAGATTTAACTGCTTTGTCTACGAAAGATTGTCTACGAAATCTGGAAATCGGGGAATCATGGAAAAATCAGGGAGGTTTATCAATCTGGAAAAGCTAGGGAATTTTGTAACAATACACGAAAATCAGGGAAATTTGTCTATATGCGAAAATACTAGAATTTTCACCTTGCCAGCGAGACTGCCACATTTTTTCACATGCTAATAGTCTTTCCCAATATTTTTAAAAAGATGCACTTGGTATGAGTTTTTGATATTTAGCACAAATTAAGGTATGATCTTATTATGGTCAAATTATGGTAAGGTCTTCATTTTCTGTGGATAGCGCTTATATAGAAGCAATTTGCCCATTTTTGAAATTTTTAAGTGATACATTGGCATAACCTGACCAGGTGGCCAGCTTAATCTAATTGGCTATCCCGTCAGATGTAGATATGTCGTAGAATTGAATATTCTTCAGAAAATGAAGAAAATTTCTGATCACTGTATATCCATTGGCCATTATATGAAGTTGTTGAATTTATAATGTTGTTGAATTTATCCAGTACTTTATGAATATTAGGCAATTTTTGTTTTTCTCCTGTTTTTTCCCCCCAAATGAGATATTAGCAAGCTGGATAAGTGTGTTATACGAGAAAGCAGCGTACATGAAAAAATACCGTATGTGTATTGTTAATAATGGAAATCGGAGAAGTCTGATAAAGATAGTCAGTGAAATCAGGGAACTTTTTTTTACAATTTCTGTTGGCACCTTATTTAATGCTTTTTATGTTTACTTCCTGTTGTTGCCGCTCCTTCTTCCTGAATGTAAAGTATATATATATATATGTATCTCAAAATGCTTTTGGTACAGATGTCATATTCGCCTCATATTGGCGCGATTTTTTTTCTGTCGCCAATATCATATAGGCAACAGGTACTTAACTTGCGCCAAAGTGTCGTTATTTTGCTTAGTGTTCCCGCTAGGCCATTTTTGAAGGGCGCAGCGCCCTGCCCCTTTTAAAATCGGTAAAACGCGCCCTGCCGTTTTTTAAATCGGCAAACTGCGCCCTTCATATTTCAAAAATAGTCAAATGTGCCCGGAGTCGTTCTCAGCGATCGCTTTAAGCGATGCCGCGGACGCGCTATAGCGCGTAAATCACGCGAAAAATCGGAGACGGGACGCAAAAAAATAGTTATTACGTGTCGGTGGGACGCGTAATTTCGTCAAAAAATCACGGAAAAAAGCCGATTTTCGTCAAAGGATCGCAAAAAAAAAGCGCAAATTTCATCAAAATATTGCGGAAGAAACGCGATTCTCGTAAAAGGGCCGCGAAAAAATAGCGTATTTCTTCAAAGGATCGCGAAAAAATAGCGAATTTCATCAAAAAATCGCAGGTAAAAAGGCCGATTTTTGTCGAAGGATCGCAAAAAAGCGCAAATTTCATCAAAATATCGCGGAAAAAACGCGATTTTCGTAAAAGGGCCGCTAAAAAATAGCGTATTTCGTCAAAGGATCGCTAAAAAATTGCGAATTTCGTCAAAAAATTGCGGGAAAATGTCGATTTTCGTCAAAGGATCGCAAAAAAGCACAAATTTCATCAAAATATCGCGGAAAAAACGCGATTGTCGTAAAAGGGCCGCGAAAAAATAGCGTATTTCGTCAAAGGATCGCGAAAAAATAGCGAATTTCATCGAAGGATCGCGAAAAAAGCGCAAATTTCATTAAAATATCGCAGAAAAAACGAGATTTTCGTAAAAGGGCCGCGAAAAAATAGCGTATTTCGACAAACGATCGCGAAAAATTTGTGAATTTCGTCAAAGAATCGCGGAATAAAGCCGAATTTTGTCAAAGGATCTCGAAAAAAAGATCACATTTCGTCAAAGTATCGCATAAAAAACACGATTTTCGTAACAGGTTCGCGAAAAATAGCGAATTTCGTCAAAGGATCGCGGAAAAAAGGCGAATTCAGTCAAAGCCTCCAATGCACCAAAAAAGATGTGCAAAACAAACTTATCGGTAGAACATTCATAAAATGGGATTTAGTTTTTTTTAAATGAGATTCTTAAAACTACAGCATGATTTCAGTGTACTTTAATAATGTATTCAGTATGTAGACCAGTGAAAAATCTCCCCCTCCCCCCCCACTTCTTACTGCGGTATTACTATTAATCGATTTATTACATTAATTTTACAACAAGTTATTTTAATGGTACTTTAAAGTACCATTGGTGCATAAAGGGTTAATCAGCCCCACAGTTCAGTTAAATATTTAAAATTATTTACTTTATTACTTTTTCTGTTTTGTTTGTTATTTTATTATAAAAGAATTTGAACTCTTAGAATATTATAATTTTTTCTATTCTAATTGTAAATTTTAAGTATAAAGTAAAAAAAAAAAAATTATAAATAAAGTATAAATATAAAGTATTGTAATAAATGTAAAGTATAAATGATCAATCATCCAATCTAATCTACCTCTTCTTCCCCCGCCTCCCTCCTTCTTCAAAGGTTAAAATATTTAAAACTCTAATTTTTTTTACTTGCAACTCTGTCACTTCATTGTGACAATAAATAACCAATCATCTAAATTCTGCTTGTCTTTCTTATCAAACATATCAAATTTAAAGGCTTTTATTTTTTCTGTCCTAATTGTTAAAATTTTACTAACGATTAATAATTCATTATATAATCAACCTCCTCCCTCCCCCCCCCCCAAAAAAAAAAATCGCTTTTGTCTCTTTGCCCCCACCTTCACAGCTCACAAAGCTTATGATCTTTAAGTTATATTTGGTGATTTATTGTAATAATAATTAATTGGTCGCCCATGAGGAGGCATGTACCCCAGGCCCCAGTTGTTGATTTTTCTCACGTCCATGTTTTGTCACGTCCACTATTTTGTTAAAATCGTCCTGTCTGTGGTATGCCAAAGCACAGAAGAATCTAAGGATATGGCATAAGGATGCTGTATAAAGCGGAATTTTTTTCAATTCCGTTTTCAAGATTTTAATGAATCAATATTTGACAAAGTAGATTAAAGTAGTTCAGTATTACATATTTTATGATTACATAATTAAAATTTTAAAATATGTTGGCTATTAGAAATTTAATAAAATTTTCTTTTTTATGTAAATATGCTTTGCGTAGAAGGGGGGGGGGGGGGGGGCACCAAAATCCATGTTTGCCCCAGGTGCAAAAAAGGCTAGTTTCGGCCCTGCATTTTCTGAAGGAACAATGCCCTTTTTCGCTGAAAAAAGTGCCCTCTTTCAGCTTCAACTGTGCCCTTTTTGTGGCTAGCACCCTGCCCTTTTTTTTCCTAGAGTGAACACTAATTTTGCTTGATGTGGTAATCCGGATTATGTTGTTTATGCTGTTGATGTTTTCGCCAAATTGGCAACCTAAGAAAATCGCGCCAATATGGGGCGAATATGACATCTGTACCATGCTTTTTTTCGGTTATTTGTTATCTTTAAATTGATATTTCTAAACCTCTATGAATAATTAAGTTATGATACTTCGTACAATGTTTTCAGCTATGTAGTCTTTAAAATGGCTTCGCGATTTCCAATTTTAACAACACGAACATATTTTTTAAAAGTGAAAGGGTTAGAATTCGTTGGAATCTTCTCTGCTTCTGCGATCCTGACCGGGTTTCGCATGCACCGGGCGCAGTGGCGCATCCAGGATTACGATTTGGAGGGGGGTAGCATATTTTAGAGGCCTATATGTGCCCAGATCTGGCCTGGCCCGCTGCTGAGCTCTGACTTTCTTCCATTTGATTTGATGGGACGTGCCGGATCAGGTCCTGATTTACATTTTTTCTGCTGACTTGAGCAGAATTGTAACCAGCCAGAGGAAGCTCTGGAAAGTTTTGGTTTAGCTAATTCTGAATGCTTTTTTAACATGTTAAATAATGAAATACTATACTAAAATATATCTTAGTTTTTGTGATTTTTTGGTGTGTTTCTGTATTTGGATAATTTTAAAGTGTGTTTGCAATCAAACGATTAAAAATTTTATTATAATATTAGCAAAATATTATGAGGGTTAAAGAGAGCAAGAGGTTGCACAGGGTCTTTAAATTTTAATCAAGTAAATTTTAAACATGCTAATATTTCGAATTTTATAATGAAATTTGTGAAAGAGAAAAAATTATGTGACAAAATTAACTTCGTTTCAAAAATTTCCATTTTTTAGATTTTCTTTCATATTTTTTAAAAATTTTAAATGTCAAGTCTAATCTGGGAGGGGCTTCAGGCCCTTACCTCACCCCGTGGGTGCGCCAATGACCGGGCGTGACACTTTTGTGGGGTTTGATTAATATCTCGGATAATTATCAAAGACTGAAAAATCCTAGTCTCAGATGCATTAGAACCTGACCTTCGACCATCCTTATCCAAATTTTCAGACCTCTAGGTGCGATAGATTTATTTAGTCATCGCACACACTTATAGAGAAAGAAACAAACTATTGTGTATGTTTTCATCTTTGTATTACATTTGCGTTTTTTTCCTTACGGCATTGGGGATTTATCCCCACGATTCCACCCATTTTTACTTTCCATCATTTTCATATGTGTTGTCTCAGTTAATCGGGCAACTTGGAATAGAAATTTCTATTTAATACGCAGTTTGTTTCAAACAGTCATCATTGCGACTTCCTTACATTGTGGAATTTCCCTTGATAACTTGTTTCACAATATAAGGTTCCATTTTCTTATTACATTGTTCTTTCTTCTGTTTTTGGATTTTTTATGTTACAGTGCATTTAGCACTAAATCTTTCTGGTATTTAATGATTTAATAGTCTTAGTTTATTTCCCTATAGATAGGGTATTTACAAAAAACTTTTATTATATACTAGCCGTAAACCCGTTCTTCGCATGGAGAGAATGAAATAAAAATGTTCATCAACCCCAAACATAGAAAGACACAGCGCTTGCATTGATAAATGTGGCATATTCTAAAAGTATATCGCAATTTCACTCATAAAAAGGACTTGAAACCCGTCGGGTTTCGACGAAAGAAAATGTTTAAGAAAGAACTCTTACATTGATTTATAATAAATCTACAAAATTAATTGCATTGAAAAATCCATTGAACATTCGTTAGTCTGACTCTTAAAACAAGTATTACTTTAAACTAAAGTTACAAAGTTACTATTTCTTTAACTTCAACTATTCCATGTCATTGACAAATTAAATTATATTCATATACGTAATTAGTAAAATATAATCAAGATAAGTAAATAGAATGAAATTATCAATTGAGGCTCTTATGCTACGTATTACGGAATGAAAAATCAACAAAACTGATTTCACTCTGACATAATGATAGAATTTTTTTTTTCTGCATGAACTCTCATATCCGTATTCACCTTTTTAAAAATATTTTTTTACTCGCAATAGATTATAAGTAAACATTTTTCCAAATTTGAAGTCACGTTTTTCAGTTACAACTTTGCATATGAACACTCTTGACTTGAGATTCTAATCTCAGCATCGGAGAGTAAAATTTCCAGAAATTTATGCCTTTTCAGACGCATTTGTGGTAAAATATTTATTTTTATCAGAGATAATGTCAGTTTTAATATAATAAAACACACATAAATAACGCCTGCATTCAACTGTTAAAGGTATATAAAATATTATACAGACATACATACAATAAATACAACAAACCCAACTGGAGTGAAAAATTTTGAAACGTTCGAACGGGTAGAAATATTTTTTACCAAATAAAATGTGAAAATTTCGACGAAATCAATAAAAACCTGAGTGTTTCGTCGCGGTTTCGCCTGCTTTCAACGCGCATAAGCTCCAAAAATCAAATTACACAGAACAGAACATACCAAACAGCATACATACTTTCAATTCGATATTTTTTCATTTAAAAATATAAATTCAGATAAAATGGGGTTAACGATATAAAATCATACAAACTTGGTTAATTTAAGGGTCATTCATCACGTGCCCCGAGCAATGCCGGCCTGTCGGCTAGTATATGGGTAAAGTTAATAACATAGTGTAAAAATAGAGAATCATAAATTGTAAACGCATAATTTTGCGCGAAACATATTTTCTGATTTTAATAGTTTAGGCTAATGTCAGACGGACGTCTTTTTGCACGCTTTTTTACTTACGTATTATCCCTACACAATACCGCTAGCATTGTGAAGGGATAATACGTAAGTAAAAAAGCGTGCAAAAAGACGTCCGTCTGACATTAGCCTTAGGAGTCTAGCTTTGAAGTTGCGGCAGAATTTACTTGATATAACTGGATATATATGTTAAAACTTTAAGTGAATTTATAAATATTAATAATACATAACTTAACATATTACCAAAAACAACTGGATAGTTTATCATCCAAAATTAGCCATACGGCGCATAAATTTTAAATTTAAAAAAAAATGAATTAAGTTCGGCTAGATTGTTATAATTTCGCAGTGTTTTCATCCAGAACTAATCCAATTCTTGATGCAGATTATTGTTTTCTTTGAACACACGAACGTAAGAGACATTGTAAATTATTATGATGCTCTTCTCGTAATTTTTAATCCGCTCTATATTAAGTAAATAAAAATAAAGTACAAATAATTCTAACTTGTTTTCAAAGGTTTTCTTCATATTACTGTAAGTTAAATTGTTTACATGAAAGAAAGAGCGTATAGCCCTTTATCAGAAAGGTTTTTAAAAAGGTATTTTGATAACCTGTTGTTTTTTTATTTGTGTGCATAGCAAAAGCCTTGAGAAAGGAAAGATAAAAAACCAAAGCAAACGAGATAAAATACATAATTTCTTGGTAGTGCTTCAGTAGTTATAGTTGTTCGCAAATCTCTTTCAGACAGGCAAATTTAACAAAAAAATGGACTGCATATGTAAGTAAATATTAATGCTTTATTGATAAGTTAGTTTCTTTCACTTTCGACCATTATTCAACCTAGAGGTTTGCACGGGTCGACATTTCCAGGTCCGGGCCCGGCCCGACTCATAGAGAAAAAAAATCGGCCCGGCCCGATACAAAAATTAAAAGTTCGGCCCGGACCGTAGAAAAAATAATATTGGCCCTTCCCGGCCCGTAGAAAAAATAATATTGGCCCTGCCCGGCCCGTAGAAAAAATAATATTGTCCCGGCCCGATAAAAAAATTAAAAGTTCGGCCCGAGCCCGGCCCGGAAAAAAGTTAAAATCTCGGCCCGGGCCGAGTGAACTTCTGCAAAACATTGATTTTTACGTCGAATTGGTTAAAAATTTGTCTCGTACGAAGAGTTCTGACCAAAAATATTTATCTTAACTTTTTTTTTCATGTTTATAATCTATATTTTTATAGAAGTGCAGCAAGCTGCGATATTTATTTTTTTTAATAAATCTCTATTTTTTGTATGTAAATGTTTCAGTTATCATTAATATTGTTAATCCATATTCCATGTATAGAAGTGTTAAAACTCGAAAAAATGCTATACAGTAAAATCTTCTAAGATGGAATTGCATAGAAAAGAAAAAAAAAAATGCGTTATAGACAAGTTCCCTTCTTAGCAAGTGTAAATGTATTATATATTCTTTTCTTACTTATTAGTATATTAATTTTGCATGGATCAACACGTTTTTCAGTTTAAAACAGGGTTCCGTCATAGGCAGGTTCCTTTTCACACATTTTACTGTATTTTAATTTAGTTATATTTTAATATGCGTAGAAATCTACTATTCTTTAAAAATAATAAATTTTAATGTTTAAGTGTAGAATAATGGCGATTGAAAAATGTATGCATTTTTTGCAAAACTTTTGGGCCAGGCTTAATTTAACTGACCTTTAAATGGACCAGGCCACGCTGAGACAATGATTTTCATACGGGCTGGCTCAAAACTAGGACTGAAAATTTTGGGTCGTGAAGACTAGGAATGAAACCAGGCCCAGCTCTGTAAAGAAAAATTAAGTTAGGTCCGGCCCGGCCCGAGCCTTCAGAAAAAAGTATGGGCCGGCCCGTGTAGATCTCTAATTCAACCACTAGCTGCCTCTGGTGACCAGTTTGGTCTTCTTTAAATGTACGCTAAAGTATTCAATCATATTACTTTTAATTATGATTTAGTTTACTTACTCAATCCTTCACCATATCGGAAGATTTTGATGGAGAAATCAAGAACTCTGTGGTTTTATGTTAGCCGGCCTCAGGTGGTAAAACCAAACGCCAAATATTGTTCCGGTCCCATTCACTCGTGTTGCATTAATTTCATTTAAAATATAATCCTTTCACTCATTTTATTTAAAATATATAACTTTAATTTAAAACGCAAACATTTAAAAAACATGCCTTTCACTTATTTCATTTCTTTTTAAGGAAAATATTAAATAATTCTATAATAAGACATTTAATTTCAATTGTAACTCGGTACTTTTATGTTAGCCGGCCGCAGGTGGTCATATCAATTAACTCCCTTCAGCCAGAATCCATATATTCATTTCTAAAATATTTACTTTTTTAACCCAATTCCAACTCTGAAAATTTTCAAATACAAATTTCATTTTTAAAAGATTCTACTAAACTTTCTGAAAAACAAATTTCATTCTGAACGAACAGAGTTCAATGCTTTCTCAAAGCTAAGAAATCATATTTTGATTTTAATAGATTGTATTAGCAATGAACTTAAATCATATCTAAATTATTAGTGGTTGAAAATAATAAGTTGTAATTGTCATGAGATAAATTTTCTTCTATTTAAATTTAAGGTGCGAAAATATTGTTGATGCATTACACATGTGACTTACCATCAGTTTTATTTTAATAACGTTGCAACAATTCGAATAGGGCCCCCTAATTTATCTTTGACCTGGGCCCCAATTAGTCATGATCGGGGTCTGCCTTCAGCATTTATGTTTCATGTCCGTCAGCTTATCACTTGCACTATGTTTGCTAATGCGGAGATTTTCAAGCCTATTAAGTAATCTTCCGTAATTGGTTCCACTGCGAATTGGCGTATTTCAGCTAATACGATTTGGTGTAATGGAGTGTTTTTTGTGAAAGCCTTTAATGATATCCACATTTGCATTCAACCATATTGTTGCTAATATTCTTTTTGTTGACAGTAGACTCGATTACGGAAGATTAAAAAATCTAATATCTTAGTTAAAGTTTCTCAATCTGATGTTATGTACAGTCATGGAAAAAAAAAAGTAAACACCCCTACTAACTCCTCAACAAATTATCGTAGAAGAAAGTTACTGGTACCGAACGATTGGAAATAAAGTCTACTTTTAAGTGATGTACATAAAATTTTCTTAGGAGGGCATCTACATATTAAAATGAACCCAAACTTCATTTTTTTTTTTCAATGGCAATACCCAATTTTGGTAGCATAAATGAACTCTACACCCTTCCATTAGCCCCAAAACAAATTTTTATGCAATTCGTATCATAAGTTTCCGAGAAAATAATTATTTTAAAACGAGCCTATTTTAAGGACTGTAAACAAATTGACATTCGGTACTCGATTGTTAACTAAGAGAGCCCCCTTCTTGATCAAGGCACCTACAGCGTCACTCAAGCATTCAATGAAACTTGCTAGACTACAGGAGGGCAGAAGAAATTTCAAAATATCTAGTCACTTCTATCATAGACGGTTCCTTAAATCATCATTTTGCCGTTTTTTAAGCGTAATTTGAAAACTGCTTGGAAGAAAAATGTGAAATTTTGGATTTCCATAAAGCAGGACTTAATAAATCTAAATCCATCAAAAAAATTGTAGGTCGCAATTCATAATTTTTTCGATTATTAATTTCATAATTCATATCATAAAATTTTAAAAATTGCAAATTCAACGTATTTATGTTTGGGTATATTAGTATTATTGCTACACAAAATATTAGCACATTAGGAGCATAATATCAGGAGATAAAAATATGAAAATGTAATTTAACATTAGAAGCACTCAATTTTGAATGTTTATAATTGAAAAACTTATGATTCAAATGACTTGAAATTTGGTGTCTAGGCATAGTTTGAACCGAAGTTTTGAAATATCTCGTTAAAATTGGGTATTGCCATTGAAAAAAAAAACAAAGTTATGGTTTGTTTTAATATGTAGATGGCCCCTAAGCAAATTTTATAGACGTCATTTAAAAGTAGACTTTATTTCCAATCGTCCAGTACCAGTAACTTTCGTCTACGATAATTTGTTGAGGAGTTAGTAGGGGGTGTTTACTTTTTTTTTTTCCACAACTGTACCTAATAAATGCATATCAAATTACTCTTTTGAACGCATTTGGCCATTGAGAATGATAAGTATGATTAGCGATTAACGGTAATTTTTTGTGATCGATCTTCCTGGCACGCATAATGCGTAACTACCAAATCAACTGACGATTCGTTTTAAAATTTGATTCGTGAAATATTTTTACATGGATTGGATTTATTTACATTTAACTTCAAGAAAAGATTGGGGTATTTTTACGAAAAGGGCTAAATATTGTTCCCATTGCCATCCGTCGTATTGCACTCATTTCCTTTAAAATACACAACTTTCGTTTCATATATATTTTTTATTTAAAAACATGTCTTTCACTTACTTCATTTAAAGCACAGAATAAATAAATAAATAAAAGCTAATATCATAAACAAAAGCATTTTAAAGTTAAGGCACGTGCCTACCCTAAAATAGCAGCTTTTGCGAAAATTTTCGATTTTTTTTTTTTTTAACCATTTGGAAAAATGGTTATTGTCCTATTGAATTTTAAAATCTTGCTCTTAAAAAGGCATTTTTATGCTGCTTGTAGATGACGCACTTTAACTGCAACACCGTTATTCTAAATATTACTGCTTTTATAATATTTATTTAAGATACTGAAAGTTTTATAGCTTGATTTATTTTAAATAAAATTTGCTTTTTGTGGGATTTTTCCCTCCCATCGATATGCTTTGTAACTATTGCACTCTCTGCAGACTCTATTACTAGATGTTCTATCATTAACCATTTGGAAAAATGGTTATTGTCCTATTGAATTTTAAAATCTTGCTCTTAAAAAGGCATTTTTATGCTGCTTGTAGATGACGCACTTTAACTGCAACACCGTTATTCTAAATATTGCTGCTTTTATAATATTTATTTAAGATACTGAAAGTTTTATAGCTTGATTTATTTTAAATAAAATTTGCTTTTTGTGGGATTTTTCCCTCCCATCGATATGCTTTTGTAACTATTGCACTCTCTGCAGACTCTATTACTAGATGTTCTATTATTAACCATTTGGAAAAATGGTTATTGTCCTATTGAATTTTAAAATCTTGCTCTTAAAAAGGCATTTTTATGCTGCTTGTAGATGACGCACTTTAACTGCAACACCGTTATTCTAAATATTGCTGCTTTTATAATATTTATTTAAGATACTGAAAGTTTTATAGCTTGATTTATTTTAAATAAAATTTGCTTTTTGTGGGATTTTTCCCTCCCATCGATATGCTTTTGTAACTATTGCACTCTCTGCAGACTCTATTACTAGATGTTCTATTATTAACCATTTGGAAAAATGGTTATTGTCCTATTGAATTTTAAAATCTTGCTCTTAAAAAGGCATTTTTATGCTGCTTGTAGATGACGCACTTTAACTGCAACACCGTTATTCTAAATATTGCTGCTTTTATAATATTTATTTAAGATACTGAAAGTTTTATAGCTTGATTTATTTTAAATAAATTTTGCTTTTTGTGGGATTTTTCCCTCCCATCGATATGCTTTTGTAACTATTGCACTCTCTGCAGACTCTATTACTAGATGTTCTATTATTAACCATTTGGAAAAATGGTTATTGTCCTATTGAATTTTAAAATCTTGCTCTTAAAAAGGCATTTTTATGCTGCTTGTAGATGACGCACTTTAACTGCAACACCGTTATTCTAAATATTGCTGCTTTTATAATATTTATTTAAGATACTGAAAGTTTTATAGCTTGATTTATTTTAAATAAATTTTGCTTTTTGTGGGATTTTTCCCTCCCATCGATATGCTTTTGTAACTATTGCACTCTCTGCAGACTCTATTACTAGATGTTCTATTATTAACCATTTGGAAAAATGGTTATTGTCCTATTGAATTTTAAAATCTTGCTCTTAAAAAGGCATTTTTATGCTGCTTGTAGATGACGCACTTTAACTGCAACACCGTTATTCTAAATATTGCTGCTTTTATAATATTTATTTAAGATACTGAAAGTTTTATAGCTTGATTTATTTTAAATAAATTTTGCTTTTTGTGGGATTTTTCCCTCCCATCGATATGCTTTTGTAACTATTGCACTCTCTGCAGACTCTATTACTAGATGTTCTATTATTAACCATTTGGAAAAAATGGTTATTGTCCTCGTCAGAATAGGAAATCAAAAACATATCTGAAGCGTTTTATGAGTTGAATCCCGCATTTTATTCGTTTTCTGATGGGTCTATACAGTAATCTGTAATTTCCCTTTACTATCAACAGAGATGGATACTCCTGTTGCCACTATGACAAAAAAGTAATAGAAACTACAAAAAAAAATTTTAATAACTCAGAAACAAATTGAGATACAGCTTTCAAACAAATGGCATTTAAAAGTACATTTTTAGGTGCGTTCGTAATTATATAAATACGTAGCACCTATAGTCCTCGTTCAGTCCGTCCGTCCGTCCGTCTGTCTGGTCTGTCCGCATGTAACAGAGCAAAAACTACCCAACCGAATGGTCTGAAATTTTTAATGTATGATTGTTGCAAAATTTTGTCGAGCCATTTCAAATTTTATGAAAATCGGATGCATAGTTTAATTACAGGGACAGTCAAAAGTTTTTCTTTACATTACGGCCAATGGGAAAAATTATTGCAAATGCATTTTAATGATGTTACAGCCTTCCGAATGGTCTGAAATTTTAAATATACAATTGTTTCAAAATTTTGTCGAGCTATTTGAAATTTTAGGAAAATCGGATGTATAGTTTAATTACAGGGAGTCAAAAGTTTTCCGTTACATTACGGCCAGTGGGAAAAAAATATTGCAAGTGCGTTTTAATGATGTTACAGCTTTCCGAATTGTCTGAAAATTTAAATATATAATTGTTGCAAAATTTTGTCGAGCCATTTCAAATTTTATGAAAATCGGATGTATAGTTTAATTACAGGGACAGTCAAAAGTTTTCCGTTACATTACGGGGAATGGGAAAAAATTATTGTAAGTGCATTTTAATGATGTTATAGACTATGCACTTATGAAGTTAAAAAATATATACATTCAGTACAATAGGGGATACAAAAAATAATTATAAAACTAGTTACAGTACGAACGCACCTCATTTGCCACGTTTGACGAGCAATTTCCGACTTGTTTTCTCTATACGACAGTGTAAAAACTAATATTGTGTGATGTTTAGAAGTTTAAGAATGAAATTTCATTTAAAATGGGTCCAGGAATATTAATGTTTAATCCATGGCGTACGGAATGTATGACCAGCTCCGTAGAAGTTAAAAAATTTACAGTACCGAAAAATGTAATCCATGGCGTACGTAATGTATGATCAACTCCGTGCGATTTTTTATGTTTTAAAATTTTAGTCTTTGAAAAAATCATTTTCCAAATGGTCGTTGTAATTTGTTAAATTGAATTTTTTATTTATTTATTTTTAAAATTAAAGTTTAAACATTTAGGATCCCAAAAATGCCTTACTTTTGGTTCAGCCATAATTAGAAGCAAAGTTATAGCCCAAAATATAAACCGGAAATGAACTTTCTGAAACGGGAAGTGACCGTTTAAAGAGTCACAGAAAGGTAAACAATACGTTTTAATGCACAGATATATAATACAGTGTAACTTCAAAAATCCGGCATCAAAACCATCCTTTTCCCTTCCTTTTTCTTTTAGACTTTCAAGTTATGGTAGAAGAAAAATAGCGATTGTTTATGAATTGAAAATTTCAAAATCGAAAGTAAAATGAAAAAAATAATAATATTTGACATTTTTTTCATTTGTCAGAGACGATTATTTTTTGAGCAAATTTTCTGGGAGCTGCACTGTTGCTCAGCAACGCCGTAGAGACTAGTACGCAAGTTCTTTAGAGTCTCACTTCTGACGCTGTGCGAAATAGAGCTGTCGATAACACTAGTAACAGCTCCGAAGATGAGAATGAACAACAGGCAGAAGAAAATGTGTCACTAGAAATATGCATAAATTTAACTTGAGAATTAGTATCTGATTTAGAGAGCACTACTGTATTCCCGAAATACATCCTTAATAAAAATTCTTTATTTCTTTAAAATATAAGAAAAACTAGTAAAAAAAAAAAAAAATGAAGCAAACAAAATTGACATCGATGTGTCCGGAATCACACGAGAAGAAATAATACACTCTTTATTAGATTTTTTTTCCCGTAACACAGAAAATATCAATTATGTAAGTTTATTTTTATATTGAATTTTCTCTTTTTCTTACATAATTATCATTTAATAATGAAATAAATTATGACTAAAGGCACCTTTAAGAATATAGTACTATTTTTGACATTCCTTCAAAAATCCGGAATTTTCAAAAATCCGGCATAGTCTCGGTCCCGATGATGCCAGATTTTTGAAGTTATACTGTATATACACAGATATATAAACACCTACAAATAGGGTGGATTTTAAAGTTGTAAACTTTATACATAATTTTTTGTGCTCTATCAAAATCTTAATTTGCGTTTTCTAGAAAACTGTGTTTTGCATTTTGTGTACGTTTGCGAGAAACATCATTTCTTAAAAAGTTTTTATGATGTTGATGTAAAATTTTGTCACAAGGTTCTGCTCATCTATTGTGGTATGTTATGAAGCAAAATATAGCTTGTAAGTTTGTATATATTAATTTAAGAACTATTTTTATTGAAAAATACACTTAAAAAAAAATCATGTTTTGTATACAAAATTTGGTATATGTTAGTAAATTTAAGAAGTATTGCAAATCTTTTGCTCCCTAACACAGGTAAGTGGTTTGCTAATATATTGATGGAAAAAAGGGGGAATACTAGGTTGAGCAAAAAGTTCTGGGAAATTTGTGAAAGTTGCATTGTTACGCGCAAATTAACAACAAAAGCAACAAGGACTATTCTTTAAAGTAGAGACCATCATAGTCCACGGCTTTCTGCCAGATTCCAGATTTACTGGAAGTACCATGGTGGCTCCTTCGAATTGAAAACCCTTGACATGCTTGTTCGACTTCATTAAAGGATTCAAATCGACGGGCCTTGAAAAAGTGTTGCACTGATCGAAAGAGGCCATAATCTAATGGAGCCACGTCTGGAATGGAGGCGGGGTGTGGAAGTAATCTGGTAACTATTAGATTACTGTCTGGTAACTATTAGATTAAAAATTTCCCAAAACTTTTTGCTCAACTTAATATATTGAATGGATTTCGTTAAAGAAGGCATAAACGCAATTCTTTACTAAAATTTGACTAAATATTGCCTAAATTTGAAAAGTTAATTAAAATTCCATTAAAAATGTGTATGAATTCATAGTTTTAGTCCCTGTTTTAACTAAAAACATATGTGTTTGATAAAAAATTCATATTTCTCAAAAAAAGGAAAAAAAAAATGTGCCCCGAAGGTAGGCACATATATTTTAACAGCCGAAGAAATCGCCAATGATCGCTGTTTTCAGCATCCTTTTGGATTTTGTTTTATTTTTTGTATTATTTTATTGATTGATTGATCAAGTTTTAATTTCATTATGAAAATATAAGACTAAAACAAGTGTGACTTATGACAAATTAACTATTTATATTAATTTAAGTGCAAAAAGGTTAATCTTTCGTAATCGTCTTCACGCAATAGATACAGATGATAATGAATTTCACGCATCTTATTATTGAAAAACAGTACGTTTCTCAGTGATTTTTGTATTATATCACTAAGAAATGTATATATAAAATAATAAGTAAGAAACCCTCCTTCTCTTCAATCTCATTTATAATTTCATCAATGAAACTATGGATAGGGATTGGTTAAACTTTTATTAAAATGTTATAAAATTGCCATAGTCTCATCTAATGTACAGTCGGGGAAAAAAAAAAGTAAACACCCCCTACTAACTCCTCAACAAATTATCGTAGACGAAAGTGACTGGTACCGAACGATTGGAAATAAAGTCTACTTTTAAATAACGTATACAAAATTTGCTTAGGGGGCCATCTACATATTAAAACGAATCCAAACTTCATCTTTTTTCAATGGCAATACCCAACTTTAACGAGGTATTTCAAATCTTTGGTTCAAATTATGCCTAGACACCAAATTTCAAGTCATTTGAATGATAAGTTTTTGAATTATAAACATTCAAAATTTAGTACTTCTAATATTAAATTACATTTTCATATTTTTATTTATAACTTCTGAAATTATGATCCTAATGTTTTAATTTTTTGTGTAGCAATAATACTAATATACCCAAAAATAAATACGTTGGATTTGCAATTTTTATAATTTTCTGATATGAATTATAAATTATGAAATTAATATTAAAAAAATTATGAATTATAAATTATGAAATTAATATTAAAAAATTATGAATTGCAACCAACAATTTTTTTGATGGATTCAGATTTATTAAGTCCTGCTTTATGGAAATCCAAAATTTCACATTTTTCTTCCAAGTAGTTTTCAAATTATGCTTAAAAAACGGCAAAATGATGGTTTAAGGGGCCGTCTATGATAGAAGTGACTAAATATTTTGAAATGTCTTTTGTTATTCTGTAACCTAACAAGCTTGATGGACTGCTTAAGGTGCCTTGATCAAGAAGTGAGCTCTCTCGGTTAACAATCGAGTGCCGAACTTCAATTTGGATACAGCCCTTAAAATACACTCGTTTTAAAATAATTAATTTCGCGGAAACTTATGGTACGAATTGCATAAAAATTAGTTTTTAGACTAATTGAAGGGTGTAGAGTTCATTTATGCTGTCATAATTGTGTACTACTATTGAAAAAATCAAAGTTATGGTTCGTTTTAATATGTAGATGGCCCCCTAAGCAAATTTTATATACATCATTTAAAAGTAGACTTTATTTCCAATCGTTCGGTACCAGTAACTTTCTTCTGCGATAATTTGTTCAGGAGTTAGTAGCGGGTGTTTACTTTTTTTTCCCCACGACTGTACAATATTGCAATGCGTTTCGATAATTTATTATAGTCTACAGTATATTGTTTGAAGCAGGTAAATACAGACAGTAACTTAGATATGTGAGAACCATTAAATCGTATTTTCATTATTTCTTACGGTAAAATTTGATTCAGTTTTCGAACATTTCTTTGGAATGAACCTTATTCGAGAACCGACGCACCACTGTGTATATTAAATCAAAGTGTACTCTTAGATTATTTCAAATTGCATTACAAATCATTTTAATTTCTTTCTGTCTCGTTCTTTTTTTAGCGTTATGGGAAGCTTGCAGCAAAGGTGATGTTAATAAAGCCAAACAGCTGATTAAACAGCTTGGAAGAGAAACAGAACTTATTATTAACAGCACGCCGAATGGATGCAGCACTTTACTTTTCAAGTAAGAATTTGCCTGTGCAATTCACCAGAATTTTTAAAGTGTTTTTCGTATTTTGTATGTAACGTGTTTGTATGTAACGTTATTTCTAAGTTTGTGTTGCTGAAGTTAGGTGTTAAGCTCAGAATATTATAATTTCGATATATTTTTTTTTCTTTTTTCGGAAAATGTTTCAATTGACTCATGTATCATGTGTGCACCTCTTATGAAATACGATTTAGCCCTCGATTCCTTGGAATAGCTTTTGATTCGCTGGAAAATCATGCATTTGATTTTGAAGAAGAAATTTCATTTGTGAATCCATGCTCATGCATCACAAAACTAGAAACGTTCGAAGAAGTAGAGACATTGTTATTAATATAATATCGTCTATATCAGGAGTCGGCAATCTATTACCCACGGGTCACCGAGTAACACATTTCATAATTTAAAAACTCACTCGTGTTCCGAAAAAAAAAAGTATAATATATAAAAAGAACGTATACATACTTGCCAACTTTCAACGAAACTTCCGTAAAATGCAAGTTAAATTGACACAGGTTAAACACGTTTGTAACCAGAAAATTTATTTGATGTATCATTATATATTTAATATCATGTTTCTCTAGGTAAAATATTTGAATTCATTTCTTTAAAAAAATTCTGGTTCCAAACGTGTTTAACCTGGGTCAATTTAACTTACATTTTACGGAAGTTTAAGGGAAAATTGGCAAGTATGCGTATATATAAAACATAAATAGGAAACCAACGCTTGAAGAATACATAAAAAAAAAATAAACTTAAAATAAATAACAGCGATAACATTTTTGTTTGATTATAAAGTTGCAGTAACGAACATGCATAACGAATGCACGATTGGACGGACGAAGGCGCGGTGGAAGGCAGTGTGTCCAATCGCTGCTTTCGACCCATTCGACGCGTCTTCGCTTTTTGTCTAATCAAAAGTCGGCTTGCGCTACTGCTACAATTTGTCGGTTAGTCTCCTACTTGCTGGTTAGGAGCCTTAATTCAGATACTTGTATTCGTCTTAAGGCGACTAACTGCAATCCAGACTTGACCGAATTGACGTCACAAGTTAAGAATCAGGAAGCTATTGATATCGAAGAGGGAAAAAAAAGTAAAATTTAACATAAGTTATGTTTCTTTTTATATTAATTCTACTTATAAAGTTTATGTTTAAAGTTTAAAAAAGCTTATTGTAATTATTTTTTCAATAGAATTTATTTTAATATTCACCAAAACAGACAAAGTTTTAAAATAAAAATGGCACTGACCCGAAACGTCTTCTTAATGCACATATTTTGGTTCATTGTGAACCGCAGCCAAAAAAGGTTGCCGACACCTGGTCTATATTATTAGCAACGTCTACAAAATTATTATTTTTCTTAAATGACTAATATTAAGTTTAAATATTATACTAATTTTTCTTTCGTTCTTTTATTGCATCTTAAATATGGTAATTTTTTATGAGACATCTCAAGTGTGATAAAAACGTCTTAATTATGGTTAAAATAAAATTATTTGGACTTTTAATTTCGATTAATAGTTAAGTACTTTTATGAAAAATGCAAGTGGAAATAAAATATAAAAATACTTTCATTTGAATTACATTGCTGTGGAAATGATATATGTATTTACAATCTGACCTCGATTTATCGAAGTGACTAAATGTGGCAAAAAGGTTCGTTATATAAAAAAATTTGTTAGATATTCACCTTTTAAAATAATTTAAATTAAATTAAATTTCATAAGTACTAAATACCATATAGAAAGTAATTAATTACATTTTTAAAAATAAATTATATCAATTTCTTTTAGTTATTTTATTCGTCAAAAACGTGTTTTTTAAATACTGCAATCAAACAACAATTCTGTCCAGAAATACACTGTATTTTTAGCTTATAAGCGATTGTCTGAGTGGTAAGTGCTTGTTAAAATTATTTTAAGTGCATTGGGTATGGGTATCATAAAATGTGTAAAAAGAAAAAAATAAGTTTAAAATGTCCTGAAGTATTTTGAGAAATAGACAAAAAAAAGTTTCAGATTAGAAGAATAAATATTTCAAATGAAAATCAAATTTCAAACTATTTTTGCTTAAAAGGCGCAAAGACCAACTTAGTGAAAAAGATTCCATGCCGGGAATCGAACCCGGGCCATCAGTATAGCGCACTGACGTTCTACCGCTAAACCACATGGAACGATACCCAACCTGGAACTTCTCACTATTACAAGTTGGCAAGGCTACAAACGCAGCACAAGATGGAATATGTGTACAAGGTGGAATGTCTGTGTTTGCCCCATGTTGGTGGCTCACGGAAAATATATTCCATCTTGTGCTGCGTTTTTTTGTAGCCTTGCCAACTTGTAATAGTGAGAAGTTCCAGGCTGGGTATCGTTCCATGTGGTTTAGCGGTAGAACGTCAGTGCGCTATACTGATGGCCCGGGTTCGATTCCCGGCATGGAATCTTTTTCACTAAGTTGGTCTTTGCGCCTTTTAAGCAAAAATAATTTGAAATCTGATTTTCATTTGAAATATTGTATTCAAGGCGAATGTTTCTCTCTGGAAAAATTTCCAAATATTAATATAGAAGAATAAATTCGTTAAATAGGTGATGTACTTCGTTATTTGAAGTTAATTTCACAAAATGCACTATATTTTTAGCTTAAGAATTTTCTGAGTGGTAAGTACTTGGTAAAGCCAGTTCAAGTGCATTGAGCATCATAAAATGTGTAAAAAGAAAAAGAAATAAGTTTGAAATGTTGTGAACCATTTTAAGAAACAGAAAGAAAAGTTTCAGATTAGAAGAATAAATTCGTTAAATAGGTGATGCACTTCGTTATTTGAAGTTAATTTCACAAAATGCACTGTATTTTTAGCTTAAGAATTTTTCTGAGTGGTAAGTACTTGGTAAAACCAGTTCAAGTGCATTGAGCATCATAAAATGTATTAAAAGAAAAAGAAATAAGTTTGAAATGTGAACCATTTTGAGAAATAGAAAAAAAAGTTTCAGATTACAAGAAAAAAATCGTTAAATAGGTAATGCACTTCGTTATTTGATGTTAATTTCACAAGAAAAGTCGTAAATTGTTTTTGTTTCCTAGAATAAAAGAGTTCGAAAAAAAAAGGGGGGGGGCTCGCTAAAAAACACACAAATTAAATACTTAATATTCGGAATGTCCCAAATTATGAATAGAAAATTTCATTCTAATCCTAAAAATCATTCTAAAGCACTTTTCGTGAATTTTCGAAACTACGTTAGAAGATTTACACAATCATTTAATAAATTTTAGAAGGATTTTGCCAATTAAAATTAATTAATTATATTTGAATTTATAGGGATTTTGTGCACTATTTTATAACTCCACTCAAATCTTTTATTTAAAATATTTTTTTTTTTTAGTATTTTGTAGAATTAGGGAATGTACAAATATAACGCTCTTACAATAGAAACATTTCCTAACTGAAACTTTTCCCCCCACAATTTTTTAACGTCAAGAAAGCTGAAAAGATGCAAACAAAAATGAAATCACCCTTAAAAAAAAATGTTTTGTGCAACCACTAATGCTTTTGGAATAAGATAAAGTGAAGTATCTGTAACACATTCTAAACTGTTTTACTACTAATCGATGTGTTAAATGAATTTTATAACAAGTTATTTTAAAGGTACTTTAAAGTACCGTCGGTGCATAAAGGGTTAAGAAAGAGGGTAAGAAAGAAAGGGAGTTTTCATTTATCAGTTTTTCATAATTTTTAAGAGAGGCCGGTTCTTTGCATAATATTATTTATATATTGAATTCAGTTTTCTGTTTGGTTTTTATTATAGACTGTAAAATACACACACAAGGTTTATTTATGCCTTAAGTTAAAAGTTCGTAAAATTAATACAGTATAACTTCAAAAATCCGGCATCAAAATCGTTATTCCTTTTCTTATTTTTTTAAACTTCCAATTTATGGGAAAAAGAAAAATATTATTTGTTTACGAATTAAAAACTTCCGAGTCCTAAAGTGAAAGTGTGAAAAACAAATAATTGACAAAAAACCGAATGCGGGTTTTCTTCATTTGTCATACCCGATTAGTTACTTACAAAACAGAACGCCCGAGAAAATTCGGAACTGCGAATATCTAGCCGCAATAGAACAGCTAATAACGCTAGCAGCTCAGAAGATGAGGACAGGGAACAGACAGAAGAAAAAGGAATAATATCCGAATAATATCCGAATTAATAACTTCCGAAATAGATGTTCGTCGATTGTATTAAATGCACGAAAAAAAGGGTAAAAGGACGGCTAAAGAAATTGTAACAAATAAAGTTGACATTGATGTTTCAGAAATTACTCGAGAATAACTAACTTCATTATTTATAAGATTTTTTTATAACATAGAAAATAGAAAATAAAAAAAAAGTTTTTCCCGTTTACTCACATAATAATCATTTGGTTATGAATTAAATTATGACTAAAGACATCATTAGGTATATCGGAAGTATTTTTGATAATCCTTCACAAATCCGGAATTTTCAAAAATCCGGTATAGCCTCGGTCCCGAAGATGCCAGATTTTTGAAGTTATACTGTAGTCAATTTAAACCGCGTCGTAAAAATTAAGGAACCTGATGCGGGTATACTTAAAATGTTTCACATATATAGCTAAAATTCTGCCTTTGGTCATATACAGCTGAAATTCTGCCTTTTCATTCCACTCGTCCAGAGAATAGGGCAGTAATAACTAGAAATAAGGAGAGTGAGGAGAGATAGGCAAGCTGACTTTTAGAGAACATAGATATTGTATTTGTACTGTTCTTATTCCAGTTATTTCACATAGTTTTTTTTTCTAATTTCGGTATATTTAAGGCATTATGTCATAAAATTAATTAGGAATTGCAAAACTTCACATAATGTGTATATCTTAATGCATTTTTTTAAGTTAATCTCGACTCTTATTTGATGGCACAAGGCAGTATCAATCTCATGGAACATCTCTATTAAAAAAAAAAATGTAACGCGGTATTGTCATATAAATTTTCTCTTATAGTTAGGATGTTTCACTAACGAATTTTAATAACTATAGTTGTAACATTAAATGTCTTTAATTGTTGAAAATGTTGTCATAATTATACTTACTCTAGTTGATTCACTTCTGCTTTTATACTATGTAAATTGATCTAATTCCATGTATTTATACTTCTTTGATACATGATACCTGTTTAAAAAATAATCTTTAGTGCACTCACATGACGTAATAAGAATAACTGTGATAACATCGAAAAATTTGCATTTACTGTTGCACGATAAACTAACTAATCCAGATGTGTGTGTAGGTTATTGTGCTAAAGCTTTCCATTCACTACTTTCAGGGCTTGTGAAGAAGGTCAGAAAGACATTGTGAGACTTCTTTTGGAAAATGGTGCTGATGGTCGCATCCATCCTGTGACAAAATATTCGCCTTTGTATATTGCCTGTTACTACGGAAGAAAGGACATTGTAGAAATTTTGTTAAAAGTAAGTGGAAAATAGATACTTTTATCAAATGTACGGTAAATATTATATATATACTGGCATCCCCCGACTTACGTAAGTAATGCGTTCCATAAAGTTTTACGTAACTTGAATTTTACCTAAAGTCGAATCTGTAAATTGCTTAGGTAAAATTTTGTAAGAAACTACGATATTTATTATATATACAGCTTATTATTTTTATAAATAAAGCTTCATGCGGCAGTATTTACTCGTATATAAACTATAAAAGTATGAAAAAAATATAAAAACAAACTTAAAGAACACTTTTCAAATATTTTGTGGAATACGGGATTTATAAATCTTTGATAAATTATTTTGATATTATATTGATTGATTTATAACAGTTTTGAATCTACTTTAAACAACTATAAAAATAAGAAATTATCAAAGAGGACTCATTTAACCTATTCTCCATGAATTTCTGATGGCAAGACAAATGAATAGCACTCACAAAATAAAATAATCCTTGATAAGCACAAACTGTATTTATTATGAATTACATGACTACTATGAATAACTAACAATAAAGATTAAGGTTTTTTTTGTTATAGATTTGATTACATATGCACCAATAAAAATATAATCCTACCTAATGTATAAATTATGTTACGGTTGTGGTTTACATCTCTATATTTTATTTATAAAATAAATATCAAAAGTATGCAGCTGCGTATCAAACGCGCTAGTATGTTCACAAATGTAATTTTCGAGATTTATTACGTAACTGCGAATTTACGTAATACGTAAGTCGGGGGGGATGCCTGTACAGTATTTTTTTAAATAACATTATAAAACATATATTAAAAATATATATTCAGTAATTTCGAGCGTAATTTCACTGCTAAAAATTAATTGAAAAATTAATTAAAGCCTCATGCTTCGCCGCAGGATTGTGTGCTCATGAAGACTATTCCATCTTGTGCTGCAGTTGCAACCTTACAAACCTGTGTGAGTGAGAGATGCTAAGTTGGGTATCGTCCTCGTAGCTTAAATGGTAGAGCACTTGGAGCGCTATTCCAAGGGTTCCGAGTTCGATTCCCGGCTTGGACATTCTTCACTCTGTTGGTTCTACGCTTAGTTAGCAATCTGATAAATCACTTATTTAAAAAATATTCAATAATTTCGAGTGTAATTTCACTACTGAAAATTAATTGAAAAATTAATTAAAGTTATATAAGTAAAGCACTGTTTATACGTTTCTCATTTATACGTCGTTTCACTGCGGTCCAGATTCATCCCTATGTATTTTAATGTTGCAATGTGTACGTCAAACGTGGCAAATGAGGTGCGTTCGTACTATAACTAGTTTTATAAATATTCAGATATGGGTGCAGTACCTGTTGCACTCTTGTGCAAAAATGCATGAATGCAAAATTTATTACGATTCTATATATTAAATTTAGTAATACGGAAATAATAGGGACTCCATCGTAAATAGGACGTCATAACCATGACAACCTAGAATCATGACCTGTCATGGGGTATCATTGAATTAATGACGTAGGATAGGATTTAATGTAATAAAGAAATTTTTTATTAATATCTTTTTAAGCATTGATTCGATTTCCATAAAATTTGAATTGACTCGACACAATTCTGCAACTATTATATATATATATATATATATATATATAATTGTATATTTCATTTTTTATTGCTGCTCGGGATATTTAGCTTTGCGTAATTTTTGTGTGTTTAAAATTAATGTTTAGCCTTGTGTATTGTAAAGTATTTTAAGCATACGTTATAAAGATATTTTATAAACCCATATCTTCACTCAGCCTAAAATATTTTATGATGTACTGTTTATTTACTTTTAAATGAGATTGTATATTTTGTGAAATGGTTAATTATGACACGCGTAATTTTAAATGAACTAAAAAAATTGCGAGTGAAAGTATGATCTCACCGACCAGTAGCTACTAATCAAGTTCTCTAATTTTAATTTTTAAATTAAACGATTTTTTTAAAACCCTTTTTAGCATTTTTCCTTGTGCTGAATATCGTGCACTCGTAAATCTTATAGATTAACGTGTCGAAATCAAACACAGCTAGTCCGAAATACGATGCATTACAATACTACGCGGGTTTTGAATTGCTCTTATATTAAATATCCCTATTGTCGGTCATTGAAGAAAATCATTGCCCTTTGTATTCGAAAATGTCGTCTGATATTGATTTTCATGGTTTAGCTTCCTTTCTCTCTTTAGTTTTTAGTTTTTATTCAGATTAGATGTTTTGATGTTCCGGTAGTTGTCTTACAAATGTATTCTTCGGGAAGAGCATTTGTATCCGAGTTTTTATTGTTGTTGCTATTGCTTGTGTGTTTGTTTCAATACGTACAGTAGAAGACTACTAAGAGTTGTGCGAATTTTAAACTTTTGCAGCTTACAGGTCATGCCTTTGTTTTTGTTTTAAATTAATTTTTATGTATATCTATAAAATATATTATTATGAAATAAATACAATGTATAGATTTACAATGTATATTTATATAAATTAAGATATTGAATTTTATGTATTTTTAAAGTCAATGGCATATAGTTTCAGAATATTTAGTTGATGATAAATATTCCAATTTGATATATTATAAATATTTCTTCCTTGATTGCCCTAAATATTCATTGTCATTGCGTAAGTTGAAAATTAAAACAGGTGAGCAAGAAAGTATGATGCATTAGATTAGATAAACATTTAAAGGAAAAAATAAGTGATTTGTACTGCTAAAGAATTATTTGAAACTGAACTTTTTAAATGTCTTATTGATAATTGTGTTTTAATATTTTAATCCTCTTTTTGTGTATTTTTCTTATGTGTTTGTATATCTTCCGTGGTTGTTTTTTTTTTTTCTTTCTGTTTCATCTTTAACTACACTGGTTATCAAAAATTAAGGAAAAGTCACAAAATGCCAATTTTCAAATACGCGAACACTCAAAAGGAAATAATATAATTCGAGTAATTACTATCTCTACCACACAGCTAGCCCATATAACATCTCATTCATGTCACACATGGTCACAAGTGTCACAGTCACTACGGTGGAGCAAAAAAATAGGAAATTCCATACATCTCATTATGAGTCTCAAATGATCACTATATGTGACTCCACTGAGAAGTCAATGTGACTGCTGCCTTGTGACGAGTCACCAGGTGACTTTACAATGTAGTTAAATTGTGACCCTCATGTGACTGTCATTTTGAGACTCAATTTCATAGTAATCATGAACGTTGGATTATGATAAGTCACCAAATAATATCATATTATAGTCACATGGAGACTTTTCCCAAAAGAGCACAATGGTGACTTCACAGTAGTCTCTCTGTCGCCTGAAAGTCATCATGTGACTTTAATGTGACATTATTTGGTAACTTATCACAATGCAGCGTTCACGATGACTTTGAAATTGAGTCTACAAATAACAGTCACATGAGAGTCACAATGTAACTACATTGTAAAGTCACATGGTGACTCGTACAAAGCAGCAGGCACATTGACGTCTCAGTGAAGTCACATATAGTGATCATTTGAGACTCATAATGAGATGTATGGAATTTCCTATTTTTTGCTTCACCGTAGTGACTGTGACACTTGTGACCATGTGTGACATGAATGAGATGTTATATGGACTAGCTGTGTTGTAGAGATAGTAATTACTCGAATTATATTATTTCCTTTTGAGTGTTCGCGTATTTGAAAATTAGCATTTTGTGACTTTTCCTTAATTTTTGATAACCAGTGTATTTATAATCCCTGATCGACTAATTAACACAATCACGACCGCGAGTTTTCGTCGCTTTAGCAGTAAGCCACACCTAAGGACGTTAATCTTACATGGTGTATTAATTTAATAAAAGGATTTTCTGTATTCTTGCTTGTGACAAATTATCTCATCAAAAAACAACTCGTTGCAAATGGCCTCGTTAAGCCATGAAGCTGAAACATCAGCCATAAAAAGAAGTGATACCTCATGTGACTGCCGTGTGAAAATCTATTACTAAAAATTGTTGCAAATGCCTCGGAGCGTGGTACAGTAAACGGAAATTGCTTGGCCACCTGCAGGCATGTGTAGAGCAGTGGCGTGGCGGTTCGTGATTCTCTCTCTCTCTTTTTTTTTTATTTTTTTTTTTTATTTTTTTGTGTGTGTGTGTGTGGGGGGGGGGGGAGGGAGGCACTAAATGCATGGCTGAAAACTTCATTTCTTTCTTACTATTATTTTTTAAAAATATATATTTTTCTTATTATTTGCAGAGTGTTCTGCCAGTAAATAAGCTAATGATTTCTTCAAAAAGATAGTGGTAAAAAAATCATAAATTTAGCGGTCATCCAGCCAAGCATTTCGTGCATCAAATAAAGCCAGTCACGAGTCGACCCCTGGTGTAGACTACATGAATCCTAGTGTTGCCAGGTGTCCCGATTTACGCGGGTAGTCCCGATTTTCAGGGGCTCCAAAGACCTGTCCCGCGTACAGAGCCCGATTAACTCAGGGTTGCCGGCTTTTAGCCAGACCAAAAAAAGCCGGCCGGCTTTTTTTGCCGGCTTTTTTTGGTTTTAGCCGCTTAAAAAAAGCCGGCTTTTATTGAAAAAAGCCGGCTTTTATTTTTCAAAAAGGTGGTTTATAGATAATTCATATAAACTTTGGATTAATTTATTTTTAATACACTTATAAATATTTTCTATGAAAAAAATATTAACTTCTATTAAATTTTGTCAAATAAATAAGACCTTATAACTGCTAGAATGCAACTGTAAAAGCATTATGTCTGAAAAAAAATTATGAATATTCAGAAGAATACATTAAATTAAGACTCTAAAGTATTGGTTTGGAATTCTTTATCATGGCTCTACACATACCACACATTTTAAAGTTTATATGAAAGAATAAGAAAATGTCACACATTAAAATAGAAACATTCTTACATCTGATATTTACTTTTAACATCGATTAAAGCTAAATAGCTTATATGTATTTAATAACTGAAATTATCTTATATAATACTTGAGCAATAAGTAAATAAGCAATCATTATATAAAAAATACTTATAAAAATGATATATGTAAAAAGTCTTTCTGCTACTAAGCTGTTATGTAACTTATTCCAGATATGTCCATATGGACAGATTAAAATCGTAGAATGAACAATGTTGAAAGAGAAATTAGAAAGGATATAACATTTGAGGAAATTTTAGTACATGCAAGTGCATAAAATAAAGAGAACAATTAAAAAAAAAAAAAAATCTCCAAATTAAACTTGTTGAATTAGAATTTTGAAAAGCTACTTACTATTTAAAATAGTGCATATAAATTAATGCATATGTTATTCATAATACTGCTTTAATAGAGAAAAATGATGTTTTTATTAAATGACTTTATGTGCAATTTTAAATAAATGTTTATGAGAAATAAAATAATACCTGTATTATTAATATCCCTTAAAATTAGTTAATAAAATATATAACTAAGCAACCATTGTCCCTTTTAATTATATAAAGCAATAAAAATTTAAAAAAAGATTGTTAAGGTCAGTGTAAACCTGTAAACCAGACAAAGCAATTGGTATGACCTTTTATTCCAATATTAATGTCTTCATTATTGATAAATATTGGGTTATATTGATTTCTACCTCAACTAAATGTCTTTAAAACAAATTAAAAAACACATAAAAATGTGTCATATATAATTAAAATGCTTCATTGTATAAAAGCCAATTTTGGCCAAAAAGGGCCAATTTTGGCCAAAAAAAGCCGGTTAAAACCAATAAAAGCCACCGCCGTGGCTTTTTTTTAATTTTAGCCGGTTTTTTTGCACCCCTGGATTAACTGTATGTTGGATCCGGGGCACACAGGCCATGTCGGGCCATCCTTTCTAAAAAAAAATCATGCATTACAATCTTTTAATAACATTTTTACGTACAGTTTACAATTTAAACCATAGCTTTACGAAAAAACAATACATTATAGACACATGTAAAAATGCATTAAAACATTTAGGAAAGTAAAATCTTCTATTCTACACCAGTGGGCTACTATTTTTTTAATTCAGATTTCTTGATTAGTACCACTTTTTTGAAATTGTAAAATTCGCATTATTGAATGACACATTCATTAAGGCTAAAACAAACCGAATTTTACCATTTCAAAAAAGTGGTACTAATCAAGAAATCTGAATTTTAAAAAAAAGTAGCCCACTGGTAACTCTGTTCTACACGATCTTTAGAGTGGGTAAAACTCTAAACCTACAAGTCTGAATGAAACAGTTGTAATATCCGTTCTTCTTGGAATTTCGAAGTTTATGTTACAATTATTCGTTGTCGTTGAGGAAAAAACTGGGATTGTTTAGTTTACATGAACGGGAAAAATACAATTTTTTTTCTATGAAACCACAAATGGAAATTTAAATTAATTTGTATTTTCAGAGAGTGAACAAAATGCATTTTGGGGCCCCTTGATTATGTGGAACCGGGGCACGTGCCCCTGTGATGATCAGGCTCTGCCAGCGTAACCACTGCGCGGGAAGCCAAAAGTCCCTATTTTTCGTGCATCACACTTTTAATTTTTTTTTCTTTTTTCTTTTTTGCCGCATCATTCTATTCGTTATGTCTGCACTGAGTCAAAAGTAGTCAAAACAGTAAAATATTTGCGGTCCCTTACAGAGGCATACCATACAAATTTATTTTTTTAGACATAAACTTGTCTGAAACGGAATTTTTTGGCCTTCATAGCGATTCTGCTTTCACAAGTTTTACGTACTTGGTTCAGTAAACTCCATGTAAACGGAACCTGTTTATAACGGAATTTTGTTTTAAAAGTAAAAATTTCGTTATCCGTACGATAGGAATACTAAACAATTATACTTGCTAAAGTGGAATTTTATTTTATTCCCCTGCTAAATTCCCTTGTTAATATTTTCCAACAAAATTGAAAAGCGTTTAGGAATCCAGTTTGTCTGTCTGCCGTTTGATGATATTACACTATTTTAAACATACTGAAATTTACATATATTACCGAGGTGTGCTACACTACACGCCGCTTACTGTAGAATAGGGTGTGAATAGAATGTATCGTTCATTTACAGGGACACACATAGAATTTGGCTACAGAAGAAATTAAACAATAATTGAACTATTGAAGCCTATGAACAACAATTGCTGGAAGTGAGTTTTCAGTTGTGGTTACGCGTTTTTAAATTGGACTCTTATATATATATTCGTTTAACTGAGCTTTTAGCATATTATGTAGTATACATACAAATCTATAGATCATATACAGGGCTGTACCAAAAAAAGCAAGTTGGAAATTGCACGTCAAACGTGACAAATGAGGTGCGTTCGTACTATAACTAGTTTTATAAATATTTTTTACACCGCATAGTGTACTGAATGTATATTTTAGTGCACTTCATAAGTGCCTATCCATTTCATTCTGTTCGAAAGGCTGTAACATCCTTAAAATGCACTTGAAATAATTTTTTCCCATTGGCCGTCATGTGACGGAAAACTTTTGACTGTCCCTGTCATTAAACTATACATCCGAGTTTCATAACATTTGAAATGACTCGACAAAATTTTGCGAAAGTTATATATTTAAATTTTCAGACCATTCAGTTGAGTAATTTTTGCTCTGTTATATGCGGACGGGCCGATAGACAGACAGACGGACCGAACGACGACTGCAGATGCTACGCATTTATATAATCACTAACGCACCTAAAAAGAAAAGAAAGAAAGAAAGGGATATTTTTCCGACTATTGATGGTAATAGCAAAAATTGTGTTTTCAAATGCGTTATGCGTTTTTCAAATTGTTGATTTAGGTATCATCTTTCACATTAATAAACTGTAAAGTTTCGTTACAGTATTCTGAATGTGTTGGAAAGTGTTTCCTAATCTATGCTGGACGCATGATTTTTCGTTCTTGTTTGACCTTGACAACACCATCTATCAGGACATATTTCCCCTGTTATTTTTCCCCTGTACAATAACTAATTAAAATTATTAACCCTTTACCTACTGACGGTACTTATAAGTACCATTAAAATAAATTGTTATAAAATTCATTTAATACATCCATTAGTAGCAATACTGTTTAGAATGAGTTATAGATACATTACTTTATCTTGTCCCCAAAGCATTATGGGTTACACAAAACAAAAATATTTTTAAAAGGACGATTTCTTTTGCCTTTGCGTCTTTTCAGCTTTCTAGTGCTGAGGGGGAGGGGGGGAGGAAATTTTCAATTCGGAAGTATTTCTATATTTCTATTGTAAGAACATTATATTTGTACATTTCCTAATTCTACAAAGTACTAAGAAAAATATTTAAAATAAAAGATTTGTGTAGGGTTATAAATATTGCACAGTATCCCTCTAAATTCAAATTTAATTAATCCTTCTAAATCCATCAATACTTCTAAAATTTATTAAATGATTATGTAAATCTTCTAATTTTGTTTAAACAATTCACGAAAAATGCTTTTGAAGAGACAATTTTCATGAATTCATAATTCAGTAGATAAAGGGTTAATATTCGTTTGATAGTTCACTTGTATGTAAGTATAATAAACTAAAGTTTCATTTTTTTTTCCAGAAATTTCCTGAATTAGTTACCGTAACTACAGTTGAAAAGTGGCTTCCGATTCACGCAGCAGTAATCAATGGACATGTTGCCGTTTTGGATCTTCTGCTGAAATTCCCTTATGAATCGTCCGTGTTACAAAAATTCATGGATAAAACACAGCAATGGGAATACCATTTTCCATTCGACATTAATGCCAAAGATGTAACCGAGCAAACTGTTTTATACGTTGCTTGCCTTGTTGGAAATCAACGAATCGTCGACCTTTTGTTGAAATTTAAAGTTCCTGCTAAACGAATTAAAAAAGATGATTCTAGTAACGACCAAGAGAATAAAAATGAAAGACCTAAAACAGAACCTAATATCAGTCCGACGAAAAAACGACTGTCTAATGGCATTCAAAGCATGATATCTAAACTTAGTCTTAGAAACAATGCTGAAAAAGAGGAAGAACGCACGGACACTGAAATTTCGACCTTAGACCTGGATCTTTATTGCAATAATAACACCGAAACAGCACTGCATATTGCAGTGAAAAAGAAATATCACCATATAGTATTACAGTTGCTTCAAAATGGAGCGAATCCTAATCTAAGTATAAAACAATCTGCAGAAGAGCTTAATCGAGCTAACGATAATTCTGGTTCAACATCCACAGCACTTGTCGAAGCTTGTAAAAATCGTGATGTAAATATGGTTGACTGTCTTGTCAGATATGGTGCGAGGGATGATAATTGTAAAGCTCTCAAAGTCGCAAGTTCAAACAGTGACGAATACATTGCGTCTAAATTGTTAACATTAAAAGCATATCAAGATCCCGAATTTAAAATCAATAAAAAAGCATTAGAAATTGTCCCGTCCGCTCACTTGGGTGGAATTTTAGGGAGTGTGACGTTTAGTTCTATGTTTCCAACCACGCCTGTCATGATAAATTGGCATGGTCAAAAGTGCCTACACTACATTAAAGAAGAGTGGCTGATAAGTGCTAGTATGGCCCACAACGTAAAACTCAAACTTACAGCTCGAAATCAAAGTTCAGCCTTAATGGCGATTACGCGATTAGACATTTCAAATAATCAGTTGACAGAATTGCCTTTGTGTATATTTCAAATGTCGTCCTTGCGGCATTTTAATGCTGCGAATAACAAAATTTACAAACTGCCGGAAGCAGGGAAATCGTCGTCCTCTCCGAAAACAAAAAGAGAATCGAGAACTTTGAATCCAAACCAATCAGGGTGGTGTTGCCCTGTATTGGAAGAGATACATTTACACGATAACAGAATTGATAGTGTTCCTGCTTGCTTGTTCACTCTGACAGCACTAACCGTCCTCGATTTATCGAACAACAAGCTTCAGGCTTTGCCTTTCAAAATGTGGTCTGCTCCGAAACTTAGAGAGCTTAACCTTTCGCTGAACATGTTGCACGACTTACCTTCCAAACCACCTCCTTCTAGATCTGTGTCCGCTTCCCGTCTTACCCCTTGCATAGCAGAAGACCTAGTCAATTCTTGCGAATCTAGTCCCAGGCATTCAACATTTGATGCGTCGTCTTTTGACTCGTCAACTGAAATTCCGAACTTATTGTCTCCTGCCCAAGAAGTTAATAGGTTCAGGGTTGATGGTGATTTGCGTCAACAGGAATTGCTGCATCATAATCTTTGGAGTGCTTCTGTTAAGGTAATTTTACAGTTTTTTTCTATATACAGAGTGTCCCAAAAGTACCCGACACATTTTAAAATTCAATATAAATTCAAATAATTGTTGTATAGGAGTGCAGTTTGGACTTAAAGAAAAATGCTTCTCACGATGAAAAGTTTTGTTCAAGCGAATAAAAAAATTAGTTCCAAACTTCGATCGTAGACACTTGACTTATCTGTATGTTTGGTTTCACACATGCGTTTTTTTTTTTCTTATTTTCAGATTAGTTTCGATTTGGTTTCGAAGTACCAATCTACACAATTAGCTTTATCGCTGGCAGTCGTCATTTCTATGTCACGGCGTCAAAACTAACCTGAAAATCAGAAGAAACGCATGTTTGAAATCAAACATATGGTCAAGTGGCGCCATCTATGATTGAATTTGATATTAATTTTTTTCATTTTCTTCAAAAACATTTTTCATTGTGAAAAGCATTATAGTCCAAACCGCTCTTCTATACGACAATTAGTGTACAAAAAAAAAAAAAAAAAAATCTGTAACGTTACTGTAGAAAACTTCCAGCGCAAGGAGTCATTTTTGTGTCACAGAGTCAAAATTAACCTGAAAATCAGAAAAACGCAACATACATACAGCCAAGGGACGCCATCTATGATCGAAATTTGGAAATAATTATTTTCATTCGCTTGAAAAAACTTTTCATCCTGAGAAGCCTTTTAATCCAAGTCACACTCCTGTACGACAATTACTTGATTTTATATTGAATTTAAAAAAAATTCCAGGAATGTTCGGACACCCTGTACTATAAAAGCCGACTTTTTTGCAGCCACCCTACTATAAAAACATACAAATGAAATCGATGTCTGCATTTTCTTTTCTTTCTTCCCTTCTAGATAGTAGAATCCGCTAACGACAACGAAACCGATAAAAACGTGAGATGCCAGCTAGCCGCCCTTAACTTAGCCCACAATGCATACGAAGTGGTTCCTCCCATACTCTCCTGCTTTGCTGTGAATTTAGCTCGTCTCAATATGAGTTACAACAGACTGACGGAGATGGGACCTGTCAGTAGCTATCCAGCTTGTCTCAAGCACCTCGATTTATCGCATAACCACATCAAGTCATGGTTTTCATCGCGGAGAATAGACCCAGATCTGAATCTTGATGGAACTGGATGCTACAGCCAGTTCGAAACACCCATCCCAAAAATGAAATCCTCGGGCACCTCTAGCTCAGGTTAGTTCAAGATTAGTACAGTAAAACCTCCCTAAAGCGACCACGTTCCGTTCCAATAAAAATGGCTCGCTCCGAGAGGTGGTCTCTTAATGGAGGTCGTGTTTAAATCTAGATTTTAATTGTTGAAAAAAAAAAAAGTAACAATTAATGTTACTAAAATTTACTTTCCACATTAGGAAACAATATGAAAATTTAAGTATCAAAACAAAAGTTAATTACATAAGTTAATGACTGGAAAGTTAAAAAAAATGAATTGGCGTTTACTTTGATTTTGCGGTTTTATCTTTTATACCTTTTATTTCCAAGTCCTTTCAAAATTCAGTAAATAAATGCTTTTTTTTTTTTTTTTTGGCCGGGAACAAACAATGACGATTTCATTAATTTGTCTATTTATTTGAGAGTTTCCTGACAGAATAGGGCAGGCGAGTTTATTGGCCGTCATTCTTAATGTGTCATCAGAGGTAAATTCATTGCCTAAATACAAAGGGGTTTAAACATTTAAAAGTTACTGGAATAATAATAAAAAAAATCTGAACTTAGTTTAGAAGTTTGATAAATAATGCGCTCTCCGGAATTCTTTTCCTAATAAAACCTTCTTCAAGCGACCAGGAAAAAATGGAATTTGTTTCATTTTCTTCAAAGAAATCCGCTCATGGAGGGAGTTCAACTGGGAGGGTCTCTGAATGGAGGTAAAATGAGTATTGAGCCTATGTGAAAAAATTTCGTTCCATAAAAAAATGGTCGTTCAGGGAGGTGGTCGCACAGGGAGGTTTCACTGTACATTATTTTTCAGTCAAACTTAGTTTGAAATACCTTATTTTCATTTTCAGGATTGACATTATCATTTTGTATTTTTGTTCTACAAGGAGTTCGAAAGAAAACAGACCGGACATAAAAACCAAACAACTACGTAAATTGAATTTCAGGATGTTCCGACCATGTTTTTAGGGCGCTTTTTAAATAAAAAGAAAAGTGCCCAGTTAAACTGATGGCATTGAGCTCACAGGCAATTCACACTAGTTGTATATTATACTGTTATTTCAAAGAATAATACCCACAAAAAATAAATGAAGAGGATTAGCCCCCGTTCCCCCACTTTAAACTTAACCAATGATCCTCCAAATCTAATCAGGGAAACACCTTAACATAATAAACCGGTATACCAAATTTGCAGCAAATCAGATAATCCTGCATGAAAAAACAATTTCGCTAAATTAAGGGGAGGTCTAACCCCCTTTCCCACCTTTATATTTAACTAATGAACCTCCAAATCTAATTAAGAAAGCTCCTTATCAGAATGAACATAGAAAAAAAATTAAAGCAAATTGGGTACTTCTGCATGAAAATCCATTTATCTAAATTAAGGGGATGGGTATTGCCCCGCCCCTTTCCCCTTTTTATACTTAACCAATGAACCTCCAAATCTAATAAAGGAAGCACAAGCACCATATCGGAATAAACCAGCATGTCAAATTTGAAGCAAATCATTAATTCTGCATGAAAAACCCCTTTATCTAAATTAAGGGGGGAGGGGTCTAGCCCCAACCCCCCTCCCTTTAAACTTAACTAATAAACCTACAAAATTAATCAAGGCAGCTCCTTAACATAAAACTCCAAATCTAATCACGGCAGTTTCTTAACATAATAAACCGGTATACAAAATTTGGAGCAAATCGAATAATTCTGCATGAAAAACCCATTTACCTAAATTAAGTTGGGGGGCTACCCTCCCGCCTCTTTCCCCCCTTTATATTTAACTAATGAACTTCCAAATCTAATCAGGGAAGCCCTTAACATAATAAGCCGATATACCAAATTTGGAGCAAATTGAATAATTCTGCATGAAAAACCCATTTATCTAAATTAAGGGAGGGGGGGTAGCCGCCCTTTCCCCCCCTTTATACTTAACTAATGAACCTCCAAATCTAATCAGGGAAGCTCCTTAACATAATAAACCGATATACCAAATTTGGAGCAAATTGAATAATTCTGCATGAAAAACCCATTTATCTAAATTAAGGGGGGGGGGGATAGCCCCCCTCCCCCCTTTATACTTAACCAATGAACCCCCAAAACTAATCAGGGAAGCGCCGTATCAGAATTAACCTAGAAAAAAATTTGAAGCAAATCGGATGTTTCTATCAAGAGTTATCGCGTTACGTACATGTACGTACATACATACATACAGACAGACAGACAGAATCGGCGGGCACATTAGCTCTCAGGCTTTGATAGCCTGTGACAGTTAGTCGTTTGGCTTTCATGTCAGATCACTACCCCCTACATACTAATGTGTACTAATGTGTAATAACTATAATAATAATATATGTATACACATATGTATACACATATGTATAAATGTGTAATACACTACCCCCCTAGTATGTAGGGGGTAGTGGTCAGATCTGTTTTTGTTTGGATGGATGTTTTGTTATGGCTGTTCTGAAATTCCAACTGGCTCGTTCGCCGTCATTTTCAGTCTCAGATTCATAACATACGCATCTTTTTTTCCCCAGATACCAAAAAACCGAAAAGAGCTTTTCATTTTCTTACATTGATAAAGGATTTAAAAAATGTTATGAAAGAGGGCATATTAAGACGATTTTTGGGACCCGACTGTCTAGGAAAGGTCGTCATCAGATAGCAGTCGATGATGAGTAAAAGTGTATCCTATTTAGTGGTTATCCATTAATTACTTCACACATCAGAGGAGGGCAAAGTAGGGGATCCACAAAGTGGGACACAGTGTAGCAGAAGGAGGGGGTAAACACATTGCGATATCGCATCTAAAATATGAAAACAATTAAATGTGCATTGTTTGTAAGCAGCATAATAAAATTCTTTCGAAAATGTGGGTTTTACTCTGGTGGTATTAGGTATATTTTTTCTTTTTTGTTTTAATTGAAAAAGGTTGAAGTTAACTCACACAAAAACTTGATGATTTTACGATATTTATCTCATTAATGCTGTTCTCAAATCCAAAAGGTCAACTTCAAGACATAATTTTTAATTATTTTTTTTTTCCTGAAAATGCATGAAACTAGCAGGTGTTGTTGTTTAGAAACTATGTGACAGAGCTGTTCCTTTTTTATTTTTTTATTTTTTTTTTGCAAACGCAAAAAATAGCGAGATATTTGAAAATAACTTCCCCATAGGATTAACATTATCATCCGGGTCTTTTTGAGTGACTACTGTAGGCTCCTAACTCTTTCTCATGTTTTCCTCAAATCTGCCCTGATTTCTTAACTTGCATCTAGAATCTGAAAAAAGCTAGTCATTCCATTTTAATTCCCATAACATTACAAGATTCGAGCAAATTAGCTGTCATGTGTATGACCTTGAAAGTACAACTTAACTTCAATGATTTTCACGAGCCTGTAAAACTTTTTTTACTGTATAGATATTGTAGATGCCGAAAAAACATTTAATCATAACTCTGTTGATTTGCCGTTTCTTTTTACTTATTTACCATACCTTCAGTATATTTTCATTCACAAGTTTTTCATTCTTCATTGGAAATAAAATAGATGTAATTTTGACATAAAAATGAGATTTTCATTCTACATTTGCTTTATTGAAATCCATGATTCAATTATATATGGAGCAAATTCTCAAACATTTTCTCAATTATATATGGGGCATTCTTTTGACTTTTATGTCCCTGAATAATAATTTTTATTTTAGTACATATTCTTGTGTTTTTTTATTATTATTATTATTATTATTTCATATACTGGGGAACATCCCATTGCATGATTGCACAACAATGTTAACGAGATAAGTTTTGGACGATGTTGGGGGTCCAAATACCAGGAAAACTCCTCTACCGTCCCGTGTCCCTGATGTTGATTTTTATGTTTGAAGCTGTTTGGATGAAATTGTTTCAATATAAGTAATTCGATGTCGTTTTTTTCCGAAACTGGGACAATCGTTTTATATAAATATGTAGCAAAAAATTAACCTGCACACATTTTTACAGTTGATATTATTTTTTTAACTCTGTCGCTGGGTTTTAGATTCCTTGCTAAACTTACACAGAAAATCACTTCAGATGCAGCCACAGATTATTATTTTTTTTTTCAAGTTTTTTCTCATACAGAATAGGGAAAGAATGTCTAAAATTCTTTGACAGGAAATTGACTGCAGAATTTAAATCGGCATTTAAATATCAATTTCAACCATCGTGGCTTTATGGGTATAGTCTTACTGTCCTCAAGGTTTATTCCTGCACTTTTCGAGGTATTTTTTTAATTTATTTAATCCAGTGTAAATAGCTGTTTCCAAATATCAATGAACATTGTGACTATCACTTAGTCTTAACATGATTTGCCTAAAAATAGTGGTAATTTTTCGTACCGTTCCTCTTTTCCTATACCATCCCTTTCTTTTCCCCTTCCGTCCCTCCTTTAACACCCCTTTAAGACAATGTTACACTGAAATTTTGTACTAAAAATACTACATTGTTGTTATTTCTTATTTGAATGTCCTGTGGGTGGTATGCAAATTCATTATAAGTAAAAATTTAGAAGAAAATAGAAAGTTATAGTGGTAAAATGGTAAGGAAAATTAAACTCGCAAGTTTAACTTAAACCTCAGTTAAGTAAAAAAATTTTCGCTGCTGACCATTTTTTTCTTTATTTTGAATCATTAAGGCATTCGTCCATCAGATTAAAAACTTCTTAGATTAAATACTTCTTAGACTGCTAAAATTGTACTCCTTTGTATTGTAGGACTTTTATAAGAGATATCTGGAAGCATTTTCAAGTTGAACTCTTTTTAAAAAGGGGATTAAAATCTTGAACGGAATACCCCTGTATTGAAAGGAATTCTGTCCCAAGAGAAAATGGGTGCAGAACAGTTACAGGGACATTATTGTTGAGCTTTTTTTTTTTTTTTTTTTTTTTTTTTTTTTTTTTTTTTTTTGTCAATAACAGGGAAATGACCATTGTCCGCTTTTATCTCTCACGTGATTACTTAAAAGACTTGTCCATTCGCCGATTATCTGCGTTTTTTACTACCTCGTGTATAAGTCGACCCCCCCATTTTCAACTCCCAAATTTTGTCTAAAATTCTTCGACTTATACACGAGTATATACGGTATATCATTTTCCGCCCCTCCTTCCCTGAACGTGTCCTTATTTTACATGTCAATGTTCTCAGTAATATTAAATATATTTAATGTACAAATATAAACTATAAATACTGAGGTTTGTATTTGGTGTGAAATGCAGTAGTTTCTCTCATGTTTTGAAATAGGGAGGACTCAGTCTCCGTCGTTGCATTCCTGGGGATCAGCTAAATCATTGAATTCATCTGTGTGCCAACATCGAAGACATACCCGTCTTGATAACTTGAGGACTCTGATACTTGCTGATAACGGATTAGATAGGTTAGTGCTTACATTTGATGAAGATGATTTTGAAGAAGAAGATGCCAAGTCATCGGAATCTTTTGAGGCAATAGATGCTACTGGAAAGGTTGGTAAATCAAATTAAGTTCTGCTGGGCAACATATAACTATGATATGTTCCCGCACCATGTTGGTTAAATCAAAGTAAAATTGCGTAATTTGTTATTTCTGTTTGTATAAATATTTTTTATAAAATATAATTATGAGTGTAAAATTATAATGTTTATATATTTAAGTAAAATAGGAGTGTAAGTTCATACAAAAATTATTAAGTTGATTTTAAATATTAAATATATATTTTTTAAAAATTGTATTGTAAAATGAATGTATAATGTTGATTAGAGTTCGGATCTCAGACAACAACAATAGCCAGACGCCATGGTGTCGTTTTATGACAAGCCAATGGAAAGTGGTGTATAATTAGAAGTCGTAAAATGATAAAAACGTTGGAATCAATTTATGGCCTCAATAAAAGTGTTGGGATAAATTTATGGCTTTTCAGACCACCCAAACTTTAAGGCAGATAATAATATTAAAGTATATGTAAGGGGCCATTTGCAGGCTGTTAGCTAATAGGCCTATCGAAGTATAATAAAAAATCTTCTCACATCCAATAACAGTGGACTAGACAAAAATAGTTCCACCCACTGCAGGAGTGGTATGCAAGAAGAATAAGATTTAAAAAAAAGATAGTCTGGAAAAAGATGTAGAGGACGCAGGAGCTCTCCTGAAAGCCCGTGCGATGAATCCAAAAAGCCCTAGTAATTCCCAGGCGAGATGGACATATCGGAGCGAACCTAATCAAGCCTAATTGAGGATGTCTCCCTGAGGTACCTATCGGAGTGAGCCTAATCAAGCCAAATTGAGGATGTCTTCCTGATGTACATATCGGAGTGATCCTAATCAAGCCAAATTGAGGATGCGTTCCTGATGACACATGGCCATGATCCTAAGCAACGCAACAACTCGGAATTTGATGAATAAAGGCCACCATCCCGTATATTAAAAAAAAGGTACGACTTTAAACTTTTTCCTTTATCACATAAGATCATATGAAAAATCACAAAAATACTTTTCTGATATTTTATGGTAGAGAGTAATCTGAGATCCGACAAAACCAATAATTAAATAAGATTAAGGTAATTTAAAAATGAAAGAGAATTATTCTTTTAGCAAAAAGAAACAATTATAATAATTAGAGTACATGAAAATATTGTCTTTTTTTTAAAGATTAAATATACATAAAATAATGAGAAGCAAACAAAAGTGTTGCTTTCTATTTTTTGAATTAATATTATGTTTTTCTGTATATAGTTGTGTTCAATGTAAATAAAATATTTAATCAAGTTTTAAAAAGTTTCTGTAATTATTTAATTAATAATATTTAAAGTGTGTCAATTTATTTTTACAGCTTAAATTTTAGTTTAATTCATAAGTGGAAGAGTTCGTCTAAATAATTCACAACGCAAACTCTTAATTTTATTCGTAATTATTCAAATTTAATAATTACATTTTGACGCGAATTATAATTTAATTTTATTAATGCTTCGCGTTGCTCTTCTACTAGAATTTAGGTAAATACGATCACTCATATTATTTGAACTTATCTAAGGTATATAAAATTATATACCAATTTGCTATGAGGTTGCTTGGATGATTTGGACCAATTAACAATTTTGGATATAAATTTAATAGAAAATAAACAGGTGTAATTATCTGTCCAGCATCCCCCCCCCCCCCCTTCATAGTAAAATGGTGCTATGACTCAGGAACGTTCATCTGAGGTCATTAGAAATAATAATAATAATAATAATAATAATAATAAAGGAAAATAAATTTAAGTATTATTTTAATGTCACAATTTTAAAGATATTGTAGGTATTTAAGCTTAATTGATTAATATTTTATTAAAATTAATTTTATTATTGTAACAATAATGACACACATATAATAATTTTATATAAATAAAATGAATAATATATGTTAGCAAAAAACAAAAAGGAAATGAAAAAAATAATTCTGGGATTTATAATAGGTAAATTTAGGAATTACAATTTTGTTTTTTTTTTTTCTCTCTTTTCTCTTGTGGTTGGATCTCAGTTACCATTGAGAAATAATGGCATTCACATCACGGATGACACATTTGTAAAAATAATTTTTTTTATATACTGTATAAATAATAATAATAAGAAGAATAATAAGTAAAATTTTATAATATGACTGGTATAAAAATGATTGAAATGTCAAGAGATCATGATTTTTGAAATGGTATCACCTTGATACAAAAGAAAATTTATGAGTCGTACTACGAAGTAGTAGTACAATATTTACAAAAAAAAAAAAAAAAAAAATTGTTTTTTCTGTAGAAAAAGACAGATATTTTTCTGTTAAATGAAATTATGTTGTTTTTTATATATACGTGTATTATAAATATTTTAGGGGTATTTATGTGTGTAAAAGAATAATCTACAAAACAACTTCATCTCCTAAGAAATTTTTTTAAATTTTAGTGCTGTTGTTTTTATGTATTTATGCAATTTAGAATATTTTCATACATATGTGGTAATATAGAAAAAAAAAAGTATGATAAACAGAAACATTCTGTTAAAAGGTTATGCCCAACAATAAGCGAAAATTTAAAAGGAGAAGTGTAGATTTAAATACCTCTGGAGTTAAAACCAGAGGACAGAAAAATAAAATTATTTCTCTAAATCATTCGCTACAAAAAACTAAAAAGAATACAATGACTCAACCTAGTGTTGATACGCTGTTGAATTGTATCCCCGTCTTTGACGGAAAGAAAGAGTCTAATATTAAATTTTTTGTGCACGAATTCGATAATCTAATTAAACAAACGGAATTAGAGAATGTTTCGAAACTTGCGCTCTTAAAAACTAAATTAGTCGGTAGTGCTAGAGATAAATTAGCTAACGAAGAAAATCTTAATACAGAAAAAGACTATGGTAAATTTAAAGAAAAATTAATCGATACTTTTTCTACTAAAACAAGTTTTTCTGCGGCTCAAAGCAATTTTTTTTCTCTTAGGCAAAAACCTGCGCAGGCTATCGCTGA
Organism: Maratus speciosus; assembly: GCA_963932465.1. Classification (NCBI taxonomy): domain Eukaryota; kingdom Metazoa; phylum Arthropoda; class Arachnida; order Araneae; family Salticidae; genus Maratus; species Maratus speciosus. Next base: position 575,828,428 of record OZ010792.1, read on the forward strand.
TTTTATCAGTGAATTCAATGCGGCTGCAAAACTTTACCTAGATAAAAGTGGCCAAAATATTGACAACGGTAATGGTAGTTTATTTGAAATGATAAAATTCACAAGATTTTTAGAATCAGTTAGGGCAGATTTAAGTTTGGACATTCGAAGAATGGCGCCGAAAAATTTCAACGACGCATGTAAATTTGCGAAACAAATGGAAGATGCATATAATCAAGTTGCATCAAAGGAAATTAATTCGATTACAAAAACCTCCACTGAGGAAAATTTGGACAAATTGTTAAAATTAAATATGGAAAGCGCGGAGCAAATTAAAATTTTGACTTCCGAAATAAACAATTTGAAAATTAAAACAAAAGACACTGCATCAAGCAGATGGTGCGAATTATGTAAAAAAAATTCGCATACTTTAGAAACGTGCTGGTACAAAAATGATAATAAAAATACATATAAGGGTAGCAGAGATTTCGCAGGTCGGCATTTTAATAAAAGGTACTCTTATAATGGACAGTATCAACCGAGAGCGAATTTTAATCCTAGATTTGTTAACCCAAACCAGCAGTGGCATTTTCAATCTTATGCACCCACAGGTGGTTACTATGGATATTCTCCATATCCCCCACCCCCACCAGATTACTTCCCTCAGCATGTGCCATATAGGAATAGTCAACCTCAGAGTCATGCCAGTTATTATCCAAATGAGGATAAAAATGAGAATTTAAAAGAGAATGCTCAAAAGTATCAAAAAAAAGTATAATAAAAAGGGTAAAACTGATGATCAAAGGGACAAGTAAGGGATATGAATTGGTATTAAAAATAAATCAAAATACATAATTAATCGAATTTCAAAATTTAAAAAATTTTCAAAATTTAAAAATAAATTTTTCTCTTTTAGGTAAAAAAAAAAAAAAAAAAAAAAAAAATGGAAACAAAATTAATAACTTGCCTTTTTAAAATTCAAAATAATAATAAGAAAGGATAGGAACATGGGAACGCCAATTTGTCTCAGGGTTACAATATCGAGCAAATGTGCAGGGCGCACCCGAAAACATACTTATAAAATTATGTAATGTGCTTCACAAAACTTCACTGGAGCAGTGAAATATTTATCTCCAGGCAAAAGTTATATATTTTTTTTTTCGAATATGAATTAGAAAATATAAAATCTTAACAAAGCCAAATAACATTAAAACTTAATTAATTTAATAGTAAATAATGTTAGAATAATTTTCAAAAAAAAAAAAAAAAAAAAAAAAAAAAAAAAAAAAGAGAATTTTTTCTGTCTTCTATAAGGGTAGCCTTTGCTAATAGCCTTACAATTTAGATGACAGAATTTCAGAATTACTCTTTAAAATGAGTAGGTGTAAGCTATAGGTTCAGGGTAGTTAGAACAGCTTTATAGCATACTCATATATATATTTTTTTCTTATATAAATATATGGTTGACAAGGAATAAATTATTAGTGCACTCTATATTAGGATAACGGTCAGCTATAAGCCTAAATATAATAAAATATGCAAAAAGTACTAAGATTTATTCCGGTAGTTCAATTACAACTTATATGCTAAAGTCTAGAATTTAGACAGCAGGGATAAGTGTTATGAACAAAAGTGTTATAAAAAAATTTAAAAAAAGGATTTTGGTGTAGCACATTGGTTTTTAAAAAAACATATATATGTATAACAATGGACAAGGCAAGTTATTTCAATATGATTGCACACAAAATTATTGTAAAAAAAAATTACACAAATAAATAATTGAAGTAAAATTAAAATTTTCTCACCAAAGGCTTTCTGTATAGGGTGCAATTTTGGCCTACGGCTGTGTATGCACCAACACCAACAAAATATTTGTAGAAAAATTATTTATCAATACATCAATATATAGTCATCACTTGGACATAAATTTCAGGATTCTTGGCTGAAAAAGGAATCGAAGAAAAAATTAAGTATGGTATAATTACTAGATGTTATGCTCAGAAACAATAAAATTAGTAATATTATATTGTAAAAAGCAGCATTTTGAGTTTTATTTAGGAAAACTTTTGATTTTTAGGTTTTACACATTTATGGAGTGTCTAGCTCAGTGTATAGTTCCTAGATTTAATAAAAAGATAATAAATAAAAATATAAGTTCGTGTTGTTTTCAAAATAAATAACAAAAGGTATAGCAATTAGCATTTACAGTTAAAATTTATGGAATTTTCAGCAAAATTAACATTAGACAAACATAGTTTATATTATATTTAACTTGATAAGCTAATTTACTTTTATTAACGGTATTCAATTAGAATTAAAGTAGGCTTAAATTCAGGTTAAATTAACTAATAACATTGTTGTAGTGTAAAATTTTATGTAAGACTATTATATTTTTATTGTATATATAAAAATATGCAAATTTAATAATTAATAAAATGTATTAGCAAAATTATTTAATTTAAATATTAAATGACATCTTGCTGAAATCAGCTAGAAATTAGATTTTTTTTTTTAAATAAAATATTTTATAACTTTATGTTATTTTAGAATTTAAGCATTTTTTTTCTCTTTACTTTCCCTTAGAATTAAATGCAATTCTAAATTTAACACATATAAATATACATAGTATTGATAAATTTGAGTGTGTGAGTTCATAAAATCGTTTTTTTTTATATAATTTGGCCAATTTAACATAAGGAAACAAAATAAATAAATAAATATATTTATATATATTGGCCTTATTTTTATTAAAATATGTAGTATGGCTTAATAAATTTATTTACTTAATTTTTTTATAGTACGTACAGTAATTATTTTAAAAACTTGATCTATAAAAAAAATTGGATGTGGTTGTTTGTGAGTATACAAAGATTTTTTCTGCTGGCAGAAGTTCTTTGGTCCGGCCGGGTACTCATAGATAGCTACATACGATGTTACGTAGTAATTATCATTTACTTTTGTTTGTTTTTTTTAAATTATACAAGTGTATTAAGTACATTTTTTTTTATAATTAAATAATAATTATTAATGTTGGATTATTAATAATAATTTATTATCTTTTATTTTTAAACATATCATTAAATTTTAGACAGTAGAATTCACATACGGAATGTTAATGATAAATAAAATTTTGAATAAATAAATTTTTATTTCATTCAGTAAAAAAAAATAAATAAATATGAAAATTTAACAATCTTTTAAGATAGAATTGTTGGCTAAATAAATAATAATTTAAGACAAAAAAATTGTTCTCTTCTTCGTCAATGGCATTTTCTGACAACACTATTTAATAGTATTAAATGAAGGTACATTTTTAAGGTCAGCGTAATGCATATTTTGCATTTTGAGAGGCTGTAGAAGTCATATTTCCGTGTTGTTTACATTTTAATAGTAAACAATATCATGAATCAAAATTTGTGTTTGTTAGAAAGGTCTAAGAATATACAATGTAATCAGTTAAAGAAAATTATATGCATTTTTTTTTTAAATCCTGAAAGGCAATTGGGTTTAGATTTGAACCTGTCAGCATAAAAAGCCACCCTCGCTTTAGTTCCAGTATGAGGCAGGAGAATTCAGATGCTAGAATCGCCATTTTTCCCCTGCAAAATAATAAAAAAAAGCAGAAGGTTTACATTAGATACGATACAAATACATACACTGTTTATGCATAGATTATGTTTAAAATTACATACAGGCATGCACAGTGAGTTAAGAAGAAAGTATATCAAGAAATTATACTAATTAATACGGTAATTACAAGCATGAAATGGTTTTAAATACATACCTTTGGGAAGTCGTAAAATTTTGTCACAGCACAATTCACCTCGCAGAAAGGAATTAGTAGCTTGACCAACCCCCACTTTTCGGGAGAATCGGGGACGTTCAATAACTGGTTTTATTCTTCTCTCCTTCTTCTTACTTTTTTTTTCCCGTATCGGGTAAAGTTGGAAAGCATTGCGTAATGATATATTAAAGGAGATGAAATAGCTTGTATATTTTGACAGATCATACATGTTAGAAGTAACAAATATATAAAATAATGTAACAAGTTTGTATACAATATTTTTCTGATTATAATTTGAATACATCAGATTAATTATGTGAAAATATAACATGTCATATTACAAGCATTGTATTTACTTTTATTCAGTATAAAATGTGTTTTAGATAAAACACTGTGTCATAAGGTTGTATGTGATGAAATAATATGTCAAATGCGTATGCCATTATTTTTCTTGTAATTAGGTTTATTTCGGCATATTAGTTTCATACAAAATTATAGCTTTGAATGTATTTTGGACACTTAAACTGTAAAGTTACAAAATTATTAAACATGTGTGTGGTAAAGAAAAAAGGCTTCGAGAAAGACGTCTGATTGTCAGTACAGAGGTCTTCTATAAATGTGAATGTCAACAGACAACTATGCTATCATGTGTTGAACTTTCTGTTATGAAAAAATAGAAGAACTTCTTATAAAATATACCAGAACCATTGATAATTGAACTTTACAGTCTTCGCTCAAAGACTGTGTAGATACACAGTCATATGGACACGGACATTCTTTTAAGCTTTACAAAAAAAAAAAAAAAAAAAAAAAACCAGCAATCAGTTTTTTTTTTTTTTTTTTTTTCTGACACCGGGAGAGATGCTGGGCAACATATAACTATGATATGTTCCCGCACCATGTTGGTTAAATCAAAGTAAAATTGCGTAATTTGTTATTTCTGTTTGTATAAATATTTTTTATAAAATATAAATATGAGTGTAAAATTATAATGTTTATATATTTAAGTAAAATAGGAGTGTAAGTTCATACAAAAATTATTAAGTTGATTTTAAATATTAAATATATATTTTTAAAAAATTGTATTGTAAAATGAATGTATAATGTTGATTAGAGTTCGGATCTCAGACAACAACAATAGCCAGACGCCATGGTGTCGTTTTATGACAAGCCAATGGAAAGTGGTGTATAATTAGAAGTCGTAAAATCATAAAAACGTTGGAATCAATTTATGGCCTCAATAAAAGTGTTGGGATAAATTTATGGCTTTTCAGACCACCCAAACTTTAAGGCAGATAATAATATTAAAGTATATGTAAGGGGCCATTTGCAGACTGTTAGCTAATAGGCCTATCGAAGTATAATAAAAAATCTTCTCACATCCAATAACAGTGGACTAGACAAAAATAGTTCCACCCACTGCAGGAGTGGTGTGCAAGAAGAATAAGATTTAAAAAAAGAGAGTCTGGAAAAAGATGTAGAGGACGCAGGAGCTCTCCTGAAAGCCCGTGCGATGAATCCAAAAAGCCCTAGTAATTCCCAGGCGAGATGGACATATCGGAGCGAACCTAATCAAGCCTAATTGAGGATGTCTCCCTGAGGTACCTATCGGAGTGAGCCTAATCAAGCCAAATTGAGGATGTCTTCCTGATGTACATATCGGAGTGATCCTAATCAAGCCAAATTGAGGATGCGTTCCTGATGACACATGGCCATGATCCTAAGCAACGCAACAACTCGGAATTTGATGAATAAAGGCCACCATCCCGTATATTAAAAAAAAAGGTACGACTTTAAACTTTTTCCTTTACCACATAAGATCATATGAAAAATCACAAAAATACTTTTCTGATATTTTATGGTAGAGAGTAATCTGAGATCCGACAAAACCAATAATTAAATAAGATTAAGGTAATTTAAAAATGAAAGAGAATTATTCTTTTAGCAAAAAGAAACAATTATAATAATTAGAGTACATGAAAATATTGTCTTTTTTTTTAAGATTAAATATACATAAAATAATGAGAAGCAAACAAGAGTGTTGCTTTCTATTTTTTGAATTAATATTATGTTTTTCTGTATATAGTTGTGTTCAATGTAAATAAAATATTTAATCAAGTTTTAAAAAGTTTCTGTAATTATTTAATTAATAATATTTAAAGTGTGTCAATTTATTTTTACAGCTTAAATTTTAGTTTAATTCATAAGTGGAAGAGTTCGTCTAAATAATTCACAACGCAAACTCTTAATTTTATTCGTAATTATTCAAATTTAATAATTACATTTTGACGCGAATTATAATTTAATTTTATTAATGCTTCGCGTTGCTCTTCTACTAGAATTTAGGTAAATACGATCACTCATATTATTTGAACTTATCTAAGGTATATAAAATTATATACCAATTTGCTATGAGGTTGCTTGGATGATTTGGACCAATTAACAATTTTGGATATAAATTTAATAGAAAATAAACAGGTGTAATTATCTGTCCAGCAAGTTCTTACCTCACGGTTTACTTATAAACAATTAATTTTGCTATGCATTTTAAACAAGCATTATTTTTTTCACCTTACAAGGAATGTCTTTCAACATTCTCTTCTTCACCTGATAAGTTTAGTGTTTGTTATGCAAACGTTTATGAACCCGTTCCAGACAAAAGAAAAATTGTTATTTTTTTTTACTATAAGCTGTCTAAATAGCCGAATGAACTTAGAAATAGTTCTTTTTTCTGAAATCATAGATACACTCCAATTTTATAGATTTATATAGATAGAGAGAACTTCTTTTACTGTCTAATACAGCTAGATTTAAGGAACGGCCTTCTAAGAAAAATGTTTACAGTTGAGCTAATAGAATAGCCTTTCTCCTATTCAGCACAGTTTAAGGCTGCTAGTCACTCAGTTACCGAATTCCCCTCGGTAATGTTAAGTCTATGGGCGTTTGATGCATTTTTATATTCAAAAATTCTTCTCAGGAAATGAATAATTTTAACTTCTTTTCTGTGTACTTTTTTTAAAGGATGTCTCTTTTTTTTCATTGTAGTCAAAATATTTCTAAAAATTATGCTTAATCTTATATTAGAATGGGAGCAGAAATCGTGTGTTTATGTGCGTGTGTGTGTGTATGTAAATTTTATCTTAAAAACGGCTCTAACGATTTTTACTAAATTTTGTATTTTACCATTTTCGGGCACTAGAAGACCATTGGGCTAGGTCATGTGTTCCAGAAAATTCGATTAGTGGGTCATTTTGGGTCATAATGGGTAAGGGTCAAGCTAATTATACCTAAAAAACGGCTCAATCGATTTTGACTAAATTTTATATCCAACCGCTTTTGGACACGAGAAAACTATTGGGCTAAGTCGCCTGTTCGAGAAATTTCGATTAGTGGGTCATTTTTGGGTCACTTCGGGTCAAGCTAATTTTATCTGAAAAACGGCTTTAACGATTTTGACTAAATTTTGTAATCTACTGTTTTGGATCATGAGAAGACCAATTGGCTAAGTCACATGTTAGAGAAAATTCGATTAATGGGTCACTGTGGGTCAAGCTTAGTTTATCTAGAAAACTGCTTTAACGATTTTGACGAAATTTTGCTTTCTATCGTTTTCGGGCACGAGAATACCATTGGGCTAGTTCGCATGTTCAGCAAAATTAGATTAGTGGGTCATTTTGGGTCACAATGGGCCAGGTCCCAAGCTAATTGAATCTAAAAAAGACTCAAAAAATTTTGACAAAATTTTGTAATATACCGCTTCTGAGCATGAGATGACCATTTGGCTAAGTCACATGTTCGAGAAAAATCAATTTGGAAGTCATTTTGTATCACTGTGGTCAAGCTAATTGTATCTAAAAAATGAATTAAACGATTTTAACAAAATTTTGTATTATACCGTGTCTGGGCATCAGAAGACCATTGGGCTAAGTCACATGTTCGAGAAAATTCGATTAGTGGGTCATTTTTGGGTCACTGTGGGTCAAGCTAATTGTATCTAAAAAAACGGCTCAAAACATTTCACAAAATTTTGTATTATATGATTTCAGAGCATGAGAAGACCATTGGGCTAAGTCACATGTTCGAGAAAATTCGATTAGTGGGTCATTTTAGTCTCACTGTGGGTCAAGCTAATTGTATCTAAAAAACGATTCAAACGATTTTGACAAAATTTTTTATTATACATCGTTTCCCAGCACGAGAAGACCATTGAGATAGGTCACATGTTCGATAAATTTAGATTAGTGGGTCCCTTTGGGTTACCGCGGGTCAAACTATTTTATCTATAAAACGACTTTAACTAAATTTTGTATTCTATCGTTTTCAGGTTATAGAAGAGCATTGGTTAGGTCGCATGTTTGAAAAATTTCGGTTAGTGAGTCATTTTGGGTCATTATGTCTCAGAATCATGCCAATTGTATCTAAACAGCAAGAATGATACAGTGAGAATAAAATATCTAATTGAACACGACTAATTTTGACCGGGCTTAGCTCGGTCATCCCTGCTAGTTTTATATGAAGTGTTAAAATTAAGTCCCAGTGCGACAGTTTTTAAAACATAAAATATTAACTTATACATAGATTTTAGAAATATTTTGACAACTAAAAAAAGGGGACATCTTTTAAGAAGAGAACACTCAAAAAAGAAGCTAAAAATATTAATTCCCTGGGGAGATATTTTAAATATAAGAATGCATTAAACGCCCATAGACTTAACATTACCGAGGAGCATTCGGAAGCTAAATAACTAGCAGCCTTAAGTGCCTATATTAACACGTTAAGCGCCACATCAGCCACCGGTGGCTGACCGCGAACTTTCCGTTTAAAACGCGTCATTCACCGATGGCTGACGTCTAAAATAGGATACAGAACTGAAAAAATATACATTGTTTTAAATAATTACTGAACAAATATTTAAAATTTACCTACCTTTTATTTATTACAGGATTATACTTTCTTAAAAATTACTTTAAACATTGTAAATTTTCAGCGCTTCAGTGTCAGTCATCGTGGCACTAGTGCCACGATGACTGACATTGAAGCGTTGACTGACACTGTAGCATTAACCAGTGTGTTAATAACGGCAAGACATTCGAAAGCTAATGCTTAACCAATAACCACATTCTTTTCAAAGTTCTCGTTTGCATTTTATTATTTTCTAGCGATTTTTTTTTTTCATACGATATTTGAAATCGATGTCTAAGCGGGTACTTTCGTAACTTTTCGATTTTTTTTACTTCCTTTCTGAGGGCATTTTCAGTTTTGGAATCAGTTTCAAAAGTGTGTTCGAGTTACTAACGTAGACTTTTAAGGGTAGATGTTGGTATAAAGCCTTAAAAAAATAAATATATATTTTTTTATCCTAAAACGCTTTACGTTTATTTCCATTTCTGACCCCACACAGCGGGGTGAAATTGCAAAAAAATCTCTTAAAAGACAATAACTTTTGAGCAAGGAAAGCTGGAGACTTCAAATTTGGACCCCAAATACAACCTAACCAAACAGTTTGAGCGGGTTTGTTTCCCAGCTTGATCAGACCTTCTCAAGGGGCCCTAAATAAAAAATAAAACGATTAAAAAAAAATCGTCTATGTGTTTTTGGACGCCAAATCGATGTATGACTAAGTGTTTTCGTGAGATATGATTCTCGTTGATTGTTAAAGATGAAAGAGTGGGGGAGAGAGAGATGCCTTTGATTTCATTCGTATATATGTTATTTATGATGAGTTAGATTTTTTTTTTCTGTGTTCAATATTAAAATTAGAAGGAAGAAAAACATTTTTTCAAAAATTTTGAACAAAAATTGAATGTTGAATACCAAAAAAAATAAGAGATTCTATCAGTATCAGGATTTTAAATTACTGTATAGTTTTTTACCGTCTCTTTAAAATTTACGTTGTATAATATACTTGCTGACCCGTTCGGGCCCGTGATGAATGACTCTTAAATTAACATCAAATATGTATGATTTTATATCTTTAACTCCATTTTATTTGAATTTATATTTTTAAATGAAAAAATATTGAATTGAAAGTATATGCTGTGTGGTATTTTATTTTCTGCGAAATTTGATTTTTTGAGCATATGCAACCACGAAAGCGAGCAAAATCGCTTTGAAAAAAATTTCAAAGGGTTGATTGCGATATTTTTTTTTAATTGATTGCGGCATTTGAGACGTAAAAGACAATCTTTCAGAATATGTCTTTCGTTTTTAACTTTACTAAGTGGTTTGTCCGATGTAAGTTAATAAATAAGAACAAGATACCCCTGAAATTTCTTCTTTTCTATCGTCATTTTAAACCGATGCTTAAATAAAGCTTCTGCGCGAGCGTCAGAGCTTTTTCCCTTTTGCAAGGACCCAGATGAGTTATTAAATGAGACTGAGGTTGTGATTTACAATCGCAAAATTTACATTTCCTTTTAATTTCCAACAAAATATGAATGAACATTAAATTTTCTTGCATTCGTATTGTTTCATTATTTACATTTTTTCAATTGCTCATGTTTTACTTTTTTTTTTTTTTTTTTTTTTCCTAGCAAAAATATTTTCTAAGTATAATTTTGATAATACGTCAAGATTCTACTTTCATTTATTTTAACTATATGCTCATGTAAAAGGTATAATCAATGCTAATCCTTTCATTATTATAAGTACATTTCTTTCCTTGACTCGCTCTCTCTTTTTCAGGCCAGTACAGAGTGCAAGAATAAGATATTATATCCTAATCTGTCCATGTTAGATGTTAGCAATAATAAAATTTCAGATGTTCCTGCCATGATTTCTGAACTAAGCAACCTCTCAGTTTTAAATCTGAGTGGCAATCTAGAAATATGCCATTTACCTCCAGAAATGGGACTCTTAAGTAAACTATGGAACTTAAATACTCGGATGTGTAATCTTAGTGAACCTTTGAGAAGTATGATTGAGAGCAAGAAATACAAGACAATGGACGTGATTGGCTACTTGAAATCCATTTTGGAAGAGTAAGTGTAACTCTCAAAATTTTTTATCATTATTTCAATTTGTTTATCTTATTATTTCTATTTTGTATAATGTGGGGATGAAACCATAAATGTTGATATTTTTTTAATTTGATGCACTTTAATTACCATTGACTGTTGCAAACTGTAACAGAATTGTAATCATAAAATTCACAATGGAATTGCAGTAATGAAATTCACAAGAATGCTGGTTTTTCAACATGGTCACTGTCCTTTTGATTTCTCAAAAAGGTGCATAAAACATTATCCCCCCCCCCCCCCCTGCACCTTTCCTCTCTTAGTATATAATCTATATTTAAAAAAAAAAAAAAAAAAAAAAGGAGAGAGTTGTACACAAAAAATGATATATCATAGCACCACATTAAATATGCTTAGAATAATCATTATTCCTTTTTGGTCCTATTCAGCCCTTATGCATTATTCGCATCAAATTTCAAAAAATGCTTTAAAGTTTAGTTATATCTTAATGTCGTTTTTTTTTAATTTAGTATTTTGGTTGAAAAGTAAAATTGGTGTTTAATGAAACTTTATGAATGATTATGTCTGTATACTATTATTACGAGAAAAGAGTTATCAATAATTTGTTTTTATTTAATTTTTAATATTGGTGGGAGTTTTTCCCTTTTAGAAGTGTAATTTAATGTTTTCATTATATTTGCTTCCACCAGAGAAATTCATTTTTCAGAAGAATTTATTAAAATTACATTTAAATATCTCTTAAAAGTTTGCTTTTATACAGAAGCTAATTTTATTTTGTTTTATCTATTCTGAAGTTATTTTACCGTTTCTGAAGTAATCATGTAGACCAGTGGTTTTTAAACTGTGTGGTCTATGAACCCAAAGGAACCGCAGTGCATCTCAAGGAATTCCACAGATGTCTCGCTTTTAGTGTTTTTGAAACCTGGTTGAAATTTTGTAAATAAAATTAATGGAAAATCTAAGAGCTTGGCGAGAATTTAAATCCAACGGATATCAATAATATTTAAGTATTGTGAGGCAGTGCATGGTGCAAATGGCTGATATTTTGAAACAAGATAGCGGATGACGCTGGCGAACGAACTCTGTCGAGACAGTGGTGTGCACTATGCATACAATCAATCTCATCCAAATCAGTTTATAAATACGAGAGTTACAGCATGACGAATATCAGATTGTTTCAAAATGTCAGCCACCCTAGAAATTCAAACTGCTACGTCTCAGCCATAGACAAAACAAAATATGGTACGGAATCCTTGTATTAAGGTCAAACTCTTAAGAAAAAAAAAATATTTTTCAGTTTTTAATTTATTCGCACCGCTTTTTAAATTATTATTATTTTTTTTTAATGGCCCTCATTTTGAAACAAATGGCGAATGAAGCTGGCCAGCGAATTCGGTTGAGACATTGGTATGTACTATGCATACAATACATTTAATCTAAATCGTTTAGTAAATAAGAGAGTTATCGCATGACAAAAATTATATATACATATATATAAGTCACATTTGAATGGAGGGTTGTTTTGGGGTCTGAGGGTCATGATCGTTGAAAATATACCAAAATTTTCCGGAAATGCTTTTCTCCGGACAGCTGCAATAGGAATTGTTTTACTTTTTGTTATGGAAGCTACCTAATAGTTGCTCTTGTCAGCCCTGCATTTACAACCATTAACTTCTCTTCATTTTTTCCCCCAAGTTTTTATATTTTTAAACGTAAGTAACATAAATAAGTTAACATGAAGCCATTTAACAGCAAAAAATGATCAATTTAATGATATGACAAATGTAACAGCAAAAAATTATAAATTTAACGATATAACAAATGTAACAGCATAATAAATAAATAAATTGTCTGCCATAAATTGTCGGATATCTCGAAAACAGCTGATTTACAATGGGTAGTTCTACTGAGTTATTTACTCCCCATGACAAGATCTTTCCAATGATACCACTCTCGTCAAAATCAGCACGTAACACTTCTTGCACTTTCTTAGTTAGAGATTAAGAACTTCTGGTGTATGCTATAAAAATTGATTTTCTGAAGAATCAAAATTTATTTTCTGATTCCTAGGTTCATAGTTACTTTTTAGTTTCTTAACATGAACTTTTTTTTGGGTTGTAAGACATCAAAATTTGTGTAAAGAAAATAACTTGTTTTCTGTTATTACTATTATTATTTAATTTTATATTTTTAGTGCTAAGCCTTATGCTCGCATGAAACTTATGATTGTTGGTATTGAAGGCATTGGCAAAACTTCCTTGCTTGAACAATTGAGGTTAGAAGGCACTGGATCATATAGGAAGAAACCACCTGAAGTAAAGTATAATTTCATTTTCGATTTAAGGGTTATAAAATTGACCTGAATAAAAAAAAAAAAAAAAAAAAAATATTATTATTTAATCGGTCGAAGTGAAATATTAAGTTGAAATCCTTTTTCTTTCAGCATTGGGCCAAAAGAACTGGGAATAAAAATATAAATTTAAAAACAGCTAAAGGAATCAACATATCAACAGTTGGAGTGGATGTAGGTGACTGGATGTATGAAAAGAAAATTCGCGGCCAGTCTAGTTATGGTCCGGTGGTTTTCAGAACTTGGGATTTCGGTGGCCAGGTAAGGATATTTTCGATTTCTTAACATCTTAAATTGTAGTTTAATCTTTTTTATGCCTTCAATTTTAAAAGATTTTGGACTAGTATTTCTTTTTAATTTTCTACTAGATGTAAAAAATATTGTTTGTTGTATGTTAAAAATTTAATCCCAGAAATAGGATAAAATTGGTACATGCTGTACATTGAAATTATTTAAAGTAGGGATGCGTCGAATAGTGATTTTGGCCGAATACCGAATATTCGGCCTACAGTCGAACCGAATATGGAATATTCGGCGAGCCGAATATTAACTGTTAATGTCGAACATCGAATATTCGGCGAGCCGAATATTAACTGAGTATGCCGAATACCGAATATTCGGCATACAATCGAACCGAATATCGAATATTTGGCGAGCCGAATATTAACTGTTAATGCCGAATACCGAATATTTGGTTAGACGAGTAGTAACTATTCGGCCGAGTATCGAATATTCTGCTAGCCAAATACTTTTATACTTCAAAGTTTAACACTAGAACGGCGGGAAAATATTACCTACTGGAACGGCGGGAAGTGGTCATTTTGACCCCTCGATGAAAATACTGAAATAACAACGCTAAAACAATTTTAAATGCCGTACATTGGCAAAAATATGTAATTTCCGTGTATTTCATAATTTATATTTAATATTGCTCGATAATTTATTGAATTTTAGAAGTACTGTGTATGTAACGCCTACATGGCGATTTTTTGAACCATACTACAACTACTCAAAAAACTCATTAATTTAGTATAAAAATCGATTTAAAATTAATGTTTTCAGAAATTAAAACTAATGTTAACTAAATAAAACACAATTTATAAAATAATATCATATATATATTTTTTCATCTAGCTTATTCGCCGAATGATTCACTCTCTAAACCCATAAATGAGAAATTTGTTCTGTTGTTTCCGTTATTTCATTATAAGTGTAGCTGAATGGTTAATGTGTTAAGCATTCTGTTTCAATTTTATTTAATGTTTATAATACTCCAAATTGTGCACACGTATTAAGAATTATTTCCGTTGTAACAAAAAAATAGCAATTTCTCCAGTACATTTTCTGCACACAACTTTGAAACATGGTGCGCAAAATTCTTGAGATTTGTTTCCATTGCATGTCTGTACTTGAAATTTTTTCTCTTCATATCTATTTTATTTTCGTGTTTTTTTTTTTTTTTTTTTTTTTTTTTTTTTTTTTTTTTCCTGAAGACTCAGAGATGATCTTTAGGAGTTTTGAAACCATAAGATCCATTCTGAACACACCCCTAAATTTAATAAAAAATCTCTTCTACTGATAGGCTTCCCTGTTACACTTTTATAAATTATCCAGGTGTTTAAAGCTGCATGATCCAAAATATTGAAAAAGATATGTACAGGCCATCGTCTAGAAACCGATTTCACGGAGTATTTTCGGTATATCTGATCATGGATATCCACACCATACTTCGTTGCGTTGTAATATTTTATTGAATCGGGCAACTTCTTGATACCGTCTTCAGTTTTTATAGTAGAATGTAATGAGCGTAGTAGAAAAACACTCTTTTTCTTTTGACTTGATAGATGGTAAGTGTCATATTATCACATTCCACTATCTTCGATGAATAAAGAGTATTGCGCATATTTTTCAATGATATAGGAATTTCTCTTCTGTTCTTTTTCATTGTGCAACCAAACTTGTATTTTTAGCTTTTAACATTTCTGCTAATTTGATGCTAGTAAAATAGCTATCTGTCGTAATATTCCTCCCTTCGTTTAGATGGGGATCTTTTAATTTGATGACAACATTTTCCGATAAACGTAATTAAGGATTGGCTGTTTCATCTTTTTCTAGATAAATAAATTCATTCAAGAGGTATTGAGTATCAACGTCAACAGATCACCAAAATTTTATTCCAAATTTATCCGATTTATTTGGCCAATATTGCATAAATTTATATCTTGAGATGGGAACAGTTGTTCATCAACTGTAATATTTTGTCCTGGTCAGTAGCATGTTTTGCAATTTTCAATAAATTTATTCCACATTTCAGATGCAAATTTATCAGTCTGTAGTCTGCTAGTCTCGTTGTCTTTTCATCAAACCTAATTTTTTTTTCTTTCTTTGAATCTATCTCTTGAGATAGTTTCTTTGCAAAATAGTATTCCTCATGCCTTGGACGACAATGAATAAAAATCTAAACCATTTTTTTATTGCTCCTCGAACATATAGTATAGCAACAAAAGCAGCTTCGAGTGAAAATAGTATTTTACTAAAAGGGTCAAAATGACCCCCGTCCGCCGTTCTAGGAATACAAGTCAACATTTCAAAAACTAACAAATCTAGAAAGCTGAATTTTTTTCCAGAAATATATGTTATCTATTTAGGAAAAGTCAAAAAATTTCAAAAGATTTCGCCCAAGCAAACAAAAGTAATCAACGGGCGAAAGTACTCAGGGGTCAAAATGACCCCTCCCGCCGTTCTAGTGTTAAAGGCATTAAAATGTTAAATTTAAAACAATTTTATATAAAACTGCATTCTGAATAAAGGGATGTCTAGCTCATAGTTGTTTAGATATGAATGGTGGCAATTTCCAGCACTTCTCATCATGATATCATATTTCACAGAAATCAAAGCAAGTCTGTTGAAAATATAGTTATATCTTCATTGTTAAAGTAACAAACGAAAATCAAAGTTTGACTGGAATGGAATGAGCTACTGGACAAAAATTGTCTGTTTTGATCTCTATTATCAACATTGGAAGTTTTTCTATTTTGTTTAGAAACACCCTTTTTTGTGAAAAAGCAAGAAACGGGTTATTTACTAGGCAATGTTCAGGAACTTGCATTGGTACATCAATTCCTATGAAAATCTTAATTAATGATTAATTTTCTTAAGTGATACTTTACAAACAGCAAATAAATAATGTAAAAACATTCTTTTTTGTTTAAATATTATTCTGTTTCTAATTATTCTGAATATCTTTATAAGTTGACAGTTAAAAGTAGAAGTTGTGTAAGGCTTTTAAAAATATGTTTTAAAAGGGGTTTTTTTAAGTATTTGGTTCAGTCGAATATCAAAATATTCGGCCAAACTGAATATTTGACTGGCCGACTAGTTTGATATTCGGTTTAACCGAATATACGGTAACAATACCGAATAGATACCGAATCCTCGGTGCATCCCTAATTTAAAGGCAATTTTTTGTCTACTATTTAATGATCAAAGATATAATGGCGTATTGAATTGTTATTTTCCAAAGGTGTTGATTTGTGATAAAAGTATGTGATTGCAGAAAATAAAATTATTTTTTTAGATGTGGTAGATCTCATGTAATGCATAAAAAAATGCATATGAAAATCTATAAAATTAATTCAGCAATTCAGTCAAGTAATGTTTTGAAGATTTTATCACAAGTCTCTGTAAATCAATTTATAGTATAAGAGCTTAATTTTATAACATGAATGTTGTTTGGTGTTTTTTTGTTTACTAATTCTTATCAATTTTTACTATAACTTGTGTTATTGTTTATTACATTTTAAATATGTACCTACAAAATTTTAACTTATGTACTTTTCTGTAATTTCTGTTATATTTTAAATATGTACCTACAATAGTTTATTAAAAGAAAAAGATCATAATTTATTAAACACTTGCTTCTCAGAAACTTCCTTAACCTCTTAGAACTTTTTTTCTGTTTTCTTTGTATTATGTATATATTTTTTTAATTTTTCAAAAGGCTATTTAAAAAAAAGAAATCTTTGAAAATGCAAAACGGCATTCGTTTCATGAAAAGAAGTATTACACAAGTAATTTTCATATAAATCATGATATCTGATAAGGATTAGATTTTAATCAAAATATAGAGGAAGCATAGTGTTATAACGATTCTTGAATTTTATTTTTATAAGTTTATTTATTATTTTTGTTGTTTTCATTTTTACTACAAATGTTCTAACATTCAGTTTTGATTTTCCAGAAAGAATACTATGCTACACATCAGTATTTTCTTTCCAAACGATCACTATATCTTGTTGTATGGCGTATTATTGATGGGGAAAGAGGCGTAGATGGTATTTTGCAGTGGTTAGTCAATATTCAGGCAAGTTCCTTTTTTAAAAATAGATTTTATTAAAAAAGTACAAAATGTACACTTTTCAAAGTTAATTTTAAGAAAATTCATATGAATAATACTTTTACATTTTAAAAAATATGATGTCTGTCTGATAACTATCTGACCTTGATTTTTTCTGTGCGCAGTAGTGATTTTAAGGCGGCATCACTATGCACATTGGAAGAAGACAATTTAATGAGCATGCTTGTATATTTTCCAGTGAGTCGGTCGTTAGCTGCCGAGTGAGGTGCTGTCATACATGTTTGTTGGATTTTGATTTCTCTCAAGGTGACTGAACATGTTGAGCAAAGATACAACATCAAATTTTGTCAAAGCTTGGTGATTCTCAAAGTGAAACAATCATAAAATTCACCACGTGTCGTAAAGTGCATCAATAATCCAGCTCATTCATCACACGTTATTCAGACTTTCTTGGCAAAACATGGAATTCCAGTCATTCACCAACCTCCTTACTCTCCAGACATGGCTCCTTGAGACTTCTGGTTGTTTCTGAAATTGAAGGTGGCATTGAAAATATCCCGTTTTGAGAATAGAGATGAATATACAGAATGCAACGGTGGAGTTGAACACCATTCTGATAGAAACCTTCCAGAAGTGTTTTCAGCAGTGGAAAAAATGGTGGGCTAAGTGTGTGGAGACACAAGGGGTCTACTTTGAAGCAGATTAGGGTCCCATTCCCGTCAGGTAACTTATATATTTTTTTCGGCAAAAGGTCAGATACTTTTCAGACAGATCATATATATTGTGTTACTTATATCTCTGGTACATATCATTAAAATTTTGTAATTTAAAACTTTTTAATATAAATGCATTGTCTTGCTGTAAAAATTATATATATGAATTTTTTTTTAAATACAATTCATTTATTTATTTTTCTATCTTAATACTAAATACTTATTCAATATCTTTTAAATATTTTGAAACCATCGCGGAAAAAAATCGCGAATTATGACAAACGTTCGCTGAAGAAAAATAGCTAATTTCGGCAAGCGATCGAGGAAAAAATCGCGAATTTCGGAGCGCGATCGTGGAAAATAATCGTGAATTTCGACAAGCGATCGCGGAAAAATTGGCAATTTTCATAGTCGGTCGTGGAAGAAGTCATAATTTCGTCGAACGATTGCAGAAAAATATCGCGATTTCGTTAAGAGGTCGCGTAAAAAAATCTCAAGTTTCGTCGGACAAGTGCAGAACTTAATCACGAATTTCGTGAAACGATTGCGAAATAAAATCGCGAATTTCGTCGAACTATCGCGGGAAAAAATCGCGAATTTCAGCAAACGATCGCAGAAAAAAATCGCGAATTTCGGTAAACGATCGCGGAAAAAATTGGCAATTTTCATAGTCGGTCGTGGAAAAAATCGTAATTTCGTCAATCGGTCGCGGAAAAAAAATCGCCAATTTAGTCAAAAAATTGCAGAAATTAATCGCGAAATTCATCAAACTATCGTCATCGTGGAAAAAAAAGGAGTATGAAATTGCCTTGAAATATCGAAAAAAGTATGTCCTGAAATGTCACCTAGGATCAGTACTGCCCCTGTTAAACTGACATCCTGAAAAATCTGTTATTTATAATCTCAAAAAACTTATTGGCTATTTGTCATATTGAAAATTACCTTTTATTTTCAAATTGTCCATGTTTTGCAATTGTCTGGAAGAAAATTTTTAATTTACTTTTCCTTCAAAAGTGCAGTAATGGAAAGGACAGTATATATTTCAATTTATTTCAGTTGATGCTTTATAAGTACTTTGGCTATTTCGAATGCTTGAGATTAGTTTTTAGGTAGAAATATGAATATGCTGTTAGGGACCAGTTCTACTAAATAGCATCTTGATAAATATTTAAATCTGTGATTTCGAATAAGAATTAAGAGCTAATGGAAGTCAGTTCCATATTTTAAAAAATAATTATTTATTCCAAATTAACTTTATTAACCTTTATTAAATTCATACAGATTGGAGTATAAAAAAATTACAACTTTGTCATTGTAAAAGTTTAACCCAATTTTATACGGTATGCAGAAGTGTATAAATGTTTTAATAATTTTCGCTTAGATAATTATGTCATATATTCTTCAACAGGCCCGTGCTCCGAATGCCCCTGTCATCATAATTGGCACTCATTATGATCTAGTCAAAGAACGTTTCCCGCCATCTTATTCTGAAGATTTACAGCAGATGATAAGAGAACGGTTTATCAATGTAGTTGATGCAGATAAATGTGGTCTACCAAGAGTTATCGACACCATTGAAATTAGTTGCAAAACAAGACACAACATCAAGTTGTTGTGTAATCTCATTTATGACACTGTATTTGACTTAAAGTGCCCAGGTAAATTTATTTTGATTAGTTTGAGAATAATAACAGATGAATGATGTCGTTATCAAATTTATAAATACCATATTTACTTGCATATTTTACGCACCACCCTGTATTTTTGAAGAGAAATTTGGATAAAAAACAAACATTTGCATAATTTTTGTATCAAGATTGTGAGATTATTTGAGATAATAAAACTGTATTTATCCTCATAATTTTCATTTTTACTTTTTCTATCTTCAGTAAAAGAAAGTATTGTTTTCAAATTTATAAATCCCATATTTACTTGCAAAATTTGTACCCCTTCATTTTTTACCCACCCTGTATTTTTGAAGAGAAATTTGAATAAGAAACAAACATTCACATAATTTTTGCATCAGCATTATGAAATTATTTGAGATAATAAAACTGCATTAATCCTCAGTTTTCATTTTTAAATGTTATAGTTTCGTTACTTAGAATTTTTTTTTCTTCTTCTTCTGCAGTCTCCTTCTTTAGCTGCAGCACAACGGTGTGTTGATTGCTGTTAGGGACCACCGGTGGTATTACGGTGCTATATACAACGGTGGTATTTCATCTCCAGTGGCTCTGGTCATCGATAGATTCAGCGATGAATGGAGAAAAATTAAGACCACATAAAATGTTTTAATTTTATGCAAACACATTCTTAAATGCTTTTTTCTTTTTCTTTTTTCCCCTCAATTTTTGACTTTAAGATGATGTGACAATAGTAGCATTCCCCTTTTTTTATAATTCAATATTTAGTGTCATAATTTTAATTTAATGAATTTTTAAATTATAGACAAAGTCTAAATCTTTTTAAATAAATTTCTTTGTGAACAAAAGTATAATGATAAGAATTATTTATATGATATTTAAATTTTTTTATGGAAAAAAAATCAGTTATTCAGAGCCTGGATGAGAATGTCAAAATTTTAAATATCGCTCAATAAAAGTTAATG
The DNA here is from genome assembly GCA_963932465.1 of Maratus speciosus. Lineage (NCBI taxonomy): Eukaryota > Metazoa > Arthropoda > Arachnida > Araneae > Salticidae > Maratus > Maratus speciosus. The sequence continues at coordinate 575,849,196 of OZ010792.1, forward strand.
TTATGCCTATGTTATGACAGAATGACTAATTATGGCTAATGTTATGACAGAATAGAGCAGCAAAATTGTTTATTGGTGTAAAAAGCTGTGACTGTTCAAAATTTGTGTCAAGTAATTTCTTTTCAAATTTTATATTATTTTTGTTACATGTTATACATTACATGTATACGTTTTTTGAAAATTTAATAAGAAAATATTAAATTGCATTTTAAATATAATACATATATATTTTTTGATGCATGCTTATTAAACTAAATATCGTAATACCTTAAAAAAATTCCAGATTTTTCTGATAACTTTATCCTTATAAATACAGACTTTAAAAAAGTTTTACTGAATATTTACAATATTTTTCAGATGAAAAGTGTTCACCAATCCCATAATTTTGAAATGTATTAGTTTCATATAGAATATTCCTTCATTAAAAAAAAAAAAAAATAATTTCTTAATTAAATTGAACTTTAAATTTTAGGTAGTAAAGAAAGACTCCTAGAGCAAAAAATTCCTGCCACATACTTAGCTCTTGAAGACATTGTGGGACTTTTAGCCATAGAACGCCATGTTCAAGGGAAAGATCCAGTTTTGAGAACTGAACCCTATAGGTATGCAATTGTATAAAACAACAAGAACAAAAAGTCATGTATCAAGCATAGATTATGAAACACTTTCCAACATATTCAGAATACTGTAATAAAAATTCATTCTTTAATTAGGGAAAAGATTGTTTCTAAGCAAATAATTTGGAAAATGCATAAAAATATCCAAATTATTTTGTGTAGCCCTATAGTGTAACCTCGCCAGTAGTTGATACCCTTCCATTAATTGAACAAGTTTTTTTTAATATTGCGCCAGTTCAGGTGGAAATGAGTTTTACATGTGGCACTAGACATAATATTTTTGTTTGAATTTGAAACCCTTTCATCTCTGTTTTCTTAACATCCAGAAAAATTTAAACTTTTGTCAACTTTTTATTTTTTTTTCTATTTTAAAGCTAGATGTCACTACTTGTCCACTAAAAAGCCAAATATAGAATGCACATAAGTGATTATGAGGTTTTTATGTATTTGTAAGGCGTTATTTATATTTTAAAGCATTTTAAAAGTAAGGAACACATATGTAACCACCAGGGCCGAAAAGGTTAAAAATGAATGTAGAATTTTAAAAGGATAAAAAAAAAATTTTTTTTTTTTTGAAAATGTGCAATTTTGTAACTGTTATTCAAAATCCAATTGCTGACTTAACATTTAGAAATATTCTAAAGATCTATCGTATATAATTTATACAAGTTGTCTATTATGAAAAGTTGTCATAATACACATAATCATTCAGATGTTTTGAATATTCAGATTATTAAAGGATAAAAAAAAAGCTAAGATTTTATGTATTTTTTTTTAATATTTATTTATTTTTACAGCAATTTGTAATCTTGAACAAAATATTTTAATATTACCTTGAAGTTACAAGCAGATTATCCATGTATTTATATTTTTACAGAAAGAAAAATTAAAAAAACCTCTGTGTGCTTTGAGGAGTTCCTTATAGCTTTTAAATTCAAAGACCTATATGAAATATATAATGATTATCATTTTATTGATAGTTATAATAATGTACTTGGGGAAAAAACTGAATTAAATTGATTTTCATTTTTACCTGACCGCCAAGAAGGGTTATGCGTTTCATGCGTATCTGGGTATATGTGGATTACTTTATACCTTCGAAACATCCCAACAGCTGGATGGATTTTAATGAATGATATCTATATCGATTCATCTTAACCGTCCGATGGTTATAGGCTAGGTTTTGTTTTCATAAATTCAAATTGGCGGCCGTAAAATACAAAATGGCGGTAGACGAAATTTTTTTCTTTGATTTTGAAATTTTTTTCTTTGATTTTGAAATTTTTTTGAAAATATGAGTAGCATATCATTGGATAGGTCTTTGAAAATGAAGGCGGTGTTTCATTGACTATTTTACAGTCAGAATCTCTGTATAAATATTACACAACCTGGAAGTTTTGTTGGTAGGATTTCTAGCTTTACTGCAACTCTAACCTTCATAGACATCTATAGGCCTCATCAAAACAGTGTTTATAGATAGACCTAACAATTAAACACAACTTAAAAGTCATCAATACAAGCAAATACCAAAAATATGTAAGTAATATAAAAAATAGTTTCACATTGATGAGAAATAATTAATTAGTTCGCTTTTTACGCAATCGAGTTTTTTTTTTTATTATTTAATTTTTATTTGTTACATTCTTAATTGCTCAAATGAATGTTTAACTATGAAAACTTTCCTGGGTGTAAAAATTTCATTTTAAAAGTATTTTTTAATTTTTTAATGAACTAAATATTAGTTAATTATTGCTTTGTTGTTTATTTTAGAAATCTTGTTATGCAAGAAATGATGCACAGGTACAATATAGCTTTTAGAGATGTTTCAGAATTAAATCAAGCCTCTACTTTTCTACATGAAAATGGTATTTTTTTTTTTTTTATTATGTTTAAGTATCATTAAGTTAATTTTCTCCTTTAATAAACTTTATTTTATATTTAAAGATAGAATTTATATGTTTACTTTAGTCAGAAATGTATGATTTCATGTCTGCTTGTTAATTTTCATTTTAGGTATTTTATTGCATTATGAAGATGCTACCTTGAAAGATTTATATTTCTTAGATCCTCAGTGGCTGTGTGACATGCTTGCTCATGTAGTTACAATTAGGGAAATTAATCCATTTGCTCGAAATGGTAATGTGACCTGAATTCTTATATTTGTTATGCTTAATTAAAAAATTAATTCACCTTTCATCAAAAAAAGTGTTTATAGATAGTTATTAAGTAAATAATGTCCTAGAAATCTCTTTTTTTATATTTAACCCTTTATCTACTGACGGTACTTAGAAGTACCATTAAAATAACTTGTTTAAAATTAATTTAATACATCGATTAGTAGTAATACGGTTTAGAATGAGTTATAGATGCATTATTTTATCTTGTTACAAAAGCATTATTGGTTACACAAAACAAAAATATTTTTAAAGAGATGATTTCTTCTGCCTTTGCATTTTTTCAGCTTTCTTGGGGGGGGGGGGGGGATTTTTTAATTCGGAAATATTTCTATTGTAAGAACATTTTATTTGTACACTTCCTTATTCTACAAAATACTAAGAAAAATATTTAAAATAAAAGATTTGAGTGGGGTTATAAATATTGCACAAAATCCCTATAAATTCAGATTTAATGAATCCTTCTAAATCCTTCAATGCATCTCAAATTTATTAAATGATTATGTAAATCTTCTAATGTAGTTTTAAAAATTCACAAAAAATGCTTCAGAAGATAAAATTTTCATGAATTCATGATTCAGTACATAAAGGGTTAATTCGATAATTTACACTTCTTGTTTATTTATTTGAATGTATTGTTCTTTTATTATTCCATTCCAATAAGTAATGAAAAACGTATCTTAGTAATAAATTTTATATACTTTTTCCCCCTTGGGGTAAGAATTTTATCCAGCAATATGCAAAATTAACCTTATTGGTTTATTTATTATCAATCTACCATACTAGATTTATTGATGTGGTAATACCACAATTCTTTTTGCCACTTGGTGTGAAAAAAAAAATTATTTTTTTATTATTTGCCCATGCATCCATAGTTATACTTAAGAGACTACTTCAGTCAAGTAAAAAGACCCGTTCGCTAATGCTAATCCTATACAAGAAATTTACAAAGATATCTCGGTTGCATTTTAATATTTTTAAATGTTTTTTTTTTTTTTTTTTTTTTTTTTTTTTTGCATTGGATAGCTGAGATCGGTCTGTACAAAAGCCGTTTTCTACTTTTTCGATTTTGTTTACAGATATTTTTAATGAGGACACTTTCATTTTCGGAACCGGTTTCGAAACTGAAAGCATTCCCTTAAAAAAAAATCTGCAATCGAAGTCGAAAAAGTAAAAAAACGGCCTGCATACAGACTGATCTCAGCTATCCAATGCAAAAAAAATCATTTAAAAATATTGAAATGCAACCGAGATATCTTTACAAATTTCTTCCATAGGATTAGCATTAGCGAACGGCCATTTTTTCTTGACTGAAGTAGCCTCTTAAATGCCGCTTATGAAACACCTATTAGAATTGGCCACTGCTGATGCTGTGACACTGCATACACCACTTTTGCTGCAGTCTCCTGAAATAAAAGCAGTTACGATTAATTCATATTTTAGTGAATATTTAGCCGAGATAATTTACAGTTTTATATTAAATATTCTATTCATAATACATATTTTGAAAGCTTTTAGAATAAATTGTATTAAAAGTAAATTTAATAAAATTTTAAATGTCATGAAAGTTTCTCAAAGTAATTGTTGTCGATTTGTATTTCTTTTCTTTTAATTTTGGTGTTATTGTTTCTACTGAAACTATATAATGCCTGTTGACAAGAAAAGTGTATCCTGCTTTCACTGAAAAATATCATATGATAAAAATTAGCCAGCCATATTCAGTATATTTTATTGCCATTTCTGATCAAAATTTTACTGCTGGAAATTTTTAGATTTTTTTTTTTTTTAAATCTCAGTATGTTATATTTTGAATATAACTTTATCATTCTAATAATCTGTAATAAATTCTTCAATGCTATATAAATTGATCACGTTTTATAGAATTTTTATTCACCTATACCACTTTGATTGTGTTAATTGTTATTATGTTATACTCATTTCTTGCATCCCCCTCCCTTTTTTTTTCTCATTAGGTATCATGAAAATTGATGACTTAAAACATGTCTTCAAGTCATCTCAGTTTGCTCCATCCGATGCACAGACTTATATACTCAACTTGTTAAATAAATTTGAAGTTGCCTTAACGTGGGATAATCGCACACTTATCATACCATCTCTGTTACCATCCGAGGAGCAGTTGAGAGCTGGTTTTCCTGGGTGTGATGTTCGGGTTGGTAATTTTTTCTTATTTTATATCTCATCACAATAACTTTTCAAATCCATATGATATTATAAAATATTTCAAATGTAATTCTAATAATTTAATTTAGTACATTTTTAATATGAAATTTAATCATTGCAAGGAAAGGGGGAGAGGATTTATATTGTTGTAAAATGCAACTTTTGATGTCCATACGAATTTATGTTTTATGAGCTTTCATAAAATTTTATTTCAAAATTCTATTATCACTCTCATGCATGGCAACCACATGTGAGGTTGTATTAAAAAACAAACTTCCAGCAAGCTGTGCATATTTTATTCCCCCCCCCCCCCCCCTGTATCACATATAAATCTCATATGCAATTCAATAATGTTTGTGATATACAGCATTAGATAACAGAGCCATTTTCTTTTCAAATATTCAGTTGAAAAATCCACCTTGACAAATATTTTTCTATTCTGCATGTGAGAGGATTTTCTCAAAAGATTTCTGTTCTTGTATCTAAATTAAAGCAAGACCAAAAATGTTTTTTAATACATACAAAACTGCATTAAAATTTTATGGAAATTGAGATTTTTTAAGTGTTTTCTGTATTTCAAAGTTCGAGGTTTTATCATATATTGATCATAGATAACTGCATTTAAATCATGGCAATTCCAAAAGTAACTTTAGGAAACTGCTTTTGTATTTATAGCTTATTGCATGCATTTTTAATCATATGATGATGGCTGCTTTATGTTTTACTTTGAACAATAAATTGATTATTAGTCTGTTATATTTTCTAATTATTATAATTTTTTTAAATATGAATAATTACTTTTCTATTTACACATGTTAAAATAATTTGCTTTGGTGGCCAGTATTTTTATATTTGCTAAAATTAATTTTTATTCCTTCTAGGTGCCTGTGAGATCCAGAGTGTGGGCTATGCGTAAAAGTTATGGAAATCGACATTCTGTTGGCAGCATGCCTCTCACATTAAAACTGACAACTACAGAACGTAGACCTCAGCGACCTGTCAGTGATATTCCTTTAACAGCTGAAAATATAAGTGCCCCAAAACTGACAGACCCTATTGAAAAGGATGCAGAACCTGGTATAACTTGTTATGTTAGACACAAAACTCAAATTGAAAATGTTATTCGGCGACTGCTCTTAATGTCGTACTTTCCTAGTGGGTTCTGGTCTCGCTTGATGACAAGAATGCTTGCTGATGACATTGTAGTTGAAATTATTCGGTCCTATTTTTTGCTTCCAAAAGATATCGATATGGATCCATTACTTGCTGCCGTGTTCAATCGTCGAGCTGAGTGGATTTGTTGGCAGACAGGGATGGAACTAAGATACTTAGACACTACTTTGTTTAGAATGAAAGAACACCTTAGTCACTTAAATAATGCTCCATTTGAGTATCGACAAATGAAATTTTTCGTACAACAGGAAGGAAGCTGGAGTGACATAGAAATTATTAACTCTGCTATTTTAGAAATTATTTTGCCAAATCAGACTGTTGTTATTCAGATCCCAAAAGTAGATGCTGATGGTATTGTTGTTGCTTATGATAATGTAGAACTTCAGCCAAATTCAGAATGTATTGCTAAGCTGTTATCTGTTGCTGTTGATCATATAGATACTCTTTTAGAAGACTGGTATCCAACTTTGGGTACTAGATTTGTTCATACTTCAGAAGGTAAGGATTCAATATTTATTATTCTTTTTCGTGGAATTTATTTTATACAGTTTGTTTACTATGAGTTCCACTTTTTAAAGAACTATATCATGCAAATAACTAATATATTTATTTCAAAAAAATGTATGTCATTATTTGTATTAGTAATAATGAATATAATATAGGTGTATTGCCCCGTGGCAGAATTGCAGAATACAAAAGATTTTTTGCAGAAAAAAATTTTCATTTGGGTTAAAACATGTTTTTTCAGGAGGGAGAAGATTCATGCTACAGCAAAATGATCTTCTATATATGTTTCAATTTTGGAGAAAAATATTGGTAAGAGGTGACAGTCTTTTGCATTGCGGCAGATTTCTGTCCCTCCACCCCCAAAATTTCCGTCTCCCTCTGTTTGATCACTCCCCAGTCTCCCCTCCCCAAGCATTAAAGTTGAAAATCTTTAAAATTGTTAAGCTCTACCTTCTGCCCAGTTTTTAAATATTGTTTTGCTCTAATTTTGTATGTTATCTTGAAACAATACTACATAAATAATGATTCATATACATTTTCACCAGCCAAATTTTTGCTTCTCTTCCCACTAACATGCAAATTTTAAAGTTATTTAAAATTCTTTATTTTAGATATAGTTCTATTTATTACCTTTCATAAACAATAAAAAATCTGTTTTTTTTTTCTTCATTTTCCCCTGAAATATCTTCTCCTTCTCCCTCCCTCCAGCATACAAAGTTAAAAATATTTTTTTTTTTTTTTTTTTTGTTTTTTTTGTTTTTTTTTTGTTATCTTATTTCTTACTTCGAAGCAACAAAGAATAGGCATTCTAAATTTTTGAAAAGAGTAGGGGTTTCTGAGTATGGGGATGCGGCAGAAGTGGAGAGCAAAGTATCTAAACTTGCTTGTAGTTTTGCCTATTATCACTCTTGTCTTGACTTCAGAAACTGTTCTTGCAGAAAGATTTTTCTGTTAATAAAGTTTGACACATAAATCATAGTAACTTTCTGCCACAGGGGTGTGTTATTAATCCATGAAACTTTACATATGTAATCAAACTCTGTAACTAAAAGTAATGCCATATTTGGTCATTTTAATATTTAGTGAAAATGAATAGTATTTAGAAGTGTCACTAACAGTAGTTTTTAACTTGCATGGGGAAAATATACCTTACTCTGTAAATAGTTCTACAGATTGAAAAAATAAATAAATATATATATATATGTAAATTACATATGCATTCCATATGTGTGTATGTGCATGATTCAATGATTGATTTGTTATATATGTAATGTAAATTTTTGTTTCCTCTGAAGATTTTTATAATGCTTTCCATCTTCTTTTCTCTTAAGATCTTAATGGTATTAAACTAGTTATTCTTAATTTTAGTTGGTTTAAAAGACATCTTTTAAAATGATGTTATTCTTAAGTTATGACTTTAAATATGAAATGATATTTCTGCCAATGTTAGTTCATCTAACTTCACTTCAATTTTCTAAAGCTGTAATTAATACCGGTATATTTTCTTTGGTTGGTTTATCAGTATAGGAAATTCAAAATTTTACTAATTTCATATATGTATATATATATATATATATTGTGTGTGTACTGATAAGAAGCAAATATAAGATTTGTCTCATATGTCATCTTTAAACTATTGCTTTGACTTTATTTTGATGTCAAGTTGCTTACTGGCATGTGGCAGAAGTTATTTTAAATTTAACTCTAGTATTTCTGGTGGGCTGTAATTTTTAATGATTTTCCTAAATAAAATGAATGTGAACCAATTTACCTCAAAACCCTTTTGTCCAAAGTTTTTTAGCATCAGGCACATCCTTCCTATAATGCAAGTTTGATATGAAAAAGAAAAAAAAACTATTTTATTCTATTTTTATAAGCTTCAAGACACTAAATAACTGATAATAACTTAAGATCATTAGTCTTCTAGATGGAAATGTTATAAAATTTTGAAACTGCTCATTCTTTTAATCTTAATTATGCATGGTATAATATTTCATGATACATACCTAAACAAAACGCATTGCTCAATAAAATTTCTAAAATAATGTAAAAATGTGTTTCCACATATGCAAAACTGTAGAATATAAAAAACTGTATATGTGTAGCTAACAATCTTTTACTATGTACTGAAAACTTATATTGAAGCATTATCTGACTAGTAAAAATTAAAGTTGTCTTAATAAATATGATTGAAACAAAATACAATGTTTGTGTATGCTTTACCTAATTGTTAAATTAGGTATCTTCAAAATATTATACGTTTAGTACTTCTTTTTACTTTTTTCAGGAAAATTTTTAGTGACCAGAATAGTTCCTTGTACGCAGTGTATAGTTGCTCATATTAAAGAAGAAACAGGATCTTCAGATAAAGGGCACTTTTCTGTAACAGACCATGCCTGGGAACCAGGGCTATGGCATGGTGACCCTCCATGGAAAAGTGGTGCTGAATCTTATGCATCTAGAAATTTATCATCAAATAGCAAACTTTCTTACTCTCCAAATCTTGCTCAAAAAAATCGTGGATCACGAGGCAGTACAATGTCACATGACAGTGATAGTGGTGTTGGACCTGATAGTAATAGTTCTAGGTAATTTATTTCAGTAGTTTTAAGTATAACATTTTTACAGACTTTTTCTGAAATTTATTTCTGTAAATATGAATTAAATTTAATCTATTTGCTTCTTTAATCTAGCCAAAACTCTTTGTTTTCTGCTCCTTTTATGCTGTTAAAAAAAATCCGTAAAAATTTTGTTCTCTCCTGTTGATGATGGCCTGCATTATTAGACTATGTTTCATATATCAGAGAACTTACTTTCTAATGACCTAATAGTCGTGTTCAAGCCAATTTGCAAATCATTGCATTAAAAATTAAGGAAATTCTAAAATGTATAAATTTTTCTAAGTATATTGTGTGTTTCTTACTTTCTTTAAAGGAAATCTCAGAGTAAGAAAATTATTTGATAATTTCAGCTATAAAATATAAATTAATTTAATAAATATAACCAGGATAGTTTTCATTGTGGTTTAGAACTAAAAGTACTGTAGTATATTTAAAAAAAAACTGTTACTTTATTATAATACATGTATTTTTAAATCGTATTTTTGAATAAATTGCCAACTGTTTTTCCCTCATATAATGCATTGTTATTATGTTTTTTACTTTGAATTTTGATATAGATTAATATTATGTGATTTTTGAAATGTTGTTTGTTACCATTTTTATCAGTACTTATTTATTTTGGATGTCCTAGGACCAATCTGTATGACCGTCCTTTGGACCACTAGAAAAAACTCTAGTTCAAAAATGTAGAATGTAAAAAATCTTACTGAATTTTATTTAACAATTCAAATATCTCTTATGAAATGGTTTACAACATGAAAAGTGCTCACTTCATTTCAGCGCTCAAAGACAAGCCTGTGCACATGGGGAAACAAAGGTTACAGTTGTGCCAGGCCCTAAGCTTAAAAGAGTGCTGTCAGGGACTGGTTTTATATTAAGTATATGTATAAGTATATACAGACCATGCAGTGGGCCCAAAAACGTAATCTGTAGGGGTCCATTCCATATTAATATTGACCTCACAATTTCTGTGCATGTCACTACTCAGAGAATCTCTTTTATCAGTCTGTTGAATAATTTGTAATTTATGTACTGTGGATTTTAATCATTTATGAACAACTTTACATATTGATGTGGGATACATGGAAGGATAGGATTGTGAATGGATTTGCTGGGGCTGCAGTTAATTTTTTCCCTTATGGCACACATCTGCCTTTCTTCTGGAAACCTATTCAGTTTCTCGAAATTGTTTGAGCCATCATTTAATTCAGTACATTTAAACACTGGTTCAAGGAATCTACAAAAGAAAGTTGTGTGTTCAATGTAACATTTTTAGTTATCTGGAATAGTAGAGAAATCTTGAGAGTAAAATGTAAAAGAAAAATCTCTGCTGGCTCGGCCTACAGGCACAGGTAGATTTTGAAGTTAAGTACTAATTTAACCAACAAAAACTAAACCAAGATTAGAGATAATCTCAGTTTAACAATTTTATCTGGCCGCTGTCAAAATTTTTTATCTTGCCAATGATACTTTTTTATCGTCTTAGTGGCAGATTAACGGAAATGTGATATTTTTTCTTCTACAACACCCATCCACCTTTTTTTTTTCCCCTTGATGTAAGAGTTGGTCCTATCAAAAACTTGTCAATATAAAAGTTGTAGATAATATTAAGAAGATTTATAATAAATTTAAGCAGATTTGATATCTTATGAATTGATGAAGTTATGAATTTTTTTTCTTCTTAAAATCCAGTTTTTTTCGCCCCTTGAGCCCATTTTTAAAGATGTCAAAAGTCTGTCATACATAAATTTTTGGCCCTTTTTCTAGAAATAATAACTTTAAACTGATTCGATATGTATCATAATTAAGAAGTTATGGAGTTTTTTCTGTTAGTCCTATGGTTGAACTGCTGATTCAATTGATTGTTCTATAGGAAAATTATGAAATTTGCATCTAATGGTTAGTTGGACCCTGTTGGTCCTATTTTGCCCATTAACGAATTTCAGTGAGATTTTCTGCTTATTGATTTTATGTATCAGTTTGAAAGAGATTTGTGCAGAATTATGGAAGTTATCGTGTCCATAAAAAAGTGATATACCGTAGACGCTCGATTTTACGAACCCGATGGGACTCATATAATGACTAATGTGTTCGTAAAATCGAAAGTTCATAAATGAGAGTAACATTAGTTCAATGGGATGCTGGTCGGGACCAGTACTTCAGTTCGTAAAAACGAATAGTTCATAAAATTGAGTGTCTACTGTATAAAGTTTTGAAGTGGGGGTGGTTTGGGGTTCTAGGGTGTCTAAGGGTCATGATCGGCGTAGATCTGCAAAAAATTTTCAGAAATTCCAACATAGGGGTTAATGTAACAGGTAGTTATGAGGGAAATATGAAAAGAAGTCCATAATAACCAAGAGGTTAAGAACTGCTGATTTAATTGATTGTTCTATTGGAAAATTACAAAATTTGAATCTAAATTGTCTTTGAACTATTTATGGGTGTTTTGTTTCCCATAAGCAATGATCATACACTGCTTTTTCACTAGCACTAACATTTTTCTATACAAACAAAAGTAAAGACAAGCTGTTTTCTGTTTCTGCATCTGGCAGTAAAAACCTATGAACTAAGGAATACATCATTAGAAATTGTTTCTGTATGTTCTGTAAAACTATGTTTTTTTTTTTGTTTTTTTTTAAATCCAATGATTAATTTATGTACACCCTATATTTCTGATTCATTTATAATATATATATATTGTTTTTTTCATACAGTCGTAAACCCTCTACAGAGAGTAGACCCGAAGGTGAATTCATATCCAGTGTTGAAAACAACATGGGTATTGAGCCACTTCCTGAAACTGTGATATATAGTTTTATGGTTGAAGAATGCATTTTGACTGCTTATGAACAAAGGTCTCTCCAGTGTCCATTGCACGGAAATCAGTCTCTGCTTCAGATAGCCCCTGATACTGTGAGTAACATTATATGATTAAATACATTGGTTCTGCTATGCCCTTTATTTTCTCTAATTTCATACCTTAAATTATGTAAAAAAATTTCAGTTATTAGCTATTTATTTAGTTCATCATAATATGGACAAACTACCTGAAACTTTTATAGAAAGTAGTTTTATTTTTGTCTTATTGTGCGATAAAATTATGATTTGAAAAAAAGAAATGACATAATTTTTTTCCATAAACTATATAAAGTTAGTTAGTTTGATGTTTTACATCGGATTTGATTTCTATATTTTTTCTTTGTTTTATGGCTTTTGTGCTAAAAAAGATTTATATATATATATATATATATATATATATATTCTTCAACATTATTTTGATGATTAATTTATTTTTTTAAGGATTTTTATTACAGAAAAATATAAAAAGTTCTTCAGACTATCATTGCTATACAAAATCTATATATATATATATATATATATATATATATATATATATATTAGCAATTGATTTTTTGTGGGAAAACTTTCTAGAAGTGTTGCATATTGTAATTGTATTAATGTTCGAACTTAAACAAATTATTTATTAAAGGGGAGTTATATTGTCATGCTGATCGAAACTTCCACTCATTTTAACAGATTCAACCGGAAGTTACAAGAAAGACAAAACCTATATTATTTTTCTTCATGCATACAATCAAAAATAGGATAGACCCAGAATATAATTTTGCTCAATGTTCCCCACAAGCTGAGTTAGACCACTACATCACTGAATAAATTTTTATACAAAATTACAGCGTGCTAATCCATTTTCTATGGGTAACTAACATCAGTTTTCTAAACAAACTATACAGGGTTCAGGGATATATATATATCATCAATGGATATATATCCAGTATTTATTTTTTAAATACCATGATGTTCAGGGATGTAGTGGTGGGTATACGGTGGTACACCATATATCTTCTGATATTTTAGAAAGCACCGTATACGCTCTGTTTTTCAAAAGAGCTATAGTATATATTCTCTAGGGTATATTCTATGCCTTTTATGTATACCCTCTGTTGTTTTTATGACTACACCACTGATTTTTGATATATTTGATATTTATTTTCAAAATATCATCATTGTATATGATATTTTTGAACTTTACTGTTAAAACAAGTGTAAATTAATTTTTTATCTGTTATTGACTCTGTCATTCTGTAGGAGAAAAAAAAAAAAAAAAGGCTTTTGCTCTGGAATTGACTTTTTTAGCTCCTTACCCCACCCCCTCCCCAAAAGAAAAAAAATCAAAGTTTTACATTTGAAGCTTAATTTTTTAAATGTGCAACCAATAATTATGTCACAAAATATTTACTTAGAGCAGCCATTGAAAGACAAACTGTCTAATTTAGATAATAAAGTTATTTACAACTTCATTAGAAACAATATTTTTTTTAGTTTTGGTTTTGTTCAGGTTTATGTTCAATTAAATAAATAAATAAATAAAAATATATATATATATATATATATATTTAAAAAAAAAAGTAAAGCATAAAATTTTCTTGATATTTGACACTAAATTCTATAGTTTGTTTTTTTTAAATTAAAAAAAGGTGTCTGTTTTCAATTAGTTCAATTCTTAATCTTCAATTTCATTATGCAAGTGAAAAAAAGAAAAAGGCATTCTTAGTATTGTTCAGAATAAGTTTTCATGCAATATGTTTTAGTTTCAAATTTCTATTAAGCCTGAAAATATGTATAATCCTCAATAAGTTGATTACTTTGAACATATCATGATATTTACGAATCCTGAAACTATAATCAGCTTGATTGCACATCTACTTTTATTGCTGATCTCTTTTTGATGACATAAATTTTTTCATCCCTTTTTTTATCAAAAAATTTAGGTTCTTGTGGTTTCATGTACTAATATAAAATTTATTGTGCATATTTTATTGCATCCATATTAGTTTATGTATATCATGTGTTATTTATTTAATTTCTTATGTCACAAATATTACAGTTTATATATTTTTTAAGTGTATGTGCAAAGAATGTAATCTAGAAACTTTTTGCTGTATTATAAAAATATCTTTAACAATTAAGACTGATTTTAAATCAAAATGTGTCTTTCATATTTTCATATTAGGTTTTTGTTGATCTTGGAGAACGATACCTTATTCCTCCGGATTCTGTGAGAAGGGGAAAGATGCTTGGTAGAGGTGCTTTTGGTTTTGTTTTTAAAGCCAACATTAAACAAAGGGTATATTATTTATTCATTATCTTGAAAATTATAAGTAATTATAAAAAATATATAGAAATTATTGAAGGATGAAGATTTTGCTGATGTGATTTTGTATCTTTATGATATATTATCCTGCATGATGTGATATGTATATATAAGCATCAGTGTTGTAAAAATCTCCATACTATTATTTGTCAGCTCACAACATCACGATTTTACATAATAAAGAGAAGCTTTGAAAAAGAATGATTAAAAATAAATGTTTTGCTTATCTAAAATGCTCTGCTGAATTTCTCTTTTCCAAAGTTTCCAAACAAAATCCAAAAGTGTCTGCAAATTACCTTTGTTTAAAAAAAAAAAAAAAAAAAGAAAAAATTGCAAGTTTAAATACTTTGTGTTTTAAGTAAAGTATGTATCTGCATATTATATTTTAATATAATCTATACTATAATGCACAAACATGGCCTACTCTCAGTAACATAAAATTAAAAACCAACACTAGACATCATGAGTGCCCTATATTCATAATGTTTCTTAGTTTTGATTTATATTTGTGGACTCTGTAATGCATAATATTGTATTAATCTAGTATTGTATACATTTTTTTAAAAGTAATAATTTACAATTCAAGTTCAAAATTTTCCTGATTGGGTCCTGGTTATTGCAGCATACACTATGGCTTTTTCTTTGATTCCATCTATCTTAACTTCTAATTTTGTTTAATTTCGATCTTTACACCATAAAATATAAATAAAATATGTTTTAAAACAAAATTTACTTGAAAATTGCAACTTTATTTGCTAATTTTTGATGAGTTGTTAGATAATTTTCACACACAATGTTTTTGTTTTGTTTTTTTATAAACGTGTGACAGAACAATAATTTTTTTTGGTAACAATGTAAAGTAACATTTACACTAATAGAAATAGATATGCAAAACTAATAAGGACTAACTATAAGGAAAAAGTTGCTGGATTACCATAACTGGTAATTTGTGACCCAAGCTTGGTGCAGGCACCTTCTTTTGGTATATGTTATAGTATAGGTACACAGTATAGTAAAATGTTGAGACAATGTTAGGCCTATAGTATTTCATTTCTTTCTTTTTTTTATTCTATTCTGTAATTTATTACTAATATGGATTTAGTTAGACTATCCTTTTGTATTTGTAGGGGAGGGGTAGCACCTTGAAAGAGACACAGGCAGAAATTTTAATAAGACAATATTAGAATTAATTTAGTGTTAATCTATTCAGTAACCTATTTCAGAAAATAAATCTTCTATGGTGTTGATGCTTTGCAACAAAGAAAAATCCGTACCATATTTACTTTAATTAAAATAGTCAATGAACGTTATTTTATTTTATTACTAAATTTTGGAGTGTTTTGATTGGGTTTAGATCAAAAACTGTAAAGTGAACCCTATAACCCTTAACTCAAAGCAATAATACACACTGACTGTTCCATTTGAACAAATATGATAATTCAGAAAGAAATAATGGGATTTCTGTGAATTTACAAGCATTTAAGAAAAAAAGAAATTCATGATAAAAACTATCAGGATTATGAAATTTACAATAGAAAACAAGAGTCTGGCATAAAAACATCTTAAATCGGATGTTAACATATTTTTGGTTTTGTTAAGAATCATAAGTTAGCTAAGCTGGATATTTAATGGATCGTGATGCGTGTTTTAACATTATTGTTACTTATTTTCTAGCTTCATTTGAACGGTATCTTTAACTGTTCCAAATTGTGCTTTCATTTAGATAAATTAATTATCCAAGAATTACCTTGTGGCATCTCTAATTATAGGTTTTTTTTTTTTTTTAAGTATGACAATTTTTGCAGTTCATAATTTTGCATGTAATATTATTTTGGAAACCTGTTCTCTTGATAAAATTATCTTAACATATAAAAAACTGTGTCTGAAAATGCTTAATATATATCAAGCCAATCTTGCCACAATTTATTGCTATTTTATGTGAAGCTTTTGTTTGTTTTTTTAGCTATTCACAGCAAATACAAAAACAATCAAAGGTGTCTTATGAAATCGGAATACTAAAATGAAAGGCATGGGTTAAATAATGAAATAGGGTCGTTGTGTAAAATATGATATAATTTCTTTGCTTGACTTAATTTACGTGAGTTTCTTTCAGAATATGAAACTTATTACCTCTTGTGTATTAGATATGTTACCACAGATTTTATGTTCAATATTGATTGTTGTTTTTTTTCTTCAGGGTTGCAACACTTACACTGAAGTGGCAATGAAAATGTTGCAGCCTGTAGATCCTGGATTTGGTGCTAAACAATCAGATACTGCTGCATACAAAGTATGTAATTATTTAAACTGTTTAATATGCTTCACCAACTTTAAATTTTATGTACATATTCCAATTCATTTCCCTTTATTTTGCTTGTATTTTCACCTTTCAGCATTTTTTTTTTCTTTAACTTATTTATTTATTTATCCTTGAGAGACTAAACAGTTTTTTTTTTAAATAAAACTTTATTAATTTTTTAATGATTCTTTTCCCCCCATAGGCTGCATGGAATAAATGGCAAAGAGATCCACTACAATATGCATGTAAAGCATACTGCACAGCTCGCCAAGAGTTGAACATTCTACTTTCATTAAGGCACCAAAATATTGTTCCCTTAGTGGGAGTTTGCACAAGACCTCTGGCACTTGTTTTACAACTTGCCCCTATGGGAGCCTTAGATTCTATACTCAAGAATTACAGGCGATCTGGAGCTAAGTTAGATGTCTATGTACTGCAAAGAATTATATTTCAGGTAATGCTTCAGAAAAACACATTATATTAGTATTATTAAATGTTTTTCTAATTTTCTATTACTCATATTGTAATTTATAGTAAGTTTTACCAGAAGCTGTTATACTTGCCAAATCTTCTTTTTTTTTCAATAAAGACTATTTCGGCTTAGTATTACGTGGTAAATGCATGTTCATTTACAGAAATAACTATTTTATTTGTCTAATGTAATTTTTAAGCTGAATGCTAAGCTAAAAATGTCACTACTAGGACACTTTCCTTAAAATAAGTGAAGTTTTACCTCCAAAGTTAACAGATATGCTTTGTAATAATATTAATAATATGTGTGCTAAAACAATCTCTTTCTAATTAATTACCAATTGTAATGTATAAATTGTTAATCATATGATGTTGCCTTCAAGTGTTTAAATGTATTTTTATTTTTTAACATGCATCTTATTTTAAAATTAGATTGCAAAAGCTCTTGAATATCTGCATCAGCAACATATCATATATCGGGACTTGAAATCTGAGAATGTCCTTGTTTGGGAGTTGCCTCCCCCATTCCATCCATCTACCCCTATTCCTATTGTTGAGACAAAACTAGCCGATTATGGAATTAGTCGATCAACCCTACCTACTGGCACAAAAGGTTTTGGAGGAACAGAAGGATTTATGGCCCCTGAAATCATGAGGTATAATGGCGAAGAGGAATATACTGAAAAAGTGAGTTTACACCCTCAAGAATTTATGCTTCTTATGATTTTGGGTTATATTTATATTTTAATTGATATTATTTTTTGTAAAACATTAATCTAAAATTCCTTAGCAAAACTCATTTGCCACCGAGTGCATTAGTAATATTTGTTGTATGCTAAATCAGTTATAAATTGGTATTTGAGGCACTATTTTTATTTATTAATTGTGTCTAAAATGCATGTATTGAAATAAACTTAGTTTCTTGGTCTGTTTTTAAAACTATTGTTCATGCTATGCAATTTCAGTTAGGTTAAATCTTTTTTTTAAATGTTAAGGATACTTTTTTCTTCCATTTTTGAGGAATCTTTTAGTTACAGGTGATTTAATCATTGTTTTTCACTTTTTGTAATGTGTTTAGATTTTAAATAATGTCATCATAAATGTTAACCTAATTCATTGACTGTATGAAGGTTCTCAGAAAGTTTCTTATTTTTTCCCTCTTAAAATTGACAATGGTTTCTCCACAGAATTGTACTTGTATGTTGAAATATTATTTGGCTCCAGAAGAAGTCATTATTAATAGTAGCTATACTATCATAGAAAGAATGCTTTTTGGAGTTCTATCTTCAATAAATTAATCAACCTTATCATTATACTAAAAGAAATGTCTTAAAATCTTACATGATAATTCTGTTCAGACCATGCAGAACTACACTCGTAAATTTCATTTCAAAGTTTCTTCTGTTTGTGTAAAAGTAGATATTTTACAGTTGTGTAAACTTTTGTTTCAATTTGAGATTTGATTTGTTAATTCTCTCTCTCTCTCTCTCTCTCTCTCTATATATATATATATATATATTATATATATATAATTAATGAAAAAATTATTGCACAACTGGCGCTAATAGCAGCTCATGTCAAATGCAACAAAATGTATTTCATTACTACTTTAAAAATGCAGAAAACACCATAACCCTGAAAAGGTGTATATCAGCAACATTTAACAATAAAAATCTCAAAAACTTTCAAGAATACAGGTGTTTAAAAAAAAAAAAAAAAATGTTTTTACACCTGTATTCTTGAAAGTTTTGGAGATTTTTATTGTTAAATGTTGCTGATATACACCTTTTCAGGGTTATGGTGTTTTTTGCATTTTTAAAGTAATAATGAAATATATATATATATACAGCATGGAACTGTTTATCCAGAATCATATTTCTAATGGACTGATTTCAGAATCTTTGCAGAAAAAAGAGCCATATACTGCCAGTTTGACATATGTGTTGCTTGAAACGATTGAAGAAGCATGGTATAACTTAATGCCAGATCTAGGATTTGAAATGGAATCATATTTAGTTATATTTCAGACGTTTTGATTTTTATGCAGAGGAAACAGAAGAATTCTTGTTCCCAAGGAATTCTCATAAATTACCTTCTTTCAAACTCTGATTAACTTTTTATCTTACTTGCATCTGATTCTTAATCCGAGTAATCTAATAATTAATTTGAAATCAGAAATAATGCCACGACATATATTCCACAAAACTTATCAAATGGAGGTTGCTTTAATGCTCAACCAGTTAACCAGAAAAACCAGTTATCTGGAATACATGACCCCAACCATTCTGGATAAATGGTTCAAAACAAACAAACAAATTTTTGTGGTGCAAAACACCTTTAATCTTCCAAAAATAACTATCATTATAAATTCGGGTGTTACTGATATCTTGGTATTTTTTAGGTTGATTGTTTCTCCTTTGGCATGTTCATGTATGAACTGATAACTCTTCATCAGCCATTTGAAGGACAAGAATGTGTGAAAGATCATATTTTAGATGGTGGTAGACCATCATTGACTAAAAGAGTAGGTGTATTTTTATCTCATTCACTAAAATTATTTACTTACATTTTTATAGACAAAAAATCTTACATAAACCTTGAAAAGTTTTTTAATGTTTAGATTTGTTAGTTGAGCTTCATTCATATTATGTGATATTACTGGTATCTCTTTGATTTTTTATGATTTGCTTTTTGACAGGTGTGCATTGGTGCTGGAATGCCATTCCAGTACTGCTTTTTGAGTAGAAATAAAAAAATTTAAAAAAATCACAAATATTGTTTTAACATAAAACCTGGCCTATGGTTTACGTTAACATTAAATATTAATTCAAATTGAACTTTTTTAATAATTAAAAGCATTTTGTACTCTAAAACTGTAAATATTTTCAAATTTTAGGAAGTTTTATTCTAATTCAATAATAGAAGCTAAATTTAGGCTAATCACTTCAACTATTAAATGTTTTGGGGAATATTAAAATTGTTTGGTTTGAATCTAATCCTTACTTCACTTTTACTGATATATTATTAAACAAGTTGGAAATTGCTCGTCAAACATGGCAAATGAGGTGCGTTCGTACTATAACTAGTTTTATAATTATTTTTTGCACCCCATATTGCACTGAATGTATATTTTTTTGCACTTCATGTGTGCATAGTCTGTAACATCATTAAAATGCAATTGCAATAATTTTTTCCCATTCCCGTAATGTAACGCAAAACTTTTGACTGTCTCTGTAATTAAACTATACACCGATTTTCATAAAATTTGAAATGGCTTGACAAAATTTTGCAACAATTATATATATATAAAATTTCAGACCATTTGGAAGGCTGTAACATCATTAAAATGCACTTGCAATATTTTTTCCCATTGGCCATAATGTAACGGAAAACTTTTGACTGTCCCTGTCATTAAACTATACATCCGATTTTCATAAAATTTTAAATAGCTTGAGAAAATTTTGCAACAATTATATATTTAAAATTTCATACCATTTGGAAGGCTGTAACATCATTAAAATGCACTTGCAATATTTTTTTTCCCATTGGCCATAATGTAACGGAAAACTTTTGACTGTCCCTGTCATTAAACTATACATCCGATTTTCATAAAATTTGAAATGGCTCGAGAAAATTTTGCAACAATTATATATTTAAAATTTCATACCATTTGGAAGGCTGTAACATCATTAAAATGCACTTGCAATATTTTTTTCCCCATTGGCCATAATGTAACGGAAAACTTTTGACTGTCCCTGTCATTAAACTATACATCCGATTTTCATAAAATTAGAAATGGCTCGAGAAAATTTTGCAACAATTATATATTTAAAATTTCATACCATTTGGAAGGCTGTAACATCATTAAAATGCACTTGCAATATTTTTTTTCCCATTGGCCATAATGTAACGGAAAACTTTTGACTGTCCCTGTCATTAAACTATACATCCGATTGTCATAAAATTTGAAATGGCTTGACAAAATTATGCAGCAATCATATATTTAAAATTTCAGACCATTCGGTTGGGTAGTTTTTGCTCTGTTATATGCGAACAGACAGACAGACAGACTGAACGACGACTATAGGTGCTACGTATTTATATAATTACGAACGCGTCTAAAAATGACTGTCTCCACCTTTGAATGTGGATAATATTCCTGTGGTCTGCTGTGGTACAAAATCAAATATTCTGGTACTGGAAAATTCCAGATTGCACTCCTACTTTTTAATTATTTATGTGTTGTTTGATATTCAAAGTATGGAATTACCTAGTTAATTATTCAAAGTATTGGTTGCCAATAACTTGGATAATTTAAAATATAGTGGCCAGTTTTGACTATCATAAGATAGTAAAAGTACAATATTCCTTTCTTAATAACAAATTTACATTAAAAAAATAATTAAACTTACAACATTTAAATTTGAAAAATTAATGCATGTGCATAATGATATTCAATGGTTAAAATTTTAAATTATATAACCTATCAGTTATAAACTTTGCAAATATTCAAATAATAATATTGATGCAATAAGTTTATTGACAGTTGTAGTAGCAAAATTGTAATTGGTCAGTGCTTTGCGATTTAACAGGGTAGGGGTAGGGAGAGAAATGCAGTTGGTCCTTATTGATTACAAGAAACCAAAATTACACTCACAATTATTATTATTATTTTAAATTATTATTACATTTAAAAAAAGAAGATATTAGAGCTAATGTTACATAAAAATATTGGCAAAAAAGTTTCTAAAATATTTGCTTCATAGTGGATATTTAAACTGGTTTATTCTCCTTAAGTAATAAGTTAAAAGAAAATTTTTATTACTCAATGTATTCTACTGCCATACTAAATTTTTGCTATAAAAATATCTCACTCAATCACTTTTTATATTGGTATTATTTATAAATTATTTTTTTTAAGCTTTGAATATTAACCTTGCGGATATGCTTAATTGTTTGCATGAGCAGATGTATTGCCTATTTTTTTGTGGACAATAGTTATGCTATTAAAAATACAATGTAATGTATAAAAGTAATGACACATGCTAGAAAAACAATTATACATACATATCAAGTAGTAAAAATTGAATTTTAATTTCAGTGCCATTTGTGAGAACAAAGTTTCTGAAAAATCTTGTTTGTTGCAAAATTTACACCATCTGGAAGGTTTTAAAAAAAAATCTTATCTTATGGATATTAGAAGCATTTTTTCTGTACTAGGCTTTTTCTTGTTCTTTCCCATGATTGCCAACGCATGATTGTAATGGAAGAGTTGTCCAGAAATATTCAATTTTTTTTTTACTATTACAACCTATTTCAAATATAAATGAATATATATATTTATATATTTAGAATTTTTCTTATTTTTAAATTAGTAAAAAGCAAGTTTAAATGCTATTGCTTTTAAATTTTATAGTGCTGCCTTTGCTCAGAGTTTATATTTTGAATTACATCATGATATGTGTATTGGGATAGTTTTCGGTAAAATGTCAATTTATAAATTTTTATTTTTAAGAGTATATTATAAATATTAAAATAAGAGAGAATTCAATGAAATATTATTTATTTTTAGTCAATAAAATAGGATAAAGATGAAGTAATATTGTTAAATGTTGCTGGTAAAATTTGAATTTTTTTGCTGGTTAAATGCTACAAAGTATGTAATGAAACTCTCTTCATGGAAATATGAAATACAATTGAACTCACAGATATTGAAATTATTTTTATTGTACATGGAGTAATTATGAAAATTAATATACTTGGAATTAAAAAAGGAATGGTTTATTGACAATAATTTGAAATATTCTTTTCACTTGGGAAATGCAAAGTTTCTTTGAAATACTGGAATTTCAGATTGTAGATGTTCAACTTAAAATATTTCAACTATAGATATTGGTGGTGGAGATCTCCAGTTCAACTATGAATTAAAAGTATTTTCTCTTTTATTTCGTCTCTTGGATCAGTTTAATAATGAGATTTTAAAGTAATTCTTTACCATTATTTTTGAGTCATTTTGAGTAAAGAGTCATTTATCTGTTTAGAAGTTGGTCTGAAAACTTATTAAAAATTAAATGATAAAATGTCAACAATTTTGAAATACATTTTGGTGCTTTGTTGAAATGTAAGTTATACATAATTTCACCTGTTATGTCTAAAATAAATTCCTTGCCTTTTTTTGTAAGAACAGCTTATTTACACAATTTATCTTTCTCCAGGAGATGTCCTACCCTACTTACATCTTAGATCTGATGACTCTGTGTTGGTCTCAGCAGCCTAAAGATAGACCCTCTGCCAGCCAAATTGTCTCCATTGCTCAAGCACCCGAACTGACCCATCTGATAGATGTGGTGTCATTGCATGACCAGATGGCTGTATTGAGTGCTTGTGTCACAGCACTGCCGCCTAAAAATGAAGGTATTTACTTTGATTTGTGCATAAATATCATTAGCATTCAAAGTTTTAAAACTAAAAAATTAACCCTTTGTATCCCTGCATTGCATATCTGCAACATACTCAAAAGTCGATGTTACTTTTACCGTTAGTTTTAAAGACTATTTTATGGATTGCTGCTATCTCCCAAAATTGCAGTTAATATAAATTGTTCATAGAATTCTCAGCACACTGTGATACTGAGTTCATTTTTTATGCCAAAGTTTTACTTATCATTTGAGGAGTTTTGCATCGTTTTTGCTAAAATGAACATCTTAAATTTTGTAAATTTAAAATGACTGGAGACATCCAAAAGTATATTATTTTCCTATACCGTACAATTTTGTATTAGAATATTGACGATATTTATGAGGTATATTTTTCTGTTTATTTCAGATGGGAAAAAATAAGCTTTTAGTCAATTTGTTTTTATTTTTATGTTCTAATTATTTATTATTATTATTTACAAGCTTAAAATTATGTATTCTAACAGAGTAACTATTTTTTGAATTGGAGTTATTGAGTCACAAGGGGCTGATGGAAACAATATATTTTTGATTCAGTCCCTTTCCCTCCTCCTAAACCACATACAATGCTTTTGTGGTTATAGAGCAGGGGGATGAATTGTTGCCACATAATAGTTTCACTAACTTAGAGATAATTAAGGTAATGTATATCTGTCTTTTATCTTTTTCTTATTGAATGTAAGTGACAAAATATTCCAACTTGGATATCAATAAAATTTAACAAAATCCTTTTTATCTGCTGACTTATGACCTTTCTGTTGCATAAATGCACATGTCACAGTAAATTTTGAATATGTTGTTTAGGTGAGTAACTGTTCAATACTATAAATGCTTTCTATTGTAAACAGTATGTGTATTCTCTCTATATATTTTTTACAAACCACCATTAAAGAAATCAAATATTTAATTAGCAAGTTGCTGTTATTGATTGATGTACATTTTAATGTATTATGCTTTTTTGGATTAAGTGATTTAAAAAAAAAATCATACTTAGGTAGTTCTATGAAAATTTCTATTGTAAAATCATCACTGTAGCTGTAATTACTTTTGTATAATATTTAGATCTGAATGAATTATCAAACTTTTTAACAGATAGATATACATTATAGAGTTTAAATTAATTTTATTTTTCCATTATTATTATTCATTAATATCTTGGAAGGGATTACCGCTTTTAGATTATCTCATGTAAATTTTATCTAAATATGATGATGGTCTCCAAACTTAAACCACAAAATTTCTTATATTGCTCATATGTTTGTGAACAGAATGTAACATAATTGAAGTGCTTAGAATGAGAGTAAACCATCTGAACTGTTGCCCAAAGTGGAATCTATCTGCAAAAAAAATCAAAATCTGTATTTTCTATTTCTTCAGAATGTAGCATCATAAAATAGTGTGGCTCAAAATTCTATTTTGAAAAAAATTCTCAATGGCATAGCAGACTAAATTACTTAGTCGTCTATTCATTTTTTAATTAACTTTTAACAATGCATTACTTCAAAGCTGTAACAACAACAACAACGAAATACAGATTGAGTTTTTTCAAAACAAGTTGAGATATCCTGTTTGATTCCAAACATCTCGTTTATGTGTTTACAATATTTGTTGATCTATTTTATAAGTTTGAATACATACACTATTGAATTAATCTGTTTTAAAATTTATCAGGAATTAACAATTTTGACATTCAATCAATGAAATCAGTTTTATTTATATTTTGTACAAAATGTTTTTATCAGCATGCCTGACTTGCACTTCTCTTTTTTATCATTTTGTTACTTTCCAGACACATATAGTGTAAGAAAGGTAATGTAATTATGATAAAAACCTAATTATGGAAATTTTGGTTTATTTTTACATTTTGAGGCTCTCTGAAACTGTTTTCACCTATTTGTATGTATGCATGTAATTGAAATTTCCTCACATTTTTAGGCCCACGATTGCTCATATTTGGTATTTTTATGATAATGTATGTGTGTGTGATGAAGACAATAGCGTCTAAATGCCCCAGTAGTAGAAAGTTGGAGCCGGGTGTTGCATATTTTCTTTTCTCTTTTGCAGATTTTTTTTTTATCGAATCTTTATTTTACTTTATATTTTGTTTAGCTCTTTATTACTTAGTGCAGAAATTTTAAATTATTATTAATAAAAATTAATAAAATGCATAAGATGCTACATGTAAGTGATTGTTTGATTAGTTAATGCTTCAACTGTAAAATATTTTACCTACAGATTATTTTCTGTCCCTGAAGTATCTGTCGTAGATACTTGGAGAATTTTTTGCTACTGGGCTAAATGCTATTTGTGATTAAACTTCCATTTGGCAAATATGTTATAGGACACTGTCACCAGAAATGCATTCCTTTGTGTTCAAATCAGCCAACGAGTTTGGCATCTAAATCTTTTTTTAAACCATTTTGTGACCCTAAAAAAACAATATGTATTTTAACTCAATTATTCAATTAAATATTTTAATTGCTCACTTTCATACCGAGTTGATACAACAAACATTTTTTACCAAAACATGACTTAATTTAGTAAAAACTTGTTTTGTTCTTAAAAGTACATATAAATAAAAATAAAACTACGAGTTTTAGTAGTCTGATAAAAGTGTATGGAAATTTAAGTATTGCATTTTTCTGGGAAAAATTATGAAATATCTATATTTAAAACAACTCAAAAGTCTTATGTTTAAGCTTTAAGAATAGTAATACATATTTTTTTCAGACCATTAAT
The DNA here is from genome assembly GCA_963932465.1 of Maratus speciosus. Lineage (NCBI taxonomy): Eukaryota > Metazoa > Arthropoda > Arachnida > Araneae > Salticidae > Maratus > Maratus speciosus. The sequence goes on from OZ010792.1 coordinate 575,875,606, forward strand.
GTCATTTTAACCACTGGAAACATTTAGCCTGCTTAAAATTAGGATTTTAAATTCTTATTTATTTTTTATATTACTATTTATTTGAATGTGTAGTATTTTGTAAAGTGTTTGAAATGCCAGGTAGATTCACTCTAGTTTTTTTTTTTTTTTTTTTTTTTTTAAGTTGAGAATTTTTTAGTTCTGTCTTAAATCTTTTTTATTACTTTCATATGAATTTTAAATATTCAAATTTTGCGTTATTGTCATGAAATGTACTTTATCATATATTTACTTCTTATAGATCAAAATGTGCAAGATGACCAGTGGGAGTTGTGGTTTAGTCGTCTTGGAAAGCAAATGGACATCTTAACATGCTGTCAAAAATCATGGCTGGAATACAAGGTATTACATTTTTAATCATAAGACTAGATTAAAATAGCAATTAAAGCCTTTGTGCAGGAATATTGAAATGCAGTAAACCAACGTTTAAAATGCACAAATAATGCGTGAAAAAGCAGCAAACAGATGTTTCGAATCTACAGCGAGATTCTTCTTCAGTGCAAGAGAGGGAAAAAAAGGAACAGCGTGCTAGAAAAAGCAAGGCTGAGCAAAAATGAGAAATGCCAATATTCATTCTGAGGCTGAGAAATTCCAATATTCATTCCATTTTTGCTCAGCCTTGCTTTTTCTAGCACGCTGTTCCTTTTTTCCCTCTCTTGCACTGAAGAAGAATCTCGCTGTAGATTTGAAACAGCTGTTTGCTGCTTTTTCACGCATTATTTGTGCATTTTAAACGTTGGTTTACTGCATTTCATAAGACTAGATTTAAAAAATCTAGAATGTTAATTGCATCAAAAGAATATTATATTAACATTCTCAATGTATGTTAAGGTATCCCACTACATTTCAGATCAAATTTTCAAAATAAATAAAAAATGAATATAACGTATTTAATTTATAAAAATAACTATAAAATTTTAGGAAATTCTCAGATATTTAAACTAATTGATCTTTACTCTCACAAACTAAAAAAAAAAAAAAACTAAACCTGTGACAATACAATCAGTCATACATAAATATAACCATAATTTTTTGAGGTAAACTTTTTTTCATAACTGATTGTTCATGAAAATCCTGTTTTTCAGAAAACATGTCTAACGTTTTAATTTCTGAAAATTTATTAGAAATATTCATTCCAAGTTTTTAAAAATCTGCCTATTATATGTTATACCTTCCTTAATCTCAATATTAGATGTTTTATGCACATTTCCAGTTACTCAAATACACACTTCCGATTTGAAAGCTGGAGTAAAAACAGCCATAACTATACTTCCAACGATCATAAGAAGAAAACAAAAACCTTGTTAGATAGTTAACTGTACAGTTGCCTCCCTCATCCCCTAATAATAATAACTTAGAACGAGGAAGAACTTAGAATGCAGAAAATTTGTGCCAAGCTGGTTCCACCACATCCTTCAAAGTGACTCAGTTCCTGGCAAAACACAGCATTGCAACACTGCCCCAACCACCATACAGCCCCAATGTCACTGCCAGGCTTTTTTATATTCCCTTGGTGAAAATTCAGCTTAAAAGGTCATCGTTATGACAATCTGGGGAACTTGCTGAAAAACGTAATGCACATTCTGAACAGCATTCCAGTTGAAGACTTCCAGGCGGGCATAAATGGGTGGCAGAGTCGTTGGCAATGGTGTATTAATGCAGGGGGAGACTATTTTGCAAAATATTAAGTGTGTGTAAAATTATCTTCAAATAAACAAAATTTATGGAATTAGTCTGATTACTTTTAAGACAGACTCTGTATTTCTGTTATTTTTTCGTCACTAAAACAATTTAGTCATTAAAAGGTATATGATATTCTTTTTCATTTTTTAGGCCAACTGTACAATTTTTCAAATAAAACAATATAAAGCTTCTGCTATATTTGCCAAAAATTGGCTATTTAAACGTTGGGGGATACCTTAAGTTAATTAAATGCATGTCTTTACTAATCTCTGCATACATTAGCTATAGTCTTTTTGTTTTAATCCTCTTTACAGACATTAACTTTAGAGACTGTAACAGTAACATGCTTATGTGTGGTTGGAGATGATTTGTGGCTGGGAGATTCAAAAGCTCGAATTCATATTTATAAGTAAGATTTTTTTTTTTTTTTACTTATTTGATGTCAGAAAATATTCTGGTTAAATTTAGCATTAATAGTGTTTCACTAAAAATATCTCATGTCATATTAGCTATTTTGTTTATACTTAAAAATTCAAATAAAGATAAGATGATCTTTTTGTCACAATGTTAAAGCCCTTTTGAATTTTATATTTTAAACGACTTAAACATATGAAAAATATTTCAGTCTGTGAAATTATTTTGGCAGACTAAGTATTTTTATATTTTTTATTCCCTCTTATTTTATATGCATTATGATTTTATAAAGTTGCTTTTATTTGAAACCAATTATTTCATTATTTCAAAAGTGTATTTCATATTTAATCACTTCCAGTCTAAGAGACTAAACTTATTAAAAATTAATAAATCTAATTCTTTTTTTTTTATGAGACACTATTAAAAATTTTTCTTTTGTTTTATTATTTGTTAATGTATTCATTTTTTAAGTATATATATACAGTAAAACCTCTATAATGGACACTCCTGAAAAACAGACACCTCTAAGACTTTTTCAATCTCCAATAACTGTATAATTGCATGTTCTTACCTCTGAATAGCAGACACTTTGGAATAACAGGTGAATTCCAGGTTCCTGAGTCTTACTATTCAGAGGTTTTATTGTATGTATATAGATGCATATATATCAACGTTAAGTGTGCCAATAAGTTCTAAAGCATTTTAGCCTACATTTTCACACATGTGCCATTTAAAAACACACACATATACAGGGTGTCTCAAAAGGTCGTTTACAAACTTAACATGCTGGTATGTTATAACATGAGGAACAATATTCACATAGGAACTTGTGTTCGAAAATGCAAACTGTGACCGCTAGAGGACGATGAGCGCAGGTGTGGAGAGGAAGAAAGAAAGGATATCGAAAGAGATATTAATATGACTTTCATTAAAGAACATGGTTTAATCTGCAGAAGATGTTCAAAATTCCTTCCATTCGTCGCAATGCATGCTTCACAACGTCGTCTCATGGATTTTCGGACCCGTTTAAAATGGACAGGTGTGTCATGGACACGTGCTTCGCTTCCACGATCCTGGTGGTGAGATCCATGTCCGATGTTACAGGCGTCTTGTACACCATGGGCTTCATGTGTTGCATATCGGCCAATTCTGCGTTACTAAACCGATTCATCCTTCTCCTGCAACGTCATTGCCTGAAATTATTATGCTTCCCACTCTCCCGTAAGCCTGCGCTCATCGCCCTCTAACGGTCGCAGTTTGCATTTTTGAACACAAGTTCCTATGTAAATCTAGTTCCCCATGATATGACAGACCAGCATGTTAAGTTTGTAAACGACCTTTTGAGACACCCTGTATATATAGCTTTAAGATAGCTTATTGAATGAGTTGGATACTGCATAATTTTTTTATATACACTGGGGGACAAAATTTAAGGACCACTGTTATTTTCAACGATTACAGTTAGAAATAGATCCGCAGCAGCACGTGTAAATTTGCAGGAATGCAGGATGTACTCTGTTTTGTTAAACGTATGCAAATTTTGTACTTCTGCTTTTGTCGATCATGTGACAGCAGAGATAAGAGATTTTAGGCAATCGACAACTGCTGTGAGTTGTCATTAAATGTAAAAATTGAAGGAGATGGAGGGAAGCTTGAACATTGAAATTTTGAACATGTCTTCGAGGCATCATTTAGATGATATTACTCATGGTAGAGTGAATGGAAAGATGGAAGAAGGACGCAAAATGGGAGATGTTGCACGTGACTTTAACATCGTGCACAGTATTGTTTCTAGGCTATGGACGGCATTCCAAAAGAGTGGAATATGTACAAGGCGCACGGGAGGAGGTCGTCCTAGCAGTCCGATGTCCCAAGAAGATTGCTATATTGTTATTTCGGTAAAAAGGAACTGACGCAGCACAGCAGGTCAATTAGCAAATCAACTTTGTGCTGCCACAGGAACTAAAATATCGGGAAAAACTGTTTCAAGACGTTTGATAAAGGATTAACTATACGCCCAAAGACCTGCTGTGTGTGTCCCACTTTCGAGACACCAACGTAGCACCCGTTTAGAGTGGTGCCGTATGCATCACAATTGGACTGATGACGACTGGTCTACCGTGATCTTCTCAGATGAGAGTAGATTCAGTCTATCGCCTGATTGCTGATGTGGTGCGAGGTTAGTAGTGTTTAGACTGGTTCCCCTGACCTGAATCCCATTGAAAATGTATGGCATGCCTTGCGGAGACATGTTGTTGCTTGACAATTTCCTTCCACAAACAAGGAAATCATCATCCGTGCAGTGAGAATGGAGCAACTTGCCTCAACAGCTACTGAATCATCTTGTTCTGAGTATGACACACCATGTTGAAAGTTGTCTCGCATTACACGGTGGCCACATCCCTTATTGGTATGGCACTGACGATTGTTAACTGTGAGTATTTTGCTTTCTTTGTATAGTCATGTTTTAGGACAGTACTCATGTTTGAGAAAAAGAACCTCTGGTAATACCCTGTATACATCCTTTCAACAAAATTTGTATAATAAATCCAGTGTAACATTCTGTTAATACTATTGTTTGCTTTTTGACCCACAATCTCACGTAGATTCTCATTTATGTGTACATTTCTTCTTGGTCCTTAAGTTTTGTCCACCAGTGTATGTATTGTTAATTTGTGTAATCTTGCATATTAAATGCACTTGACCACTGGAATCTAAATTGTGCATGATGGAAGGTTAAATATTAGTTTGCTATTTTAACTAGATTTATTAAAAAAAAAAAAAAAAAAAAAAAAAAAAATCCATGTTGAACCTTATATATGCAAGTTCTTTGTGAAGAAATTCCTTTTATTATATAAAATTATTATAATTTATTATATAAAATATTTATTTTATGAATGAAACCTCATGTCTGATGATAATCCTATTTTCTTGTCTGTTTATCTGTTTATCTGTAGTATAAAAAACAAACATGTCAGTTCATAACACTGATTTCATATTGATGTTGATTGCAGCAGGCGATTCAATTTTGCTTTTACTGCAATTTTTTAAACTTCTAAACATCGTACATTTTCAAATTTTACACTGTTGAATAGAGAAAAAAATTTACTTATAAATGCAATTTGTTTGAAATTTGAATCGCAACTCATTTTTAATACTTTTTATAATAATTTTCAAGCTTGAATTTTTTCTTTAATTCTATTTATCACATGCAGACAATTATGAAAGATAAATTCTTTTGCACTTAAGTTAATATGAATAGCTCAGCATTTGTTTCTCGGTGATATTCCATAATGAAGTTAAAACTTCTTCAATAAAATAAAATAATATCAATAAAATAGAAAGTTAACAGACATGTAATCGCACTATGCTCTTAAACTACTGAAATGATCAGAATTAAAAAAGGCTGCTGAAAGTAATGAAATCTTTGGTGATATATTCGGCTATTCACTCATACAAAAGTATCACTTTTCATAAATCTCAAAACTTTATTTGAATACAAAATTGATACTTTTCAAATAAAAATGTTTTTTGGTGTTGTTAATGGACAATCTAAAAAAAGTTATATTAATATAAAAAAAAAATAGTCTTCCTTTATATTCTGTAACCAGGGAGTTCCAGGTTGGATCTCCTAGTATTATTAATAATCATAAAAACATTGTCAAACCTTCACAAAATGTCTGAAATCTACTGTTCACTGAATTTTGGATTATCCTTTTTCAGCATTGCAGATCACACTATGGTAACATCCTTCTCAGTAGATCCCCATGCTCCAACTGTGTCAGCCATTCGAAGCATGTGCACATTGCCTGGTCAGAATGGAGTCGCTATGGCCACGAGTGGTGGTCAGTTATGGTTGTGTTGTACTGATAGTGAAAATCCGCCAGAGACTCCTGAAGATCTTCCAGCCAACGATCCCTCTCATTATAATATTGAAGAGCTAGCCAATAAAGGAGGATCAATATTTTGTATTACTGCTATTGATTTGGGAAATCAAAGGTATGTTGACCTTTTTTAAAAATTGATTTTATATAATGAGACATAATAAAATAATTATTGCATGTATCTTAATTTTTTTTATCTACCTTTTTTGGTATACTTGTTAAATGATTGAAAATGAAGTGCATAGCATTTATAGCAGGGTTGCAAAAAAGCCGGCTAAAATTAAAAAAAGCCACGCCAGTGGCTTTTATTGGTTTTAACCGGCTTTTTTTGGCCAAAATTGGCCTTTTTTGGCCAAAATTGGCTTTTATACAGTGAGGCATTTTAATTATAAATGACACATTTTTATGTGTTTTTTAATTAGTTTTAAAGACATTCAGAGGTAGAAATCAATATAACCCAATTTTTCAATAATGAAGACATTAATATTGGAATAAAAGGTCATTGCGTTCTCTGGTTTACACTGACCTTAACAAACTTTTTTTTCATTTTTACTGCTTTATATAATTAAAAAGGACAATGGTTGCTTAGTTATATGTTTTATTAACTAATTTTAAGGGATATTAATATACAAGTCTTATTTTATTTCTGATAAACATTTATTTAAAATCACACAAAGTCATTTAATAAAAACATCATTTCTCCCTATTAAAACAGTATTAAGAATAACATATGGATTGCTTTATGCATTAATATGCATTATTTTAAATAGCAATTAGCTTTTCAAAATTCTAATTCAACAAGTTTTACTTGCAGAACTTTTTTTAATTGTTCTCTTTATTTTACGCACTTACATGTGCTAAAATTTCCTCAGATGTTATATCCTTCCTAATTTCTCTTTCAACATTGTTCATTCTACAATTTTAATCTGTCTGTATGGACATATCTGGAATAAGTTACAAAGCAGCTTAGTAGCAGAAAAACTTTTTACGTATATCATTTTTATAAGTTAGAATATCAATTGCTTATTTGTGGGTGTTCTCAAGTATTATATAAGATAATTTCAGTTATTAAATACATATATGCTATTTAGTTTTAATCAATTTTAAAAGTAAATATCAGTATGTAAGAATGTTTCTATTTTGATGTGTGACATTTTCTTATTCTTTCATATAATCTTTAAAATGCGTGGTAGAGTAGACTCCCTCCAGTCCGCGACCCTAAAATCTGCGAACGCCTAAAATCTGCGTATTTTCTCAGATGTAAACAGTGAAATTTACAGTGAAGGTGCAGGCACAAAATTCAAGATGGCGCCGAAATCAGCGACTACCGCCATGTTTTTTTTATTCATTTTTTTGATAATTATTCTCTTTTGGCTATTACAGCTGATTTATTACTAAATAAGTTTATATTACTTTTGATTTTTATATATAAATTAGCATATCTATATCAAAAATTCCAGGGCTCGAAATGGAAAAATCTACGAAACAGAACGCTATTTAAAAATTATTTTTGCCGATTTTTTTTTTTTTTTTTTAAAGTATAGACAAATTTATTTCTAAACATACAAAGCAATAAATGAAAAAAAAAAAAAAAAACATTCAAGGCTCTAAATAACAATGAAAACAGTAACAGAGAGTGCAATAAGCTATATTAAACAGTAACAATGTTTCAATAAAAGTATGAAACGGTACGATATTTACCATAATTTTACGAATCGGTACTTTATTTATTATAATTTCAAGAACCAGAATATCGCTCCGATTTGTTCCAGTACATTTCGAGCCTTGAAAAATTCCCCTTTATTGTATTTTCTGTAGAATATTAGCACGTGTAAACCGTAGTGAAATTGTTTACTTTTCTTCCGTTCGTTTCCTCGTGTTTCAATATTTATTATTTTTTCAATATTACGTACGCATTTTAATATGTACTTCTGATTAATACGACTAAATGCAAGCTTTTTTATGAAGAAAATATGAATTTACTTCCGAAAAAAATCTAATGGCCCTGTTTTGTATATACAGTAAAGTGCTTATCTCTTATCTATGCGTATAGGCGACTAAGAAAAATCTTGAGAAATGATGGCAGAATGAATTTTGTTCTCCTTGCTTCGTCTCTTATCGCTTATCTTAAAGTACCGGTCTTTTGTTTACTTTTTATATATATTTTCTTTATTACAGTTTCATTAATAGTTAACATTTATTCATCTTTATTTGCTTAAATATATTACTTATCTCTTCTGTAATGGTCCTTAATTGGAAATTTTTTTGATTTGTTTTCTATGCGATGTTTACTTTGTGAACATCGTTGAATTTTTGCCGTTCTCCATGCTGTGAATTAGCCACGTCGTGCATAGAACGTTTCATGATCGATATCACTTTCACTTTGTCGCCAGATGGCAGCACAGAATCTTTTAGAATCGAATAAATCGATTCATCGTTTCTGGTTTTTGCATATCCATAATGATATCGGCTGCTCATTGGTTGCTGTGGTTCTTCTTGAAATCACGTGCTTTTTCTTTGATCGTATATAGCCTTGGCGTGTTGTGATATCGTGGCCTTTCGTTTTGCTTCTCCCATGAGGGGAAGTATTTTCGCTGTGGTTCTTCTTGAAATCACGTGCTTTTTCTTTGATCGTATATAGCCTTGGCGTGTTGTGATATCGTGGCCTTTCGTTTTGCTTCTCCCATGAGGGGAAGTATTTTCAAGAATCTTGAACGTTCGTTTGACGGCGTTCATGGAGTTTATTAATTTGAAAGTATTGAATGAGTTTTATTTTTAATGTGGTTTTAATCAAGCTTTAATCAACTGTGATATTTTTATTAATGTTAATTAATGTGCAATTAAACATCTGTTCCTGCTGTTATGAATTTCATCAGCCTTGCTCTCGTCTGTGAATATTATCAGCTGTAATCTCGATCTGTGATATTTTTAAATAAACTGTGTGTACCAAAGTTCAATCAAGCCTCAGCCATTTTTATTTATACAGTTAGAGGAATGTCTTTCATATTTCACTGACTTTACGATGCACTCTTCAGCTCACTCTTGCCAGCTAGACTTTCATGGCGTTGATCTGCTCTTTTAATAATTTCCCTTTCTTTAATGGCATATCAGCACAAGTTATATGCCCTAAATTATTAAGGGTTATGGGCAATAGGAGTGTCCATAACTGAAGACGAGTTTTTGAAATATAGATCGTAATCTGACTGATGATTGGACTTATGTTTTTCCGAAGTTACGCCAATGAGTTTATGCTTACGTTTTTGAATTATGAGTTTGTGTTTTTGAAATGATATTTTTTTTTAGATAAAACTGGATTAATTTAGAATTTTTTTGAAATAGAACTTTATAATTTTTCTTGAGCCTTTTTCATTAATTCTGAACTTTATTTTTGTTAAGGTATGAACTTATTATTTCAAGTTTGAACTTTATTTTGCCGATAATCCTGAACATTTTATGTTGAACTGAACTTATTTCAAGATTAGAATTTTTTTTAGTTACAGATATTGAACTTTTATTTTGAATCATGACTTTTTTTATTTCAAGTTTGAACGATTTGCATTTTTTTTTTTTTTTTTTTGAAAGACAGGAGTTCGAAATCCAGATCAGTTAGATCTATGTGAATGCTCATAAAAATACAATTTTTTTTTTGAAGATCGGCATTATCTTGAAAACGTAGGGGGGGCAGGTGAAATTTTTTTTGATACCCATACTCTTTTGTGAAGATGACGTCGAATACGATACAGAAACTGAATGTTAGTAATTATGCAGTTTGGTCTTCTGATGTCAAGTATCTTATGCTGGATAAAGGGGTGTGGGATATCATAGACAAGAAATTAGAAATTCCAGAGCTAAGTACTACAGTTACTCAAGCGAATATTGATGCTTTTATGGTGAGGAGAAACCAAGCCCTGTCCCTCATTTACTTAAATATAGAGCCGGAATTTAAGCGTATCGTAGATGATTGTGCCAATAACCCGGTGGTGGCATGGACGAGATTGAGAGATAACTTCCATCCAGACACGAGAGCACATCATATGGCCTTGTTTTCGGAGTTAGTGAATGAGAGAATAAAATCAAGTGAGAGCATCAATTTATTTGCTACTAGGTTGAAGAAGATTTATTTGAATATAAAGGCAATCGATAAAGATTTCTCTGAGAGATACCTTTCGTATCAACTATTAAGATATTTATCTTCCTGTTATGATAGTTGTGTCCAGAGTTTGTTGAGAAAAGATGATTCTTCATTTAAATTTGACTTGATAGTGACTGAATTGGTTGCAGAAGAGGCGCGGCTGAAATTACGAGATGCAGATTCTGATAAGAAGATGGCTCCCTTAAGTATACAGCCTAGTGTTGAGAATGCTGTTTCGTCCCCTCCTACAAGAAGAGCTGGTGTCCAGGGATATAGAGGTAGAAGATGTTGGAATTGCGGCCGTGTTGGTCATGTGTACGCAAGGTGTTTTAGTAGAAGAAATCCAGGCGGAGGTCGTAGGCCCTATCATAGTCCACCTAGAGATAGATTCTCGTCTTCTCGATCAAGTAGCCCTTCGTCATCGAGGTCTTTTGAGAATAATGCTCGTTATACTCCAGAACAGCGTGGCGGCAAGACTGATAGATTTGACCAAGGTACATCCACGACAAGGCGGTCTCGGAGATGCCGGAAAAATGATTTCAGACGTTCTCCTTCGACTGGTAGCCGGTTTGATGGTGACTATGAACATGATGATTCTTCACGTAAGTTATATTTTGTCTCACCAGCTTGTTTTAGTACTTGTGTAAGTGATGGTTCCTGGGTTTTTGATACTGGGGCCAGTCACCATTTTTGTAATAATCGTGATATGTTTGTCAAATTTGAACCTTTAAAAGATAATTTGTCTGTAGCTGTTAAAGATGTTATTTTTCCAATTACTGGTCGGGGGGAGGTCAAATTAAGATTTGGTCAAAGGATTTTTACCTTGACAAACGTCATGTATTCAAGCCAGCTTCGTCGTAACTTAATTTCAGGTCCTCAATTGGACTTATGTGGCTTATCCTTTTATGGTGGTAGAAATGGCGTGGACATCTGTCGGGTAATGATTTCTTTTTTAAAGCTAGACTTAAAAATAGAATTTACAAATTCTTCCCTAAGATTCCTAAGCCAGATAGTTGTTCTGTTCGTTTTGAATCATTGACAACTAATAGAGATGATCCAATAATGCAATGGCATCGTCGATGTGGGCATGTGAATCAATCTATTTTAGTTAATACAAGTCGTAAAAATTGTGTTAGAGGCTTACCGGAGCTTGGGAAATTTCGTAGTGTATCTCACAAGCCTTTGAAAAGTATACGTTCGGTTCGCCCTTTGGAGTTATTGTATGCGGATTTGTGGGGGCCTTGTCATATAGTGGGTCGTAATGGCGAGCGCTATTTCCTTTCAATAATTGATGACTATTCTAGACGTGTTTCAGTGTATCCTCTAAAACTTAAATCTGAGGCGTTTGATATTGTTAAAACTCATATATTGAGGGCTGAAAATTTCTTAAACAAAAAAGTTAAAAGTTTTAGAACTGATAACGGTAAAGAATTTGATAATCAATGTTTTCATGATTTCTTTGAAAGCAAAGGTATTCGCCAGGAGTTCACAAATGTCTATACCCCCCAGCAAAATGGGGTTGCAGAAAGATTTATGGCAACTGCCGCTAATGGGATGAGAACATTGCTTATTGAGAGTGGTCTTGATGCTTGTTTTTGGCCAGAGGCTTTGAAATTTTTCGTTTACACGTGGAATCGGATGTGTCGCCAGTCTTTAAACAAATCCCCTTTTGAGTTGTATGGCGGACGGAAGCCGTCTATTCGACATCTGCGGCCTTTTGGTACAGTGTCCTATGTGGGCATGCCTAGCCAAAAACGATTAAAACTTGAGCCAAAGGCTTGTCGTGGTTACCTGGTGGGCTATGCTTTTAAGACTCGTGGATATAGAATATGGCTTCCGGAAACCAATCAAATTATAGAGTCCTCTAATGTGTCTTTTGACGAGTCTCGTTGTGGTCTGGGGCACAGTGGAGCTGCACTGGGCGCCGAAGATTACAACCTCTTCCCACACGAAGGTGGATTAAATCCAGAAAGCGCTGGGGAAGTTGTATCTGGAATACTGCCAGACCCTCCTGGTGAACTACCACGTGATGGAGATGAGGTTGTGGATTCGGGTTCAAATGTTTTAGTTCAGCCTTCCACTGATTCCCAGTTGAGAGAGGTTAAATGGTTGAGGAAGCCTTCTGTTCGTAAAAGGGGTGACAGAACAGATATTTATTATTTTGAAGAGGGCAGTCCTCATCGTCTCCGGTCTCTTAATGAAGTTGAGAAATATTCTAAAGATAATAGTATAATTTTTAAACCTGACTTATTTGATTTTTCAGCCTCAAATAAGTATACAGGCATTGTTCCTATTCAATCTATTCCTTCTGACTCTGACTCTGATTCTGTGACTTCAAATTGTATTCAGCCTATAGCATGACTAGGCGGTTTGGATGATATTCCGAGAACTTATAAACAAGCTTGTAGATCCGTAAATGGTGCGATCTGGTGGAAAGCAATGGAGCAAGAGATCGAGGTGATGAAAAACAGGAAGGTTTGGCATTTGACAGATTTGCCGGTCCATGTCACTCTGGTAGGGTGCCGGTGGATCTACACGGTGAAGAGGGATGAAGTCGGAAGAATTGCTCGATACAAAGCCCGGCTTGTTGCCCAGGGATTTAAACAGGTGAAAGGAGTCTCGTATGATGACACCTTCAGCCCTGTGGTCAACTTTGGAGTAATTTGCTTCTTCTTCTCCCTTCTCGTTTCGTGTTACGGGTGGTCGCACACTCAGTGCGACGTCACCTGCGCCTATCTGTATGCGCCTTTAAGAGATGATGTGTATATGCTTCAACCTCCCGGTTTTGCAATCCCTGGAAAAGAGCACCTGGTTTGCAAGTTGGATCGCGCCCTTTATGGTCTGCACCAGAGCGGCAGGGAATGGTTCTACGAGATCCATGAGGTACTTTTAAGGCTTGGCTTTAGGAAAATTTCTTCTTGCAATTGTGTATATTTGCTTGGATCTAGGGTGGTCCTGTTATTATATGTGGATGACATTGTTATCTTTGGTTTTAATCAGGATTTCATTGATAAAGCTTTATCTTTGTTAAAGGGAGAATTTGATATAAAGGTTCTTGGCAGAACTCGTAAACTTTTAGGTGTAGAGTTTGAGGAAACTGAACGTGGTCTTGTTCTGCATCAGAGTAACTATATTGAAGAGGTCTGTCGGAGGTTTAGTAAATTTAAGATTCCATTTTCCTCCTTGCCTATCAGTAAAGGTGCTGTCTTCTCAAGGTCTAACTGTCCCACCTCTGATTCTGAAGTTGAATATATGTCTCATTTTCCTTATAGAAGTGTTTTGGGTTGTCTCTCGTTTATAGCAAATAGAACTCGCCCTGATTTATGTTATGCCGTAAATATTTTTTCCCAATTTCGGTCTAGCCCTGGTCTTTTTCATTGGGATGGACTTCTTAGACTTTTAGGTTATGTGAGATCTACCTCTAATTATAAATTGAAATTATCTTGTGGGTCAAATTTTCTTTCTGTATTTTCTGATGCTGATTTCGCGGCTAATCGAGACGACCGAACCTCGATCGGCGGCCAGATTGTCCTGCTTGATAAATCTCCAGTCGACTGGCGCACTTTTAAGGAAAAGTGTGTTAGTTTGTCGACCATGGAGTCGGAATTTGTCGCGATGACAGAGGTCGTTAAGAACCTGGTTTGGTTTGATCGAATACGCCGCGAATGTAAGATGTTTTCTGAATGCCAGGGTAGGGCCGTTATGTTGGTTGACAATCAGGCGGCAATAGATTTCGTGAAGTCCCCTGTGGAAAATTATAAATCGAAGCACATTGATGTAAAATTGTTTTTCATTAGCGATCTTTTCTATAAGGGGGATTTTGTGTTAAGGCATGTGCGTAGTAAATCTAACCTCGCTGATGTCTTCACGAAACCTTTGACCAAGTTCGACCTTCAAAATTTTGTTAAAGCTGTTTTTATAACTTAGCATGTTTATTTTTGTCAGCTATACGTACCTTTTTTTAATCTTTTCTTGCTATGTTGTTAGACTTTTTTTTTCTGGAAATTGTTAGCACATTGTTTTATCTGTCATGTCACGTTCTTGAAGTACTTGTTAACATAGGAGTTTACTAGTTAATTTTTTTTGTAATTGACATGAACATATCGTTGTGTAATTTTTCCTTGTCGTGCCAACATACTTAACATTCTATCTTTCTCCCTTGAACTTGTATCTTGACCATTTTTTTTTTTTTCTTGAATGATGAGCATTTAATTCCCATCTGATTACGGAAATGGTGTTTCTTGGAGGCTATTTCCGGGTGGCTCGATCAGCCTACGGTACCGTTTCGGGTAGGTGACCCTTGTCCGGTAAATGACAGAGAGTCACTTTGGGGTAGTCCTCCGGAAATTACCGCTGTATGAGGTTCTGTGCACAGGCACTTTAATTTTTCTTTCGTAAGTCCTTCATTATAAAGTTTGGCAGTGTCTATAGTCCCCGCTCGTTATCAGGAATTAAAATTTTTTTTTGTTTTATTTTATTTAACTTTGTTTCTGGTTTAGTTTAATATAGCTTTGTTTAAATCTTAATTTTTTTTTAATTCTATTTTTATGTCATATTGTGGTTTTTAACTTTAACTTTTTTAATTTTGAAATATTTAAATTTTTAATTTTTAACTTTAAATTTTTCAGTAAATGTTTCTTTGGTAAACTTTTCTTAAATTATTTGGTCTTCTTGATTAATGGTTAATTATTGTGTTTTTGGATGATTATATATTTCTAATGTTTTCCTCTTTACTTCTAGGCATCTAGAAGCACATTTCTTGTGTAAATGGTTCTGTTCATCAGAAGTCTATTTGAAGAATGTGTAAACACTTTTTTTTTGAATATATGTGTTAGTAGGGCCTTAATTTACGTCCTCTTTTCCTGTTTTTTTTTTATGTTTTTTTTAGAAGTATTTGAGGCCTTTGGAAGTAGTATTTAGAAGTATTAGCCTTCATCATTAACTAGTTTTTTTTGTTTAAATTTTTCTGCTGAAATAGCAGGTTTTTTTTTAGAACTTTCAGGTTTTTTTTGGTCAAGGAGTTCATTGATGGAGAAAATTATGAACTATTGTTATGTAATTTATCCAAATTGGGTAAATACCTTTGATATGTTGTGGTACGTATATTTAAAATTATTGTACTTATTGAATTGTGTATTTATTTATAATATGTAAGTTTTCTATATACTGAATGATAGATAAGAATTGTGAGTAATTGTGACTCTTAAAGTTTTTAGTTCCGGTTCATTTTGATAATGTTTAGTGACTTTCTTTCGTCAATTCTGAATACTAATCTATTTATTTATTTTGGCTTCTTTTAAAAGGCTTTTAAACTCTTAGTTCAATTTTTTTTTTTTGGATTTTGGATATTCTTACGGTTTTGATCTGTTTACAGATTGTCTTTGCAGATTTCTGAAGCAATGAGAGGGGGGACATTGATGGCAGAATGAATTTTGTTCTCCTTGCTTCGTCTCTTATCGCTTATCTTAAAGTACCGGTCTTTTGTTTACTTTTTATCTATATTTTCTTTATTACAGTTTCATTAATAGTTAACATTTATTCATCTTTATTTGCTTAAATATATTACTTACTTATCTCTTCTGTAATGGTCCTTAATTGGAAATCCTTTTGATTTGTTTTCTATGCGATGTTTACTTTGTGAACATCGTTGAATTTTTGCCGTTCTCCATGCTGTGAATTAGCCACGTCGTGCATAGAACGTTTCATGATCGATATCACTTTCACTTTGTCGCCAGATGGCAGCACAGAATCTTTTAGAATCGAATAAATCGATTCATCGTTTCTGGTTTTTGCATATCCATAATGATATCGGCTGCTCATTGGTTGCTGTGGTTCTTCTTGAAATCACGTGCTTTTTCTTTGATCGTATATAGCCTTGGCGTGTTGTGATATCGTGGCCTTTCGTTTTGCTTCTCCCATGAGGGGAAGTATTTTCAAGAATCTTGAACGTTCGTTTGACGGCGTTCATGGAGTTTATTAATTTGAAAGTATTGAATGAGTTTTATTTTTAATGTGGTTTTAATCAAGCTTTAATCAACTGTGATATTTTTATTAATGTTAATTAATGTGCAATTAAACATCTGTTCCTGCTGTTATGAATTTCATCAGCCTTGCTCTCGTCTGTGAATATTATCAGCTGTAATCTCGATCTGTGATATTTTTAAATAAACTGTGTGTACCAAAGTTCAATCAAGCCTCAGCCATTTTTATTTATACAGTTAGAGGAATGTCTTTCATATTTCACTGACTTTACGATGCACTCTTCAGCTCACTCTTGCCAGCTAGACTTTCATGGCGTTGATCTGCTCTTTTAATAATTTCCCTTTCTTTGATGGCATATCAGCACAAGTTATATGCCCTAAATTATTAAAGTAATATATTTAATTTATGAATTTACTTCCGAAAAAAATCTAATGGCCCTGTTTTGTATATACAGTAAAGCGCTTATCTCTTATCTATGCGTATAGGCGACTGAGAAAAATCTTGAGAAAGAGGAAATGCGCGGAGGAAATGCGCGGAGCGAATGCGCGGAGCAACGGAACATGGCAAATAAGATATAAGTTTCGTTTTGAGATTGCAGCGTGAAAGAGGTATCGATGTCAGTTTTCATCAATGTTGAATTCAGACACTTTTTTCCGGGAGGGATTTCTGTGGCTCCGGGGATGGGGGATTGCACTTTTTGACCATTGAAAACACAATCTCAAATCTTCCGAGGGGGAGCACCTCATTGCTCCGGGGAGGAATGTCCCCCCCAGGCCACCTCCTGAATTCAACACTGGTTTTAATCTAATGATTTTTATTTATTTATTTTTAATTTTACGTACGTATTTTAATATGTAATTCTGATTAATATGACTGAACTCAAGTTTTTTCATAAAGAAAATACGCATTTATTTCCAAAATAAATAAAGATGGCGCTAATATCATCGGCGATCGCGATCGTTTTCCAAAATATTTTTTAATTAATCAAGCTTTTTCGTTTATTAAATCTGGATAAACATGGCATAAAATTTCGTTATTGATGCAGATTCTTCATCAGAAACTGAATCTGATGAAGAACTTGAAAAAACTTGACCTTCTTGAAGAAGGTCTAGCCATAGGAGAAAAATATTTGAGCTTCCTGAAGCAGCAGAGCTTTATATCTGAGCAACAGATAATGAATCATCAGCAGCTTCAGGATGCAATAACAAAAGAACGAAACAAAAAATTAAAGCAAACAACCATTTTATCCATGTTTCAAAAATATAAAATAAAAAAATAAGTTTGTAAAAAAAATAAGAAAAATTTATTTTTCCTCATTATTATGTATATTTAGTATTGTATGTTTGTATTTAGTGTTATTTATATGTATATTTATATATTATTTTATATTTATATTATATTGTATATTTATATGTGCATTTAGTATTGTATCTTAATTATTATTTACATGACTTAATTTTTAATATTTTTCAAAATTTTTTATTTTGCATAATTATTTTATTTAATAATTACTTACTTTTAAACTAATAAATTATTTTAATATTTTACTTAATTATTTTAATGTTTCACTTTATTGTAACCATTCATTATAATTTCCATTGCTCAACTACCAATCAAATTAATGTTCAAAAATGTAAACAAATAAATGACCAGAAATCTGCAAAATTCTAAAATCCGCACAACCTCTGGTCCCAAGCTGTGCGGATTTGAGGGAGTCTACTGTATGTGTAGAGCTATAATAAAGAATTCAAAACCAATACTTTAAAGTCTAATTTAATGTATTCTTCTGAATACTTATATACAACCGAAGATCTTTATAACACAAACCTAAAAACGCAAGGTTGTGCATTATATAGAATTTTGTGTTATATGGATCACATCATTAAATTCATCTTATAAACATGGCCAAATATGTCTGAAACATATCAAAATACATTAGAATACCTTTATAACTGCTTCCTTACTATCAAGAGTTATCCAAATTATAAATTTTTGCATAATATACGTCAGACATTGTTAAATTTACTTTATAAACATGATTCAGATATAACTGACACAACCATCCAAGACATTTTCAAAAATGTTTATTGCAATAATAGCATTTTTTCAGTAAAATGATCTTAGATAAAGTTGAAATAATATATCAAATGTAGTCCTCTAGAGAATAGCAATATTTTACAATGGGAAAATGCAGGTGCTTTTTAACTGCAAAAATTATTGTTTACATCTGAAAAGTTGTGCATTATATGCGCGTTATATAGTTATAAAGATCTTCTACTGTATTTTTTTTTCTGACATAATACCTTCACAGTTGCATTCTAGCAGTTATAAGGACTTATTTGACAAAATTTAATAGAAGCTTATATTTTTTTAGTAGAAAATATTTATAAATGTATTTGTCAGAAACTCAAAATAACAACGTAAAACAATGACATAGAGATGTGCCGCTAAACTGCGATGACACGCCCGCAGGGCGGCTATACTTACTCTTTAAAAAAAATACACACTAAACTTCAAATTTAAACCAAAACAAATTAATAAATCTTAACTTTAATGAAACATTTGTATATACAATTCTTAAACATAAAAACATAACACACTGCTTAAATTTTGACTGTGCACAATATGCTAAAATTTAGAATATAGAATATTTACACAATTAAATTTAGAACAAACACATAATTATCATACACTATATACATAGAAATAACATTTTCAGAAATAATCATACTATAAATCGCAAATAACTCATTTTACGATAAACTCAAAAAGGACTCACTTTCTACAAATGTGACGCAGCTATAATTGCTTCCCTTAATTTTAATTACTATTTATCCTGTGGGCAGAGGATCTCATTTGTAAAACTTTTAGATCATAAACATTGCACACACGCACACAATATAACTTATGCCCTACGTGCCTTTTTATACTCTTATTCGCAGCAAATATTTCAAGGGTGATTAACGCAACAAACAATTTTAAGTGTTATCGGTCAAAAACCGTTAATATCCGAACCGAACCCTTTTTTCTTTCTTAAAACTCCGCATTTTCACAGCAAAAACCTAGTATCACTCTTCACTAGCTCAGAAACTACATGTCTGTCCGAATAATAAAATACCTCTACCCTCTTACGTCATATTATTACATTAACCCTAAAAGCGCGCGAAGAGAAAAAATGTTCTTGTTAGCAAAATAACGGGCAGGAGGAAAAAATTACTTTCGTTACATGTGAGATTTAAAAACACATGGCCCTTGCCAACATCCTCCCACCTTGATTTTCTTAAAATCAACTATTTTATAATTCACAAAAAATTCTTAATATTAGAAATTAAAGTTAAACTGAGCATTACTAAATTAAATAAAATGACATAAAAAACAAAATAATAACTAATTAAACACAATACAATATAAAAATGACATGACATGATAAATTACAGTTCTCAATAACTAAATAAATGAAATAAAAGTCATTATTTACAGTCTTACACATTATTTCTTACGTGGTTTGAGCAACCTTCCATACCTGGATCTATTTTCCGCTCCAAGGGTGAGCACAGGATCTCCAGCAGTTGAAACTTCTAATGGATAAAGTTTCTGAATTGGTCATGTCAAACAACCGTTGTTAGTTTTCACCTGTACTACCCTGGAAGCACCATCTCTACTATGGTAATTTTCACAATTTTGCCCATGGGCCACAACACACGTTTTTTATTCTCAAGTTCGATGAGGACAACGTCCCCCACTTTAAGTTCTTGGCATTTATCACTAGCCTTCTGGACAAGTTGACTCAAATATTCTCTGCGGAAACGATTTCTCAGTTCTTGCCGCAAAGTGTTGCAATAGCTCACACGCACATTCAGTTTGTTGGAATCGATGGAATCTAGATCAGGCACTCCTATTTGTTTTATGTCTTGCAGAAACATGGAGGGTGTCAAAGGTATGAGCTCATCAGAATCATCGGAAATGTAAGTCAATGGACGGCTGTTTATTGTGACTTCCACATCACAAACGATCGTTAAAAGCTCTTCAAAATTCACAGAGGATCTTCCTAAAATTCGCACGAGTAAAGTCTTAATTGAACGAATAAGACGCTCCCACCATCCCCCCCACCAGGCTGCAGTAGGGGGATTGAACTTCCACTTGATTGGATAACACTCGTTTTCAGAGATTTTCTGCCAATCAAGCCTCTTCAATGCATTGTCCGTTCCTCTGAAGTTGGTTCCGTTATCAGAATACACCGTTGACGGACGTCCTCGCCTAGTGATGAATCTTCGGAAAGCCTGTAGGAAGGATTCCGTGCTGAGTGCCGTGAGAGGCTCAAGGTGAATTGCCCTATACACTGCACAAGTGTATAATATGATCCAGGCTTTTCCTTTTGGCTTTAAAAGTAGAGGGCCACACAGATCAATTCCTGTTGTTTCAAAGACAGCAGAATCCCTTACTCTGTCAAGGGGTAACTGTACTGGTGGAACAGTTAAAGCTTTAGCCGTGAATCTTTTGCATATGACACAACGGTTGATGCAAGATCTTATATTTCTTTTTGAAGAAATGATCCAGTACTGCTGCCTTAATTTGGCAGCCAATATCTGCACACCCGCATGACAATACTGTATATGATATTGCCATATCAAGCAATCAGTTAGGTAATGTTTGGACGGAAGAAGAACTGGATATAAAAAGGACAGTTCATCATCTCGTTCGATGATTTTAGTCTTCACTCGAAGAACATCGTCATCACCTCGCACCACCAGCAGACCATGGACGGAATTTTCTTTCTTGTGAAAATACTTTTTCTGCTCTATACCCCACAGAATCATCTCAGCTTTAGTTTTTTCTTCCACTGTTAGGGTGTTAGTATTATAAGAAGGCTTCTTTCTCAGTTTATTCACAAACCGCAACATCCAGCAGAAAACTCTCACTATTTTAGAAAAACTGGATAAACGTTCGTACCACTCAGGCTTCTCTATTTTCACGTTTAGGTTAATAATTTTTGTTCTTTTTAACTCTGATGCGATTAATTCTTCATCTGGAGAAAATTTAAATTCAGGCCATTCCTTGGGAGTTGCTTTCAGAAATTCAGGCCCCTCCCACCAACCGCATCGCAGCAGATGCTGGGACGTGCAGCCACGAGAGGCTATATCAGCAGGATTCAATTTTCCTGGGATGTGTCTCCAGCATTCTTTCTTCGACAGATTTCGAATCTCCTTGACTCTATTATTTACGAATACACCCCAGTTTTCTTCTCGCTGTATCCAGCAAAGAGCTACAGTCGCATCCGTTCAGTAGTAGATTGGAACTTCTTCCAAGAACACAGCGTCAGAGATGTATTTGGCTAGACGTGCGCCTAAAACACACGCAAGTAACTCGAGGCGCGGAATTGTCACCTTCTTCAATGGAGATACACGAGATTTTGCTGCCACGAACCTCACATGAACCTTTCCGTCGTCTTCACTTCTTAAAAATATAACCGTGGCATAAGCGTTTCTACTGGCGTCACAAAAGACATGTAATGACCAAGTATCTGTTTTTCCATAACCTATGCGACGAGGAAACCTAAGCTGGGAAATACTAGACAATCCTTGGTACCACGTTAAGAACCGAGTTTTTAATTCATCTGGCAAAGGTAAGTCCCAATTTGCCTTAGTTGCCCATGCTTCTTGAAGTATTAATTTTGCAGGTACCATTATTGGCACAATGAAGCCTAGTGGATCAAATATCGCATGAATTATAGATAAAAGTTTTCTTTTTGATAAGTCTGATGAGATCTGCTCAGGTTTAAAGGGAATTATAAACTCATCATTTATACGGTCCCACTGAAGACCTAAAACGGGAGAGACAGTATCAGTGTTCTGTGAAGGCAACGTTTCATTTTCGGGACCAAAGGTCCACATACGTAATTCCATTTTGGCTTCTGCCATAATGTCAGTTGCTTGTTTCATAAATTTTTCAAGCTCTGCTCTCGTATCCACTGAGGTTACGCAGTTATCAACATAATAGGAACTTGAAAGTTTTTGGGCAACAACTTCGAATTCTTTAGGAATATTTTTAAGATGGAATAAGATCACCGCTGCCAACAGGTATGGGCTACTGGTAACCCCAAAAACAACCCTTTTATGACGGAATTCACAAATTTTGTTATTTTCCCACCAAAGAAATTTCAGATAATTTTGGTCTTCCCGCTTTATGCCAATCTGTAAAAACGCTCGTCTAATATCAGAAGTTACGGCAATCGCCTTTTCTCTAAACCTCATTAAAATCTTTTCCCTGATGACGACTGATGGTTCAGTCGAAAGCGCTCGGATTTTAAACATCATGTGACTCAATGTTCTCAACATCTGCATTGTTTTTAAAATGTTTTTAACATTTGTATTTTTAGCACCTATTAAGTAAAGATATATTGTGAATTTGATATTCATATTTTTCATTTATATTTTAAGGTGAATCTGTCGTTCTTTGAAAATATAGTTTTTCTATATTTATTTAAAACTCATTAAAATCGCTGGGATTTCTTCTACGAGATTCGGACCTTTTATCAAACAATCATTTAGCGACAACGAATTATCTGATTTGCATGAGGCATCAAAAACGGGCCTAATTTTGCTAGTTAAACTATCTAATTTGATAACTGGATGATGTGGCAAGTAATGTCCCTTTTCATTCTTTTCAGATTCCGGGATTTTTTCTATTACATCTTCCGAGAGCCATTCTTTAAATATCTTATCGTATTCATCAAAGTTATTTAATTTCTTCAATTTACGAGTAGTGGCAAAAAGCCTTTTTTCTGCAATATGCCGATTAGAGGAAATGTTAGGGAGAAATTTTTGAACCCAAGGCAAGCTTACGCAATATCTCCCATCTTCGTTTCTATGAAGCCCCTTCAAAAATTGTTCCTGCGCTAATTGATCCTCCACCACTTTGGAAAACGTTTGCGCTTCATCGGCAATGCCAATTGTTTCCAAACTCCACATATCAGAAACTTTCATGTTTTGAACATGAAGATTGGTTACTAACATGGATTGGACACCTTCAAAACTCTGAACATTTAATCCTGTTGGTTCTCCGCAGAAAGTCCAACCCAATTTAGTATTAATGGCTGTCAAACCCTCATTAAGTTGAATTACATCACCCGTAAGAATTTGTCCATAAATATCACTACCTATCAAAATTTCTATTTCAGGGTAACCATCACCCACATCTGAAATCCAAATTCTATGCTTTTTTAATTCCTTCAATAAAGGACCTTTAGAGACGCGTGGTATCCCTCCACAAATTTTTTCCTGATCTAGAAGGGAGAACTGATATTCAGTACGTCTCCCTACAGGACTTAATCTCATAGAATATTGTTTATGATTTTTAGACTCGGTTCTTGTTCCCCCAAACAGGGTATGAGCTAAATTCTCAGATGAGAGGCTTTCTAATTTTAAAGCTTCGGCTGTAGATTTCAGCACATACGACCTTTGAGATCCGCAATCTAAAAGACATCTGACTTTTTTCCTCATGCCCCCTAACACTACTTCAACCATTAATGTCATAAGTAGGACTTCTTTCATACACGAAGGTGTAGACATAGTAGCTTGCACCGTAGTCGACCCCTTTGCACTCCCTACAGTCTCACTCTTTTTTTCCTGAATCTCGGGACACAAAATAATGGGATGAGATCGCTTGCATACATGACATTGTATAAATAATTTACAATCTCTAGCAAAATGTCCAGGCTTAAGGCAGCGTAGGCAGCACTTTAACTCTCTTAATTTATCTAACTTTTCTTTTAGGGGCAAAGACCGAGCCAAAAAACACTCTTTGCTCTCATGATTTTTTCCGCAAAATACACACTTTTGCTCCTTGGTTGCTACCAAACTTGCAGCACTCATGGGAGGTTTTTTATTTTTTAATTTGACTTCTCTAGGGCGTTCTTCACGTGGTATCTATAAACCACTTTTTTGAAAAATAAAAGCCGGCTTTTTTTAAGCGGCTAAAACCAAAAAAAGCCGGCCGGCTTTTTTTTGGCCTGGCTAAAAGCCGGCAACCCTGATTTATAGTTCATTTACAGGGACATTCAAAAGAATGCCATTACATTACGGTCTATGGAGAAAAATCATTTGCAGTGTATGTTAATGATGTTATGCTATTTCAAACATATTGTAATTGATATATGAGGGGCTCACAACTATGTGGCGATAATAATTGAGTGATCGTAAAAATGGGTAAAGTGCATTTGCGAAGTTCTTTTAATAAAACTGTTGATTGTTAAAGAAATAATAAAAAGGGAATATTCTTACTTTACAGGTAGACAGTGAAGAAGCAGAACTTTGTAGAAATAATAATTTCTTTATTTTTTCCACACGTTAGTTGAAGAAAATTACAAAGGACCACTTTGGTCACCAAGTTAAAATAAAAAGTGTTGTCTTATAGAAGAAAAAAAATAACAAAACTGTAGACATATTCCATTGGATTCCTTTGATGACAGCAGCACACCTTTAGTTAAAATTAAATTTTGAGCAAGATCATATCCACATCATGATCCATAGTATGGACGTACACTTTCAGCATTTCGAACGACAGGTGAATGCCTGCGTTCCGATGACACTGCGTTGAAAAACTACATCTTTTTAACACAACATCAAACCCAATTCTGATTTAAAAATTAATGAGTTTTTGCTTATAAAAGATGAATATAGGGGCTGACAAAGCAATTAAATGGCATATTTAAATTGATTAGTTAAATTGAAAATTACAGTAAATTAATGAAAATCAAATTACAAGCCACAGATTTTAAAATGTTATCACTGATTGGGGAAGTAAAACTAATATCCACCTGTTAACTATCATGTAACGAATACGTCATAAGAGGAAGACGCTAAGCATTTTAATGACATCATATCTTCGTAATGCATGTTGGCTCCGGCGATACCAGAGCTCTCAAAATGTAGAGAGGCAGGAAAGGTGCATGACAACATCGTTGATTCGCTTGAAAGCCAAGGGAAAAAGATTGGCTGACGAAAACAAACTTAAATTTACAGTGTGGCCGATAAAAAATAAACATTGTGGTTGATTTCAACGACTGGATTTAAATAGACATCGATGCAAAAAAAAAAAAAAAAAAAGGCTGAAAGAGATAAAAATAAACTAAATTTAAATACTGTGAGAAGTATTCTCACAAACCATAGTAGACGAAGTCCATTTTGAAGATGCATAAAATCTGTTTTATCCACTCCCACAGCAAACCAAGTCTGTAAACAAATGACATGTGTGACTAACAAGGAAGGTCTCCATACGGGCATACTCAGAAAAATCTGGAAAAATTACAGAATGTTCTTCTCATATGGATATATATGTTTATAAAATTTTTTTTGGCAGAACCCCGATATTGCGGCCGTAAAAAAATTACGAAATTTTCGTTTATTTGGCGATTTATCACCGGTTGGCGATGAAAAAAAAAACGCTTTTATGTAGGAAAAACTTTTTGTTTATATAAGTTTAATTTAAATAACTTTAGTTTTTTCATTTTTAATTTGTTTTAACTATAGTTTGTCATATATATTTATATGTATTTATAATAAAATTTAAATATAATATTTTACGATTTAAAGCAAAATTTAACTTGATTTAAATTATTTCAAGCTAAAAAATAAGGCAGATAAAACACTGTCAATATGATTTTATTGCTATGCAAATGACTTCGTCTTCGATATGGAAATGTATTATGGCAATCAAATGCAGCTGACTATAACTTAAAATAGATATTTGCAACTTGCAAAGCATAGAAAATATTTTTACAGTGATAAAATTAAATAACTACAGCAACAAGCAACATATATTTGTATTATAAAAAATATATAATAACCTCTTTCATTGATTAAGTTTAAATTCATTAAAAACCGTGCATTCTAAAAAACAATTAATAAACAATTTTCAGAAGCATTAAAATCGTTTGCTTTTGGCGAGGAAAAGTCCTGCTCGCCAAATTGTGTGTCACTTTCGTATTTTCGGGCCAAATATTCGAAAGTATTTTATTTTTTTACAGGCTTTCTACTGAAATTCCGCCGTTAAATTTGACTGATCCCTTATTACATACATGAGTAGTTTCATTAGCATCTTTTTGAACATATTCTGAGTATGCCTCTAAGGAGACCTTCTTTGTAAGTATGTGAAAACAGACTTGATTCACTGTGGGAGTGGATAAAACAGATTTTATGGACCTTCTAAATGGAATATCTCATTTTTTTTTTCTCAAAATGGACTTTGTCTACTATAGTTGTGAGCCCTCATTTATCACTGAGGTGTGCTACAAGATGCTTAAAATAGAATACAGTATGCATGACATTCATTGCTCATTTACAGGGACACACAAAAGAATTGGGTTACAGTGCTGTCTATGAACGATAATAGCTGGACGTGCATTTGCAGTTGTAGTATGCATTTTTTAATTTAACTAATTTTTTGTCCATTATTTGATGTGTATAAATTCTATAAAGGGATCCGCAAAAGATCTCAAGTGCATTTCTTTTTATTGACAGAATTGCTCAGGAAGATATTTCAACTGTGCTATGTGTTCCATAACTCAACTAAATTTTAGCATGCTACATAAGACATCAAGAGAAGTTAAGTTGGTTAATTTTGGGGTTATTTCTATAGCTATAATTACTTATTGATTCTTACTGTGAAACATGACTTCAAAGTTAATCAACCCTTTCGTGAGCGGTGTGATATATATGTCCCATTTAATTTAAATTACCAAATACAACAATGGCACCAGGAATTTTAAACAGAATTTTACATTTATAATATATTTGAAGATAAAGCTTTTCCTTATTATGAAACAGATTTGTTCATAAAACCTGCAGTCAATCAATCAATTCAAAATTTTAGCAACTGGAGTATTTTGCCCATGACAGGGTTAAATAGTGTCGGTAGAATAATGTAATACAAGTACAGCTGGGAAAAAATAAATGTTAATTAATGAACTATTTTTATAGAAAATTCTTTAAAGAAGACATTGCAGGCACACTCTGCGTTATTTAGTAGAATATGAAAAATAACGATTGTAAAATAAAACAAAACAGATTAGAATCAATTAAAATCTTCCTTTTTTTCTTTCTTTCTGTGGGAGAGAGATAAATCTGGCAACCTTTTGCTCTATTTCACGTTTATTTTGAAGTTGAAGTTCTTGGTTCAGCCATTAATAGAGTTTTTGTACTCAAAAATTTTATTTGTAACATACGGAGTTTTATATTATGTTTATTTTTACCTTTTGTTTTCTCAACTATCCCACTTTGTAATCAGACTTTCTGTTCATTTATTGAAGCAGTTTTTAAAATTCCTTTTTTCCACCCCCCAGCTGTGAACTATGGTGTGGTCAGACACAAGGCAAAATATCCATCTATTCAGCCACAGACTCTGTTGTAACAAATCAAGAAATTGTGTACCATTATGATCCTGTTGTTGACAACTTAGATGTTTATCAGCTTGTGGGTGGTTTCTGTGAAAAACCAATCGTCTGGTCCTATGTGTATCCAGGTATATTTAAAAACATTTCTTAAATATTGTGTTGATATAATAGCTCACTTTTTATTCAACTCCAGATAAAAAAATAAATAAAAAACATTTGAGTTTACTTAACATAAAAAACAATTTATAAAATGGAGAGAAAAAAAGAAAGATGACTAAGCATTTAAATCATGCTGTTGTTTTAATTAAGGATCAACCAAAACAGGTTTTTTAGACCAAAACTGAATTTTGGTAATCTTCCTATTATTGACCGAAAACGAAAATGTCCAATTTTTTAAAAAGTAATTAATACATACATAAATATACGTAATTAAATAATTATACGTGTGGCCCAAGTTGGCTCTCTGTGCCTCCAATCAAAACTTTTTATTTTCATATAAAATGAAATTAATTCATCAACAACACAGAATGATTTTCTAACTATATGAATTTCATCTAATAAAAAAATATTTTGGGTATACATACCTCGATTTATCTTTTATAAGGATTTTTGTAAATGATAACCTGTTATACTAGAACTTTCTCAAATAGTATTTGAGACGCTTTTGTGGTTTCAAACTAAAAATTTTCTGTAATTGTTAAGTCTGTAGCTTTTAATGAGTGCGTGGAAAGCATCTTCAAAGTTTAGTCATATAGGCATTGCTTACATTATAGATTGCACTCTTGTCTTGAGTCAATCATGACTTGTAATTATAAACAGTGAAGTTCGTGGCAATAAACAAAGAGTGTCCCATTTGAGCCGATACAGCTCAACTCAATGAGTCATGGTGAAAATTTCTGAAGGAAGAAACAAGATTTTTGGAATACAGACAGTTTCAGTCTGGCAGAATTTTCGACAGCATTTTCACCAAATCTCTGATTTTGAGCTGAAAATGAGAATGATTTTTCAGCCGATCTCTAATTTTAAGTACTCAAACAAATTCATCAAAAAAAGAAATTGTCACATGACATAATTCCTGAACTAATTTAACAGCTGCAGTACACCCTCTGGAAGATATAGTATCACAACTGGCTATTCTAGAAAAAGTGCTAAAAGAATTAAGTGTGGACAATAAATGTTGATCATCTAGAAGCGACATCTGGCAGCTCTTTTCAACATAAACATTGTATAAGGATTGAATTGAGAATATGTTACAGCTGGTGTTGATTTTTTTAAATTCTTAAATTATATTCTTTATCTTCTGACTCCAGTAATGTTTGTCATAAACTTTAAAATTATGAAAGATAGTAATATTTTCTCTAAAATGTAATATGCATTGTTTTGTGCCTGGTTGCAATATTCAATACAAGAACAACAAACTTTCCATATTTAGTATACCAAAGGACGAAACTCTGCTAACGAAATTTAATTTTCTTTAGAGTATGATACATATTTAATTATAGTCTATTGCTATCTAATGATCAATTTTTTGCATTGAAAAATCATACTTTTACATGAAGATGGAGTTTGATTTTTGTGAAATGTGATTAAGAATAAAAAAAGAAACTATAGGCAAATAGTAAAAAGTGACTATGGAGCAATAGATTATAATTAAAAATGTGTCACACTGGTCTCATACTCAGTTTATCAAATTCTGAATAGCTTAATGACTTTATTTTTCAAACTTGATTTTTTTTTTATCATTACTGTAATAATCAGTTGCCACACTATTTCTTCTAGACGCTATTAACAATACTAATAATGTATAAATGTACTTTTATAATTATCTCGACAAAAGCATTAATTTGTTTTCCATCTTGTTGGGATTTGAAGAAAAATCATTTTATAATCCAATGTTTAAGTCTGGTATTTGCTATATTTCTGACACTGTGTACTTTATGTCATGCACTGTCTGGATTAGTCAACCGATGCTATATTCCTAAAGTAACTCACCCATTCTGCTCTAAGAGAAACTAGCAAACTTTTATCCAAACTGGTACAAGTGGAAGATTGGAATTACTTGGCTATTTTATGCAGAGTATATTAAAAATAAACCTGTAAAAGTATTAATGTAAATTTAAAAATAGTAAAACATGAGTAATTAAAATTAATAATGAAAAATGATTAATTGGTAGTGTAGTATGTATGCTCTATGTTATGTTTTCCTATCCAAGTTTTGAATGCTAAAATACTAAATCTGTGTAATTACCTGCATATAAATATGCAGACTGCAATTTCGCACGAGGTTGAAAATTCTAGAAACACAACTAAATTCTGTTGATCTAGGAACTGTTGATTTATACAGTTGAAGTAATCTGTAACTTTTTAGAAGAGTAAATTAAAGTAAAAAATGTCACTTTAATTATTCTGAATGTTAAAAGATGTTTTTTTTCTGTTTTACACTAAACAATAAAATTTTGAAAAAATAAATAAATGGATTTTAAAATTTGAATCCATTGTAACAATAATTTTCACTATTACTGTTTTTTATAATACTCAATTATTTTTCAGGTTGTGTTGCCTATCAATGGGATACTGCAAACAGAACAATTTTACACAAACTGGATTGTTCCAAATTAGCTCCTTGTTCAGAGAGTCTTATGTCAATAAGCATTGAAGAGCATTTAAGTCGTAAGTATCATTCTGTAAATCATATTGTTTCTTACTTATGTATGCATTTACACTCTTCTCTTGAAATTCTTCACAGTTTTAATTTTTAAACATGAAATTCTGAATTGCTGATACAGTAATAGACCCATAGAAGTCAAACACAATTTGTTCCAAAGAAAGTTTGGGCAATCTAAAATAGATTTATGTTTTAAGAAAAAAAAAAATGGTTTGTCTATCTGGTATAATAAGAAAATTAAAAAATTACAAATTCTCTGTAATAATTAAGGGTTTCTTTCTTTAGAAATATGTGTCAATTTGTACCTAAAAAATTATACACTACTGAAAAGTATGACAGCAATTATTAAAAATCTTCATTCTTATTATTTAAGGGGTCCACCAGCAACTGAGAGGTTCTGCTCTCAAAATTAATAGACAGGGGGGGGGGGGGGGGGCTGAGTTTGAACCCATATTGAACATGTTCGCTCTAGCCATTTAATATTTTCCATGGTTTTCTTTGACTCTTTTGTAATACTTATGTAAATGTAGGTTAGGCAGGGCCTGATTAAGGTTGTCTGTGGCCCAGGGCAGCTATATCTTAAATATCCTCTTCATCTTAAATATTTCTTAAAAACTAATCCTAATAAAAATATTTTGTCTGTAGCATACCTAATTTAAGCTGTTTTCAAAGAACAAAAAGTACAGGCAAATGCCAAACTCATTTTACGTCCTGTCTGCAGTAGACCCAAGGCCATGGCCCAGCCGGGCTGTGCTATAGTCAGATCCTGATGTTGGGTTCCCTTATAAAGACATCCCCTTCACAAAGGGCAATTTCCCTCTCGGCCTATATTCCTCGTGCAGCTTAATCGACCTAACAAAACACCACCACCTTATTATTAAACTCGGAGATTGGTATCGCTGAATATAACTCTATGTATATAAAATTACACATGTTTAATTCTTTGAAAAACAGTGGCATATTATTTATATCAGTTAATTTTGATCGCAAACTGCCAAAATTTATGTAAGATTTTTTTAACAAAATTTTGCTTTTATAGTATATGTATATATATATATATATATTTTCAAATGGTACTTTGAACATTTTAGCAACAGAATTTATTTGCTACTGAAAGGATTTAAAATAATAAAATTTAAGTTCACTTTACCTTTCTTGTGCCAGTCTACTAGATGAGAATTGTGCATTATGATAATACATTTTTTTTTTGGGAGGGAGGGGGGGGGAGGAGGTCTGTATAGTATAATTTGCAATTGTATAGGTTGAAAAAAGACTGTTTGGGTTTATAGGCATATAAATATTCCTGGACACCTAATAGTTTTTAGGATAGGGACCCTTTAGTCTTTAGTAGAGGGAGGAGGTCTGTATAATATAATTTGCAGTTGCATAGGTTGAAAAAAGACTGGCTGGGTTTCTTGGCATACAAAAATTTATGGACCCTTTATAGTTTTAACCTGAACTTTAAAAAACAGTCATTACAAGAGTTCTTGCTGCCGCTCGCCATTGTGCCAAATCGCGACAAAATGATTCATTTGGCGAGTAAACGAACAATCAGACTCGTCAAATTGCGAGTGCTCAATTTCTGCTGTTTGTGTGTGTATGTGCCAATACAGTCGAGATTCTTATCCATGTTACTGAACGATTTATGTCGCTTTTCATGTTCAATCACACAGTGCCATTTACAGTACTCTATTTATAGCGATACTGACTCAATGTGGATTTAGAGTTAAAAGAAAGAAAGAAATGCAAAGTTTTGCTTTCTACTTTCAGTAGAAAAATCAATTAAACAAACTATTTTAAAAACTTATTAAAGTCTTAGTTAAAAAAAGAAAAAACGGAGTTACGCGATTCTAATTTGATAAAATTTTAGAAGCTTAGCTTTCAAGGCAGTTGGAAGTAAAATTTTTGAAAAAAGTCGTTTTTTTATTCTTTTAATATTTTGAGTCCTTTATTTTCCCCCTTTTGAATGGTATATTAATTATGACAACAAGAAGTTAAAAATTTTTAAGTAATTCAGTTTGTTAACACCATACCATAAACATTAAATGCATAAACTTTAAACTGAATTTTCTCAAAATGTTAATTTTTGAACTTCGATGTACCTTTTTATAGAAACTACTACACATTATTATTTGCAATCTTGACAGAATATTTCTCACATATCTCTGATCAATCTGAAGTGAACTTTTGTTACAAACATTTGTACAAATTTTTTATAAAAAAGATTTTCTTTGGAAAAATGCAAGTTTTTTGTTATTTAAAAGTGGTTTTTATTACACATTTAAAAAAAAAATAACTAAAGCATATTTCAGTAGATTCATTTTAACACAATTATTCTAATTGGTAAATAAATCATATTAGATGTAAATTTCCAACTGGGCGAAAAATGAATCCTGGTCCGGACATTTTTCGCCCAGTTGGAAATTTACATCTAATATGACTTATTTACCAATTAGAATAATTGTGTTAAAATTAATCTAGTGTAATTACGTATCCAGCGATTTCTGGAGTTCCATTACCTGAGATTTATTCTGTTGAGCTGAACCAGGTTTCAGACCAGATGCTATATAATCATTAAGGTTAGCAGGGTGAAAAAGTTCCACCAGATTCGTCTGGGATAGCTCAGATGGTAGAGCACTGGTGGCTTCAGCCAGGAGATTCCTGGTTCGAATCCTGGTCCGGAGATTTTTCGCCAAGTTGGAAATTTACATCTAATAAAGCATATTTGTTTATAAAGTTGACTTCACTTTATTAGAAATTATTCATATTATGTATATAAAAAGTTTCAAGTGAATATCTTTGGTAGTTTCTGAGAAAAGGTACATTAATTTAACATGGTAGGTATAGGGACTTCCAACTGCCCTTAAACAGTATTATTTATTTTTAAGTTAGATTGTCTTTAGTTGAAAAAAATAATTGTCTTTGTCTTTAGTTGAAAAAATTGTCTTCACTCTCTTCTATATACACAGATAAAATACCTTTTAGGAGCATTATTAGGCTTATTAAATATTGATTATGCGAAAAGGTTAGACTTTAAACATATTTCAAATAAAATCATATTTATTTTTAAATTAAGGCATTACTCTTTTTCAGCTGGAAGATGCCAAGTAACAGCCATGGCTAGTGTCGGTAGTGATCTGTATATTGGCACAACTTGGGGGTGCATCGTTGTTGCTGAAGGTACCACAATGAGACCCATCACAGTATTTAGACCTTTTGAAGAAGAAGTGAAAGCTATTTTGCCTCTCATAAGCCGGAAAGTGTCAGAGAACAAAGACAGCCCAGCACAAAATCACAATTCAATCCCTCATATTGCCACAGTTGGCAAAGGCTATAGAAATCTAATTGGGCGCTATGCTTCCATCAATGCACCAGCTCTTTTACAAGACAACATGTACCTATTGTTATGGCGAGCTGATAACTGGGCTTCTGCATAGTCTGAATTTAATTTAAGAAACATTGTATAAATTAATCTCATCCAGCAAACCATACTCATAACTTATTGTGATATGCATGTACCTCCTTTGAACGTCAACTATTTCTACAAGGGAGTTTGTTTTATAGGACTTGTAAATAAGTAACATCAAATATTTAACACATACATATATCATCATGCTGATGTATTGCTTTAGTTATTTAAATTCTTTTTTATCTGGTCACTTTAACTCTACTGTGAATATTTTAGTTGATTTTAGCTAATTTTATTAGTTTTAATAATTCCAGCTTTTAGGTGTTCTTATGTAATACTTAGGTGTTTTAGTATAGGTAACCATTATCATGTAAATTATTAAGCATACAAATAGCAGGCTTGGAGGAAATTTATTTCTTAATTATACAATCTTTGTAGTATACAAGACAGCTTTATAATCAGTATCATTTAGTAATTCTTTTAAAATTTAAGTGTTTTAGATAGACTGTATGCATGTGAGCATGTTTGGATGAGAGTTTTATTGATAACAGTGACTCTAAACATCTAGGCCAGTATTTTATGTGCTGACTTTATTTATAAGAGTACTCTATGTGTTTTACATGTAAACTTAATATTAGAAGGCAATTTTAAAGTGTAAATATGCACAAGACATCACTTTTCTTTTTTTTTGTCTGTACCGATTTGTAAATTTTATCCCAAGCTTGCTATACAGATCATAAATCTGTTATTTTATAATCCATTCATACAGAATTTGTTGGGCAGAAGATATTCCTTTTCAGCAAGGCATCGATTCTATTAATGTGTTATCGAAATGACATCTAAAGCATCAAAGTACACTTTGAGATGACATTAAGGAAGGATATCTGTTTTATGAAAATATATTATTTAATGAATTAACAGAAATGTAAAAAAAAAGGAATGTTAATAAGATACTACTTAAAAAAGATATTTTATTGTGCTTTTAGCCCTGCTGACTGGTGTGTGAATTGCCATCACCTGTAACTTATATTTTTATTTTAATAGAATCTGAGGAATTATTCCATGTTAATAAAACTATGTAAATAATGAAAATTTGTAAACAATTTGTTTTTAAATTTCACCATTGATACAGCCCAATTTTTAAATTAATTTGTTCTCTCTATATATTTTGAAACATCTTGCATCTAATGTAAAGATTTTGTTGGCATTAGAAAAAAGTTTCTGTACTAAGTAACTGCTATCAGGGATTTAATTTTTTGAGAAAATCATCTTAATTACGTAGCCAAACATTATATTATTTTAAAAGCCATTTAATGCTCAAGATCTGCTATGTTAAGTTATTGTTATGTTTTAAGTTTAATTATACCTCGCTGCCAGGTTAACGGATATATTGATTTTCTCCATTGATATTAGCAGTATTGGATTGATTATTTATTTTTAAAGATAAAATATTTATATATTATAAGTTGTATACATCTCAATATTTTGAGAATGTAAAATAATGAAATATGCTATTTTCATGAATTTTTGTGGTTTAATATACAAATATGTATCAATTCCACAAGTCTGTGATAAATTTCAATGTGACACTTGTTATTTTATACTTATGTTTATATTTCGTTGTACCTCTAAATTTCTTGAATTTTTTAGATGAAATAATTATTTAAAGTTTATTTTAAAAAAATGTGTACATTTACTAATTGGTTCTTGATGAAAAATTTTAATTTAGCAAGAAGATAAATCAGTGTTTCATATTTTTAATGAATATAGTAATTATTGCTGTCCATGTATTGATAGTTTTAGAGAGCTTGTAAGGTTTTCCCAGCTGTCCAAGAAAGGGATATAAAATGATTAGAATATAATACCTCTGTTCTGTGAAAAAAAATTCAGCATATTCTCTTGTCAATCTGAATTAATGCAATAAAGAAATGACATCAACCCTATAATTATTTTATACATCCTCAGTTTTTTATTTATTATAAGATCACCCCAAAAAACTGGCCCAAAACCATATTTTGCAAATCCAGATTTTTTTACAATATCTGATTAAAATTATGTAGGCATATTTCAAATGAAAATCAAATTTCAAATTAATTGCTTAAAAGGTGCAAAGACCAACCTAGTGAAAAGGATTCCATGCCGGGATTTGGACCCGGGCCATCAGTATAGTGCACTGACATTCTACTGACTAAACCACATGAAACGATACCCAGCCTGTAAAATTTCACACTATTACATGTTGGCAAGGCTACAAACACAGCACAAGATGGAATATTTTTCGTGAGCCACCGACATGGGGCAAACACGAAACTTAATTAAAACCCGCATCGATTGAAACCATATTAATACTTGGAATTTTTTTTTCTCCCCCAAAAAGAAACATTTGCCTTGCATACAATATTTAAAATGAAAATCAAATTTCAAATTAATTGCTTAAAAGTCGCAAAGGCCAACATAGTGAAAAAGATTCCATGCTGGAACTCGAACCCAGGCCATCAGTATAGTGCACTGACATTTTACCAACCAAACCACATCGGTAGAATGTCAGTGCGCTGTATTGATGGCCCAGGTTCGAGTCCTGGCATGGAATCTTTTTCATAAGTTGGCCTTTGCGCCTTTTAAGCAATTAATTTGAAATTTGATTTTCATTTGAAATATTGTATGCAAGGCAAATGTTTCTCTCTGGAAAAATTTCCAAGTATTATGTAGGCATCTCGATTTTTCTGGGTTTTTGGTGCTTATAACAATAGCATAGCGACAATTTCTTTTCCAAGAGGATTCAAAATTTTTCATTTAAATAATAATTGCTTTCATTAAGTTTTTACCTTTTTTCTGAGCTACTTGAAAACATGTTGTAGTAGGAGGGGTTTAACATTACAAGCGTACCATTAATAATTGAAAAAAAAAAATTGCATCATATAATGCACATCCAATGGATTGATAGGTTATGATTATTCACTGGACCAGTGGCTTAGCAATTAAAAAATTATATAAAGGGCTCAAGTAGTCGTGTTTAGATGGAAGCTTTTTTAAATAACGATGTCAATTTACGATTATCAATGTATACTAATAAAAGAAAGATGTTTCTCTGTGTGCAATGGCAATGAAAATCTATTATAAATAGAGGTTTGAAAATTTAGATGAGGGTAGTCCAAGGCAGCTCCTAACACAACAGAGGTATGAATACATGGGAGACTGGGTGCAGGAAACCACAGTGGTAAGCCTACCAGTTAACCGCTCAAATCAGGTTTTCAGGTGTTTTCCACCAAGATATGACTTGGTAGACCGATTGCGTTTTAATATGTGAATCGAGTTTTAACTAATCCTAGAATTTCAGTCATGAACTCCATAAGGTGATTGTCTGTGCTGCCGTAATAATGATAGATATAATGGTTGTACCTAAAAATAAAGAATTATAAAAAAATAAATGTCTTTTAAAAAAACTTATTTATAGTATATATAATTTTAAAAATTATTTTTTAACTTATGCATAGAAATCGAAATATATATATATATATATTTTTTAAAATTTCTTTTTAACTTTTATTTTGGAAGGCATCTGGTTTCCACGAACCATGCTCTTTACTCTGCCACTGGCCTAAATCGATAGTAGTAAGGTTCTCTTTTAGTAACAATTCCTCTTTCAAGAAAAGTGTCAATGAATTTTTGGAATGGTTCTCAATTGGAATAGTCTACTGTTCTTGTTGATGGCAGCTAATTTTGATAGAGATTTGTTTCATTGAGAGTTATAGTGAGATATTCCAGTTTCTTTCTACAGATAGATGTTCAGTAAGGTAAGGGATTTTAAGCTCTGAATAAGCCATTCCAATTTTCATAATTATTCATTTCTCCTAACCAGCTTTCCTACACACCTACGCATAAATCTACAAACAGTAATACCGGGCCCAAATGGTCTCTAACTTAACGATTTTAATTTTGATTTATTCAACATATAAACTTGTGTTCAACATGCTATATATTACGTAAGTCAAAGCCATACCAGGAAAAATTCCATTTCACTACTGTGATCTACTTCATGTTGGAAGTAGCTGTATGTTTAGAATCAGATAGTTTTATAGTTTTGTTCAACATTTCATTTAGTGCAACATTTGAAATAATATTTTAGCAGTTTTAAGCAGAAAGCTATCAACTTACAAGAAAATGACAAAAATCATTTTAAAGTTTGGGAATAGAATATTTATAGGAAATTTAGAATTACATATGCCATTTTGTACTTTGTTACATCCATGGATGTTTAGATTGAAAAAAAAAAAAAACATTTTGAGCTACCTGAATATGCATATAAATCTCCTTATTGATAGATTTGAGTGCTTATAGTTTTCTACATAATGCTGTCCATTCATGTATTAAGCAACCCTTATTTTTTTTTTATAATTTTTTTTTTTTACTAAAATTTTCTCTGTTATGTATTAATTTGAAAAACACAAAATAATAAACCAATTATTCATAGAATTCTGAGGTTTTGTTAAGACCATAATAATAATAAAAAATTACCTTGAATATAATCAGTGAAACTAAAAACAAGATATTTACAAAGTATCCCATATTACATTTATCTGGGAAAACCTATTATACCTAATTAATACCGGGTACACATCTTCTTTTCTTTTGTCTAGTGTTTTGCCTTTTCTAATTTTCTGTAATGTACATATGTTAGGTGTTACATTTTTTGTACATAGATTTTGTGTAAGGATTGTTATTTTATCTGTCACTGCATTTATGCAATTTTGTTTGTTGTGTTAATGCTTGTCTACAATAAAAAAATTGCATTCCCTTTACTTATGTATATTTATACTCATTTTCAAAAAAGTATTCATTTAAGTGATGTAGCTTCAATAAATGATTTCATATTTAATTTGTGTTTAATCATTTCAGCAAAGTGAGGCTGTCTTTAATTGTTTATGGATTACAGCTAAAAGAAGTATAGTATGCTCTAAAAGTACGTTTAAAAATGCAAATAAGTACAAAAAAAAAAATTATATTAAAATATGGAAAAAAGATAAAAAAAATATGCACCATAATTTATAGAAGAAATGCCATACCCACAATATTTATCCTAATAAAACTAGTATGTTTTGTCCATTATAAAACTTTCTTCTATATAAATCAAATCATCTGCAACCAAAATTAAATAATCTATTTATTCTTGAGATAAAGCTACAGCAGAAATCGTGAAAAAAAGAAAAGAGCATAGCAGCAACAGGTGTTGGGCAGTATACACCCAAACCTAATAAGGTTCTATTTATGTCAAGGTTTAACAAAATATGAAGTTAAGGGGCTGGTCACTCAGTTTCTGATTTCCCTCACTAATGTAAAGTGTATGGGCATTGAATGCATTCGTATATTTAAAATACCTTTTTGGGAAATTAATATTTTTAACTTATTTTTTGTGAACATTTCCTAAAAGATGTCTCTTTTTTTTCTTAGTTCTTAAAACATTTTTAAAGTACAGACTTAATTTTATAGGAAGTGTTAAAATCTTACTCACAGTTCGTCCACTTTTAACACATAAAATATTAAATTCAACATAAATTTTAGGATTATTTTAAAAACTAAAAAAGAAAGAGACATCCTTTAAGAAGAGTACATAGAAAAAAGATTTTAAAAATATGAATTTCCCGAGGAAATATTTTAAATATACGAATACATCAAAAGTCTGTTTAACATTATGGAGGAGAATTCTGAAGCTGAATGACCAGCCCCCTTAAATGAATTTCCATGCATTTGTTCTTGAGATAGAGCTATTATGGAAATCATGAAAAATGCAGTACAGCAGCACCCCCTGTTGGGTGATTTACACCAAAACTTAATTGGCACCAATTTATGTCAAGGTCTAACTTAATCTGAAGTTTAAATTCCGGACATTAATGCTTGAGATAGAGAGCGCCCACAAAATTAGTGTCACATACACATACATTTTTAAAAACAGTCCATTTTCAGAACCTTCTAAAACACATAAATTCGTCAAAAAACAGAAGTCAACTTTTTGCACAAATCCAATACTTTCTTCTTATAAAGATAGAAGAAAGTAAAAATAAATATTGCAAACATTGCATTCGGCATAAGCACTGCACCTGCGAGAATGTGCTTAATAAATAATAAAAATTATAAGCACTACATCCAACTACTATAAAATGATGTGGCAAATGACGTTTATTCAAATTTTAAGGTGATCTAAAATTTTATATTTAATTTATTTATTGAAAAGACATCAGCGTATATTTACAGCTATCCAGAGCACAAAAAAAAAAAGTGTGCCATGAGAAACTCAGGTGTACAGCAGAGATTCTGTCAAGATTTTACTAATTAACAAAAGTATCATTACTTAGAACACACATTTCATAAGATAAGGTTTGGTGTCAAAGTTAATTTATTGCAAGTTTATTTTAGTGATAATCTTTATACGAGTATGTGGCGAAATCATGCAATTCATCGTTGTTGACAGCTGAAATTCCAGGAATTGTTAAATCTCGATTTGTATATTAAAATGCAACTGATCTGCCAAGTGCTATCTTGGTGGAAAACTTCTACAAACCTGATTTTAGGGGTTAACTAGTAGGTTTACCATTGTGTTTTCCTGCTCCCATTCCTCCGGGTTTTCATACCTTTGGGTGCAGGAAAACACAATGATCGATCCACCACTAAAATCGTGTCTGCAGGTAAGATATGACTTGGCAGACCAGTTACATTTTAATATGCTCATCGAGTTTTGTCTAATCCTGAAATTTCAGCTGTCAACTTGATGAGGTGATGGTCTGTGTAGCCACCTCCCGGTTTATCAAGAAGGAAAATGACCACTCTATAAAATACAATAAAATGTCTGAAGTAATTTGATGGTCTAATGTAATCCAAGTAACAATCTTACTGAACAATATTTTACAAACATTAGGTTTATTTTAGGTAAACATTGAAGAATATAGCCTCTAATCAATGATTAACCTCTTCTGTCCCTGGATCCCCAAACGGGGACCTCTGTTCTTTTCCTTATAAAAACTAAAATGTCAGATTTTTTTATATTTTCACATCACCTCTTAATAGCTAAATGTTTTTTGCATTCAAAGCGAAGGAATAAATGGCAGCATCTAAGCTGATTCTCCCATAAAATAAATGTTATTTTCAACTGAGTTTGCAAAATGCCTAAATATGCCCAAAAGGCAGTATGACCCAGAAAGTGAGAAATTTTCATAAATATTTAACTTAAACCTTTTTCAATAAAAATTTTTGAGGATTTGTAAATTATTTACTTGTTTAAAGCTCTTAAATTTGTGATTGCGTTCATTTAGGTTAATGGTTATTAAATTGAACTTTTAAGTTGGCTTGTAGTTTTAGATCCATATTTTTTAACCTAAATTACTGAGCACCTAAAGGATCCATTTCAGGAAAGATATTTTTTCTGTCATTTACAGTGTCATTTTGTTTCGAAAAAACCAATGAATAAGCATTTGTACTATTATTTTAGCTTCAGAATTGAAAAGGTTAAAACAACTTCTCAAGATTACGAGAAAACTGCCTTTGTTTTAAGCATGCTTACATGCATGCCAGAAAATTTATATATTGCAGAAGAACAGCAGTTAACAGGAAATTGTAGTAAAAAAAAAAAAAAAAAAAATCTAAAGTGTATAATAAAATATATAATACGTGATTCATCACATATTACATATTCAATAATTTCGAGCGTAATTTCACTGCTGAAAATTAATTTAAAAAAAATAATTATATATGGATAATACAACTTGTTGATTTTCTTTTATTTCTCAATTTTATAATTATAGTCAACTCGGTTAAGATGTGTTTCAAGGGACTGGACAAAAGTCGCATATTAAGAGAGATCGCCTATTGAATGTGATTTGAATAATATTGCAGGAACTGAACTTATTTACTCATTTAATCGCCTACATAAACTTTAGAGCATTAAATTATATTTTTACGGTTGAAAATTGTGTCTTTTAGTGGTATTTAGAATAAAATGTAACTGTATTCAAACTGAATGCATTGTTTGTTTTTATAGGACCGACTGGGATAAATATGGATTCAAATATGGCTTGATTCTTGAATGCATTACAAACAAAAAATAAAACAACAAAAATAATTTTCCTGCGAGACTAATTTTTTTACCACAAATCAAAAATATTTCAAAATTTGATCTTTTTTATATCTCTTGATAATTCTTTGCAGCCCAACCCAGTTATTGAAATCATATTTAATACTTGTGATAATGAGTACCATTTTAATCACTCCTTTATTTTTACTATACAGAGGTGTGAAAATTATTATAATAATTGTGAAATTTACAATATAATCTTGTTATATTAAAGAATAAATTTAAAAAATATTGATAAATTTAATATTTACTGGTCATCTCCTGTTTTTTTTTTAAGAATCAACATGTCTTGGCATACTTTATATGACTTTTGGCAATTAATTTGTATTTCATTGTCATGGTGCCAGATTTGGATGAGTAAGTGTTTCTATCAGACCATTCTTGTTTGTGATGTTGCATTTCTATAATTTTTAACTAAAGAAAACACTTCCATGGCCTGGAAACAGTCCAGATATGAACCCCATTGAGAATCTTTGGACCATTGTAAAGAAAAAATTAAAGAAATGCAACATCACAAACAAGAATGGTCTGAATCTCATCCAAATTTGGCACCATGACAACGAAATACAAATTAATTGCCAAAAAGTCATACAAAGTATGCCAAGACATATCGAATGTTTAATAGAAAACAAGGGGATGCACATTAAATATTAAATGTATCAATATTTTTAAATAGTATATTATTTTTTAATATAACAAGACTTTATTGTAAATTTCACACCTTTGTAATATCGAAAAACTATCCTTCTTAGTCTTTGCATTAAAAGATAGTGTTAGCATTGAAAAAAGTAAACGAAACATAAAAGAAAAATACAAAAGTAGTCATATTTGTTTAACCTTCACAAGTTTCAGCCTTTTTTGTAAAAATTAGAATGTGCATTATAAAACATAGTAATATTTAATATACATCAAAATTTGCATTAATGATAAATATAATAATCTCTAATCATAATTTTCATGATGTTTCTGAGCAAGACATTTGCAAGGCATTTGAAGGCATTTGCAACAGCAGACAATGTCAGAACAGGGATGTGTTCGTAGTCCTCCTTGCCTTTACCTGCTTCGTTTTTGGAGTCATGAACATAAGGAATGTTCTTTGTCTTCTTTTTTTTTTCGTTTAAACTTTTTTGTGTCTTTGATAATGTCTTCTAAACTCCTAAATAATTCGCTTGTACTGATGTCTTCGCCAATGTCACTTACTCTCTGAAGAAGATCTGTTTTTCCCCGCAATGTCGAGTCTCAGCAGTTCAATATTGAGACAGGATGTGGTCACTCAATTCCTAGAGTGGAGCATCATTTTTGTTTGATGTAAAACTGGCCTCTCGGAAACAGTTTGCATTTTTTGATACTATCCCAA
This sequence comes from Maratus speciosus, assembly GCA_963932465.1. NCBI lineage: Eukaryota > Metazoa > Arthropoda > Arachnida > Araneae > Salticidae > Maratus > Maratus speciosus. The sequence continues at coordinate 575,918,682 of OZ010792.1, forward strand.
TATACTCAGGCTACATTGTATTCAGAAAGCTGACAGTTGCCTGCTGTTCATGTTTATATAATATAGGTCCACGGGGAACCAATGAACTACACACATTTGGTACAGTATAACCTCAAAAATCTGGCATTGTCGGGAACGAGGCTAAGCCGGATTTCTGAAAGAATATCAAAAGTATTACCGATATTTTTCATGGTGCCTTTAGTCATAATTTAATTCATAACCAAGAAACCAAATGATAATTATGTGAAAAAAAGACAAAACTAAATATTTAAAAAACTTACTTTAATTGATATTTTCTATGTTACAAAAAAAAAAAAAAATCTAATAACAGTGAAGTCATTTCTCCTCATGTAATTTCCAAAACATTGACGTCAATTTTATTTGCTTCAATTTTTTTGTCATTCTTTAACAAGTTTTTCTTTTATTTTACATAAGTGAAGAGTATTTATTTCAAAACGACAGCCTTGTTTCTCTCAAGAAGATATTATTTCTCTAGTCAAATTTATGCACTTTTTCATCGATACCTTTTCTTCTGCCAGTATCTCGTCCTTGTCCTCTGAGCTGCGACTAGCATTATCTGCGGTTCCATTTAGCACAGCACCAGCGATCACACTGCTCGCTAAATATTCATTGTTTTTAATAAGTAAACAATTGCTATTTTTCTTTGTCATAAGTTGTATGTATAAAAAAAGAAAGAGGGGATCTTGATGCCAGATTTCTGAATGCGGGATTTTTGAGGTCACACTGTAGTTTTTGAGGTCACACTGTGAGAAAAACTCGACACGAACGTTTTAAAAACTCTGAGTATTCTTATGGTGAGCTAGGCAGTTCTCCAGAAATAGCACCACCCTTCCCAGATATTTCCTGCATTTAAAGTCAAAGTTGCGTATCTGTGAGATGCTTCAGGTTTGCATATTCAAAGAACAAACTCGTTATTTACATTTTTTTTTTAAGCAGTGGGGATTTTGTAAAATGCCTTAATATTTTTCGTGCCGTCTGCATTTCTTTGGACAACCACTCAACTTTAATGAACTTCCCTCCTATGTCTTTGTCCCTTTTCAGAGCGAATGTTTTATCAGACATTAATTTATCACTTTGAAGAAAAATCCACATCTAACCACACTGTAGATATCAAAACCAATAAACACTTTGGCAATTTTCAGAAACATACTCTTTTTCCAACACTCTACATCATCTACTGCTGCTTTTCCAGTGCACATGATTCCATATGGATTTTTGAATTGATCCAACCATCCACTTGACAGTTCAAGTTTTTTTTTTTTTTTTTTTTTTTTTTTTGAGAGAGTGTTCTATCTATGAAGTCTTCTGTTTCACTTCTGACCATTAAGAAATGTTCAAAACTGGAGCTTGAGTATACCAGTAAAAAAATATCCTTTATACACACATCATATTTCTTGATTTTTACCTATTGGTTGGTTGTTTTTTTGTACATTAATACAGGATGTATAAAAAAAAAAATCTTAAATACTTATAGAAGAATTTAAAAAATATATTTAAGCATTAAGAGGACAGTTTACCTTTCCAACAATTTTGTTTATTTTTAAAAATATGGTTTAAATGGTGAACTCATTGCATTTCAATGTTACACTAAAAGTACATTTTGAAAAAAAAAATAAATAAATAAATAACTGCATATTTAATTAAAATTTTTAAAGATCCCTACTACTTTTTTAAATATTGATAGTTTTGCCCAAATTTTTTTATTTTCAAATGTGTATTACACAAGACTGCACATGGATTTTTAGATACATCTAATATTACATTTAATGTAATTTTTTTACTGACATATATAGTGAAAAACAATTACACTCAGACCTCGTTATCCTGACACCCGGTTTTCGCGTCACGTCAGTACATCACGTCAGTTTTTCTAAGTCCCGATTTTCTGTATATGATTTTAATGTAAATAAACTCCAGATTTTACGTCATTGAATAATTTTCAACTCCGGATATCCCGACGTTTTAGGAAAATTGTCCATTTTTCATAATCCATTTCATAAGCAAGGAAATTAAGCGGTAAGAAAGGTCTTAGCCAAAATTTTCACAAAAGTGTCAAAAATATCCATTGAGATAAATCAGAAATTTTACTTCAATCCTTTATGTGAATAAATATACCCACACACTATGACTGACCCACTTAAGCTCCAGATAGACGTATCAGTGTAATTGCAGTCTTTTTGTTCTGGCCAGGCAGCGTTTTTTTAAAAGTTACACATCGTTTTTCAACCAACTAAAACCAGAGCATTGCATTGCATTGAAACGATAAGAAATTATCTAACATCCATTTCTGAAACAATGAATATCCATTACAATTCATTATATAATATTGAAAAAAGAATTGTAGGAAGACATCTAGGGATAAGCAAACCTTAATTAATCACGATTTCATGTAAACAATTTAAAAAAGTCATCATAAATCTGATTTTTATTCTTTTCAATTTTGTTTTTATATTTATTTTGTTTAATAATTATGTTTTATTGCTTAAAACTGCAAGAACAGATATGAAATTAAAATGATCTTAAATTAAGTAAAAATACAGCTTTTTATAAACATGTTTTTCTCCAACTCCAGTTACCACGACTACTCCGCTTATGACGACAACATTTTTCTGGTCATGAGAGTGTCGGGATAACGAGGTTAGACTATAAATCTAACACGTCTTTATATATTTTATTTTTAAAAAAATAAAAAACCTGAAGTCTAATTCCATGCACAGACTTATCACATATATAATAAAGAACACATAGAAAAAATTTAAATCTGTATCTCAAATACAAAAAAAGCCTTAGAATTTTTAAAACAAGAAAGTGACGAAAATATGAACATGGAGAAAAAGCCATTTAAAGTTTTCATTTGTGTGGGTCATTGCACTGGATGTATTAACAAAATTTACAATATCTTGCTATATAATTGCCATATGGGCAAAAATGAGGTGTCAAAATATTCACAATTAAACAGGCTTTCATTTAATTTTTTTTTTTTTTAAATCGATTTTTTGACCAATTTTGAGGTAAACTGTCCCCTTAACACAAGCGAATTTTATGTATTTTGATTGCTACAGAATGATACCTCACCAAATGAACAGAATTAATTTTGGAATGATGTTCATTAACAAAAATTGACTTCCCGCCCAAATAAAAGGCAATACTGCTACATTATGTTAATGCACATATTCAAAAAAAGCTGAATTCAGGTTTGTTAGCCAAGTTAGAAGAAACTGGAAACCGATGATTTTTAGCTGAAGTATCACTGTACAACAGAGTGCCAAAAATCTGGTGATCTAAAATCTGCACAACATTTTAGATGTAACAATAAATTGCACTTATCTGTTAATGTTATCTGGAAATTAAATTTTACAGTCAATTTTAATAAATGAACTTCAAGTATTTATTGCCAGACTCATTTTTTGAAGTTGTTTCAGTGGTTTTTAAGAGTCCTGAACTTGATAATACATAATAATATACATAAATGAAGGGTTGTGCCATTTACCTGCAAAAAGCAACATTAAATATTGTTAAAGACTATATAAAACTGCAACGCTATTTTTTTCCTATTTTTGAAAATGAGAGAAGTAACGGCTGATTTAATGGATTTCATGCAGACTGGATTTCATGTTTTCTTCAGTAAAAAATAAATATTGAACAAGTAATAATATAAAAAAAAATGACATTGTAAACTTTTTATCTTGATAAGTTTTATGCACAATTTATTTTCCATTCATTATTTTTTTATTTGTAAATATAGCAGTGAAAAGCTACTACTGTGTACTTATTTTTTGGCATTCATTTTATTTTGTAGTCTAAATGTAAACTATCTTCTCCTTTATGATCTGAAATCTGCACAAATCTTCTCCCAAACTCTGCAGATTTTTTACTTTCTACTGTATTGTTGTATTCAATTTTCATAGAATATAAAGACATTTTAATGCATGTATTGTAATGTGCAGTGCTGGATTACCAAATAGGCAGTCGGGCATGTGGTAGAAAAAAAATAGATGCCCGAATAAAAAATTTACCTGTCCGACTTTTTGCACTTCTACATTTTGCGGCTGTAATTTTACAGCTGGTAAATATAGCATAATCTATAAAATAATAAAGGATATACCAAATTTTTAATTCAAGGGAATATGAAACTCTTATGATTAAAATTTTTTAAAATAAATTATTTTCATTTAATAAACTAGGGGGCTCTGCCCCCTACGAGCTACGCTCGCCAACCCCCATTCAGACACTGCAGATTCTAAAAGCATGCTAATTTCATCGGCTTTAAAAAGATTGAATTATAATTTTAAAAAACAGCGACGGTCTCCCTGTAAACGGGTTTTCATTCATTTTCCTTTGATTGGAGATTTTTAAGACTAAATCAGCCGCTGCTAAGAGATACAATGGCTGTTTTCATCTTTGATTAAAAACAAGAAAGAAAAATCATGTGTACGGCTTAGATTATGAAACACTTTCCAACACTCCCTGAAAGCTTTAACAAAACTTCGTTATTTAGGGAAATAAGGTAAATAAGATAACTAACTAAACATTTAAAAAACTGATTTCAGCAGTTACCATCCATAGCCAAATATTTATTAAAATTCTTCCGAAGAGCCCTGTGTTTGATCTGTAGGCTGATATATATACTATATAATAGAAAATTTAGTTTAGCAAGAAAACGCATAACAGGTTGAAATTTCTCTTTCAGTAATTTATATTAAAATATGGAAACATACTTGAATACTTTTGTTCAGCCCTGTTGTTTACCTAGTACCTTTATTACATGCCACTATTTAGCTAAAGTTTAATTCAAACTAAATCACTCTTAAAACTACTGAAATCGCATTTCCAGAATTTATCGTCTATAGGCGGCCATGTATCCAATTCTTTGCGTGACCCTGTATATCATTTTATCTATTTTCTACAAACATTTCATAGAAAACTACATGCAGTTCAGCATAACACATTTTAACCCCCCCCCCCTCCCCCTTTCAGCAATTTACGGTCATACTCAGTAACCTTTACGAATTCTTTTGCGTATCCCTGTATATCAACTATATCATTTACGCACACCATATAGTATGCATAAATATAGTGAAACTTAAAAACGCATATCATAATTAAAAAATGCATTCCCTGCCATCGCCGCTAATATACAGTACTTCGGATAGAAAATACTTGTCTGAAATGTTTTGTATGTTCCTGTAAATGCTATGCACTTCGTATTATACATGAAATAACTTAAGTAAGCCTCACCGACGTATATCAATTTTATTATATATGAAATTGTATAATTAAAATACGCCGCAAACAATTACCCTAATACCATTTGTAATGGAATTCTTTTGTCTAGCCCTGTAAATGAATAGTAACTACTCGTTGCACCGCATATGCTATAATATTCTGCATATTTTAGTTCACTTCGTAAATGCATATATTTTTTATTATGTTTGAAAGGGTGTAACATCTTTAAAATTCATTTGAAATTATTTTTTCCCATTGGCCGTAATGTAACGGAATACTTTTGACTGTCCCTGTAAATGAACTAAACATGCTAAAAACTTCATTTGAAATAGGGTTTGTGCTAGGCTAAACGTCAATAATCAAAAATTTCAGTGCAATCCAAGTATATTTACGAGAGTTAGAGCGCGAACAGACAAACCGAAATCAATAACACTTTTCAACTTTGTTGGATAGTGTTAAAAATTTGAAAGTAAGCTAATGTAAAATGAATTAAGTACACAGAGTCTTTGTCTCTCTGTACTTTTTAACAGCGCTATGAGAAAGTTCTTTTAAATGTATCGTTTTAAATCTGATGTAATTTTCACCAAAGTTTCCTTTCTCTTTTTAATATTCACATGAAAATACTTTTGTTGTTAGAAAGGAAATATTATTTGCGCTGTCTTAGAATTCACGATAATAGTTGAAAAGATTATCTCAAAATATGAAATAAATGTCTCGTGCAAATATATTTTTTAATTTAAAGTATTTTGCCAACTTTTATTTATTTGGCCTTTTTAAATATGACGTAATTTCCTTCATTTGAGACTTTTAACGCATAATAATGAATTTAGTATTTAAAAATTTTCTTTCCCTTTTAAAATTCATGTGTAACTGTACTTTTTATGATGTAATTTTCAATATTTTCCTGATTTTTAACACATAATCACTTATTTCTAATTTGAAAGTTTTTTTCTGTTTATAATAGCCACGTGTAAATTTTTTTATTTGAATTAAATATTATTCTTTGTGCTGTTTTTAAAATTGGCAACAGTTTAAAATAATTGCCCTTTTCTAAAATGTGTAAAAAATCTCTCTCGAAATGCTGAAAATCTGAATTTAAAATGGAAATAAATCCTCAAAAAATGAGTCAAATTAAAAAGATAATAACAGTCTGCACATCGGGAACTTCCAATGTATAAAATGATCTAAAAATGTTTAAACTCCTATGTATAGTTTTTTCTCCTATAAAACTTTTTTAATGGAACGATTTTGACCATCTTTAACATTAAATATCTCTTAAAATAATTATTAGATTTAAAAACTGTCTGCATCAGCGTGTTTATCAAACATATCTCTATAAATACCACCGATTTTCATATTTTTGTATGAAACAGTTTTCTTAATATTAACGAAGAAAGACCCCTGGGCATTAAAAATATGGATGCCGATCTAGTGGGAGTATACCCGGATGATCTACGCAGATTTTCATTGGTCCATTTCTAAATCAAAACTTTTTTTTATATATAGAAGGATATCATAAAACTAATTATTGTTTTATTATAAGTTACATTCTCTACATTCGATTTCTAGTGTAGAGAATGTCCACTAATGTGTTGTGTACCTTTCGCTGTTGATTGCCAGTGAGGGGGACTCTCAGGTATATGTATCAGGTTTGGGCCATCAAAGTTTATTTGCCTTAAGTCATTCATAGTTTCCGTCAAGAGGCTAGAGCGAAGGGATGTTTTAACTCGATTGATACAGCTAAAGCACCTTTCACATGCAGATGTACTAGGCGAAAAAACAAAACATTATTTCAACCAATAAAGTATTGGATCTTGTTGAGTTATTTAGTTGCAGATAGCTATATTAGATGTTTTTTCTAACTTTCACTGGTCACAGATAGCATCTCAAACCCTCACTATTGCATCTCTAATGCCATCCAAAATACATACCCGAATTTTGATAAAAATAATACATGAATGATTGGGATTTTTACATGTCCCAGGCATGTGGGGCAATAGATTTTTCAAGCCCTGTGTTCTATGGCCTAATACATCTGCTTTTCTGATCAATTTATTTTATAAGAAATATATCCTAGAAGTAAAGTACTGTTAAAAATAAAACATCAAAATGTGATGCTACAAGTAAAACATCAAAATATGATGCTCATCAAACCAGAATGTCTTGAAGACCAAGAAATTTTCATTTTTAGGTAAGAGTTTTGTTCATACGCATCTTTCTCTAACAATTTTCTTTTTTTACATATATACTAGCGAAACTCGCAGCTTTGCATGTGCAGCTGATGAAATGTGCCAAGTGGTACTTGAGTGCCTATTTTTAGTAAGAGGAAATTGTACTGTTACGGATAATTCGAAAATTATTAATTAAGCCACATTGAGTAAATTTCATTCTTATACTGCATTACGTGAACATGAGAGTTAAATTAATGAGGAAATCTATAATTCCAAATAAATCAAAATTTTGAAGGTTTTCAACTCATTTCATATTTTTTAAAAACTGTTCTTAACAAACATTTTCATATTAAAAATAACCACCATGCCAAATTCCAAGCTCCACAGAGCTATCACAGAAATTGCAATTTTAGAATGTTTTTTGCTCCTGCACACTTTTAAATTCCAAAATTTTAAAAAACTGTTTTGTGTGCGCATTTACATCTCTAAAGTAAGTCCTGTCAAATTTCAAGTTTCTATCCCTAACAATTTCAGATAAATCATAGTTTAGTATGTTTTCCACTCTTTTAAATTTCCAATTCTTGAGAAACCATTTTTAGCAAGCTTAGTTTCTAGCCCCAACAACATCACAAAAATTGCAATTTTAGGACTTTTTTGCTTTTGCACCCTTTTACATTTTGAATTTTGTAAAAACTATTCTGCACAACCAATTAAGTCTTACAAATAACAGACATGTCAAATTTAAAAATTACATTTCTAACAATTCTACATAAATCTTAATTTAGAATGTTTTCTGCTTATTTCACACCTATAAATTTCAAATTTTAAATAAACTGTTTATACAAAGCATCTTACAAGTAACCACTATACTATTTCAAGTTTCTAACCCTAAAAACTCCAACTAACTCATAATTTAGAATGTTTTTTGCTCATTTCATAATTTAAAATTTTGATTTTTTTTTCTTCTTACAAGAAATCACAAAACCAAATCCCAAGCTTCTATACCAACTGTATCACAAAAAAATCACAATTTTAGAACATTTTTTGCTCCTGCACACTTTTTAATTTCTAATTTAATAAAAACTGTTCTGGGAGAACAGTTAATCTCTAAAGTAACAGTCATACCAAATTTTAAGTTTCTAGCCTTAACAGTTCCAAACAAATCATAGTTCCGAACATTTTTCATTCATTTCACCCATTTGAATTTTGAACTTTTTAGAAACAAAGCACATCTTAAAAGTAACCAACATACCAAATTTCCAGCTTCTAGCTCCAAGGAATCACAGAGATAGCAATTTTAGAGCTTTTTTGCTCTTGCACATCCTTGGGGGTTGTTGTAACGACATAAAATATAGCCTATGTTGGATCAGAGATGGTCACCAGCATTTTGCAACCATTAGTATTAAAACAGGTTTGGTAGTTCCAGAGGTACAGAGGTAGTTCCTACAACCAAGCATTACTTCTTTATAATACAGTAGACTCTCTCAAATCTGCACATCATCACAGATGTAAACAATGAAACTTTCAGTTTAGATGCAAGGACAAATTTTCAGATTTTTTTAGTTTTATAAATATTCTGTATGTATTTTAATATTTAATTCAAGATAATGTGTCTAAACTCAAGGTTTTTCATGCAGGAAGTATAAAATTTATTTCTGAAAAAATTCAAGATATTGCTGATATTTTTGGTATTCACAATCTTTTTACCAAATATATTTATGTATTAATCAAGTTTTTTTGGTTATTAAGGTTGGCTAAACCTGAAATAAAACTTCCTTATTTTATGATTTTTATGTGAAATAGTAGGGTACATTTATGAGGCAAGTTGCATTGAAAAATTCAAGAAAAATGTATCTTTATGGTGCATATTTAATTATACATTATCAATTATTTACTCGACATTTACTTATAATAATTTAATTATTTTAATATTCTACTATATTGTAATATTAATTGTAATTATAAGCATTCATTATAATTTTGATTGCATAATTACCGTAAACGCCGCACTGTCAAAAAATGGGTTAAAAAAATGAAATAGCTGCGTAAGCGGCTAGGCAAAAAAGTATTAGCAAAACCTGATTAAAATTAACAAAAAATATTGATAAAATCTTACAAGAAATGTGATTCATGTAATGTTTGCAATTCCTAAATATCAACAGATTTTAATTTATCTCGTAATTTTTGTCCTAGATTATGCTACTTTTTTTCACCCGCTTCCTTTTTCAACATGCAAACGGCCGATCACCATGCCGCCGAGTCTGCGTTTGTTTTCATTTGCTAGTTGCTCGGTTGAGTTGTTTGATTGTAGTGCTATTTATCTGCGACATTCGGCAATAAATTTATTGCGATCACACCTGCGATTAATGCGATTTACTTCATACCAAAATTTATTTTAAGTCAATTAAACTTTAAAATCTTTTTCTTTAACTTTTATTTCATGATTACTATTAATTCATTAAAAGTGTTCACTGTTAACTGTATATTTCTCACACTGCATGTTTCTTGTATTTATAAGTTTAGTTGGTTGACTTAGGCAACAGTCAATGATTGTTTACTTTTGATACATGTGCAACGCTGTGTAGCGAGAAATAAGATAGTCAAAATATGATTAAATTCGTCTTTTAACGTTTATAAATCTTTTATTGAATGTTTATAAATGCTTTTCCAAAAATAGTCAAAAACTTGGCGTAAGATAAAAAGATTTTAAAATGTGAAATTGGCATAAACGGCGCATCAGCATAAGCACCGCTCCCAGCATTTTAAAAACTTTTTTTTACGTATGCGCCGCAGCGCTTACGTGCGAAATTACGGTACATTCAATTTATGTTTAAAAAATGTAAACAAAGCAATGACCAGAAATCTGCAAAATTCTAAAATCTGCACTAGCTCTGGTCCCAAGGAGTGCGGATTTGAGGGAGTCTACTGTATTAGCATATATGTTACCCTTTCAAAATGACTCAAAACTGATGCCTCTTTTTTTTGGAAGGGGGTGGGGGAGGTGTCTTAATATAAGTTACTTGAGAACTTTATGAATAAAAATTAAGTTAAAACCATTGCAAATTAAAAATCTCATTTTGAAAACTGGGAAAGAAAAAAAGAGCCTTGAGACTTGAATTGATAATGGCCTCTAAAGAGCATAACCTGGCACTGGTAATTTGATCCAAAAAATGGATCTGGTTTTTTTTTATCCAAAAAATATGATTTTTATTTTAAGAACGACTGGTAAATCTATTTTAAGCTTGAAACTTGAGCTTTATTCCCTTTTTATCCTTTTCTAGAGTGAAGACTAAAATTCTAAGAATTTCTCTTGTATAAAAAAAAAAAAAAAAAAAATGGGTGGAGCTAGTTGAGCTCAAACCAATTGGTAGGCCTCCCTACCTGGCTGAATCTGTATTAAAAAAAAAAAAAAATGAAAATGGGAGTTCATGAGAAACTTATTAAATATCATCCAGTTTCCAGAAAGACAATTTTTCACATTTGGAATTTATTGCATAATTTTAATCTACATCTAGTATACCAAATTGGAGGGAAGGGGGAGATGCTAATGAGACTACACATACTGCAAGGGTGCCATCAAAGGAGAGGGGCAGGGAAAGATCACTGCAATCTCCCTGGATTTTGAAATTTACTGAAGTAAATTTTCTTTATCACCGAGGATTTAGAAAAAAAAAAAAAAAAGAAAAGAAAAAAAACTAATCTTCCCAAAAGACTTAAAATAATTAAACAATTATAGAAAAATAAACTAAGATTTTCATGAAATAATTCTTTTTTAACATTCAAGTGTTAAAAGTTCTTTTAAACTTGGAAGCATAGTCAGTCTGCTATTTAAAAATTTCAATTGTTTAATTGCCACCTCAGTTTTAAATAATAATATTTACCCTATTTTTTTTGCTTTATTTAATCAGCCATTATATTACGGGGATATTTCTATTTCAAAAACCTGATAGCAGTCAAGCAATCTGAATTAAAAGAAAGTAGCAGAATGGCAACACTGATCTAAAAAAAAAAAAGGGGGGGGAGGGGGTTGAGCTGAAATATATATGAGGACGTGAGTTTCAAAACTCACCTTATCCAAAATTTATAAAATCGAGTTTTCTCTATCAATCTATTCCATTGATGAACATGCATCAAAAAAACACTACAATCTGAAAAAAAAACTAGTTCTATCGTGTGTATTTCTGGCACTGTAAAAATCTTGGCTTACAATGTAAACCAATGGAAGCAGGCAGAGGTTATTTTGCGATTTCCAAAAATCTGATATTATGGAAAAGTGTTGTTTTGAAACTCGCGTCCTCATACAGGGCGACTTCGCCAGTAGCTGATCAAATTTTTGAAAAATTGTGTTACTTCAGGCGGAAATACGTTTTATACATAGCACTAGACATAATATTTTTGTTTGAATGCTAATGCACCTGTTGTCACATTGTTGTCCGCTGTTAGAGAAGCCATTTTATAAAAAAAATTATCACAAAATGTAAAAATTTAGTTTTTGATGAGTTGGAGAAAATTACGGTAAGTTAAAATAATCCACTTCCATCTTGCTTATTTGAACTAATATTTTTATAAGAGTTATTTTTAATCACAGCCCAATTATGATATTTTAAAGATTAATTTTTAGATTTTCTATTGACTTCTTTCGTCTGATCAATCCCTGAGAAAAAGGCAATTAAAAAAACTATTTATTTATAATTTTGCTGCTATTTAATTTCAGCAGATTTCATTTTTGTCCATTATAGGACATTCATTAAGGGTTGTAGCAATTATGTTAGTTTACTTCTAAAACTTAAAAGGAAGGAAATAGAATAAGAACCCCGTAGCACTGACTTTATTTGATCAATTACTGGCCTATATAATAAGAATAATATTTCATAATTGTGAAATGTCTTTGTTTCTTTTTATGTCTTACAGGTCGGCTTCTGACACTTTTTTTAATTTATTTATTTAGTTTAACAGATTTTATATATTTTGCATTTCACGAACATACATTTAATAAAGTTTTAAAAATAATTAAGATTTTGGTAATCAAGTTTTTCCTAGACTTTCAGCTTGGCCATCAACTTCAGAAATTGTATTTTGGCAGAATTTGAAAATAAATAAATAAATAAATAAATAACAAGTGCTTTAGCACATTAGTTTTAAATTTTACTCCTCCCTTGATTTTATTCTACTGAAGCTCGTGTATTTTTGGGTAACATTTAATTATTACTGTTTCTAACTCAATCAAATGAAAGAGAATAAACAGCAACATAGTATTTATTTAAGATTTTATTATTTTTTTTAAATAGATCAACATTACTGAACAAAAAAAAATTAACATATAAAGACTTATTTTTAAATAAAACAAAATTTTAAAAAATGGCTAAAGGTTTCAGTGTTCATAATAGTTTACAAAAGAAAAACCAGACAATCTGTTTCAATGAAAGACTTTTTCCTTTTATTTTTCCATACAGTCATGTCTAATGAAATCCACTGCACAGTGGTACATCAACTGAAAAGCTCTCATCTCCATTCTGCTCTTTTTTTTTATTTCGCAAACTGCGAAAATTAAAAACAAATGACAAATACAAATGGCAAATGACAAAGATATGAAGGGGGAAAACTTCGAAAAAACAAAAAATGCAGGACCACCCAGGTGTCCAAGGTACAAAATACTTCAAAGAGAATATTTTTAAACAAGATCTTCCATCTCAGAATACATTCTAATACATTTCACCGAGTAATCACAAAACAAAAACATACTACTTACAAACATACATACATCGTACAAGACACCCAGTGAAATAACAAAGTAAATAAAAATATTTATCATTGATAATGAAGTAATTAAGGAGTTCAAATCAAAACAACGAAAATATTGTGCAATGCAGAAAAAGTAAAATTAAATAGACTAGTTTCATGTGCTCTTCACTGGGATTACCTACTACAATCTAGATATACACTAACACAATACATTAAATGACAATAAGTAAAAAAATAAAGGGAGAGGGCAATGATTAACAAAAGTAAATTATTTCACTGGGGTACAATCATAAACTGTAATTCCAGACACTGGTGCAGGTCCTTTTGTTTTTGAAAAGACAACTTATGGCTTGAAAAGAAAATTCTTTGGGTTTTGTAATTGTACAAAAATAACAACAAAAAATGGCAAGCTTTATACCATAAAACCAAATGCAATGGGTGGTCGTCTCAAATGAATGCTGAAAGAAATGTTTTTTTCTTTACTTAACTGAAAAAAAAAAATAAATCACAGTGTTCAAAATCAAAAGCAAGAAGCTGCATGTCACAGAATCAACTACACACATTGTCTCACGAGAAGTTCAAAACAAAAAATTTAAAATGTTCATAAAACATTAAGAATTCACATTTCTTCTTTTTTCAAAACTTTTAAAGTCTTATCGAACTCCTCAGAAATGAAGTACAACAGCCATGGAGGAAAAAAAAAATTACAAAGAGGGGATAGAATTAAACTTGCTTCTGCACCAGTAAGTTCCCTCCTCCTAGTAGTACAAAGTTTATTTTTTGTGCCTCAGATTTCAGACTCTGATGTCAGTCGTGCTACTTTTGGAGTGTACACGGAAGCATTGGGGTCCAAGTTGGATTTGGCGACTTTCTCTTCACCCATGTTGTACTTTGGAGTGTACAAAAGTGATGAGACGATACCAGAGGCTAAACTGATGGCAGGTGGATTAGGGGAATAACAATTGGGACTAGAGGTAACAGGCATTACTGCCATCACCTCTGCAATCTTTGATTTCAGTTCGTCAATCTCTTTGTCTTTCTGAGATAACATTGCTAGCGAAAGAAAGAAAGAAACTTGTCAAAATACAAATAAACACACAAAAACACACACATAAATACAAAAAAAAAAATCCATGAAAATAACAATGTAATAAAAAGATGCACATGAATCACACAGTGGAAGTTCTAACTGGCCACCAATGCAAAAAATCATCAATGGCTAATAATGCTTTCTAAACATTTTACATACATTTAATGATATAACACTTATGAGAATTTAACATATGACCCTATTCTAGAACTAGCTTTTCCTTACAAGCAGATTCTGAAGACAAGATGGGGAAAAAAGTGCCCCCCCCCCCAAAAAAAAAGAAAAAACTTTAAATACTAAGAATGTACAAACTAGGTACTACTGCCTCCCTCCCCTAATATATATGGCTATGCTTATTTCCTAGGACAGAAAATCATCACACAAATACAAGTGAATTAAGACATTTCTTAATTATTAATTTAACAATAATCGTCTCAGCTTAATACTAATACAGCAAAACTTGTTACTTGTAATTGTATTTTTGAATTCTAAGTAAAATGTAAAAGAAATTTTTAGTTTGTTTAATGTGATTTAGTTTCTTACATATTACATAGTTTTATATAAAAGGTGAAACTGAATTAATATTTCATTGCAGTGAATAAATCATGTTTGCCAGAGATGCCCAGAATAACTCAATTTTTAGAATGAAGAACATTTAGTCAAAGATACAAGCTATTGAACTGGATATAATATTTTTCACTCAATTGGAAATTTAAAAATTCTTTTGACATCGATTTCAAAACATTCTTAAATTTCATGCTTTTTATTTTATTTCAAATCAGTACTAAAAAATTGAAATAAGATTTGTGAAAAGAGAAACAGAAACTTTCAACCTGTGAGAACTTATGAGTATTGACCCCTTAATTCTCATACCCGTGACTCTCACAGGTAGTGTAGACAACTATTTTTTTTTAATTCAAATTGTTTGTTTCCAACCAGTTTTTAAAGTAGTGTAACTGGCTTTATTCTCACATCATTTTATCGCCCATTAAATAAGGTGAATATTTCTAATTCAAAAAAGTGGTGGCAATCAAACAATCTTAAAAAAAGTAGCCTACACTTATTGGGCACGAGGCTTAAGGTCCAATCAACTTTTGAGTAATGTTGACAATCAGTCATCCCTAGATCATTCAACAAAATATAAAGAACTCGGATGGGAATTTCTACCCTATTCCCCCATATTCATCTGACCTTACTCCATTAAATCATAATCTTTTCAAACCCTTATGTAGGAACTGCACTAAAAGATTCAAACTATTAACCAACACATTAGATTAGTCATTGAATGAATTGAAGGTTTTTAATAAAACACATATTAGCTAAAATTATTATTATTATTATACATTTAAAATAATTAGTGTACAGCATTTGTAAAATGCAGCTTATCATAGCAATTTAAATTTCAACATTAAATGTAAAATATATAATAGGATTTATAAATGAATATATGCATATAAACTAATTGCCAAAGAAAAGGTAAAAATTGCACAAGTGATTTCACATGACTCTGGAAGCCTTGAAGATTCAAGCTATAGACTGGTTGCAAATAAGCCGGGAGCTGCTACTACATTCAATTTTATGAATACATTTCATGTTGCATGTTTGAACGATTCCAAATTTTCCCTTTTCCTTGGGTTTGTTAAAAAAATATTTTTTGTGGCTCTTGTTCCTTGCCAAAATAATCATTCACCAAATATTTCACTCAAATTGAATCTTTATTGGTAGTTTTCAGATTAATTCACAGTTAGCAAGATTTTCAAATGCTTAGTGTAGTCCCTGCGTTTGGTACTTTCTTGTTAGGAAAAGTTCAATATTTGTAATCTATAGAATAAATTTAGAATTCAAGAATTTTAAAAACTAGGATAGACAATTTAATTACCACAAGGACAAAAAGTCATAGAAAACTATAGGGATAAGATGGTTGATTAAATATCCCTTTTAAAACAATATACAAGGTGTTCCAAGTTAAATTACACATTTCTCAGAGGGCTATAGTAAAAACTAAGTGATGAAATCTGAAAAGTGTAAAAAAAAAAAAAAAGGAGAAATTTTTTATAGAGCAAAAAAAGGTTCTTTGCAACTTTGTCTAACACAATCGTATAAGATCTCTGATCTTATACGACAGCATATAATACCATGTGTGTAACATGCATACACTGCATTTAACCATTGAGCATGGTGCAATCCAGATGGTAGCAAAAAGTCATGGCTGTCATACTGAACTGAACGTGCTTTGTTTGTGCTCATTAGACAGATAAATTGTACATTTCATGATGCATATTCTGCATAAAGATATTATATGCCCTCTACTGGTGATTTTTAGAACTGATTTTTTTGCTCTAGAAAAAACTTCCATAATATAATCCCTTTACAACGAATCTTATGACTTTCCGATGAATAATAATTTTTTAAGTAGATTTCATGGAAATGAGAAATTTAATCTGGGACATCTTGTTCTTAATTGACAATAAAAATATTACTTTGGAGTGCTTTTTCAAACGTACATACACTCACAAGCATGACGAAAAATAGATACCGTATATACTCGTGTATAAGTTGAAAAATTTTAGACAAAATTTGGGGGTTGAAAATGGGGGTCAACTTATATAAGTGAAAAAAAAAAGCATTAAAAGGGAGAATGTTAGTGTGTGTTCTACTATAGACAGACCCTTTGCATGCGGCATCACACTCCGAAAAAAGTGTGACATAGCGGAGTGAAATACTGAAGTCATGTTTTTTTCGCAGATAATTGGCGAAAGGGCAACTCTTTTAAGTAATCACATGTCGGTTTAGGTTGGAGAGAGAGGGATAAAAGCAGACAATGGTCATTTCCAAGTGACTGACAAAAAAAAGCTCAACAATAATGTCCCTGTAATTGTTCTGCAACCATTTACTCTTGGGATAGAATTCCCTTCAATACAGGGGCATTTTTTTCAACATTTTAATCCACTTTTTAAAAAGAGACGAACTTGAGAATGTTTCTAGATTTATCATCCTACAATACAAAGAAGTACTATATTTTATCAATCTAAGAAGTTGTTTACCCTTGTAAATAAGGCTTGAACAGATTTTTCAATTTTTCAATTTTTTTTTTTTTTTTTTTTTTTTTTTAAGTATCATTAAATTGGTGTGAATAGGTTTCAAAATAGTTTAAAATTCTTCAGTTTTACATAATTATACAGTTTTAAAACAGTAAAAGTCCGATTAGAAACGTAAAAAAAAAAAAAAAAAAAATATATATATATATATATATATAAATTGTTTACTAATTTAATGAAAATGTAATAATTTTCTTTATCCTCTATTACAAATCATTTTTCAACCTACTACCAGAAATGTGGTTTGACTTTCTGAAAGTCTATGAAGCTACCCTGTTACCATTTTCCAATAATAATCACTTCTGATCAAAATAGATAATTGAAAATATTTTGAATCTCCATAGGTTCTATCAGCTAATTGCAATTTACTTCTACATACAAAATCTTGTATTCTCTTCTTGGGTACAGCAAGTAAAGCTTCACTAATTTCAGGTGTCTCTAACACTTCAATCCTAATACTTTTATTCAGCATTTCGGGATTTTTCAAAAGAATTCTGTACCGCTTATGTTTCTGATTTATTGTGGCTTTAGAGCCAAAAGCGTGAATTGTAACATCTTCTTCTCCCACTACTTGTAAACCTAATTTTTCTGAAACATTACTCAGTATAAATGATCTCTGAGATCCTAAGTTTATAATAGACGTAATTTTGATTTATGTTCTTTTCTGATAGCTAATGCAGTAGTGGTTTGCAAATATATATCTCGTGTTACGTTCCCATTTTGAATTGATGAAACTAACATATCTGTTATTTCCCCTTTATTCTTATACACAAAAATTGAATGTCTTTCAACATTTTGTGTAAGAATTGGGGGAGAGGGGGGGGGGGGGTCGACTTATACACGAGTATATATGGTATTTAAAAATGAAAATCCTTAAAACAACAACAAAAAATAAACACCCATTAAAGCATAATGCAACAGCATCTTTGAATACTGATGACAAATATAAAACTTACTTTGTGCAATTTCAAGTTGACGTTTTGCTTCTCCTAAAGCAGAGAAGAGGTCTAACTTTAATCTGGTCTCCGCACTGAGGCTATTTTCTAACCGTGCATTCTTTTCTTCCATTGCATTCAGAGCCGACACCAGAGCTTGTGTGCTACCGATGTTTTCCTGGTATGAGGACAAAGACTGAAAATAAATTCTCTCATTTACTGGACATAATGTGTTAAAAATGCCTGGTACATGACTTAAGATTTCTTAAATTACATTTTCACTTCAACTGAGTTACTTCAATCAAAAATTATTGTTAGAATATAATAAATATTTTGCTGATATGATACAGTATATAACCACTTATCCAGAATGTTTAGGACGAGATAAATTTATTCCATAAGGGTGGATCAAATGAAAACGTAACAGTGATTATAATCTGCTTTATTTCTGTGTGAATGTGGTGAAAATTTGTGTAGACGTAAAGCGGAAAGTAAGGAAGGCAACCCCTGCTGCGGAAATGGACTTGCACTAGGTAGTTCCGCAGAAGCACGTGGTATGTGCTGGCGATCAGCCAACAGTATCGTCCAGCAGGCAATAGGTTGTTGTTGTTATTATTCATCTGCGCCGGGGGGATGTTTGCGAGTAAAAAAGAGCAACGCAGTGTTATTCCTTATTTAGCGGCAGAACAAGTTGGATTTTGTTAAGTTCATCAGCGAATGAAGGCAGTGTACGGAGAACATGCAGTGTCATTGACATGTGTACAAGACGGAAAGAAGCAATTCCACGAGGGAATCTATCTGGCTAAGTTTTGGTGGACAGTGTTGGAACACCCACTGTATAGCCCGGAGCTTTCGCTAAAGTCTTTCCCGTCTTTAGTCTGCTGAAAAACACATTGAAGGGTCGCCAATTTTACTCTGACAGCGAAGTCACAGACAATGTTCGAAACAGGTTCCGATTTTAGCAAAAGGACTTCTGTGAGCAAGTTATTCATCCCTTCGTGAAACAGTGGGTCAAGTGCTTGTGTAGCTTTGAAGATTATGTTTCAAATAAACAATGTCATTTCATTCTGTGGCTCCTGTTCCGTTTTCATTTGATCCACCTTAATATTTGGGCATCCATTTGATCTAACTTAATATATTATATGTGGCTGTGCAATTGTTTCTGACTTAAAATTAGATTAATCAGATTATAAATCAGATACAATTACATTTAAAGTTTAATTAGAGTTCGAAAGAAGACAGACTTATGGGAATCTCTTGAGAAAATTAGTTTGGTGTTAAAATCAAAATGCTCTACATCAGAGATTCTTATGAATGCGAAGCCAGCAAATGTAAAAAAAATCTCCTACTTAGCCAATCAGAAAATGTTACTTTGCTACTTTTTATATGTATGCATAAAACATTTGTTTTTTAGTTCGAAAACTTAATCTTCACTCATCACAATATGAGAATGCTCAAGAGTTTTTACAATAATCTGACTCCTTGGAAAGTTTAGATATTAAAAGAATTTCACACTAGAAGAAAATTTCTCACCAACAGAAAAATAAAGTTAGGCTAAATTTGAGATTAAATTTTGGAATAATCTTAAAATGAAAAATTTAAATTTTATCACAACAGTATTATTACTTTCTTCTATCTTTACAAGAAGAAAGTATTGGATTCATGAAAATTTTCGAATTCCGGTTTTCGACGGATTTACACGTTTTAGGGGTCAGAGATTCCAAAAACCATGTTTTTACAAAATGTCTGTCTGTGACTCTGTGAGTCTGTCTGTGTGTATGTGACACAAATTTTGTGGGCGCTCTATCTCAAGAACTAATGCACGGAATTTAATAAAAATTGATATTCAGTGAGTCCCTAATACAAATTGATGCTGATTAGTTTTTCGTGTAAATCGCTCAACAGGTGGCGCTGCTATGCTGCATTTTTCACGATTTTCGCAATAGCTCTATCTCAAGAACTAATGCACGGATTTCGATCAAACTTCAGATTTAGTTAGTCCTTGATATGAATTGATGATTATTACGTTTTGGTGTAAATCGCCCAACAGGTGGCGCTGTTATGATGAATTTTGCAGGATTTACACGATTTCCCCAATAGCTCTATCTTAAGAACTAACGCACGGATTTTCATCAAACTTCAGATTCAGTTAGTCCTTGATATGACTTGCTACTGATTATGTGTTGGTCTAAATCGCCCAACAGGTGGCGCTTCTCTGCTACCTTTTTCACGATTGCCTCAATAGCTCTATCAACAGAACTAATGGACGAATTTTCATCTAACTTCAGATTTAGTTGTATGTTGACATAAGTTGTTGTTAATTAGGTTTTGGTGTTAATCACCCAATAGGTGGCGCTGCTATGCAGGAATTTTCACGATTTTCGTTATTGCTCTATCTCAAAAACTAATGTACGGATTTTCTCCAAACTTCAGATTCAGTCAGACGTTGACATAAATTGTTGCTGATTAGGATTTGGTATAAATCACCCAATACGTGGCGCTGCTAGGCAGCATTTTTCTGAATTTAGACGATTTAAGCGATAGTCATATCTAAAGAACTAACGCACGGAATTTCATATCGTTAGAATCCTCATGAGATGCATAGATTGCCATTTAATTTTGGCAGTGTGATAGCGGATTTTGAAGTATTAACATGTATGAGATAGAAGAAAGTTTTGGGATTGGTACATTCGACTAGTTATACAATACATCTATATCTACACAATCTATTACCTGTGCTTGCCTCTCCATTTGTTGTATTTTTTCTTCTCTGATTTTTAAATCTCGCCGTAGTTGTTTCGAGTCATTTTCAAGTTCCCTTCGACGAGATTTACAATTTTCTGTGCATTCAGTTCTAAAAGTAAAAGAAATACTTCACCTGAGTGAAATGTTTACAAACCTTCAGAGACTATACAACATGAAAAAATGCCTTTAAAAATTCGTTTCAAGCATTATTAAGATGAAAGAAACAATTTACAAATTAAAGTAAAAACTCAAAATTGCAAAATTATCTAACTTAAATACTTTCCAACTATAAGTAACATTTTATTTACCACTGTTGTCCAACAAACATAAAAATAACATCTAAATAATTTTAAAGAAAAACAATAACAAGCAAAATGCAGAATTAAACATAGACTATATTTAGGCTAAATAGACTATATCTAGGCTAAATAGACTATATCTATGCTAGATAGGCATTTTAATCTCTAAACTGAACAATGATTAATACTCTCAAGGATTGCATTCATATTCGTTATTAAGTTTTTTTATAAAATGTCCAAAGAATAATTTTTTTTTTAGCATTTAAAACAAAAGGCAGAGAAAACATTTATTATAAATCTCCTTAATATTATCTACAACTTTCATATTCACAAGTTTTTGATAGGACCAATTCGTACCGCAAAAAAAATTAAAAACGAAAACAAAAAGGGGGTTTGAAGAAGTAAAAAATCCATAACTCCGTCAATTCAAAAGATATAAAATCCTCATGAATTTATCATGTAAGTAACTACTATACCAAGTTTCAAGATTTTGACTTTGAGAATTCCAAAAAATAGAAATTTAGAAAATTTTTAGAACGTTTTTCCCTTATTTCACATTTAAAATTTTTAGAAACAGTTGTTAGAGAGCATTTACATCTTAAAATTAACCACCATTAATTTCCATACAAATGGTTAATAAACAAACACGAACAATAGTAGTACATATAGTCATAAAAATTACCTATTAAACTTTATTTCATTTTATTTATTAGATCAATTCATGATTTAATCAATTATCAGGTCTATCACTGCCCAATGCCATCAAAAATAGCTGCTTTAGCAACATATGAACTTATATAATGTATATTATCCATAAATAAAATATATTGTTTTTATAAGTCATCAAAACACACTGTTTGGTAAATAGACTGAAAAATTGTACCAGAAAATATGATTTTCTTTAGTAATCAAGGTTTGATTAAAGCATGGACCAATGGGAGAATAGCATTGGGCTCTGATCTTTGGAGGCGAAAAGTTTAGAGTGCATTTTCTAAAGTTGAATATTTTAATCTATTCTTGATCCTGTATTAATTTATAACCAATATTTTGGACTAAGAGTAGGATAAGGTTACAAACACAATACATATATATATAAATCTAAGAGTAATTCATATACAGGACTGCCTATTCTGGCACCCATGGACTAACAGTATTTCTGGAAAGCTATTTTTTCTTTATTTAACAGCAGAAATATCTAAAAGGCATCACAAAGGTTTAAGTTTTTCAATAGGCTTGAATATGTCCTGTTAGGGAATTTTTTTTTTTAGTTTAGAAAGGAAAAAACAGCAAAAAATATTGCAGGAATTCAATAATTTTAATACCATTTCACATTGCAATATATATATTTTTTAAATGTCATATAAGAATCACTAAAAAATTATAAAACAAAATTGATATGTTCGAAATATTGTGCGTTTTCATTCATTTTTGGACTCAAGATTTTAGTGAAGTAACTAACACAAATGATGGTATTTATGCTGTAAAGGGGAAAAAAAATTATAGATTTTACTTTATAGATTTTTAAAATGGAATGTAAAGTTTAAGAAATAGATACTGAAACATAAAACAAACTAAAAAATGGAAGAACTGCCAGCTCTGAGATTGATACAAAATGTTTTCTACAAAAATAGCAATTGGATTTGGAAAAAACATTTTCCTATTGTTTTTTTTCCAAAATGGTCACTTTTTGATAATTTTTGGACTAAAATAGAAGCCATAATCATCTGAGGCTAAAAATAGTTGCTTTTAGTAGCATTTCAGTTGTACATGGCAGCACTAATTCATGGAATTTAACATCCAACCCCGCAAAAAATTAATTTCACAGCTATCAATTTTACTATGAGCATTTTTTCTCCTTCCAGCTTTTGACACTCTGATATTCTCTACTCTGTCAACACTTTGCAATATTGTAAATAAATGTATACGACACTAAACTTCTTACAAAATACATATCTGGAGAAAAAATATTAACATTATTTCATATGCCCTTCGACTGATTAATAATGGACATTATTTTCTGCTACATCATATGTTATACACCGCTACCCATACACACACACACACACAATTAAAAAACAAACAATAAAAAACATGGCTCCTTAGATAGTTCAGAATTTTTTTCTTCTAGTATATGCGTACCTTGCTGAAGCCATTGCAACTGCTCTAGCAGCAGCAGCTTCTTCAGCTTTCTTTGCTTTTCTTTCAGCTGCTAATTGATTTTCATACAAAGTTCGCATTTTTCTTTCTTCCTGTACACGCTTTTCAAGCGAAGAAATAGTCTGTTTATCCTGCTCTCGCTTTGTCACTAAATGATGAAGCCTGAAAAAATTCGAATTTAAAAATAAATGTACATCTGTTATAAAATACAAGCAAAATAAAATTGCACTCTAAAGTAAATATGATTGTTAAATTCTCAAATATATATATTTATTTTATGGAAACAAAATTTAAAGGGAACTAGTATTATGCGGTCAACAAATTATTTACTTATTTTTGTACTGTATCTACTATTTTTTTTTAATTTACTTTCTACTATATTAATTTAAGCCTCTCACTCATTAGACCTCAAATGAGGAGGAATTTATAGAAAACAGTGTTTTAAAATTAAATTTTGGCTAAATTAAACTTTGGCTGGCACCTACTAAACAGAGACGTTAGATGTGGTATTTTTTTTTTTCTATACACAATCTAAAATAGTACTTTAATCACACCCATATAATGATTTTTTTTTAAATAATTAAATAGTGATACCGTTAAATACTGTACTTATACACAAACTATAATGAATAGGAAGTAGAGAGCATTTCTTTGAATTTAATAGGGAGTTACATTGATCAGAGAATAAACCAGTATGTTGTGGCCATCATAGAACTTTTTTTTATTTTATATAAATCAATTAAAAGATTTAAATAATACAAGAAATTGCCTAGTTCATAAACCATTCAGTTCTACAGTTTCTCCCTTACATTGTTTAAAATAACTAAAATAATCCTCTAGATGACTCAAAAATTATGTTTATTCTTGAAAAATAGTCTGCTGCTCCACACTTTCTCCTTACATCATTTAACCCTTTATCTGCTGACGGTACTTATAAGTACCATTAAACTAACTTGTTATAAAATTCATTTAAGACATCGATTAGTTGTAATACAGTTTAGGATGAGTTACAGATACATTACTTTATCTCGTTCAGAAAGAATTATGGGTTACATAAAAATAGAAATATTTTTAAAAGGGTATTTCTTTTTATTTGCATCTTTTCAGCTTACTTGGTGGTGGGTTTCTTGGTAAAATTTTCATATTTCAGTACATAAAGAGTTAAAAAATTTCGTGCATTAGTTCTTGAGATATTGCTATCGCCGAAATCGTGAAAAATAAAGCATAGCAGTGCCACCTGTTGGACAATATACACCCAAACATAATCAGCATCTATTTATATCAAGGTCTAACAGAATACGAAAGTTCGATGAAATTTCATGCATTAGTTCTTGAAAGAAAGCTATCACGGAAATAGTGAAAAATACAGCATAACAGCACCACCTGCAAGGTGATATACACTCAAACCTAATCAGCACTAATTTATGTCACAGTCTAACTGAATCTAAAGTTTGATTAAATTCTGTGTATAGATTCGAGTTAGAGCATCCACAAAATTTGTATCACATACAGACAGACAGACTTTTTCAAAAAACAGCCAAATTGTGTTCAGGGCCTTTTAAAATGTATAAATCCGTCGAAAACCAGAAGTTGAAAATTTTCACAAAGCGAATACTTTCTTCTTGTATATAGAAGAAGGATAAAAAAGGGGGGAGGGGGTTAGAACAGCAGCGCACCTTTTGCTTAATATATTTTTTTATTTAAATACAATTTTATGCGAATATTTAAATAAAAAATTGGATCAACATATATATTTCAAATCTAATCCAAAATTCAACATGCAATAACTATACTTAGAGAATGGGAGGAAAAAAAACTATATCATACTTATGCTGCAGGCTTTCATTATCTTGTTGTAGTTGAAGAAGCTCACTTTTTACAGATCTTTCTCCAACAGATATATTATGAATTTGACTTCTGAGGTCTTGTTCACACTGCCTACTAGACTGTAGATCAGATTTTAACCTCTTAATGTCAGCTTCAAGTCTAAAGATTTAAGTTGAAAAGTATTAAAACAATCTTATAAAATAAACTAAAGAATATAAGAGTTTATTACAATGTGCAATTAAAATTTATAGTTATACAAACACACATTTACGAGATTTTCTGAAAAATAAAAGGTTTTGTTGCTTTTTCACATACTAAATACTTTTAGAGACATATTATGCGCAATTCACATAGAAAAATAAGTCAAAAAGCTAGCTGCACTTACCAGAAGAATATAAATGTACGTCAAATATTTTCGGATACAGAATGTACAATTTTACTATTACTTTCTGACATAAAATTTCGGTAAACGTTTATCTTAGCATTAGAAGAGTATTTTTAGTTTTTTTATGGAGGAAATTTTAATTCATCAGCAATTTCATTAACCGTGAATTGGCTATTTACTTTTTTTTTTTTTTTTTTTTTTATCCACTATTATTGTTAAATGTCTCCTCCCATGGCTAGCGTCATTTAATGCCTTCATGGCGAGTGTCGCACATAGGTGACACTTAAAGTGCTTAGAATCCTTGATTATTTCTGTAAGTAATTTTTAATTGAAAATTTTGTCTAATTTAATCAAAGCATTTCTGAGATTAAATTAGGCAAAAATTTCTAGTTAAAAAAAAACAGCGATAAAAGATAAAAAATTCTGAAAAGGACACTAGTCACAAAGAAGTTAAATAAAATGCTGTATTTTGCAAATGTTTACCAGAAAAATAATTTCTCATTATAAACTTTCTGCAACTGAGGATGCTGCTGTGAGGATGCATTCTATTGCTCCTTTATTATTAATTTCAAAAAATTTTAATATTACAAACAGTTTATTTATAACCTAAGAATTCTAACATATTTATATTCAGCTACTCATCATGCAATACTCAACCACAGACTTAATTGAATACATGACAATTGGTGAATTCACTATTCATCCCATCTCTAATATATGTTATACAAAATTTCAAGAAATAATGAGCGTTAATCCTCAAATTATTAAAAACACTAAATACAGAGATAAAACACTTGATCCAAATTTGTTTTCTTATTACTAACTGACTTTTAAAAAATAAACTTATGACACCAAAACATGTAAAATGTCAGCACAAATGGAAACTTGGATGCTATTTTTACAGATAATTATTTCCAAAATAAGCTGAGAATTAACTTTTTTCTAAACATAATTGCAACCAGTTTATTATAATAAAAAATTCAGTTTAATTTTTTTTTTTTCTTTTTCTTTTTTAAGAGCACTTTTTTTTTTCTCATTTTTCCCCTTCAAAATTTTACTGGAAAAATCGGATCTATATTTCAATATAGAATTTAAGAATTTCACAATTAACTAATGATATAAAAATTGCTAATATGCTAAAGAAAGAAAAAAAATAGGAAATACTACCTACGGCGATACGAAAATTTTTCAACTATGTACAAACAAATTATCACATTTCAAGACTTTATAATTCTCAGAAAGTAAACTTTCTATGATGGTGGACTTCTGTAACTTGAACCCATTGACAATCATATGGCCAACTTTATAACAAGAGAGGAGGAGCAGGGGACAAAAGGTGTATAGGGGAAAAACGTTAATGGCATTGTTTATTATATACAAAACTTTATTGCTATACAAAAAAGGTTAAAAGTGGTGGAACTTAAATTGAAAGAAAAAGAGAGAAAAAAAACATATTAGTAATTTATTTTCTTTCCGACTAAAAGATTACAAAACATACAAATATCAGACACTATGTTAACCGATTACTAAAAATAGTTAAGAAAATAAAAATTTAATATGTAAACAAGACATTCAAAATGCAGTCAGCAATGACACAGAAATCTGGAAAATAACTTTTGATTACAATGAAGTTGAATTTTAAAATAAAAATAGCTTTAGTAACATTAAAATAAACTTAAAACAAGATTTATTTTTTTTAAAGCTGAATTATTAGCAGATTTTATTCACTAATAATTTTTAAAATCTTATTTACCTTCATGCTGAATAAATACTCCATATATTCTTTTAATTGCATCTTTCACACACTAACATCAGGTGATATTAATTATTAAAGCCACCTTCAATGATTTAAGAATATTAAGAGAAATACTTGACTAATTCTTTTTGATGCTGGGAATGATCTGTAGATGTAGTAGATGGCAATGTGGATCTTCTACAACATTTGTGTAAGAATAGAACGTATATTCATGAAGATAGTAAAAGTTTCTTTAGAATTTTCAGCACATTTTTTTCTTATAGCACGCAGGATTTTCAACCAGCTTTAACCACTTCGCTAGTAGTAGAGACAGGGAAGCAGCCTTGTTACCCCCCCCCCAACATATCTCAAGAGCTCCTGTTGAAGTGGTTAAAGCCGATTTCAGAAAACTTGATATAATGCAGAAAAAACAATATGAATATATAAAATATGCGATATTAAAATTCTGATATAATTTACTTAAAAAGGTGCTAAAATATACATAAAAAGGTCTTTATGTTTTTTTTAAGCAACTTTTAAGTAAATTATATCAGAATTTTAATATCGCATATTTTATCTGTTGATCAAGGTGAACATGACGTGCAATCATTATAGTTTAAGCTATATTTTACAATATGAATATATTAAATATTGGATGACATATAAGCATTTGTATGAAATAATTTTTAACTGTGCATGCACAAACGGCAACATTTTTGGATGTCCATAATTTGGTATTCAACTATATAGGCAACTCATATAAATAGGCCAGTCAAATATTGTAAAATTTAAAAGGTATTGACAATATAGTGAGCTGAATTTCAGTTGATTTCTAAAATTAGTTGAGTGATTAGGGATTTTAAACAAATTGTCATTTTTATTCAGAGACTTCCAAACAAAGGAATATGTATTTAACCAGGGATATGTTTAGGAAAATTTTAGGTCCTTTAAAGGACCCTTCACAAAATTTTTTATCTCAAAACAGGACCCTTCACAAAACATTTTATCCCAAAACAGGACCCTTCACAAAATTATTTGTCTTTTAAATAGACCTTTCACAGAATTTTTTCACCTTCAAATTAAACTTTTCACAAATTTACTCATTTAAAAATAAAATCTGGCCTGTAAGTAAGCAGTTACTCACTAAAGAACATATTACTTAGCTTTTTATATATGTGAAGGATAGAACATGAAGACATCGATAATTTAAAATTCATAAAATTATGGCTAGAATTTTCACAAATATAAGAAAAACTTCACAAATTCACAAAAACAGGACCCTATGAGAAAAGTCTGAACAGACCCCTGATTTAACCTATGTCTGTAGTAGCTTTTGAACAGATACTTCAATTTTGATTTATTATTATATTATTATTATTTATTTATTTATTTATTTATTTTTGTTTAATTTTTATGATTGCCTTATATAGTTGATTATGAAATTATGAAGAAAAAAAAATGTTACTGTTTCTGAATGCACAATTAAAAATTATTTCACAAAAGTGCTTATATTTCATCCAATATTTAATATATTCATATTATAATTACAGGATATTGTATCTATTTCATTTTGTTAAATTTTCTGAAAGCGGCAAAAAATTTGGTTGAAAACCCTACACGTTATAAGCAAAAAACTTGTTGGAATTTTTACAGAAACTTTTGTATCTTCATGCTCTAATTGCTCTCGTGACTAAACCTTCGCTGAAAAATATGAGATCAAATATGTTCTTTACATTCCTGAAGTTCCAGAACAATTCATCAAGTAGTTGCAAATTTCTAAATGGATGAAAAAAGTCCGGGCCAGGATTCGAACCACGGTTCTCGTGGCTTAAGCCGCCAATGTTCTACCAACTGAGCCATCCCAGATGAATCTGGAGGACTAATTCACCAAAATAACATTTAACGATCACAACATATGGTATCAGACCACAGGTTGTGATAATGATGCATATAAATGAATTACATAAATGCAAAATTAATCATAAACCAACAATTAATTGCACAATAAAAAACGATTTACAAGAAACATAAAACTAATCTATGCTGTAGATGTTGCCTTTTGATGAACAAAAATAATAAATGGTAAAATAAAATTTTGCAATTGCTTATGTAACACCGTAAAATATGCTTATATTTATTTCACTGTTAATAATAATATAGAAGTACTAAGCTCATATTAATACTTTCAAATAATGCAATAGACAAGGACATAAATGTAAAGAAAATATTATGCCTTTATTTTAAGCATTTGTAGTGATTTTATTTAGGCTTATAATTAGCATGAATCATTAAGTTAAATATAAGGCCAAAATACTTAGGCAAGGACATTTAGAACATGTGCATTCTCCTTTCCCTCCCAAAAAAATTAACCCCTTTAGGACCAGCATTTCATACACTGATTTTATTTGGTTGACACCATTTTTACAATTACCTTTAATTTATTTAATCAAGAAAATGGCCTACTTAAATAAGGCAAATATTACTTTTTTTAAACACTGGTAGCAAAAACAATTTAACTTTTGAAGCACATATGAAAGAATAAGAAATTAAAACCTTATTAAAATTTAAAATTCTTAGTTTCTTTTTTCTGGCTTTCAATTCTAATACAGTAATGCTTTAACATTTGCGAATTTAACATTCGTAAGTTCTGATTATTTGCGAAATAAAAAATGTAGAACATTTCAACATTCATGAATTTTTAACTTTGTTATTTGCAAATTTTGTTTTAAAAAGTAAACTCTCTCTTTGTTTTACCAATTCCCCTAAACTATCATATTTGACACTGAAATGCTGCATTGTACTGTATAGCCTAAGTTACAATAACTCCAACCCTTGTTTTTAAGCTAAATATAGATCAGTAATTCCGAGAAACCCAAAACATGACAATGCTAAAACTAAAAAAATTCTTAAATTTTCTAAAATGCACAATTTTTATTGAAAGTCAAAAATTTTCTGCAAAAATTGTATGGTAAAATTTAAAATTTCAACAACAACTTGTTGAGAAAGCAATAGAATGCTACTCTTAACTGATGAGGAGTCTTAAATTTAAAAGAGAAATCGAGACAACTTTTCCCTATGTGGAAATTCATAAACAAAAGATCTGTTCTTCCAAATAATCACATATCAACAAATTTTTTCAGCCATCAACTAGCAACAAAACTTTGTAGAATATGTTTATAATTATTCAAATTTACTTACAGCATGTACATTTTTATTTTTTCCATTAAAACAAAATCCTAAAAACCTAACTCCCTTTTATGCACAGGAAAATAATCGTGATTTTGACATTCACGGAGGTTTCTATACTCAAAACTCAATTTGCTTCTGTTATGTTTGTTTCTCAACAAGACATTTATTATGTTCAATCCTTAAATTCAAAGTAATTTTAAGATAGAAATTCTTGACATTAGCTCAACTTTTGCTTTTCTGTAGAGAGGGCCATTTTCCAAGAAGTTTTGCACGGTCTAGCCCAGATATCAAAAGATAATTATCCAATTCAATTTAAATTCCA
Source organism: Maratus speciosus (assembly GCA_963932465.1). NCBI lineage: Eukaryota > Metazoa > Arthropoda > Arachnida > Araneae > Salticidae > Maratus > Maratus speciosus. The sequence goes on from OZ010792.1 coordinate 575,949,624, forward strand.
CCTGTATTTAACTCTTAGTAGGAAAAATGAGAAGTGTGAAATAAAATGGCTGTACATGAGAAATTGTGGTTCTTTTTTGGAAAAATACTTGTTAGCACTCTCCATGACACACGCAAGAGCATTTTTAAAATAATGAAGTGATACAAAATTGTAGACAACCTAACGACCTGTCTTTAAAAGTATACGATATTGTATCTTAAAAAGAATAAAAGCCAGGTCCCCAAAAGAACTTGTTATCATTTATCACAACTACATTACAATGAACTAAATGTTAAAGATGTCTAAGAAAAGTAATGAGACCCATTCATTACCCATATGCACCCATAGTCCCAAAGGGGTTAAAAGGGTGTATTCAAATCCAAACTGCTTATTTTCTGACTCATTTTTAAATTCACTCTTGCTCTTAAACGCATCCAATTGGCAGATTCTCTTATAGAGAAACTGTATAATGTATTGTATTGGACAATTATTTTGATAAAGGTAGAATATATTTCAAAAAATGCTGTGAAAGTGAGCATTTTGAACCGAATTTCCCAAAGCGATAGTGCTGGGAACTAAAAAAAATAAATAAATAAATTTAAAAAAAAGGTCATACTTAGAATATAATTGTTTATAAATCAAGTTCTAATTAATTGAACAAAAAATAAAAACATAGGTTGCTTATAAATCTCTTCAAAAATCACATCAGCAAGTTTCATGTTTATACTTTTTAAAATGAGCCTGAAAATGTGTCAGAAAATTTCGAGTTGTTGAGCGTGGGAAAATATATTCTTTAATACTGCCTTAAAAAGGGGAGCACAGTGATTTTTAAAGTTATGGATGAACATACAACTGATTGAATTAAAAATTGCTTCGTTCTCAAAATTGGTTAAAACACCCAGAAATTAGGTAAAATTTGATTCAAAACGTTACAAATCTTTTAATCTTAAATTAAAAAGACTTTTAAAATCAGACATTTAATTAAACTAAAAAACAACATATTAAAAATCATATAACATAAACAATTAAGTTTCATAAACCCCTCATGAGTACAAATATCACATGAAAACCAAAGATGTAGTTTACACATGTTCACATTCAAAATTGTGCATTTAAAACAATAAATCACCAGGGGTATATATCACAGTAGGACCACCTATTCTGCTGGAATTCTACATGCTTTATTTAGGGGAGATTTCAGTAATCTTGTAAACCAACCTTCTAGAAAAATTCTACTTTTAAAATTATTGCAGTAATTTAATTATTTTGATATTTTCGAAATCGGGGATGTAGTCTGTATCTATTTTCTAGAAGGCTGGTTTACAAGAATATAGAAATCTCCCTAAAATGAAGCGTGTACATTTCCAGTAGAATATGTGGTCCTACTGCGATACACACTTCCTGGTGACTGAATATTTTAAATGTATAATTTTGAAAGTGTGTAAAAAACTTTAGTTTTCGATTGATATTTGTACTGATGAGGAGCTGGTATAAAATTTCAAATACCTATTGTAATTGTTTTTAATATTCAATTTTAATGGGTTGTTTTTTTTAGTTTTATTACAGTACTAGCTAGGGTGTCAACGATTTTAATCAGTTGATTTAAATCAGCAATTAAAATCATGATTTTAATCAACCGATTTTTTTTTTTAAATCACTGATTTAAATCAAAAATTTTCTAAATGTTTAAAATGTCAAAAAATATATTAAAATCTAACATAAACATAATTTGAAAGTTTCTACAGGTATTTTGACTTATGAATAAACAAAAAAAGAGCTTTAAATAATTGTTTCTAAGCTTAATTCATGAGAATTGGGAAAAAAAAAAAACAGTTGAGTTTATGAAAAGTATTGTTTTTAAGTTTTTATCCAAATTAAAACAGTTTAATTTAAAAATGTTATTTAAATCTATATTATTTGCAATGTCATAAATTCCTTTAGGTAATCAATTTATGCATTATTTTATATAAAATTACACATAGCAAGTGTAATACATTTCTACAAGTAAAAGAATGAATAGTATTTAGTAGCAATCTCAAGTTAAAGAAGAATGAAAGAATGACATCTTTTTAAAGCTAAATTGTAAATGAATGCATAACAGAAAAAGAAATAATTGGTATAAAAATGCTAAGCTCACCAAGAACTTCTTCGATATAGGTTGAATAAATGTTTTTAACTTTGTAACTCACATAATACTAAATAAAAAATAATGATTAGGGATTGAAAAGGCAGCAAAATTTTTTTTAAAAAGAAAAAAAAAATTGAACCATTGAAAGCTAGTAATCCACACTGAAAGGTTATAATGCTGTTACTTAAATATTTTGAAGATTTCAGATATAAGTGGCTAACTTTATCCTATATGAATGGGTTTAACTCATTTACATAATTCTTTTGATTATCATACACATACATGTGTGTAAGTTTAGATTTTGGTGGTTTACAGTAATTTTCCTAAATACAACAAATGGAAAATGAGCTGCAAATAATATTTGTTAGTTTTGTTATTTGTTAACTAATGAATTACTTATTTGCAGTTTTTATTAATCCTGTAATTACTTATACTATTTCTTCTAGGACTTTTTAAAATAGTGCCGCACCATGCCCCTTTTGAAATTGGCAAAATGCGTGCCTTAAAAAAAAATAGTTGAAATTCACCTGCAGTTGTGGCCAGAGATTTCTTGTAAAAAACTTCCCCATTCAACAGTATTTCTAAATTCATGTGGCCAAGATCTTGCAAAAACATAGAACTTTATTTCTTTAGAAAATACAGGATATTACTAAAATTTGTTATTTTATTGTATTTTTCAATTTGTTATTCATAAAATTATTAAAAATTAAGGACACTTTATTCATCATACTACAAATTATTCATTTTTTTTTCTTATATCCTTACTAGTATATTTCCTCATGAAATAGTGCCCTTTTTTGGAACTAGCATCCTGTCCCTTTTCCTTTCTAAAATGAATACTACATTATTATCATTTTAATAATTAAGTCTTAAAAATGTATAATATGTTCCTAATTAGAGAGTTAATTGTTTAATAATTATTAATTTGAAGTAGTGTTAACTATTTAATATAAAATGCAGTTAATTTTAATAAATGTTAAATATTACTAGTATTTATAAAGTTTTACATAATTATTACAATATTAATGAATATAACATTATTGTATGATACTACCTAATGAAACTATGAACTTGCAGTTTTTATAATTTCTGTAATTACTAACTAATAATTATAATTTTATTAATTAAAGTGTAAAAACATAGATTATGTTAGCAATTAGTGGTTTGATTGTTTTGGAAACCTAAAACTCTTGGTAGCTATTCCGTATTTGAACACTGGGAAAAAAATCATAAAAATCAGATTTAAATCAAAAAAAATCTGATTTAAATCAAATAAATCCGATGTTTTTGATTTTTAAAAAAAAATCATGATTTTTTTACACCCTAGTACTAGCTGACATACCCGCCGTTGACTGGGGCCGTGATAATTACCTTAAATGAAACTTGTACGATTTTATATCTTTAGCTCCATTTTGTCGGAATTTACATTTTAAATAAAAAAATCTCAAAAAAATATTGAATTGAAAGTATATGCTATGCCTTTTTTTTATTATTATTATTTTTTTATTTGTGCGTGTGTAATTTGATTTTTGGAGTGTACGGGTAATGTGCCAGAAAAGGGGAGTGAGGGGCAGTGGTCTTCTGGTATTTTAAATGCTTAAAAATATTATCATTATTTCCAAACTCTGAAATTTTTAGAAATTAAAAACATGTTTTCGTAGTCTAGGTGAAAAAATCGTGAAAAAGTATTGATATTTAGTGGTAAAAAGGTTCGTAAGAACTCCTCCCCCCCACTTAGTCTATTTCAGCAGTTAAAGAAACAAGTTCTTATCTTTTATAAAACTAATATATATTATAGGCTCATTCATACCGAATTTACTTGTAAATAATGCACACGTTTTCCAAAATTTTAGGCCTCCACAGTGGGTTATGCATTATATACAAAGTAGTATATAACCCCGTCAAAAATGATGGTATGTAAACTAGATATCTTCAAAACAGCGTTTAGAAGTTTAGATCATGAAGATAGAACATAGAGGAGAACAACGAAGATGGGCTTTCAATCACAGGACTTGTACCTAAATATAATACTCGGTTCGCGGCGCTGATGCTACCAGCTTACGCATCATCTCAGCTTAAGCGTGATTTGTGTGTAGTTTAAGTTTTCATTATAGATGGCAGCATCAAATGCCATTAAATATTTTATTTCTCACTTTCAAAAATTTCTATATGATTATTAAATATGAATGAAAATAAGGAGCAAAGGTGTAGGCCTTTTTTTAAATTTAAGTTCATAGTAATAAACAAACTTCTTATCAAAATATCTACATTTCCCGCTAACATTTAATCATGAAAATTGTATGTTAGAAAAATATTTTTCTGACTTGAAAAAAAACAAAAAAACATGATGCATCATTTTACGATTTTTGCATTTTGTTAATCAAAAAATATTATCCTTTGATTTCTTATAAAAACAACAAAGATATTATGTAAACTGCAATTCAAAATACAGGAATTTGAACTGAAAAATGCCTCCTTTGAAAAAAATTAGAATTACATCTCAAATTTTAAATATTACAGCATAAAAATTGCATTGCATTTAAGTAAATTGCATAATAAGTAAAATGAATTGGAAAAGTAATGTAAAGTTGCAACTATTAATTACATTAATATGATTTTCTCTCCTCTAGAAACTCCCTATGTTAAAACGGTATTATATATATCCTTGTATTTTAATTAAAATAAGAATTGATATGAATTATTCATTTCATTTGCAATGCAAAGCTGATAAAATGCATAAAAAGGTACAATTCCAATACAACGCTTCTTTGTTTATATTAAATCCCGAGAGATGGTGCCAAAACAATATATAGCAACAAAATGTTATCCAGTACAAAATATTTCACAGATTGAATCTATCTTTATTTCACAGACTAAATCTATCTTTCTTTCACAGACTAAATTGAACTTATAAAGCTCCCCCTCCCTTTTGCCATACTGCTTATAAACGTAAACAAAAGTGAAAAATGCCTCCTATGAAAAAAATTAGAATTACATCCCAAATTTGAAATATTACAGCATAAAACTTGCATTGCATTTGTAACCAATACATATAAGTAATTGCTGCTTAATAAAATCATATTCGTTCTGAGGCAAATTGATTTTAATAAGCGGCTGATTTTTATATCCGGCAAACATTCCAAAACCTAAAAATGATGGTGGTACCCCGCAAACTCGGTAAGAAATTGTAAAATGTTGCATCTAATCAGATTAACAAACAGGATTAATTATTTTTTGATTAAATTAGATAATTACTCATTCAAAATTAATAACTACCATACATATAAAATTAATAAATACTTACTACATATAAAATTAATTTAATTATGCATTATTATTTACATTATTGGGCTTTATGAAAAACTGATCTTTGAATGTTTGATTATTTCGACCAAACAATGTTTTTAAGCAAGAGAGTAATACTGACTGTACAGTTCCTGTTTAATATCCTTCTGGGTGTATGAAGAGCTTTGCGCGCATCAGCAGAAGTGGGTGGAAGATCTAGCTCTTCGTCTACGACGGAATCTTCATCTTCACTAGCTGGTCTGCTTGAAACTTGCGAAGACAAGACCTGCTCCACTATGTCTGAGTCAAATATTTCACTGGAAGTTGGGCGATTTTCGTCAATTTGAACATATTGAAGGAAATCCTTCTCAAATTCTTCCTTATCTTCAGAGGTAGTGGCAATTTCTTATGACTCTTCGTATTTAAATCCGCAAGTCAAGAAGCAATTTTTTATCATGTCTTTTGTCACACTGTCCTAAGACATTTTAATGTAATGCATTGCATCCAGCAAACTGGCAGATTTTACTATGAAGCTTACAGAAGGAGTAGCAGATGAATCACATACATCGATTTCTGTTATTGCTTTTTTGGTCAATTCCTTCCTGTAATAACATTTAAAAGCTTTGATAATTCCCTGATCAAGTGGCTCTATAACACTGGTGGTATTAGGTGGAAAAAACACTATGTGCTTAAATGTTAAATCTGGAGGATGTGCAGCGCAATTGTCCATAATCAGAGCAATATTTTCCGTAAGTTTTTTTCCCCATTGGACAAGAAAATCTGTGAAAATTGGAGATGTCATCCATGATTTCTTATTGTTGCGGTAATTCACAGGTACACTCTTCACTCCCTTAAAACAGTGCGGTTTCTTACTTCCTCCAATCACTAAAGGTGTTTTCTTGACGGTCCCCGTCATGTTGCACGTCAGAAGAACAGTTACACGTTAATTCTCTTGCATCCTTCACTGGACTCTGTTTTGAACATATGAGTGTGCTCTGGTACAGCCCGATAAAACAGTCCTGTTTCATCAGTGTTAAAGATTTGAGAAGGCTCATAGCCTTTCAACAAATCCGACAAAATGTTTGCTTTCCAGTAATCTGCAGCATCCAAATCCGCGTCCTGCTTTTCGCCATACAGTTTGCGATAAACGATATTGTTTCTTTCTTTCCATCGTGACAACCAGCCGTCAGTGGATCTGAAGTTTTCAACACTCATCATTCCCAAATTCCACGAGAAACAGGAACTTTTTTTAACCTGGCATTTTTAAACCATTCTAAAAGGGCTGCCTCGACGTCTTCTGCTTTTCCTTCTTGCTTCCGTTTGCGACTCAAATTTCCGTTTGCTACAATTTCAGACTTAATATTATCTCTTCTGTTCTTAAGCAAATTGCATAAAACAGATTTAGTCCGGGCAATAGAGACCGTATAAGGACTCTACCTAGCAAAATTAATGGTAGTACTGGAAATCGGCTTTCTAGATGTTTTTTTTAGGTCGCTGAATCCGAATTTGTAACTTCCCACCAAAATTTTCCCCGGCAACCCCCCCCCCCCCAAATTTTGGTAAAAAGCCCCCCCCCAAAAAGGTTTTTATTAAAAAATTCCATTTTTTATTGTTTTAGGGAAAAAGTAGCTAGAAATTCAGAAAGTAGACAAAATTTGCAACAAATTAGATATATGACATTATGACTTAGGATGAAGGGGAAGGGGGGGATCTGCCTCGGAACATGCGCCGCAGTGCTGCGTGGACTAAGTTGCGCAATTCCACTTAACCACTCACACGTTTACATTAGCCCTCCCATCTTCTCTCCGAACTTTCTCTATAAGGTTTACTTTAAGTTTTTTGGGTCGCTGAATCTGAATTTTTAACTTACCCCCAAAATTCACCCCCCCCCCAATAGTTATTTTTAACTTAAATTTCTTATGGTTTTAGGGGAAAAGCATTACGAAATTCAGAAACTAGACAAAATTTGCAACAAATAGGATATATGACATTATGACGTAGGATAAACGGGGAGAGAGGGGGCTGCCTCGGAACATTCCCCGCACGCTTTTCTCAAAAACCAAATTTTTTCAAAAAATCAATTTTTTGGGGGGGTTGCCGGGTGAAATTTTGGTGGGAAGTTACAAATTCGGATTCAGCTACCCAAAAAACATCTAAAATGCCGATTTCCAGTACTACCATTAATTTTGCCAGATAAAATCCCCTATTGCCTGGACTTCATCATTTAGTGCATGTAGCGCCGCAGTGCATGTTCCGAGGCAGCCCGCACCCTCCCTGTTCATCCTAATTCATAATGTCATATATCCTATTTATTGCAATTTTTGTCTAGTTTCTGAATTTCGCAATGCTTTTCCTCTAAAACAATAAGAAATTTAAGTTAAAAACAACTATTTAGGGGGGTTTTGGGGGGGGGGGGGGGGGATTTTGGGGGTAAGTTAAAAATTCGGATTCAGCGACCCAAAAATCTTAAAGTAAACCTTATAGAGAAAGTTCGGAAGGGAGATGGGAGGGCGAATGTAAACGTGTGAGTGGTTAAGTGGAATTGCGCAACTTAGTTTACGCAGCACCGCGCGCATGTTCCGAGGCAGATCCCCCCTTCCCCTTCATCCTAAGTAATAATGTCATATATCTAATTTGTTGGAAATTTTGTCTACTTTCTGAATTTCGAGATACTTTTTCTCTAAAACAATAAAAAAATGGAATTTTTTAATAAAAACCTTTTTTGGGGGCTTTTTATCAAAATTTGTGGTGGTTGCTGGGGGAAATTTTGATGGGAAGTTACAAATTCGGATTCAGTGACCCAAAAAACATCTAGAAAGCCGATTTCCAGTACTACCATTAATTTTGCTAGGTAAAATTCCCTATTGCCTGGACTAATTGGGAAATCACAAGCTTTGACGCCGCTTTCCTTTGGCTACATTTCGGTAAATTATCATAATTATCTAAAATTTCACTCTTTACTTTCAAGCTTAAATCCTTTCATTTAGAGATCTTGCTCGTTTCAAATGAAACAAAACTTAATCAAACTGAACTAAATTCTCTTTTAAAATTTACAGAAAGAAAAAAATAAGCCACGTGATCACTGTAACAAAATTTTGAAACTTACAACTGCACTAATAATCTTAGAAATAATGCATTAATTTATCCTCCACCCCCCCCCCCCCCCCATACATCTACCTACACGTTATCCCATTCCTCTTCCATCCCCCTTTTCTTTCTACACTAATCTTCTACGAAATTTGAGGGGAAAATTGGTTGCTAGGATATGTGATCTGCGTGTTTGTTGCTAAGCAGGTGAGACTCTGTGGAATATCAAATGAATTTTTTCGTTTTGTTTTGTTTACGTTTAATCTGAAAAAAAAAAAAAAAAAGCAAAATTAAAATTCTTCAGTGAAGATTAAACTGATTATTTTGTTTCTGAAGAAATTTGAGTTTATTAATCGGCGATGTTGATTTTATTAAGCGGCAGTTTTAACAGAAGTTTGTATTGATTTGATTCTGGTCCTCACAATTTGATCAGACTAAGCGGCTGATTTTATTAACCAGTGATTTTATTAAGCGGCGAGTACTGTATATATGTGTATGTTATAGAAAACAATACATTTAATTCTATAAAACTTGTTTAAAAGTATATTTGCAAATTCATATTACTGAACAGAACACTATTTTTATATATTATTCATGGAGCCATGAAGATTAAAAGGAGACGACGTATCAATCTAAAACCGTTGGAAGCATCGAGGCCAAAAGATGATCACCATAGTTGATTTGTGCCATAGCTCCATGGTTTAATTTTTTTTCAATGAATCAAGTTAATGACTTGCTACTGCTTGTTTACATTTTACGCTAATGTATGTTTTTAATTTGATTGTTTTTCAATTGTGCAAATCATTGAAATTTTGTTAGTTTTGAATCTTTTAAAGAAAATTATGTTGAACAGAAGGAATTTCAGGTAGGAAAGATTTGTATTTAAGCAGATAAGTCTTCTCTTACACATCTGAAATCGAAATTAAGCCTAGCGTGGGTCCATCTAATTGATGGATTCACCCCGGATATGTTACACTGCCTTTTATTATATAGGGATATTTCTGACAGTTACATGAAACAACACATGATTTCCCAAAGTCATGCAATACAATAGTAGATACTGTGATACGATTACAGATGCAACAAGAAAAATAAATGAAATCCTATTGCATATTGTAGCTGCTGTATAATGAGCAAATATATGGTATTGATTTTTGCAGTTGATAAATACATTAAAACAAAGAAAAGCAATGAGAGATTAGTGTATATTGAAGAAAACTCTCTGGTATATTATTAAGAGGGTGAAATATACGTCAGTGAATACATTAATTAATGTTAAAGAAAAAACCAAACCTATACTGTGTGCCAGAATTTCTAGATTTTTTTCAAATTGTTCTCTTTTCTGTCATTAAAAAAGCATAGTGTGTGCATTATGCATGATATATATATATTTTTGTTTATCCCTATCAAATAAAGGGTGCATGCTATACATGAGTAAATATGGTATTCTTTCTTTTGAAAAATCAGATTAACCAAAACTTGATCCACAAGAATCAAAACTAACCCCGGAAACAATTAGAGTGAACCTAACCCGAACACAAACCGTAATAAAAAAAATTAGCTTAAACTTGACCTGAACTGTAGGTCAGGTTCGGATAAAATCGGATTAACCCACCCAATGCAGGGCTTTAGAACATGCATGTCACAGTATAATAAATTCTCAAAGCTTAGCTATCTAAAATTTTGAATAATTGGAGTTAATGAAGCTTAGTAAACAAGTTAGAAAAGTTTCTTCTAAGTTGTAAAACATTAATAACATTATTAGAGATAAAATGGATAGAACAAACAGGTTACAAAAATGGTTTTTAAAAAAATAAAAACAACAATTTTTTGCAAAAATTGAATAATCAAAACAAGATTTGCTTTCAATGTTTACATTTAGTATTTTCAGTGAAATTTAGAAATATTACATCAGGCTAAATTCTGTCAAAAATTAGAGCTTTACAAAAATCTATACCCTGAAGATATAATGTATATTTGTGTTAATTTTAAATTGAGAATTGCTCATTATACAGGCAAGCATTGGTAACTTAGTAAAAATTACTGCAAAAAAGCAGGTATAACTCTTTAGAAAAGTAAAGTAACACACACACACATACACACAAACATTATGTATGAAATTGCAAAAATGACAACTTTTGTAAATACTGGTGATAAAAGATATTTTACACAAAAAGAAAAATGAGACAGGTTCAATCTAGAACTAAACCAATCAATGAACATAAAATTTCTTCATAAACAATAGATATACATTTTAATGTACAATGATGAAAAGAGAAAGCTGGGAAAAAAATGCATGGAAGTAGGGTTTGAATAGGTGAAGGGAGGGGGGGGGGGGGAGAAATATATCCCTATCCTACCTATTTTAATCGTTCACATTATCAAAAAAAAAGTTAAATAAATCTGAGGTTAAAATTAGTTCTCCAATCAACCTATTTTTAAATGACTGAAACAAACATATTAGAAATGCTTCAAAATCTGGAAAAATTAAAGTCAGAGAAAAATTAACACTAATAGAGAATTAAAATTTTTAAGCATAGTGTCATATTTAAATTAGTGAAAGTTCTGGTTTACATTGCCGAATCTATGCCTGTCAAAAATGACAAAACAGATCAAGACATATTTATGTAAATAAAGTATATATTTAATGTCTACAATAATGCAAAAAATCACCTCCAATCTCTGAACAGTTATTAATGTGAATATGAACATAAATATGAAAATCTCAATTTGTAACTCGACAACTGTTCAAATATATGTATTAATAGAAAAATCAATTGTATACGTTTTTTAGCAGAAAAATACTGCATAACTAATCTTTTAATTTAAAATATAATAATAATAAAACAAAGAAAATTATTTATATAGTTGTAGGTGAAATAATACAATTACATTCTGTTCTAAAACTTAAAAAAAATTTTCAGACTTTTAATTATAAGTTAACATTAAAAATCTTGAAATAGGTACTTGCAACTTATCAGTAATAAAAACTGAAAAATACAATATAATCAACATATGAATACACTTATGAATATTATAACAATGAAATAACTAAAAACATTTTTTCATATGATGAGGAATTGAAAGTTTTTTAACAAATATCTTTTCTGTAAAAAGAAGTGAGGCATCATATTCAATATAATGCTTACAGAGTATTATGAATTAATATAAAATGAGGTATGACAGAAAATGTGCATCTAAATATTAAAACTACATTAACAGAATTGCCATGTAACCTTTTGACAATAGAATGGAAGTTTTTTCGAAAATGGTACACTCAGAAACGAAAAAATTCTTATATAACAAACCGCACTACAGGCCAGGTAACAGCAACTGTACATAAATTGTAAATTTTGTAAAACAGCTGATCCCTTCTTGAAAACTTTCAGGAGGAGCTTCGGCTTCGATTTAGACTCACTATAACTAATAGTTAGAGATAATAACTGTGCTACTTGCAATATTGTCAAAAAGTTACATTACAAACATGTGAAAAGTTAAAAATTGTATACTCACCTATATGTATGATCATCTTTTTGAGAATTATAATTATTGGTAGTAATTTCTTTAGATGAATTACGATTTTTCTTGGAATTTCCTGTATGTAAAGATGTTGAAAGATTGTCTTTAACACTAGAATGGTTCCACTTGCCTCGTCCTTGTGACGAGCCAGTCGTCACAAAACATGGAACGCCATTAGTCTTACAATGTTTGTCCCGTTCACAGCTTTCATCACTATCATCAAAGTCATTAACACTGTTAGTCTGCTTTGTGAGCTGAGCTTCCATATATTGATAATCATGTTTATCCACAACAACTGACGTTGAGCTGTTGTGCTTACGAGAGTCTTTAGAGTCTAGTTCAGAGTATGATAAACTTTTAATCTCTGCACTGCTCACTGGAGATAGTGAAGGTATACTGTTCTGAGAAATTGAACTGTTAGTATTATTGATGCTGTTACTATTACAAATGCTTTTTCTATTATGGCTATGATTAGCTGTAACACAATGACCATTTGAGATTACTTCCTCTGTCACTTTGGAAGCTGTAAAGAGAAATAATTTTGAGTGCACAATACAAACAAACAGGAAAAATCAATACATGAAATACCAGTGGCCATTTGATACAAGTTTTTGCAGCTAGCTAAAAATAATATATGCCTGGAGGTAATTAATTACAAATCATTTTCATTGTTGAACACACAACATTTAACAAACTTATAAACATGAAACAGATTTTATTTTGAATCAGTTTATTCTAAAATTATAAAATGACATTGTTTTAAAATATTCTTGATTATTCTGGCTAATATCTCATAAACCAGCAAGCATTATGTCTAATGAAATTTCTTATCTTAGGTCCAGGGGAAATTCTGAATAAAAAATACTTTGTTACAACAAAGGGGAAGAATTCTCCTCCAGGTGCTAATTGTTTTTGTTGCAGGTCGGCTTAACTCCTTTTTATTTATTTTTTTTTATTGTTCGGGGTCGATTTCAAGCTGAATTTAAATTCTTGCAGGTTGGGTTAACACGATTTTTCAAAATTTAGTTCAGTATATTGTTTTTGATTAAAAACAATATCTATAATAGTAAACACAGATGATTGTCTGTGTGTGGGTGCTGTTTTCTAAAAAGACCATTGCGGGAGTTGCGAACTCTAGGCTTGTTTGGATAATTTCCATTTAAATATATAAAATCATACAAACTCGAGGGTGTTTGCAGCCAAGGCAGGGGGGCTCCCCGAGGGGTTTGGAAGGATTTTTTTTTAAATATTTAAAATCATTCAACACTGATCTTAGGTATGTTTAAGGTTAGTATCACAGGTTTAGGTGGGCAATGCTGGACAGGTCAGCTGGTAATATATAAAAGTGTTCACATGTATAAATCTGGATGTCACTCTGTTTAATCTTATGCAGAAGTCAAACAAAGCAAACATGCAACTTGAAATCTGTGGGTAGAAGATATGCGAGAGATAGTAAAGAAATAAAAAAACACTAGCAAAGATAAGTCATTTTTCAGGATGAAAGTTAAGGATATTATTGGCATTAGACAAAGAGCTTGACCACATATCTCACTTATTAAAATAATTACTATATATCTCGGCATATAACACACACTTTAAAATCTAAAAAATTACTTCAATTTTCCATGTGCATGTTATACACCGAATATAAAATGCTTGGTGTAAAATCATAAGAAGAAAACATACCAAATTTTTAGAGGTATATTTAAATCCATTTATATAATCTTCCTTATCACATAACATGAAAGGTCGTTGTAATCGTCCTCATTTGTATTTTCGGGAAGATCATCTTCTTCACCACTGTCGCTTTCATGTATTTTATCCCCGGTGTCGCATTCATCTAGACATAAATAGTCATCCTCGGTACCGTCAAGTTCATTTGATATTCTACATTTTAAAAATGATTTAAAAATTACTTCCGGTTTGATTTCATCCCATGACTTTATAATCTATTCACACATTTTAGTTAATGACTCATGCTGTACGGGAAATATACGGGGGCCGTATATTTCCTTCTTTCATAAATGTTTTTCTCCTACTTTTCATGCGTTCCACTGCCGCCTTAAACTTTCTTTAAAAGGTTTGTTTACAGAAGCATCTAATGGTTGAATTAACGAAGTCAGTCCACTTGGGAAAATCTGCAGTATTAGATTCGATTATTCTTATTTTAATTCCGTCTGTTATATGGAATCTAAACATATCCCAAACTAAAATACTCTCAGGTTTTCTTAAAGCTCCTGGACTCTTTTCCCGAACTTTTTTATCCTTAATTTTAAAAAATTTTCGTCGATCCAATCCCATCAGGTTTGTTTTCGTGGAGAAAACTTGATGCGTGTTATACAGTAGTATATGCTTGAAATAAAAATATATGCGCTCAAATTAGTGATGTGTATTATATGCCGGGAAATAGGGTAATCTATGCAAAATGACGTTTCCAATAAATAGGGCTCAATTTTAGATGATTGTCAACATCTGAACAAAATTATTTTTAGTAAATGATAGAAAATCTGAAATCACAATAGCAAGACAAAACATTGTGGCTGTCAGTTTTAGTTTTTCAATTTATATACAAAAATAAAGTTATAATTTATGCACACAAAGCATTATGCACAATGCATATATATATATATATATATATATAACTTTTGTAAGAGATTTAAAAAAAAAAAAAAATACTATTGGTCGTAATGCCATAAAAGAAATGCCTTCAGAAGGAGCTTTTTAAAGGTAAGATTATACAAATTCTCAATTTTTAATTAAAAAATTATAAACATTTAGTAAAGGTTCCAGAAATTTGTATTCGACTATTGTACATGTACACACAGATATATTTTGAAACATTAAAAATAACTGCATCATATGTGAAACTATTACACCGAACTTCAAAGCTGCTTTATATATCTGACACGCTAATATAAATTTTAGTGTAAAGAATAGCACTTATAATCCTACTTGTACAGTTACTTATACAGTAATTCAAATTTTCAACGAGAGTAAATTAATTCCTTCTAATGTCCACCTACTGCAAGAAAAAAAAAAGATAAAAAAATAAAAATATATTTTAAAACAAAATAATTTAAATGTAATACATAAAATACAATACCTTTTTCTTTATCTGTCGCACAAACACTAGCTATGCTAGGTGCTTCTGCGGGTAATGCTTGTTGTATTAATTGCATGTAAAATTCATTTTCTTTGGCAACTTCTTTTTGCTTTCTCTGTAAGATAATATACACATGTACATAAATTTCCAACAGAATGAAATAAGAAAAGATCAAGCTTATACATAATTTATAAAAGGCTACATAACTTATTGAGAAATGTAATTTAAAATCACATAATTTGAATTATATAAAAATTCAATTAATGCTACCACAAATGTTTAGACCATAGTTTTTAACAAAAAACACATTTAATCAATCCTCTATTGATTGCTTTTAGAGAGGCTTGAGAGAAAAATTGATTTTTTTTTCCTCTTATTATTATTCAAATAAAAATAGTAATCAAATAAAAGCATTTAGATATTCATTAACATGATTTTTTATGAGGTATTCCAACGTTAAAAGATAAACAATAAAGCTTTTATTTTTTTTTTTTTTTATTTTTTTTTTTTAAGGGAATATGAATATTACATTGTTTAGAGTTCAGCATAAAGAAAGCAATAGTTTTTATCTGCATTTCATTGAATTTTTAAAAATAGAACAAATTCTATTTCTGAATCGATTTGAGCTTCTTTTAAAATATTCCCATTTATTTCAGCCACCTGCCATCAGGATTCGAAGTAATCAATAGTTGACGTTGACAGTTCAAATGATAATAATATGACATGAAAACATTATCATTTTTAGGGAAAAAAAAAAAAAAAAACGAACTGTGAAATAATTCTTCTAAATTTCTGCTCATGGTGCCATATTACGGCAGAAGTAGAAGAAAGTTGAAATAGTAAAAGTCAAAGTCAATATTATCTACAGAGGATATTATTAAAAATTTACACTGAGAATGTATAAAAGATAATATAATTAAAAATAGATAATACAATTGCAGTAGAACCCCTTTTATCCGAAACTCTTTTAATTAAAAAGTTTTGTTTTTAAACTGAAATCCATTTTTAAAGCTTTTTTTTTCTTTTTACTATCACATTCTCCGTGTCCAAGCGGTCCTTTCCCAGACCTGCCAACCTTTGAAAATGAGAAATCGTAGCACACAAAATTAAAATTAATATGGAGGTTGGTTGGTTGGTTTTTCGTGCTTCGCAGCCATCTTTTGATATTTGTAAAAGGAATAAGGTTTCAGTCTTTCAACTCAATATAGTATTTTTTTCCTCAGAAATTTTTTATACGATTTTTAGAATTTCTTCTCGTTTCACAGCGGTTTTTGACATTTGTAAAAGGAGCCTGGTTACAATTTCTTATCCCAGTGCAGTAAATTTTGATGAAATTCGCAATTTTTTTTCCGCGATCGTTTCAGGATATTCCCAATTTTTTTCCAATTGGGGAAATTCCTTTATTCTGCAAGAAAAAAAAATTCGCGAACTTCCAAGAAGTTTCAAAATATACTTGCAGAAGAATCATAAATCTGTGGAAGAATTTACAGGGGGAAATACTGCACAACATTTTTCATTATGCAGGACTTTCCTTTTCCGTGCACAAATCGTGCGATTTTGCACACTATTTCAAAGCTTGCCCCTCAAAGAACACACACACCCTCCAGAAATTCTTAAAATGGCACCCCTGTTTGCAAGGAAGGGAATTCCTGTACTATAAATATATACAGAAATACGATTCACTCGTGGTTAATATACATAAAGAGAGTTTTATGTTAAAAAGTTTGTTTTGTAGACCAGATTTTTTTTTTCCCATGAACATTTTTTAATGTCCGAATTTTCGGGCTAATGGCCAATTTTTTTAAAGTTTCGGAAATGAATACTTTGAAATTTTGGAAATTTCGGAACAGAATCACTCCTGAAAAATATGCTGCGTGGGATAAAAATCGCAACTAGAAACAAAAAAATGCATTTTTGTTTTTTTGAAAAAATCGTAGTTTAAGACCGATTTTCGTAGCATCGTAGTTTATAGGTCCAAATCGTAGCAACTACGATTTTTTCGTAGCAGTTGGCAGGTCTGCTTTCCTAACCACCAGTATAGATAAATATTTTGAATCTCCTTTCTTAGAATTTCTTTGAAAATAACTTGGGCTCCCGTAAACAGCAGAGTGAACTAGAACACAGTAAAAAGAGGGAGAACAGGAATGTGTGAATGTGGTATAGCAGGCAAAGAAAACGAACAAATTAGTAATTATGAAGCTTTTGAATATTTTGAAAAAGGTTTGATTTACCTGCAAACACAATTATTTTAAAGGCTTCTATTTTAGATACTTTACCGCTTCGAATAATTTTGATTAAGGTGCATTAAAAGTTTAAATAAAAATAGCTGAAATAAATCAAACAATAACAATTCATAGGTCATCAGGGGTATTTCTTGGATCCGACATACCAAAGCATCAAAACTAGGTGAGAGCTAAATGGAATATAAGATTAATACATTTTAGGATTACACAAGATTTGAGTCTGTCAATTACTTTCTAATTTTTTTACTTTTGGTTTTTTATAAATATTTTATTAGCAGCCACTTCTTAAAAGTTATATGTTCACAGGTAAAAAATCATAATCTAACATTTTAATGCTTAAGTTTAGAAATTCTAAAATATTTAAATTTGTCAGTGTTGGGCATAATTGTATGAAAATGTTTAAAAAAAAAAGTGCAGGAAAAATGTTAGCAATAACAGATTAATTTTTAAAAAGTCATATATAAAAAAAGACACCCTATTTAATATAACTTAACCTCATTTAAATTGCTTCTGGAAGTTGATATAAACATTCCCTTTCAATTATTGGTATGATAGAAACGATAGTAATGAATAGGATGTTTATATTCTGCAGAAGCATTTTTAGTGAATGGCTATAATTTTTTTTTTTTTTTTTTTAAATGATACTTAACATTGTTATATTAATTACAAAATATTGTTCTGTGCTAAGACTGAAAGAATCATTCAGAGTTTTACTGCATATTGCATTTTCAAAGTACAGCCAGTTTAAAAGGAGAAATGATGAAGAAAAGAGGAAAAAACAAAAGGCAAACAAAACTGAACTTACCATCCCATACAATTTTATCGCCAAACAGATGCAAAGAAAACAGAAATAACTATTCGACAGAATGCCTTCTTTGAACTTATGTTTAAAAAATAAGCTTAGAGGTCTGTCTCTCTATTAACAGATTTCGAATTTCATAATAAATTAACATATAAAAAGAAATAATGATGAGACAGAAATAAAAAGCTAGTGAATAAATTTTCCACACAAACACCAACATTTGATATAATATTTGGATTTTTTGGTAAATTTTACTGTAGGATACCAAACAGGAAGTCATCTTAACAGGGATACCAAACAAGTGATCACAGGAGTACCATTTGCCCCTCTTAAAATAAATTATCAAATACATTTTCCCTCCTTTTTCTAATAAAATAATGGATCTGTCCAGAGGGAAAATTGGATAAGTTAACATCAAAGGCAAAATTCACTGTAAAACCATTTTAGATACAATACATATTGGTTTTAAAACCTAAAATGCAAAATAACTTAAAATCATAATACATTTAAAATACAATATATTTTATTGATCCTACACTGAAGAGCCAAAACATTAGGAAACATCACTACATATTGCAATGAACTCGCCTGGATGATGTGGGGGGGGGGGGGGGGGGGGGCACATAACCAGGTGGGAATGGTATTTAAAAGTTGCTAGGGAGTCTGGGGAATCATTTTTGCGCATACTTCTGCCGGTGATGGTAAAGGCTGCTGATCTAAGTGACTTTGATGGAGGGCAGAATTCAGTCGCCCGACAACTCAGAACGAGTATCTTCGAAACTGCACATCTCGTGGGTTATTCATGACGTATCTTTGTTAGTACTTACACAAAGTGGATGGAATGAGTGAAACCACCAGTAGAAGCCATTGCGTTGGACGTTTAGGTGTTATCAAATAAAAAGGACGTTGGAGACTCCCCCCTTTGGTAAAACAAAATCGGCACCAGAGACTGGTTCAACTGAGTCCAAGTACAATTCTTTCAGAGCACACAGTTCAGCTGGCACTGTTGAATGTGATACTATGCAGGAAATGTCCCACTCATGTGCTTCTGTTGAACAAGCACCATCGCCAAATACTCCTACTCTAAGGCTGGGAACATCATGATGGACCCTAGGGAGAGAGTTGCCTCATCAGATCAAACAGGATTCATCCTTCAACACGTTGATGGCCGTGTTAGGAATGCCGTCTTTTATGCGAACTGTTACTCTCCCTTATAAAACAGGCCAATTGTGGTGATATTAAGCTTTGGGGAATGTTCTCATGAGCATCTCTGGGAGCTGTGGTTCTGGTAGAACAGACCAAGAAGGCTGCAGACTATCTGAACATCATTGCAGACCATTTGCAACCTTAACCCCTTGGGGACGAGCAACACATATACGTGCTGCATGAAGCGCTCAGAATCCTTGTTTTTCCTACCAGTAAAATTTTACTGTAAATTTTGCCTTATTTAATCAGCGCGTTTTCTCGATTCAAGAAGACACAAATTTCTGTTTTTAAAAAATGGTGACAAAAGATTAAAAATTCCGTAAAAGGCTCCCGTCCCGAAGGGGTTAAATGGTATCTGTCTTCTGAAATGGAAATTGAGTCTTCAAGCAAGACAACGCTCCATGTCATATGACTCCAATTGTGCTCAATTGGTTGTAGGAACATAATATTGAATTCCAATTAGGGTCCTGGCCGCCTAACTCGACAGATCTTAATCCGATAGAGGTATGACATCCGATTTCAGGTGTCATGTAACGGCAGCCCATAGCTCAAAAACAACCATTTTGGAATATCCCGGATATGCATGACCGCTGGTCTCACATCTGGTACAATTTATCTCCTGTCATCTACCAAGGACTTGTGGCATCCATACCAATGCGGGTTGCAGTTGCTTTGCGGGTCAAAGTTGGGTCAATGCATTATTAGGCAGGTGGTCATAATGTTTTAGCTCTTCAGTGTATATGGATACCATGGATACCATAGTCAGGATACTAAACAGGTGAAGAGATTCATTTTTACACTCTTTTGTTTTACTCGGTTCATGTATGTATGTAAAGGCGTAATTTTGTAATGGATCCCCCCCCCCCCCCCCCCCACACACACACACACTTTCTTGTTAGTAGTTCCAGGAATTATGTAAATTACAGCTGATCTCTATGACAGCGTGCAATCTCTTATACACAATAAATAATGCATTCTAATACACAATAAATAGCGCATTCTAATACACAATAAATAGTGCAATCTAATACACAATAAATAGTGCAATCTAATACACAATAAATAGTGCAATCTAATACACAATAAATAGTGCAATCTAATACACAATAAATAGTGCAATCTAATACACAATAAATAGTGCAATCTAATACACATTTTTAGATTTTCAAAGTATTGTGATTTTAAGTTATTTAGTATTTTAGGTTTTAAAACCAATATGTATTGCATCTAAAATGGTTTTACGATGAATTTTGCCTCTGATGTTAACTTATCCAATTTTCTCTCTGGACAGATCCTTTTTTTTTTTTTTTTTAGAAAAAGGAGGAAAAAGTATTTGATAATTTATTTTAAGATGGCAAGAGGATGGAAGGAAGGAAGAAAGAATTTAGATAAAGCTTAAAAAATAAGATTTTCACTTTGCTAATGTGTTATGTATATGTGTTAAAGGCAAGAGTGATAAAAAATAACTTGTTTAACTTATAGATAAATTGAAATCAAATGAGAAATCTTTAAAAAAGAAAATTTGAATGAGGAATTGCATGTACAGAGATTTTCATAGTAAAAAATTTAGATAAGAAATGAAAGAGATTAGGCAATTACGATTATTTTAAAGCTCATACAGATATTTAAAATAAAGTTAACTCACAAGTCTCATCCTGTATCCAACGTAACTTTTGAAACCAAACCCAAGAGTAACGACTGGATACCCCTATGCTGTAAGAAAAATAAATTTAAATATCAACACAATTCTGAACTAATCTAAAATGCAAATATGCTAGAAATCAAAATTAATATCAGCAGATATAGCACACATACTTACCAATGAGCTGCAAACGGCCTACAAAGATCTAAATGAAATGGCAAATTTTTAAGTTCTTTGAGCCGCACAGAAGCTTCAATATATACAAAAAGTAACCATAGAGAGATGGTAGGAAGACATATTCCCCTCTCTGAAATAAATTATTAAATTTTATAAATTTCTCATAAATACATTTTGTAAAACAACATTCTTATTTTAAATGCACTTTACTTTTTTAAATAAACTAAAATTAGGAATGAAGTCTCTGCAAGTTAAGTACCGATGTTAAATATTTCAGTAAATTAACAATTTTATTGTAAAGTTTATATATACTATATATATAACCATTATATAATTACAATTCATCATCTATTTCTTGTTACTAAAATTAAATTAATAAATTTAGGTTCAATACATAACACTGACATTATACAAAATAAAAATGGAACCTATGACTTGTAACACAAAATCAAGCATAATACCACTAATTCACTAGCACATTGTGGACGTTTAATCCATATAAAACAAATTAAAACCCACCAAATTTTGATACAATAACTTATTAAAGACAAAAGATACAAATAACCAGCGAAATAATGTTGAACCATTAAAAGTCATATCATAAACAAATAATAAATCAATTGGATGGATGTAGCAGAAAGCTTATATAGCATTTCACTTCATCAGGGGTACATGAAACACAAATACAGTAGAACCTCTTTTATCCGCAACTCTCGGTTAACCGAAACCCATTTTTAAAAGCTTTTTTTTTTTTTTTTTCACTAACACATTCCTTGTGTGCAAAATCCATTTTGAAAGCTTTTTTTTTTTTTAAAGCCGTCATATTCTTTGTGTGCAAGCGGCCCTTTCCGAACTAAGAGTACATATAAATATTTTTGATCGCCTTTCTTAGAGTTCCTTTGCATTTAACTTAAACAACCGTAATATGCAGGGTGGAACAAAGGAAACGAGCAAACTAACAATTCTGAAGCTTTTGAATGTTTTACAAAAGGTTTGGCATGGCTGAAGCAGCAGAAAAATTGTGATACTGGTGAACTAATAATATTAAAAAACTTCGTGAAGCTTCAAAGCAAAGGCAATCGATACTGCGACAAGCAAAACATTCTTTTAAACCCTTGTGATATAGTAAAAGGTACTTAATTTCAAAATTAAAATTCAGGTAATTTATTCTTGTTTCTATTTTGCTATTGCTTTATTTTTATGAAGCACTTGTTACCATAATAAGAAATATTGAATATGTTTCTCCTTAAAATTGAAGCATTCTCGATTATCCGAAAATTTCGATTTTCCGAAAGAGGGTTGGTCCCAATTACTTCGGATAATCAAGGTTCTACTGTATAAGCAAAAACATAGTCGATTGCTGTAAAAAAATCCAGCAATAAGCTAAAAATTTAATTCCTTATGTACCCGATCAACTTTACACCAAAAAGTATAAAATTACCATTACATATAAATTGAAGAAATAAATTTAACTATATGTATATATATATCAGGGTTCGCAAAAACCCGGGTTTTTTTTTGAAGAAACCCAACCCACATGGGTTTTTTCATGAAAAACCCAATTTTCCCAGGGGAAAATCGGGTTTTTTCAAAAGTACAATATATGTAATATGTATTCTATATTATTTATATATTATATTTATTATACATTGTCCCCCTTGTATACAATATAATTGTAATACTATTTTACAAGTTATAAATTGCATAAATTATATGAATTTAAATTAAGTGTCAGTGTTTCTCACAAATTAGTTTTAAATATAATGGAAGATAAAAAATTGTTAATTTGCTTTAAAATCAAATAATGAATAGAATATTAATATTTAAAATATATAAGTAGGAAGAAAAAAGGGGTAAACTAGTCAGATGTGCCAATTCCAAAACTTTCCTCTATTTCATACATGTTAATAATTCAAAATTCGCTATCCCAGTGCCTCATCTAGGCCTATCACGAGGATTGTAAAATATAGGTTCATTGAATTGGATGCATTTAACAAGGAGATGTAAGTATCAATTGTTTCAAACAAATCATTGAATTTTGGAACCCACCCTCTTAGATGTCCACAACCAAAATTTCCAACCCAAACAGTATAAAATCAACACCTGTTGTTCAATTTACATCCAAGTCTAATAAGGATCTATTTACATGAAAATGAAACAGAATATTAAGTTTGATTAAATTATGTGCATTAGTTTTTGAGATATAGATTTTGCAAAAATCGTGAAAAATTGAGCATATCAACATTACCTGCTGTGCAATTTACACCTAAACCTAATTGGTAACAGCTTACGTTAACGTCTAACTGAATCTGAAGTTTGAAGAAAATCCATGCATTAATTCTTGAGATATTGCAGAAATCATACAAAATTCAGTACAACAGAGCCATTGTTGGGTGATATTCATCAAAAACTAATCAACACCAGTTTATATCAAGGTCTAACTGAATCTAAATTTTTATTCAATTCCATACATTAGTTCTTGAGATAAGAGTTATTGCTGAAATCATGAAAAAAAAAAACAGCATAACAGCGCTACCTGTTGGGCGATATACACCAAAACTTGATAAGCAACAACTTGTAACAATCTGAAGTTTGATGAAAATCCGTGCATTAGTTCTTGAGATAAATGCAGCGTAGCAGAACCACCTAATGGGCATTATACACCAAAAGCTAATCAGCATCAGTTTACATCAAGGTCTAACTGAATCTAAAGTTTTGTGAAATTCTGTGCATTAGTTCTTGAGATAGAGCAGCACCCACAAAATTTTTGTCACAGATATTTTCTAAAAACCATCAAATCGTCTTCAGGACCTTTTTAAAACGTATAAATCCATCGTAAACTGGAAGTTGAAATTTTTCACAAATTAAATACTTCTTGTAAAGATAGAAGAAAGTAAAAATACATATCTTTTATTTTCATGAATATAGTTCATTTGAATTTTTTATATAAAGACATTCTTATGATATTGCCTTTACCTATAATTATGTACTATGTATGTATGTTGCCTACTATGTTCTATGTTTGTTAGTAAAGTATTTCAGTGTGCTAAAATACATTTTTATTTTACTTCGGGTGTTTATGTAATAGCTTTTATATATTAATTTTTTTCAAAATTAACTGAAATGACTTAAATTCATTAAATGTATATGTTCAAAATTTTAAATATTTCTGAAAATTGAAAAAACCCACATTATGGGTTTTTTAGTGGGTTTTTTCAAGTGGGACCATTCTGAAAAAACCCACCGGGTTTTTTCGAACTGGGCCCAGCCTTGCGAACCCTGATATATATATATGAGTTATATTTATCAATTCATATTGAATTAATTCATATTCATTAATATTTAATAAAGTTAACAATTAACTTGTATTTAAATTTTAGCCTCAGGACAGTATCATATTAATTTCTAATACTATTATACTATCTTAAATGAGAATAAAATGCATAATGAGTGTATTTATTATACCTAATGCTAGTATGGATTTTAATTTGGTAATTGTTTTTTTATTTTTCCTCTATCCTTTTTAATCGTGTTTCATATTGAACTTAATTGGTGTTCAATGGTTTATTTCTCGGTTTTCTGTCTGTGGTAGTCCCAAATTCATATTCTTTAGCTAATTTATGGCTAATATGAAGATGAAACCACACATTTTATTTGTGGAACTTAAGGCATTTGGGACCTGATGATTCTGTCCAAGTTCTACAAATTCCCATCATTCCATTTAGTTTATTCAATTTCTGCTGTTTTTTACTATGTTTTTGGAATCTATGTTAAGTGTGTTGGGGGGAACTGTATTTGTTAATGTTATTTTAGTCATAATTTTACAGTTTTTGTTGGTAGTCAGTAATGTTTATTTAATGGTTATATATATATATATATTTCACAATATTGCGGTTTTTTATGGTGGTCAGGTATGTTTAATTTATGGTTATATATATATATATATATATTGATTGTAATTACCACTTGGAGGTTTAATTATTAGTAAGAAGCTTTAGTAGAATTTAGCTCTTCTTAATTTAAAAACTCATACTTAAATCTTACTAGGCTTTGTAATATGTAGGGATGCATCGAATATTCGGTATTCAACCATGTTACGGAATATTCAGTTTGGCTGAATATCAAACTATTTGGTACGCCGAATATTCGGCAAACCAAATACTTAAAAAAAAAAAAAAATTCTTTAAAAACATATTTTTAAAAACCTTATACAACTTCTACGTTTAACAGTCAACTTATAGAGATATTCAGAATAATTAGAAACAGAATTATATGTAAATAAAAGAGAATGTTTTTACATTATTTATTTTCTGTTTGTTAAGTATTATTTAAGAAAATTAACCAATCACGAGGATTTTCATAGGAATTATGTACAAATGAAAGTTCCTGAACATTGTCCAGTAAATGATCTGTTTCTTGCTAAGATTTTCAGAACAACATTTACAATCTCTGAAAATGATTGCCCACTCGAAACACCAATCTAGGATAAATTAAAAAACTTCCTTGCTTAATCAAAGGGAGTAGAACAGTTATTCTTGCTATGTTGCCACCATATAAAATTTGAATAGATTGTGTTATTTATTTAGTTTTACTTCAGTCTCTTCCAGACAAACAAATAATATACGATCCTGTACAATTTTTGTTCTAATTTTTTTCACAATTTCTCTTTGATTTTAAAATGTTTGTTTTTAGAATTTAAGAAAATTTTATTCATTTGCTTTAATTCTCAAAAAAGCCATGAAATTTAAAAATTTTGTTAATTTAAAAAAAAATTATAACTATCCTCTTAAATAACTCAAAGTAGATTTTTTTCAGCAAAAAGTTTACTTTAAAAATGCTTTTGTTTATTAGAATAAAAGTTTGTTTTAAATATTATGTAAAATTGTTTTAAAATTTAACATTTTAATGCCTTTAAACTTTGAAATATAAAAGTATTCGACAAGCAGAATATCCAGTATTCGGCCTAGCAGTTGCTATTTGGCTAGCCAAATATTAGATATTTGATTCGACTGTAGGCCGAATATTCGGTCAAATTCACTATTCGGTGCATCCCTAGTAATATGTAAGTCTGGCCAAGACAACATTGTTCAAGTTTCATCATTCTATAAAATTTTTGCATCAAACTTCATAATACAAAAGATTCTTTGACAGAACTCACTACACAATGGAAAAAAGAAAATTATTAATATTGTTAAGTCCATTAGTGTCATTTGGATTCAAAAACACACAATTCCTCGTATCAATGTATTTTTATGCTTTAATTATGAAATGAAAAAGAATTATGCTTTACTTCTTATTGAAAATAAATTGAAAAAGTAAAAGACAATAATAATAATAAACTGAAACTGGTGATTGACATGTACAGTCGGCAAAAAAACAAAAACACAAAAAAACACCCCATGCATTTTAATAGCCAAATTATCACAATTACAATGAAAATAGCCATTCAGCCTGAAGTTATGTCTTTTTTCAGTTTGTTAAAAAAAAGCAAACACATTAATAATGTTTCAAAATTCATCCAGTCAAAAATCCTAGCCTCACCACAGATCAATAATAAAGCTTTTTTATATATAAACTAGTCATTTGTAACTAATATTGGTTTTGAACAAGGAGTATTTCTGTATATTTATAAACTAGTCTTTTGTAACCAATAGATTTTCAAGGAGCTTTATTTTTTTATATGAAATAAAAGAAAAGAAAAATTAATATATGAAAGGATAAAGATTAAACCCTTTTTTAAAAACTTAAATTTTAAATTCAAATGTCTCAGCTGTTATCTTTTAACTTTAATTCTGAAGAGCTTAAAGCTGTTTTGCCCCTGGTAACTTTCTTTTCCAGCTTAACATTTATTACTTTCAGACTTCGTTTTCAGACGGTCCTTTAAGATTAAAATTGCTTGTCTAAGTGCTTCTTGCAGGCATTTGTGGGTTAAGGCTTTTTATGTCATAGATCCCAGGAATTGTGCGAGTCTTGATCACAAGTCTGTCAAGAGTTCATTTACCAATAAAATAAAGCCCCCCCCACCCCCCTCTTTTTTTTTTTGACAGTTCTGACCTCTGTCAGAAATAATGTCAATTACCCCCTTTTTATACTCAGAAGCAGACTTTTCCTATGGTCTTTTTATCACCATGCATCGCTAAAATAACCTACGCCACTCGACTGAGCGTTTTGGGACATTTGTATAAGCAAACTCCTCAGCCCAGCCCAGCTGGTCCTGGTTTCAGAAAAAGAAACATCATGAACCAGGTCTGACAGACTTTCCATCTTGTATATCCTGAGTGCACTTCAAATATGAACATTTCTAATCAAATCTAGATCTACTAACTGCCAGCAAGCCACGATCGAGCGAACGGGAGTGACGTTATAGTGAACCCCGTCCCTATCTTTACATATATATATTTATTTGACAGTATAGCAAAATTTTGACTTTACAGGTGGTGTACTGCTTGGCAAGGGATTAATGCTTAGGATAGAAAATATTATTTACTAGAGAAACGATATAAAAAACACCTTTTAATTAATTTCTTATCTGGTGTCTTTGTTCTAAGGTATACCAGCTAAGATTTTTGAAGCAAATGAATATTTAAAAATATAGTTTGTTTATCCTGTTTCAGAAACAAGAAATAAATATAGAATAGCCCTATTCAATATTCATATAAAATACTATACAATTACGAAGAATATATACATGAAATCTATGTGAACTGGCCAGCCAAAGTAGGATACACACTGTTCATTTTATGTATATTGAACTTGACCAGGAATTTCAGCCAATTCAGGAACTGGCCAAACTTTAGACCTGGCATAATGTATCTTAGCATAATGTAATGTGATGTCCAAAACGTTAATTTACTGAAATATTCAAATAACAGACTGTTGAAATCATATGAACTTGAATTTAATTTCTTGAAGACATTTAATTTTACAATGTGTTATAACTAGCTTTTTCAAACATACCAGGATTGGCACACAAAAATATTAGCTTATACAATATCTATAGAACATTCTAATTAGACCTAATAGAGGTAATTGCCTTATTGACAGCTTTCATGCCAATGCTTCATGGATGACGGAAAAATAACAGACTGACTCTTTTCTGATTTTCAAAGTCTAAAGTCATCATGCTCGTGATCCGTGAATTTTGCTTCTCATGCGCTCAAAATCATAGACAATAATAAATACCAGAGAATTAGTTAATTTGATCACGTATGTCATAAGTGAAATAAATGATGTTGTCTAAATTCAAATCCTACACACACACACATATATATATATCTTTTCAATTTTTGTCGGTGTCCTCTTTTTTCTTCCATAATAATTCTTATAATATTTTTTTTTTTTTTTTTTTTAATACTTACAGCTTTAATTCATAATAATTGACGGTGGTAGGTTATGTTTAATTAATGGTAATATATATATATATATATATATATATATATATACAGTTAAATATGTTTAACATGAAAAATCGGTTAACACGAAATGATATAGCGGTCCGGACAGTATACTATGCAATTTAATAATTTTTTTTTCTTTTAATACAAAACAAAAATTATTTGACACACACAAAAAAAAAATTCACTTTCGATCTAGTTAGAGTTGAAATTGGTGAATTTTGTGTTAATAAAACCACTGAATTTTGGGGTTTTTTTTTTTTTTTTTGGTAAATTAGCTTATATTTTATGAGCATAATGGCTGGGAAATCAGTGAGAAAACAAACTGTTATTTCGTTTCAAATTAAGATAAAGCTGCTTAATGCAGTTGATGAAAAGGATGGACGAAAACAGAAATCTGCAAAGAGTTTGACATCGCCAATTCTACTTTATCAACGATAATAAAAAACAGGGATCCCGTACCCCCCGAGCACAGTATGTTTAAGCCAGAGAGAAAACATATGAGAACCGCTAAGCACAGATTTAGTGACAGCTTTGCTTTGATTCAAACCATCTAGATCTCAGAATGCTGAAAAAGACACTTAAAAAAAAAAATGATAATCTGATTTTTTCCCCAAAAGACAATATTTTTTTCACTTGCTTTTTATCCTAATGGATGCAACCTACTAGTAGTTTAACAGGAAATCGAAATAAAATTTGGCATCGAAAATTTTGTGAGTTTTGTTCTTTTTTTACGAAATCTTTTAACGGGAAATTCTTTTAACATGAAAAGTAATTTCGGCCCCCTCAATTTCGTGTTAAATGTATTTCACTGTGTGTACATATATATATATAAAACTTTTTGCAAATAAAATAACTGTTAAATCATAAGACAATGACAATATAGAAATTAATAAATTGTTAGAAAATAACAACCAAATATTGCTAAATGCACTGATGAATAAAATGGAGGAGAAAAAAAAATCCAAAAACAGAAAGCAATAAGAAAATAGATACTGATATTGTGAAACACTTTATACAGAATATACAGACAATACTTCAGAATATAAGGAAATCACAAATGATTTCTGTTTGAATATAGTAAGTGATCAAGCAGAAATTACTATATTCAAACTGTTTAATCAACTGCGACAACGACAACACACATGAAAACAATGAAAAATTAAGAACAGATCAATCTTAATAAACACACTCATATATATACCTAATTAAAATGAAATCACATATATTATATCTGTCATGTGATTAACACTTACTTATGAACAGATTTGGAGCCAGTTTGTTTTAAAATTGTAGCCACTTAAAAATTTCAAACTAAATGGGAAAGGGGAAAAAAATAGAAATCTCAAATTTTTTATCTTTAAGTGCTATATCTCAGCCATTTTTTTACGAGCAATCTGACATTTTAAAACAAAACAGAGAATTAAAAATAAAAGATTCTTCTAAAACTGTGTTCACTGCTAATTTATCAACAAACATGGTTTCTTATAAATTTAATTGCATTGTTATAACTATTGCTGCAACTCTTATTTGCTTAAAACAGTGTATCCATAGCATAAAATGACATATTTAAAGGAAAAATTATATTGGTATTCATAAAATATTCACACAGAAGTATGTATGCAACAGAGTCTCTGCCAGTGTTACATTCTGACCAAGCTTGGTAATTCTTGGTGACAAAAATAAGTCGCAATAAATGAAGCCAACTTTGTGATAGCTGACTAATTTCTCAAAATTCCCATTCAATTCCAGTATTGATAGTGTTTTATAGAGGTTTTTTAAATGAAGCAGCAGACTGTATACTTTACTTTTCAGACTACTTAATTAAAAATTTCACAAACAAAATATTCGCTTAGGGACCACAATACACACTCGCTGAGTTCCACAAGCTCAACCGGTGAAAAAAGAAAAAAATCAACAATAATATCTCTAAGTAGATGAAAAAGTGTTTTACTTATTCCTACGCAGAGGAATAAGGGCTGGGTTATTCAGCTTTCACTTTAGCACAACTAAAATACAGTAGACTTCCTCAAATCCACAACCCCAAACCGGGGCGCACCAGCAGTAACCGGCGCCTGTGTGCAGAACTTCAATTGGCGCCCCATATTCCTACCCCCCCCCCCCCCAAAAAATATATATATATATATATAATTTTTTTTTCAGTGAGAATAAATGCATAGCTGCCAAGCCAACCTTCCAGGAGTTTTCTCCAGATCAAATAAACGAATTTGGAACCAGAAAATTTATTAAATAAAATATGTCTTGTTTCTACAGGGTTATTTTTTTTCATTTATTAAATTAAATTTCTGGTTTAAAATATTGTTATTTGACTTTAAAAATAAGGAATGTTGGCAGCTATGCAAATAACGGACATCCCTAAAAGGTGGGTGCTTCAGCTGTTTGCTCCCTCTCCCCATAATGGCATACCTCCTAAGTAAATCAGCTTCTTTTACCTCCATCACTCCTGGAATTTTTAAAATCTGATCTTTATTTATACTGATACTTTAACAGTTCAAATAAACTTTAGTTTGGAAATATAGCTGTGTTGAATTAATCAATGGTAGGACTATGACACAAAGAAAGGTGTTCTCGTAATACGGTAAATAAACATAAAAGTGGAAAAATATTTTCTCAAATTTTGGTGTCTGTAATACACCGGAGCGCATTATATTACTTTTTTTCTTTTAAAATAACATAACATCAATTAAGATGTGCCCTTAAACAATTACCACACGTAAATCATAATTAGGGGTGCATTCGAAAATGTTCCAGTCCCGAAACATTTGATTTTATATTAGCAAATGCTCCTATGCTGGCTATATAACAATTGTTATGAAAAATGCACATTCATTTCGACGTTTAATTGCTAAGAAGCTAAGCGTATCTTTACCTTGTCACTCTGCTAACCCTTCCTTCTCTGTCAGTTTTTTTATTTTTCGAATTTTCCAATTTTCGTGCAATGAATACGAGTTCTAAATTAAAAAATATCTATACTAATAAAACAAAGTTTCGCTCTGTTTGTGTGCGATGGCTAGCAGAATCTACGGCACATACAAGGCTCAAACCTTTTGTTAGAATAGTCGAAAGCCTCACCTTAGGTGCCTTGTGCACTTAAATTTTAGAATTTTAAATCTTTAATAACTACTTGAGAAATTAATTGAACATCCCAAATTAAAAGAATGGAAAAGTATTCATAATTCAACAGGAGCATAGATTTTTTTCCAACTGTAGACAATTTCTTCGAAAAACTCGAAGAGAGGGCGAGAGGTTAATAGAATTACAGTGCTGCTAGGGTGATAAATGTACTGTGCCTTTATAAAAAGGACTGTATCTTAAATTCTACTGGGCCTAACAACTTGAAAATTGCACAGCCAGATGCAAAAAAAACCTCCCCTTTCGGAAATTCTACAAATTATTCTGGTACGGTTTCAGGTAATCAAAAATCCACGAAAAATCGATTTATAAAAAAAACTTTATTTCCTTCGAAAGAAAGGCTCGAAATCTCTCCCATGGACGCCAGATGTTCATTGCAGACAACCGAAGTCTTTTAATAGTGGACATTTTCGAACAAATACAAAATTTTCAAAATATAAATTTATAGATTTAATTTTTATGCATCCAGATGTAGAATTTTTCGCTGATTTCAGACATGTAAATTTCTTCATGGTCTCTCAATTACAATCTTGGATGTTAATTATTATTTCATTAATTGGACGATTCCTTTCAAACTCTCAATTTAAAAGCCAGTCTTTCGAAACCACAAATGATTTTTATACTGTGATATTCTTTGGAATGCCGTCGAATTTTTTAAAATACACCGTTTAGAGATTTTAAAGTTATGCATCTAGGCCTATCTTTAAACGCTGTTTAATAATATTTGAATTTTATACAAATCTATCCGCAACTTTTTCTTTTATAAAAATTTCGATTTTTAAATAGGAAAAGAAATGCTTTGTTGAAATGCAAATTTGTTGAAATTAAGAAAACTGACGAACCGATCGATTTGGAACTTTCAGATAGTTCATAACACATAATAAAGATTTTAAAAAGTAGGGGGGGATCAAATTTCATGGGGGGGTGGGGGGGGGGATGAGAGAGGCGATTTTTTGGGGGGGGGGGATCAAATATTTAAAACCGTGCCGCTTTCTACTGTTTGAGATACGGATTTTTGACGGAGCCCTGGGATAAATATTCCTTTTAATATAAAAATTTCAAAAGTGTAGTTACCACTATTTTCGAATAGTAATTTCAGCAAATATCTTAAATTCTTGCTCAAGTCCTCCACCCCCTTGACTAATATATACTAATGTATCACTAATGACTAATATATACTGACTATGGGTAGGTTGATTAATGAAGTTTTGACCAGAAATAGTTTTGTTAAGAATAGAATTCCTGGTGTTGGAATGTGGAACTAAAAGATTCGATATTTGTTTTGTTTTTTTACAAGAATTGCAGTGTATACGCCTGCAAAACCATCGTGTGATATATCATCAGAAAACCCTCCAACAACTCTTTCATATATGAATTTTTCTACTCCCCCTCACTCAGATTCACTCCCCCTGGGGGATCAATTTTCTAACTGAGCTCCTAATTAAGCTGCAGCAAGATTCGATCTCATTTGAAGGTTTTATCGAAGATGAAACTCTTCACGGGCCTTCGATTGGCGAGGTCTATGTTTGACCCCAGATTATTAGGGGGCATTCCCCCGTGAGGGGAGGGAGGGAGAAAATGAATTTTATCATGTGACATTGTTTTAAAGCTTTTGGCCTGTACATTACTAAGCACTCACTCCTCTTCTCTTAATTCATTTTTTCATCAGTAAGTAGAGGTCATTTTAAAGTTTTAATTTGTTCATTACTACCCCATGCAATTTTCCAAAAATCATGAAAAAAATTACATAACAAATCTGAACAATTAGCAGCTTCTCCCCTTTCTTCCCACAGTGAGTGGGTACGTATTTTAGACAAAATCGAGTTAAAAATATAAAATCATACAAATTTAATTTCATTTAAAAATCATCAAAGTGGGGGTGGGGGGATCGGGTATCGTTCGAAAAAGCTCTTAATACAGAACTATTTAAACCTTGCAGGAAAACTATAGCGATTATCTTAGCTCATACAGTTTTACAGAAAATAGCAGTTTTCCATGATACATAAATTTTATTTGGCGGGCACTCAACAGGGGAGTTGAGGGGAATTCGAGGTACCTATCGACGCGAAATTATCCAAGGACTGTCGATAATGATTTTCCAAAAGAATTGTCGGTAATTAGCCGAGATATTAATTAAAAACCTATCTAAAAAAACGTGGCACAGACCAAAGTGGCCATGCAATTTTGCGACCTCCTTTCGAAGCGCACTTGGCACAATGGCAAGATTAAACTTTGTACATGGTCTTTGTTTTAAGTAAGACTGATCACAATGATAAATAGTCAGCGTTTTCCATCCCAATTGAATTAAATTATTGAAGGCAATTATTGAAAAATATTTAATCAAATAATTCCAATTTATTTGCAAAGCCTTATTATTCGTTTAACAACTATATTTTGTAAAATTGCAGTTAGTAATTAATAAATTTATTGTATGAACTCTCTGTACGCGAGTGAAACTCTCACTTGGCCGACTATTCTTTGTTCGATGCAAATCTATAAAATATACAATTAAAATTTCAATAAAACGTAATTCATTTTGAGGTTGTTCTCAAAAACATGTTTCCTGACTGTAAATGGCATGAAACTTTTATGCGTAAAAGCATACAATGATATGCATGACTATTAAATTTGTTTGGAATCGAATGGCGTTTTTCATTTCTTTTTTTAACGCATTGCATTTTGAGCTACATCACATCCTGTTTTATTTATTTATTGTTTTTGTTATAATGTAGTCGATTGTTGTGATTGATTTGTGTTTTTTTTTGGCAATTTACTTTTACATGGACGTGCATAACCTGGAGGCTTATGTTGCTTTACCATTGTGCAATATAATATACTACCCGTTTTCATATCGTCAGTATGTCTACCAATACTACAGTAAGATAGGAGTGTTATATACCGGGTGATCCAAAAGTCAGGACGAACTTTAAAAATGAATAATTCGAAAACGAATCAAGATACGGTTTGCACCAAACAGATGGAAAAGAAACCGGGTTTTGTGTGGCAGCGAAAAAAAATAGTTCTGTTTACGACCAACAGATGGCGCTATTGGATTTCTGATGTAGGATTATGAAAAGCAACAAACGATATAAAAAGGAGCAACTGCAGCAGGTAATGGTAGTCGAAGCTTGTATGCATTAAAATGCTGTCCATAGTTGAGAAAGCCCTCTTAGTTAAACTTCTGCATTGAACAAAATGATGAAGAAATTTGAAGCTACAGGTTCTTTGGTGTCATGTCAAAGAAGTGGACGTCCCTCAACAGCCGTTGCTGTTGCCACGACAGTGGAGCAGACGGCGCAATCCATGTCGGCGGTTGCTGCACATGGGGAGTGCAGTGCTCGAGAAATTTTGAGGCAGACAGGAGTGTCGTATGGAAATGTCTGGAGAGCACTGCGAATAACTTTGCAACGGTATACCTACAAGTTGTAACCTAACCAAGAACTGAAACCTCCTGACTTCGACTCTCGCCGAGATTTTGCAAATTTGGTATTCAATAAGATGGAAGACCAGCTTCACACTCTACTTTGGGCAGGTGAAGCGCATTTCACACTCTCTGGCGCTGTTAACACCCACAATTGTCGAGTGTGGACCACAGAAAATCCGCATGCATTTGTTGAGGTACCCTTGCAACATACTAAAGTGACAGTCTGGTGTGGCTTCTCTGCTGATTTCATAATTGGTCCATTTTTTTTTTTTTCGAGGAAGCCACACAGACAGGTTTCAAAACAGTTTCTGTCACTGGTCAGTGATATGTAGCACTGTTACAGAACAACATTATTCCTGAACTGCAAGCGCGACAGGTTCTCCAAACAGCCACCTTTATGCACCACCTCATATTGCTGTGCCTGTGCAATGCCTGCTACGCTCAACATTTGGGGGGTGGGGGGGGGGGTCGTATTATAAGTCGCTACTTTAATCACGCATGGCCTCCAAGATCTCCCGAGCTGACACCATGTGACTTTTGGCTGTGGGGATTCTTGAAGTCAAAAGTGTACCACGACCAACCGACATCACTAGCAGCACTGAAAGATGCCATCCGCCAAAATATGTCTACCATAAGGCAAGAAATGCTACTAAATGCTGTGAATGGTGTGGTGCCTCCTCTCACAGTTGTACTTCTGAATGATGGACAACACATTGAACATTTACTGTAGTACTAATTAACTGTAATTAAGCTGACTTGTAAGTTGTCAACATTTTTTCGTTTGTAAGTCACCTTTTCGTGCAATAAAACACTATAGTGCCATCTGTTGGTTGCCAACAGAACTATTTTTTTTTTTCGTTACCACACAAAACCCGGTTTATTTTCCATCCGTTTGGTGCAAACCGTATCTTTGTATCTTAATTCGTTTTCGAATTACTGTATATACTCGCATATAAGTCGACCCCCTAACTTTCGGATGCAAATTCTGGAAAAAATCAAAAACTCGCGTATAAGTCGACCCCCTAACTTTTTATTAGGTTGTAACGAAAGTTTCCCGCCAAATCACCATTACATAATGCTAATTATAATATGTATTGATATAATATGATATTGATATAATATGTATTGATATGCTAATTATAACTGTAACTGTGATTTTACATATAACCACAATTCCGCCAAACCTTCATACTGTCATATGATACAGCACTAATACCTAAAGCTGTATACTTTATTCGGTGACATTCTGTAGCTGACTTTTTGCAACAGAACTGGAAGTAAATATTTATTCTAATCTGGTAGCGTGATAGTTCCATTTTAGGCACCTTGTACTTAATGATAAAGATTTTTTTTAATAGTAAACAAAAACAAACCACTGAAATTTTTTTAAATGATAAATTATTGTTATTTGTATATTTTATGTATTATTTTTTTATTCATACACATAAAAAGCCATAATTTTGCAGTATTCGAAGTTTTTGGTTTTTCTTTTTTAACTGACTCGCATATAAGTCGACTCCCCCCCCCCACAAACACACCAAATTTGCTTACCGGAAATTGTCAGAAATTCCTCGACTTATACGCGAGTATATACGGTATTCATTTTTAAAGTTCGTTCTGACTTTTGGATCAGCCGGTATTTTCAATTATTTCAATAATGGAGCCTTCCATGTTTTCTGCCAACTGTAGTGCGCCCCTGCTTTCTGAAAAGGTCTGATCTACAGCAGGGATGTCAAAAGAGGCATTCGCGGTCGCCCTTCCAAATTTTTTATGTTTCTAGCTTTTTCGAATTTATTTTAGGCCTTGACGGCACCCTTAAGCCTTCCGTGGCGTCTTACGACAGTGACCTTTCGACAACAAGGCGTTTTTCTACCGTTACCTTTCGACACCGTGGCGCCTTTCGATTTGAGACTCTCCCCACCCCCCACCCCTGAAGCTACGCCGCTGATATTAAATCTGATAAATGATAAGCATTTGCAAATTTCATATATCTTACAAGTAAAAATGAACTCATAAATGTGTCAGAAATGACACACTTTCGTTTTAAATACCGCTTTAATTTAAATTGGATAAAAGTTTTTCAAATTTTTCAGCTTCGCCTAAAATATTTGGCGCCTTTACTATTCTGGCGCCTGCGTGCGGTGCACACTTTACACATTAGGTCGGCGCGCCCTGACCCCAAAGTCTGCAAATGCCTAAAATCCGCACATCATTACAGATGTAAACAATGAAATTTTCAATTCAGATGTATGGACAAAATTACAGGACTTTTTACATCATTCTGTATGCATTTTATATGTAATTCTTGTTAATATGACTCAATTCATGTTTTTCATGAAGGAAGTATAAATTAATTTTTGAAAAAAAATCAAGCTATTGCCGATATCACTGGTAATTGCAATCTTTTTACCAAATACATTTATGTATTAATTAGAGATGAGACGGGCTCAGCCCGAGTCCGAGCCCAGCCTGACACGGGCTCTATTGTTATTCTAATCTTCGAGCTCGTTCTTTCTGAAACCGGAAATCTTTATTTATTTATGCATAGAAAAGATTGAAAGAACTTTTTCCCCCGCTTAAAATTACTTTTCAAGTTTTTTCAATGTTATTTTGATGTTTGATCAAAGTGAAGGAGGAATGCTAAGGAAGGGGGCTCATGCTAAGAACTCTGTAGTAGATTTACGAGGTCACTTTCCTTCGTAAGTAAATATAGTTACCCTGTTATTCCGATAGAAAGCAATCAGTCAGTGTTTCCTATTTTAATGTAAAAGCATCGGACCTTTAAAAGATAATGGTGTCAATTTTGTAATTTACGTTGATTTTCCAGTTTACGTCAATCAC
The DNA here is from genome assembly GCA_963932465.1 of Maratus speciosus. Lineage (NCBI taxonomy): Eukaryota > Metazoa > Arthropoda > Arachnida > Araneae > Salticidae > Maratus > Maratus speciosus. The sequence goes on from OZ010792.1 coordinate 575,987,607, forward strand.
GGAAGACTGTTATGAGAAAGGAATCGATTATAGTTAAAGGTGTACATCTTTTATAGGAAAGTGAAAAACTTTGTTCGATTCTTCAGCATACAAATAGTAATTTCTGCAAACTTCATGCCTTTCTTCATTAAACACATTTTTTTTAATGTATCCATCAAATTTGTGTGTTAAAGGGGAAAAAAAATATATGAGAATCCTTTTAAGTATAAAGTATATTTTTATTTGATACCGAACTGCTCTTTTGATAAGATTGAATTTAAATTTCCATTTAACAGTTATTTTATTTCTATGTAAGAAGTTTTTAAAAATGAGATATCACTTTCGAAACAATTTTTTAAATATCATGCAATTTTTTATGTATATTTTTGGGTATCGGGCTCGGGCTCTGATGACAAAAAATCTTTCGAGCTCGGGCTTCAAAAAATGAGCCCGAACTCATCTCTAGTATTAATCAAGCTTTTTTGGTTATTAAGTCTGGATAAATCTGAAATAAAATTTACTTATTTTATGGTTTTGATGGAAATTAGTTGGGTACCTTTATGAGGCAAGTTTTATTGAATAATTTAAGATACAGAACCATTTATCCACAATGGTTCAACTAGTTATCCACAATGATATTTCCAATTGATTTATTTCAGGAAAATGAGCCTTACAGTGCCAGTTTGATATGTATATTGTTTTTAACATTACAACATGCATTATATAACTTGATCCCAACAACCAAGATTTGAAATGGACCATATTTAGTTATATATTGAATATATATAACTATGCATATAGATATGTATATATATAATATACATATCAAACTGGCACTGTAAGGCTCATTTTTCTGAAATAAATCAATTGAAATATCATTGTGGATCATTAAAGCAACATCTATTTGATCAGATTTGTAGAACGTATGTGGCTATGGCAATGTTGTAATCTCAAATTAATTTCTAGACTACAAATTAATTATTAGACCACTCAGAAAGAATCAAATCCAAAGAAGATCAGACATTAATCAAAGTTTCAACGAAGACAATTTATAGAAATACCATGGAAACAAAAACTCCGCTGTTTCCTCTGCATAAAAATGGCCAATATAACTGCACTGTTTCCTCAGCATAAAAATGTCCAATATATTATATTATATTGGACACTTTTATGCAGAAAAAACAATGGCGTTTTTGTTTCCATGGTATTTCTAAAAATTGCCTTCGTTGAAACTTTGATTAATGTCTGATCTTCTTTGGACTTTATTCTTTCTGAGTGGTCTAATAATTAATTTGTAGTCTAGTAATTAATTTGAGATTACAACATTGCCATAGCCACATATGTTCTACAAATCTGATCAAATAGATGTTGCTTTAATGCTCAAGCAGTTATCCAGAAAAAACAGTTATCCGGAGTACATCTGACCCCAACCATTCTGGATAAATGGTTCTGTACTGTAAACATATCTCATCTTTATTATGCATATTTAATTATAGATTAATTATTTATTTGACTTTTACTTTTAATAATTTCATCATTTAAAAAATTATCTATTTTAGTTCATTACTTTACTTAATTATTTTAATATTTTACTAGATTGTAAGCATTCATTATAATTTTGATTGCATCATTACATTTAAATTACTGTTTAAAAAATGTAAACAAAGCAATGATCAGAAATCGGCAAAATTCTAAAATCTGCACAGCCTCTGATCCCAAGATGTGAGATTTGAGGGAGCCTACTGTATATGCAATTAAGAACTATACAAACAATTTAAAAACTAAACAGATAGAAATTGAGAATATTCTATAATCAGATTTCATGTTTTCAAGAAAAATTAGCTAAATTCTTAAGATCCAAAGAATACAGAAGTGACCTATCCCCTCAATAGAACACAGGAGGATTTTTTATTTTTAGTCAAATGATCAATTTATAGTTTAACTACTGCAAAACTATTTTTTAAAGTATCATCAAAATCATTTCAGCAGTTCCTGAGAGCTATTTTACATATGATTTTGCAATTGTTGCTTGCCAATTAAAATTTATCCATAATATAAATGGTAATTAAAATAAAAAATGTTAACCTTTATTGAGCAATTTAATTTAACAAAATATTTCATAATGTTAACTGGAATTAATATTGAGGCTAAAGTTATATATATACCTGTGTGCCACACATACTGCACCCAAACGTATGTGCTAGCTGCAAAAAACAGCCAATGAACTGGTATGAACAGGAAACAGATCATGTCTGAAGTGAATGCAATAAAAACAAAGAACACTGAGAAAGCCTGAAAAAGAAACAAGTTTTAGAAGTTTGACATTTAGTAGAAATTGATAAATTTTATATATAAATGCTGAGTAAATAAAAAGCTAGACAATGGACCCGAATAAAAGCTATTGTTTATTTTTTAATCGGCCCAGACAGTTAAAAAATTCACTTTTATTCTGCTGGCCCAGACCACATGAAAATTTGTCTTCATTTTGCTTTTCGGGCCTCAGGACAAAGCAAACCTCTAACTTAAACAGCTTTAAAACAGGTTGTGAAATAAATATCGCCAGGCTAGTATGACCATAGGTGTAGCCAGGCTAGTATGATCATAGGTGTAGCCAGGCTAGTGTGTTAAATACATGTTATCAGTATTTAAAACAAGGTTGACAATTTTTTTTTTTTTTTTTTTTTTTTTTTTTTTTTAATCGGATTTATTTGATTTAGATCCGATTTTTTTTTAATTAATATTATTTGTGTTTATATTTACGTATGTGCATGTATGTATTTATTTTTTCTGTGTAGATTTACATATTCTATTAATTTCATTAGATTTCTTAGATAAGAAATCAAGATATTTTAAATAAAAAATAAAAATTGTTGCAAACAAATTTAAAAGATTCACATAAAACTTAAAATTATGTTATTTTGCTATTAAGTTTAAATTGCTATCTATGCATGTTGTATGTATAAATTTCTAATTAACCCTTTCAGCCCTGGTGTCCTACTATTAGAACACATCTTTACATTGCTCTAAATTATTCATTTTTAAGAATTTTAAGTTGAAAACCCAGTGTCCTACTAATAATATATTGCAGATTAACAAATTCAATCTCATTTGTGATCACACATGGCTGCACATGCCTCAGTAAGCAGTAAAATGGAGGCTTCTACCAGTTTAAGGGCAAAAACGTAAGTACACATTTTTAACCTTTTCAAAAAAAAAAAAAAAAATACTAATAATAATAATTTAGTGACGTTTTGTTAATTATATTTTATAAATTAAGATATTTTCTATAAGATGAAGCAAAAAAGATTCCACTTATATTTATGTATATAGGGCAGAAGTTGTGAAGTTCTACAATAAAAGCATGGGGGGGAGTCCACAAACATGATTTCTTACCTTCATTGAATCGAACGGCTATAAAGTGTAAAAAATGGACACTTCGAGTAATATCTCATTATTTTAGCCATTATCATGGCCATTATAAATTCTTGGTTAGAGTATAAAAATAATGCAAAATGCTTGGAAGTTCCTTTGCAAGATCAAATGGATTTATTGGATTTCACATTTGAAATAGAAGCGGTGTCACTCAAAAAACCAGTCGCTAATCTGTATCAAACGTGGAAGGCCATCACCAAGAAGCTCTGTTTTGCCAAAGAACAAAATGAATACTGCTATTAGGCCTTCTAAAGATATTAGATTTGATGGAATGAACCATATGATTGAAAGGAGTGAAAAGCAACAGAGATGCAAAATGGAAGGTTGTAATATAAAAGTACCTGCTTTTGTGAAAAATATCAAGTATTTTTATGTTTTCACACACATATAAATTGTTTTAAAGGATTTCATATGAAATAAATTCATTTTATTCATTCTCATATCCTTTATATCTTATATAATCGTAAATGAGCACAGAAAATAAAATTGCTCCTTTTGCGTAATTTAAGCCCTGATGTTCTATTATTAGAACACTTTTTAATTAGTTTGCTAATTATTGAAATGATGAAATATTTCATATTATAGTTATTTATGTCTATTCAAGCTTATTTAACCTGCAATTTATTTTTTATCTGTATCCAAATTAAATCAGGGCCAAAGGGGTTAAAGTGATCAATTTTTTTATTAATGTATTACTCCAAAAATATATATAATATATAAACAAACAATAAATGCAGCAAAGAATGCTAAATGTATATGTGCATTCTAACTGGTTCAGATTCACTAATGTTATCCCTATCATATAGACTACAAAGTTTCTTTGGGCTTTTACAATCTTGTCACAATCCTCATCTTTTCTGCCCAACATTATTTGCAAACTCCTATTACACTGTTTTCGGAAATAGTATTTTTTCTCTAAAATAAAGCCACACAGGATCTTTCTTTCTGCCAGCCATTTTTCTTATATTAGAAGTGTAAAAAAATAACAACGTTAAAAGCACCAAAAATTTTTAATTAAGCATACTGGTTTCGGTAGCATATAGCATACCTTCCTCAGTGCAGAAAAAAGTTCAGCACTGAGGAAGGTATGCTATATGCTATCGAAACCGGTATGCTTAAAATTTAAAATTTTTGGTGCTTTTAATGTTGTTATTTTTTTACACTTCTATCATATTGCACCAAGCTCCTTCAGGGTTCATACTCTATTTGAATAACAACATTCCCTGACTTTTCCAGGCCATATTTCCTACAATTCCCAGACCAAAATTCACAACATTTTTAGAAATATGAATTACAATTCAAGATCTTAATGATTAAACTTACATCTAAAAAATAAAATAACGTATAAAATTGAAACTAAAATTCTATATCATTTGACATTTACAATATATATATAAAACAACAAACAAAAACAAAAAAATTTTTTGTCTTTTAACATTTTAACTTCATCTGCAGCTTTCTTTTATTTATTTATTTTTGTCTTGCTTCATAATTTTTATTCTTTTTCTTATATAATTATTCATGATATCTCATCCTAGCCACCTTAACATGGCTCAACATTTCTTTCGCTTAAGTACCGACTATTTGGCGACAAATTTGTATAGCTAAAACATCTTTATGTTAAAAATGTGAATATAGCAAAAATTCTCATTTTAAGGGAAAAATCGGAGCTTTTTTGCGGACGCACCGTGAACTCGGAAGAATGTTGACACATGATAGTGCATTAAAAAAATCTGACTTTTCAAGGTTTTAGAAATTTTTTAAAATTTTTCCTGACTTTTCCATGATTTTTTGAGCACTTGTCACTTTCCCTGACAATTCCCTGTTTTCCAGTCGCGTAAGAACCCTGTCCTCCTTGATAATTATTTTTCTTATGTACCAACTAAATTCGAAAGCTCTCTCTGTACTGTACCTAGTGTTAATAAATGGCCTTATTGTTTCAACTTGTGATTCACAATTCACACTATACTATACTGATCTAATGATTCACAAAACAGTTTCCAGATGAAAGATATTCAAATAACAAAAGTCAAAACTATCAGTTGCCAGTGTTATTTAGTTCTCAGCCAGTGATAGGTTTAGCAATCAATCATGCTTACTTGTCAGTGGGAAATGACTGCTTAGTTTAAAAATAACAGGGATTTGTTTAAGAAAAATTTGAGTCCTTTAAAGGACTTTTCACAATTTTTTAAATCTTAAGACAAGACCCTTCACATAAATTTTCATCTTAAAACAGGACCCTTCATAAAATTCTTTGTCTTAAAAATAGACCTTTTGCTTAACTTTTCTGTCTCCAAAGTTAAATTTTAACAAATTATTTAGTTTAAAATAAAATTTAACCTGTTACAAAACCACTAAGTGACCAAAGTACCTATTACATACCTTTATTATCATTTTTAAAATTTTTATTTATTTATTTATTTATTTTATTTTTTTTTTTTTGGGGGGGGGGGGGGGGGGGTAAAATAAATAAACTGTTAAAAACATAAACAAGAACCTATACGTAATGATAAATTCAAATTCTCAAAATTGTGATTAGATTTTTCAATTAAAAAAAAAAACAATTTCACAAAAAACAGCACACATAAATCCTGGACAGATCCATGAATAAGGTACAATAATACTTCTTATATTTTCCATTGCAGTAAGCAATGAATTCTAGGAAAAGAAAAACAAAAAAGGGATCAGTCACAGGGATTAAAGTACTTTCAGTTATAAAAGAAAGACGAAATTAGAATTCTATAATTCTATGTTAAACAAACAGTCAAAATATTTATTATGTTATAATTACTCCACGTATTGATCATATTATTTGATCAATATATCAATCACCAACATATGGGATGCAGTAATTTGCAGGTCTAAGCAACTAACTAAACATAAAAGAAACTTGTGAATTATGCGTAATCTGCTTCAGAGGGAGTAACTCTCCACTGAAAATACTATTATATTAAATAGTATTAACCACAGCTTAAGCATCTAACTTGCAAAAATAAAGTGATCATTTAAAAAAGAAAACAATTTAAAAATGAGAGAGCATTTATCAATATTTTTTGAGAATGCACTATGGATAGATAATATTTTTAACACATTTGCATTTACTTTAATAAAATAGCATTTTGAAATTATAAAAGTTTTATTTAACCTTATTAAAAGGTAATTTTTAATCTGACATGAGTGTTGACTTTTCATATAACATAAATGATGAATTTGATTCTTATTCAGCTAGTAAATATCAATAAACTGATTTAAATCAAAGACTTTTTTTTTTCTTTTTTAATCATTTGATTCAAATCCCGCTTTAAAATAAAATTCTTATAATTCCAACTGTCTCATATTATTCATGCAAAAATTGCATGAATATTTGTTATTTACCAAAATTTCCTTTCCAAAGATGTGGAAAATATGTGGAGGCACAAATTACACAGAGTAAATATGATATGTTTATTTGATTTGAAAGCTTATATGGCAGTGGCATCACATTTGATAATAAAATAACACGATATTTAAAGTTGCATCTGAAAAATCAGGAGAAATGTCAAAAAGCAGGAGGGGGGTAAACAAAACAAAAGCGAAGTATCTTGCTAAAGTCTGTACTTTTAAATTAATAGAAGTTGTTTACGGCTATAAATAAAATATGTAATTTAAATCTTTTAAAGAGAGTAAAATTTTGCAATAACCAAATAAAATTTCACATACCAGCCCTTGATATTTAAAAGAGTCGTAGACACTGCGTAGTAAAAGCCAAAAGGGCCACAGGTACTCAAAGCGAAACTCCAAGATGAAGTCAGCCAACAGCACCAAGGCCCAGACAAATAAGAACTTCACATACAGAAAAGTACTGAAAGAGAAAGATAAAATTAATCACTGCATCAAAGACATTTAATACACACAAGAAATGTCTAACACTTATCTTGAAATAACATATACACAACTCTGTAGTTATGGATTAGCAGCAAAAAATGCAGAGCAAAATCAAATCTTGCTCAGATGACCCTAGCTACAACAACATTGAACACATAAAACAGATTGAGCAAGGTTGACCCCCTTTTAGAAATTAACCTCCCCCACAAAAAAAACCCCATCTTTGTACACCATTTTAATTCACATACAGTCGAACCCGGTTAAGAGCTCACGCTTAATACGCGGATTTTTCTGGTCCCTTGAACATCGCCCATAAGGCTAATGCAGAAGTATCACGTTTAATACGCGAACGGTTATTACGCGATCCCGCTTAATACACGATAAATTTTCGGTCCATTTAAGGAAAAATCATGTTTAAGACGCGAATTCAATGATTAAGATGCAAATTCCTTCTCTCTTCATGAGTGTTGCCAATTTAGCGGATTATTTCTTATTCAGATAAAAAACAATGTTTAAGAATATTATTAAAAACGAAAATTACTAATCGGAAATAGTGGCAGATATATGAATAAAACAAAACCCTGCTAAATTAGCAAAACTGCAATTCTTCTTTGATCCCCCCTCCTAACATTCTTTGTCTCCCACTTCGCGTACGTTTTTACTGTAATAGAGAGATATAGAAAAATTCAGGAAACTCAGATACGTCATAAAAATTATTATGATTAGAGATGATCATACCCGTTGTAAATAAGGTTTTAAATGTACGTTATAGCACTAGGAATGCATATTATATTCAATAGAGAATAAAACTCGTAAAGATGAAACAAATACGACCCCGGTTGGACAATTCTTTTATCTTTTCTTTACTTTTTGCTATACTAACAATACACAAAGATTAATAAGGACTTTTAGACAAAGTTTAATAAAGATATTTTTTTCTTATATTGGAAAGAAGGGGAGATTATAATGGTGCTCACTATTACAAGTATTAAATATGATTTTAAAATTGGGTTGGGTTTCAAAGATATAATTTTTTTTTTTTTTCCGTTTTAAAAAAATTGTCCAGTAGGAAAATTATTTTTACTGTTTTATTTTTGGTTGCAACGTATTAATCGACAATAAAGCCATGCTGGAATCCATCTTCATTTTTCGTTATTATTAAACAGTCGTTCTTATAAAAAGAAACAATGTGTTAAAGTGGAATACAATTACATTTTAATCTAAATTTACGTAAAACACAAAATTTTCAACCATAAACACATAAATAAAAGCTCTAAAGTTCACTCAGACGATTAAATGTGTAAATAAGCCTAATTCCTGCAAATTTATACAAATCACGTTTAATACGCGATCCCGCTTAATACGCGACTTTTGCCCACTCCCTTGAAACGCGTCTTAACCGGGTTCGACTGTATTTTATCATCATAATAAAAAATACAAATTTTATTATTTACAATAAAATAAAGATATGAATTAATGGTACTTTTCGGTTAGCCGGGCGCCAGTGTTATACAAAAAGTTTTGGTGTATGTGTATGTTTTTCCATACATTATACACTAAAAACATAAAAAATAAAAACACCATTATGGAGGGTTGAGGTCGGGAATGCTAAAAAAAAGTTTAAAACCTTATATGTTTTTATGTGTGTGAGCGTGTATAAGTGTATGTATATATATGCTTATATATTGTATGGACATATAATTAAAAAAAAAAAAAAAAAAAAAAATTGGGGTATCATGCATTTAACATAATAAAATTTCACATATTGCATCATCATTTAAGGATATATTTTACTATCTCAATATTTCTCATTGCTTTTTAAATTTTCACATTTATTTACATAATACAAGGCTAAATTTTACTCCCTCAAATATTCCTCATCTTTTTAAATGTTATTTATATTCTCATTTTTTTATATTATAATTTTTTGTCTTTAAAACATTAATTTAATCAATTGCCCTTTTATTTATTTTTATATAGTTCTTTATTTCTTTATTTATTTATTTGTATTAATTTATTCCTTTTCTTTATTTTATTTTGTATTCACTCAGTACGTATTAAGTTTATTCCTATTTTTTCATTCTAGTTTAACAAAGTTAATCTAAGTATTTTCTTGATTTCTTCAATCATTTTCATTCCTTCATTCCTTTTATTTTCTATTTTTATTTTATTTATTTATTTTTTTTTTTTTTTTTTTTTTGACTTAAGATGGCAACTCTAAACATTATTGCTATTAATCCAGTTCCAATTTATTAATCCAGATCCAACCTATTTTCTGTAATGTTTGCATTATAAGGAGCTAAATTTTGTCATTTTAGGCTTAATGCCGACAAAATTGGATGAAATAACGCATCTTCTATGAATGAACTCACAAGCTCCTCTGATGATTCTGTGAGTCATTCATAGTTTCTTATTTTACATACTGGTTTCATATGTTCATTTCTAAATCATCTTTAGAACTTTATCAATTTCTTCATATATTTGTGATTTCAAATTTATTATATATACATGTATGTATCTATACATATATATTTACATATATATGTGTGCGTATATATATACAATATGTGTATATGTATATATATGTATATTTACATATATGTGTGCATATAAATATGTATATACAACACTGGTGCCTGGCTAACCTAAAAGTACCGAATTAATAATAAAGAAACAATTTGTTATACAAGGTTCTCTACATTTGGGTGGTTTTAAATACATTATAGGAAGACAATTTTAATTTAATTATGTATTAACATAATGAAAAGCCAAACGAGGCTTAGTAACCTCAAAGAAATATTTTGTGCTGAATATATAGCTCAAATTGAGATCTGACAAAAAGAAAAACATAACAAGCACGTGTTCAGAATCTGATTTAGCATTTATTTTAAACTAAAACTTCAAATAGTTTGTATAACAGGGTTTGAAATTCAGGGCGGGATTCGCGCCCAAAATTTTGAAATCCCGCCCAAAGAATATCGTGGGCAGGAGGGTCCCGTCCAAAAGATCTAACTATTTTCCTGAAAATTTTGCATTTTGAAATTACGATCAACTCGCGCGAACGCCTTGCGAACTTTCCGAAATTTTCTCGCGACTGATTGATACATTTTGCGGTTCTTTTACCGCGAAAGATCGTTGATATTTCACAAATTTTTCACGTGACCAATAGACAAATTTCATTATTTTTTTCTTGAGATCGGTTGACAAGTGTCCGCGACCGATTGGTGAATTTAGGGGGTGGGAGAATTCTGTTCCGAATTTTCTGAAAATTTGAGGCATTAGGTTCCGAAAATTATGAAAAATCGGTCATCAGTTCAGCATAAAATATCGCGAATTTCGGCAAATGATCGCCGAAAAAATCAATTTCATCAACAGTTCGAGGGAAAAAATCGCCAGTTTCGTCGCAAAGGATTGCGAATAAAACTCAAATTTTGTCAAAAGATCGCAAAAAAACGTGAATTCCGCCTGATCGCGAAAAAAATAACTCTAAATTCATCAAAGGATCGCAAAAAACGCAAATTACATCAAAGGATAGCAAAAAAATCTTAAATTTCGGCAAAGGAACGCAGAAAAAATGGGACTTTCGGCAGAGGATCGCGGAAAAATGCAAATTTCGCCAAAAGATCGCGGAATAAACGCGAATTTAGTCAAAGGGCCGCTGAAAAATTGCGAATTTCATCAAAGAATCGCGAAAAAAGCGAATTTTGTCAAAGGATCGCGGAAAAAACGTGCGTTTCGTCAAAAGATTGAGGAAAAATGCTAATTTCGACAAAGGATCGCGAAAAAACGCGAAATCCATCAAAAGATCACGAAAAAAAACGCAAATTTCGTTAAAGAATCGCGAATTTCGTCAAAGGGTTGCAGAAAAAAATAGCCTAAAATCAAACAACAACAACAAAAAAGAGAGAGAGAGTGTGTTTACTCGACCGGCAACAAGAACAATTAGCGCCTGGAGAGGATTTCCCAATCTTTTCCCATCCCCTGCTATAACCTCTCAGAAAATATGGTGTGAATTTCAGATATTTTTAAACTCAGAAACACCCGCAAATTTTACTGTTACTTTTTGCGACAGACTGACGAAATTCACAGTTTTATCCCGCGTCTGATCGATTAATTTTGCGATTTTATACCGCGGCCAATCGACGAATTTCACTATATTCTTCCCTCGACCGAACCAGGAAATTCATGATTTTTTTTCATACGCGCAATTGGTATATTTCAGGATATTTTTTTTTCCTGTAACAAAAAAAGAAAAATATCCAAAAGGGTGTGCCAAAAAAGGACATTAAGTGTCACCGGGTGCTGCGCTATGGCAAATTGGTCTAGATTCAGTACTAAACAAAAATAAGATTAGAAGGACTGCAAAGATCTTGTGGTGCACATCAAAGAAATATTCCGAGCTGCAATCAAACATATATAGAAACGCCAAACAAGTTGATCTTTGCAATTAGCAGAAATTAGAAAGTTAACCCACATTTCTCGTGTAGTAGAAGAGATGAATCAACAGTATCCATTTCAAACTTTTGACTTTGATTGAACAAGCAATAATTTGCATTAAAATTTTAAACAAAGAAAATACCAGGGAGTCAGGTTTTGACTATAATTCCATTAACGACACAATAAAACAATTTAGTTCAGAAATGGATATTGATCACTAAATATACATTGTTCAAGCAAGTAGTTAAAAATGAAGGTATGCCAGATATTGCAAAGTTTTTAGAATTTTTTTTTAAGAGAGCATAACCATACGTTTCCGATAACTTCCAAAGTTAAAAATTTTGTGCTTGTGCTGTCTGTCACAAGTTTACCTTGTGAAAGAAGATTCAGGGCCCAAAATGGAATAAAATATAAATTCAGAAATTCATTTAGCAACCCCATTGTTAAGAACCCATGATATTTGGTTGAAAGTTGAAAAATAGACTATATAAAAGCTTAACTTTCTTACTTCTTTAAATAAAAAAACATTTTGCATAATTATTCTGAATTGTTGATTTAAATTGCTTCAATGGTATTTATCATGTCTGTATTAATACAGACATGACAAAATAATTAATGTAAATCTTTAAATAGCACGTAAAATAACAGTGGGTTTTAGATTTTTTTTTTCTCCCTCCCAAATAGCTCAACTCTCCTTCTAGGAAAAATTGAATTTCAAGCCTTGTATAAATATATTTATGTTTTATTAACAACAAAATTTAAAATTATAATAAATCTATATGCTGAAATTCAATGATGTGTTTGAAAAATGCTATGCTTCTACTCCTTTTTAAATGCACACAATTCAACGAACGTACACCATTAGAATCCTCATGATGAGCATAGAGATAGACTGCTGTTTAATTTTGGCACTGCGGTAGTGAATTTTTGAAGCATTAACATGCATGAGATAGAAGAAAGTTTTGGGATTGGCACATTCGAGTAGTTTAAATATGAATCATGATCGTGATAAATAATACTATTAACATTAAATCTTTAAAATATAAAGATTTCTACAACATACTTAATAAAAGAGAGAGAGAGAGAGAAAAAAAAAAAGGATGCATCAATTTTCACAATCCGGTTAATGTTAGATTGATTATGGTATTTTCAAATGCAGATAAAATTGATGATTAAATAGTTTATATTGAGATAGATCAACTCATTTGAAGTCTGGTGTTTCTTATATTAAAATATATATATATTAATAATTAGTTTTGTTATATAATAGAAATAGTACGAGGGCACTTAAAGATAACCCTTAATTTAAAATAATGAGTACCTTCTGTATGATACAGTGGTTCTTAATCCTTTCAGAGACAAAGCAAAAATGTTGAATAAGAAGAAATTTATTTGGAAAAAAGAGAAAAGTTCAATTTCACATACATAACATAAGTAAACGGAAATTTTTTGTACCGAAATTCAGGTGCCATTGGGGTACTTGGATACTGAAATTAAGTGACTTCATAAACATACCATCGCCCTAGAAAGATTTAAAATAGAAGCTGTGAAAATTTTTTAGAGGTCGCAAAAAGTTTGGTGAATCCATTTTTCAAGCAAGTAATAAATTTACTCAATATAAATATTGGTATTCACGTGAATAATACATAATAAAAAGCACAAAACTATATGAAAATATGTACTAAATTTATTTATTTAATTTCTAGTTTGTTATGATTATCATTTAAACCAGACATATTTTATTCAAAGGACACATGATAAATAGTTCATTAATTTTTATTATAAAAATATCCATTTAACACACACATACAGAAAATAAATAAATAAAGAAAAAAAATCTATAAATAATCAAATTTATTTACATTGATTACTTCTTTTCAATTTGAATGAAACAAAAGAAATTACTTCCTAGTATATTTAAGCCTGTGCCCCCTCCCCCCCCTCCCCCCCGAATCTGATTCTTTTCTGCACTGCGAGGCTCACTCGCCAATCCCCACTCAGACACCGTAGCCCCTAAAAACACTTTAATTTGTTATGCTTTAGAAAGATTAACAGGCGATTTTCTGTAATCGGGATGCCATTCATTTCCTTTGGCGAGGGGGCGGGAGAGATTTTTCGGTTCCGAAGGCCGTACCCACAGATATCGCGGCAGCTGTTTTCGTGATTGGTTAAGTTAGATCAATTATTATTGAAAAATCTGCTTGTGTAAAATGGTTAAGTAAGAAATGTCGTTACCCCCCGAGACTTTTTTTTTTTAATAACGTCCAGAAGAAAAGTTTTCTTTTGGGCGCTATACGAAAATCGTTTTAAATATGACGTTTTAGTCATATCGTTTTAAATTTGACGTAATTTTTACCTTTAAGTGTTTTTTCATGTAATTAATTATTTTAAAGTTTTCTTTCTTTTTTAATATTGATGTATAAATATATTTTTCAATTGAAAAGTGCTTAGAAATATTATTTGGGCTTTTAAAATCTGACAACGGTAGATAAAACGGCTGTTTCAAACTACGAATTAGAGATCTCTATACAGATAATGAAATTTTGATTAAAAAAAATAATTTTTAAAAATGATTGAATGTCGCACTCCACAATCTAGTCAAGTATATGCGTGCAAAAGACGGTTAAAGCGTTATGCATAGTTTTTGATCCTATAAATTTATTTATATAACTAGACTATCTTGACCGACCAACAAACATTAAATAGCGCTAACAATAATTCTTTGATTTAAAAACTGTCACATGCTTTGTTTATCATACATTTCTCTATAAAATAACCATTTTTCGGGCTTTTATATGCAATGGTTTTTGCACGAAAAGCCGAGAAAGTGAAAGGGTCACAATAAATTCAATTAAGGCAGCAGCGTTAGTTACTTAGATGAAAAAAAAAAAAAAAAAAATAGAGGCACCTCCATAGATCGTTCTTTGTAACTTATTAAGATAAGAACTTTTTAATCGGAGTTCTTCGTAACTTTTTAAGTTTAAAAGGGGGATAACGAGGCTGAAAATTTTGGAAAACATTAAAACAGAAAGAACGTCTTACAGAGAAAAGTTTGTTAATTCTACGAAATTTCTATAGATTTCCGCTTAAAATACTAAGCAATCCAAATTACACTTGATTAAAAACTCTGTGCCCTGTTTTCGCCAAAGTGATAATTTACACCTCATAGCACCTCATCATTGCACCTCATAGGCGCACCGCGCACGTAAGTAAGTTCAGAAGAAAATAATTTGGAGGTCTCTTGGTTGTAATAAATCTAAATACATAAATTAATATCTCAAATTTGAGAAACTCTAAGCTATACTAAAGGTAAATTCGATAAAGATTTTTCAAAATGATGTAAATTAAGTTTATTTAGATAGAATAACATTCGCGCTGGAATTATTTAAATACTAGCAGAGCCGCCCGGCGTTGCCCTGGGCTCGTAAATAATAACCTTAAACAAAACTCAAGTTTGTACAATTTTATATCTTTTGAAATTCTTTTAAATGAACCCAATTTCGGAAGCACTCATTGCCTTCCGCAGCGTCTAGTGTGTTCCCGAACTTCTTTCCGAACGAACCTGTAATCTGGGTCTACACTACCTAAGGCAGCATGTACCGGCAGTGCTCCGCACGTGTCGGAGACAATTGAAAACCAAGTTGAGTGAGCCAAAACTCGCAGTAATCAAGCTCATAGAATCCCAAAAAAGAATGCATCATTAAAGTTAGAAAATGTTTGTTAATGAAGTCTAAGATAAAATTTCATAATACAGAAAGTAGCTGAATTGTAATCTATGTTTAATGAACCAAATCCCTTTGAAATTAGGTCTTTAGAATTGGAGGAAAGAATGCGCCCCCAAGCGGTGGAAGATGACCCCTCCCTTTGTAAATTTCATGAATTACTTTTAACATTAACACGATATTTAATAAACTGATGAAAGCCATTATCTAAAGTTACCTTTAAATTAACGTGATTTTTAATTTACGGCTGTAATTAGTTAAGGTAAGTTGATGCAGAAAAAGGGGGATTAATGTTCGAAAAAATTTGTAGCTGAGGTATAAAGAAAGACAGGGTCCTGGGGAGGCCAATGTCTTAACTGGAATGCAGTTGGGTATAAGAAAATTTTTTAGTAGTTTTAAAGTAGCTGGAGGATGCTGAAACTATATTAAAGAAAATTGTAATAGAGCCGGATAGTTCTTAAAGAAGCTGCAACAAAGGGCCCAAGAAGGAGATTAATATTCAAAATTGGTGGTAGCTGAAGTCTGAGAAATTTTTTTATTATTCATGTAGTAGCAGGAAGACTTAAGAAGTTGTTAAAAAAAAAGCTAGTGACCGTTTTTAAGGGACCTATAACAAAGGGTCCAAAGAGGGCCGACTGATTGTAAAGAGCAGGGCCCTAACATGAAAACTTGTTAAAAGGTCTAAGTTCTAGCACTTTAGATCCCCAATTAGTCAAAATTAAGCATACGGTATGAATTAATCATTAGAATAAAATTTTAATGAAATGCGCAAAAAATAGGGGGAACAGGGCCCTAGGTTGCAGTAAAAATAAGAGGGTGTTGCTCCGGGGAGAAGAGTACAAGACTCAATTTTAAAATTTTGCATTGATAATGGGAGAAAATTAGGTGGTGAAAAATGCATACCTCACAAAAAATTCAAGGGGCTCTGGATCGGGCCCAATGGAACCCTAGGATGCCACAAGATTTTAACTGGAATAAAGAAACGGGAGAATAACTAAATGGAAAAATGATTCCAAAAATGAAAATTGGATTAAGAGGAGGGAATTTATTAACAATTTCTGGTGCACAAATTTTAAGCGGCCCTGTACCGGTCCCCAAGGAGCCAGGGACTTAAGTGGCATGTAGTTGAGTATAAAGTGACTTTTAGTAGTTTTTAAAGTAGTCAGAGGATGCTGGAAATGTGTTAAAAAAATTGAAAGAAATTCCGATCATTTTTAAAGAAGCTGCACCAAGGATCCCAAAAAGGCGATTAATATTCAAAATTGGTGGTAGCTGAAGTCATATATATATTCGTTCATGTAGTAGCTGGCAGACCTAAGAAGTTGTTACAAAAAAAAGCTTCTGAATAGGATCATTTTTAAAGGGAGCTATAATATGGGGCCCAACTGATAGGTAAAAACAGGGCCCTAACATGGAAACATGTTACAATGTCTCAGTACTTAACGATTTAGATCTATAATTAGTCAAAACTAAGCATAGGGTATGAATTTTTCGCTAGAATAATATTTTAAAGTAATACACAAAAATTAGGTAAATGCTTCAAAAAAGGACCTAGCCCCCCCCCCCCCCCCCAAAAAAAAAAAAAAAAAAAACGAGGGTGTTGGTCCTAGAAGAAAAGTCGAAGACTCAACTTAAAAATTATGCACTGAGGAGGTGAGAAAATTAGGGAGTGAAAAATGCATGGTGCACAAAAAGTTCAAGGGACCTGGACCGGGCCCTACGGAACCATACGGGGCCCCAGGGTCTTAATTGGAATGTAGAAACGTGAGAATAACAATGTAAAAAGGATTCCAAAAATGAAGATCGGATTAAGATGGGGCAATTTATTAACAATTTATGGTGCAAAAACTTCAAGGGACCCTAGGGCCCCAATGGGCCAGGGGCATAACTGGCATGTAGTTGGGCATAAAGATATTTTTAGTAGCTTTTAAAGTAATCGGAGGACGCTACAACTATGTTAAAGAAAATTGCAAGCAATTCTGATTATTTTTAAAGAAGTTGCACCAAGGGCCTAAAAAATGCGATTAATATTCAAAATTGGTGGTAGCTGAAGCCTGAGATTTTTTTTTTTTTTTTTTTTTTTTTTGGTCGCTTATGTAATAGCTGGAGGACCTAAGAAGTTCTTAGGAAAGAAAAGCTTCTGAATCGGACCATTTTTAAGGGAGCTATAATAGGGGGCCCAAAAGGGGCCAACACATAGTTAAAAACAGGGCGCTAAAATGAAAACATGTTAAAATGTCTTAGTACTTAGCGCTTTAGATCTTCAATTAGTCAAAATTAATCATAGAGAATAATATGAATTATTCCTTAAAATAATAGTTTAAAGAAATGCACAAAAAGGGGTAAATGTTTACAAAAGGGCCCTAGGGCCCCAATAAAAAATATGAGGGTATTATTGATGTGGGAAGAAGTCTAAGACTCAACTTTAAAATTCTGCACTGAGAAGTTGAGAAAAATAGGGATTAAAAATGATTGGCGCATAAGTTCATAAGGCCCTTGGCGGCCCTACGCACCCCAGGGGGGCCAGGGTCTTAACTGGAATGCAGAAACGTGACAATAACTAAATGGGAAAGGGATACCAAAAATTAAGATCGGAATAAAAGAAAGCAATTTATTTGCACAAAAACCTCAAACTGTATCAGGCCCCAAGGGGCCAGGGTCTTAACTGAAAAGTAGAAAGGCGATAATCACTAAATTGAGATAGATCTCCTAAAACGAAGAAGATTGGATGAAAAGGGGGCAAGTTATTGACAATTTAGTGCATAAAAACTTAAAGGGGCCGAGGGTCCCCGGTCCTTGAAAAATTAAAAATCTGAGCCACAGGTGCATCAGGACCTGTCTTGGACTATTCACATCTAAATTTTCAGACTTCTACGTGCAGTAGTTTTCGCTAGCCATCGCACACACACAGAGAGCTATTTGTTATTTTATTAGTATAGATGAAAGCAGGAAAAAAAGGGGGATGAGGATATCCTAGAACGGCCAATGATATTCCATTACTGGGTTTTCCTGACATAGGATTTCTTGTTCACGTCCTATAAATATTGGAAAGTGTTATTTATAAAGTGTAAGAATTATTAAAAAAAGCATTTTCCTAAAATATGACATTATTTCAAGTGCTCCGAAACCAGGATATGTAAACAGGTAGAGGCAAATCGAATAGAGACTTTGAAAAATGGATATATATTATTCTATAGACAATCTAAAATTTTGGAGGCTGGATTATCTTAATCAATGTGAAATCAGAAACAAATTTTCCAGCTTCTAAACGTTCTGCTAATAATGTGTGCAAAAGTGTTTTTTTTTTTTTTTTTTTTTTTTTTTTTTTTTTTTTTTTTTGGGGGGGGGGGGGGAGGGGGGGGTGTCCTTAGGGCAAAATAATTTTTTAAATATTCAAACTAAGAGCAATAAAGAAATTTAATAGTTAACAGGGATCTGTTTATGAAGAAATTAGTCCTTTGAAAGGACCCTTCACAAAATTTTTCATTTCAAAAGAAAATTTAAAGCTATCTTGCACAAGACCAGAGACTCCTTGACGAAAAAACTCTTAACACGAGATAACAAAAAATGAAGATCAACACAAAGTCCAAAAAGGGACAAACACCCCCCTCTCCCACCCCTGTCCCCTACGGATAAACAGGGATCCCGCGGCATCAATGGACAAACTTTAAAATTTACTCACCATATCACAAATCCATGTAACATGGGATTGTTTTTGACCAACTTGGTAGCACCGAGTGAACCGCCTTTGCCCCGGTTGCCCATGCATCGCTTATACACTGACATCTCTACTCCATGATAAGTAAGGTGCGACTCCGATCAAAAGATAATATGAAATTAAACATGCACAGAAAACAGATTGGGGGAGCTTCGCTCAAGCCGCCCTCAGAGCCAGTCACCGTTGCCGAGAGTATGTTTAAGAACAGTTGATAAAAACTTGGCACAGCATTAGCACGCTTTCTATATTTATACGGAAAGGGATAGGACATTGAAAAGTTTCGAAAGTGGAGAGAATTTATTTTGTTGGTGTTTGGGAAGGATGTTATGCATGCACGAGGAAGGGTTAAGGTGCGAGCAAAACCTGGATCACATTTAGAGGAAGTTAGATAAGCGCCTACTTAAGAAAAAGAAAAGAGCTCGCGAACTATTAGACAGCTGACGCATGACATCAAAATAATTTGACAGAAGTAAATGTCACCATCGTCTCAGTTGACGTAAACATTGGATTTTTATTTATAATCGGTATATTATTATTATAAGGATATAGTGCATGGGCACGGACAAAAATTGGGGGGGGGGGGGGGGAAGAGGAGGGCCATTGCACATCCTTGAATTTTGAAATTTAAATTACTTTTTCTGTGATGATATTAAAAAAGTAATAAAATTTATTCTTCACAAATGATTTAAGGCAGTAGATCGCACTAAACCGCTCGATATTACAGGATGTTGCACCTAAATTCAAAATTTTATAAAGCTGCAAATATTTTACAAATATTTTTAAATTAAATTGTACAACTGTTTGTTTAATCCATTTCTATGAAACTATTTAATGAAATGCAAATAGAATTGCAAGATAACTAAAACTATTTGCTTAATACATTACATATATATTTTCTTAAGAAGTAGTACTTAAATTTACCTAAAATAATCAATTTTACAGTAGAAAATATTTATTTTAGTCAATTGTAACATTAAATGCAAAAATTCTGAAAACACTTCAATGAAAATTAAGAAAAAAATTATCCATACATATACCTACCTAGAAATAGATGGTTCATAGCACACATAAAGATTGTACGTTATTTACTTTTGAAATCAATATGCGCGCAATGTCAAAAATCATAGCTTGGAAAAAAATTATCTTAAAGTTTAAAATTCTCTTTAAATGTACAAATATTATATAAGTTAATTTTTTATATATTATATTATATTTCGTAAAATGCTATTTTTTTTCCACCTTTTTGAAGGTTTCAAAGTGATCTCCCCCTCCTCCCCCACCACTTACGTGTTTACCACCAGTGTTTCTCAACTTTTTTCATCTCTTGGCCCAAATGATCCCAAGAACATACTTACGCGGCACACTATGATTATGATGATTGAAAAACACAACAAATGAATAAATAAATGCAAACCTTTCACCCTTTTGTCAAGTGTGACGATTTTTTTTTTTTTTATCATCACAGTTATTAGGAGTGCAAAGAGTTAATTTAAGATTTTTTAAAATCTAGTTTACACTTTAAAACTCTTTCGAACTTCCCAATCTTTATCTGAATATAAAAGTCCATTTTCATAATTTCTTTGAGGTATTCAAGCACTAACCTCATTAAAGCAGTGACGACGGGGACGCGCTATAGCGCATCATTTAAGCAAAAAAATGAAAGCAGGTATGCATTATTTTTCCCTCAACATTTTTATATGCATTATTTTTCCCTTCAAAAAATTTTTTAAGAAGCATATTTTCTATTAAATACTTTGAATCGGTCTTATTTCTTACATGAGGACCCATTTTTGTTAAAAAAAAGGAGCCAGACTTTTGAAAGTGTCTAGGTCCAAGGGATCCAGGATTTCAAAAACGTAGCGACATCACTTACATAATAAATTGCAGAATATGGAATGTTGCATTTTGAAGTAATGATACTTGACCGGCTCAAGACGTGAGTGCAAATAATAAAGCAAGCAACGCATATACAACGCTAAACATTGAAGACGCTTTTCACGTACTCATTAAAAGCTGCAAACTTAACAGTAATAGAAAATTTTTAGTTTGAAACGGCCGAAGGATTCCGAATACTCTTTGAGAAAGTTGTAGTATAACAGATGATCATTTACAAAAATTATTATAGAAGGTAAACCGAGGTATGCATACCTAAAACATTTTTTAATTAGATGAAACTCGTATAATTAGAAAATGATTCAGTATCGTTGACGAATTAATTACATTTTATTTTATATGAAAATATAAAGTTTTGGTCAGGAACACAGAGATCTAACTTGGACCACATGTATAATTAATTATTATGTATATTTATGTATTATTTAATTTAAAAAAAAAATCGAAATTTTCGACCGAAAATAGGAAGATTACAGAAATTCGGTTTCGTTCGATCCTTAATTAAAATATAATATACATTATGTAAGCCCCCCCCCCCTCCCCTTTATTTTCTGCACCTAAGCGGTTTCGCAACTATTCCAAATAAGTCCATACGAAAAGAAAATTATATTCATATATCGAGAATATTAAAAGTTGAAAGGGAAATTGGGAGGAAGATAATATTAGAGGAGATTATTTGGTACATCTAAATTTAGAACAAAAGAGACAAATAGAGT
This sequence comes from Maratus speciosus, assembly GCA_963932465.1. NCBI lineage: Eukaryota > Metazoa > Arthropoda > Arachnida > Araneae > Salticidae > Maratus > Maratus speciosus. The sequence goes on from OZ010792.1 coordinate 576,009,368, forward strand.
TAAAATTTGTTGCTACTCGAAAGAGTTATGCTATGCTATTTATTATAATGGTGTTTCCAACAATGAGAAATAGTTTATTAAATGACTTTATGCATGATTTTAAATATTTCTGGAAAAAATAATAAGAATATTACTTATCCACAAAGTCTTTAAAACTAGTTGAGTAATAAAATATATCATTAAGTAATTACTGTGTTAAAATAAAATATTTAACTGGAATAATATTTATAAAAGGTGTTAAAAAAGGCCCAGTGTAAATCAAGTAAAAGCAATTGACGTGCCTTTTTAAATTTTAGCCGGCTTTTTTTTTGCAACTCTGATTGAGAACCACTGATTTAAGGGGTAACACCACTTTGACGCGCTACAATTTAAGGCTTTTTCGGGTTTTAATTATTACGAGAATGTAAAGCGTTAATAAAAAATCATTTACACATTATTATATACATATACATATTAGGGATGCGCCGAATAGTGATTTTGGCCGAATACCGAATATTCGGCCAACAGGCGAACCGAATACCGAATATTCGCCTAGCCGAATAGTAAATGCTAGGCCGAATACCGAATATTCGACCAGCCGAGTAGTAACTATTCGGCCGAATACCGAATATTCGGCCTGTCGAATACTTTACTTTTTATATTTCAAAGTTTAAAGGCATTAAAATGTTAAATTTTAAAACAATTTTACATAATATTTAAAACAAACTTTTATTCTGATAAACAAGAGCTTTTTTTCAAGTAAACTTTAGGTTGAAAAAAATCTGCTTTGAGTTTTTTAAGAAGAGGATGTTATAAAATATTTTAATTAATAAAATTTTAAATTTCATGACTTCTTCTGAGAATTAAAACAAATTAAAAGTCTTCTTAAATTCTAAAACAAATATTTTAAAATCAAAGAGAAATTGTGAAAAAATTGGAAGAAACATTGTACAGGATCATATATATCATTTGTGTGTCAGGAAGAGACTAAAGTAAATAAATAATACAATCTTAAAATTTTATATGGTGGCAACTTGGCAAGAATAGCTGTTCTACTCCTTTGGTTAAGCAAGGAAGTTTTTAAATGCATCCTACATCGGTATCTGGAGTGGGCAATAATTTTCAGAGACTGCAAACGTAGTTCTTAAAATCTTAGCAAGAAACAGATTATTTACTGGACAATGTTCAGGAACTTGCATTTGTACATTAATTTCTATGAAAATGCACGTGATTGGTTAATTTTCTTAAATAATACTTAACAAACAGCAAATAAATAATGTAAAAATATTCTCTTCTATTTAAATATGATTCTGTTTCTAATTATTGTGAATATCTTTATAAGTTGACTGTTAAACTTGGAAGTTGTATAAGGATTTTAAAAATATGTTTTAAAAGTTTTTGAGTATTCGGTTCAGCCGAATATCTTGATATTCGGCCAAACCGAATATTCGGCATACCGAATAGTTTGCTATTCGGCCAAGCCGAATATTCGGCATACCGAATAATTTGATATTCGGCCAAACCGAATATTCGGTAATATGGCCGAATAGGCCGAATGCCGAATAGATACCGAATATTCGGTGCATCCCTAATACATATTAAAATGGAATTTTATATACAGTCGGACCTCGTTATCGCGACACCCGGTTTTCACGTCACTCCGCTTATCACGTCAGTTTTTCAAAGTCACGATATTCTGTATATGATTTTAATGTAAATAAACTCCGGATTTTACGTCGTTGAATAATTTTCAACCCCGGATATCCCGACGGTTTAGGAAAACTGTTCACTTTTCATAATCCATCTTATAAGCACAGAAATTAAACGGTAAGAAAAGTCTCAGCAAAACTTTTCACAAAAGTGTCTAAAATACCCATTGAGATACATAAGTATTTTTACTTCAATCCTTTATCTGAATAAATAAACCCACACACTATGGGACCCACTTAATCTCCACTTAGGTAGACATTAGAGATGCAACGAGTATTCGGCCGAAGCCGAATATTCGGCCCATTCGGCCTGTCTGCCGAATATTCGGCTTCGGCCGAATATCAAGTCCATTATTCGGCCTTGGCCGAATAATACACTGTAATAAATGTTTTTATATTTACACAGTATAACTTTTTAATTTGACAATTTATATTCATCATATATAATGAAAATTTTATTTGAAATTAACTAACACTTTTTTTTCCATTAACTTTCATACTCCGAATAGGTTTTATCTACCCATTTTTATATAACAGGCTAATTTAGGAATCATGTTAAAAAAAAATTATGCTGTATCAGTAAGTACAAAAAGTATCTGTAATAAGCTAACATAATCTGTTAAATTTAAAATTAATCTATTCAAAATTGTTTTAATACAGCTATAACAAGCTAATTCAATTTTTTTTTTTTTTTTTTTTTTTTTTTTTTTTTTTATTATAATGGGAAGTTTAACATTTAACCCTTGTTACATAAAAAAATATTTCTTTCAATAATATTTTGAATTATACCTATAAAGAACATAAATATATGATTGATTAGATATAGATGTATTATATGTATAAGATATTTAAGTCGTATATGTTGCAATAGTTAAGGGTTTTTTTTTTTTTTAGTAAAATACGCTTAAAAGTGAAATATAATTTAAGTGATTTTTTTTTTTTAAGCCTGTTACTATTTCTTATTAAATAATGAAAGAAATGTAAATACTGAATTCTTTTAATTAGTATGCATTTACGTTTTAGATATTTTTTTTCAAGAATAGCATTGTAATGCCTTAAAAAACAGTTAAAATGTTTTCAATAAACGTAGATTGTGATGCAGAAATAATAATAATCAGCATTCTCAGATGATAGTCTTTCTTTTTTTCGTAAATGTTACCTGCTTCTGAAAATAACCTCTCACTATATATGGTACTTCCTGGTGCAGAAAAGTACTTTTTGGCTAATTGTGAAACGTTTAGAAAGTCTTCCGAATTTTTCGCCCACCACCCCAAAGGACGCTGTTGTCTTTCTAGTAGTGGCTGGGAAAGAAAATTACTAATTTCTTTTACTCTTCACATTGAGGCGCACTTTCTAAAGAGGCTTCACTGCTGACAGCAAAAAAAAAAAAAAAATAATAATAATAATAATAAAATAATAATAATAATGATAAATAAAAATTTTGTTAATTGTGAGCTTTATAAAGTCTACAGTGATTTCTTTCCACCATTTTAGAGAATATTCCTTTCACCCTTTCTATCAGTGGTTTTTCTTAAGATATTAAGATTTCTTATTTTTTATTTTATTTCATCTGAAAGCTGAAACTTATGTTTCCTAGTACTTTTAAAAAATTTTGTCATTATTTTAAAATGTAACAACAACACATATAATATCTATTAAAATGTAACTAAACAGTACCTGATGAGATGAGGATCTTTTGCTAAGAATTTTTTTTTTTTTTTTTTTTTTTTTTTTTTTTTTTTTTTTTTTTGGGGGGGGGGGGGGGGGGTCTGAATTATATTATTGAGGCAATTTTTAGGCCGAACATGGCCGAATATTTTTTCAGAGTAAAATAATGCTTTAAAAAATTAAAAATTTGTATATAAATAATTTTTTAAAAGAAAACAACACATTTTAAATGTGAAATATACAAGAATTGTGCATATAGGGGAAGACGGGGTACAATGAAACAAAATGTACTAATTTTTTTTTCCTATCCACAATTTTGCATGCACAAAAATATAATTAATGCATATTTTTAATCTTGTATTCTCCCATCTAAATAAATTTTGATTAGGTTCTAAACAATATCTTTATGCTTGAAAAATAACAAAAAATAAATGTCTTACAGTGTTTCATTGTACCCCATATGCCGGGGTACAATGAAACACATACTGGGGTACAATGAAACACTCCAAATGATAGAAGCAATTTTCACCCAGTGTAGTTTATTTTATGAAAAATGAGATAAATACAAAAACAAAACTTGATTAATAAGGAAATTGATAAAAATAGTATAGTCTAAGATGAAAAATAAGAAAATTCTATTAGTTTAAGAAATACCTTTCATTTTACATTAAATTGGCGCAAGTCAGTTTCAAAAATTAGCATTTCTGTTTATATTTCAGTTGATCCTGAAGGAATATGGGGTGGTAGTTTCAACAGAATGAGTTTTTTTTTTTTAATGTAAGTTTCTAAAAAAAAAAAAAAACCTAGGTTGGAGTCTTTATATCAAGTATTTCACATTTGACTTCATTTAAATGTATGATTTCTCCAACAGTATATATTTCCTTATGTTTTCATTTATACGGATACTTTTTGTGCCATACATGTTGTGTGTGAATATCTCATTCTTAGTACCTCGATGACCAGCTGGGCCTGGAAAAAAATCTGGATCATCATCAGAGTCTGTAGCAGGCAGAGTTTGTTTACAAAGCAATCCCTTCTCAGCTTTTTTTCTCTTTCTGTTTTTTAATTGCTTAACAAGAGCATTTTTTACTGACCTGGTTAAAACAAAACTCTTTTTTTTTTCTGTTTTCCTACTCTTACTTCTAATATATTCTATTTACTACTTTTATTACTATAATAAAACATGTTTCATTGTACCCCGTCTGCAAGTGTTTCATTGTACCCCGCACTGAGGTTACTAAATAAAAATTTATTTTCAAACTTCTAATATTTATTTTTTTTAGTTTGGTTTTGGAGGTATGAAGACAACAACCCAAAGATAACAATGTATAGAAAAAATAATTATTACATATAAAAACAAGGAAAAAGAAACAAAATTACTTTTAGTAAAGAAAGTTACTTTCAATGGCGTAAAAGCAATAATTTTCTATTGCTACTGTTGTAGAAGTGTGAATGTATCCAAATCACATCAGTAATTGGAACATATAGTTGTATAACATATATATAAACTGCAACTCTCTATGACAAATTTGACTGATTTTACAAGTAATGTTTCATCGTACCCCGTGTTTCACTGTACCCCGTCTTCCTTTAGTGCATACCATATTTTGTTTTTAGTTTTTAGGCAAAAATAAGTTCATTATTCGGCGGCCGAATATTCGGTATTCGGTTATTCGGCCAAACCACTATTCGTTGCATCACTAGTAGACATATCAGTCTACTCGCGGTCTCTTCTTGTAGTTACACGTCAGTTTTAATCCGACTAAAACCATTGCATTGCATTGAAACGATCAGAAATTATCTAACATCCATTTCTGAAACGACGAATATTGGTAACAATTCATTGTATAATATTGAAAAAAGAATTGTAGGAAGTACATCTCGGGATAAGCAAACTTTAATTCATCAATATTTTATGTAACAATAAAAAAATAAGTCATCGTAAATCTGATTTTTATTATTTTCAATTTTGTTTGTGTGTTTATTTTGTTTAATAATAATGTTTTATTGCTTAAAACTGCAAGAACAGTTATGGATTTAAAATTATTTAAAATTAGAGATACAGCTTTTTATAAATATATTTTCTCCAACTCCGGTTACAGCGACACTCCGCTTATGACGACACTTTGTTCTGGTCATTAGAGTGTCAGGATAACGAGGTTCGACTGAATATTGATGTGGGTCCAGCTGGATACAGGATAACTCATCGTAGACTTATCATAGAACAATGATATATATATATATATATATTTTTTTTTTTTGAGGGGAGGGGGGGGGGGGCAGGGAATCCAAAAGTTAGTGAAATATATAGCCGTTTTACAAAATTTGCATTCTTTAGTGAAATGGCATCAATTTAACCTTTAACTGATGTCACAGAAATTGTCACATAACTAGTGTGAAGCGGTCTGTGAGACCGCTCCATCGAAAGATGAATAAAAGCCAGGGTTGGCTTTTTACCGGTAAAAACTGGTTTTTACCAGGACATAGTAAAAACTAGGTTTTTACCGGTAAAAACCTGCGAAAATGTGGTAAAAACCTATAGATACAATAAACTCTACTAGTCATTAAACTTTATTTTAATTCTGTCGATAAAAACTATTTTCAAGAAATTGATGTGTTTATATATTATATATAAAGATATGGAAAATAAACAATTCCCTAAAGCTGTTGATACAGCACTTTAACCATACAGATTTTACCATATTTTATATTCTCCTTCTATAAATAGAACAACAACAGATGTTTACTATCTGTTTCACGAAGCAGGTTTCTATTCTACTTGTATTCTTATAATTTCCAAGGAGCTTCTTTAAAACAAAAGATGTAAAAGCCAAAGTTTGGTGAAAAGCGTTAAATAAATAAAGAAAAAAATCCTACATTTAATGGTGAAAATTCACTCCATACCTTGTGCTTCACCCATTGAGCGAATTTTTTTTAACTTTTCACTTATCCACACAGTAAATTAAGAAATAGACGATGTACAGAAAGCTGTAAAGTTTGTATTTTGTTATATTGCTAAGAGGCTCCAAAAGACATACCTATATTGATAAAATGCACCTACTAACATTTGTTCAAACTGGATTATGTGACAATATTTGTAAGATTTTGGTTTTTATTAAAATGAAGAAGGTTTTTAAGTGTGAAAATGTGTAGATACTTGTAATTTTTCTTTTCCTTTCGCTTTAAGTAAAAATTAGTAAACTAGTCTCTATTTAGATAAATGTAATAACTATTGTAATGTTCATTCTCATAATAACAGTTATAATAATTTTTAGGCTTAATAATGATATGTGTACTACAATAATTGTATCTTTAAAATTTTGAATTCTTGTAGTAGGAAAACACGGATGAAAGTTATCCGGTCTTTTTCTATTCCTTAAAAACCACTAATTTTGTCTAGTATTCTTTTACTTACCTAATCAGAAACTAAATTAGGTGAATACTGTTATACAGAATTATGGTATTAAATATCCAGAAAACTTTAAAATTGGGAAAATAAAAAATTAGTAGATAAATTTTTATGATAAAAGTGACAAAAACAGTCAAACTAATAAGGTTTTTTCATACGTGGTAAGAACATGTTTTTCCAAAGACGGTAAAAACCATGATAAAAACCGGTTTAAACCATCACTAAACTCATTGTACTAAACTTTTTGAACAGGAGTGTTATCATTAAAATTCACCTATTCAAAAGTCTCTGGTTCTGGTGTTAGTACTAAAGTTCCAAATGAAACAAAATTTCAGTAGTGTTTGTAGATAAACTGAAATTTGCAAGTTAAAGATTGAAAATTGAAAAAAGCACCGGTCTGTGAGACCGGTAACATCAGTTAAAGGTTAAAGTAAGATGCAAATATTTCAACCAATAATTTCACTAGTTAAAGTTACACCACACAGAAAAGTGGGACAGCAATATTTCGAAAAATTCTTACTTTTTCACTAATGAAATATGTGGCGAATAATTAAAAAAAGTTGATTGATTGAAAATTTGCGGAGCCGAACCGAATTTTAAAATACTGTGTTTGAAGAACAAACAAATAAACCGCCCTTGAAGTTTGCATTACTCTTTATTCGCTGGGGCGCGCTCTACTTCTACATCTTCAAAATTGTCCGTTCACTTTTGATATAGATTTTGTCAGGTTCTGATGAGCAGATACTATATTTCGAATTACTGTATATATTATATTTTTTACTTATATATTGTATTCATGTCACTTTCTATGTATTAGGAGTCTTTAAGTTTGCAATTATTCCTTCTATTGAAGCCTTTTGTGCCAATGAACAGCAGTTCCCCTGCCTATTCAAATGCATACCGGAGATAAGGCAGACTAAAGGATTTCACCATATAGCGAAATAATGGACGTTACGGGAATGTGACAGGTGAGGTTCGATGAATTGAAGCGGACGCTGATGACAGTAGGAAAACCCCGTTTAGATTTTTGGGAGAGGAGTGAGAGAAATCAGTTATTGCGTGGACCTGAAAGTGTGCGGTCACTTTTGCGCCGAGGAGAATTCTCGGACAGAACGGGTATTAAATTGTGTCAGGCTCTTGGAGGATAGAGCCGGTGATAACGGGATATCAAATGAGATCTCCGATAAATCTTTTCTTAACTAACGTGGTGCGAGAGGGATACAGAATATTTTAATAAGCGGACCAGTACATAGAACGTAGTTTCTATATGTAACTTAATGTCGGACCGGATCAACTATATCCGAGTTTTTAAGTGTAAATACTGTTTTGTTATTTGTAAATAGTTTGTAAATAAATTTTTAGTTAAGTTTAATTGAAAGAGTTAGTATTCTTTTCAACAAATCCTTCATAGCATGACCGATATCACGTAATCATATCGGTGGTGGCAGCATATAAAAAGTAAAGGAGGATTCTTCAAAGTTGTGTGGACTTAGAGGAAACCCGACAGATTTCTAACAAATAAAATATGATATTCACGTGTATAAAGAGTACTTAAAACGGCAAAAGAGCCGGTCAGAGTGGTGTTACCCTTTAAAATAATTAAACGCCATGAGAATGCGAAGGTTCGGCCAAGGCTACTGCTACAGACATCTGTTCCAAAGTCTTGCTCTTTCTCTAATTTCATTCTGCCAGCGCCTATTACCGGGGCCGTCGCGAAACGCGTTCTCTCTCTGGTAACAGAAGAAAGTTGTTTCGCAACGGCCCTGCTATTACCCGGTATCGGTGATAAAACATGAAATTCTGCAATACTTATACACAATAATGATTAAATTATTATGTTCCACTTTCACTTCTTCATGAAGTGGTTAACTGCTGTAAATAATCTGCATTTTTTAAATGAAAATATTTCATGCTAACTATTGAATATTATTTATCTATTTTATCTTTTCTAATTTCACATGTTTTAAGAAAAATTTTTAGGGTACCATATGTTCATCAGCACATGCTAATTTTCATTCTACATGCATAGAAACATGACCTAGGCTCATTATGTCTCATATTGACTGTTGAGATGAAGTGTTAAAAGTAGAAATTACTTCTATCATTAATTAAAAACAATTTAATTACAAAAAAGAGAAAATATTGTATTATATTTTTTCTAAAAACACCAAATGGTTTTTTTGACAAAAAAGCCAATTGGTTTAAACCGTGATTAAAACCATTTGGTTTAAACCGTGCCAACCCTGTTTAAATCAGCGATTAAAATCATGATTTTAATCAACTGATTTTTAAAAAAAAAATCATTGATTTTAATCAAAAAAAATTTTAAATGTTTAAAAAACTATTAAAATCTAACATGAACATAATTTGAAAGTTTCTACGGGTATTTTGACTTATGAATAAACAAAAAAAGAGCTTTAAATAATTGTTTCTATGCATAATTCATAAGTATTGTAAAAAATTAAAAACAGTTTCATTTAAAGATGTTTAAATCTTATAATAATTTGCAATGTCATAATTTCTTTTAGGTAATCAATGTATGCATTATTTTATATAAAATACACATAGCAAGTGTAATACATTTCTACAAGTAAAAGAATAAATGGTAATTAATAGTTAAAGAAGAATGAAAGATTGACATCTGCTCAACAGCTAAATTTTAAATGAATGCATACAAGAAAAAGAAATAATTGGTATAAAAATGCTAAGCACAGCAAGAGCTTCTTCGGTATAGGTTGAATAAATGCTTTAACTTTAACTTGTATATACTAAATTAAAAAATGAATTAGGGATTGAAAAGGCAGCAAAACTTTTCTTAAAAAGAAAAAAAAATTGAACCAGTGAAAGCTAATAATCCACACTGAGAGGTAATAATGTTGTTACATAAATATTTTAAGGAATTTAGATATAAGTGGCTAACAACTTATATTTATTCTATATGAATGGGTTTAACTGATTCTCATAATTTTTTTGGTTAGTATACATATACATGTGTGTAAGTTTAGATTTTGGTGGTTTACAGTAATTTTCTTAAATACAAATGCAAAACAAGCTGCAAATAATATTTGTTACTTTAGTTATTTGTGCTACTAACTAATGAAATTACTTATTTGCAGATTTTATTAATTCTGTAATTACTTTTACTGTTTCTGCTAGTCCATTTTAATGGTGGCAAACCATTCCCCTTTTGAAATTGGCAAAATGCACCCTACCTTTAAAAAGTTGAAATTCACCTGTAATTGTAGCCAGAGATTTCTTGTAAAAAACTTCCCCATTCAACAGTATTTCTAAATTCATGTGGCCAAGATCTTGCAAAAATAATAGAACTCTATCTCTTTACAAAAAACAGGATATTATGAAAATGTGTTATTTAATTGTATTTTTCAATTTGTTATTCATAAAATATTAAAAATTAAGGACACTTTATTTATCATACTAAAAATTATTTTTTTTTTTTTCTTCTTATATATTACTAAACACATTAATATATTTCCTCATGAAATAGTGCCCTTTTTTGGAACTAGCATCCTGTCCCCTTTTCTTTCTAAAATGAATACTACATTATTATCATTTTAATAATTAAGGCTTAAAAATGTATAATATGTTCCTAATTAGAGAGTTTATTATTTAATAATTATTAATTTGAAGTAGTCTTAACTATTTAATATAAAATGCAGTTAATAATTTTAATAAATGTTAAATATCACTAGTATTTATAAAGTTTTACATAATTATTACAATATTAATGTATATAACATTATTTATTGTATGATACTACCAAATGAAACTACTAATTTGCAGTTTTTATAATTCCTGTAATTACTAACTAATAATTATAATTTTATTAATTAAAATGTAAAAACATAGATTATGTTAGCAATTAGTGGTTTAATTGTTTTGGAAACCTAAAACTCTTGGTAGCTTTTCAGTATTTGAACGCTGCGAAAAAAATCATAAAAATCCGATTTAAATAAAAAAAATCCGATTTTTTTTATTTTTTTTTAAAAAATCATGATTTTTTTACACCCTACTTCTTCATGATTTACAATTTGTAAATCATGAAGTGAAAGTGAAACATAATAATTTAATCATTACTATGCATAAGTGTTACAGAAATGATAAAATTAAACACACACAGTTAATGTGTTTTTTAGTAAACGGAATGGATTTTAGTCAAATATGCAATAATCTATTACACTCAAAAACAAAAAAAATTAGTTCATAACAGACAAAATATAAATATTCAAAAGTATTTCCAATACTGAAATAATAATAGAAGCATTTCGAATAATGCAAAATTTTCCATGTATCTCCACAATAACATTTTCCAGGGAAAGAAAATGTCCCCAAAATTACACGTCTCTGACGAAAACATGTCAAAATAAAATATTCATTGCTCTGAAAAATGCTTTTTTAAGACACACTTATTAAAGAAAAATAAGTTAAAAGGAAAAATATTGATTTTAGCAATATATTCAAACCAAACAAATTATGTTATTGCAAACCAAAAGGAGAGAAAGAGAGATGGAGTCCAGACATTTTGCAGACAAAGATATTGTGGATAAAACGTCAAAAGCTCCGAATAGATGTAATGGATGACATTAAATAGAATATAAAGAGGGGAGATATTTGTTTACGAAAACATTTTTAGAACAGGCTCTAGAAAGTTAAATAGCTTTAAAAGGATTAAAATAATGGCTCAACCAATATAATTTATATAAGTACTTTTCTTTCGTGTTTATATACTCTTCCCTTATAAAAACAAGGGTTCGTAAATATCGTGATATTTTGAGATATATTGGATATTTTCAAAATAGTCAACTTATTGATGATTATAAATATTTTCAGATCTAATATAAATAAGAAACTAAAAGATGTTGCACTTAACATGAAAACTTAAAACAATCTTCTAAATGTCTTTTTTTTTCCCCCCACTTACAAAATTAATTGAAAATCAACTAGTAATTCAAAATACACAATTTGTTTTTTACACTCACAAAAACAAACTGTAGAATTTATTATCAAGTTTCAAGAGAATTTTAGGTTTTATACAACTAAATTGTATACAAAATAATTTGATTTATTGAACAACTAGCTGACCCACCCGGCGGTGCCCGGGCCCGTGATAATAACCGTAAATGAATCTTAAATTTGTATGTAATTACATCGGGGCCTCGAATTCATATGAATTTTTCCTCAAAACGAACCCGTCAGCGGCACCATATAGAAAGCGTGCGCACGTTCTACAAAATATGTTAGTTCCACTTTCCACTGCCAGGGTGTGCACTCTGTTCTAAACAAACCTCTTTCTGAACGAAACTCCGTTATAAAACCTGCTCATGGATATATTACTCGAGGGGTGTGGAAAGACTCAAATAGGAATTTAAAAATTTTTCTGAAATTACAATTCGAAAATAATGGTAACCACTACTCATAAATTAAGGGGCTCAATATGTTTTTTTATTATATATATCACATTCTTAGTGTGCAAAATCCATTTTGAAAGCTTTTTTTTTTTTTTTTTTTTTTTTTTAACTATCATATCCCTTGTGTGCAAGCGGTCCTATCCGAACTAAGAGTACATATAAATATTTTTGATCCCCTTTCTTAGAGTTCCTTTGAATTTAACTTGAGCTCCCGTAAGCTGCGGGGTGGAACGAAGAAACGAACAAATTAGCAATTCTGAAGCTTTTGAATGTTTTGAAAAAAGTTTTGTCATGGCTGAAGCAGCAGAAAGACTGCGATACTGGTGAACTAATAATATTAAAATACTCCGTGATAGAGCTTCAAAGCAAAGCCAATCGAAACTGCGACACACAAAACATTTTTTCAAACCTTTGTGATATATGTAAAAGGTACTTAATTTCAAAATTAAAATTCAGGTAATCTATTCTTGTTTCTATATTGCTATTGCTTTATTTTTATTAAGAACTTGTTACCATAATAAGAAATATTGCATATATTTCTCCTTAATCTTAAAATTGAAGCGTTCTCCATTATCCGAAAATTTCGATTTTCCAAAAGAGGGTCGGTCCCAATTAATTCGGATAATCGAGGTTCTACTGTATATAGATTTTTCACCTGAAAAAAATATTTTGGACATTCTTTTGTAAAATTGGGGTCAACCCGAACCCGACCCGCAGTAAAAAAAGTAGAAATCAACCAGACCCGAAACGAAAAAATATTGCACCAATCCGGCATGGGCTCGGGTAAAAGCGGGTTATCCGACCCGATGCAGAACTCTAATTGTAAGGCGTGAGTTGAAATAGACGTTACGCAAATCAGCAGTGGTTTTAGAAAAGAAAAAAAAAAATCATATCGAGTAACTTTTTGCTTATTAAATGTCATCAAATAACCAAAAATATTAAAAATGTATCTGCTGCTAATACTGGAAACGTACAGAGATTGACACTAAATTTTAATGTATGTATGGTTGAAAATGAATTTTTTTATTATTAAAACTTCCTAATTGCTTTTGAATAAATTATGATACATATGAAATAAATGCTTAATGTTTTGTTATCTCAATTAAATTTCAATACCTGATTTACAATGACGCGAAAATATTTCAAAATGGTTTAAAATTTGTCTTATTCTAAATGCGTCATTTTTAACTACAATATTACACAGAAAATTATTTAATTCTTGGTGCTAATAGATCCAAGTTGAGGTAAATTCTTATATAATAATAGGGGGCACTGCTCCCTACGGGCTACGCTCGCTAACCCTCGTTTAGACACCGCAGACTCTTAAAAACACGCTAATTTGATCGGCTTTAAAAAGATTACGGAAGATTAAATGATAATTAAAAAACCAGTGGTGATCTTTCTGTAAACGAGTTTCCATTCATTTCCCTTTGATTGGGGGGAATTTTCAGGCCGAATCAGCTGCTGTTAAGAGATCCAATGGCTGTTTTCGTCTTTGATTAAATAAAATGAGTTAAACATTTGGAAATAAGCTAATATAAAATTAATTAAGTAGACAGTCTTTGTCTCCCGGTATTTTTTTTAACAACGCTATAAGAAAGTTGTTTTAAATAAGACATTTTAAATGTATGGTTTTAAATCTGACGTAATTTTCACTAAAGTTTTCTTTCTCTTTTTAATATTTACGTGAAAATACTTTTCTTGTTACAAGGTTTATACTCATTTTCCAAGAAAAAATCCCCTGAGAATCCCCTGATGTATTTTCCGGGATGTACAATTTTCCCATGTCAACAACTAACGATATTTTTTAAACCAGTATCATGACACTCTCACCTCCTCAAAATAAAGCACGCGAATAGTAGCAATTGCCCTCAATTTCCCAGAGTAGCCAATCCTTTTGCCAGGTTTTCCCAGGTTTGGGGAGTTCTTTGCCTTATCCCCTGAGATTCCCTTACTTTTTTACAAGTAAAATTTATCCCCTGATTTTACCCTGAATCCCCTGATGAGTATGAACCCTGTGTTAGGAATGGAATATTATTTGAGCTGTCTTAGAATTCACAACAATAGTTTAAAAGATCATCTGTTAATATCAAATAAATGTTTCGTGTAAATATACTTTTAAATTTAAACTGTTTTGCAGTATTATTATTTCGACATTTTAAATAGGACGTAATTTCTCCTATTTACTGCTTTTAATGCATATTAATGAATTTATTTTAAAGTTTTCTTTCTCTTTTTAATATTCACGTAAAAATACTTTTGTTTGCTAGAAAGGAAATATTTTCATTTGCGCTGCCTTAGAACTGACAACAACAGTTTTAAGATCATCTGGAAATGTGAAATAAATGTCTTGTGTAAATATATTTTTTAATTAGAACTGTTTTCGGCAATATTATTATTTAGCCATTTTAAATAGGACTTAATTTCCTCCATTTACGGCTTTTAATGCATATTAATGAATTTATTATTTTAAAATTTTCTTTCTCTTTTAAAATTCACGTGTAAATATAGTTTTTATGACGTCATTTTCAACATTTTCGTACTTTTAATACGTAATCATTTAATTCTAATTTGAAAGTTTTTTCCTGTTTATTAACAGTCACGTGTAAATAGATTTTTAATTCGAAGGAAATATCATTCTTTGCGCCGTTTTTACAATTGGCAACAATTTAAAATAACCTTTTCTAAAATATGTAAAAAGTATCTCTCAAAATGCTGAAAATTTGAAATTAAATTGGAAATAAACGCGCAAGAAATGATTCAAATTAAAAAAATAAATGCAATCTGCACAAAGAGAGCTTCTAACGTCAATCCTTAGAAAAAATGGTTAAAGACCTATGTATAGTTTTTGTTCCTATAAAACTATTTTAATGGAACGATTTCCCCCCCAACTTTAACCTTAAATATCTCTTAAAATAATTATTCGATTTGAAAACTGTCTACATCAGCGTGTTTATCAAACATTTCTCTATAATACTACTTATTTTCATATTTTTGTATGCAGTAGTTTTCTTAACATTAACGCAGAAAGACCGCCGGTCACAAAATATTCATTTACTGCGGCGCGGCGATATCAGCGTTAGTTACTTTTCTTTTCTTTTTAGAATAGAGATATACAAAATGTATTTATCAATAGCCCTGTTTAAAAAAAGAAAAAATAAAATCAAGCAAAGCATTTTCTATGCAGAGTATTAATCGCGAGTATGTGTGAAAAAGATTTCTCGAAACCATATTTTCGATTCAAAAAAAGATATTTATAACAACTGAACTTACAAACAATGAATTTTTAAGTACTCAACCGACAACAACGGTTGTCACGAAGTAAAATCGATAAATTTTCAATATCAGTCGTTACATATTTCGTTCATTTTCGACAGATAAGGTGATCTTTCCAGAAAGTTAACATGATTAACGTCTAAAAGTGAATAGGCATGGCACAACTAAAGGGAGTGGGGAAAAGCAGCTTTCATGTAAATTTTTTTTTTAAGTGTTCAGTTTACGTTTATCTTTTATATTTCTATTTTAATCGCCACAGAAATCTGAATGCGTTCTTAACCCCCGCAACCCCCAGCCGATCAGAACAGCGAACTCTTTTTTACTTTTTTCTATCTTTACAAGAAGAAAGTATTGGATTCGTGAAAAAAAGTTCGACTTCCTGTTTTCGACGGATTTATACGTTTTAGAAGGTCATAAACACACCTTACATGGAGAAAAACGGAAAAAGATGTAAATAAAGAGGAAAAGTGTGCATTTCAGAAATGTCCTATTTCACATCTACATGATGTTAGGAATGCCGCAAAAATTTATTGCTTTTCATAGATTCCAAAAATCTCTCCCCACCAGCTCAAAAAGTTGTCTCCTTACTCTTTTACCCACCTTTAATAGGCTACAAAATTTCTGGTCTTCAGTTTCTATAAATTTCAAGACTTGGATATCAGTCGTTAAGCAACATAAAAAAAAGAGGGGGGGGGGGTAAATGAATAAATGTCTAATAAATTAGAAAATTGGGTTTTAAAGTTTTAAAGATATGTTCAAAAATGTGTACTTTTGTGCTAAATGCTAAATCAGATGGTGCAGATGCACAATATCAAAAGTTATTCATTTGTCCATGTTTTCCCTACAGGAAACAAAATGGCAACATTAAAATAAAATTAAGGGGGCGGTGGACGGGGTTTTTTTTTAAATCAGAGATATATGAAATTTTGCGAAAACATACATTTCGCCATATGTATATAGTAGGGTGCCCCCAGGAGAGGCCAAAAAAAATAAAAAGTTTGAAAATGCCAAGTCTCACCTTTTAAAAATGTTCTTTCTGTCTTAATATGATATTACAAAAAAAATCCAAGTCATTTCTGAAAGGTTTAGAGGTCCCCCAAGCTAACAGAAAATAGGGAATTTATAGAAAATTTTAATTTTTTAATTAATATGCAGGATTGTAGAATTCTACCACACTTCTCTTACAATTTTTTTTATCCTAAAACTTGTTTAAGAAACACTTCATCATGTTTAACAATGATTTCATTTGATGTTATATTTTTATTAAATTTTTTTTATCAAAATTTATAAAATTACTATCTGAGGACCACATTTCATTTTTCTGATCATTACTCTTCTAATGCTCTTCAATCTTTATTAATCTACTGGATTTCATTAAATTAATATCATGAACTACAATGTTTCTAATATTAATAATAAATGGCAGCTCCAGCAGGTATTAAAGGAAAGTTTCATTGATTATTTATCAGTCTTTAGTTTTGGATATCGATGAAGCCAATAAGTCTTTTGAAGAAACCTCTGAGGAAGAAGTTGTAGTAAAAATGCATTTAGAAAATACAAAGCCCAAAGGAAATAAATCTAAGCTCTGCAGTCACAGATCCATTATTATTCCAAAAGTTGCTGGTGTTATAGATTGAACTGAGACCAGCATGAAAGATCCACAATGATAATAGCATCTGTAATAAACAAAAAAAGTCGCTCTTCCACTACCATGACGCCTGACCCGCTTGTAAAAATCCATAGTGCTTTAAAAAAAATAGTATTCACCAGGAACGCCAATATCCTCGGCCAAGAAACCGTTCAACAATTAAAAACACAGTTTGAAACATCAAAGTCGGTTGTTCATTGAGGTGGAAAACTGTTAGCTAATTTGTCATCATAAAGCATAGGAAATATTGATCATTTAGCGGTACTAGTTTTTTCTTAGCAAGATAAACGTACTAAGCTTCTTGGAGTATCTAAGTTATTGTCTGGAATTGGCAAATAAGCAGCTGATGCTGTTTTAGAGCTCTTAAAATCGTGGAAATGTGAATCTCAAGTAATTGACATGTGTTTCGATACAGCCCATACAAATAGTGGAAGATCCAAAGGAGCATGTACGATTATTGTGTAAAAAATAGGCAGAAACCTTTTGTGGGTAGCATGTAGGCCTATATAT
This sequence comes from Maratus speciosus, assembly GCA_963932465.1. Classification (NCBI taxonomy): domain Eukaryota; kingdom Metazoa; phylum Arthropoda; class Arachnida; order Araneae; family Salticidae; genus Maratus; species Maratus speciosus. The sequence continues at coordinate 576,026,993 of OZ010792.1, forward strand.
AGAACACCTTAAAAGAAATTTCTATTCTTATTATAGTTTTAAGATTAAAAAACAAAAATGAAATTTTTAAATGCTCCATGAGTCATAATTTGAGATATTTCCTCGATTTTGCATTTTAATCACTTAAAACTATTACAAACAAATCTGTGTATCAATTTTTTAATCCCTTTAATAGTTAATTTTTTAGAGATTTTTTCTGAATTCGATATCCATTTTCATCAAAATTTTGCCTTTTAATAAGTTAAAAATCAAATTTAATGAAGTCGAATTTTGAAATGCATACACAGTTTCTTTGCAAGCAATATCAGATTGTTCCTTATCAATTTCATGAATTTTAACCAAAAACTATGACGCATTGAGCCTTTTAAAAATTTAAAAACGTTGAAAAATCAGTTTTGAGAAAAGCAGATTTAAAGTATATTAAACGGCCGAAAAATTGTGTACAAAATTCAAATGTTTGTAACTTTGCAAAAAATAATCGCATCTCCATGCGGTTTATTGAAACTGGCGTAGAACAAACTGGAAAATAATAATATGCACAAAAATAATTTTCGATTTTTTGTATCGATTTTTTATCAAATAAAGGTACACGGTACCCTTAAAAGGAAAAACAATGAAAATGAGAAAATTGCAGGTTGTGAACATCAACTTGTTTGCACAGGTATGTTTACACAATTTTGTATTCAAATTGTACTGGAATGGTCAAACTCCTTTTATTGATGTTTCATATTTTCTACAGATTTAGTAATATTTATTGGGAAAAGCTAGCATAAAATTTTCAAAAAAGTCTCCTTCATAAAATAGTTGCTTTTGAGTCCTTTTTCACTTAAAAGTTGCGTTAGCCTCCTCCCTCCTGAAGCTCAAAATAGTAGCAAAAAGTAGCATTTCAGTAGCAAAAACCCTGGTGGTTCTGGCATTATTATAAATATTATTTTCAAATTTTCCATTGTTTAAAAAGTTGTATTATTTTACAATAATTATTTTACAATATTACATTCCGCAACCCCCCCCCCCCCCCCACCCACACCCCTTACAATTATAATTTTCCTTTTTTGTTTATTTAGTTTTGTACAGCTTTTCAGTCTAAACCCAGACCAAAACTATGTTTTAGTTTAAGTTTTAGATTGTTAATATGAAAGCAATATATTTACTTTTTTTAACATCTACATCTATCATTGGATTCAGTGGTATATTCCTATAAATACTTTCACAATGGTAGTACATAAGGAATATGTACAATATGTAATGGTGGCGGAGTGGGGGGGGGGGGGGGGATTTGCAGTCATATTTTTTTTTCTCTTTTCACTCAGAAAAAAAAAAGCAAAAACTTTATTTTGAAAATAAAAAAAATAAGCACTTATTTAAATAAATTTAACAAGTCATAGGAACTTGGAACCACAGTAATTAGCTTAAATTAGACACAGATGTATTTTTTTATTATTTGTGCAATTTTCCGAAACAGGACAACATTTTTACATAAGCATGAGAAAGACCATTTTTATTAAAATTGAAATAATCATTAATTTAAATCTAATACATTAAATAAAATTGCTTATAAACATTTTTAAAATTTAGATTACCGTAATTTTTTCATGTAACAAATAAAGAATTTGTTAAATTATATGCAATTTTTTGAAACTAAAAAATCAGAATAAACATATTTAAAAGATTTAAATTCAAAAATAGAACTGAGCTATATATAAATATAGAAATAAATGATGTACTTTTGCAGTATCACGTAGACATATTTTGAAACAATCTTTGTGCAATTTTAAATTTATGTTTATCATGAATAAGCAACATTCCTTCTAATATATATTTCAATTTTCCTATTTTATAGCAACTTCAAACATAGTAACATAACGAAACATCAATATATTAGAAGAGTATCTAAAACACTATTGTCTTTGTATTTCAAAATCGGTGGCTATCCCCCTCTTCATTTTGATAAAGGTTTGTGAAAATTTAAAATTTTTATATTGGTCAGAGCACATATCACTAAAGTCAAAGACTTTCTTTACATCAGGAAATCTCTCTTTTATGAATGATATCACTTCGTTTCGTTCTGTGTTAAACACACAAGAGTGACATCATGTTGCATATCATAAGATAAAATGTGTATATTCCTTGCTGATAATCTAATACTCAGAGTGAGAGATAGAGTGTATATAATAGTTGGATGAAAAGTGCATTTTTCTTGGTCCAATGGTAACTTTAAACCTCATCTTGATTAGGGATTGACCGAATACCGAATAGTCGATTCGGTATTCGGTGATTCGGCATATAAACCGAATATTCGGCTTCGGCCGAATACTTTGAAGTATTCGGCCGAATAATTGCGGATTAGTATTTTCTTAGAAGTAGAAGAATTCTCTTTTACTTAAAAGTAGAATAGGCTAAATGATGAGTTTCAATATTATGTGCATGAGTTCAAAGTTCAGATGCACTACCAAAAACAAGTCGAAGGCCATTTTTAATTACAAAAAACTTTTTTTTTCTTTCCTAAAATAGTCTATATAGGGGTGAAATCAGAACAACTGCCTACGATATAGGAAAAAAAAGTAAGGAATATGGGCATCTTTCCATTACCATTTAATTTTAATTATTTCTACATTAGTTTTTCCAATTTAAATTTATTTAATGTGTATTCTCTTTAATATACACCTCAAATAAGTATATCAGAATTCATTGCTGTATATCTAAGGTTTATATTAAAGAAAATACATGCATCAAATAAGTATACTCCTATGCCTATTCTATAGCTTTTATGACTATTAAATTAAAATCGCTAAAATTTATCTTCATCACCACAGTGATAAATATTAATCAAAATATAAATATGTATCAATAATTTCACAGAAAATAGTTAAATGTACAAATTGATATACCTTTTGTATTTGAGAACATTTCAATTCCATATGTATATAATTAGACAATCAGTAAATCAGCTTAATGACAACATTGTTTCTTTTTATTTGAATGGACTTTTGTTTTTCTGAGAATCCTTATCCTTAATAATAGCCTGTATAGTTTAATACTTTCATTGGGTTAATTTGGATATTGACTAGTGATAAAATAATAAAAAATAAGTGATGGGTTAATGAATTTGTGAGTTGAAAGAAGTCATTAAATTTTTTTGTGTAATTAGATTTAAGAATAAAAATGTAACTGAATTAAATTATTAAGAATTTAATTTTAATTAAAGTTTATTAAAAAAGCTAATATATGCAAAAATGTGTATTAAAAATTTTTAAGTATTCGGTTGCCGAATACCGAATATTCGGTGTATGCTTTGACCGAAGCTTCGGTATTCGGCAAAATTGCTGATTCGGTCGATCCCTAATCTTGAATAAGAAAAGTAAAATTTTTTGCTGAAATCCAACAAAACGATAGTTTTTTGAGGGCCAAAGTTTGCTTTAGTTTCTTTTAGGAAATTAGATTTAGCTTTCCTTATAAAAGGTTATTGGAATAACATTTTCCAAATATTTTATTAAGCTTGTCACAAATTTATTTAGAAGAACAGTGTTGCTAATACTGGATTGAATACCTAGAGTTATAATCCTCAAATTTTTCTGAAATTCCTGAATAAAAAGAATACACCTCATGTAGATATGCACAATATCAAGAATCTGTATTTAAGGGGGAAAAAGAAAAGAGTAAATAATTTCAACTGCATGTTATAGAAAAATATTTCTTTTCTAATAACAGTTAAATATTTCTGCCAATGGCTAATTCTAGCCAAGTACACTAGTCAAAATTTGGCCGAGAACGAGTATATACCGAATACGCGGTGAAAAGGAATGCCCTATCTGCTGAAAATGTAAAATGATGTGTTTTTGCACCATAATTTACGATAGTACAAATTTAATTATTTAAATATTTTTTAATAGTATTTATTGTATTTTCCGTTTCTACAAACTATTTCTTTATCCAAAATCATAGTCTTTTCCTTGTTTTAAAAAAGACTTATTTAATATCCGGGTATCTCGGATGATGATGATGATCAAAGTATCCGATCTGAGTATCTCGGATGTAAATGACTTAGAAATTATACCGGGATATACTGGGATATTACAAAAAATCTTAAAGGGAAATATCCTGAAAAACCGCTCTTCCAAAAACCTACTATGAGACTACAAAGAAATGGAAAGTAGGTCAACAAAACATGCGAGTCAACATTATACACGCCTTAAAACAGGAATGAGATCGAAAAATGGGTTTTCAAAGTACTAAATTAAAATTTCAGCAGACACGGCGTCTAAATTAAACCTTGCGAACTGCCTTATAAAACACGCGAGGAATATTAAATTCGATCGGAATCAAGTAGACAGTTCTCTTGTTTAGCGGACCACATTTGTAACAGGATAAACAAGTTTATTTGCACGACATAGATGGGAGAGCGGAAGATAGGATGCGCTTTAATTTAATGAAATTGCGATTTTACACTGATGATCATGTAAATTCAAAAGAAAACAAGTACGAAAAATCATGCTTCCAGCATAAATGATGAAACACTTTCCAACATATTCAGACTACTGTAACAAAACTTCACAATTTATTAAGGTGAAAGATGATGTCTAAACAATTTGAAAAACGCATAACGCATTTGAAACACTATTTCTGCTATTATCATCAACAGTCGGGGGGGGGGGGGGGTGGGGGGGAATATTTTGTACAGGACCTAATAGATTTCTATGTATACTACCAACGCCCCCTAGATATTTGAGAAAGCCTTGACACGCGTCTCGAAAACGTCACACAAAGCAAGCAAAACAAAGGAAAAAAAATCGCACATTGGCTCGTGGAATATCCACCAACCAATGAATCATTTTTTTTTTCTTTGTTTTGCCTCCTTTGTGCGACGCTTTCATTACGCATGTCAAGGCTTTCTCAAATATCTAGGGGGCGTTGATACTACATGGTATGCTAAAAGCTAGCTCAGTAAAATGCATAGCACAGTTGAAATTTTCCTTTCAGCAATTTCAGTCAATAAACGGAAATGCACTTTAGAACTTTTGTGCAGCCCTGTATAGGATCTATAGAATTTATACACGCCAAGTAATATATATATATATATTTTAAAAGCTGATTTTAAAAACGTGTATCGCAACTGAAAACGAACTTCCAGCAATTATTGTTTATAGGCTTCCCTAATTCAATTATTGTTGAATTTCTTCTGTAGTCAATTTCTTTTGTGCGTGTCTGTAAAATGAACGATAAATTCTATGCACACCCTATTCCTATATCTTTCTTATTTAAAAAGTACGTTTTCAATAGAAGCTTATAGTTTTATTTATTTATAATTATTATGTAAATTACAGATAAAAAATATACATGCCAAAAAACGCCTTTAATATTAATCAAGTAAATATGATATACAGTCATTCCATGTCACGCGCGAGACAGCTTTTGTACATATTTCTACTAGGGATTGACCGAAGCAGCAATTTTGCCGAATACCGAAGCTTCGGTCGAAGTGTATACCGAAGCTTCGGTATTCGGCAACCGAATATTTGAAACTTTTTAATACGCATTTTTGCATATATTAGCTTTTTTAATAAGCTTTAATTGAAATTAAATTCTCAATAATTCCGTTACATTTTTATTCTTAAATTTAATTACACAAAAAAATTTAATGACTTCTTTCCACTCACAAATTCATTAACCCATCACTTATTTTTTTATTATTTTATCACTAGTCAATACCCAAAAATAACCTATGAAAGTATTAAACTATACAGGGTATTAATAAGGATAAGGATTATCAGAAAAACAAAAGTTCATTCAAATACAAAGAAACTATGTTGTCATTAAGCTGATTTACTGATTGTCTAAGTCTAATTATAAACATATTGAATAGGAATGTTCTCAAAATACAAAAGGTATCATATAAATTTGTACATTTAATTATTTTCTGTCAAATTATTGATAGAATATTTATATTTTGATTAATATTTTAACATTGTGGTGATGAAGAAAAGAAATTTGAGCGATTTTGATATAATGGTTATAAAAGCTATAAGGATAGGCATACGGGTATACTTATTTGATGTGTGTATTTTCTTTAATATGCACCTTAGATATACAGATATGAACTGTGATATACTTATTTGATGTGTATATTAAAGAAAATACACATTAAATAAATTTAAATAAAAAAAATAATGTAGAAGTAAATAAAATTAAATGATAAGGGTAGAAGTAAATAAAATTAAATTATAAGGGAAAGATGCGCATCTTCCTTACTTTTTTTTTTCTCTGTTGTAGACAGTTGTTTTGATTTCACACCTATGTAGGCTATTTTAGGAAGGAAAAAGTTTTTTTTAATTAAAAATGACCTTTGACTTGATTTTGTAGTGCAGCTCAACTCTGAACTCATGCACATAATATTGAAACTCTTTGTTTAGCCTATTCTTCTGCTGAGTAAAAGATAATTTTTCTACTTCTAAGAAAATACTTATATGCAATTATTCGGCCGAATACTTAAAAGTATTCGGCCGAAGCCGAATATTCGGTTTACATGCCGAACCACCGAATACCGTATCAACTATTCGGTATTCGGTCAATCCCTAATTTCTACTTTTTAAACAATGTTATTATATCCTAAAATTAAAACAATCATGCTAATATGAAAATCTAGAGTTATTTCTAATGTATAGTTTATGTTTTAACAACTTATAACATACCTAAGTCAATAGATATAGGTATTTATGCAAGTGTTGCGCGCAGGACATTTGTCAGTTTTTGATGGTATGGCCCTGAAACGAGCAGATTACTGAGGTCTAGAATTTAAAATGTGGAGATTTTTATTATTATTTATTATTGTTATTATTTAAAACGGGCAGCTTACTAAGGTCTAGGGTTTAAAATGCGGAGATTTTAAAACCTATTAAAGGGCCATTCCATATCAAGTGTGGAACAGTTTTTCTACCTATGACTGCTGTTTTAACAATGTTATTGCATCCTCAAATTAAAACAACTATGCTAATATGAAAATATAGAGTATTTTGTGAATTTTAATGTATAGTTTATATTTTAACATAAGTTAATAAATATAGGTATTTATGTAAGCGTCACGTGTTGGACATTTTGTCTGGTTCTCATGGAATGACCCTATAATGGAAATTAAAACACACATAAATTGATGGTATACTATAAAAATATATGAAGTAAGATACTCTGAAAGTCCAAGAATTTTTTTATTCTGCATATTACTGAAGAAACAACAGATGGAGAATAGGAAATTTCAGAAATAAACATTCCCACTTGAAAGGAAAAACTTTTTAGCTGATGTCTTGTTAATTTACGAAGCTTAAGAGGGTCCGGGGCTCAAGATTCTGTTTTTTTATTTTTATTTATAGAGATTTTTTTTTTCTGAAATCGGTTTCAATATATTAATATTGCGAGCAAAAAAAAAATATTTCTGAAAAATTTTAAATATATATTTTTTATCTATTTAAATTTTTAAATTTTAAACATATTTAATTTTTGATGTAACTCTGGAAGTACTTACTCGATTTACAAAACTTTTACACTTTTGTGTACAGAAAATGTGTCATTTTAATTTGTCTTAAGGATTTCTTAAAATATTGATTATGAATTTTATAAAAAGAAAAAAAAAATCAAGTAAAACGAGATATTTTTTTTAATGAGTGAGTTTTGCATTCATTAGCCTATTTTCACAATTATCACTCAAAATTAAAAATTCTGAAGACAATTTGTTGGAAATGTAGCATTAAAATCTCCGTTGAAAATTTCATGCATCTTGCAAGGAACTTTAGATAGATTCTTTTAAAGTTGACAAATCGTGAAAAATTCCATTCTGAGATAAATGAAGTTAAAGTCAGTAAAAGTTAAGTTAAAGTGCATCGCTTCTCAAGGCAAAAGGTGTTCTATCTCTGGATCTAATGAAGATAAAAGCATGCGGTTTGCTGTATTTAAATCTAAAAACTCAGTATTTTTTTTAAGCCAATAAAAAAAAAAATGCACTTTAGAGAATTTTTAGCCCCCGACCCCTTAATGTATTAAAACATTAGCTACAACAATCTTTAAAAATTGAAGTTTTTATACTAAAATAAAAAGTATATTTTAAATATTATAAAGTACAATCTTCTGAATAATATTTTACGAGGGAAATCGCTATTTCCGGGTTTGAAAAAATATATTGAATTACCTTGATGAATAAATGACATTTATTGTTTTCTTAAGAATGCTTTAAAAACTTGTGAACCTCCGCTAATTTTCATCACCAAATTTTAATTGTAATATCGTAATGCACGTAAACCTGTCATACTTAGGTAAAATAGTGTTAAAGTTGTTACGTAAAAGTATCATGAATATTTAAATTTTCACATATCAACTACATAAAGTACTTTAATTATATGTTTCATTTCTTATTAGAAAACTTCAATTAAAACTTTATGGCCATCAAAAACCAATTGTGTGCACATAAATGAATATACATGTTTTAAGTATCTTATTAAGTCTTAGCAAAAGCTGACACATAACATTCTACGATGAAAATTAGCTACGTGCATACTGTTTTATGTTAAATCTGTAGAAAAACTACTAAAACGAAAGCATCGAATTCCGATTTTCCGATTAATGTGCAGACAAGATTCTGACTGACACATTTTAACGTCGCGCGCGCGCGAAAAATAGTACCTTTTATCTTTAAAACTTTACACGAAATAAGCAGTCAGGGAGCTTCATTGTGTGAAATCTGTTTCGTGAATAACGTGACATTCCCTAACAGGGGTCGATCCAGGTGTTTTTTTTTTTTTTTTTTTTTCCTTGGGGCCCATTTTGTGAAAAATAAAAGTTATTTTTGTGATTTGTTTTATATTTTTGTGAAAGATAACATTTTGTAACAAAAGAGGAAATTCTGTTAATCAAATTCGAATTCATTTGTTAATAATAACTTATAATTTGCTAATAATAAGTACTCATGCTAAAGTTTTCCTTTTAGGTGAACTTGTTTTAGTTCCAAATTACACATTTTAAAACCTAACAAAATAAAAATAATTAATGAACAGTATGTTTTTATGAAATGAAATTTCGTGAAGAGGCCTCTTTTCTGAAATGAAATTTTGTAAAAAGGCCTGCTTTATGAAAAGGGATTTTGTAAAGGGGCTCGTTTTATTAAGAGGAATTTTGTGAAAGGGCCCTTAATAGGCCCCAAATTTTGCTTGGATCGACCCCTGCTAAACTTAAATTTACCCTTTCATCGAAAAATCTGACATGTTATAAGCCCAGTAGCAGAAATTTCTCCAAGTGTCTGCGACAGATACTTCAGGGGCAAAAAATAATCTGCAGGTAAAATATTTTTACAACTGAAGCGTTAATTAATCAAACAATCACTTACCTGTAGCATTTTTAGGCATTTTATAAATTTTTATTAATAATAATCTTAACTTTTTGTATAAAGTAATAAAGAGCTAAACATAATATGTAGCAAAATAAAGGTTGGATGAAAAAGAATCTGCAAAAGAGAAAAGAAAATCTGCGATGTCTGTCATCAGTCTCGAACTTTCTGCTACCGGGGTTATAAGTAATGAAATTACATTTCGTATAGTAGGATTTTTGATACTACATAAAACGAGATCAAAATAAAACTGTGTCTTGCGCAGCTGGCATTAAGTTAGTACTCCTGAGCTGCAGATTTACTAGTTTTGAAAACTTTTCTCTTAGATATTGGACTTAATCTGTTATGAGATCAAGGCTGATAGGAAATACTTAAAAGGTTTATTATATAACCAGCATCTTTGGAGCGATCCATAAATGATGTCACACTTTTTTAAATATTTTTTACCCCCTCCTCCCCTTTGTCACAAAATGTCACACTTCACTATACCCCCTCCCTCGTCACATGTTACGCTATATTACGTAAACATATACTTGCAGTTCAGAAACAAAGCACTACGTTATAGGTCATATTTCAAACTTTATTTTTGAACTTTAACTACATGTTTTGATGACATTTGTGAGCATAACAATAAAAAGGATTCGTGTACTTATTTTGATGAAATAAGATTAAGGTTTACAACAAAAAAACATTAATATACAATAGTAATAAAATATTAATACGGAAGAGCAATTGAAAGCAGTAGTATTTTAGAATTTGAAATGGAATTTAATATATTTGGTTTTTAAATCTTGTATTTACTTTATGAACACAAAATACTTTAACCTTTAACTGATATTACCGGTCTCTCAGACCGCGGCTTTTTTCGATTTTTATAGTTTAACTTTCAATTTTCAGTTTAACTACAAACACTACCGAAAATTGTTCCATTTGGAACTTTAGTACTATCACCAGAGACTTTTGAATAGGTGAATTTTAATTATAACAGCCCTGTACAAAAAGTTTAGTACAAAAACACCATCCTAAGAGTTAATAATGCCTTTTTTTCACCTTTCGATGGAGCGGTCTCGCAGACCGCTTCACACTAGTTATGTGACAATTTCTGTGACATCAGTTAAAGGTTAAAACAGATTGATTTTGAAGAACACGCCTCAATATTAGTTTTACTGAAATGGAATTGCCGCCACATTTCATTTGTCACATCAATATGAGCATTTATAAAATTATATATTAAACCATAAAATAGAAATTACTCTGAATCATTTACTATTATGACTCTTCCTCTCTTGGAGAAGATATATGCTCGTCCATAGAGTACACAGGCATTTTGACATCACTCTCATCCTCGGGGATAGTAAGCCCTCTAATGTCAATGCAATGATAGTAAGACCTCTAATGTTTAACCAAAATGTGTGATGTCACACTTCTTCTTACCCCCTCCCAACCTCTAGTCACAAACTGTCACAATTTCACGAACCCCCCTCCCTCCCCTCCAAGCGTGACATCATTTCTCAATGGCTCTTTTTATAATAATAAGAACTTAAAAGTAAAAAATGTAAAATTCATCATCACACATAAAATTTCGTTTTTTTTTCTTCAATGGGTTGAGAATATTTCAAAGTAAAGTTATTTTTATATTTGCTTATAATTTGTATCCCTTATTACTATATTCAATTAAAAAGCTTTTTCATTTCGATTTTACATGACGAAAGAAATTCTCTATGCGAAGAACGACATTTAAGGGATTCGCAAAAATTTTGTATATAAATCTTAAAATATAGACAAACAATGCACGTAATAGCAATTTAACAATTCATAAAATCACTAATTTGGTATTATCGAAATTTCACTAGCGTAACAAACAGGTGTTCTCCATTTTACAATTTTAATTTCATCAAATTCCCATGTTTCATCCCGCAATCGCGAAAATTCACATCTTCCAGCGTATCAACCCTCGTAAGATCCCGCTCATCTTTTTCCGTAAACCCGCACATCCCACTCCGCCCCTCCCATAAAGCTCAATGACCTCGACTGGTCACCATGGAAACGAAACCGAGTCCTGAGAATCGATATTTCGGAATGCAGGCTGTTCAAGTTGATTCGTTACCTTTCCGCGGAAGTATTTTATTCCCAAAAAATGGATGTTTAATTTTATATTTTATTATAGAGAAAGGGATAGAATTAAAAAAAAAATGTTTTCATTTACAGAATAAAGCAAAAGTTCTTCGACTCATTAAGTTTAGATAAATAATTTTTAGAATAAATATATAGTTGAAAGAAATAAGGCACTTAAAGATACTTCTTATGCAGACTATAATTAAGAAATCTTAAATACGTGATCTACTTCAATACCTCCAAAAGATTCTTATGAAATCAATAAAGACTTTTTTCGGAAAAGCAATCCGCGAGAAGTAACGTAATCATATTTGTTTTTGAAGATAAAAACTAGCGAAATTATAACAATATATTTTCAAAATATATTATTAAAAAATATATAAAACCAACGTATAAAGTTGCACAATTATATTTTAAAAAACATTTTAAAAAATTGAAAAATTTTGTTAACATTTACGGTGATTTGGGGGGGGGGGGGGGGGTGAACAATGATTGCTAAATCTGAATTTGACTGTTTTCGGTGTAATGTAATTTGTATCATTTGTATCTTCGCTATCATGAGATTCTTTTAAAAGATTAAGGTCTATGGATAAAAAAATATTATAGCTACAACATTTAGCAAAGATTAAGTTCGAAACGAGTTAGTCATTCACATAAAAAAAAATAATAATTACTATATAATAAAAATATACTACAAAATGAAAGTTCTCTGCACTTGATGATGGGGACTCTAATTAATCTCTAACGAATTAGAATCGTGTTATTCCTGTTTTTTTCCCTGGAATTTAAAAAAGTTTTCAAAATTTGGAACACTTATATGTATTGAAATCCAACTACAATATAAAATAAGAAATAAAAATCATGCGTCAAGCATATTTTATGAAACACGTTCCAATACTTCCAGAACATCCTAACGAAACACCACTGTTTAAAAAGCTGAAAGTTAAGATATCTAATTAAACAACTTGGAAAACGCATAATACATTCGACAACCAGATTTCAGTAATTAGCGTCCGCAGTCGGAAAGGTACTCTAATTCTTTTGCGCATGATCTACAGATTTTTGTACACACGTCACATTAAACTAAAAATTAATTCAGAAATAAAACTCATAACACGTCTGAAAACGTACTTTCAGAAATTACCATACACAGACGGCAAGGTATCCAGTTCTTTGCGTAGTCCTGTATTCGAATTTACTTATATTGTACAAACATCTCTTAGCAAACTAAATACAGTTCAGCTGCAAAATACATCACTCTGTCTATTAAAATAACAGAATAACACACTTAAGCAATTCACGCTCATACACAGTAATGCTGGATTATTTTGTGTAGTCTTGTTTTCTGCAGCCCTGTATATGACCTGTAGAAATTATACATACACTACACACCACTTATTATGCAAAAAAAGTTCAATGCAAAAACGCATGCCACAACTGAAAACGCACTTCCAGCATTTATTGCTCCTAGACAGCCAGGGTTCGTTGCTATATATCAGGGTTGGCGAACCTATGGCACGCGTGCCAGAGTTGGCACGTAAGACAATTTCTCTGGCACGCGAAAAAATAAATTTTATAATTATTATACAGATGAAATTTAATTTCTATTATAATGAATAAAATTTTGTTTCATACGGACAGACTATCACAAATAAGGCAATTATTTTTGCATGAAAAGAATTTTCTTTTCTTGTGATGTTATGCAGTGCTTGCGACATGTATTTTGCCTTTCTATATGATTTTTATAAAGCTGTATTTTTCAAATTAATTTTTTTAGACAATCCCTTAAGTAAGATGGCAAATGGATCCTATTTATAAAACTATGAAAATATGAATCAGGTATAAAGCATTCTCCATCGAACATACAACAGCAAAAATCTCATCAATAATTTATTGATACAATGCTTAATGCAACTTGGATAATCATAACTAGATGTTGCATAAATAATAAGGTCTAAAATTTCGTATTTTTATTTCCTTATCATAGTGAAAATTATTACATAAATGAATCATATTTACGAATTAAAACTTTAATTTAATGGTTTATTCAAATATACAGAGAAATAGCATCTGATTTTTTAACTAGTGTTTTGTATAAACATCGTACTTTACAAAATTATTTTATGTCAAAATGTGGCACGTTACACCATTGATAGATGTTGTTGGTGAATTTTTGGCACGCGCACGTAAAAAGGTTCGCCGATCCTGCTATATATCAATGGATGTATATTTTGATATGTATCATGATATATATCCGATATTTATTTTCAAAATATCAAGATATTCGATATTTTCGATATTTTTATTTATTTGATATTTTTTTCAAAATATTAGGATGTTTGATATTTTCATATATTTGATATTCATTTTCAAAATCTCACTGGTGCAAGATATTTTTTTATATTTTCAGTCAAAACAAGTGTGAATGAAATTTTCAACTGTTATTGACTGTTGTTCTGTAAATTATATACTACAAATCTGATCAGAAAGAACTGTTCTTTCTGGCAGTGACTTTTTTAGCCAAAGAAATCAAATATCTTTTCAAAGCTCTATGTTTGAAGTTTTTATTTTTAAATGTAGAACTAACAATTATGTGGGACATATTCAGAACAGCCACTGAATGTTAAATTGTCTAATTTAGATAATCAGTTATTTATAGCTTCATTTAAAAAGAATTTATTCCGGTTTTAGTTGAGCTTAAACTGTACTTAAGGAATAAAAAAGAAAAAATTTCATTTATGTTAATTTTTCAATTAAAAAAAAAACTATTTTGCATTTACAACTTAGTTTTATAAAACATAAAATCATCTTGATACTTGATACTGAATGTGTGTGTGTGTGGTGTGTGTAAAGCAAATTGTTTATGTTTTCAATTAGTTGAGTTTGTTTTCAGGCATGAAAGTGGGAAATGGGAAAAAAGGTGGAAATTTTTTTCCATATATACAATAAGGCCAAACTCGTATAATTTAGACATATTTTAACAGTTATTCATGCAATAAATGAATTATAATTGTGCATATAATTGTTATTTTCTTTTTGTAACTTAGAAAGTATTAAAAGAAAAAAAATAACAATACATGTATAAATTCATTAAGTCAAAAAAGAAAATTGGGAACAGTTTGCTAAAAGTATAAATCCATAAAAATATATCTGATGAAGTTACATGAAGTACAGAGATTAATTTTTGAAAATAAATGTATTATTTTGGATGATTTGACTGTGTAAGACTTTACTTTAAAAAATCTCTATGCTGAATATATGCACGCCAAATTGATCTTTACTGCAGAAATACATTTCCAAAAATGCATCACAGAAATTACCCAGAAGTATTTTATAAATAGAATAAAATATTTTATTCCAAAAAGAACCTTATGGAAACTTCCTTTCTTTAGTTAAAGAACTTAATTTACAGGACTTTCAGATGATAGTGCAGCAATTCAGAAACAAACTCCAAGGATTTGAGTAGACAAAATGTCTAATTATTAAGTTTTATAGATCCCCCCCCCCCCCCCAAGCTTCTAATGATTTCTTTGCATCAATCCAGAGAATGTCCAAATTTGCTTTTAAAAAGGTAGAATTCCTCCTCAAGTGGAAAAAAAAAATGCATTTTTAGAATATTGTTTTATTACGTTTTCATGTTATATGCAATATGTTTTAGTTTCTAATTTATATTATGCTTAAAAATATTTATTATCAACAGTAAGTTGGTCATTTTGAAAATATCAGATATATATCAAAATATCGGATATTTTTGATATTTTCAAAAATATCATATTTACGAACCTACTGTGACCGAAATCTTGCACACCATATTCTACAGTAACTTGAAATGTAATTCATTAGTGTTTACCGATTTCATTCTGTTTGAAATAGTATAACATAATAACATACGCTGCAAACATTTTTCTCCGTAGACAATTGTGTGACGGAATTCATTTGTGTGACCCTGTAAATGAATGACAAATGCCATGCACTCCCTATTCTACAGGAAACATATGTTTTAGTGCACCTCAGAAAGGCATATCGATTCCATTGTGTATGAAATAGTATAATATTAAAATACACCGCACACGATCTTTCCCATAGACTCTAATGTAACGGGATTCTTTCGAGGGTCCTTGTAAATGAACTAACTAAATAAATGAAACATACTCCATTTTCCACAGCGAACATGCCATGGTATACTTCAATGCATACATCAATTACATAGCAATTCGAATCCATTTACAAGAGTCAGAACAGGCAGACCGAAGTCGCACACCTAAGGGTCCTGCCCCGTCAGGCGAAGACAGTCGTGAGCTAATGCTAAACGTATGGGTGGGGATGTTTTTTGCCAATATCTCGTTTGCATTTCGGATTTATTTATTTATTTTATTTTATTTTTTTTTTTGGGGGGGGGGGGGGGGCATTGAACAGCTGAGGTCAATTCCTAGAGTCACCATTTTTTTGACTTTTTCGATTTTGGTTGCAGTTACCTTTATGACGACACTTTCACGGAACCGGTTCCGAAAGTGAAAGTAACTTTATAAAAAAATATCTGCAACAAAAATAAACAAGTAGAAAATTGCTCGTCAAACGTGGCAAATGAAGTGCGTTCGTACTATAACTAGTTTTATAAATATTTTTTGCACCCCATATTGTACTGAATGCATCTTTTTTTGCACTTCATAAGTGCATAGTCTGTAACATCATTAAAATGCACTTGCAATAAATTTTCCCATTGCCCGTAATGTAACGAAAAAATTTTGACTGCCCCTGTAATTAAGCTATACATCCAATTTTCATAAAATCTGAAATGGCTCGACAAAATTTTGCAGCAATTATATATTTAAAATTTCAGACCATTCGGAAGACTGTAACATCATTAAATGCGCTTGCAATATTTTTTTCCCATAGGCCGCAATGTAAAGAAAAACTTTTGACTGTCCCTGTAATTAAACTATACATTCGATTTTCATAAAATTTGAATTGGCTCGACAAAATTTTGCAACAATCATATATTTAAAATTTCAGACCATTCGGTTGGGTAGTTTTCGCTCTGTTATAGGCGGACGGACAGACGGACTGAACGACGACTATAGGTGCTACGTATTTATATAATTACGAACGCACCTAAAAAGGGGGCGACTGTAGGTATCGAATTTAGCTGCCCAACGCCAAAAAATTTAAATAAAATAAAAAATAATGTCGAAATTCAAATGAGATAGTATTGGCAAAGAACCTTCCGATAGGCCCCATTAGCTCGCGAGTGTCTCGTCTGACGAAACAGGAGAAGTTAAAAATGATCTAATGGGTTTTGATTTACTGTAGTTATCGAACCTCCATGAAGTTTTCATTTAACGTCTTCGGAACCAGTGACACATTATATGGGGCTATGCATAAATAACGTTATCATTTTAGGGGGGAGGGGGCGTCTGGCACATGAAATCGTAAGATATCTCTGGGGGTTTGAAGGGGGGGGAGATTGCTTTTTATATCGTTATCATTTTTGATTAGACCAAACTTTTCTTTTTTCACTAACTTTTTCTTTACATCCAAATAGTCTGTTACATTTATTATTATTATTATATATGTTTTTATGAAAATATAAAGCTATTAAAGCCATTAACTGTTTATAAAATCATTTCATTCCAAAATTTGGAATACCTCAACGTTTGGCATTCCTGTTATTCTGCTATATGCGCATATAGTTCGCTGTTAGAGAAATCAGGAGCATAATATGTAGGAAATGATACTTGCGTTTACCAGTAAAGGAAGACAAATAATGTTGTTCACTGTTGATAAATTTTGCTTTTGACCTCCATGGGTAGGGAGTGAGTGCAAGAACACAATATTACTTTTGAATACATTGTGTGACAATAAGCTATTATTAAATAATTTTAAATAGTAACTTTGTTATAAATTTATTTTATGTATAGATATTTTATTGACTTCTTGAATCCGTAAAGTATGCGACTAATAAATGTATAATCATATGTGTATATCACTGCAAGCATAAAAAAAAGAAAGAAAAATAATTTAAAAGAAAAATCAAAGAATTTTTAGACATTGATAACGATATCAGCGACGGGGGGGGGGGGGGGTCGATGAATGATAACGTGTGATATCGTAAGGGGGGGGGGGTCGATGAATGATAACGTGTGATATCGTAAGGGGGGGGGTCCAAAATATTGATAACGTTATATAAGTACAGCCCCTATATACGTACAGCCCTCTTTTTAAATACTATTATTTTCGTATGGTAATTTTTTCCCTATTTAATCGCAGAATTCCCGTGATTAAATAAAGCCAAAATTACAATATGGAAACAGTAGTGGTGAGAAAATAAATTCGTATATGAGATGCTAGTTCCGAAGGGTATTGAAATTTTAGAACGTTTGTAACGCCAACGTTTTATGTATATAGAGATCAGAAATTTTCTTTTCCCCTTTCTGAAATTCTAGTTCTCCAAGACACAGGGTTGGCGCGGTTTAAACCAAGTGGTTTTAACCATGGTTTAAACCACGGTTTAAACCAATTGGGTTTTTTTGTCTAAAAAACCATTTGGTTTTTTTAGAAAAAATTTAATATAATATTTTCTCTTTTTTGTAATTTAATTGTTTTTAATTATAGATAGAAGTAATTTCTACTTTTAACACTTCATCTCAGCAGTCAACATGAGACATAATGAGTCTAGGTCATGTTTCTATGCATGTAGAATGAAAATTAGCATGTGCTGATGAACATATCTGGTACCCTAAAGATTTTTCTTAAAACATGTGAAATTAGAAAAGATAAAATAGGTAAATAATATTCAATATTTAGCATAAAATATTTTCATTTAAAAAATGCAGATTATTTACAGCAGTTAATAACAAAATACAATGATCTTTAAGATTTTGGTTAAGTTGTAAAAGAAAATTTTCTGGATTGGGATTGGGGAAGATTATCCTTAAAGAATTTAAAAGAGTAACTTAAGATATCAAATTGAATAACACAGCTTGCAAAAATTGAGTGCTAGTTATACCATTTCCATAATACCAATCAATCTTTTCTGTTAGTTGCTGAATCTAATGGCCAAAAATGTTGACTTGGACACTTTGGGTTATCAGTCAGAAAACAAAATAACCAGAAGTATTTGGATATTAAAAATAATAATAACAAATACAGAATAATATATTATATTCATGAAACTGCATCAAATGTTTATTGATTATTATATTATTAATCAAAGGATTCTTCATACGATTTTCAAGGTATCACTGTTTCACTGTGTAGGGCAGTTTACTTTGAACATAAGATATAGCTGTTACTAATAATGTTTAAATTAGAAATGATTTCAATTTTCTATATAATTGACTGTAATTATTTAATTTAAATATTTTCAAAAGTTATATTACTTATATAATATCCAAAAATGTTTATTTTATCAACAGATATGCATCTGTATGCAATAGGAAATTATATTTTAAAAAACACGGTTTAAACCAAAAAAACCTGGTTTAAACCAAAAAAACCGGTTTTTTTGGTTTTGTACAAAAAAAAAACTGTTTTTTTTCCAACCCTGCCAAGACACTTCGAAATCTTTTCAGGAATTTCTTTTTTAGAACATTTTCTAAAACAATATTTCCTCCACAGCCTTTAAATTATCACTCAAGTGCAAGTTAATAACTCCTTTAAACGGAATGAAAAAAAACGGGAAAACAAAGGAATCGTTATTTACGTTTGCATTAGTCAAGCATCTTCAGTGAAAGATTTCTTCCGCTTTTTAAGGATGGCATTGTATTGCAAGTAAGCTGCTATCATTCAATTTAAAAATGAAACCAGTTTTGCCGGTGAAATGATATTTGACATGTCAACTATACTTCATCCTCTTACGTGACGTTATGCAAACAATAATATTTAAATATCCCCATTTAATTTAGAAAGCATTAGGGATGCACCGAATATTCGGCCAGTCGAATAGTAACTGTTAGACCTAATACCGAATATTCGGCTGGCCGAATACTTTTTACATTTCACAGTTTAAAGGCATTAAAATGTTAAATTTTAAAACAATTTTACACAATATTTAACCCGTTCAGGACCGGTATCTTTTACACGAATTTTATTCGTTTGGCACCACTTTTTGTTAACTATGTGACTTAACTTTATAAATCACGAAAATGGTATCAAACTTACTTTTTTACTGGTATCAAACTCAAGCGTTTTAAGCACTTTTTGAGGTCATATATGCACCCATGGTCCCGAAAGGGTTAATACAGAAACTTACATTTTGATAATCAAGATCTTTTTACAAGTAAACTTTATACTGAAAAAAATCTTCGAGTTATTTAATACGAGAATAGTTATAAAATTGTTTTACTAAACTTAAAAAAAAAAAAAAAAAAAAAAGCAATCTATTGAAATGGTGGCAACTCAGCAAGAATAACTTTTCTACTCCCTTTGATTTAGCAAGGAAGTTTTTAAATGCATCCTATATCAGTGTCTGGACCTGGAGCGCACGATCATTTTCAGAGATTGTAAACAAACAGGTTGTTCTTAAAATCTTTCAACAAACATTTTAGCCCATTTATTCCATCAAAATTACAATACATTCAATCAAAAATACTGGGTATGTAACTACAAGCCGAAACGGAATTTTCATTCGCAACTTTATCAACAATGAAGCTATTTAGCGAGATTTGTTATACATTAATTTTGCTTGTATTAAATGTGATGATTGAAATTGACTGAATTTTGACCAGTGACACAGTATAAAAACTGTCAACTGCATTCTGAATAAAGGAATGTCTAGCTCATAGTTGTTTAGATATGAATAGTGGCAATTTCCAGCACTTATCATATATTTCACAGAAATCAAAGCAAGTCTGTTGCAAATATAGTTTTGATATCTTCATTATTGTTAAAGTAACGCCCATGTAAAACCTCGAGTGAGATGGGATACACTGTATTTATGACTGAATAAGTGGATTGTGATTTGGTTTCTTGGACAAAAATTGTGCATCTTGATGTCGTATCAAAACACTGAACTTTTTTCTATCCTGTTTAGAAACGCACATTTTTGTGAAAAAGCAAGAAACAGATTATTTACTAGAAATGTTCAGGAACGTGCATTGGTAGGTCATTAAAGCCTATCAAAATCCTCATTAATGGTTAATTTTCTTAAGTGATACTTTACAAATAGCAAATAAATAATGTAAAAAGACTCTCTTTTATTTAAATATGATTATGTTTCTGATTACTGTAAATATCTTTATAAGTTGTGTAACGTTTTTGAAAATATGTTTTAAAATTTTTTCTAAGTATTCGGCTCTTGGTAACATGGCCGAATAGTGAATAGATACCGAATATTGGTGCATCCCTATAAAGAATACAAATTAGGAGCGGTGTTGCATAAAAAAAAAATTAAATTTTTTTTATCGTAACATGTTAATAAACCGAAATAAAAAATTAATAGACGAAAACATAATTTTAGTCTTTGAATAATTTGGTGGAGAAACTTCTATTTCTAATTAATTGCGTTATACTTTATTTCTCCCATACAGAAACTTTTAATATCGACTAACTTCATAAGAACTTCCGAAAATATCGCTGAACACCACTAACGTCATACAATCGGATAGATTTCAACTTGCTTGTAACAATTATGGAACGATTCGATTATTGAAAAATGATACCTGCATGATTTTATTTATGTTTTTATAATTACAGGAAAATTAGAAAGCTCGAATCTTATAAATCGTCATTTGACACTGGTGATAAAAATAGTACAAACACAAATAATGAATGAAATTTCAAATTTGTGATATGATGTCGTAGAAAAATCACAGCGATTTTCAATATGCAGTAGCACTCACACAATATGAGTCAGGTTAAATCGAACTTTTTAAATTTCTCTGGAAATCGCAACATACACCTCTCCTTGTTCGATATTGCCCTTATTTTTTTTTTTACTCTCATGCATGAATTTCAATAAAAACTCCATAAAGGACACTCCCGAATAGCGAACACTTTTTAGATTCCCAACACCTATATATTTGTATATTTTTACCTCTAAATAGCGGACAAATCCAAGGTTTCCGTTATTTAGAGGTTTTGCTGTATTTTTAAGTGATGAAAAACTCATTGTACTCGAAATGGATTTAAAGTTGGATTATTAAGAACAAATAATGTTGAACTTTTAAAAAATCTACATGATGTATTAGAAAATTACTGTAAGAACCTGAATATAACGTTTATAAAGATTAAAAAAATATTAAAAGTGTTTAAATAGTTTATTTTTTTCCAATAATTTAAATTTTGGCCACTTTACCACAAAGTACGGGACTAAAACATTTTAAGTAACGTTTTTGTTTAGATCCATAAGCAGAAATTCTTTGAGAAAATATTCCATCGTGCAGGAAAAATGACACTTTTTCAACTGAAGAATCGAAAACGAAACGGCTGTATTTTATAAGTTTACATGTCATGTAGGAATAAAAATAACATATGCAGAGTTAAATGGTGTCTTTCATTTTTATACCTTTTTTTTTTTTTCTTTTTTCAAATACGAAAATTATGTTCGCGATACGATTGTAATTTGTTTTAGGAAAATTTTTGAAGATTGACTCACTGGGACTAGATGTATATGTGATTTTAGAAGGATTTAATACAGCTTTTAGTAATATTATATTAATTTGTTAATGTTAGGAGCTAGATAAATATATATTTCGGAAATTTTCATACTTTTATTCTGTTTCGAGGTTAACATGATGCTTTTAAAATGTCTAACATTCAATAAATAAATAACAAGAAAAAATTCAATTATTAATATTCCTTTATCAATTTATACAAGTACTGCAAATGCAGAAGACGATCCATTTTATTTTTACTCAACACCCAATTCTAAAGCTTTTCCAATAATATTATTACTACTAATACATATTATCATATTGATATTGATATTTTAAATCTACACACAATTTTGAGAAAGGGGGGCGGGGATCTTTAACAATACAATGAAATAAGTCCAATAGCAACAAAACGGTGAAGTTTAGAATAGGCCAGTGGCAAATCAATTTGACCTCCCTCCCCCACATTTTTTTTTTTTTTCAATACAAGCCATTCAAAACTGGTCTGTAAGACGAAAAAGCTAACTGACCACATTATTTGACCCATTAAACCATATTAAGTCACGAAATGAAGGAAATAAATGGAACACGCATACAAACTAATAACTATATATCGATTGTACAAATTCTTCGTGCAAGAGTGTAAGACAAGATGCGAGATTATATAAAAATAATGGATGGGTACTTTTTTTCTTCCAATACTTTCTTCTCACTATCCCTAACGCCTCTTTTTCACCAGTTTTTCTCTTTTTTTTTCCTCCCCGTTATTCTAATGCAATCCAGTTTGAACTAGAGTACAGGACCCATTATCCGGAATTCCAAAATCCGGAAGGACCCGAAATCCGGAAAAAAATTGAAAATTTTCTAAATTTGTAAATTTTTACTAAAATTTTGGAATTTCTAAAAATTTTCGAACTTCCCAGTTCTCTATTTTTTTTTTTTTTTTTCAGTCCGTTGTGTTTCAGTGTGTAACCACTAAAATATGTTACTTCAGCGGCGGGGGAACACGGAGCCCCCCCCCCCCCCTTTCCCCGAAATTAGGAAAAAAATAATTTTCTCTCAAATTTGAGTATAAAATTAAATTTTCGTTTCGTAAAAACCGTCAATTGTTCGCGGCAAAAATCACTAATTTTGCCAAAGGATTTCGGAAAAAAAGCTAATTTCGTCAAAAGATCGTGAAAAAAATGCTAATTTCGTCGAAGGATCGTGAAAAAAAAAACGCCAATTTTGTCAATGAATTCCAGAAGAAAAAAACGCAAATTCTGTCAAATAATCGCGAAAAAACGCCACTTTCGTCAAAGAATCGCGAAAAAAATGCAATTTTTTTTTTTTCGAAAAAACGCAAATTTCATCAAAGGATCGCGAAAAAACGCAAATTTCTTCAAAGGATTGCGAAAAAACGCAAATTTCTTCAAAGGATTGCGAAAAAACGCAAATTTTGTCAAAGGATCATGAAAAATAAACGCTAATTTTGTCGAAGAATTGCAGAAAAACACGTTAATTTCGTCAAAGAATCGCGAAAAAAATGCGAATTTATTTCAAAGAATTGCGAAAAAAAAATGCGAATTTCGTCAAAGGATCGAAAAAAACGCAAAATTCTTGAAAGGATTGCAAAAAAGCGCAAATGTTTTCAAAGAATCGCGGAAAAAACGCGAATTTCGTCAAATGATCGCGAAAAAAACGTTAATTTCGTCAAAGGATCTGAAAAATAAACGCTAATTTCGTCAAAGGATAGCGGAAAAAACGCGAAATTTGGGAGGACCCGAAATCCGGAAAATTCCAAAATCTGGAAAGCCTTCGGTCCCGAGGATTCCGGATAATAGGTCCTGTACTGTAGTTAGATGTGCCAATCCCAAAACTTTCTTCTATCTCATATACAGTGTAACTTCAAAAATCCGGCATCAAAACCATCTTTTTCTTTTGCACTTTCAAGTTATGGCAGAAGAAAAATAGCAATTGTTCATGAATTGAAAACTTCAAAATCGGAAGTAAATAATATTAATTGACATTTTTTTCATTTGTCATGTGATTATTTTCTGAACAAATTTTCTGTGAACTGCACTGCGTGGAGACTAGTACACAAGTTCATTTGAGTCTCTCTTCTGATGCTGTGCTAAATAGAGCCATCGATAACGCTAGTAACAGCTCCTAAGACGAGGATGAGCAACAGGCAGAAGAAAAGGTGTCACTTGAAAAATGCACAAACTTAACTTTAGAATTAATATCTGCTTTAGAGAACATAACAGTATTCCCGAAATAGATCCGTAATAGAAATTCTTCATTTGTATAAAATACAAGAAAAACTTGTTAAAGAACGGCCAAAAAAAATCAAGCAAACAAAATTGACATCGATATGTCCGAAATTACACGAGAAGAAATAATTTCACTCTTTATTAGATTTTTTTTTTCGTAACACAGAAAATATCAATTAATGTAAGTTTATTTTTATATTTAATTTTATCTTTTTCTTACATAATTATCATTTAATAATGAAATAAATTATTGCTAAAGGCACAATTAAGAATATAGTACTACTTTTGACATTCCTTCAAAAATCCGGCATAGTCTTGGTCCCAATGCTGCTGGATTTTTGAAGTTATACTATATTTTAATATTTCAAAATGATGTTACAGATGTCAATTTTTCATTTTTATTAGTTCAATACTTATCAACTTTGACTTTCATCTTAAATTTCTGCTTCAGTCAATTAATCGGAGTAAAAACGAGTAAGATTGACTCACGCTTGTACCGCCCGGGGTTGCCCAGGCAGAAAAGAAAATTAAAGTTAATCTCGATGATATTTATTAAAATGACGATTAGTCGACTTATCAGGATGTAAAGTTCCCGTCGATTCAGGAGCCACTGGTGTACAATAGAACTAATAAAAATTAAAAAGATTACACAAAAATCGCTGTTACAGCGCCCTCTTTCGGCAGAATTTTTTCATATTCAGGGAGGACCTTCTTGCCACGGCCAAAAACATGTACAAAAAAAATTGGTACAATTCTATGCATAACTTCATACACTTTTCGAAGGTACAATATTGAAAATGGCACAAAAATCGCTATTACAAAGTCTTCCGGCGGAATTTTTCAAAAAAAAAAAAAAAAAATTGATTCAATTCTATGCGTAACTTCATACACTTTTCGATGTTACAATATTCAAAATCGCTATTACAGCGCCCCCTTCTGGCGGATTTTTTCCAAATCAAGGAAGACCCCCACCAGTGGCTGAGAGGTTCTGCTCTCGAAACTGGTAGACGGGAGGTGCTGGGTTCGCACCCAATCGCGCCCGTCGGCCTAATCGTTCGGAATTTTCGTGGTTTTCTTCGAGCCATGGATTTCCATGCGTAAATACGGATTAGGTTCCTTTAGAAACACCCCCCACGAAGGGAACTCCCCCCTCGGGCCTATATCCCTAGAGTAGATAATCGGCCGTCAAAAATCAACCAACCAACCAAATGAAGGAAGGGCTTGCTTGCCATATCCAAAATTGGTTCAATTCTATGGATAACTTCACATACTTTTTGATGGTACAATGGAGACAGACACACGGACAAACGACTACACAGACATTTTCTATAAACATGTTTTTGGGGATCTCTGACCTCTAAAACTGTGTAAATCCGTCGAAAACCGGAAACCGAAAAAAATTTCAATTACAATACTTTCTACTATTGAAGATAGAAAGAAGAAAGTAAAAATTAACACTGAATTAAACAATGATTTGTAAGGGAAAAGAAAGCCATGTTTAATGAGTAGAATGCATAATAAGATGGATGGATGTCAACGATTTTAATCGGATGATTAAAATCAGATATATATAAAATCGTATATTCTATATTTTTTTATTTTATATGGAAAAGTACTAAAAGTTTAATATATTTTGTAACCAGCTGGCCCACCCGGGGTTGCCCAGGTCCGTGATGAATGACCCTTAAAATGAGACTAAAATTTGTATGATTAAATTTGTATGATTTTAGATCTTTAACTCCATTTTGTCTGAATTTATATTTTTAAATGAATAAATATTGAATTGAAAGTATATGCTATTTGGTATTTTATTTTCTGCGTAATTTGATATTTGGAGTCCATGCGTACCGAAAGCGAGCAAAACCGGGACGAAACACCCTGGTTTTTACTGATTTCGGCGAAATTTTCACACATTTTATTTTGTAAAAAAAATTTCTACCCTTCCGAATGTTTCAAAATTTTTGTAGGTGATGTAAATCTGGTCTATTGAGATGCTGTAAAAAGATTGTGTTAAAATACGGATGTTTAGTTACTTTTAGCGTAGAAAAAATATAGTCTCCGTGTGGCGCGAAGTCACTTGCGTTAGCCAGTGTACTTCAAAGAGTTAAAATTCACATTTTTTAAAACCGATTGCACCATCGATTACAAGAATTTTTAAGAACATTTTTTTAGTTTGTTTTTAACTCTAAAATTGCGTTCTGGAGAGGCGTTGAAATAAGCGGGGAAACGTTTTTGGGAAAAACGACCCTTTTTGAATTTTTTGTTCAAAGGGTTAACTGCAACATTTTTTGGAATTGACTGCGGCATTTGGGATGTAAGAATACGATCTTGATGAATATGTCTTGCAATTTTAACTTTACCGAGCTGTTTGGTTGATTTAGCTTAAAACAATACTATTAACCCCTTGGGGACGAGCGACACGTATACGTGCCGCATGAAGCGCTCAGAATCCTTGCTTTTCCTCACCAGTAAAATTTTACTGTAAAATTTGCCTTATTTAATCAGCGCATTTTCTCGATTCAAGAAGACACAAATTTCTGTTTTTAAAAAACGGTGACAAAAGATTAAAAGTTTCGTAAAAGGCTCCCGTCCCGAAGGGGTTAAAAAACACAAACAAAATCGAAAGTCGGTTTTTCTCTAGCCTCCGATGTGTAAATGAGTTTGTGCGCGTGCGCTGTCCTTAAATGGGGATCAAGTAGATGACTTTTTGATGAGCGTGAATTGCGATGTTCAATTAATAACTCAACTAATTGTTAGAAATTTAAAATTCTGAGTCTTAGGTGCATCAGGTGACACTTTGGGCTAGCCTCACAAAAACGTTCAGCCTCGTACGTCCCATCACACAGACACACACACACAGGCAGATCGAAACTTTCTTTTATTAGTATAGATATTTCTAAAAATATTTAAATTACTGAATAAACAAATTAAAGCTCGTACGTCCCGTAGATTTTGCTAGCCAACACACAGAGACATACACAGACAGAGTGGAACTTTCTTTTATTAGTATAGATATTTCTAAAAATATTTAGATTACTGAATAAACAAATTAAAGCTCGTACGTCCCGTAGATTTTGCTAGCCGTCACACAGAGACACACACACACAGACAGAGCGAAGCTTTCTTTTATTAGTATAGATATTTCTAAAAATATTTAAAATACTGAATAAATAAATTAAAGTTTTAAAAAACTGTTCAAGCCTTACTTTATTTTAGATTTTAGCAAAGATTTCATCAGGTAGAAAAAGCAATCTATTTAAAATACGCTTAAATTATTGTAAACGAATGAATAAGGAAAAAAAAAAATATTAAGGGTAACATCAAAATGCTAAGCACAGTTAGAGATTCACCAGCAAGGTTTGATAAATTATTTTTACTTTTCGATTTAACTTATTCAAATGAATTAAACCCTTCAGGACTAGCGTCACGTATACGTGCCACGGTGCGTACAGTCCTTATTTTATTTTCAAATAGTAAATTTTGCTTTACAAGATCGTAAAAGTTCAATTATTACATATGACAAACATGTTTATTCCGAAATGGTGATATTACCAATTTTTAATGTTTTTTGATAATAATATGGATTGTAGGTAATCACTCTTAATATTAAATCTGGCCTGCGTGCATTTGGGGCTATTGATTTAGATTTACATAAATGCTACATAATTTTTTTTAATTAAATGTATTGCAACATTTTATTATTTTTTAACTCTATCACACTGATTGGTAAAGGTATCATACGAACTGAATTTTTTCAAACTGAATGAAAAAATGCGCAGGACAGCAGTCGAACCCAAGACCTTTAACGTAAATTGCCAATGCTCTTACCTATTGAGCGTTATGACAATCTGAATGTGAAATGCGTCCGTCGGTTTGACGGCCCTTGCTCAATAGGTAGAGAGCGTTGACAATTTAAGTCAAAGGTCTTGTATTAGACTCCCGACCTGGGCATATTTTCTACTCAGTTAAAAAATTCAGTTCGTATGATAACTTTACCAATCAATATGACCGATTTAAAAATAAACTTTATCTACGTATACATCGTTTAATGGAATTCCATTATCTGCGGTATACTTGGCAAGGCAAACCAGATGCTAATGCCAATAAGGTTTTCTGAATGAAATGTGTCCGCGGGTTGTAAGCCGGTAGCTCAATATACGTAGAGCAGGGTTGGCGAACCTTTTTATATACGGGTGCCATTTTAATATTTTACTTGACCTTGACGTGCCAACTAAAAAACAAATTTAGTGGATTGAAATATAAGGAATCAAAACTACTTGAAAATTACTTATTAGGATATTTTCTAAAATGAGTAATATACATGTAAGGTGTAAGTATTACACTCTATTAATTATAGAAACAATTATATTTTAGAAATTAATTAAAAACATAATGTGATTAATTGTTGTATCTTGGATAAAAAAATAATATGTACAGTATGTGTGTTCAGTTAATTTCAACAGAATGCAAACTAAATAAATTTATATGGCAACCACTATATTTGATTTTTTAATATTCTAAATTTGCGAAAATGACAGATATAAATAGTAGAAAAAATTATTAAAATTGAAAAAAGGAAGTTTATTTAAATAGTTCTGAAATTAATTTCCAAGTTGCCATAATTTACCATCGCTAATAATCTTTCCTTCTTTATAGTTTTCAAATATTTTCTTTATTTTATAAATTTTCGAAACCCTATTGAATAAGCTTAAAATTCTTCAATTTGCAATTAATCGAATTTTGAATCTAATCAGATCATCTAAGCTCGTGTATCTTGTGTAAAATCGCTGTATCCTCATTTAGAGACATAATCAACTGACGTAGAGCGTTGGCAATTTAAATCAAAAGTCTTGGGTTCGACTTCCGGCCTGGGCATTTTGTTACTCAGCTGAAGAAATTCAGTTCGTATGGTATTGCAACATGTTAGGGTTGGCATGTTTTTGGCCAAAGGTGGCAAAAACCATTGAAAAACCCGGTCAAAACCGTTCTGGCAAAAATACATTTTTGTCTCTTTGGCAAAATTAAACAAAAATAAATACGTTTTATTTACAGCGATGTAATTAATATATTTTAATTTCTAATAATTTTAACTCTAATAATATATAATTTTACTTATTTACCTTAGAATATTCAATGCATCATTGAAACAGTAATCCAAGTAGTTTGTAGTAAAATACTTTAGTAATCAGTTTTACTTTTTAGTAAATAACTTACTGGCTTTGGTTTACGCTGTCACAATTTTAAACAACTAATCCTTATGCTTCAGTTAATTTTGTAACAAAAGGAAGTCAGAGAAAAATGATACCAATTTTGCTATGCTACGAGAACAACAGTAATTTGAAGTTACAAACTAAAAATTAAATAGTATATATGAATATAATATAGTATAGTAAATATATTTTTAAAAAATAGTACAGCTCATATTAAATTATAACTTTTAATTACGAAAACAATTACAAAAATAATAGATAGTAAAGAACAACAGAAACATTTAGCAAGACAATTCATTTTTATTTCCTATGCTCAAATTATACTTAAGTCTGCAGTTTGTATGAAGAGAATGGAGAAAATGGTGAGAAAAATTACCTAAAAGATTAATTTGCATATATTTGCAACATTAAATAATCAAATAAAATCATTCTACCACCCCCTCTCTTATACATATTAATTTCATCAGGTCCATGTGTTTTTTATAATCCCCCCCCCCCCCCAAAAAAAAAAAAAGTTGTAGGAATTTTAAAAGTTTACTTCTATAAATTATTTGTAAAAGTTACACCTAGAAGCGCAAATAAAGATAAAATGAAGATTGATTTGACAAATGTTTGTATATTAATGCTGTTTTTAATTATAGGTTTTTTAAATGTAGAAACTGTCGATTTAGAAGTTTTTAATATACAGTAAAACCTCCATAAAGCGACCACGTTCCGTTCCAATAAAAATGGGTAGCTCCGAGAGGTGGTCTCTTAATGGAGGTCATGTTTAAATCTAGATTTTAATTGTTGAAAAAAAGGTAACAATTAATGTTACTAAAATTAAATTTTTATATTTTTTCCTAATGTGAAAAATAAAGTATCAAAACAAAAGTTAATTACATAAGACATACAAAGTTAATTACATACTTCAGAGTTTAAAAAATGAATACATTGACGTTTGCTTTGATTTTACGGGGTTTTCTTTTATAAGTTTTATTTCCAAGTCCTTTCGAAGTTCAGTAAATAAATGCAATTTTTTTTTTTTTTTTTGGACGGAAACAAATAATGACGATTTCATTCATTTATCTATTTCTTTGAGAGTTTCCTGACAGAATAGGGCAGGTGAGTTTATTGACTGTCATTCTTAATTTGTCATCAGAGTTAAATTCATTGCCTAAAAAGGCACAAAGGGGTTTAAACACTTAAAAGTTACCGGAATAAAAAAACAATCTAAACTTCGTTTAGAAGTCTGATGAATAATGGAATTATTTTTCCGGAATTAATTTTCTAATAAAAACTTCTTTAAGCTATCAGGAAAAAACGGAATTTGTTTGATTTTCTTCAAACAAATGGGTCGCTCATGGAGAGTGTTCAACTGGGATGGTCTCTGAATGGTGGTAAAATTAGTACTGAACCTATGGGAATAAATTTCGTACCATGAAAACAAATGGTCGTTCAGGGAGGTGGGCGCTTAATGGAGGTTGTCGCACAGGGAGTTTCACTGTATATACATATTGCTTTTAAAGGCAACATTACCACATTAATTTGAGGGGGGGGGGGACTTTTTCTCTATCACATAAATTTATTTACAAAATTGATTTTGTTGTACATTGTTTCTCGATTGCTGTTCATCAATGAAAATTATTTTAACTAATTTAATATTAATGAAATATCTAATTAATATTTTGATTTAAGTCTCAATTATAATATATACAAAATTTAGTATATTTATTATATGTAGCCTTTTTTGCCAATGTCCTGGCAAAAATACCATTTTGCCGGCTTTAACATTAAATATTTCTTTACTTTAAAATTAAATATCAACTTTAACATTAAATATTTCTTTAAATAATTCTTCGATGCAAAAACGGTCTGCTTCAGCGTGTTTATCAAACATTTCTCTATAATACAACCCATTTTTATATTTTTGTATGCAGTAGTTTTCTTGATATTAGCGAAGAAAAACCTCAGGTCACAAAAAATTCATTTATGGCAGCGTGTTACCCCCTCTCTCTCTCTCTTTTTTTTTTTTTTTTTTTTAAGAGAGAGATATGAAATTGAAAATGTTAATGAATACAGGAAATATGAATATTTAATTTATTAACTACGAAGTGGAACTCTTCGAATTTCAATTAAGGAAAATGTTTAAAAGGGAACTGTTACATTGAATTTATACTATAATAAACCTACAAAATTATTTACAAAAAAAAAAAAAAAAAAAAAAAAAAAAAAAAATCCATCTTACCATTGGTTAGCCTAACCCTTAAAATAAATATTAATTATTTTAACCTAAAGTTGCCAAAATACTGCTTCCATAAACTTCAACAACTGTCAAATTATTGAAAAACTTCATTCTACGTAATGAGTAACATACAATCAACATAAGTAATTAGGATGAAGTTATCAATCGAGGTGCTGCTTATGCTTGGTATTGCAGAATGAAAAATCAGCAAAAAGGATTTCACTTTGGCACAATCCTAGAAATTTTTTATTTCAGTGAAATCTAAACACAAAGTCATTTTCACAATCTCAAAATTTACGTGCGCACTTCTCATATCCACATTCACCATTTAAAAAATATTTTAAGGCGCAATAGGTTATTAATAAAAATATTTCCAAATTGGAAATGACTTTTAGATATATCATTTTTTTAAATGTCTCAAGAAATGTAAAAGATCGTACTCACATTACCAAAAAAAAAAAAAAAAAAAAAATATTATAATTATAAAAATAAAGCGCGCATATTTGCTCTGACAAGTTCATAACCATAAATATTTGAGATCATCCTATTTAGGCTAATTATTTTTAACTATAATCCAATACATGAAATTATTTTATTGAAAGGTTTTTTTAAATATATTTCTGCTTCGTGTAAAAAAATATGAAAATTGTTTTCATATTTTCACACAATTTTTTTATAATGCACAGGACATAAGATTTTTTTTTCTTTTAACACAACTCCGATAGTTTTTTTTTTTTTTTTTTTTTTTTTTTTTTTTTTTTTGTAACGACATTTACACAATATTATACAGACGATAAATAAATTTCAAATGATTTACGAATTCGATGGATTTTCAATTTTCAGACGCTAAGCTTCAAATAAATCCCTTGAAAGGACCAAGAAACTTAAAAAGAAGTCCTTATTAGCAGTTAATTGGCTTGAAACAAACGCAAAACTCGTAGCATTGACTGACTATGTCCAATATTTATGATCCAATTATACTGTTGCAGCTTGAATTCAATACTTTCAGCACATTCCATATCACGAGTTACTTCCTGATCAGGACGTTAAGTAATCTGATGCGGATGGATGAAAAATCTAAGTATATGATGAAAGAATTGGGAGAAAATTGGATGGAAGGAAAGCAGTTGAAGTAAAAACAAACACTCCAATATATAGACGTTATGGTTTCATCAAATACTTATTACTCTTACTCGTTTTATGCCGTTTTACTTTACAACACTATGTTGTAATCAACTAATACGGTATATTGATATTTAAAATAATAAAAAAATCAATAAGTAACGTACCGCAAAAAATGTCAAGATTGCTTTCAAGCCAAGAATTCGTTGTACGAATTCATTCTACATACACTATTGTTTAAG
The DNA here is from genome assembly GCA_963932465.1 of Maratus speciosus. Taxonomy (NCBI): domain Eukaryota; kingdom Metazoa; phylum Arthropoda; class Arachnida; order Araneae; family Salticidae; genus Maratus; species Maratus speciosus. Next base: position 576,060,114 of record OZ010792.1, read on the forward strand.
GTAAAAAGTAAAAAATAATAAGCGATTGAATAAAAAAAAAATTACTTTTCAAAGTTAGTTAATAAATCATTTATATTTATTAACTAATTTTTAGGGATGCACCGAATATTCGGTATCTATTCAGTATTCGGCCATGTTACCGAATATTCGGTTTGGCCGAAAATTAAACTATTCGGTATGCTGAATATCAAAATATTCGGCCGAGCCGAATACTTAAAACTTTTTAAACATATTTTTAAAAACCTTATACAACTTCTACGTTTAAGAGTCAACTTATAAAGATATTCAGAATAATTAGAAACAGAATCATATTTAAATAAAATATAATGTTTTTACATTATTTATTTGCTGTTTGTTAAGTATTATTTAAGAAAATTAACCAATCACGAGGATTTTCATAGAAATTAATTATGTACAAATGCAAGTTCCTGAACATTGTCCAGTAAATAATCTGTTTCTTGCTAAGATTTTCGGAACAACCCTTACAATCTCTGAAAATGATTGCCCACTCCAGACACCGATCTAGGATAGGATACATTAAAAAACTTCCTTGCTTAATCAAAGGGAGTAGAGCAGTTATTCTTGCTAAGTTGCCACCATTTAAAGTTTGAATAGATTGCATTATTTATTTACTTTTACTTTAGTCTCTTCCTGACAAACAAATAACATATGATCCTGTACAATTTTTTCACAATTTCTCTTTTACTTTAAAATGTTTCTTTTAGAATTTAAGAAAATTTTATTCATCTGTTTCAATTCTCAGAAGAAGCTATGAAATAAAAAAATTTATTAATTAAAAAAGTTTCATAACTATCCTCTTCTTAAATAACTCAAAGCAGATTTTTTTCAGCATAAAGTTTACTTGAAAAAAGTTCTTGTTTATTAGAATAAAAGTTTGTTTTAAATATTATGTAAAATAATTTTTAAATTTAACATTTTAATGCCTTTAAACTTTGAATATAAAAGTATTCGACAAGCCGGATATTCGTTATTCGGCCAAATAGTTACTATTCGGTAGACCGAATATTCGGTATTCGGTTCACCTGTAGGCCAAATATTCGGTATTCGGCCAAAATCACTATTCGGTGCATCCCTACTAATTTTTCAGGTTTAACGAATTAAAAATTAATAATAAATATAAATAAATGCCTTGGATTTCAATGAAGCAATTTCAGAAAAGAATTCTCATTTTTATCTAAAAATAACATAGATGATTCTTTGCCTTATAACTTTTCTGAATAAGGGAATGAAAGAAACGTGAAAATAAATATAATGAAACAATAAATACCGTACAGAATATACTATAAAGCACTGTTTATACGGCTCTCAAAGGACGGTTAAAAAACGACGTATAAATGAAGACCTAAACGAAATTTTAATTTTAAGGCGCAATATATTTATACTACAAAAGTTTTACAAGTTTCTTCTATAAATAAAACCATTTCGAAATGTTTTAAAAGCATTTTAAGCCTTCTTAAAAATAAAAATACTAAATTTATTATATATTTAAAAATGTTTAAATATTTCAATGTCTATCACAAGATGTTTACGAGAGCAAGAGGCAGGAGAGGAACGGCAAAATATCGCATACCTGTTCCTTTATTTTCCCGCCAATTCCACTTTCGCTAAACATGTGTTTTTACAGACTTCTAAAGTTTTCATTTTTGATTTTAATAAGAGCTTTCCTTTTCCGGGACGGCTTAGAAGCACGTGACATTAAAGAACTGGCATTCAAAAATGTCTATAAGCTTGCTCACAGCGAACGAAATTACTAAAATCAGGAAAAATAGTTTTCCTGTTTCCAGGCCCTGGTTATCGCACGGGCGCCCATGGCCCGTGCCCTGGGCACAAAACTTTCTGAGAGGCACAGAATTTTTCATAATTTCATCTAAATTTCCACTAAAAAAAAATCACAATTGTGAAAAAATGTTATATTTGAGATACAATGAAATGCCAAAAATATATCTCAATCTATGGTTAAAAGAACGTTTAAATAAATAATGGAAAAATATTTTATTTTTATTCCTGGAACAGTTTTTAAATTTTCCGGAAAACATAATTTTTTGAGTTGATACTTAAGTGAGTAATATTTATATTTAAAAAAACTAGTAACAGTAAATCTACCAATCTAAGGGGCCACGAAAAATTGAAAGTGCCCTGGACACAGAAACTTGCTAGTCGGGTCCTGCCTATTTGCTATTTATCTTTCATTCTAAATTCTTAACATATTTGAGTATTCATTAAATATACTGTTAACGTTAATTGGTTGTTCGAATTATATTTGAAATGAGAAGGAAAAAAATCGGCAAACTATCTTCCAACTGCAATGTATTAAAGTGAATCGGAATTGCAATTAAACGACGCGACGTATAAATGTAAAAGTCGTATAAATTTGAAAACGCGTGAGTATAAACAATGTTCTACTGCAATCAAGATAAAAGTTTTTCCGGCATCTATTGTACATATGCCGTGAAAGAAGTTTTACAGGCTCGTTAAAACTTCCATAATTCTGCGGTGCACTCAAGGTCATGAATAGGGTGGCTAGCTTACGCAAATCTGGCGATGCAATGAGAATTAACATGGAAGGGATTGATGTTTTTAAACTCTTGATTCATGTTTTCCAACAATTTTTTATCTCGCACTTAAATCCACAACTAAAATAAGCTTTCGGGGACCACTTGAACTTTTATTTGAACTAGATTAGCTTCGCTGGTCGTTTTCCCCAAACATACTTCAAATTAAACGATATTTTTTTTCTTGGGGGGGGGGGGGGGAGGGGGGTAGAGGTCAGCTTTCGGCTGCGTACAAGCGTGAGGGGTACGCCCGTTCCAGTCTGGAATCAAAAGAAATTAGAATTATTATTATTTATATATATATATATACACAGTCGTCTCTGTTTAATGTCGCCCTACTTAACGACGATCTCTACTTAATACTAGATTGCCCAAGGAAGTCATTTTGACTGCTTTTTAATTTCAATTAGAAAAACAATTATATATATAATGACACAATTTCTTAGAATTTTGTGACTTTTTGTAGAACATATAAATGCGTTTATTAATAATTGTAGTTATCTCCTCCTCCTTCATTTCCGGTATATATATATATGTGTGTTATACCTATATTGCCCAAAAGCAGTCATTTTGACTGCTTGGGAAATTTTTAATAATCAAACGATTCTTATTACTGAATTGAGTAAATTTCTTATATGACCAGTTCGGCTGTGTATTGAAATAACAATTGTCATTTTTTTCGATTACCATCACATGATAAATTATCGATGTGGGCGTATACTTTATAAGTTGCAGTTGCTCAGTAAGGTTGTTCTAACAAGTTGTTTGATTCTTCTTTTGCGCCCTAAATTCATGAAAGAAATGTCGAATAGAAGTGAGTTATTCTAAAAGCTAACGATCATAAGTGAAGAGGGCTCCGATATAGAATCAGATGCAACAAATTCTGAACTATCATCTGAAGATGAAGCTGATTATATTCAAAGTGAAACATCTAACACTTAAGATAGCGACAGAGAGTCAATCACCAATGATGAAAATGAAAATGCCATCAAAAGGTGAAGGGTGGTAAGTAGTTCAGACTCTAATGGAGAAACTGAAAACACCTTTCAGTAGACCGAAACAGCTGCCGATGGTACTGTGTGGTCAAAATTGACAAAGGTGGTATTCCTGGAAGGTTACCATCTACTTGTATTTTCAAGGGTGTGAAAGGGCCAACAGGCTACGCAAAAAGGAACATTATGGCAGATAATCCCATCAGTGCATTCTCGTTGATAATAGATAACTATATTATCAAACCAATAAAAAAGAGCACAGAAGAAGGCGGCCTCCGAATTATGAGGAACAATTGGATAACAGCATTACCGGAAATACGTGCATTTATTGTGATTTTATATGCTCGTGGAGCCTACGAGGCAAAAAATTTAAAACCGAGTTATTTATGGTTAGCAAAGTGGGGTCCCGAATTTTTTAGAAAAACTATGGTCAGAGTAAAGTTCAAGCAAATCCTACGGTTTATTCGTTTTGACAAAAGAACCGAAAGACGTAGGCATCTACAAACAAATAAATTTGCCTGTGTTTCGGAAATATAGGACAAGTTCATTCAAAATAGCCAAGCTTGCTATCAACCGGGGCAAAATATAACAGTTGACGAGCAATTATTTCCGTCAAAAGCCAGATGCAGGTTTACACAGTATATGCCTAATAAACCCGACAAATTTGGCATCAAATTCAGGCTTGCATCAGATGTTAGTAGCAAATATGTTTTGAATGGTTTTCCTTATTTGAGAAAAGATGAATAACGACCATCGTCAATGCTTCTTAGTGAACACGTTGTTCTGAAACTTGTCGAGCCATATACAAGCTGTGGAAGAAATATCACGGCCGATAACTTTTTCACTAGCATGTCACTCGCGACAAAATTATTGGCCATACAAACAATTCTAGTTGGAACTATTAGGGGAAACAAAAGAGAACTACCCACAGCAGCTCAACAAACGCAGGATAACATGCGTCGTTTTTCCACTCTGCTTTATAAATCAGAGAATTGTGTTCTTACAACATATAAAAGCAAGCCAAATAAAAGAGTAGCTGTTCTATGTTCTAAGCATAAATTTGTGAAAATTGATAAAAGTAATAAAAAAAATGTTACCGAAATCTATGCAATTTTATAACAGCACAAAATTTGGAGTTGATATGGCGGATCAAATAGCCGGAAAATATACAGTAAAAGCTAGTTCTCGTAGATGACACCTCCAAATATTTTTCAATATTTTAGATTTGGCTGCTATAAATGCTTCGATCATTTACAAAGAAACGACAGGAATACAAATACAACGAAAAGAGTTCTTGTTTCAATTAGCAGAAGAGCTTTCCACCGAATACAGAGCGCGCAAGACAGAAAAATTTTTCAGAACATGAAGACCCACAAAGATCAACTACAATACCATCAAATGCAACCCACTCTAACAAATGTAAAATTTGTCAAGTACGACTTTGTCACAACAACAAAACAAATAACATATGTGAAAAATGTCAAAAGTATGTTTGCGGAAGATGTACACATAAAAATATTTCCACTGTCATTTTCATAAAATGTACAAATAATAATGCATAGATTATTTTATTGTTAATGCTTACTAATAACTTGTTATATAACTGTAAATAATATAAAAAATTAATTTTAAGCAAATTTCTTTACACATTAGTTATTCTTTCACAATGCAGTCATTTTGACTGCTTTTGGGTAATATAGATATATTCTAAGTTTCAGTCTTTCTAGTGTTAAGGACGATTTTTTGCAGTCCCGGCTCCTTTAAGTAAAAAAATCTCTATTTAAAGACGAAATTGTTTCTATTTAACGACGATTTTCACGTATTTTCCAGGTATATTTCGTACATTCCAGGACAAATGTGTCAATTCATTTTTTACCGCTAATTATACAAGTAAGTTGCAGCCATTAAACCTGGGAATCATTTGTAGTGTAAAAGCATATCACCGAAAATGCTTAATTAGGAAATTATTAAATAAATTTGCTGACAAAAATGAAATAAAAAAAATTGACATTTTTGGGAGTCATGCACATGATTACATCAGCCTCGAAAGAAGTTTCTCCTTGCACAATTGAAAACTGCTTTCGGGAATCTGGAATTGCCATTCAAGAACAAATGGATATAACAGATGCACAACTCGACACAGAAGATATCACCACCTAAGAATGGAAGTCTTGTTGGTGATGAAGATGTTTCAGTAAAATATTCTATCGATTGTGACGAAGACTTTTAACGACCAACTTCAAAATTTAGAGCAAATTTATGAAGACACCGCAAATGAAAATTCAACTTCAGATGCAAAAGATGGTGATGATGCTGATGATAACAGAATGCGAGACACCACCTCCTTCTTACTCAGATGCAAATTCTGCCCTGGATATTCTTCGCCAGTATATTGTTTCATTAAATATGTAAGATGACTCATTCAACCTTCTTGAAAAGCTTGAAGTAATAGTCGTTGAGCCAGAAGCCAAAATTAGTGATTTTGGTTTCATCTCTGAGGACTTTATGATATATACCTTTTTGGATTCACAATGATCCAAGGAGTTCATTTTATGATGATACTATGAAATTTGTGGTAGCTTATAGACGCCATATTGAAAACATGAGCGCCATCTATCGCACACATATACATATGATTTTTCTGCCAGTATCACATAATTAAAGAGATTTCAATGGAAAAATGGAAAGAACAAATATTGTTAAACATAAAACGTTATACAAATTATATATTTATTAAGATTTTATTTTAATATGATGCTTATCTTTACATTTAACTTTATGTTTATTAACATTTTCAATGGGATAAACATCTTGTTTCACATTTTAATGCATATTATTTTCATATGGTAAAACACAGCAATTCAAGAAAAATTTAATACTGGTGAAACTATTGTACTTAGTCTGTTAAGAATTAACCCCTTCGGGACCACGGGTGCATATATGCACCTTCGGAAACATGTTTACATCGCTTGTTTTTGATACCACTAAAAAAGAAAAGTAAAAATTTCCTTTTTTAAGCTATTTTCTTGATTGCTAAGGTAATTTTAATTGTTTGACAAAAAGGGGTGTCAAAAGAATAATATTCATGTGAAAGATGCTGGTCCCAAACGAATTAATAAATAACAGAAATCTTAGTCTTCTTCACAGCTATCATCATCATTGGTTGACATTCCTGTATCCAAGTAACTTCCATCGTCATAGAGCAGTTCTATATTCTGCATATTCTTGTATATCTGAGGTTATTAAAATATATGCATATGATGGTGAGACACATGTTCTTGAACAAGAACATGACATCAGTTCCAAAATACACTGTAAAAAAACCACTGCAAATTTGCCAGCACAAACTCGATCACAGTTGAATGTACTGTATCTTCTTTGGTTTACTGACTATTTAAACATGAAAAATACAGTATTTGCGTAAAATTAACAGTACAATGTACTGGCAATTTGGATGCATTTGGACGACAGCACAAACTACTGGGGTCCAAATTGCCAGTACATTGTGCTGTTAATTTTACGCAACTACTGTATTTTTCATGTTTAAATAGTCAGGAAACCAAAGAAAGATACAGTACATTCAACTGTGATCGAGTTTGCGCGCGAGATGAACAGTACTTTGTACTGTAAAAATGTCGATTTTAAAATTTTAGCTTCAGGAACAGGAGAACTGCCATTCCACTGGATCTCTAGATAGCCTTTTCTTTCACTATCTGTTCCAAAAATCCAACTATATTTATCTGGGTATGTAAGATCAGGATCACCCTGTAGGCACTTCATCCAAACAACACCGTGGTAATTAGATCGCATTACCAATAGGTAGAGTGTTATTTCTGTATGGCAGAAGGCGATGCGATTCCACAGACTTATTTTTTTACAGCAAAAATATATAGAATATAGCGCAATTCATTGATATCTGAGTGTTTGTGCTTTCATAATAGAGTTGGCAAACTTACGGCTCAAGCTTGTTTCCTCTGATAGCGCCTTAAGCGCATTTCGAAATTCAGTGTTCTGAATCATCATTTTACCTTGCTTGCAAAAGCACTTGCTGTATCGCATTCGACAGTTAATGCATTTCAGGTAATGCATTACATACCGCTTTACCTAAAAGTCCATGCATCTCACTGAAGTTCTAGTACTTTACTTTACCCTGTCATTGGATCCACATTTTACAAATATTAACCCTTTATAGTTCTTCAAATCGTTTTCTAAAGAAAACAGTGTGATAACTGCCACATCAGTATCTATAGACTATAGAGATAATAATAAAATTTCTAAATCCAGGCAAGCAGGTCAATTTAGTGTATTCTTCAACTAGTTATTTCGTGAATGTATAGCATTTTTCTCCGTAGATAACGCACATAATTCGTGTAATCAACTATTTCAGATAATGTTCATTTTGTCATTCTTGAGAAATGAAATGTTCTTTCTTGTTCTCCTCTTTGGACAGAAGCTGCTTCCATTTTCGTACTGGGTGTCCAGGAGTATATGACCTTTATAGCATTACCAACAGTTCATATTTTTCGTCCATTTCTTTTTATTGACACCTGCCTGTATGTATCAAATAAAACATCTATTCTTTGAGAGGATGTAAAATCTTGTATTATTTTAGAAAACAGATTCTTTGCTAGTTGTATAAATGATTGTAGTTCCTGCGTTAGCTTTGAACAAAGCATATTCCGTCAATGATATTAACAACACCATCATTTGCATTCTTTCAGCAGTCGCAATTTTGTCATAACATCCATCAGTTTGATTTTCCAGTTTTTCGCATTAAACCATCAAGTGTAGCTAAAGGTTATGGAAGAGGCCCTAGGTGGTAGGAAAGACAGTTCTCGTACCGAAATTTCTTCGCTCTGCGTTGATTGTCATCTAAGCAAACAGATTTCTTTCTGCCTAGGCAACAAACTCTGATTTATAAAATTTTACAATCTGTTTCTTTTTAAAAGGTCAGAAAATGTCTTTATCTTCTTTATCTTTGGAGGTTTGAAAAACCCGTCTGGCTTTGAGTTTTCAGAATGATATTCTCTCTTGAAAGTTTGGTAAGCTTCTTCAGACATCTTATGAGCTTTGACCATGTCTTCGACAATTTCTAGATTTGTCATTGCTCCAGTTGATTCTATTACCATGTCTAGATTTAACCATTCATTGGTGATCATGTTCTGTAAATATGAGACATCACGTTCGTTTTTCTGGATCCTGCTCAAAGACAGATCTGGATGTAGAACTAATTTTGGTTCTTTCACGAATCATGTGAAGAAATGCTGCCCTGATATCAAAAATATCTTTCGACTGTGGCAGGTCTTTGACTGAACTTCGTTGTACCTTTTGACACCTGCATATCTTTACTTATTGTCTCTTCAATCGCCCAATTCATTTAGTAGCATGCAAAACCAAGAAAATCTTTCAATCACCCTGTTTATCGGCGGCCATTTTCCAATATGGCGTCCATTAGCTACTCTGTTTTTGAATGTATCATGGATAAATGTCATTCTGATGTTGTGGTGAATCCAAAAACGTGTCATTTACCAAGTCTGCTGACATGAAACCACTCGAACCCCTGACTCAACGACGGCGGCCATTTTCCAATATGGCGCCCATAAGCTACCCTGGTTTCGAAAGTATCATGGATAAATGAGGTGCTGTTGTTGCGGTGAATCCAAAAATATATAGTTTACCAAGTCCGCTGACATGAAACCACACGAGCCCCTGGCTCAACGACTATAAGGGTACTAAAATTTAGACCACCATTGAAACAATCTAAACTTTTTGATTTTTTAAAAACTTAATTTCTTTAATTAAATGTATTATAAATATTTTTATTGTACTGTAAGTAACATTGTATGCAGTATAATTAATGCAATTTGTATTTGTGCAATAGAAATACGAATTATTATATTCGTTATCCGTATCAATAAAATAATAAGAAAGAAATAAAACAAAATTAATTTAAATAAATAAATAAATAAAACAGTTCTAAACACGCCAATACATTGAGAAAGGTACTGACAGTCTTAAGCCTGTAAAATGCGAAGGGAAATGTTTTTCAAATATTATTTTTCCACAAATTCTGTTTAAGAACGATCTCTATTTAAGGACGATTTTTCGAGGTTCCTTGAAAGTCGTTAAACAGAGAGCCTGCTGTATATATATATATATATATATTTCGCATTCATCCAACTTGAATTTAAATTTATCGGAGTTTTCTAACCATTACAGCCTTTATAACTTCTTTACTAGCGAAGAAAAAATGTGCAATTAAAACCAAATTTTAAACGAAAACAGTTAATTATATTTATAAAGACAACAATTACAGGGTTCATACAGAGTTGGGAAGAAAAAATCCAAGGAGTACCCAAAAAATCCAAGGAGTCCAAAAAATTTTAAGGATTTGCCATTTTTTTTTTTTTTTTTTTTTTTTTTGTCGATTTTTTTATGTGCTGAATCGTTATGTGGTATGCACACTCCAATTTTTAATGCCCAATTCGGAGAGAAAAACATTTCAAAAACAAATTTTACTCCATTAGAATCTAAATGTTAGTGCTGAAATTGCACAGTTCATAATATATTGGCTTACGGATTTCGTAAGTATAAATACAAAATTGACAATCAACTTTTTTATGCAGTGACCAATGGTCATGTCAGCAGGGGAATTCTGAAATTCACAGCAAAACTTCTGAAAAGTTACACCAGAGAGGGGAGGGGGGGATCCACTCCCGACACTAGCTATGCGTTCTAAGGAGTCTGTGCGAACCCTGCAATTAACACATTCTTTACGCACTAATTTGTATTTACCTACATATTTATAATATTTTAGCACTGAATAAAGTAACTGAGTCTGATATCTTTTTTTAGAATATCTTCCTTGCTAGATTAAATTTGGGAGTAGACGTACGCTTAAGTATTTTTCCCAAGATCTTTTTTTCGTCCTGGTTTAAAGATTTCTTTTGCAAGATTGCAGAAAAGTTTGGGAAATATGAATTTGCGGATGGAAAAAGCAATTTTTTCTCTTTTCCTAGAATATTTGAAGAATTGTCTTTCAAACATAACGAAAATATAAATTAATAATTTTCGAAAATTTTCGTGACACAGCTGAAGTTTTTTCATGGCACACCAGTGTGTCCTGACACAGCGGTCTGCTTTACTCGGGTAGATTATATTCAGAAGTATAAGGAAAAGTTCGATGAAGATACCAAGGACAGAATTAGAATCCTCAAAGATACAATTACTTCCTCTGCACCAGTGTCCAGTACATATGTTTCACATGCCGAAATGCTTTAATCAAATACCTTTTGTAGCAGAAGAATACCCCTCCTCAGGAAATATTCAAATTCCAACTCACCTGAAAAAGATAAGCCATGCGTAAGCATAAAATAATCTTTTAAAAACAACATTATTAATAGATGTCTGATACAAAATTTTCAAAACTACACATAAATAAAGGACAAAGACAAAGTACTGAAGTAAATTTTAAAGACAAGGTACTGAAGTAAATTTTACATAGAAATATAAATTGAAAAGAAAAGTAGGAAAAAGCATAGAAATGTTAAATATATTAACAGGATTTTTAAAGGAAAAAAATACTATGTTATTTATAGACCATATACATACATTAAAATACGAATTAATGCAAGTTAAATTGAAAAGATTAAAACACAAAGGTTATTTGTTTTTTCTTTGCGACATTAGTCAAAAACTACAATAACTAAATTTGGTTAAACAAAATTACTACAGTACATACTCGCGGGCCAAAACTGGAAAATTATAAACTTTAGACAAAACTGATAAGTATATACCGGGGGGGGGGGGGGGATCAGGTATTCAATACTTTCTAATATAACTCAAATGTGCTCCGCTTCAATTCCTATGTCCGTCAATCTATGTTTTAACTTTGTACTTAGATTGTCGTTGTTGATCATAAAACTATAACAGGGTTCCTACACAATTCTGGAGAAAAAAAAAATTCTCTGACTTTCCAGGTTTTCCCTGACCTTTTTAAAAATTTTCCCTGACCTTTCTCAATTAAAAAAAAAAAAAAAAAAAAAAAAAAATTGTCTTATATATGGTTGTAAAACCCTCCACAGTGGACAACTTTAATGTTGATAAATGCTTTAAAAAAAAAAAAAGCGCTGTATGAATTTCTGATTTTTAATTATTTTTCCTATTATGCTATTGTTATATAGTTTGCATAAATTTTATATAAAATTTTTAGATTGGATTAATAATTAATTGAAAATTTCTTCATTTATGATTTCTGAGATTCTGATGAAAAGTAGTACATCAAAAATGCCCCGACTTTTCCCTGACCACTTCAAATATTTAAGAATTTCCCTGACTTTTTGACTAAATTTTCAAATTCCCTGACTTTTCCCTGTTTTCAAGGTTTTTCCTGAACCGTAGGAACCCTGTATAAGGGAAATGCAGCAGGAAATTAATAATTAGCATGAAATGTAACTTATTTACTTTTAAAATACTTATAAATTTCGTGGCAATCCAAGCAATTTCATGAAAATAGTAAATAAAATAAAATGCGGACATACAGACAAGAGTACCGAATAAGCTGGGGAAAAAAACTGTTCTGACTTCCGACTCTTATTTCCTGATTTTAAAGACTAACAAAAAAAAAAATTCTAAAATAGTACACTTGACACACAGACTTCCTGTTCAAAAGGGAAGTTGGAGGTAAATATTTTTCTTCTGTGTTGGTGATAAAGGAATCGGGCTGTACACCTTCAGAATAACTATTCAAAATTCGAAATTTTATATTTACAGCTGAAAAATCGACCGAGATGACGAAAATTGAAAAAAGAAACGAAAGATGGGGGGGTAAAGTGCGTATATGGGGCATTCTCACAATCTTTTGACTTTTAATTCCCTGATTAATAATTTTTATTTTAGTACACATTTTTGTGGGGTTTATTATTATTATTATTATTATTATTATTATTATTATTATTATTATTTCATATACTGGGGAACATCCCATTGCATGACTGCATAACAATATTAACGAGGTAAATAAGTTTTGTACGATGTTGGGGGGGGTCCAAATATCCAGGAAACTCCTATACCGTCCCGTATCCCTGATGCTGATTTTTAAGTTTGGAACTGTTTGTATAAAATTGTTTCAATAAAAGTAATTCGATGTAATTTTTTCCGAAACTGGGAACTGGGACTATTGTTTTATATAAATTTGTAGCAAAAAATTAACCTGTAATATTTTTACGGTTGTTATTATTTTTTGAACTCTGTTCCTGGGTTTTAGATTCCTTATCGTCCCTCTTCTAAAGTTATACAGAAAATCACTTCAGATACAGCCACAGAATTTTTTTTCAAGTTTTTTCTCATGTAGAAGTATGCTAGAGAAAGAATGTCTAAAATTCTTTGACAGGAAATTTACTTCAGAATTTAAATATCAATTTCAAGCATCGTGGCTTTATTGGTTGTCTTACTGTCCCCAAGGTTTATTCCTGCACTTTTCGAGGTAATTTTTTTTTTTAAATCCAATGTAAATAACCGTTTCTAAAAATCAATGAACACTGTGGCTATCACTGAGTCTTAACATGATTTACCTAAAAACAGGTGGTAATTTTCCTTACCATCCCATTTTTACCATTCCTTTTTTCCCCCATTACCGTCCCTTCTTTAACACCCCTTTAAGACAATCTTGTACCAAAATTTTTAACTAAAAATACTACATTGTTATTATTTCTTATTTGAATGTCCTGTGGGTAGTATGGAAATTCATCATAAGTAAAAATTAAGAACAAAATAAAAAGTTATAGTGATAAAATGGTAAGGAAAATTAAACTTGCAAGTTTAACTTAAATCTCGGTTAAATAAAAATAAAAATAAAATCGCTACTGACCATTTTTTCTTTATTTTGAATCATTAAGGCATTCGTCTATAAGTTTAAAATGTTATTTTAGCAAGTTTAATTTCGCCAGATTTTTATTCCTGAAAGTCAAAAGATTGTGAGAATGCCCCCATATTAAAAAATGAAGTTATATTAAAAGGGCTAAAATAGCGGAGGATAATATGGAAAATCATGAGAAATAGCGAAAAATTCAGCATTTCAAACAGTAATATATTTTCCAATTCAGTTAAAATATATAGCTTCTGTTTCGATTTTTGCTTACATAAAAATAACTTTCCTGTTCTTCAAAAAAGGTGTCCATTTTCCCCACTGTGGGAAAAACAGCTGAAAAAATCCTGGGAAAAAATAGTCCCGAAAAAAATAATTTGTCCTTTTCATCCACTTTTAGTAAATTACAAGGTGTACAGAATTTAATAATAACGAATAATATCTTTATTATTTCCATTCATGAAACAATTTATCAAAAATGCACACATCTTTGTAAACAGCAATATGCGCGTTACTTTTGTGAAAATGATAAAATAAATACATCTAAAAATATTTTTAATGTAAGATAGTGTAAATAAAATTAAATTCGAATGATTTTATGAATTATTTAAAAAAAAATAACTTGACTGAGCAATCTCTTATGTTTTCCCAAAAGAAATGAGGAAGTTGTACGATTTTGGCAAGCTCCCGGACACACAGATTTAGATATACACTTCGGGTTCGGGGAAAATATTTACAAGATATCTTTGAACTAGAGCTGCATTTCGGCAAGTCCATGTGCACTTTTACACCTAAATTAGCTTTTAACTTAAAGGTTATATAACCCAAACTTAGCAGCGTTCGAAATCCTTGGTGGTCCGCTGGTCCGAGACCACCAAAAATTCAATCGGACCAGAACACTAATTTGAAAAATTTAGTGATCCGCAGGACCAGTAATTTCCCCTCCTCTCTCTGACAGGTAAACACAAACTTTCCCGTCCCTGAGAAAACCGCAACCAAACACAAATCACATAATTTTATTTTTAAAAAATCCATTAAACCTTAGTCAGTTGAAATAATTAATCTGAAATAAAATATTTAATAAATAAATAATTTTATAGTTTTTCTTTATATACTGTTTATTTTTAGCAAATTATAATTTTACATTTTATTATGCTGAAAATTTTGGATAACTTTGCAGTTTGGTTTATATTCTAGGAGGGGCGGGGGGAGGGGGGGCACTCAAAGGGTTAAAGGGACTTGATAGATTTTTATGTAACGGCCCAGTGATGACTGCGGACCAGTAAATTCTTATGCTTACTAGTCCTTGGGACCAGTGACTTTTTTATGTCAATTCTACCACCACTTAGAATAATTTAGGCTCGGTTCCGGGGTTTGTTCTAGGGATTGACCGAATACCGAATAGTTGATTCGGTATTCGGTGGTTCGGCATGTAAACCGAATATTCGGCTCCGGCCGAATAATTGCAGATAAGTATTTTTTTAGAATTAGAAGAATTCTCTTTTACTTAGCAGTAGAATAGGCTAAACAATGAGGTTTAATATTATGTGCATGAGTTCAGAATTCAGCTTGCACTACAAAAAACAAGTCAAAGGCCATTTTTTATTTTAAAAAAACTTTTTCCTTCCTAAAATAGTCTACATAGGGGTGAAATCAAAACAACTGCCAACTAGAGACGAAGAAAAAAGTAAGGAAGATGCATCCCTTATCATTTAATTTTAATTACTTCTACATTAGTTTTTTTAATTTAAATTTATTTAATATGTATTTTCTTTAATATACACATTAAATAAGTATATTAGAGTTCATATCTGTATATCTAAGGTTATTAAAGAAAATACACACATCCAATAAGTATACTCCAATGCTTATTATCCTATAGCTTTTATAACTGTTATATCAAAATCGTTCAGATTTGTAATCTTCATCACCACAGTGTTAAAATATTAATCAAAATATAAATATCTATCAATAATTTGATAGAAAATAGTTAAATGTACAAATTGATATGATACTTTTTGTATTTTGAGAACATTCCTATTCAATATGTTTATAATTAAACAATCAGTAAATCAGCTTAATAACAACATTGTTTCTTTTTATTTGAATGAACTTTTGTTTTTCTGGTAGTCCTTATCCTTAATAATAGCCTGCATAGTTTACTACTTTCATAGGTTATTTTAGGGTATTGACTAGTGATAAAATAATAAAAAGTGATGGGTTAATAAATTTGTGAGTGGAAAGAAGTCATTAAATTTTTTGTTAATTAGATTTAAGAATAAAAATGTAACTGAATTAAATTATTGAGAATTTCATTTCAATTAAAGTTTATTAAAAAAGCTAGTATATGCAAAAATGCGTATTAAAAATTTTCAAGTATTCGGTCGCCGAATACCGAATATTCGGCGTACACTTCGACCGAAGCTTCGGTATTCGGTATTCGGCAAAATTGCTGCTTCGGTCAATCCCTAGTTTGTTCCAAACTTTTTTTTCTGGTTTAATTTTATTTCTGAGCCCAGCAAAAAATTGAGAATCTTTTTAAAAGTACAATAGCGCGAAAAAGCATGAATTCACAAAATATTTTCACCCCTTAATATTTTCATAGTGTACCAAATTTAATGTTCATCGTTCTTGAAAGAAAAAAGACAGGGTGCTAGCTATTAAAAAAGGGCCCTACTGAAGAAGAACAAGTGGGTAAGTGTGATCACAGATCGCACAGAGGGTTTCGTTTAATATTCCTTTCAAAACACTATCCTTTTGAAAAATCTGTTAGTTCCACATTTCGCAACTCGGGGCGCACTCTATTCTAAATAAACCTCCATCCGAACGAAACTCCGTTTTACATACTATCCGCAGATATATTAGTCGAGGGAATTGGGCCCGTAGCACCCGAGATAAGTAGGCGCCCCTGGCGGTAAAAAGTGGAACTAAAATATGTAAGGCTATGGTGCATAATATGAAAGAATGTTCAAAGGGGTGTCCGGCAAAAGTTGGAAAAGTGCTCCCCGGGTGAAAAGGGCGGAGGTTAGAAAAAATGTTTAAATACACAAGTTAGAGCCCGGAGGAGTAAATAATATAAGACTTTTTGAAGTTTATGATTTGTCGCGCGGTCTGAGGTATTCAGCTATACGTATGCAAAAATTCATGTCTCCAACTTAATTAGGGGCTCTCTTAGAAAGAATTGCTTAAAATATATATGTGGTAGCTCAAAGGGTTAAACGTAAGACCTTTTCAAGATTTTATGATTTGTCGCCTGGCCTCAGGTGTTCTGTTATAAGTATGCAAAATTTCAAATCTCCAATTTAATAAGGTACTCTGTTAGAAAGAATTGCTTAAAATACTCATGTGGGAGCCCAAAGGGTTAAATGTACGACTTTTTCAAAATTTTATGATTTGTCGCAAGATGGTGTTCAGCTATAAGTATGTAAAATTTCATGCCTCCAACCTAATTAGTGACTCACTTAGAAAGGATTGTTTAAAATACACATGTGAGACCCCAAAGGGTTAAATTTACAACTTTTTCAAAATTTTATGATTTGTCGTTTGATGTGAGGTGTTCAGCTATAAGTATGCAAAATTTGACGCCTCCAAACCTAATTAGAGGCTCACATAGAAAGAATTGTTTAAAATACACATGTGGAAGCCCAAAGGATTAAATGTACGACTTTTTCCAAATTTTATGATTTGTCGTTTGATCTGAGGTGCTCAGCTATAAGTATGATAAGTAAGCAAAATTTCACTCCTCCAACGTAATTAGGGGTTCACTTAGAAATAATTGTTTAAAATACACATGTGGGAGCCCAAAGGGTTAAATTTACAACTTTTTCAAAATTTTATGATTTGTCGTTTGATGTGAGGTGTTGAGCTATAAGTATTCAAATTTTCACGCCTCCAAACCTAATTAGAGGCTCACTTAGAAAGGATTGTTTAAAATACACATGTGAGACCCCAAAGGGTTAAATGTACGACTTTTTCAAAATTTTATGATTTGTCGTTTGATCTGAGTTGTCCAGCTATAAGTATGCAAAATTTCAAGTCTCCAACATGTATAGTTTCTGAGAACGGGCTCTGTGACGGACAGACAGAGGAGCGAGACGAATAGGGTTTCGTCAGATGAACGAAACCCTAAAAAGAGCACCAGTTCCACAGAAAAGTGGTATAATTGCAAGAGACAATATGTTTAGATAACGATTTTTTTTTAAAGGAGGAGGGAGGGGCGGTGGGGGGGCTTTTTTCATGTGTGGTGAATAAAGTAACATTAGTTTTAATTGATCCTATGAATTAACAAGAAAGAAAAAATCATGCGTCAAGCATAGATTATGAAACACTTTCCAACACATTCAGAATAATGTAATAAAATTGCACAGTTTAAAAAATTAAAATATTACCCTAATTCAACCCTATGGAAACGCATAACACATTTCAAAACCCAATTTCAGCTGTTCCCATCTACAATCGAAAAATTATCCGAATTTTTTCAGAAGCCCTGTATATGATATATAGATTTGTATCTACTAACTGCATGCATACCAAAATTTAGTTCACTTAAGAAATACATATACTTCAGTTGAAATTTCTCTTCAGCAATTTCCTCTAATAAGGAGAATGGTACGTGAAATTCGGTGATTTATATCAGTTTCAATACATTTGAAATAGCGTAATGTCATTAAAATACTCTGCAAACGATTTTCCCCCATATATCATAATGTAATGGAATACTTTTGAGTGCCCCTGTAAATAAACGATTAATCCTACATACTTCATATACAATACCAAACATGCTTTGGTGACCCTAAATAACCTTTATCAATTGCATGGAAATCAGAGTACATTTACGGGAGTTAGAGCGTGGACAGACGGACAGACAAACCCAATGCATAAACACGTTTCAACTTTATTGGAAAGTGTTAAAAATAAAAAATACGATTAAATTACAACATGATTAAATAATTTCTTCTGTTTTTCCCAAAGAAATTAGGAAATTCTTTACTTTTTTGTTCTATAACTCTCGGGCACACAGTTTTATAAATAATGTGGTATGCAAAAAAATTTTTACAAGAAATCTCCCAGTACAAGTAGGGGTGTTTTTCACTACTCTTAAAAAAGGTAGGGTGCATTTTGCCAATTTTAAAGGGGGGAGAATGCTGCACCCAAAAGGACGAGAGAAAACACTGCTAATTTCATTTTAAAACTTGGGCAGCTACATGAACCCGATTACGGACCCGGTTATATCGAACAACACATTAAATCCAACTCTTTAAAAAATTCACTCCAAATAGCAACATGTTGTATGAGAAAATTTTTGTTATAACGAAATCCACGTATAACAAAAATAATTCACACTCTTCAGATTTCTTATAAGCATTTCCAGGGCCGACTTATGCAGGGGCATGCGAGGCAGCTGCCCCGGGCCCCCCTTTTTAGGGGGGGGGGGCAATAGAGTAATCAGGATTTTCATTAAAAGGTGCCAAACAATTAAAATTAGTCAAAAAGTGACCAAAATTCATATATTATCAAGCATTTGGGAAGGGAGTGCGAGTGCGTCCCTTTCCTGTTTCTGCTTCCAGTACCCCTTCTACCTATGCAAAAAATAAACCATATTACTAGAAAACTAGCGATTAATATTTTATTATAACAACTTAGTGTATTCTACTGTTTTCAAAAGAAATTCCTCATTAACGTTTTCCTCGTAACGTTGCAAGTTAAAACCATTAATTATGACAAATTTGGGGCATTTTCTTTTAGACATCTTATAACGTACGTAGATAAGCAGAGTAAAAGTTTGTAAAGAAATACTCGTGTCGACCAATCTGTCATTTTTTCAACTACTATTCTACTAGTATTTTTTCTTAAAGTTCTGAGCATCTTCTTGTGATACCCTGTATACATATGGGAGCAGTACTGGGTACAAAATTTATGCATACATACAATATGTATGAAGTTTAGTACTAGCCATTTCCACATTATTCGCAAAAAAATTCTATAGATAGAAGGGGGGCCCCCAGAATGATGCTTGCTCCCCCCCCCCCCCATAGTCTAAGTCGGGCCCTGTATTTCCGCTATAATTATGAATCAGCAAATCAGTAAACACAGGTTTTCATAAATGAATAATTTTCGGGAGAGGCAAATTTGAAATTCACTGAAGTAGAACTAAGCGAATTGCTTTGGGATCCAAAGCAAAACCAAGAGAAGATTTTCTCAACACCTCATATCCGCTTCAATAACATAATCAAAAGTGAAGAGAAAAAAGAGGCAGGATCTCTTTCTTCGGCGAAAGTTGGTTCCCAAGAGCTAGAAAGTCGGTTCGATTACAAAGAATATCCTGTAGCATAGCAATGAATCTGACTTCCTGCAGTGCTCATGGCTTTGCGGCAGGACTGAGGAACGGAAATCACAAAACGCCCGTTAAAAGGCGCACCTTCGTTTAGCCGCTTCAATTCCATTTAGGATCTATAACGTAGCTGAATAGGCGTGAGTGAAAACGTGACAAATACTGAAAGGCAAGCAGCGAAAGCGAGGATCCCATGTTAACCTATGGGGAAATCTAATTAGGTAATTACTAGGGATGCACAGAATAGTGATTTTGGCCGAATATCGATTATTCGGCTAGCTGATTAGTAACTGTAGGCCCAATACCGAATATTCGGCCTGCCGAATAGTAACTATTGGGCCGAACACCGAATATTCGGCTTGACGAATACTTTTACACTTCAAAGTTAAAATGTTAAATTTTAAAACAATTTTACATAATATTTAAACAAACTTTTAGCATTCTAATAAACAAGAGCTTTTTTCAAGTAAACTTTATGCTGAAAACAATCTGCTTTGAATTATATAAGAAGAGGATAGTTATAAAACTTTTTTAATTAATAAAATTTAAAATTTCATGGCTTCTTCTGAGAATTAAAACAAATGAATAACTTTTTTAAATTCTAAAACAAACATTTTAAAATCAAAGAGAAATTGTGAAAAAATTGGAAGTAAAATTGTACAGGATCATATATTATTTGTTTGTCAGGAAGAGACTAAAGTAAATAAATAATACAATCTATAAAAAAATTTATACGGTGGCAACTTCGCAAGAAAAACTGTTCTACTCCCTTTGGTTAAGCAAGGAATTTTTTAAATGCATCCTAGATCGGTGTCTGGAGTAGGCAATCTTTTTCAGAGATTGTAAACGTTGTTCTGAAAATCTTAGCAAGAAACAGATTTTTTACTGGACCAATATTCAAGAACTTGCATTTGTACATAATTAATTCCTATGAAAATCCTCGTTATTGGTTAATTTTCTTAAATAATACTTAAAAAACAAAACAGCAAATAAATAATGTAAAAACATTCTTTTTTAGCCAGGCAAAAAAAAAGCCAGCCGGCTTTTTTTGGTTATAACCGCTTAAGCGGTTTAACCAAAGCTTTAATTGAAAAAAGCTGGCTTTTATTTTTCAAAAAAGTGGTTTATACATAATTCATATAAAATTTGGATTAATTTATTTTTAATACACTTACAAATATTTTCTACAAAAAAATATAAACTTCTATTACATTTTGTCAAATAAATAAGTTCTTATAACTGCTAGAATACAACTGTGAAGGCATTAATGTCAGAAAAAAAAAATTATAAATATTCAGTAGAATACATTAAATTAGACTCTAAAGTTTTGGTTTGGAATTCTTTAATATAGCTCTACGCATATCACACATTTTAAAGATTATATGAAAGAATAAGAAAATGTCACACATCTGAATAGAAACATTCTTATAATGTAACTTATTCCAGATATGTCCATACGGACAGATTCAAATCGTTGAATGAACAATGTTGAAAGAGAAATTAGGAAGGATATAACATTTGAGGGAATTTTAGTACATGTGCATAAAATAAACAGGATAATTTTTAAAAAAGTTCTCCAAATAAAACTTTTTTGAATTAGAATTTTGAAAAGCTAGTTGCTGTTTAAAATAGTGCATATTCATGCATAAATTAATGCATATGTTGTTCATAATACTGTTTTAATAGACAGAAATGATGTTTTTATTAAATGACTGTGTGATTTTAAACAAATGTTTATGATAAATAAAATAAGACTTGTATATTAACATCCCTTAAAATTAGTTAATAAAATATATAACTAAGCAGCCTTTGTCCTTTTTAATTATATAAACCAGTAAAAATGAAAAAAAGGATGTTAAGGTCAGTGTAAACCAGAGAAAGCAATTGGTATGGCCTTTTATTCCAATATTAATGTCTTCATTATTGAAAAATTGGGTTATATTGATTTCTACCTCAATTAAATGTCTAAAACTAATTAAAAAACACACAAAAATGTGTCATTTATAATTAAAATGCTTCACTGTATAAAAGCTAATTTTGGACAAAAAAGGCCAATCTTGGCCAAAAAAAGCCGGTTAAAACAGATAAAAGCCACCGGCGTGGCTTTTTTAATTCTTAGCCGGCTTTTTAGCAACCCTGCTGACACCACCCATTAATAACAATGTCACCTCATGAATGCTATACTTAAATTTTTCTCAGGGATTCAACTACATATAGAAATTGTAAAAAACTTTAAAAATTTCAGTACTAACAGCTTATTTGAACGTCCTCTTTCTATAGATTCTTCGAAAAGTTTCACCTTCGTATTCCAAAAGAGAAGGCATCCGATCAAATAGTTCAGGAATTATGAAGGTTTGGAGATTGTTTTGGAACTCCTAAATTCATTTTTAATCGTTGCAAAACAGGCTGTCATGATCGATCTTTTTTAAGCGTAACTTGTCAGGATGAACTGTCGTTTTGGATTAGTCCAGAATTAGATAAATCTTCTAGGAATGTATTTCTGCTTTAGAAAAAGAAAATCATATTTTGAAAATTAATTTTGAAAAATATTTAATTTTTGAGAAAAAAAATATAAATGAAACATAATCTATAAATTTTTAATAGAAATCGATTTCTAGAAACTTCCAAAATGCGAACCCAAAATGAATGCTCATTCCGGTGAGTAGTTTTTAAGTTATGCTTTAAAAAAAACTGTTTGCAAAACTGCGGTGCATCCTTCCGGACTATCATGTTTAGGTTTATCTGCTTCTTCAATTTAGTGTCTTTCTAGTAGAAATGAAGTACAAAGATTGCAAAAGTAAATTATCGTTAATGTGAGTACAATGTATGTGCGGTCCGAGACAATTTTTTCTTGGCAAATGTGGCCCAAGAAAAGTCAAAGGTTGGACAGATCTGTCAAGTTTGTCCAGTCCTGTTTTTCCAAATAACCTGCGTTCTCCTCAAAACTGAATATGCGTTAGTACTTAAATTATGCAGACTCAAGACAAATTTGTAAAAAAAAAAAAAAGAAAAGAAAAGAAAAGAAAAGTCTCTCTGCAGGACAAAGTTCCAATCGATACGATAGATCTAAATTAAGCAAAATGTGCTTCATAAATCACATTCATTATTTCATAACAACATAAAATAATGAAATAATAACGCTTCGCTAATAAAACTGACGTAATGTAAAATCTTTTTTTTTTTTTTTTTTTTAACATGCTTTCATTAACATTCACAAACATATAGAAAAAATATGTTTTTTCAAATGCACTAAAAAGTAGAAAAGTCTTGGAAAAAAAACTTAAATGCATTTATGGAAGATTAATGGATTTAAATGGAAATTTTGTCAAATTAGCCAAATATCGCCAAGTTGACTTCATATATGGGAACTTATTTTTGTCGCCAAATTTGGCGATATTTCGCCAACTTGGCTAAACTCTGGCGCTGTTGTAGTAACCCTGTCATTAGTACTTTGCAACAAATACTCATCGTTGAAGCTGGTGCTGATTTCTCCATAGGAAATCAAACGTAACTATTAAATAAATTTGCACTCCGTTGCCACCTTTAGGGATCGAATTTTAAAAAATCAATATGCAATTTAAGTATTACCCTCAGGAAGTTTAAACTATCCGATGTTTACTCTCATGTACAAGATCATTTTAAAAGCACGAAATGACGCGAGCCCGGGCGCAGAATCGGCGCGCCGCTGCGACGCACGTCGCAGACTCTTGAGCAGGTCTGCAGGCTATTTTTCAAGTGCTAAAATTTAGAAAAAAAAAGTTTTCTAGAAATTATTTGCCATGTGCCATAATAATACAATCCACGCTACATGCAATTGACGAAGCTCCGATTCCCTTTAAAATATAAATAATTCACGGAGAAAACTCTTGACACGCGATCGTGAAAAGCCCATTATTAAATGAGTCAATCCTCGTAGGGTGGGGGGGGGGATTTCTTTAGAAATGAAAAAAAATCGGTCATTAGTCCGAAAATTCGGACGTAAATATTACGAATTTCGACAAATGTTCGCCGAAAAAACAATTTCGTCAATCGTTTGCAGTTAAAATAGCCAATTTCGTCAAAGGATCGCGAAAAAAACGTGAATTTCGTCAAAGGATCGCGAAGAAAAAACGAAATTTTGTGATAAGATCAACAAGGAAACGTCAATTTCGTCAAAAGGCTGTTGGAAAATAGCAACTTCCGTCAAAGGCTGGCGGAAAAATAGCAACTTCCGTCAAAGGCTGGCGGAAAATGAAGCTTCCGTGAAATGATCGCGGAAAAAACACGGAACTTCGTCAAAGGGCTACGGGAAAATAGCAACTTTCGTCAAAGGATTGCAGAAAAACGCAAATTTCATCTAAGGATCGCGGAAAAAACATGAATTTCGTCAAAGGATCGCGGACGGAAAGAACGCGGATTTTATCGAAGGATTGCTAAAAAATGAGATTTTCGTCAAAAGATCGTGGAAAATAGGCGAATTTCGTCAAACGATGGCGAAAAGTTTGTCTCAAGATCGAAAAAAAAGCCAAATTCGTCAAAAGGCTGCGGAAAAATAGCAACTTTCCTAAAAGAATTCCGGGAAAATGCGAGTTTCGTCAAATGATCGGGAAAAAACGTTAATTTTGACAAATTATCGCGGAAAAAGCTAATTTCGGCCAAAGATCGCTAAAAAACACGGATTCCGCTAAAAAATCGCGAAAAAACATGTATATCGTCAAAAGATCGCGGAGAAAACGCGAATTTTTTTTTAAAGGATCGGCGGATAAAACGCGAATTTCGTCAAAAGATCGCGAAAAAACGCGAACATCGTCGAAAGATCGCGAATAAAAAAGAACATCATCGAAAGATCGCGAATAAATGAGAACATCGTCGATAGATCGCGAGAAAAACGCGAACATCGTTGAAAGATCGGGAAAAAATGCGAACATCGTCGAAAGATCGCGAAAAAACGCGAACATCGTCGAAAGATCGCGAAAAAACGCTAACATCGTCGAAACATCGTCGAAAGAAAAAAAGGGCGTACATCGTCAAAAGGTGGCGAAAAAAACGCTAACATCGTCGAAAGATCGCGAAAAAACGCGCATTTCGTCAAAGGATCGAGGAAGAAAATGTGAATTCCGTTAAAGAATCGCGGAAAAATTTGCTGCAACATTGATGTTTTCACAAGATTTTTTTACATTTGAGTGGCAGGTTAAATATTAGTTAGCCATGTTTTGAGTGAAAGCATGTTAAATTTTGAATTGCACAACTAGCTAAGAGTGCTAAATAAAACATTGCATTAGAATTACTTATAGTATTTGCATGAATTACTCAAATTTGATTTTCTAAGAATTTCAATCTGCTCCAATAACCGCTTTTATTGCTAAAAAATTAGATTTTTGCTGCTACAAAAATGGATTTTACTGCTACAAAATTAGATTTTTGCTGCTTCAAAGTAGCTTTAGTGCACTTTCATCTCTGTATTATCACATATAATTTTTGATATTATCACATTGCATCAATCTTTTCAAAAATTTTAGAAATTGGTGTTCATATGTTATTTTTACTGTTATTCTGTTTTCTAACTTCACAGAAATGTTGACAAATTTTATGAAAGATTTTTCAGGCAATGGTGTTAAAAATTTTGAGGACAAAGTTAAATTATTTAAAAAGTACTTTCCTTTTATGTTAATCACAAATACTAGAGGGGGGGGGGGGGTTGAGTGCATGAGGAATTGGAAAGAGGGCGTTTGTCCTTAAGTTTTGCAGACGGCAGAAAAAAATTGTGCTGCTGGGGACGCAAGTAGCACATTTCCCATAAAATTTATGTTGTAAAATATGTATTTTTGCTTTATTTTGATTGTTTTGCAAAAATGCATCTGTTTTGTGCTTTTTAATACGTCGTTATTTATAAACAGAGTATTTCCCATAGTTCAAAGTTGTCGACGTATTAAAAAAACAGTAGTTTGGCATGGACTAGAAAAACGCGCCAATCAAAAAGTCTCCAAACACCCGTGCATTGTCGAAGCACATCTGTTCCATATCACATAACATGTTCATCCACTCAACTCTTCGGTAGTAAGTTAAAAGAAAGCATATAAAAAGGGAGTATTTATTAACTAAAATGTTACTGAGATTGCGAAAAAAATGACGTCATTTTCAATTACTTTTCATCACGCTTGAAATTGTTCAACTCTATTCTCATTGTTGCCTGTGTTTTCATTAAAATTTAGTTTCCTGGTATGGCAACAAACTAAAACATGAGTAAAATACCCCTCAACGCTCAAAATTTAAACGCTCAAACAATTAAGCATCATTAACGCACAAAAAATTTGCTGCGCGTGATGATGATTCAAACAATTAAACATTGTTATGTAACAATGTTCAATTGTTTGAATCAACATCGCGTGCAGCTATAAATAAAATAAAGAATAGAATTAGGTTTCAAATTCATTTCCAAAAAAAATTTCCAAGTTTGTAGTTCGCTATTTAACCACTCTTGAAAAAATGGAAAATGCTAATGTAATGTCTTTTCAATCTTTTTTTTTTTTTTCAGGTCGACACAAGGAAGCTAGCAGCAACGACGGATGGTTGGCATGCCCAAATGAAAACTTTTATTTAGGTATTGCCCATCACTGGACGGAGGCCGAAGGCACTGGAGACCAATGGCAGTAGTAGTTGAAAGAAGGAGCCGTGGAAGAAGCAAGTTCGACTTCTCCCCAACTTCCTCATAGTTGGTGCAAGAAGTCGAAAGTAAACTGGTGGCGAAAGGTTCTGGCCTTTTGCTGCTGCTGTTATGAAGCCGATTATTAATACAGTATAATCTAAAGGTTGCAATCATTATCCAAAGTTTATTATCAAAGATTGCAATTTTTTTTTTCAACTGTATTTATAAATCGATTTTAAATCATTCGAACTATATGTATTGTTATGTATCTTTCAAAATCTTAAAATCTAAATCTTTGAAATGTATCTTATTATAAACCTTTTGAATGAACTAAAACTGCTTTTCTCACGGTTAATGTATTTTTTTTTTCTTTTGCGGCTTCATGGCATATTTTCCTTATTCATATAATCTTTAGTATATTGTTGTCTTTTGATTTAATTTATATATATATTTCATTATTTGATCGGCCTTTTTTTTTATAAATATCTAAATCTTTTGTTACAGTTTTAAAATATGCTTTTTTAAGTTAATTCATTTGGCCATTATGCATATATATAAATTATTTTTTCGTTGTATACATGTAGTCTTAAATATATAAACTTAAGAAACAAAACAAAAATACCCAAAAAACATATCAAAAGATAAAACAAAAATAGGCAAAAAAACAAAAGTCAAAACAAAACGAAAATAAGACAAAAAACAATTAAAACGCAAAACAAAAATAATAAGGGTTAATAATTTAAAACGTCTTAAAAACAGATTTATACAGCTTTTTCTGCGGTTTTTGGCCTCGGGACAATTAAAAACCCGATTTCTGTTGTGCTTTTTCTACGGTTTTTGGCCTCAGGAGAATTAAAAACCTATTCTTTGTTGCTTTTTCTGCGGTTTTTGGCCTCAGGAGAATTAAAAACCTATTCTTTGCTGCTTTTTCTGCGGTTTTTGGCCCCGGGACAATTAAAAACCGATCCCCATCCGATGTGGCAGCACCTTGTCGCAGTGGGTGGGCTTTGCACCAAGAGTGCCACAACTGCTGAATGACCTCGAAATAATTTTTTTAGTAAAAAACACATACTCTATCACTTTAGGATTTCTAAATTGACTTCTTAACCTATAACCATAATTTAATTAATATGAAACTATTAATTGATTAAAGCGTACTTTTTAAATATACATATTACACTTTTTATTTCTATTTCATACTTTTTTTTTTTTTTTTTTTTTTTTTTTTTTTTTTGCGTTGATGAAAACAGTATGCTCAAACTCGTGTCCTTTATACAAAGTTTTTAAACTGACTAACATATTCTCACACAAATCTAAACACCTATAATACAGGTTGTAATATTTTGTCTTTAACAAGAAAGTATCATTTGACTTTTCTTTAAAAGCGATTATATCCAAATCAGCATTGAAATTTAATAATTTTTCATAATGCATTATGAACAATTGAACTAATTTTTCCAAAGGAGATTTTGGTACTACTTGGTTATCCCGTCAGCCAAAAATCTATCGCCAAACTATAAGATTAAACGCCAATAATGGTTGATCATAAGTGTCACATTCACCTGACTTTAAGCAAGTTACACGTGTTTACGTCATCAAGTGATTTTTTATTTCGACGTTTTATTTGTATTTTTATTAATGTTATACAGTCGGGCCTCTATTTAACGAAGTAGCTAAATCCCGAAAAAAAGTTAGTTATATGGAAAATTCGTTAAATAGAGAGTCACTTTTTAAAATACTTTAAACTACATAAAATATAATTTAAGTCCATAAACACTAAATATAATTAAGAAAAGTAATTAGTTACACTTTTTCTATAAATTACATCTATTTGTTTTATTTATTTTACCCATCAAAAAGAAAACTGCAAGGGAAATAAGAATGAAACAAAACATTGTCTGGAAATACATTGTATTTTCAGTTTTAAAAAAAAATTTACATTAAAATCACGATTTTTTATTGTGGTTAATAAGATGTTTAGAGGAATGCCAAATTTGAAAGCAGTATTATTTTTCTTCAAGCCTTTATCTACCTCATCAGGAATTTTTTTTTTTTCTTTGATGCTCAAGCACTTTCGCTTTGACATTTTTAAGCTACAAGAACCAAAATTATCAACACGATTGATCATGATCAACAATTTAGAAAACGGGAAACTATAGTTTAAGGATATGGGGCAGCTCTATTGAGGGTTAAAAGGGAATATTGAAAGTTTGCACTTCTTAGATGGAAAGCAAAAAATCACTGCAATTTTACTGCTCTCGGTGAGTTTGGTGCCTGGTAAGACCTGTTCATGGTCATTGATCATCATAAAATGTGTTAAGAGAAAGAATAAGTTTGAAAAGTCCAGTAATATTTTAAAAAATAGGGAGAAGATAAAATTAGATCCCAAGGAAAAGTTCGTTAAATAGAGAATGCACTTCGCTATTTGGAGGTTATTTTACGAAGAAATTTGCAAAATGTTCTTGGTTCCAAGTAAAAGTTCGCAAAATAGATGTTCATTAAATAGAGGTCCGACTGTACTAATTTATTTGTTCTTTCGTTATTTAAAATGAAAAATTATGTCAATTTGTATAATTTGGCGAAATTGGTCGACGAGATAACTAAGTAGTACCCATAGATTAACTTACAAGATAGGACACTCCCATAG
The DNA here is from genome assembly GCA_963932465.1 of Maratus speciosus. NCBI lineage: Eukaryota > Metazoa > Arthropoda > Arachnida > Araneae > Salticidae > Maratus > Maratus speciosus. The sequence goes on from OZ010792.1 coordinate 576,089,147, forward strand.
AGCGTAATGGTAATGCGATTGCGATCATAGCGCCTTTTAGTGACAATAGGGAAGAAACTCCCCATACTTGTAATATTTTTATTATTGGGTATCTACCTTATTGTGATCTTTCTTTTTTTACCTTGCATGTTTACGTTTTCAATAGAATCTTGCACCGATACATGGACACAGAATAGATATTCTATTTTATATATCTAATATCTATTCTATGTTCATGCACGGGTATAGGCTTTTTTTTTACATGATGAGTGAACGATTTAAGTATACAACGAAAAACAAGGTTAAAAATTTTGTCTTGAATATATCAAAAGCAATGGTGTAATATAAAAATGTACGAAATATTGCACTCTACAAGTCCCAGAAAATTTCATAATTATTCCTCTTAGGCAGGAAAATTTTTACAACCGATGTTTTATTAATTTATGAAGTTTAACGTATTAAACAATCGTTACAATAATCTTTTAAAATTCACGCATTTTCATTTTTTTTTTTTTTTTTTTTTTTACAGATAAAATAAAAATATTGCTTTTAATGTAAATAACTTACAATCAATTCAATAATATTTAAACTATTAAGATAAGAAATAATAATAAAAAAATTACAGATAGGGAAAAATTCCTTTCGATAAATTTTTAGAATTGTATAAATCTAACAGTTAAAAATAAATAGAGGTACTGACATGACACTCAAAAAAATTTTATTCGATTTGAATAAATTGACACAATACCTGAATTTGATTTTTTACAATTTAATTTCATAAAATTTTTTCTTTTATATTATTACTGCAATTATCATTTTGTAAGCTAAAGGTGAACGATACAGGTATGATAACAAAAAAGCAGCTAAATAAATAAAGCATAAATACAATATCGTCTGACTCTTGCTTCGTTTTAGGAAAGAATAGATATTCAAAACATAGAGCGTAAACATATTTATTTAACGTAGGTAAATTTCGGAGGCTTGTTATAATTCTTCCCCCTTGTCGATAGTGACGCTAGTACTGTTGCCATTACAGATTTTGCCGTAAATGTCCCATTTTGTACCTTAATCTATGGTAGTACTGAGATTTTTTTTTTTCTGCTATAACCTATAAGTGGTAAAATTCATTTGCTGATGTTATTTCAGTAATACCTTTGGGCACAGATGTCATATTGGCACGATTTTTTTCCGACGCCAATTTGGCGAAAATATCAACAGCTTAAACCATAGATTAAGGACCAAGATGGGACATGTACGACAAAATCTGTAATGGCAACAGTACTAGCGTCACTACCGACAAGGGGGAGGAATTAACAAGCCTCCGAAATTTACCTATATTGAAGAAATATGTTTACCCTCTATGCTTTGAATATCTATTCTTTCCTAAAACGAAGCAGGTATCAGACGATATTCTATTGATGCTTGCTTTATTTATTTAGCTTCTTTTTTTTTTCTTTTTTTTTCCGTACTTGTAATGGCCACCTTTAACTTACAAAATGATAATTAGAGCAGGGCTTAATTTCTAACAAAAATAGTACCGGAGCCCTAATATTCTGCGGTACCGATACTAACAACTGTACCGCCCCCCCCCCCCACCCCCCTGTCACTCCAATCTGCATATTTATATTTCGTATATTTATTTGCAAAATTGAAAGCATTTTTTTTTAGCAAAATAAAAATTTTAAATATATCTATCAGCATATACTTAGCTCTCAACAATTCCGCTTTTTTATTATCACTCCTTCAAAATAGCAATCTTTGACTAACTTTAATGTTAATTAATTACAGAATTCTGCGATTAAATATGGTAAGGATTATGATTCGGAAATAGTGTTAATACAAAAAAGGGATAGTTCGCCGTTATGCATTTTTATGGAAAAATGAATGAAATTTACTGAAATTAATATTTATATGCTGAAAAATGGATCAACGTTTTTCAATTTCCTATAAAAGGTGCATGTCTTAAACTATAATCGATTCCTTCCGCATAACAATCTTTTGTGGTGAGTCCCTGAAAATCAGATTAAATTAAAAATTTGCTCCCGTTATCTGAAAGATTCGATGCTTTTATAGGAAAAGGGGAAACATTATGCTCGATTGCTTTCTATCAGAATAATAATACATGGCAATTATATCTACTTACAAATGAAAGTGACTTCGTAAATGTGCGGAGCAGAACCTTAGCATAGGCAGCATTCATGATACAAAATAAATAGAAAAATCACTAACATGATTTTTATACTCGTACGCAATAGAAGACAAAAATCTCAAACAAACAAAACTACAATCTGATTCTCTTTGGCTAAAAACAAAAAATATTCTTTTCAGGTTAGATATTTAAATAAAAACAGCCAATTAAAAATTATCCTACTCTCACAAAAGAAAATCGAACTGAAAGCAAATTTATTGCTCAGTCTCTTGAGTGGCGCCTTATCAACACGTCGCCGACATAAATTTGCAAATACCGCTAGGATAGAAAAACACGATTTCTGTTTCCCTCCATTCTGATCAAAATAGCTCTAAAATGATTAGAAATAGAATACGTAAATTCGAATATACGTAATTTTGAAGGATAATTTTTTTTTCTTTTTTTCCTATACATGAATAAATAAAATTCTGAATGTAAGTCAGATTGAGCTTTAGTCAATCCAAGCCCAAAAACTGGCATAAAAATTGAGCTATTTTTATCTCCATCTCCTACGTGTGCGACACATTACGTCACATATAATTGTTTCGATAAAAAAGAATGCAAAAGCTTGGAGATGGGAAGGAAAGGAAAGGGTAACTTAGTGTTCGGTTTTTCAAAAGTGCTACTGCATTGGGCTCCGGAGCCTTGTATTTATGAGCTCCGGTGAATTTCGACCAATATTTAAATATTTACGAAAAACATAGAAGTACCGGAGCTGAACTCCGGTGGGCTCCGGCGCAAATTAAGCCCTGAATTAGAGTAATAATATAAAAGAAAAACCCTAGAAAATTCTGTTGATAACGTAAATATGTAAGTTTATGAGATTAAATTGTAAAAAATCAAATTCAGGTATTGTGTTAATTTATTCATATCGAATAAAATTTTATTGAGTGTCATGTCACTACCTCTATTTTTAACTGTTAGATTTATATAATTCTAAAAATTTGTCGAAATGAATTTTTCCCCATCTGTAATTTTATTATTATTTCTTATATGTTAATATTATAAATATTATTGAATTAATTGTACGTTATTTACATTAAAAACAATATTTTTATTTTATCTGTAAGAAAGTGAAAATGCGTAAATTTTAAAAGATTATTGTAACGATTGTTTAATAGGTTAAACTTCATAAATTAATAAAACATCGGCTATAAAAATTTTCCTACCTAATGGGAATATTTATGAAATTTTCTGGGATTTGTAGAGTGCAATATTTCGTATATTTTTATATTACACCATTACCTTATGTAGCTTTAAATCCAATTATATCATATTTACTTCATATATAGCATTCAAGACAAATTTTTACCCTGTTTTTCGTTGCACTTATATCGTTCACTCATCATGTAAAAAAAAGCATATATCCGTGCATGAACATAGAATAGATATTAGATATATAAAATAGAATATCAATTCTATGTTCATGTATCGGTGTAAGATTCTATTTAAAAAACATGAAACATTAAAAAAAAGAAAGATCATAATAAGGTAGATGCTCAATTATAAAAATTTTACAAGGATGGGGAGTTTCTTCCCTATTGTCACTAAAGGCGCTACGATCGCAATCGCATTACCATTACGCTCTATGGAAATGATCCATCTTGTATGTTAATCTATGGCTTAAACAACATCCGGGTTCCCATATCAAGCAAAGTAACGACACTTTGGCGCCAGTTAAGGGTGTATTCCGATCCAAACTGCTTATTTTCTGATTCATTTTTGCTCTCAAACGCATCAAACAAGGAAATTCTCTTATTTAGAAACTATATAACGTGCGGTGCTTCTTAATTTTTTGATAAATGCAGAAAATACTGTAAAAAACGCTGTCAAAGTTGGCATTTTGAACCGAATTTTCCGAAGCGAGCGATCTGGGAATGAAAAAAATGGTCATACTGAGAAAATAATTGTTTAAAAATCAAATTCTAATTAATTGAGCTGAAAATGAAATCACACGGCATGTTAAACATGTCTTCAGAAATCACCCCAGCAAGTTTCATGTTTTTACTTTTAAAAATGAGTCTGAAAATGTCTCAGAAAATTTCGCGCTGTTGAGGGTGGAAAAATATTTTTTCGAATACACCCTTAAGTACCCGTTGCGTATATGACATTGGCGTCAGAAAAAAATCGCGCCAATATCGGGCCAGTATATGACATTTGTGTCTAACTTTGGCAATAAATATAGGAAATGCAAGATAGCATTTCCGTGCACCATTTTTTGTCCAATAAGTATGAAATAGACTTTCATCAAAAAGTTACCGAGAGAGACAAATTTCGATATGATGTTCTGTCAATATTGGTATTCCAAATATTGGAAAATATCGTATGGCTGTGAGATACTGGAATTGAATTATTTCAATACTAGTTTTTGAACTAGCTACCTTACTGTCACCAATCAGGTATCGATTACCGTTTGACTTTTTCTAATACTAGATTTCATTAACAAGGTCTGTGAATTTCACGATGTTGGGTTAATGTAACATAGTTTATAGTAAACTTCAGAAAATAGTAAATATAGTGATCTATGAGATGAGGAAATTGAATTTCTTTCATGCTTGTTTTGGAACTAAGAAAGATATTTTCATCAATTAAATATCGTTTGGTTTTGCTAAACATTGCGAATAAAGGAGGCTATTTGCACTTTTTTCGCGCATCATCAACAAAATTGATTTTTTCTTACCCGATCAATGAAATTTTCGATTTTTCCGCGCCTGGTCGACAAAATTCGCGATTTTTCCATGCCGGAATTTGCGATGTTTCCGAGCTCGATCGACAAAACTCGCAATTTTTCCGTGCCCGATCGGTAAAAATTTGCAATTTTTTTTCTGCACCTCATTGAGAAAATTCGCGCTTTTTCCGTGCTTGATCAACGAAATTTGCGATTTTTTTCGAGCCTCATCGATAAAATTCACTATTTTTCCTCACCCGATCAACGAAATTTGCGATTCTTAACTGACTGACAAAATTTTCAGTTTTTCCCGCAGCAAATTGACGGAATTCGCGGGCCACAGGTTGTGCATCCCTAATTTAAGTGATCAAAATGAAGCATTGTTAAACTATTTCCCGAAATTTTTTGTGGCCTTCAATTCGTAAGAAATGGATTTAAAGCCGTAACATCGAGAATTCTGGGAAAATCCCGGTCCACCACATGCTTAACGATACAATCAATATTTTCCTATAACCGTTAGCGGTCATGTCTAAATTTAAACAAATATTTCTGGATCCCCCCCCCCCCCATCAGAATGAAGATAAGTAGGTGTACCAGAAATTTCAAAACAAAAAGGTTTAACAGAATAATAAAGATTTAAAACGACTTTAAATAGAACGACATTATAAAATATTATAAAAGAAATGAAAAGGAGGCAAAGTCTCAAATCTGGATATGTTTGATTACGAGCAAACACTGCTTTCGCAAAAGCAACAGGTGGACTGACAAAATCAGATAAACACCTGTTGAGATACACATTCTTCCCAATAATGTTTTCAAATGCGTTATTTGTGGACCATCTCTTGTTTTATATTACAGTGATTTAAAAATTTGTTGAAGTACTTCTGTTATTTTACTAAACTTTTTGAACACTTTCTACAGAATATCCCCCCCCCCCCCCCAAAAAAAAAGTACTATGTTGTGGCCATCACAAAACTTTCTTCTATATAAATCACGTCAATTAAATCATTTAAATAGTATAAGAAATTACACCAATTTAAAACCAATTCGTATCAAAGTATACCTGAATTCGAAGTTTGATGAAAATTCGTGCATTAGTTATCGAGATAGAGCTGTAGGGGAAATTCTGAAAAATTCAGCATAGCAGCGCCACCTGTTGGGCGATTTGCACCAAAACACAAACAGCACTAATTCATATTAAGGTATACCGGAATCTGAAGTTTGATGAAAATCGGTGCATTAGTTCTGGAGCTAGAGCTATTGTGGAAATCACAAAAAATGCAGCACAGCAGCGCCACCTGTGGAGCGATTTAAACGAAAAGGTACAAAACATCATTTCATGTCAAGGACTAACTGAATCTAAAGTTTGATGAAAATCCGTGCATTAGTTCTGGACATCGAGCAATTGTGGAAATCGTGAAAAATGCTGCATAGCAGCGCCACCTGTTGAGCGATTTACACCAAAACATAAACACCACTAATTCATATCCAGGTATACCTGAATCTGAAGTTTGTTGAAAACCCAAGTATTAGTTCTTGAGATAGAGCTATTGCGGAAATCTCAAAAAATGCAGCATAGCAGCGCCACCTGTTGAGCGATTTACACCACAAGAGGCAAAACTTCAATTCATGTCAAGCACTAACTGAATCTGAAGTTTGATGAAAATCCGTGCATTATTTCTTGAGATTGAGCTATTACGAAAATCGTGTAAATGCTTCAAAATGCAGCATAGCAGCGCCATCTGTTGGGCGATTTGCACCAAAACGTTACCAGCACCAATTCATATCAAGGATTAACGGAATCTGAAGTTTTATAAAAATCCGTGCATTAGTTCTTGAGATAGTGCTTTTGCGGAAATCCTGAAAAATGCTACATAGCAGCGCCACCTGCAGGGCGATTTACACCAAAAACTAATCAGCACCAATCTATATCAGGGACTACCTGAATATAATTTTTTATTAAATTCCGTGCATTAGTTCTTGAGATAGAGCGCCCACAAAATTTGTGTCACATACAGACAGACAGACGGACGGACGGACAGACAGACGGACAGACACACAGACAGACATTTTGTAAAAACATGTTTTTTGGAATCTCTGACCCCTAAAACGCATAAATCCGTCGAAAACTGGAATTCGAAAATTTTCATGAAACCAATACTTTCTTCTTGTCAAGATAGAAGAAAGTAAAAATGACACTATGTAATCGAATGGTGTTTTCCTCTTTTTGCTAAAGGTAAATAATTTTTTACAAAATACTGGCACAGTTGCTGTTTTGAACCTAATTCCTTTATGCGACAGCGCGGAAAAGGAGAAAAACATGTTGTCACGTGACAAAAATCTCTTGTAACTAAATAAGAAATTTATCAAACAATCGAAAACGCCATTCCATTTCAAATCGCTTTAAATAGTCAGGACTGGCAACCTTGACGTTTAAAAATGAGCCAGAAAGTTTCGAGATTGTCGATCAGGGAATTTGAGAACTGCCCTAAGAATTTTAATGATTCCAAATTGCGCGTGCGGGGATCACAGAGGAAGAAATTTAAATGATATTTATTATTTTATATATCATGTCTGCTCAGGGAGGGGAAAAAAAGGGAAGAAAAAATTTGTGGGGAGGAGGAATTATGTTGTGGGCTTCAAGGGAATAAATACGGCAGTTTATTTTAATGAAGGTGTCTTAAAGATTTAATGTTGAGAGGAAGAGCGAAGAAATTTCAGGCGCGGAAGAAAGGGGGGGGGGGGGATAAAAAATTTAACGATGTGGAGAATTTAGATGATTATTTATCTATCAGTACTAATAAAACAACTAGGACAACGCAATAAATACATAAAAAGAGAAACATTAAAAAAAATCTTAAGAATGTTTAAAAAAAATAAATAAATAAATAAAAATAAATAAAGCCGGCGTGATTGCAGGGGAAGAAAAGGGACGGAGTTCAGATACAGAAATTTCGTGCGGTGTGTGCATGTGTATGTATTTGGGGGAAGGGGGGTGGGGGTCGGCCCGATTCTGTTATGAGGCGGGTACATATTTTTGTAATACAGCGGTAGAAAGTTGATGAACACAAGTTTTTTAAACAATTCAGCAGTACAACAGCCGATGCCAGGGCCACCAATTACAAATTTTTCAATAGCTACTGTTTAACATAAAATCGCCATTGGGCGAATGGCGACCGCTAATTTTTTAGCTTTAACCATTACTATACGTTATAAATTATTAAAAAATATCTTCGGATCAGAATGTCGGCAAAAACAATAAAAATCAAACTTTATATTATAATCCTTAAAATAAACATGTCAATAAAAACATTAGAAAGTTTACAGTAAATTAAATTAGTGTGTGAAAATGAATTCTTTTACAGGTAACAGACAGACTTAAAATTTTAAAAAGTAGAATATTTAAAAATATATTTAGATCACTTTTCAAGTTTTATAGTTTCCTCAAAACAGTTTTTAGCTCAAAATAAGTTTAAATGAATGTTAAATGGAGGGAGAAAAAAAAAATTCACCCGAAATTAAATTTGTCCTCTATGAATGGGTCTGACATTTTTGTAAGATTCTAGGTCAAAAGTTAACTAGCAGCAAAATTTATAAAAGTGTGCATGTTTGTAGTAAACATGTACATGCGGTTTGCAGGTTCATATAAATAAGGATTTTCAACAGTTACTTGTTAAATTTGTTTATTTGATGTTTTAAGATTTCAAAAATCTTCAAATTTGAACTCTATTGCCTCGTAAGTCATAATAAAACACTTTCTTTAGAATCAACAGACGGTTAATTCATATAAGTAGTAAGGACAGGTGAAAATGTTTCAGAAACATTAAAAATGCTTTCGACCATGGCCTCTGATTTTAGAAAATTTGTAGAGCACGATGCCAAACACATTTTTCATAGGAAAATTCCATTCGAATACGATATCGAAGGCGTCATGTATAATACTTTGTATGCCAAGGTTATACGATCCTGTTTTCCACACGCGCGCATTTCACAAATAAACAACTTAAATTATCTTTCGGAAGCATTTGGGCAAAACAGTGCCCGTGACTATGAACCTGAAGAACAGTTAACGAAAATTAAAAGAATTTAAAATTCATATAAACACAAATAAAATGTACTAAAATTGCTTGTAGGTGCATACGTATAAAATTATTTAAAATACATAAATACCTTAAAAATACATTAAAATCCTAAAACGTTTATGAATTAGTATTAATAAAGCAATTAGGACAACACAATACATAAGAAGAATAGCATTAAAAGACTTTAAAATAAATATGTTTAAAAACAATTAAGTGTGTGATTGAAGGGAAGAAAGAGGACGGACGCCTCGGGATTTTCATGGATTTTTAAGGTATTTTAAATAATTTTATATTATACGTATGCACCTACAAGCAATTTTAGTACATTTTATTTGTGCTTTATATGAATTTTAATTATTTACTCAAGGTTAATTTAGCACTAGAATTTTAACATTACTAAAAAAAATTTGTAAAAAGTATACTTTTAAATGAATTATGTTTATTAGTTAAAGGTTAAATATTTCCCATGATAGTGAATTTAATGCTGCCTGATTTACAGACTAAGCTTTTTTTTTTTTTTTAATGAATCTTTATTAAAGAAAGACTACATCAGGAATAAACTAATTAAATTTCAGGTGTTTTGGACACTCTTCAGGAGTCAAATATTAATATTTCAGGAGCTGCACAATTTTTTTAAGCTACACTTTAATATTTTTTTACTAATGTTCTCCGAATCCTCACACCTTACAGCATTTGCACATACAAACACAACTGGAATAAAGGTTGCATAACTTAATTTACTTTTAACTTTTAAATATAACTGATGTTTTATATTAAATTTATTAAAAATGATATTAAAATGATATAAAAATTAAAATTTGGTTAGCCCTACAGAGAGAAAGATTCGTGATCAATATGCGAAACATTTTTGTTATTAACTAATTATGAGACTCCCCCCCCCCCCCCCCGCAACATATTAACTAAATTCGTGATTTTTATCAACGACCGATTTACGAATTTTGCTTGCTTGCTTGCTTTCTCTCTCTTGCTAGCGACTCCGACTGTTTTGCTCAAAAATGGGTCCGACTCCGCAGCCCTGCGTAGGGGGCATGATTTTTTTTTTTACGTTTAAGACAGGTTCTGTTTTTACAGAATTTAATGAACAAAGCAAGATAAAACCTGTGAAAACAGAATTACTTGGCACCGGAAAGTATTCCGTTTTTTAACAAATTTTCATCGAAGCAAGTACATTTGTACGTTATTTCTTTTGGCAGGACATTATAAATATTACCATATAGACAGGTTCTGTTTTCACAGGCCTGACTGCACTAAGTTCTACTTGATACAGACTAACGAACAGCATGGTAATAAAAGTTTAATAGAATTTGCACATCATGAAAAATCGGGACTTCGGCGTCCCGCGTAAATTAGAACACCTGGCATCATTCGTTGCATAATTCTGGGAATAAATTTTTTAAGTTACTAGTCAAGGGCAGGGATTGTAACAAAAGATAGCAAGCATATTATCCAGGGTTAGCCCAAGTGGGCCTAGCCAACAAAAATCGGGGGGGGGGGGGGGGTCCGGGTGGGCCTACTTGAAAAAACCCATTGCGGGTTTTTCAAATTTCTCGTGCTTTCACAACTGTATCCTTACTTAATCTAAGGCATGAGAATGCAAAGATAAATGCCAATTTAAATATATTTTAAAAGAACCAGATTTAAAGGAACTTCTAAGCAAAGATAAAATGACCAAAAAAGAAATTAGCTGAAAAGAAGGAAGATTCCCATGCATGTAATCTAAAAAGCATCCAAATGCTTTAAATCTTAATTCATGCCTAAAGATGGTACTTGAACACCCTCTTGATTACTTGCCAGATGTTATAGCTTTTAAGATAATGATCCCATTTATTATCCAGCTTCAATGTTCAATGAAAGTATACAGGAGTTTTCAACACAAAAATGGTAGCAGATTATGGCAAAAAAGAGTGAAAAGGATAAGTTTCCTCTTGGATTTTGTCAGTTTTTTCTTTTCTTTAAGTTCAGTATCAGCTACCCCTGCTTCAGTCTAACAATATTTTTCTACAGTTGGTCTGGTTTGGAGCAAATTACGTAATCACTTAGGAATTGATAAAACAGCAAAGTTAGTGTTTACAGATATCGCTGACTTCTATGACAATCTAATTTAACATTTTATACTATTGCAATATATACCGGGTGTCCCAAAAAGGACTGACTGATTTTAAAATTCAATAACTTGCAAACGGTGACATATATTTAAAAAATTCTTGCAGGAGGGTTATGCATAAGGTCAAAAGTTTTTTTACAGTGATTTTCAATTTTAGTTAGAATTACAAACAATAGATGGCGCTGCGATCAATAGACGCTGAATTCAAGCTCGATTTTTGGTACTTCGTGGCCCGGATAATACATTTCCATCTCCTTTTTCAGCATGGAACAAGAGAAAGGACTAGAAATCGAGCCTGTATTTAGCGACTATTGCTTACAGCGCCATCTATTGTTTGTAATTCGAACTAAAATCGAAAATCACTGTAATAAAACTTTTGACCTTATGCATAAACCTCCTGCAAGAATTTTTTAAATATCTGTCACCGTTTGCAAGTTATTAAATTTTTAAATCAGTCAGTCCTTTTTGGGACACCCGGTATGTAGCAAATTTTGCTAAAATTTTCAAAAATATTATGAATCCCATTTCTTTAAAGAAGTCTTCAATTGATTTCTAATTTGAGGTGAATAAGAGAAAGTAGTATATCAATTTAGCATATTTAACTTAAGATAAGAATTATATAAAGAAATCCAGTTGTAGTTGGCTTAATATATCCTTAATGCAACAAACTAGTACCATGAGATACAAATGTACCTGTTAAATTAACTTGATTTTATATAGAGGAGAGGGTGGCACATTTGAACAATTTTAAAAAAAAAATCCACACATTTCTTACTTGAATTATATTTATTGAATTTTAAATATTTCGTGAGAGAAAGAATGTAATTCTGCATAATATGAAATAAAAAATTACAGTTTTTAATATAAATTAAATATGCTGTGAGGCTTTAAAAAGCTGAAAGTTTTCTGTTCAAACCTGCCCCATGTAAGGGTACCTTTGAACAAGATAGGGGCACCTTTGAACAAATAAACAAAATATGAAAATATTGACAGTTTTTATTAAAAACTGCATATCGTTCCAAAATATAAAATAATAAGAATAAAATTACACAATTGCATTTAACTGAAATTACCAAAGACCCGGAGCGCTCCGGAGCTGTGTTTTGTCCTGGAGCTGGAGCTCTAAATTTTCCCCTGCTCCAGGACTCCTTTAGTTTTTAATATTCTTTTAAATCTTTTTCTCAGTCTTTTACATTTCCAGGCTTAAAATATTTTAATTACATCATTATTAAGTATTTTAATTAGATTATTTTTTAGGGTTTAATTATTAGAGATGGAAAACTTCTCAAAACATGGTAACATTACTTCTACTCTCTACTTGAGCTAAGTGACAACGCTATTTGAAAACAAATATGGCCGCCTGTTGTTTAGATGTCTAGTTGTACAATTTTGGTTGTTTGAAAAGTGTAGAAGAAATTTAAGATTTTCGTGTTTAAAATTCCACCAAACCTTCTATTTTAAAAGCTAAAAGATGTCATATTTTCTGAACAAGCATTTCAAGTCTGATGAGAAGAAGAATGCATTTTGTCAGATTTTTAATGAAGGTAGAGGAAGTAAGAATTTATGAGCAAAAAATTAAATGTGTAAATTAAAATCTGCAACTCAAAAGCGCGAAGTCGGAGCCAGAGCCGGAGTCACAGTATTTTATCTAGGAGCGCAGCTGGAGCATCAAAAATTGTTCGGCTCACGTTTTCAGCACCAGCCTTGGCGAGTTGGCGAAAGCGAGAGCGTTCAGATAGCTCTAACACCAATCGTCGTCTTGTGTTTTGTTTTGAACCGAAATGGCGGAAGACGAACTAGTATATTTTAGTCCTAACTAAATTAAAGAAATATTTTCAGTTATGTGTTCTTGATGAAAAGAAATGTTCTTCGAAAGAAATTGTATTACGAATTCTTATACTCTGTTTTATCGTAGGCCTTTATTACTTTTGATGACATAGACTAAAATTTTGATTATTTGATCCCCTCAAAAATCTAAATTTTCATTCAATTGAGCATTATTAATTCCATACCTCTTAAACAAAAACTCATTACCTTCATATATTTAGATATTTGATTACATATAAAGATGGATTTATGGGGATCATGAATTAATGCAGTTTCAGTGCATTTTGATGTATATATAAACACAGATTTTAAAAAATACCTGTGGCAGAAAATTACTATATTTTCTGCGATGAACTTGTATAATTAATTTAATACCAAATCATTCTACAGAAACAGCCCCCAAAGTCGAGTGAAAATAGGCCAAACCAAGAAAGAAAAAAAAAAAACTTTCACACCCCCAAACAGGATGTTTAGAAATTGCCTTTTCAATGTGAGATGAAATTCTTAAGGGGAGGTGGGGTAGAAGGAAGATTGAATGAGTATCTTTTGTTACTTCAAAGTAACAAATAAAATCATTAGAGAATTTTTTTAACTGTATATGATAATGAGGGGCTATAGATTTAAATAGTTAAATTTATCAATTAACAAATAGAGAAAACAAACCAAAAAATTAAAAACTTGAAATATTTAACTTTTTTTTGGCGGGGGGGGGGGGGGGGGCGCAGAATTTGAATAATTGGTCTTTACTTATAGTTACTTCAAAGTAATAAATAGGACAGAAAATTAAAAAAAACTATAAAGAATTAAAAAAAAAATGAAAGCGTGCGCACAAAAGGTTAATCCTTATTATTATTTTTAAAATCTTTCATTCTATTTGTTTCCTTATCTTTTTTATGGTAAATTATTTATTTGTTATTTAAAAATCAACAGATAGAGCAAAACAGTAAACTTTATACGCTGTTATGGATAAGCGAAGGAATAGTTAACATTTCAGACGCAATTTTAACTAATCTTTTCTGTAAGGCAACAATGAATTTTAAATGGGCAAAAAATAGTGTGATGGAGGAGAGGGGGGTGGTGGGGGTGGGAAGAGAAAATTCGAAATGGGAGGTTGCCTCAGACGCTTGAGCATTATTTTATTACCACTTCAACTTAATAAATAGAGCAATATGTGTGCAGAATGACGAAATATAAAGTGTGTGTGTGGGGGGGGGGGGGGGGATTTCATTCGAGAGAAGAATTTACGTGATTTATTCAAATATGACGAATTATTATTTTTAAATAATAAATAAAACAACTAAAGCGAAATAATACTTAAAAATATGGCAAAAATTTTAAACTAAAAAACTGAAGAATTTTAAAGATTTTTAATTTTGTGCACTAGGGACAGACCAATGTCTTTTTCGTAAAAACTCAAATAATGATAAAATTTTAACAATATTAAAATGTAATAGTAATTGATTTAATTCCATGCATCAACTTGCAGTTATTTTAGCTGATAGATTTAATTGCAGGATACGGCTAAATAATTTATGCTTTATCGTTCAATCTAATTATAATCGAATTGATTTTAGTTTCAACTTCCTATTAACTTCTAATCGCAATTAAATAAAAAACAATTAATTTTTAATGAATTATTTCAGTGAAAATGTGTTTTATTAATGCAATCAACACGTCACTTAATTATGCCGCTTAATAATAAAAAAAAAACTAAATTAATTCAGTAATAATACTAATAAAACTATGTTCAATTGTGTCATAAAAACATGATTAATACAATTATATTTATTAAAGAAAATTTTTACGTCTGTTTTTAAAATACGTTCTCAATTTCTTCGAACATATAGTGAATTAATGATATAAATGTATATTATAGAACTGAAAAAAATAACTTATGTTTGAATTATATATATTTGTGCAATTAAAAGTTATTTTAATCCGAAATAGATCTTTGTTTTAAGCAAGGTTCTAATTGCAAACCACGGTGAAATAACATTTCGTCTAGCTTTTTACATTTGCGGAAAAAACAAATGAAAAAAAGCACATCTCTTCCTCTCAACAAAGGAATGGGGTTGCTGTTTGCTACGCGTACGACGTCACGAACAAAAAAGGGTGCGTAGCGTTGAATTCATCCCCGCGCCAACCCTTACTCTGGCGATAAGGTGCTCAAAACGTGAGCCTTCTTGAAAAACTCCGGGTCACTGATGAGAATAGAGTAACCACGAAACAGGGTTGGCAGGTTTTTGACACATGTCAGTATTTGACAGTTTAAACCGTCATGTCAAAAACCTCAAAACCTCTCAGCAAAGGAATGGTGTTGCTGTTTGCTACGCGTACGACGTCACGAACAAAAAAGGGTGCGTAGCGTTGAATTCATCCCCGCGCCAACCCTTACTCTGGCGATAAGGTGCTCAAAACGTGAGCCTTCTTGAAAAACTCCGGGTCACTGATGAGAATAGAGTAACCACGAAACAGGGTTGGCAGGTTTTTGACACATGTCAGTTTTTGACAGTTTAAACCGTCATGTCAAAAACCTCAAAACCTCTCAGCAAAGGAATGGGGTTGCTGTTTGCTACGCGTACGACGTCACGAACAAAAAAGGGTGCGTAGCGTTGAATTCATCCCCGCGCCAACCCTTACTCTGGCGATAAGGTGCTCAAAACGTGAGCCTTCTTGAAAAACTCCGGGTCACTGATGAGAATAGAGTAACCACGAAACAGGGTTGGCAGGTTTTTGACACATGTCAGTTTTTGACAGTTTAAACCGTCATGTCAAAAACCTCAAAACCTCTCAGCAAAGGAATGGGGTTGCTGTTTGCTACGCGTACGACGTCACGAACAAAAAAGGGTGCGTAGCGTTGAATTCATCCCCGCGCCAACCCTTACTCTGGCGATAAGGTGCTCAAAACGTGAGCCTTCTTGAAAAACTCCGGGTCACTGATGAGAATAGAGTAACCACGAAACAGGGTTGGCAGGTTTTTGACACATGTCAGTTTTTGACAGTTTAAACCGTCATGTCAAAAACCTCAAAACCTCTCAGCAAAGGAATGGGGTTGCTGTTTGCTACGCGTACGACGTCACGAACAAAAAAGGGTGCGTAGCGTTGAATTCATCCCCGCGCCAACCCTTACTCTGGCGATAAGGTGCTCAAAACGTGAGCCTTCTTGAAAAAGCCTCCGGGTCACTGATGAGAATAGAGTAACCACGAAACAGGGTTGGCAGGTTTTTGACACATATAAGTTTTTGACAGTTTAAACCGTCATGTCAAAAACCTCAAATACTTACAGTGATCTGTAAAATTTCACATTAAATGTCACACATTAGATGTAATATTTAAAATTCACTATTACTGTAATTGTATAATTAGTATATGGTATTAGTAATAATTACAGGGTTGGCAGGTTTTTGACATGTGTCAGTTTATGTCGGGTTTAAACCACAGTTTAAACCGTCATGTCAAAAACCTCAAATACTAAATTGATCTGTAAAAATTCAAATTAAATGTCACACATGATAACATTACATGTAATATTTTAAATTCACTCTTACTGTATATCAGTAATTAGTACATAGTAAAGTATTATTGTTAAGTACAACTTTTTAACAGGGTAAACCATTCCATTCAAAATTGAAATTGGATTATTAATTTTAAACATTTACAAAATAAGAGAAGTTAAAAAAAAAGAAAAAAAAAAAGCTTAAAGTCAAAATCTTTTTAAAACATGCTTTCTTTCAATCTATATAAAAATGTTTTCGATTTTAAAGCTGAACAAAATTGGCTCGGTCATCTAAAAGAAAATTCCTGTAAGCCCATATTGAAAAGGTGCATAATAAAAGGGATCAAATCATGAAACCATACCATTGTTTGGCTGATACTTTGCATCCCAACCATCAGGGGGCAAGGGTTGACTGCTGTATCAGTTGATTCAGCTCGCGCTTAAGCTACGGAGAGAGTTTATGGATGCTTACCCATACTGATTGTGTATGAAACTAAAGAATCCCCTTTCCAGTCTTCTTATTTCAGTGCTATAGGGAGGACTCCATTGTTTGGTGGAAAGGTATCACTAAATGCAACAGCTTTTTGAGCCTGCTTCAAAACTTGCTCATCTAGCAATGCTTTTGCTACCAAGTCCTACTAGCTCAGCATCAATTAAGAGACAGACTATTTTCTAACGCTTCATACACTCTAAACTCAAAAATCTTTTGTGTGTAAATAAATGTGCTAAACGCATGGTGTGCTGCAGAATGCTGCGGGATAAAATTGATCCGGATTATTTAATTGTACAAAATTATTTTCTTCTGGTTAAAATAAAAAAAAAAAATATTGCAAATATATTTTTTAAATTATTAAATTTCAATAAAAGATCACATAAATCATTGACTTATTTAATGTTTATCTATTGTTAAAATGTTTTAGCGTGTTACATGTATTTGGCAGTTTTCGACGGTTTAAACCAGTTTATGACAGTTTTCGACAGTTTAAACCAGTTTTTGACGCTTGTCATGTCAAAAACCAGTTTTTGACGTCAAAAGCCCAACCCTGCCACGAAATCTATTTTATCCGATCAGAAAATGTTCAAAAAAGCATTTCATACAAAAAGACATATCAAGAACTACATTAATAGTTACATAATGTAAATCATAAAATATAGATGTTTAATAGCTCAATGAATACATAACAAGTTGGAAATTGCTCGTCAAACGTGGCAAATGAGGTGCGTTCGTACTATAACTAGTTTTATAATTATTTTTTGCACCCCATATTGTACTGAATGTATACTTTTTTGCACTTCATAAAGCGCATAGTCTGATACATCATTAAAATGCACTTCCAATATTTTTTTCCCATTCCCCGTAATGTAACGGAACACTTTTGACTGTCCCTGTAATTAAACTATACATCCGATTTTCCTAAAATTTGAAATAGCTCAACAAAACTTTGCAACAATTATATCTTTAAAATTTCAGACCATTCGGAAGTCTGTAATATCATTAAAATGCACTTGCAATAATTTTTCCCATTCCCCGTAATGTAACGGAACACTTTCGACTGTCCCTGTAATTAAACTATACATCCGATTTTCCTAAAATTTGAAATAGCTCAACAAAACTTTGCAACAATTATATCTTTAAAATTTCAGACCATTCGGAAGGCTGTAATATCATTAAAATGCACTTGCAATAATTTTTCCCATTGGCCGTAATGTAAAGAAAAACTTTTGACTGTCCCTGTAATTAAACTATGCATCCGATTTTCCTAAAATTTGAAATGGCTCGACAAAATTTTGCAACAGTTATATCTTTAAAATTTCAGATCATTCGGAAGGCTCTAATATCATTAAAATGCACTTGCAATAATTTTTCCCATTGGCCGTAATGTAAAGAAAAACTTTTGACTGTCCCTGTAATTAAACTATATATCCGATTTTCCTAAAATTTGAAATGGCTCGACAAAATTTTGCAACAGTTATATCTTTAAAATTTCAGATCATTCGGAAGGCTGTAATATCATTAAAATGCACTTGCAATAATTTTTCCCATTGGCCGTAATGTAAAGAAAAACTTTTGACTGTCCCTGTAATTAAACTATACATCCGATTTTCCTAAAATTTGAAATGGCTCGACAAAATTTTGCAACAGTTATATCTTTAAAATTTCAGATCATTCGGAAGGCTCTAATAACATTAAAATGCACTTTCAATAATTTTTCCCATTGGCCGTAATGTAAAGAAAAACTTTTGACTGTCCCTGTAATTAAACTATACATCCGATTTTCACAAAATTCAAAATGGCTCGACAAAATTTTGCAACAATCTTATATTTGAAATTTCAGACCATTCGGTTGGGTAGTTTTTGCTCTGTTACATGCGGACAGACGGACGGACGGACGGACAGACGGACGGACGGACGGACGGACTGAACGACGACTATAGGTGCTACGTATTTATATAATTACGAACGCACCTAAAAACGCCATATGGATATTTTTAAACGTTTTTGAGAAAAGGCCCTACGGCGTAATGGTTAATTCAATATTTTAAAAATAATAAAACAAGAATTACAATCAATATTATATATTTTTTAAGATTGAATTAATTTAATTTCGTTCAACACGTTCAAAATAAAGTAATAAACATTAATTAAAGAAGTATATAAAAAGATAATATATTTATCAACGTCATTTATAACCACTGTAAATTCCCAGCCAATAAAACTTTTTTTTCCTCCCATAACCAGAAAATCTCACTCAACTTCCTACTGATGATTAAGCTCATTACCGAGTGAAAACTAATTAAAATTTATGCTAATTAAATCAACGTGGACTGCTTGAGTACATGCTTAATCTAAATTGGTCGCATAGCCAACGGATTTTTCATATATAAAAAAAAATAAAGTAACGTTTAAAAATAAAAGATAATATGCATTTTTATCCGAATCAAATATTTAATTTATCCTAAAATATATTTATCAAACCGGCTTTGAAACAAAATTTTTAAGATAATAAATTGCATTTAAATTTAAATTTAAAAAAAATTACTTTTGGAAAAAAAACAATTATGATAATGGACTCATTTTAACAAAAAGAAACATGTAACGGATTAAGCAATAGTATTATGACAGTTTCTTTTCATAATAAATCCAGAAACGTCCACTTTAATTCAATTTATTAAGATAAATGTTTTCGTAAATTGATTAAATTATAATAAGCATTTTGTAACGTACTCCTCGGAATAACCGCTTTAATTTGATAAATTGCAAAAAGCATTTTTTACTGTATTACTCAGAATAAACATTTTTAAACAAAATTAGACTGTATGACCGCCCCCACCACCCCCTTCTCCGTTTTCCTCAAAAATTGACTAGTAACAATAAACATCCCACAGTGAAATGACAACTAATGCACAAATGTTTTGCGTCACTTAAAAAGAAGAGAATAAAATAGCAGGCGAATTTCTCTCCCACACTCTTTTGAGGAGTATTCCAATACTCTCACGGCCAAGTCTGCAAAATTTATTCATGAATTGCGATAAATAAAAGGCGTTAAAAATAGCTAATGTTAATTACTTTTTACCCAATTTTATGACTGGGGACAATTATTTTATGATTTTTTTTTTTTTTTTGAAAAATCAATTTTATGATAAGTTTTTGGCGCATAATTATTAGTTTTATTTTTCATATAAAATTCTAGTCTACACAGAAACTTGAGATAGTACAAAAACAAAAGATATGAACTTAACACATTTGAAAAGAGGTATAGGTGAAAACTGGGAAATTGAGTTAGTAGCCCGTGGCCGGTAGACTTAGTTTCCATTAGTGGCCACTTTTTAAAGTTAGTGGCCACTATAATGTTTCAAACTTACTTGACATCTAGATAAACTATATTCGTTGTATATATACGCATTTTTTTATAAATCAGAGTTTTATACCAGCCAACTATTCGTGATAAGAATAGGAAAGCAGTTGAAATTCAAGAAAATTACACTTTAAAACCACAAAATCTATTATATTGATTTTTTTTTAGAATATATTTTTAGATTATTTGTATATGTTCATAAACACCATTATCAATCAAATTACTATTACTTTATTTATATAAAAAATAACTAAATCAAAATTCCAACAGTTAGGTGTATACAATAAAAAAATAATCAAATAAAACACAAAATGTTATTTGTATTTTATTCAATAAGTAAATGTGTTATTAACATACTACACACATTAATTACATACAGCTGAAATCTAAGCTGGTGAGTGTATTTCGCAGGATTAAACAAAATCTCCTGAAGAAAAATAATCTAACTGGTGAGCATGTGGCAGGAGTCGAAATACTGAAAATACTGCAATGTTCTAAAACACGCTTGCATTCGGTGAAAAAAAAAAAAAAAAAAAAAAAAAAGAATAAATTATTTGAAATGCATGTGGAATCAAAGCTGATGAATATATTTTGCAGAATAAAACTGTATTTCTTGAAAAAATAATCCAACTGAAGGGCAATGAATGGCAAAAAGCCGAAATATTGAAAATACAGCTAAATCACTGTAATCTGCTTGCATCCGGTAGAAAAAAGTATTAACCAGTTTGCTAATTAGATGTAATCAAAGTAGAGACGCATATTTCTATGAAAAAAAGCTATATTTCACTTGGCGATCGATAACACATTTTTATCGCCACTTGGCGAGTGGCGACTAGGGTGGCGATCGATGGCAGATTTTTTAATCGCCACTTTTACAACTTTAATCGCCACGTGGCGAGTGGCGACCGCCGATTTTCACCAATAAAAAGAGGGCATTTTTGGATTGATTTCGGGACCTTTTTTTTTTGTGTTTAAAATCTAAAGACTAATTTTTTAAATGTTCGATTTGATAACCTTGTTTCTGGATAAGTCTGCGCCGTGTTTTCCATGATAGAAGCTTTTCGTAAATTTTTCAGGAGTATTGTTTGCCATTTCCTCCTTCACTACATTCTGGAGTCATCCATCATGGCGAGCATGTTGTGCGTAACATATCTATATGCGTATTATGTTGGGATTACTTTACGTTTTCAGGTCTCCAGAGTCCGTTTTTGGTGATTTTACGATAGTGTGTGTTAGGATGCACCGAATAGTGATTTCGGCCGAATACCGAGTATTCGGCTTGTCGAACACTTTCAAAGTTTAAAGGCATTAAAATGTTAAATTTAAAAACAATTTTACATAATATTTAAAAGAGAAACTTTCATTTTGATAAACAAGAGCTTTTTTCAAGTAAACTTTATCATGGAAAAAATCTGCTTTGAGTTATTTAAGAAGACTATAGTTATAAAACTTTTTTAAATCAAAGAGAAACTGCGAAAAAATTGGAAGAAAAATTGTACAGGATCCTATGTTATTTGTTTGTCAGGAAGAGGCTAAAGTAAATAAATAATACAATCTATTCAAATTGTATACAGTGGCAACACAGCAAGAATAACTGTTTGACTGTCCCCTTTGATTAAGCAAGGAAGTTAAGTTTTTAAATGCATCCTAGATCGGTGTCTGGAGTGGGCGATAATTTTTAGAGATTGTAAACGTTGTTCTTAAAATCTTAGCAAGAAATAGATTTTTTACTGGACCAATGTTCAAGAACTTGCATTTGTACATAATTCCTATGAAAATCCTCGTGATTGGTTAATTTTCTTAAATAACACTTAACAAACAAAACAGCAAATAAATAATGTAAAAACATTCTTTTTAGCTCACAGGCTATCAAAGCCTGAGAGCTTATGTGGCCGCCAGTTCTGTGTAATACGTACGTAACGCGATAACTTTTGATAGAAATATCAGATTTGCTTCAAATTTTTTCCCAAGTTCATTCTGATAAGGCACTTCCCTGATTAGTTTTTGGGGTTCATTGGTTAAGGATAAAGGGGAAAAAGGGGAGCTACCCCCCTTAATTTAGATAAATGGATTTTTCATGCAGAAATATTCAATTTGTTCCAAATTTGGTATACCGGTTTTTTATGCTAAGGAGCTTCCCTGATTAGATTTGGGAGCTCATTACTTAAGTATAAAGGGGGGAAAGGGGCGGCTACCCCCCCTTAATTTAGATAAATGGGTTTTTCATGTAGAATTATTCGATTTAATCCAAATTTGGTATAGCGGTTTATGTTAAGGAGCTTACCTGATTAGATTTGGAGGTTCATTAGTTAAGTATAAAGGGAGGAAATGGGGGCTACCCCCCCCCCTTAATTGAGATTAATGGGATTTTCATGCAGAGTTATTCGATTTGCTCCAAATTTGATATAGCGGTTTATTATGTTAAGGGGCTTCCCTGATTAGATTTGGAGGTTAATTGGTTAAGTATAAAGGGGGGACGGGGGCTGGTTCAACATCTAATTTAGATAAATGGGTTTTGCATGCAGAATTATTCGATTTGCTTCAACTTTGATATACCAGTTTATTCCGATATGGCTTTATTCATTTGATTTGAAGGTTCATTGGTTAAGTATAAAAGGGGGAAAGGTGCGCAAGTGCCCCTCCTCTTAATTGAGATAAATGTGTTTTCATGCAGAATTATCTAATTTAGTTTAATTTTTTTTTCTACGTTCATTCTGATATGGAGCTTTTCTGATTAGATTTGAAGGTTCATGGGTTCAGCATAAAGTGAGAAATGAGAGAGCTAATTAATTTAGCGAAATGGTTTTTTCATGCAGAATTATCTGATTTGCTTCAAATTTGGTATGCAAGTTTATTATGATAAAGAGCTTCCTGATTAGATTTGGAGGTTCTTTGGTTAAGTATAAAGGGGGAAAATGGGACTAATCCATACCTGCGAACTGCTACGAAAAAATCGTAGTTGCTACGATTTGGACCTATAAACTACGATGCTACGAAAATCGGTCTTAAGCTACGATTTTTTGGAAAAAACAAAAAAGCATTTTTTGTTTTTAGTTGCGAATTTTATCCCGCGCAGCATATTTTTCAGGAGTGATTCTGTTCCGAAATTTCCAAATATTCATTTCCGAAAGTTTTAAAAAATTGGCCATTAGTCCGAAAATTCGGACATTAAAAAATGCTCATGAGAAAAAAAAAATTCTGGGCTAAAAAAAAACTTCTTAACATAAAACACTCTAATAGTGTTTTTGTAAATATTTATACAGGAATTCCCTTACGTAGAAACAAGGGTGCCATTTTAAGAATTCCGGAGGGGGTTCCTTGAGGGGCAAGGTTTGAAATAGTGTGCAAAATCGCACGATTTGCGATAAACTATCGCGAATTTCGACAAATGACCGCGTAAAAAAAATCAATTTCCTTAATTGATCGTAGAAGAAAATAAATTTCGTTAAAAGATCGTGGTAAAATCGTGAATTTTGTCAAAATATCGCAGAAAGAAAACGCGAATTTCTTCAAAAGATCAGTAAGATAATGCAAATTTCATCGAAAGATCAGTAAGAAAACGCAAATTTCATCGAAAGATCAGTAAGAAAACGCAAATTTCACCGAAAGATCGCAGAAAAACACTAATTTAGTCAAATGATCGTGGTAAAAAAAAAACCGCAAAATTCGTCAGAGGATCGCGTAAAAAATGCAAATTTCTTCAAAAGTGCATGGCAAAAAGTGCGGATTTCAACAAAGAATCGTGATAGGAAAATGTGAATTACGATTGTGGGAAAAAAATTGTGAATATCCTGAAATGATGGCGGAAAACAAATCGCGAATTCCGTCAAATTTACTGCACTGAGCTAAAAAAATTGGAACCAGGCTCCAATACAGTTGTAAAAGAACTGTAAAAAGAAAAAAAAACGCTGCGAAACGAAAATAAACTCTAAAAATCGTATAAAAATTTTCAGAGGAAAAAATTTACTGTACTGAGTTGAAAGACGGAAACCTTATTCCTTTTACGAATGTCAAAAGATGGCTGTGAAACACGAAAAACCAACCAACCAATCTCCAGATTAATTTAAATTTTGTGTGCTACGATTTCTCATTTTCAAAGGTTTGGCAGGTCTGCTAATCCCTTCATTTATTTTTTGAGGGGCAATATCCTTTGAAATAAGAGTATAATATACAATGAGTGTGAATAGCCTGTGAGCTCAATACAATCAGTTTAACTGAGCAATTTTCTTTTTATTTATTTAAATTTCTATCTTTGTAAGTTGACAGTTAAACAGAGAAGTTGTATAAAGTTTTTAAAAATGTTTAATTTTTTTTTAAGTATTCGGTTCGGCCGAACCGAATATTCGGCATACCAAATAGTTTGATATTCGGACAAATCGAATATTCGGTAACATTGCCGAATATCGAATAGATAACGAATATTCAGTGCATCCCTAGTGTGTGTATGTAAATGCTGTCCTCTAAAAGAAAACCCACAGGAAAATGTATCCTAAAAAAAAAAACCACCCTAGAACTTAATCAAAAATATCACAGAAGTCAAAATTTCTTTTTGTCCTGTTTCTATATGCCATTTACAATAATAAAAGCATTTTAAATTACTTAAGTGTTTATTTAGTTTTTTTAAAAATAAGCAAACAATTACATTTATAATTTTTCATTTGTAAATCCTTCAATTTACAATTATTAAAATATTATTATTATTTTTTCTTTTTTTTTTTCAGAATTGTGTTTTAAAACTAATTAATAATGAAAGAAAACCTTTGCTGTTTAATATTTTGATTTCTAGAAGTGTTTTTACATGTGGGTTATTTTTAGGAAAAAGTGGGTTTTTTTCAAAGTCTTGTTTAATTGGCTGCCATTTTGTAATATATTGATAGAAAAAAAAATACTATACATTAAAATCTTAGTCAGGACAGGCTGTGAAAATGTAGCTACTTCAAATTGTTTTGTATTTTTTATTAAATTTTATATAGTGAGAAATTAAAAAAGTGGGTTTTTTTAGAGGACAGCACAGTATATGTGTGTGAATGAACACGATAGCGTCTAAGCTAAGCTTTCGGTTCAGCTCCCATTTGATGAATATGTTACAGGGCCATTCCATGAAAAACGGACAAAATGTCCTGCGCGTTACACTTACATAAATACCTATATCTATTGACTTTTAAGCTGTTAAAATATAAAATAAACTGTGCAGCATAAAAATAACAAAAAACCTTAGACTTTCATATTAGCAGAGTTGTTTTAATTTGAGGATATAATAACATTGTTAAAACAGCAGTAACAGGTAGAAAAGCTGTTCCACACGTGACATGAAATGGTCGTACAGGCCATTATTGCAAGAACTGTATTGATTTTTGTACAAATAGGACAACAGATGTGGCACCTAAGCCATCTTTCAACAATTTTGTGACCAAAGAAAACTGATAAGTATATTTTCTTTTTTAATTCAATTAAAATATTTTCATTGTTCACATTCATCTTATTTTGATGAAACTATCATGTTTAATGTAGTGATTTTTTTTTCTTCAATAAAAAACTAGTCGGATATGCCAATCTCAAAACTTTCTTCTATCTCATACATGTTAATACTTCAAAATTCTCTAGCACAGCGTCAAAATTAAATGGCAATCTATGCCCATCATGAGGATTCTAAAGATATGAAATTCCGTGCATTAGTTCTTGAGATAGGACTATCGCTAAAATCGTGTAAATCATGCAAAATGCAGCACATCAGCGCCACCGGTTAGGTGGCGCATACACCAAAATCTAATCATCAACAACTTATGTTAACTTCTAACTGAACCTGAAGTTTGATGAAAATCTGTGCATTAGTTTTTGAGATAGAGCTATTGCGGAAATCGTAAAAAATTCCACATAGCAGCGCCACCTGTTGAGCCATTTACACCAAACACTAATTAGGACCAATTTATACTAGGGAATAACTGAATTTGAAGCTTGATGAAAATCCAAGCATTAGTTCTTGAGATACTGCTATTGCGGAAATCGTGAAAAATGCAACACATCAGCGCCACCTGTTGGGCGATTTTCACCAAAAAGTAAACAGCACCAAAATATATCATGTACTAACTGAATCTGAAGTTTTATGAAAATCCGTGCAGTAGTTCTTGAAATATAGCTATTGCTGAAATCGTGAAAAACGCAACATAGCAGCGAAACCTGTTGGGCGATTTACACCAAAAAGTAATCAGAACCAGTTTATATCAAGGTCTAACTGAATCTAAAGTTTTGTGAAATTCCGTGCATTAGTTCTTGAGATAGGTCGCCCACAAAATTTTTGTCACATACAGAGTGACAGCCAGACATTTTCTAAAAACCACCAAATCGTGTTCAGGACCTTCTAAAACGTAATCCATCGAAAACCAGAAGTCGAAATTTTCGCGAATCCAATACTTTCTTCTTATAAAGATAGAAGTAAAAATATACATATATCCTCCTGAGACCTGGCATCCATTTAAATGGATGTTTTGCTACTCGGATGTAAACTCCTTCCTATTGCGTTAAATTTCATTGTAGCAATCTAAAACCAGTTGGTTTTGGTAATGTATGAATCAAAAATCAACATTCAGCTTTTGGCAACAGTAACTACTTTGTTTACAAAATGGCGTAATAAATAAGTCAAGTTGGAATTCTACGTTCTGCTGGTAATTTTCGTTTTTATGTTATTTTAATTTGTTTAAACTATTTTTATTTTGCAATTTTAAATCAGATGTTAATACTTGCCTTATGTTCTTTATAATAAATTCCATTCTTTCCCATACTTCTCGCATTTTTTTAATTAGTACTTTAAAGCGAGTTATGGCCTGAACATCCATTTAGATGGATGTGCTGTAAAACAAAATTAAAAAATCGAAATTTATTAATTTCTTTAAAAACGTCATTTTTTATCCCTATTTGTTGAAAAAAAAACTCATATTTAAAAAAAATTTATGCATTACACTTTGCTTGGGTCTCAGGAGGTTATATTACAAAATCTGATAAAAAAACATGAGGAAATTTAAGTAATTGCAGATTGTTGAGAAAAAAATAGCGAAATATCTATATTTAAAACAACTTAAAACTCCATTAACATGTTATTTCAATTTAAATATTTTATTTCACAGAATCTTAATTCCATTATGAACGGAATAAAAATTTCCAATAATTTCTGGAAACATTCCATAAAAATAAGAGTAAATAAACTCTCATGAAATACAGCCAGCCGCGAATCTTTCATTTACTTCTTAAATTAACCATATTGCATTACGCTGACAAAGCGGGCAAAACTAGAAAAGAAAAGATTACTTAACCCTTAAATGCATGGTGTTGCTTTTCGGCAACATACCCAATTTAGGCTCTAAAATAATATTAGAATAATATTGAAGCTATAATGCCTAATGTTACCGATAAAATGCAGTCTGAAAATATTATTAAATCGATTTTCAACATTTAGATGGCAACACTTGTGCTGTTTAAGAATAAAGATAAATTTATTTTTTCAAATGTTTCTACTTGTTCTTTTTGTTTTGTTTGGAAGCTTGCGAAATACCCTATTTTGTTCTGCACTGAGCAAGTAAAATTTATTTCTTATTAAAGTTCCTAATATTCTTGTATGTTTAATATTATAGAATTTTTTCAAGGAAAATTATTTTTTTCAATTAAACACCGGTATTGCCGATTAGTAACAAACTGTTTTTTAGCCGTAAACTATACTTAAAACAAAATATGATTTTTTAAAGTATTTTTCTCATGGTTTATTTAAAAAATGAAAGCCGAAAAACATTATTACAATGATATTTGAAAAATCCGGCATTTAAGGGTTAACCTTTAACTGATGTCACAGAAATTGTCACATAACTAGTATGAAGTGGTTTATGAGACCGCTAAATCGAAAGATGAATAAAAGCCGCGATTAACTCATAGGATGTTGTTTTTGTACTAAACTTTTTGTACAGGAGTGTTATAATTAAAATTCACCTATTCAAAAGTCTGTGGTGTTAGTACTAAAGTTCCAAACGAAACAAAATTTCAGTAGCGTTTGTAGAGAAACTGAAATTTGCAACTATGAAAATTGTAACATCAGTTAAAGGTTAATTCCCCAGGTAGTATTGAGAAAACGTTAGAAAAAAGTTTTTTTTTCTTTTTAGTTACTTCCGCCTGCCTGCCAGACGGATCCAATATGGAAACAGGGAAAACGAAATTAGCTCAAATACAGTAAAATCTAGCTGAATGAGATAAAATTAAGAAATTGATTTGTAAACTCGTATTTTTAGATCTAAATTCGTAAAAATCTAGAAACATTAAAAAAGAATATCGAATAAAAAACTAATGAATTTTAACTGCGGTTGGAGACATTACTGTAATTTTTGGTAGTCCCAGGGTTAAACAGAGCTGAAAGCAGTGGTTCATATTTTCTTTATAAGTATCAGCTGTCGGTGTAATTTGGGTATAGTGGGATAATTTGGATATAAATTCCTCTTTTTTTTGTATTATTATTATTATTATTATTATTAAACGTAGAAATTTTGTAGATTATTTAATTCATATCAAATGTTTATACGCGGATTGGCAAGTTTTTTTACATGCGACGGTATTAACCAGTTAGTTGTCACATGAGGCGTCCAGAAGACAATCAGACTAACTCCATTTTAAGTGGCGTTTTTTTAAACAAAGGAACGTTGAAATTTTTCTACATATTTATACAGTGATAAAAAGTTACACTTGATTAAAACAAAATTAAGGAGTTCAATCAAAGTATCCCGCGAAAAAAATATTATATAGATACAATATTTTTATAGTTACAATAACTTTACTGAACATTTTCATTTGATGGAGTTAACCGAATTGTGCACTGAACGGCTCATATGTCAGTGCACTGAACGGCTCATATGTCAAGTATGTCAAAAAGTGTCAAAAACCTAATTGTAATAAAATAATATCAGGGGTTACTTAGAGTTGTAGACTTTAATCAAATTCTAATGATTGAATTGTTATTATCGGTTTGTCAATTGTTTAAAAAGTTAGGTAGGGGAAGACGGGGTACAATGAAACATTACTTGTAAAATCAATCAAATTTGTCATACACAGTTGCAGTTTATATATATGTTATACAACTATATGTTCCAATTATTGATGTGATTTGGATACATTCACACTTCTACAACAGTAGCAATAGAAGATTATTGCTTCTGAACCATTGAAAGTAACTTTCTTTACTAAAAGTAATTTTGTTTCTTTTTCCTTGTTTTTATATGTAATAATTATTTTTTCTATACATTGTTATCTTTGGGTTGTTGTCTTCATACCTCCAAAATCAAACTAAAAAATAAATAAATATTAGAAGTTTGAAAATAAATTTTTATTTAGTAACCTCAGTGCGGGGTACAATGAAACACTTGCAGACGGGGTACAATGAAACATGTTTTATTACAGTAATAAAAATAGTAAATAGAATATATTAGAAGTAAGAGTAGGAAAACAGAAAAGAAAAAGTTTTGTTCTAACCAGGTCAGTAAAAAATGCTCTTGTTAAGCAATTAAAAAATAGAAAGAGAAAAAAAACTAAGAAGGGATTGTTTTGAAAACAAACTGCCTGCTACAGACTCTGATGATGATCCAGATTTTTTTTCCAGTCCCAGCTGGTCATCGAGGTACTAAGAATGAGATATCCCCACGCAACATGTATGGTATACAAGCAGTATCCGTATAAATGAAAACATAAGGAAATATATACCGTTGGAGAAATCATACATAAATGAAGTCAAATGTGAAGTACTTGATATAAAAAAACTCCAACCAAGTTTGTTTGTTTTTTTTTTTTTTTTTTTTAGAAACTTACATTTAAAAAAAAAAAAAACTCATTGTGTTGAAACTACCATCCCATATTCCTTCAGGAGCAACTGAAATATAAGCAAAAATGCTAATTTTTGAAACTGACTTGAGCCAATTTAATATAAAATGAAAGATATTTTTCTTAAACTAATAGAATTTTCTTATTTTGCATCTTAGACTATAATATTTTTATCAAGTTTCTTATTAATCAAGTTTTGTTTCTGTATTTATCTCATTTTTCATTAAATAAACTATACTGGGTGAAAATTGCTTATCATTTAGAGTGTTTCATTGTACCCCAGTGTGTGTTTCATTGTACCCCGGGATACGGGGTACAATGAAACACTGTAAGACATTTATTTTTTGTTATTTTTCAAGCATAAAGATATTGTTTTGAACCTAATAAAAATTTATTTAGATGGGGAAAATACAAGGTTAAAAATATGCATTAATTATATTTTTGTGCATGCAAAATTTTAGATAGGAAAAAATAATTAGTAAATTTTGTTTCATTGTACCCCGTCTTCCCCTATATATTGTGTGAAAATAACGTAAAGAAATTTAAAAAAAGAATAATCGTTCAAACGCAAACACATTTTTTCTATAAATTACGATATTTCTACTCATTGACCTAAAAACAATTCGGATCCATTCTATCAAACTAACGCAATTTGCATTTTTTCAATGTATTAGGACTCAAAGCGAAACAAAGATTAAAATTAATGCCACTGCAACGGGGGTTATATATTAACCCTTTATCTACTGACGGTACTTATAAGTACCATTGAAACAACTTGTTATAAAATTCATTTAATACATCGATAGTTTGCAATGAGTTATAGATGCATTACTTTATCTTGTTCCAAAAGCATTATGGGTTACACAAAACAAAACTATTTTTAAAAGGATTATTTCTTTTGCCTTTCCATCTTTTCAGCTTTCTTGGCGTTGGGGGATTTTTCAATTCGGAAATATTTCTATATTTCTATTGTAAGAACATCATATTGGTACAGTCGTGGAAAAAAAAAAGTAAACACCCCCTACTAACTCCTCAACAAATTATCGTAGAAGAAAGTGACTGGTACCGAACGATTGGAAATAAAGTCTACTTTTAAATGATGTATATAAAATTTGCTTAGGGTGCCACCTACATTTTAAAACGAACCATAACTTTGTTTCTTTCAATAGCAGTACCCAATTCTGACAGCATAAATGAACTCTACACCCTTCAATTAGCCTAAAAACGTTTTTATGCAATTCGTACCATAAGTTTCCGAGAAATTAATTATTTTAAAACGAGCGTATTTTAAGGGCTGTATCCAAATTGAAGTTCCGTACTGGATTGTTAACCGAGAGAGCCGCTTCCTTGATCAAGGCACCTTAAGCGCCACTCAAGGAGTCAATGAAGCGTGTTAGATTACAGTACGGCAGAATAAATTTCAAAATGTCTACTCACTTCCATCATAGACGGCCCCTTAAACCATCATTTTGCCGTTTTTAAAGCATAATTTGAAAACTACTTGGAAGAAAAATGTGAAATTTTTGAATTTCCATAAAGCAGGACTTAATAAATCTAAATCCATCAAAAAAATTGTAGGTTGCAATTAATAATTTTTTCGAATATTAATTTCATAATTTATATCATAAAATTATAAAAATTGCAAATTCAGCTTATTTATGTTTGGGTATATTAGTATTATTACGACAAAAAAAATTAGCACATTAGGAGCATAATTTCGGGAGATATAAATAAAAATATGAAAATATAATTTAGCATTAGAAGCACTCAATTTTGAATGTTTATAATTCAAAAACTTATTCAAATGACTTGAAATTTGGTGTCTAGGCATAGTTTGAACCGAAGATTTGACATATCTCGTTAAAATTGGGTATTGCCATTGAAAAAAATGAAGTTTGGATTCGTTTTAATATGTAGATGACCCCCTAAGAAAATTTTATATACATCATTTAAAAGTAGACTTTATTTCCAATCGTTCGGTACCAGTCACTTTCTTCTATGATGATTTGTTGAGGAGTTAGTAGGGGGTGTTTACTTTTTTTTTCCACGACTGTACATTTCCTAGTTCTACAAAATACTAAGAAAAATATTTAAAATAAAAGATTTGCGTGGGGTTATAAATATTGGTCAAAATCCCTATAAATTCAAATTTAATTAATCCTTTTAAATCTTTCAATCCTTCTAAAATTTATTAAATGATTATGTAAATCTTCTAATGTAGTTTCAAAAATTCACGAAAAATTCTTTAAAATATAAAATTTTCATGAATTCATAATTAGCGAAATTCTTATCAGATATTACTAGTTGAAGTTACAAAACAAACTTTAAGACAATTACGAGCAAAACTCTGAAAAATATTTATTCACCAGAAAACGTAAATTGCATTAAAGATTTAAAATACATATTCCCCTATATTTGACAGTTTAAGGGAACTCAGTGTCAGTACCCTTCATTCGGCGAAAAATGTCGAAAATATCGATTTTCTAATTTTTTGCTTAAATTATACTTTATTATCCCTAGTACATTTTCATGAACTTTCGTAAAGATCCGAGTAGTATAAACACAGTTAAAAGCGATTTTATTACATCGGTGTCCCTTTAAATAACACACCCACTTCGCTTAAAAGTGATTTTTTCTCACTTTGTGTTTTTTCGACAAACATGCTAATTTGATGAAAAAACAAAGTGATAAAACTTTTATGTATATTTTTCAATTGACTTGAATTTTTTGTTGCTGTTATTGTTTGGATTTTTGTTATGGATGGTCTTTTTGATAAAAACTAAGTATCGAATTTATAAACTTTTTTTTTTCCACACAAACATGTAAAATAAATTCAGTTTTTACTATAATTTTACACGTATTTGCACATTTAATTTTTTTTTTCTCCGAAATTAACTTATGGTAAATCCGTCACTTAAAATCATACAGCACATTTCTAAGAATAGTTTTATTTAAAAAAAAAAAAAAAATAGCTCAAAATGTTCAAAATTGCACGAGAAAATACATTTTAAAATTTACTTTCTTTTTTCTAATTTTAAAATTTTGCTAGGGGAATTGAAATATTTCTTAATAGAATAATTTTACTTCATTGAGTCCTTTATTATCATGCCAAAAATGTACCTCAAAATGCTTAAATTAAAAAAAAAAAAAAAAAAAAAATGTTCAAAGGGTATCGAGTCCTTTTAAGGCTCCTGCCCCTAATTTCTCCTCTTCCTCAGAAATCAGGAGATGAAACCATGGAGAAAAAAACTGACATTATTCCATTCCATTATAATAACTACTTATAAGTAATTTAAAAGAGAACAATATTGAATAGTTAATAATGCTAAAAGAGCCAAATTACAGGCTTTTTGCAGCTGTTTATTAGAGGGGTTCTGGGTGGATACGTCTAAAACGTCTACAGTGATATTAAGGGGTCAGGTACCCTTTGATACAATTAAGTGCATGGAAAAGTGACCTCTGTAAGAATTGCATTCACTCTTTAACTAATTTACTTTTAATTATAAAACTGAAAACACATGTTAGTAACGTTCTATTTTATCAATTTAAGTGTTTAAAAAAGGTACACACACATATATATATATTTATTTTTAAAGATAATACAATTTTTACGACAGAATTATTCTTGCATGCATTGCGCGCATGATTTTTCACATTTGAACGGATGAAACAAGCCAATATTTTTTTAATGAGTACAGATATAAAATGTTTTCAAAATGACCTACAATGAAAAAAATGAAACTGGTAGATCCCGAGGAAAAAAAAATTCTTAAGAAATTCGAAATATCGAGATTTTTTTATTACAAAAGTAGTCGTGAATTCTAAACTTCTTACTCGAGAAACATAATAATAGGTCATTTTGTGCTTCTGTACGTTTAATACATCCACCGAAAATTTCGTGAAATTCTAGGTAACCGTTTTTCAGAAATCGTGCGCGAAATGATCAAAATCGCTGTTTTGAGAAAATTGACATTAAAGATTAAATTACCCTTTGATCATATAGCAAAGCCTAAAGTGTTTTAGACATAACTTCTCTTCTAATGCTAATTATTGTATGGGGTATGTGTTTAAATGTTCCTAAAGAATCATATTTAATTATAAGCTACTTAAAAAATAATAAATTTTTGGACGATTTAAAGGTTACCTGACCCATTAAAAAAAAAAAAAAAAAATTCTTACAATCACAGTTAAAAGCTTGCAGTATCAGGGATGTGTGCGTAAGGTTTTTTTTTTTTTTTTTTTTTTTTTACGGTAGATAGAAAAAGAATGCATTAAAAAAAAAAAAATCACAAGATTTTGAAAAACCTGTCTGAGTATGAAATACAAAATTAGAAATAAACCATTTTAATGAATGAATAGGAAATGCCAGTTTTAAGATTCGAACCTTTCTTTCTTTCTTTTCTTTTTCTTTTTTTTTTTTTTTTTTAAGTATAAATTTATTTTTAACAAATCGAAATTTAATACTTTCTGAGATCAGAACTTTACCTTACTCTAATGACAAACTTCGAAAATGCTCTATATATAGCTTCCTTTCGTTGAATGGACAAGAAATACATAAATATTCCATTCGGAGAGTAAACGAAAAAAAAAAATAATAATCTTAAATCCAGAAATATATAATTCATTTTCCCTGATTAAATTTTCTCGACACTCCATAACAATATTCGCATCACAGTCTGAATAACCAAAACTGACCTCCATTCAAAATGGGGAGAGAAAAACACAAATTTAAATGGCTGATTAAGGCTGTTTCTCAACTGCTCTGCTCAACAAGCGCAAAACGTCTTGACACATTTAAAAATTCATTTTTTAACGGAAAGATATAAAATTGGAAGGCCTGGCTATGGAAGCGATTTGCAATCGAACTGTGTTTTCCATTTTTTGATCAATAAATTACCTAGTTATAAGCGATTTTGATCACGTGACAAAGACGTTTTTTCGCCCTTCGCTGAGTGATTATTCTTCTTTCGCGCGGAAATTCGGTTCAAAACGCCCACGTTGACACTATTTTCTGAAAGATCTATTGGGTTCGCAAAAAAACAGTTCTGTTACATAGTTTCTGAACAACACCTGCTAGTTTCAAGCATTTCCGAACAAAAATGAATTAAAACTTATGTCATAAAGTTTCCCTTTTGGATTTCAGAACAACCTTAAGTTACGGCAGACTTTATTAAATTTTTAGCAGGCAAAAAAATTTCCTTCGCGTAACTTCGAGAAAAAAAATACAACAATCGGGAGGGAAATAAACAAACCAATCATCCGCAAAATAATTCAGTCACGACTCAAAATACAGTTGCCAAAATGCATCTGCTTAGCACTACGCAATAAATAATAATACGGGGGAGACAGAGAGAAAAGTAACTCATGAAATTCTAATGTGATTAATTGCCATGTGAGAACGAGAATATAAATTCCATTCCAAATTTAGAAATAAGTGAAAAAAGTGATATATAAGCAGCAGGAAAAAACAAATGGAGCATTTAACCGATATGCTGGCATTTTTATTTTCTCCTACTCACATTTTTTCACACACAAGATTTTTTGACGATTCACACCTATTTATAAACACTGCTACGCATTACGCACAAGTAACGAGCACTAGTGAAATTCTACTTTGCACTATTTACATTGGCATTAGCTGCAGACGTAAAATTTATTCTCCGAGTCCAGCTAAACATCCTTAATTTTATGGTTGAACAGAACAAAAGAGGAAATTATCAGAAAACTGCTCTAATGATTCGAGAATAGCGTTGCAAAGGGTCCCGAGTTTTTAGGGATCCCTAGATTAACCCGTATGCACCGCACACGCGCCTACTTTTGTAACGTTAGCACACGCGTGGGATAAATCTCACCCCGTTTTGTCTCCCAGTATATTTTTGGCCAAAAATATAACTTAAATAAAAATATAATCTACTGTTCTGTATTGTAAAATGCATCAGTACTACTTCTTTTTAGGGGGAAAAAATCATGCTTTTCAAACTTATTTTCAGATTTTGTAGCAGTTTCTGCAAAAATCCCGTTTATTCCTAGAAAATATGCAGACGATTTGTTTTATCAAAATGAATAGAACGAATATTTTTTTTCCAACTGGATTAAATCATATTCAAGTCTGGAGTAGCACAGTTGAAGTTTATTCCAACAGCGCGAAAAATGTCCAGACCAAGAATCGAACCTGAATACTTGGAGCGCAGTGCCAATGATTTACCTGCTAAGCTATCCGGACAATACCTAACTGACATTTTTGTTGGACATGGCTGCGAACTGCAGCGCTAGTTTCATTCATCCGATAGCTTAACAGGTAAAGCATTTGCCTATAGTTATAACTATAAATCCCAAGAAAAAAAATATTTTCGTATTTTAATTAGAACATAAAATATAAATATTCTTACATAAAGATAAGTAGATTAAACAACGAAGGCCAAATAACTACTCTAACATTTTGTTAAAACAGGATTTAAAGAATACAAAATTTCTGCACAGTGGATTTGAAGTGTACAATATAGAAATTAATATATGTGAATCAGCATAATTAAAATGTACTGTTAAATTGAGAAAATCATAAATTCAGGGCTATGCTGTACATTAAAATTTGCTTAATAAACTTATGTTTTTGGTCTTTTAGTATAACACATTTAAAGAATCTTCAAACAATCATCAATCAGAGATGATGTAAATACAGATCCCAAATTACAGTAAACCCTCGATTTAACGGACCTCGGATCAACGGACTTCGGATTCAACGGACTAATTTAAAAAAAAAAAAAAAAAAAAAAAAAAAAATTAAAAATTAAACAAAAATTAAAGTAAAACAAGTGGGTAAGTGTGATCGCAGATCGCACAGAGGGTTTCGTTTAATATCCCTTTTAAAACACTTTATCC
Organism: Maratus speciosus; assembly: GCA_963932465.1. Classification (NCBI taxonomy): domain Eukaryota; kingdom Metazoa; phylum Arthropoda; class Arachnida; order Araneae; family Salticidae; genus Maratus; species Maratus speciosus. Next base: position 576,126,094 of record OZ010792.1, read on the forward strand.
TTAAATTAACAAATCAAAATCGTTAATTTAAAACTATTCCCCTCTCCCTAACCTGAAATTCAACGCCCGTATTTCAAATTTTTATATTTGACAAACGTCAAATATGGAGCAACCTTAATGTGATGTAAATAACATAAAATGATGCCTGTTGTTTTGGGAGCATTGTAATTTTTTTCCATTTGTTTATTGTTTGTTTATTAATTATTATTTCTGTGTAAAAAGTGTTTCATTCCCATAAAAGTTGCATATGTGTTAATCAGGGTTCGTTGATATATATCAATGGATATATATCATGATATATATCTTGATATATATCCGATATTTATTTTTAAAATATCAAGATTTTTGATATTTTCGATATTTTCAAATTCTTGATATTTATTTTCAAAATATTAAGATGTTTTTTATTTTGTATATTTGATATTAAATTTTCAAAATATTACTGTGCAAGATAATTTTGATATTTTCTACAGTCAAAGCAAGTGCAAGTGAAATTTCCACCTGTTATTGACCACATATTGTCATTCTGTAGATAACGAACTTTTGCCTCTGGCAGTATTTTTTTTTAAGAAAAGAAGAAAACAAATCTTTTCCAAGCTTTATGTTTGAAACTTTTATTTTTAATTTTAGAACTAATAATTATGCTAGGCAGTTAATTCAGAACAACCTTTGAAAGATAAAATGTAATTTAGATAATCATTTATATACAGCCAAAGTTCGTTGATATATACCAATGGATATATATCAGATATTTATTTTCAAAATATCAAGATTTTTGATATTTTCATATATACTTGAAATTTATTTATCAATTTATCAAGACGTTTCATATTTTCTGCATTTGATATTTATTTTCAAAATATGAATGCGTGCAAGATATTTTTCATATTTTCAGTCGTAATTCATAATATTTCAGTGTAAATTCAATAAATTTTCAACTGTTATTGACTGTGTGAATTTGTAGATAAAGAACTTTTGTCTCTTCTTTATGTGACTTTTTAGCCAAAAAAAGAAACAAATATATTTTTCAAGCCTTAGATTTGAAGCTTTTATTTTTAAATGTTGAACTAATAATTATGTGCGACGTAATTAATTCAGAACAACCATTAAGTGTATAAAGCAAATTGTTACTGTTTTCAATTAGTTCATCTTCAATTTTGTTCTAAGTAAAAAAAAAAAAAAAAAAAAAAAAAAAAAAAAAAGCATTTTTAGAATATTGTTTAAGTTTTCATGTTAGGTACAATATATTTTAGTATCTAATCTATATTATGTTAGACAACATTTATTTTCAGCGGTAAGTTGGCTGCTTTGAAACTATCAGATATATATCGAAAATATCGGATATATATCAAAATATCGGATATTTTTGATATTTTCAAAAATATCATGATATTTACGAACCCTGGTGTTAATTCGTTTGTATTTCATTACCAATATTGTATTATTAAAAGTAATGTATTGTGTTTATATATATATACAGTAGTATATATGTATATACAATACATGTATATACACTGTATATATTGTATATATATATAATTTGCATTATAATAATATATGTAATTACAAGTACGTAATAATATATATATGTACTATAATTATAACAAAATATTATAAATAGTACTGTGCGATTTAAACGGACACATCTTAGTCCCAATTAGCCCGTTAAATCGAGGGCTTATTGTATACCAAAACATTTGGAAAAAAGAAGAAATATTGGCCCTATCGCGGGTCCAAAATGAGCCTTATCTATCTCCTTTGTTAAATTTAACCTAAAACCGATCTTTAAACAAAGTTTAATAAAACGTTGTTTATCTATATTTTGTAACGTGTTTCTTTCCTTTAAAATTGCAATATATTTCGTTCGTTACACTTGTACAATAGATAAAATTAATACATTTTCTAAACTTGTGTCCTAGTTTTGAAAACTTTAAAAACTACCATATACAGGATTCGTAAATATCAAAAATATCCGATGCGTTGAAAGTAGTCAACTTATTGATGCTTATAAATATTTTCAGATTTAATATAAATTAGAAACTAAAACATATTGTACTTACAAGGGCACCACCAAACATGATGCGCACAGATTTTGATGATTTCAAAGTATGTTGTAGGGGTCATACCACTAATTATTCTGATGAAAGGATTTCTTCAAATGGGCTTTAGTTTTTGAAAAATTTGAGGTTAAAGTTCAGCGCATATTTCAAATACCCATTAGTATGACTTTCTGTACGTGAATTCGTGGCTCAGCGGTAGCGTGCGAGTTTACGGACCAGGACTTTGCGGGTTCGATTCCACCCTGGGGCCCTTTTGTACAATTTTATTATTTACTTTTTTACTTATTTATTACAGGCTTTAGCTAATGCAACAGCATTCTTTTTGTACCACAATGGAATATAATCTCGTGGTTCAGGTGCAAATTCTTCAGGTACAAAATTCTCACGATCTTCATGAAATCCCGGATACTATAAAAAAATATTTAAAATTCAATTGTTTGATTTCGATTTTTTTTAACAATGAAATATAACGATTTTTTTTTTTTTTTTTTTTTTTTGGCTAAAGTAAAAAATCATACCTTTGTAAATTCGTTAAATTTATCTTCTTCATTCAATATCAATTCCTCGGCCTCAATTTGTCAATCTTCTAATATTTCTAAAATTGCACCATGAAATTCTTCAGGCATACCAATAGAAGCACAGGATATTTCATCCGGTGGAGAACTTTTAAACAGATCATCATTTTGTATCAACGTCTCGCAACATTTTAATGCATTTGTAATTCGGCCTTTTTGTTTCTCTTCCAAACGAGAATTTTCCGCATCAGCGCTGGTTCTTTCCATAACACAATCTTTAGCATTCAATCTGTCATAATCTGTAGTCTTCTTTTAATTTTCATACCGAAATTTTCCCTACATATAACAATATTTCAAATATTCTAATTGTCTGCAAAAGAAGCTAAACGAGATCAATAAAAGAAATTTTTATTTATTCCAATATTACCGAGAAAAGGAAAGCAGACGATTAAAAAATATATTTATATGTATCGTAAATTTTATCTCATTAACAGACGATTTTTGCAATGCAGTTGAATATTTATGAATCACGTAGAGAGTGTTTTTATTTGCTATAATAAAAAAAAAATATTTTTAAATGTAATTTTTTATTTTTGCAAACGAAAAATGATGTTGAGGTTGAACTTTAAAGATAAATGTATTTTACAGAGTATAAAAAATTTGTACAACTGGTAAAAAAAAACTTGTATTTAAGCATTACTGCTTTAATATTTTATTACTCTTTCGGAGATATGCATTATTTGAATTATCTAATCCGAAATACGTTTGAGAAATTGCACCTGAAAATTATTTTGTATAATTTATACAAGAAAAGGATAAAAAGGATTCCTTTTAAATTACATAAAGTTAAAAAGATAAAAAAAGAAAAATCATTTTATCAGAATTGTGCTTAAAATAAAAAATGTAAATAATAATTAATTTGAAAAAAAGTTTTAGGCATAAATTAGTTTTGGAGTTTTGTAAGAAATTTTTGTAGAAATATTAGTAGAGTTTTGTAGAAATATTAGTTTAAAAATTGAAGAGAAAAATAAATTGCCATGAAAAATTCGAAAATGTAAATGTAATTTATTAAGAAAATATCAAAGTTCAAAGCTGTAGAATGCCCAACTCTGCTTAAAATTTTTAACGTATAAAAAATATAAAAATAAGTAAAAAAGAAAAAAATGCCTCGAAGTGGAATCGAACCCGCAACGTCTTGATCCGTAAGCTCGCACGCTACCGCTGCACCACGAATTCACGTTCAAAAGGTCATACTAATGGGTATTTGAAATATACGCTGAACTTTAACCCCCAATTTCTCAAAAACTAAGGCCCATTTGAAGAAACCCTTTCATCAGAATAATTAGTGGTACGACCCCTACAAAATACTTTGAAATCATCAAAATCTGTGCGCATCATGTTTGGTGGTGCCCTTGTTAGAATGGTTCGTTTTTGTTTTTTGTTTTTTTAAATAAAAATCAAAATAATCGATTTTTTTTTAATTTAAATAGGATTTTTTTTTTTTTAATCTCACGCAGTATTATTTTTTTATATGACTTTTCTTTTAATTTTTAATTTATAAAATATAAATAATATTAGTAGACAATTTACACAATTTTAGGCTATGGAAAAATTATTACACAAAATGCATAGAAAACTACAAATCCGATGTCAAAAATCATTCAACCTTCAGTATTTTAGTTAAAATAACTGCAGCAGATAAAAATTTTAAACTTGTAAGCAGGGTTGGGTTTTTGACGTCAAAAACTGGTTTTTGACATGACAAGTGTCAAAAACTGGTTTAAACTGTCATAAACTGGCTTAAACTGTCGAAAACTGGTTTAAACCGTCGAAAACTGCCAAATACATGTAACACGCTAAAACATTTTAACAATAGACAAACATTAAATAAGTCAATGATTTATGTGATCTTTTATTGAAATTTAATAATTAAAAAAATATATTATTTGCAATATTTTTTTTTTTTTTGATTTTTCAACCAGAAGAAAATAATTTTGTACAATTAAATAATCCGGGTCAATTTTACCCCCGCAGCATGCTGCAGCACACCACTTGTTTAGCACATTTATTTACACCCAAAAGATTTTTGAGTTTAGAGTGTATGAAGCATTAGAAAATAGTCTGTCTCTTAATTGATGCTGAGCTAGTAGGACTTGATAGCAAAAGCATTGCTAGATGAGCAAGTTTTGAATCAGGCTCAAAAAGCTGTTGCATTTAGTGATATCTTACCACCAAACAATGGAGTCCTTCCTGTAGCACTGAAATAAGAAGACTGGAAAGGGGATTCTTTAGCTTCATACACAAACAGTATGGGTAAGCATCCATAAACTCTCTCCGTAGCTCAAGCGCGATCTGAATCAACTGATACAGCAGTCAACCCTTGCCCCTGATGGTTGGGATGCAAAGTGTAAGCCAAACAATGGTATGGTTTCATGATTTTGATCCCTTCTATTATGCACCTTTTCAATATGGGCTTACAGGAATTTTCTTTTAGATGACCGAGCCAATTTTGTTCAGTTTTAAAATCGAAAACATTTTTATATATTGAAAGAAAGCATGTTTTAAAAAGATTTTGACTTTAAGCTTTTTTTTTTTTTATTACTTCTCTTATTTTGTAAATGTTTAAAATTAATAATCCAATTTCAATTTTGAATGGAATGGTTATTGCCTAGACTAGAATAACATTGATGCACATTATCTTGTTATATATACAAGAAAATCTACACTTTTCTAAGTTTTTCTTTCCCCATAAAAAAAGCTAGCTAATGCTTTAAGCTCTCAAAAGTAAGCGAAATTAAAACGATTTTAAGTAAGAGAAAAAATGTACAGCTCAGGTGAGCTTAATGTCTACTTTTTAGAAAAACACAATTTTACAAAACTAAATAAAATTTTACCCTGTTAAAAAGTTGTACTTAACAATAATACTTTACTATGTACTAATTACTTATATACAGTAAGAGTGAATTTAAAATATTACATGTAATGTTGTCATGTGTGACATTTAATTTGAATTTTTACAGATCAATTTAGTATTTGAGGTTTCTGACATGACGGTTTAAACTATGGTTTAAACCCGACATAAACTGACACATGTCAAAAACCTGCCAACCCTGTAATTATTACTAATACTATATACTAATTATACAATTACAGTAATAGTGAATTTTAAATATTACATCTAATGTGTGACATTTAATGTAAAATTTTACAGATCACTGTAAGTATTTGAGGTTTTTGACGAGGTTTTTGACAAGGGGTTTTTGACATGACGGTTTAAACCGCAGTTTAAACTGTCAAAAACTGACATGTGTCAAAAACCTGCCAACCCTGCTTGTAAGCAAACTAAGTTGTTAACTTTTGTTTTGTTAAAGTGTTGGTACACAGGGCCCGCTTAACACTTAGGAATAGGGGAAGCCCGGCGTCACACAGGGGACCCCTTATTACTCTACAAATTGATTTTTTATTTATTAAATCTCATTTTCGTATGCTTAAATAATTTGAAATTTCACCATCAAAGTTTAGAGTAAATAACATTTTTAACATTAAACTAAAACTACCTATATAAAAGTATATTATTATATGTTTAATTGTAAATAACCAATTTATTTTGTAAATGACAAATATGGAATTATAGTTGAGAATATGTGAACTTCAAAATATTTTTTGTGATTTACAAATTGCCATATAGTAAGAAAAAAAAAAAGTTTTATAAGAAAAAAAAAATGTATTTTTTTACAGTGATTGAGGTTTCTTTTTTCTAAAAATTAGTTTTGAAAAGTAAAATTGAGGGCCCTTTTGTATTTCAGCGGGTAAGCACGGGCTTCACGGGCCTATTCCGTAAACAGGCCCTGTTGGTACAGAAAAACGAGTTTAGCAGCTGTATCAGTCGATTTCTAATTTTTGAATGCACCAAACCGAAGGCAGAAAACATTCGTTCCACTGGAGCAGATGAAGCTATTGCAGTAAAAAGCTAGTTGATCATGAATTCTGTAAGTTTTTTTAGTATCGGCCTTTTCGATAACTGTAACAAATACCTTACCTTCTACCATTCTAAAGGGCTGAGGATCCACTATATTAAGGTCAAACGAAAAATTATTGAACGGTTCAGATTTTACTCAAACTTTAATATTTATATAATAGGCATCACCAAAGTAGAACACACAGTCATACAGTTTTATTTTATCTCATATCTCAACTTGCAGTTAAGTTTTTCTAAATACTAATGAGTAAATATTCCTATATTTGATATATTTCTGCTTAGATTTACTTACTGTTGCAAGATTATTTTATAATTTGATTCAAATGAAATTTGAAAACATTTTTTTTTTCTAAACTTTATATTGTATTTTACTTTTTGACAAAGATTTAGCTTTACCTTTCTAAAAGCTGTGTGATTATTTTTATTATATAAAACTAATTTATATTAAAGTACATTAATATGTTTGTTTACATCTTAAATTTATTTAAAAATAACTTAAAAGAAAAACAGATTTAAATCAATGATTTTTTTAAATCAATTAATTTGAATCGTGATTTAAATCATGATTTAAATCAAGCGGATTTAAATCAACGAGCCCTGAGATCAACTAATTGGAAAAACATACGAAATTTGCTTTTTACACTCGGGAAAAAAACTAAAGTATAAATTATCTAGATAAAGTCAAGTATGTTTAGTTGTTAGTAATTTTATGTCTTATATAACAAAATTTAAAAATAATTTGTTTTTATTGAAAAATGTAAACATAAATGTAACCTAGTCTGCTTTGCTTTTACATCTCACAACGTTTGTACAGTTTAAACTGAACTAAGCCGAAACTAGAAAGGATCATTTCTAATAAATCTGTAAGTAACTTACTTAAATCAAACAGTTTATCTTTAAAAAGCTATTCTAAGTACATATTGTCCCACAAAATTATTGGTTCTATTCAGGGTTCGTAAATAATGATATTTTCGAAAATATAAAAAATATCGGATACTTTGATATATATCCGATAGTTTCGATATACTATATCCGATAGTTTCGATATACTATATCCGATATTTTCGATATATATCCGATATTTTCGATATATATCCGATATTTTCGATATATATCCGATATTTTCGATATATATCCGATATTTTCAAAATAGTCAACTCACTGCTTACAATAAATATTTTCAAGCATTAGATAAATTACAAACTAAAATGTATTATACTTAACATGAAAACTTAAACAATATTCTAAAAATGCATTTCTCTTTTCCTATTTAGAAAAAAATTTAAGATCAACTAATTGAAAAAAAATACGATTTCAGAGCTTGAATTTCAGGACGGGATTGCGGGATTCGCGTCTAAAATTTTGAAATCCCGCCCAAAAGAACATCGTGGGCGGGGACGCTCGTCCAAAAAATCTTACCATTTTCCTGAAAATTTTGTATTTTGAAATACGATTAACTCCCGTGAACGCCTTGCGAATTTCCCGATATTTTCACGTGACCGATTGACAAAATTTGCACAAGGGGGGGGGGGGGGGGGGGGTTGGTTTACCGCGAAAGATGGATTTCACGCAACAGATAGACAAATTTCATTATTTTTTTCTCTAGATCGGTTGACAAGTGTACGCAACCGATTGGCGAATTCAGGAGTGATTCTGATACGAAATTTCCGAAAATTTAAGACATTAGGTTCCGAAAATTATGAAAAATCGGTCATCAGTTTAACAGAAAAATATCGCGAATATCGACAAATGTTCGCCGAAAAAATTCAATTTCGTCAATCGTTCGAGGAAAAAATCGCAAATTTCGTCGCAAAGAATTACGAATAAAACGCAAATTTTGTCAAAGGATCGCGGAAAAACATGAATTTCGTCAGATCACGAAAAAAAAACCTCGAAATTCATCAAAGGATCGCAAAAAAAACGCAAATTACAACAAAGGATAGCAAAAAAAAATCGTAAATTTTGGCAAAAGAACTCGAGTTTCATCAAAGGATCGCGGAAAAAGCGAATTTCGTCAAAGGATCGCGGAAAAATGGAAATTTCGTCAAAGGATCCCGGAATAAACTCAAATTTAGTCAAAGGGCCACAGAAAACAACCGCGAATTTCATCAAAGAAGTGCGAAAAAACTCTAATTTCGACAAAGGATCGCGAAAAAACGCGCATTTTGTCATAGGATCGCGAAAATCATCAAAAGATCACGGAAAAAAACGCAAATTTCGTCAAAGAATCGCTATTTTCGTCAAAAGATCGCGAAAAAACGCAATTTTCGTTAAAAAGTCGCGAATTTTGTCAAAAGGTCGCGAAAAAACGAGAATTTCGTCAAAGGGTCGCGAAAAAACGCGAATTTCGTCAAGGGGTCGCGAAAAAAAACGCGAATTTAGTCAAAAGATCGCGGATAAAACGTGGATTTCGTCAAAGGGCTGCAAAAAAATAGCCTTAAATCAAACCGAACCAAAAAAAAAAAAAAAAAAAGTTTACTCGACCTGCAACAAAAAATAATTAGCACCTGGAGAGCGGATTTCCCAATCCCTTCCCATCCCCTGCTGTAACCTTTCAGGAAATTTGCTGTGAATTTCCGATTTTTTTTTTTTTTTTTTTTTTTTTTTAACTCAGAAACATCCTGACAGTCTGTATTAATACAGACATGACAAAATAATTAATGTAAATCTTTAAATAACACGTAAAATAACGTGGGTTTTAGATTTTTGTCTCCCTCCCAAATAGCTCAACTCCCCTCCATTTATAAATGTTGGTAGGGAGACTCCCTTCCTAGGAAAAATTGAAATTCAAGCCCTGGATTTGCTTTATACACTTATTTTAAAAAAATAGGATCAAGTATCAAGAAATCAGAAATTTATAAAACAAAATTTTAAATACAAAATAGTTTTTTTAACTGAAGAATTTTAACATAAATGTAAACTTGTCTTGTTTTTTTTCCTAATATGTTGCATCATTTACACTCAATAAAACCAAAACCAAAAAAGATTCTTTTCTAATGAAGCTGAATGCAACTGATTATCTAAATTAGACAGTTTATCTTTCAATGGTTACTCAGAATTAACTGTCTCGCATAATTATTAGTTCTACATTTAAAAATAAAAGCTTCAAACAAAGCTTGGAAAAGATATTTTTCTTCTTTGACTAATCACTGCCTGAGACAAAACTTCTTTATCTACAGAATGGCACAGTCAAATATCAGTTCAAAATTTCATTTACACATGTTTTGACTGAAAATATCGAAAATATCTCGTACTGTGATATTTTGAAAATAAATATCAAGTATATACAAATAAGGAAAATATCAAAAATCATGATATTTTATAAATAAATATCGGATATATATCATATGTATCTACTGATATATATCAAAGAACCTTGGTTCTATATTTAAAAATTCAGCTTCAAACTTTTTACTGCCAAAGCAAAAGTTCTTTATTTACAGAACGACCAGTCAATAACAGCTGAAAAATAGATTTACACTTGTTTCGACTGAAAATATCAAAAATATCTTACACAATGAAATTTTAAAAATAAATATCGTTACATATGAAAATATCGTAACATCATGATAGTTTGAAAATATAGGATATAAATCCCATTGATATATATGTATCACCGAACCCTGACTATATTTATATACTTAATTCAAACATTCTGTATACATTAAAAAGGGTTTTTTTTTTTTCATCTTCTTCCCTTTTATCAAATGAGACAGGCGCGGAACTATAGTTTTTGTGGTTCAGTTACTTGTGTTGGTCAGTCAACTCAAACTCATATGACCAAGGTCGGTAAAATAAAGCCTTGGCCTAACAGAAGAAGACCCGAACAAGGCCAGCGGACATAAAGTCCCGATTTATAAGGCAGAAGCAAAAAGAAATAGGAAACAATTGTTTAAATTCTGATTCAGAAGAGTGTGTAATAATCTAGAATGACGTAAACATGCTATTCTCAAAGAAATAAGAATGGAAGGATTTTATAATATATTCAAAGGATAAAATAGAATTAAAGCTGCCATGTTAACTAAATATTTCAATTTATATTGCGAAATAAAAGAATAGACCAAGGAAAAGTAATACAGCGTAAGTGCACACTCTATGCGAATTTTTCTCCACAATTTTCTTACTTCGTTTTCCTCTAAAATAGACAATAAATGAATATATTTGTTCCTGAGATTAGTTCCAATGGTAATATAACTGTGCTTAGTCTTCTACACTAATATTATAAAGTAACATTTGTTTCTAGAAAGTAATCTCTGGAATTACCGAACCGATTTCAAAAGGTATGGTGACAAAATTATTGTGACGGTCTCTGCTCCAGCATAGGCTATATTTTATGTTGGTACTTCCAGTTTCCCCCAGGTAGTTTCAGAGAGGTGCTGCACCCCACTTGCCCTTTGGTTTGCAAAATAGCACCCCTCTTGCCCCTCATTCAAAAAATTAGCACCCTTCTTGCTTCTCATTAAAAAAGGTGCCCTTTTTCTTCTTGCATTAAAAAATTTGCTTGCATAGTCGGAATTTATGGCGTCCAAATCGGCGATTCTCCTAAACGTAAAAAAAGAAAGTAGTAGGGGTGATTCTGTTCCAAATTTTCCAAAAATTAATCAAATAAAATAAAATCCGTCATCAGTTCGAAAATTCAGGCATAAAAAATATCTAATTTCGACAAGGTTGCCGGAAAAAAAACAATTTCGTTAATCGTTAGCACAAAAAAAAAAATAAATAAATAATCCAATTTCGTACGTCACCAATTTCACCAACCGCGAAAAAACGCGAATATCGTCCAAAAGATGATGTAAAAAACGCGAATTTTGTCAAAGGATCGCGAAAAACGTAAATTTCGTCAAAAGATCGCAGAAAAACCCAAATTTCGTCTAAAGATTGTGGAAAAAACGCGAATTTCGCTTAAGAGTCGCAAAAAAACGCATAGTTAGTGCCGGGAGATTGTTCCCTCCCTTTCTCTCCTCTCCTGTAACCTTTAAAAATACTCAGAATCACCCCTGGAAAGTAGATAACTATTTTTTATTGATTCAAAAGTTCATAAACCTCTCTCTCCTGGAGGGGGGAGTAATATCACTTTTGGCAGTCTATATCGCTATTTGATTTGTTAGAGAAACTAAAAACTGATAAATTCAAAGAAAACTAAATTATAACAAACATTGTTGAGATTTTGATAACAATTGCTCCAAGACATGCTGAAGTGGAGAGAGTATGGAGCACTGTGAAAAACACTCTAAAGGACAAAAGTTTATCTTTAATAAAGACACTCTGCATAATCGCATAAGGGTTAAACAATTTAAAATTCAATTAAATGAATATGATCTTGCTGTAGCAATAAAACTTTAGTGGAAAGACTATTAGGTCACGAAAGTCTAATGTGAATGATAAACATTAGTGGTCAAAAACAGCACTTTTTGTAATAGTACTTTATTTCATTGCAATTAATAGTAAAAATAAAATATTCAAGATTTTATTAAAATATTTCTTAAAATATATTTTACTTTTCTTGTCTCTTTTATACATTGCATTAAGTATGCAAATATGTATTTGACTTTTATTTTGACTGCAGTAATTTCTTGGTTATATTTTTCTGTTAGATGTAATGCCAGTCCCCCCCCCCCCCAGTTGAGTGTAGTCCTATCGAATGGTAAGTAAAAGATATTAGTAAATTACAATGTTGACAGTTAGAAAAAACAAATTTTGTATGAACTGTTCGTAACTTTGTTACTGGCCACTGGTTAAAAAAAAAAAAAACGGCCAGTGAAAAAAATCAGTGTACTGGCCAGTGGCCATAGGGTAAAAATGTTAATTTTGACTATACCAAGTACTCGGCAAATGCCGAGTAGGCCGAGCATATACCGAGTACTCGGGACGGCTCTAAAAATCACAGTACTGAAAGTCAAAGTCGCTAAAAGACTAGTGATTCTAAAGGGTATGAACGGCGTAAAGTAATGTAACTGACCAGTTCCTCCCCCCCCCCCCCCCAGAAAATCTCTGCTAACATTGCATATTGTAATAGTCACTGCAATATTAAAGATATTGATTTCACATATCGTTTTCGTTTTAACATGGCAATAAGAGACTGAAAAGGTCTGACAATATGGCCCTAAGTATGGCTAAATTTTAGGCCGAATATTAACTTATATTTACACAAAAGAAAATAACTTTTGATTACATATTTTTTATTTTAAATGAAAAAGAAATTAAACACAAATTGAAGTTTTATTATTTACAGTGGCGGTCAAAAGTTTCCGGCCATCGTAAAATTTTTGGTTAATTTGTAAGTATACCCATATGAAGAGGAATCTCAAAGTGATACTTATACACTTTATTGGCATAATAGAAAGGAACTTATTTATGAAATAAAAAATAAAAATTAATAAATTTAATTGAACAAAATTAATTGCAGAAGAAAACGCATGTTCTCAAAAGTTTCCGGCCACCTTGGGAAGTTTGGAAAAAAAATGGTGTTATAACAGAAAATAACAGTGATCAACAACATTTACAATTAGTATTTAGTATTCATACATTTAGCAATAAGTACTGCGGTGCAGCAACGTGGCAACGATTCAATGAACGGTTGTAGATCGTCAATGTTAAGTTTTTTCCATGGTTCTTGCAATTTTTGTGAAAATGCTGCTGAATTGGAATATTTATAATTCCACACACGTTTTCAAGTTAGTTTTAAAGATTTTCTACAGGATTCAGGTCGGGTGATTGGGCTGTTCGTTTCAAAAGCGAAATTTTTTGTGCGAAAACCACTTCTGATGAGCTTGCATGTATGCTTTTGGTCATTATGAGGATGAAACAAATAGTTGCGACCGCAATTTTTCCTCCAATAAGGCAGCAAATGATCTTGCAAGATATCCTTATGCATTGCACTATTCATGTTGCCACGGATTTGAAATAACGGACAGGCACATTATCTAGAAAATGCTCCCCACAGCATAACGTGTCCTCCGCCATGCTTCATTGTAGAAATAACATATCTCGAATCTTATCTTTTGTTTTTAGGTCGTCGGTTGTTGTGCTGTTATCACTCCCAAAAAGATTGATATCGATTCATCGGAAAATAGTACTTTTTTCCAGTTTTCAGTTGACCAGTTTTTGTATTCCTTGGCAAATGCCAGTCGGGCCCTCCGATTTTTTTTACTGATGAAAGGTTTTTTGACACCGACTGTTCCATAAAGTCCTACGTAACGTAAGCGTCTTGACATGGTGGGCCGACTTATTTCAGCAATATTTTAACACCGTAAATCGCGGGGAATTGCAGCGGCATTTTTATGCGGGTCATCAATGGCTTTTCTCCTGATAATTCTGTCCGCAACAATAGTCGCTTTCCGGGGTCCCCCCGACCGTGGCAAGTTCGGAAAGCCATGACCATCTTTATATATTTTTTTTAATATCGTTCACAACACATTTTCCGATCGACAATTTTGCCTCAATCTCACGAGACGCATTCACCCTTTAGCGAAAAACAAGTCACTCATTTAGTAACAATAAATTGTTCAACTTTTCATTTTTTAATTTCAAATACGTTATTCACATTGATTAATTAACAAACACAGCCAGGGCCCGACTTAGGCTGTGGGGGGGGGGCAAGCATCATTCAGGGGGCCCCCTTCTATCTATAGAATTTTTCTGAGAATAATATGGAAGTGGATAGTACTAAATTTCATACAAATTGTATGTATTCATGAATTTTGTACGCGGTACTGCTCACATCTGTATACAGGGTATGACAAAAAGAGGGTCACAACTTTAAGAAAAAATACTAGTAGGATAATAGTAGAAAAAAATGATAGATTGGTTGGCACGAGCATTTCTTTGCAAACTTTTACTTTGCTTATCTACGTACATTATAAGATGTCTAAAAGAAAATGTCCAAAATTGATCATAATTAATGGTTTTAACTTACCACGTTACGAGGAAATCGTTAATAAAGAATTTCTTTTGAAAACAATAGGACACTTAGTTATAATAAAATTTTAATCATTGGTTTTCTAATGATATAGTTTTCCTTTTGCATGGGTGGAGGGGGTACTGGAAGCAGAGAGGGGAACGAGGACCACACTCCCATCCTAAATGTTTGAAAATATATGAATTTTGGTCGCTTTTGGCCAATTTTAATAATTTGGCACTTTTTAATGACTCCTGATTACTCTCATGGGGGGCCCCTGAAAAGGGGGGCCCGGGGCAGTTGCCCCGCATGCCCCTGCATAAGTCGGGCCCTGAACACAGCCAAAAAAACACTTGACCGATATCAAAAACTAACGGATGACAAATGGCCGGAAACTTTTGCACACACGAATTTCGAATTCCTCCCCTTTGCATCAAGTATCTTCAGTATCCAATCAAAATGATCACGTGGTCAGGGGTATTTTGCTTATTCCTAACTTTGGAGCAATCGTGCTTCTTCTTCGCTGAAACGTTCTGTCAAACAAATAAAAAAAACTAACTGGCCGGAAACTTTTGACCGCCACTGTATATGTGAAATTTTTAATAGTTGGATGAATCTCTTGTAATATTTCAAACACCTTGGTGTTTATTAATAAATACTTTTGCTAACATCTAAATTGTAATAGCATAATTTTATCTACTGGAGAGTAATTCATAAACATTTTATCTAAAATAGAATCTCATTAGTTAACCACTGTACTGTAAAGTGTATTTTTTAATTTAGAAAATTTATTTTAGCACAAAAAAATAAATTGCATTTTATCCTTTATTTTTAAACATATCAAATTGATTTTCTGCAAGTCAGGATGGTATGTTAGATTATTTCCATTAACCCTTTATCTACTGAGTTATGAATTCATGAAAATTTTATCTTCTAAAGCATTTTTCGTGAATTGTTTAAACTGCATTAGAAGATTTACATAATCATTTAATAAATTTTAGAAGGATTGAACAATTAAGGAGGATTCATTAAATTTGAATTTATAGGGATTTTGGGCACTACTTATAACCCCCACTCAAATTTTTTATTTTAAATATTTTTCTTAGTATTTTGTAGAATTAGGAAATGTACAAATATAATGTTCTTAAATAGAAATAGTTCCGAATTGAAAAATTCGCCCCCCTCCCCCCACCCCTCCTTCCCAATGCCAAGAAAGCTGAAAAGAAACAAAGGCAAAAGAAATCATCCTTTTAAAAATATTCTTGTTTTGTGTAACCAATATTGCTTTTGGAACAAGATACAGTAATGTATTTATAACTCATTCTAAACTGTATTACAACTAATCGATGTACTAAATGGATTTTATAACAAGTTATTTTAATGGTACTTGTAAGCAGGGTTGGCACGGTTTAAACCAAGTGGTTTAAACCACGGTTTAAACCAAGTGGTTTAAACCACGGTTTAAACCAATTGGTTTTTTTGTCAAAAAAACCATTTGGTTTTTTTAGAAAAAATCTAATGTAATATTTTCTCTTTTTTGTAATTTAAATGTTTTAAATTATTGATAGAAGTAATTTCTACTTTTAACACTTCATCTCAGCAGTCAACTTGAAACATAATGAGCCTAGGTCAAGTTTCTATGCATGTAGAATGAAAATTAGCATGTGCTGATGAACATATCTGGTACCCTAAAGATTTTCCTTAAAACATGTGAAATTAGGAAAGATAAAATAGATAAATAATATTCAATATTTAGCATAAAATATTTTCATTTAAAAAATGCAGATTATTTACAGCAGTTAATAACAAAATACAATGATCTTTAAGATTTTGTTTAAGTTGTAAAAGAAAATTTTCTGGATTGGGAAAGGTTATCCTTAAAGAATTTAAAAGAGTAACTTAAGATATCGAATTGAATAACACAGCTTGCAAAAATTGAGTGCTAGTTATAGCATTTCAATAATACCAATCAATCTTTTCTGTTAGTTGCTGAATCTAATGGCCAAAAATGTTGACTTGGACACTTGGAGTTATCACTGAGAAAACAAAATAACCAGAAGTATTTGGACATTAAAAAAATAATAACAACCATAGAACAATATATTATATTCATGAAACTGCATCAAATGTTTATTGATTGATTATTATATTATTAATCAAAGGATTCTTCATACGATTTTAAAAGGTATCAATGTTTCACTGTGTAGAGCAGTTTACTTTGAACATAAGACATAGCTGTTACTAATAATGTTTAAATTAGAAATGATTTCAATTTTCTATATAATTGACTGTAATTATTTAATTTAAATCTTTTCAAAAGTTATATTACTTATATAATATCCAAAAATGTTTATTTTATCAACAGATATGCATCTGTATGCAATAGGAAATTATATTTTTAAAAACCCGGTTTAAAGGAAAAAAAAAACCTGGTTTAAACCAAATAAACCAGTTTTTTTGGTTTTTTACAAAAAAAAACCGGTTTTTTTTCCAACCCTGCTTGTAAGTACCGTCAGTAGATAAAGGGTTAAAATATAAAGAACGTACTTCCCTTTTACTATCCAATGATACTTTTATCCTTTCTTATATTCAAAAGTAATAATAATACTTACTCTCTCTCATAACTCATAGTGAGATATTACCTTAAATAACCTTAAGTAAATTTTATAAGGATTTCATGCTCCTAGTGATCAACAAATTAGTAAGAATAAGTCTTTGTTCTGAAATCAGTCTCTAGTCTTAAGTACAAGTTAAATTAAAGCAAGAGCTATGGTTTAAATAGAATATAATGTTTAAGAAAATGTTCCCCAAACAAAAGATTCATTAAATCGGTTTACAAAGAAATTTCGTTAGATGTTTATGTTGTAGAAGTTCAATTACTGAAGTAGAGTCCTGCATCGGGTCGGGTTACCTGCTTTTACCCGAGGTCGGGTTGGCGTTATATTTTCCCGTTGCGGGTCGGGTTGACTTTAAAATTTTTTGGTTCGGGTCGGGTTGGCTTTTATTGTTTCGGTCGGTTTCGGGTTGGCTTTTTTACTCTTGCGGGTCGGGGTCGGGTTGACCCGCTTTTTTAAAAGAATGTGGAAAATATTTTTTCCCGTTAAAAACCTATACAAACCGCAGATCAAAGTTTCACAAAAGCAAAATGTGTTCCTGTCTGTTTTGTCTTTAGTCATCCTTTCACGAGTCTTCGAAATAAACTGAATTATGTTTTTACCGTATTTTAAAAATACAATACGCAGCAAAACGCTAAATGGTCCTTCCTTTCTAATGTATCAGGTGAATAATTTAATCGTGGTGATACGCGATGCACTATGTTAGACGGGAAAATTTTCAAAATAATAACTGCTGATAAACTAAAGGCAGATGGCCACTTGCGTAAAACAAGGGGTATCGTTATAAGTGGAACTTTTGAAACCGCAACTAATTTTAAAGCCTATTTAAAGATTAGATTTTTAGTTTTATACCATTTAGAGTCCTGCATCGGGTAGGGTTTTACTATTGTTGAATATTAAAGAATATAGGTTTGTTCATTCTTCTATGTAGAATATAAAAATGGTATTAGAGAATTAAAGGCCTGCACGGGCTGGAATTTCCAGGCCCGGGAACGGCCTACCCCGCCCCGTCCCGTGTAAAACTTAAAAGTTCGGCCCTAGCGCGGCAGGGCCCGTTTATAATTTTATCGGCTTCGTCTAAATATTTATATCGGGCCGGTAGACCCGCTTAATTGTAGTTATCGGCGCGGCCTGGCAGGGCCGTTCACTTTTTTTGCCACCTCGGCCCGTTGAAAAAACTGTCCTAATAAAGCGGCCTGGCCAGTTTGAAATTTTGCCGCTCCGCCGCGGCCCTCGGGCCGGACCGTTGCAGAACTTTATTAGATATACAATTGTAGATTATTTTCATAATGGTATTAAAATATGATTTGCTTTCCTTACATTGCGGGTTGCCTGAAGTTATTTTTCCGGGTTCGGGTCAGGTTGCGGAAAATTATTTTTGCGGTTTCGGGTCGGGTTGCGGGTTGACTTAAAATGGAATTTGCGGGGTTATACTGAAAACACTTCTGAAAGAAGGTGCTATATATATATCAAAAAACAAATCGAGAATTGAAATTATATGTTTTTGTTTTATTTTATTTACTTATATTCTTCTTGGTAGTATATGTTTAAGGCTGTTGTTCTTAAATCCAAAAGAGCAACTTTACATACCTGCCAACTGCTACGAAAAAATCGTAGTTGCTACGATTTGGACCTATAAACTACGATGCTACGAAAATCCGTCTTAAACTACGATTTTTTGCAAGAAACACAAAAGCATTTTTTGTTTTTAGTTACGATTTTTATCCCGCGCAGCATATTTTTCAGGAGTGATTCTGTTCCGAAATTTCCAAGTATTCATTTCCGAAAGTTTTAAAAAATTGGCCATTAATCCGAAAATTCAGACATAAAAAAATGCTCATGAGAAAAAAAAAATTTCTGGGCTGCAAAAAAAAACTTCTTAACATAAAACACTCTAATCGTGTTTTTGTAAATATTTATACAGGAATCCCCTTCCTTAGAAACAAGGGTGCCATTTTAAGAATTCTGGAGGGGGTTCCTTGAGGGGCAAGGTTTGAAATAGTGTGCAAAATCGCACGATTTGCGATAAACTATCGCGAATTTCGACAATTGACCGTATAAAAAAAAAAACAATTTCGTCAATTGGTCGCAGAAAAAAATTAATTTCGTTAAAGGATCGTGATAAAAATGTTAATTTTGTCAAAATATCGCAGAAAGAAAACGCGAATTTTGTCAAAAGTTCAGTAAGATAATGCAAATTTCATCGAAAGATTAGAAAGAAAATGCAAATTTCACCGAAAGATCGCAGAAAGAAAACACTAATTTAGTCAAAGGATCGTGGTAAAAAGCTCAAAATTCGTCAAAGGATCGCGTAAAAATGCGAATGTCAAATGTTCATGGTAAAAAGTGCGGATTTCAACAAAGAATCGTGATAGGAAAATGTGAATTACGATTGTGGGGGAAAAATTGTGAATATCCTGAAATGATGGCGGGAAAAAAATTTCGAATTCCGTCAAAATTTACTGCACTAAGCTAAAAAATTGGAACCAGGCTCCTTTTACAAATGTTTAAAAAACGCTGCGAAACGAAAATAAACTCTGAAAATCGTATAAAAATTTTCAGAGAAAAAATTTACTATATTGAGTTGAAAGACTGAAACCTTATTCCTTTTACGAATGTTAAGATGGTTGTGAAACACGAAAAACCAACCAACCAATCTCCAGATTAATTTAAATTTTGTGTGCTACGATTTCTCATTTTCAAAGGTTGGCAGGTCTGACTTTATGACATAAATGACAGCATGAATTTAAACGTGAAATACGTGAATAAATTTTGCAGTTTATTAAGATTGCAAAGCTTGCTTAAAAGTATAATGTTTAAAAATACTAAACAAACTCATAAACAAAATAAAAATGGACTTCGATTCCGTCTTAGAAGATTTTACTGTATAGCATTTTTCAGATTTTTAAGTCTCTAGTATATGGAATATGGATTAACGATATTAATTATAACTGAAACATTCACATACAAATTAGGGTGTCAACGATTTAAATCAGTTGATTTAAATCAGTGATTTAAATCATGATTTTAATCAAGTGATTTAAAAAAAAAAATCATTGATTCTAATCAAAAATTTTCTAAATGTTTAAAATGACATAAAAAAGTATTCAAATCTAAGATGAACATAATTTGAAAAGTTTCTACAGGTATAGTTACTTATGAATACACAAAACAAAGTCTTTAAATAATTGTTTCTAAGCATAATTCCTGAGTATTGTGAAAAATTTAAGTTACAGTAAGTTTGTAAAAAGCATGGTTTTTATCTAACAAACATAAAAAGCATTTAATTTAAAAATGATATTTAAATCTAATATAACTTACAATGTCATAATTTTCTTTTAATAATCAAGTTATTCATTCTTTTATATACAACAATAAACATAGCAATAGAGTGTCAATGATTTTAATCGATTGATTTAAATCAGATGATAAAATCACATATTTTCTGATTTTTTTAAAATAGTGTGAAAAAGCATTATAATCAGTAATGAAAATGATCACTAAATCACTTGTAAAAAATGTAATATTTGTTATTGTTAATTATAACAATATTAAACTGTGTAAAAAGAAGTATTATACATTTAAAAAAATCTAACTAAATGTTAAATAACTTCAAAACATTATAATTAGGGATGCAACGGATATCCGGCAAATATCCGATATCCGGCATATCCGGCTGATTTTTCAATATCCGAAATACCGTCGGATATCCGAATCACAATCACCGGATATCCGACTTCTCTGCCGGGTATCCGGCAGAGTGCAGCAAAGCGAATATATAAGGATAACAGAAATCGTTTGACCTCAAACAATGCCGAACAATTTAGTTTATAATGTAAAATATGAAAGTAAGTTCACTATTCATGAGTAAAAGGTAATTCTCAAAAGTTTAAAGAATTGCCAGCTTTCCTAGCATTGATATTTGAACTCTTTATAATAAATTTAAGAATTTACGTTTACTTCTTTTAGAAAATTGTACCTTTGCTTTCAGAGTGTAAAACAAAATTTGAAGTTGTTTATTAAAGTATGACTTTATTAATTTTCTTTCTTTCTTTTAAGTTTAACAATTAAACAGGCCTATTTTTTGAAGAAAGTATTGTAATAGAATTTTTTTTCGATTTCTGGTTTTCGACGGATTTAGATGTTTTAGGGGTCAGATATCCCAATTTATGTTTATACAAAATATCTGTCTGTCCGTGTGTCGCCATCGTACCATCGAAAAGTGAATGAAGTTATGCATAGAATTGAACCATTTTTTTGTGAATGTTTTTGGCTATAGCCAGGCGGCCCTCCTTCAATATGGAAACATTCCACTGGAAGGGGGAGGAGCACGGTAATCGCAATTTTTGTGCCATTTTCATGATTGTACCATCGAAAAGTGTATGAAGTTATCTATATAATTGAACAACATTTTTTGTATTTGTGTTTGGCTATGTCCAGCAGGTTCTCCTTAAATTGGAAATATTCCGCCAGGATGGGGATATTTCCAATAATAGCGATTTTTGCCATCGTAATGAAGTTATTCATAGAATTGAACCAATTTTTTTGTGAATGTTTTTGGCTATAGCCAGGCGGCCCTCCTTCAATATGGAAACATTCCACTGGAAGGGGGGGGGGGAGGACTGTAATAGCAATTTTTGTGCCACTTTCATTCTTGTACCATCGAAAAGTGTATGAAGTTATGTATAGAATTGAACCAATTTTTCGGGGGTATGTTTTTGGCTATGGCCAGCAGGTCCTCCTTCAGTTTGAAAATATTCTGCTGGAAGGGGGCGCTATAATACAGATTTTTGTGTTATTTTCATTATTTTACCATTGAAAAGTGTATGAAGTTAAGCATAGAATTGAACCAATTTTGTGGTGTATATCTTTGACTATGGCCAGCAGTTTCTCCTTGAATTTGGAAATATTCTGCCAGAAGGTGGCACTGTAACAAAGATTTTTGTAAAATTTTCTCGATTTTTCGCAGTTTTTTTTTTTTTTTGTACTGTACATTGGCGTCTCATGAAGCGATGGGAACTTCGCATCCTACCTACTAAGATGGCTATTCACAAACAGCTGATGTACAACAGAATAACGAAAAAAAAATTTATTTTAATAAATATCATGATCGAGATTAACTTATTCTTATTCTGATTAATTCACTGAAGCAGAAATTTTAGACCAAAATCAAAGTTGGTAAAATATTGAACTAATAATATTGAAGTATTAACATTTGGAACTACTTTTTGAAATATTAAGATGTATGAGATAGAAGAAAGTTTTGGGATTGGCAAATCCAACTAGTTGTTTTTGTAACTTCATTATAAATATTTAAAATTAAAAGTAATTTTTTTTAATTTTAAATATAAAAATAATTTAACTTAAAATAAAACTAAACGTGCCTTAGAGCAAAAATAATATTAAATAATTAAAACAGAAAAAGGGCATCAACTAAACTTATGTTTGGAGAAAATAACTCTTTAATCATGGGTATATTAGTAGATATTTTATGTTTAAATTATAAAAAGAAAGTATGTAGTATTTCTTTGTGAAAATACTCAATTATACACATATTAATTGGTTATTTGTTGAACAAATTATCAGTATTTCATTGTACAAATTAATTATTAGCAATTATCGATATAGTCAATCCCATATTCAAATCCAGTAGCAATTATCAGCATTTCATTGTACAAATAAACAGAATATTTTAATGTTTAAATTACATTTTTTATGCAATATTATTAATATACATTACAGGGCTTGAATTTCGAAGCGGGATGGCAGGATTCGTGCCCTATTTATTATGCCCTATTGTGAGCGGGCAGCTCCTGTTTCCAAAAAATCATTTTCCGAAAATGTTTCTTTGTAAAACGACGAGCAAGTCTCAGGACCGACTGACAAATTTCGTGGTATCTTCTACTATCGATGGGCCGATTTCACAGTTTCTTCTTACGACAGATTGACAAAATTCATGGTTGCTTTTCAGCATCTGACTGAAAAAGTTTGCGCTTTTTCTCCATGACCGAATGATGAATTTCACAATTTGTTCTAGAGAACGATCGGTGAATTTCATAATTTTTTTTTCTCGAGATCAATTGATAAATATAGCAATTTTATTCTGTGACCGATTGGCAAATTTCCCTGTTTGTTCTTGCGACATACTGATGAATGTAACGATTGTTTTTCTGCATCTGATTGAAAATTTTCACGTTTTTTCTCTGCGACCGGCTGAGTAATTTCACGATATTTGCTCGTGACAGATCGATTGAGGAATTTTGGGATATTTTCCCGCTGCCGATTTCCCCTGCACTTCAGTTTTCTTCTTGCGACCGGTCGACAATGTTTTCTATTTATTTTCACCATGATTGACGATATCGGCGATATTTTTTTTATGACCGATTTATGTATTTTGCGATGTTTTTTCCCTATGCCCAAAATAGCAAATAACTAAAAGGGCAATAATGGCCATCGGAGACTGAGCCCTATCAAATTGGCCAATAGTCAGCACTCAACAAAATGAGATTACACTTTTGGTGCACATGAAGAAAAAAAAATTTGTTGAACTTAAAAAAACATGTTTAGAAATAACAAACTAGTTGATTCTTGCAATTCACAGATTAGGACAGGACTTTTTGAAATCAACCTTTTATCGTGTAATAGAAAAAATCAATGACTATTTCTTTTTCAAACTTTGGATATGGATTTAAAATTCCAATGCATAGAACATAGTTCAATTAACGAAAATACCAGGGACTACAGTTTTGACTATAATTCCATTAAGGATATAATAAAACAAGTTTGTTCAGAAGTGACATACAGTCACCGTAGCATATTGACAATAGAATCACCGATATGCATTATTCATGCATTTTTAACTTACTGTTAAAAATTAATGCACATCAGATTTTGCAAAGTTTTCTAAATTTTTTTAACATAGCATAACCATGTGTTTCCGATAATTTCTAAAGTTATAAAAGTTGGTCTGTGCTGTTTGTCAAAAGTGTAACTTGTGAAAGAGGCTAAATCACGCAAAATGGAATAAAATCTAAATTAAGAAATTCATTTAGGAGCCCAATAGTTAATTGCCCATAACATTAGGTGAAAGTTGAAAGATAGACATGGTATATATAAAACTTGATTCTGTTCCTTTGTTTTAATAAAAA
This sequence comes from Maratus speciosus, assembly GCA_963932465.1. Classification (NCBI taxonomy): domain Eukaryota; kingdom Metazoa; phylum Arthropoda; class Arachnida; order Araneae; family Salticidae; genus Maratus; species Maratus speciosus. The sequence continues at coordinate 576,150,308 of OZ010792.1, forward strand.
TAAAAATTTTGGATAATTATCTTGAGCTGTTAATTTAAATTATTTTAATGGTATTTTGTCATGTCTGTATAAATGTAATTCTTTAAGTGGCACATAAAAAATAATGGGGTTTAAAGATTTTTTTTTCCTTTCTAACAGTTCAACTCCCCTGCATTTTTAAATGGTGGGTGGGAAACTCCCCTCCTGAGGAAAACTTTAATTTCAAGCCCTGATATTCAAAGAGATATAGTTTTTGTAAATTATATTTCAATACATTTAAAATGTTTTAATGTTGTGTGAAACATGCTTGTAATTTATTGTTCTGAGATGGCGTTATATAAAGAAATAATTCACCATATAACTAAAAACGTATCTAGTGCCGGATATCCGATCGGATATCCGGCCGGATATCCGAATCCGGCAGGCAAAGGTGCTTCGGATATCCGGTATCCGATATCCGGCAAAATCAATATCCGGTGCATCCCTAATTATAATATTTAGTAGTTATTCAAATATTTTAATGTTGTGGGGGAAAAATCTGATTTAAATTTCAAAAATACAATTTTTGTAATCTATTTATAAATTATGTATGAGTTTGTTGTATACATTGCTACAATTTTTGATCGATTTTACATACATACGCTTTAGACCTGTGTAAAATTACTGGTTGCTTTATGAATTTATCAAACTATTAATTATCACCTTTTTTCAACCACTTTTTCAAAAATGTAGATTGTGTTCTTAATTAAACAGTTAATTGTTTAATAATTACAAAATTTAATCTGTATCATCAATTTAAAATTAAATGCAATTTATCAATAACTAAAATATAAGCAGTATTTTAATATTGGTTTACATAATTATTACAAAATATTAATGCACATAATGTTGTATGTTACTAAAGAAATTTTTAATTTGCAGTTTTCTGTAATTTCTATAATTACACAATTAAATTTTTATTAATTAAAGAAAAAAAACAGATTATGTTAGTAATTGGAGGGTTATTCATTTTTGAAATGCTTAATTCTCGGTAGATGTTTAATAACACAGGGCAAAAAAATCTGATTTAAATTTTAAAAAATCATGATTTTTTTTTTCACCCTAATGCAAATAGAGATTTATTTGAAAAAAAGTAAATAAATATTGCAGCCTAGATTCTCGCTGGCCAGATTCTTTAAAAATGAAGATTATAAACATGGGGAAAAAAGCTAATATTTTTGGTCAGAATTCTTCGCACCAGACAATTTTTAACCATGTGGACATAAAAATACATGTGTTGTTGATATTCAATCGGGCCGAGGGTTTAACTTTTTTTCCGAGCCGGGGCGGTCCGGACTTTCACCTTTTATGTCGGGTCGGGCCAATAATTTTTTACACGTGCCGGCCGAAGCTTTTTTTTCTATGGTCCGTAACCGGAAATTTCGGCCCAAGCAGACCTCTAACCCGTGTCACATATTATGCAAACAAAATTATTTATATTAACATTTTTAATTTTCACAATTAAAGTTTGCAAATAAACTTCTTTAGAACATGAATTATTCGCGAGCACACTACTTTCAACAGCTTCTATGTTTACCTTATTAGCCCCTGGTAGGGTATGTTATTTCTTTCTCGCAGCTTATTTTGTGTCATCTCCAAAAAATAACGTTACCTTACAGAAGCCAGCAATAAACAAAACAGATGCATCATTGTACGATTAAATGCTCTATAGCAATTTTTTTTAATTTCTAAGCATCACACATTTTCAATTTTTATACCGTTGTATTGGGGGGGGGGGAAAGTACTTTTAAATGCAATTTGTTTGAAAACTTATCTCCATTTATTTTTGAAACTTTTTTTTTTTTTTTTTTGTAGTTTTTAGCACCATTTGTTTAATTTTGGCAACTCAAGTACTCCATTTCTGTAGAAAGTAAAGGGAAAATAGTTGAAAAATAACAATTATATCTTTTTGTTGCCATTTTCTCATAACAACCGAAAGAAAATGTAATTAAAATATGTGCTATTTTGAAAAAAATATAAACGAATAATTTCTGTTAAAACATGAAGCTATTATAAACTATATTTAAATGTGGAATTCTTAAGCGGCTTAATCGTAAATGTAGCATTCTTAATGACGTCATTTTACATAAAATAAAAGTGCGTGCTTTAAATCTTAAAATTGAAATATGTTTTGTACTATTTACATATACATTTTTTTTTGGGGGGGGGGATTTCCCCGGTATGCTATTTCTTTCTCCCAGCTTATTTTGTGACATCTCCAAAAAAATAACGTTACCTTACAGAAGCCAGCCGTGAAACAAAGCAGTACTATTAAATACTCTATAGCAATTTTTTAAACTTCTAAGCATCACACATTTTCAATGTTTATACCGTCATATTAAAAAAAAAAAAGTACTTTATAATGCAATTTGTTTGAAAACTGCATCTCCATTTATTTTTGAAATATTAATTTTTATTTATTTATTTATTTATTTTTTGTAGTTTTTAGAGCTATTTGCTTAATATTGACAACGGAAGAACTCCATTTCTGTAGAAAGTGAAAGAAAAATAGCAATTATATCTTTTTGTTGCCATTTTCCCATAAAAACTGAAAAAAAAAAGTTAAAATACGTGCTATTTTCAAAAAATATAAATGAAAGATTTTTGATAAAACAGGGACCTTTTAGAAACTAAATTTCATTTTAAATATCTATAATGATAATACAAACAAATGAAGGCTTATGAATCTTTAGATGGCCGATTTTCTGTCGAGTTTTTTGAATGACGAAATCTTTTTTTTTTTTTTTTTTTTTTTTTGTGTGTGTGTGTGTGTATTATTCAGCGATAGTGACGTCTTAAGCGTACTTTACTGTAGATGTTGTTTAACACTGGATCGCAAATGATGAATTCTTCAGCGGATGTGGATGGCGTCACTTTATGTAAAATAAAATCGCATGTTATAAGTCTTAAAACTGAACTACAGTAGAGCCCCAATTATCGGAGTTTCCGCATTTTTTTTCTAAAATAAAATTATAGCCATTTTTCCCCCCATTCTGACCAGAAAATCAGAGTTCTAACTTTTTACGACTGCTCTTTCATCTTCACCTAACACTTCATTTATAACGACTGTTTCATAATAATGGTAGCCATCAGTCCATCAGAAGAAAATGATCCATTCCAAAGGTATAAGTTCGATTAACTCGGATAATCGGGACTCTACTGTATCTATATTTATATACATATATTTTTTGTCATCGGGGGCGACACTAAATTCTGAAAAGCAGAATTCCTGTTTTCTAGTTTTACTTTTTAACTTTGAAATTTACGATTTGCGAAAATCGTCACGTGATGGTTAAAAATGAAGGTCATTTTCGCATCCAGTGCTAAAAAAATACATCAAAATCAATTACCAAATGTTAAAAAACACAATCATTGCAGGCTTGTGTTATTAATGTTGTTCACTATAACTAAAAGAACAAAAAATAAGATAAATAATTACCATAGTGCAAGAGTAAAAAGAAAAAGAAAAAAAATAAGACATTTAATAAATAAATTCGGTTATAACGTTTTTAATTTTATTACGACCTAATAAGTAACAATAAACCATATTTTGAGAGGGCGGGATTATATAATAAGAGTGTTGGATAACCGAGTGTTTCGGTTAATCGGACGTCGGATAATCGAAAGTCTAACATTTTCAAATCGCATTAATTATTTCATATTCATTTAAAAATTAACTGCAAGGAATGATTTGAGCAACAGAAATTATGACTACGTTGATTATATGTCACTCGGGATCCCCCCCCCCCCCAAAACGATTCTCTGGATCCGCCCCTGAACGCTTGGTTGGCTGACTGATTACAGGTGCTACAGTCATCTTTTGAACACAGGAGCTAAACAGAGTAGGAATTTTGTTAAAAGTGGGATCCAATCCACTACTAGCTTCCATGCATGAGCTGGAATTTGAATCCGACACCTTGTAGAAAATCGAACTGATTTCCTAATTCACAAGGGAAACCCTCTAATATATATATAGATACTTATGGGTATAGGAGATCCCATGTATTTGTGAAAACAGGCCACGATTTCGACAAAGTCGCACTTTTTGCTGGAGAGATCAAATGAAATCGATCAATCCTAATGCATCATCTAAAGTGGCACTTCAACGACATGGAGGAGAATACAGAGTGGGTCTGGTATTCTTTAATGCATCACCAAAGTGAAAGTAGAATGGAAGCAGAAGATATTTCCCACGACCGGGCGATAGCGAAAGTGTGTTTCCTAAAAGGAGGCAAGAACACAGGCATCCTATCAGATGACAGTTTGCAGGTGACATCACTAGCAATACGTTTCTAGTGGCTAGTGACTAGTGAGCCACCATTGTTTTTAGAATCAAGGGATTACGAGAGGAGATCCTTGATGAGAAATAAGTTTGAACTCTTGGGAGAGTAAGTTCAGGTCTTTATCTGGTGGGGAGCGACAGGCTCTCAGTTTGCTATATTTTCTTGGAGGATTTCCTAGGGTAAAAAACTACATTCATTCAGACTCAAGGCCGAAAGATAAAGTGAAACTAGCTGTCAAAGCAGTGAGTGTTCCACACACGGTAGAAAAGAACATTCTAATCCATCCCTGAACGAAATCAGAGACTATCGATTTTTTTGGACAATTTAATCGATATATTGGGACTTGATACTTAAATCATCTTGTCATATTTTACTCATCGACTCCTTCTTCAAACATTTTTCAATTGCTGTTTGTGTGAAAATATTTAATCTAGAATCGATTTTTTGTTTTATGTCAATAAAACTTTATTTCTTCCTTAAATTTTGTCATATGCCTTCGAAAAGACACTACTATGCTACCACATCTATCCAAGGTTCCACAACCTCTTGTCAAATAGCCAGTGCCTTAACAACTAGACAAGCAAGTAGTATGTCCTCCCCCCCCCCCCCCCTTGCTTGAAAATCTCCAAAATGAGCTCATTTCAGATCCTGCTCTAACTACCTAGTATAGGTCAAAATTGGGAAATTTCATTAGCGGCCACTGGCCGGTAGGACTAATTTTTTAAGTGGCCACTTTCTTTAAACTAGCGGCCACTTTTTTATTTCAAAATGCTAAACAGTAAATTTTTCATAAGTATTAATCTAAAACTGAGTAGCCCAGATAAATATGTTAATATAAATATATTGGAACCAAAAAAAGTAGAATCCTTGATGAAATGCAAGAAAATTTTATTATCTCCTTGTAAAAAAGTGGCCGGAAGGTGGCCGCTGATAGGCAATTTTTCACTAGCCACTTTTTTTTCATTTACTGGCCCTGTGGCCGGTGGCTAGTGCTAATTTTGACCTTTACTACCTAGGCCAGCTAAAAAAAACTTATGTTCTATGAGAGAAAATATGAAGGACTTGCAGAAATAAGCAATCCCTTAAAAAAAAAAAAAAAGAAAGAAACTGGCTCAGTGAATGATTTAGACATTCTAAGAAAATGAGTGAAGGACAAAATGCGGGGAAGAATGTTATCACATTACAGTAATAAGTAAAGAGAATCTCTGGAGATCACCACTGCATAAGAGCCTACGTTTCTCATGCAATGATAAAACATTCGCAAGCTAATACAATAGAAGATCTTTATAACGCAATTCTCCATATAACGCACAACTTCTCAGATGTAAACAATGAACTTTGCAGTTAAAAAGCACCTGCATTTCCACATTGTAAAAATATTGCTACTCTCTAGAAGACTAAATTTGATACATTAGTTCAACTTTATCTCCTAATTTAAGACCTTTTTAATGAAAAAAATTCTATTATTACAATAAACATTTTTTTAAATGTCTAATATAAGGGATGGTTTGGTCAGTTATATTTGGATCATGTTTATAAAATAAATTTAACAATGTCTGACCTATATTATGCAAAAAATTATAATTTGATAACTCTTGGTAACAAAGAATGCAGTATAAGGATATTCTAATGTATTTTGATATGTATGTTTCAGACATATTTGGCCATATTTACAAGGTAAATTTAATTTTATGATCCATATAACGCAAAATTCTATATAATGCACAACCTTGCGTTTTTAGGTTTGCGTTATAAAGATCTTCTACTTATTAAACCAATGGAGGCATTTTTCAGAAATTTCTCATTTGCATTTCAATATATTTAAAGATTTTTTTTTTTCCATAGGATATTTGAGGTTGGTGTCGAAAGATGTACTTTCGATTTTATTTGGAATTTTGGAACTTTCAATTTTGAAAAAAAAAAAGTGAAATATTGTTAAAATCGAATGACCAAACCCTGAAAGGTAAAGAAAATTTTCCTCAGAAACAACAATATCCCCTGAATATTCAAAATTGACATGAATGTTTGTGAGATGGGTCACTAGGAGGTGAACGATATGTTTCGTTATGCAGAAAGAAAATGTGCATTTTTTTTTTTTTATTAAAAAAGAAACGTTACACGTTTTTCCATGAAAAAAAAAAAGGTAAGAAATACGTGTCGTTAAGAGACAACAATCATCCCTGCTAATTTTATGCTTTTATGTTTAAAAATGCATCAAAGTTTAGCATATGTTGAACAGGGAATTTGAAAACTGCCTTAATAAAAATTTAAATGTCATTAAAGTTTCCAGCCATAAAGTATTATAATTGTTGTGTCACTTTTGAACCATAAATTTCAGCACCATGCTACCAGACAGTGAGATTTCGAATTTACATAACTACAAGTATCGTATGATGGATAAATGAAATATTTACAATGCCATATGTAGAAATACAGTACTTTTCCCGTATTCCAGGGCCTTAGCAAAATAGAGAAAATAGCCTTGGCGAGGGATAGAAATTTGGCAACGTATTTTTTGGTAATCTATTCACTGTTTCACATAGGCAAGCGATTTTTTCAATCCTTTTACAATTTATTTAATATTAAGAAGCCATTTATGTATTTGCACAATAGAGAAAATGTGCCTTGGCGAGGGATGGTAATTCAACAACATATTTTTTTGGTAATCTATTCACTGTTTCACATAGTAGTGGTAAGCAATTTTTTCAATCCTTTTACAATTTATTTAATATTAAGAAGCCATTTATTTATTTTTATACGCAAAATAAATTGTATATAAAAAACAATAATAATATAGATATAAATAAAATGTTTGCATATACAGGGTGATTAAAAAAAACATTTACAAAATGGCATGGCAAATCAGGCATACAAAAAGTTAAAAAAATGCAATTTAACAAATTACAACAACCATTTGGAAAATGATTTTTTCAAAGGCTAAAATTTAAGACAAAAAATCGTACGGAGTTGATCATACATTACGTACGCCATGGATTACATTTTTCGGTACTGTAAATTTTTAAATTTCTACGGAGCTGGTCATTCATTACATACACCATGGATTAAACATTAATATTCCTGGGCCCATTTTACATGAAATTTCATTCTTAAGCTTCTAAACATCACACACTATTATTTTTTACACTGTCGTATAGAGAAAAAACATGTACTTTTAAATGCAATTTGTTTGAAAGCTGTATCTCAATTTGTTTCCGAGTTATTAATTTTTTTTTTGTAGTTTTTATTACTTTTTTGTCATAGTGGCAACCAGGGTTGGCACGGTTTAAACCAAGTGGTTTTAACCATGGTTTAAACCACAGTTTAAACCAATTGGTTTTTTTGTCAAAAAAACCATTTGGTTTTTTTAGAAAAAATCTAATGTAATATTTTCTCTTTTTTGTAATTTATTTGTTTTAAATTATTCATAGAAGTAATTTCTACTTTTAACACTTCATCTCAGCAGTCAACATGAGACATAATGAGCTTAGGTCATGTTTCTATGCATGTAGAATGCAAATTAGCATGTGCTGATGAACATATCTGGTACCCTAAAGATTTTTCTTAAAATATGTGAAATTAGAAAAGATAAAATAGATAAATAATATTCAATATTTAGCATAAAATATTTTCATTTAAAAAATGCAGATTATTTACAGCAGTTAATAACAAAATACAATGATTTTTAAGATTTTGGTTAAGTTGTAAAAGAAAATTTTCTGGATTGAGATTGGGGAAGATTATCCTTAAAGAATTTAAAAGAGTAACTTAAGATATCAAATTGAATAACACAGCTTGCAAAATCTGAGTGCTAGTTATAGCATTTCAATAATACCAATCAATCTTTTCTGTTAGTTGCGGAATCTAATGGCCAAAAATGTTGACTTGGACACTTTGAATTATCACTCAGAAAACAAAATAACCAAAAGTATTTGGATATTAAAAAAACAATAACAACCACAGAATAATATTATATTCATGAAACTGCATCAAATGTTTGATTATTGTATTATTAATCAAAGGATTCTTCATACGATTTCCAAGGTATCAATGTTTACTGTGAACATAAGACATAGCTGTTACTAATAATGTTTAAATTAGAAATGATTTCAATTTTCTACATAACTGACTGTAATTATTTAATTTAAATATTTTCAAAAGTTATATTACTTATATAATATCCAAAAATGTTTATTTTATCAACAGATATGCATCTGTATGCAATAGGAAATTATATTTAAAAAAACCCGGTTTAAACCAAAAAAACCTGGTTTAAACCAAATAAACCGGTTTTTTTGGTTTTTTTCAAAAAAACCTGGTTTTTTTCCAACCCTGGTGGCAACAGAAGTATCGAAAGTAAAGGGAAAATACAGATTACTGTATAGACCAATCAGAAAACGAATAAAATGCGGATTCAACCAATAAAACGCTTCAGATATGTTTTTGATTTCGTACCCTGACAGAGGACAATAACCATTTTTCCAAATGGTTAATAAGGATGAAAAATCACATAAGGAACACAGCGTCACAAACCACTTATTTAGTCACAAACACAGAGTGCTTCATCCTAACTCATTTTGAGTTGACAGTCATAACTTACAGAAAACAAGTATATATAATAAAACATTTAAAAGACATTCTCACCATTGTTGTAAATGCGATAACACCGAACAAAAGTGGTAGAAGTTTGCATTATATGCGCAGGAAGTATGCATTAGATGCCCCACATTTTGGACTGTGATGATCAATCCATACAGTATCATTGATTGCTTCAGCAACATGTCTTTCCAGATCTTTTCGTGATGTTATCCCATTTCACCCAAAACAAGGTCCATATCGTTGCATTTTCATTACAATTTCTCTCAACATTTTTTTTTTTCTCGAATTTATTACTGTCAACCCAGGTTCAGTTAGCATGAAACACCCTGTATTTGCAACTGAATAAGTGGTTTGCAACCCTATGTTCCTATGTGATTTTTTATCCTTGCTGTATGCCTGACTTGTGATGTCATTTTGTAATAGTGTTGACTCTAGAAAAAAAGGGCCGCCGGGCGGGAATTTTTCGAAAAGGGAACACTATTCTAAAAAAGGGATACATTTTTCAAAAAGGGAACACTATTCTAAAAAAGGGTGCATTTTTTCAAAAAGGGAACACTATTCTAAAAAAGGGTGCATTTTTTCAAAAAGGGAACACTATTCTAAAAAAGGGTGCATTTTTTCAAAAAGGGAACACTATTCTAAACAAGTGGGTAAGTGTGATCATACATCGCACAAAGGGTTTAGTTTAATATTCCTTTCAAAACACTTTCTTTCAAAACGTCCAGTACATTTATCGCCATGGAATACCTTCTAAATTTTGGCAAACACATCCTAAACTATGTTAAAGTTTCAAACATATTCGCCTTGTTATATTTCCTAATTTTGTTCGCCCGCCCCCCCCCCAAAATGCTACGATATATCAAATGACGGGTATCTGCCAAATTTAGAAAAGTGCCCCCATTGGGGGGGAGTGGGCAGATGGTCACCATGATTTTTGACGCGGCCTGATTTTAAAAATTTATGTTATGTTTTATAAGCCATATTAAAGTTTCAAACAGATCGTCCAGTTATATTTCTAATTTTGTTCGCGCACCTCCCTCAACCCCCCCCCCCTCCTCGAAATGCTACGCGCCCTTCTTCTTCATAATTTATTATCGTGTGTTATAAAGTATCTTAAAGTTTAAAACAGATTGAATTGTTAGATTTCCTACTTTAAATGAAATCGCGGTCTGTTAATTCCACATTCCACCACCAGGGAGCGCACTGTATTCTTAACAAAAGCGTATCTGAACGAAACTCCTTTACACAACCCATTAGTAGATATGTTACTCGAGGGGGTGGCGGTCTTCAGCAAGAATTTAAGATAATTGTTGAAATTACTATTCGGAAATAGTGGTAATTTAACTTTTGACATATTTATATTTAATAAGTATAAGTAGCATGTATCTGAGGACTCCATCCAAAAACGCACCTGAAACGGTATGAAACAAAAAAGAAATATTTTGCCCCTCCTCCTCTCCCCACCTTCCCGAAATTTCACGCGCCATTTTTTATAAACTTTTTCTAATGTGTTATAAACTATCGTAAAATTTCAAACAGATCGCCTTGTTATATTTCCTAATTTTAACAAAAATGTTAGTTCCACATTCCACCACCAGGGAGCGCACTCTATTCTTAACAAAACTGTATCGGAAGGAAACTCCGTTAAACAACCTATAAGTAGTAGATATGTTACTCGAGGTGGTGGCGGTCTTAATAAGAAATTAAGATATTTGCTGAAATTACTATTAGGAAATAGTGGTAACTAAACTTTAGACAATTTTATATTAAATAAGTAGCATATATCTCAGGACTCCCTCAAAAAGTCACCTAAAGCGGTCAGAAACGCTAATTTTTTAAATAGAAATCTAGCGCCCCCTCCCCGGAATTTCGCGTGTCATTCTTTCTTACACTTTATCTTATGTGTTATAAAATATCTTAAAGTTTCAAACAGATCGACTTGTTAGATTTCCTAATTTTAACAAAATCGCGTTATGTTAGTTCCACATTCCACTACCAGGGAATGCACTCTATTCTTAACAAAAGCATATCTGAACGAAACTCCTTTACGCAATCTTTCCGTAGATAGATGGGTCGGGATGGTGGCGGTCTTAAACAAGAATTTAAAATATTTGCTGCGGTAACAAGCGCTAAGATTTTAAAAATAATTCTAGCTCCCCCCCCCCCCCCCTCGAAATATCACACTCCATTCTTTTTTACACTTTTTTCTATGTGTTATAAACTATCTTAAAGTTTCAAACAGACTGAGTGGCGGCCTTAACCAATAATTCAAAATATTTCCTGAAATTACTATTAGAAAATAGTGGTATGAAGTAAACTTTCTGATGATGAATGAGTTATACTTATCTCATATCGCTGTTTAAAAAGCCCAGGCAAATTATTAGATTTCCTAATTTAAGTGAATTCGTGGTTAAATAAGTGTCTCTTCATTTTAATCGATGCATTTGATAGGAATAAACCGATTAATTAAATAATAATTAATATTTCAGCTTGTAATTAAGATAGGACTTAGATATGGGTATCAATGAAATCAGCGAGAAATTTGACATCGGGATGCCAAAAAATTTAATATTTAAAAAGTTAAAATTTCGTATTAAAATATGCTATTATGGAAAACCGCAGCGTCGTCATGTCTACCTGCTTTCCCGCCGAATTGAAATCTTTTTATTTCCTTGTCTTTCCAATTAAAGAAATTAAATTTTTATAGATCGATTTTTAGTGGATATTTTAACTTATACAGATCACAGAAATGTGAACTTTATACCAAATGAAAGTAGATTTTTTTCTGCGTCTGTCTGTTTCATTTACAAATTTCTCGCACTAATATTTTCTGATATACGATTTCGCTTTAAAATCTCCACTTCATTTTTCGGCTTAATTTCCTCCGTAGTAACCGTGCTTTCGGCTGATTTTACTGGCAACCCTTAGTAGAAACACGGATGATTTCGAGAAAGTCCTTTGAATTTGCGTTAAAAAGGTGGATTGGTTAATTTTAGAAGTTAATTAGCCCGTAATTCGGTTAATTACCAACTTTTTCAAAATTTTATGATTTGTTGTTTGATGTGAGGTGTTCAGCTATAAGTACCCAAAATTTCAAGTCTCTAACATGTATAGTTTCTGAGAACGGGCTCTGTGACGGACAGACAGACAGACAGAGGAGCGAGACGAATAGGGTTTCGTGAGATGAACGAAACCCTAAAAAAGAGCACTTTCTTTCAAAAAGGGCGCACTTTTACCTTGTTCACAAAAAATATTTTGAACTGGTTTGTTTAGAGTCCCTAGAATTTGCGATATTTTCCCGGGATCAATTGAATTACCAATTTTCAATTATTTTATTACAATTATCATTTAAATAGAGCAACTAAATAAATAGGGAGGTGGTTTATTAGTGGTACTTTGGAATGTTGAAAACAATGAGTAATCCTCGTATAGTCCGGTGTATAACCCACTGATTATCTGCTGAAATTTTTTTATAATTACTAAAAATTGTGGCTGCGGATTATAGGCCGGAAATTATGGTATATAAGGTGAGTTTTGAAACTCACGTTTTCATATATAAAATATAAACAAACATAAAAGTTCACCAAGTTTGTTTTCATATGCTTTTTCTATCTTTTGCCAACAAATCTCACTTTCTGAAGCCCAAAATGCACCAAACCTTTTTAAAAAGTGCCAAGTCCTCTATACTGAAAAAGTGCCAGAAATATTAATGATAATAAATATTAATGATAATAAATAATTAAATTAACTATGACATTTCAAATAAAATTTGTTTTAATTGTAAATGTATGAATAAAAGTGAATTTTGTTTCATTCTATTTCTGTTGCTTTATTTATTCATTGTACAGTAGACTCCCTAAAATCCACACATCATCAGATGTAAACAATGAAACTTTCAGTTTAGATGTAGGGTCAAAATTACAGGGTTTTTTTTTTTTTTTTGTTTTTTTTTTTAATATCATTCTGTACATATTTTAAATGTAATTCCCATTAATATGACTGAACTTATGGTTTTTCATGAAGGAAGTAAAAATTTCTAAAAAAATTCAAGGTATTTCTGATATCTTGGGATATTTTTTGATATCTCACACAATCTTTTTTACCAAATATATTTATGTATTAAATAATCAAGCTTTTTTAGTTAAGTCTGACTAAACCTAATATAGAACTTCCTTATTTTATTATTTTGATGCGAGTTAGTAAGGTACTTTTATGAAGCAAGGTTTCATTCAGTAATTCATGACAAATGTATATCTCTTATTATGCATATTTAATTATACACTATTAATTATTTACATGACCTTTACTTTTAATAATTTAATCCTTTTTAAAACTATTACTTTACTTATTATTTTAATATTTTAGTATAATGTAAGCATTCATTATAATTTTGATTGCATTATTACATTCAAATTACAGTTTAAAAAATTTAAACAAATCAATGACCAGAAATCTGCAAAATTCTAAAATCTGCACAAACTCTGGTCCCAAGCAGTGCGGATTTGGGGGAGTCTACTGTATAAACTTTTTAGAACATGAAAGAAAGTTGCTGAATATTATTGTAAAACAAATTTATCCGTTTAAACAAGAAAATTCGATAGCATGTGGATAAAGCAACTTATTGAAAGCTTTTATGTTTGCATAATACATTTTCAAACATATAAAACTACATTATAAAGTTGTGGGGGTATACGGAGGAATATTATATATGCCATATACTTTCTGGATTTGTTAAAAGATTTGTATTACCCTGTTTTTCTCAAAGAAGGCTATAGCTTATAATACTCTAACCATGAACATTCACGACTCTAGCACAGTAATACTCAACATGCAGACCACATGTGGCTCAGCGATCTTGTATGTGCGGCCCGAAACACACTCATTAATCCACATTTATAAAATTAATTGAGATCTGCTTAAAAATTATTTAAGGTCTCCACTTTTATTTTATATAATTTCATGAGAAGACAAAATCTGCCCTGTTATTTAAAATTTAAAAAAAAATTAAAGCATCTTAAATGCTGTTTTTTTAGTCAATTTTTTTTTTTTTTTTTTTTTTACATGTAGTCCTATTTGTGTTACAGTGGTGTAAAAATACCTTAAGGGGACTGGGACAGGGTTAGAAATTAGGAACTCTAAGTAAAGCGTCAAATGACGCCTACAATTTTTTTTCTAGGTGCCAAACTGCATTTAATAGTTGCAATTTTATGCTATGTTAAATCATTTTTTTTCACAACCATGTTAACAATTTTGTTTTTATTTTTATGCGTTAAAAGCAGGGGAGGGAGCATACATATTAAACACTTTTTATCTGTGTTAATAACTAAAAGAAAATAAAAATTGGCTTTCTATAAAACTGTAAAATAGGGATGCACCGAATATTCAGTACGTATTCAGTATTCGGCCATGTTACCGAATATCAATCTATTCAAATTCAGTATGCCAAAAATAAACATAATAATAAAAAAAAAAAAAACAGAAATTTTATAAATAAGATTACATTAAAAACCCAAAAATAAGCCTCTACCGGATTTTCTCAAAATGAAGAAGAGAAACAGTTTATTTTTGTTCTGCAGGAAGGAGGGGCGCGAGGGCCATCTCCTCATTACATGACCCATTACATATAAACGTAAAAGAAAGACAGAACTATAAATTGTCTTTCAGGACGTTATAGCTCCCTGAAAATATGTAATTTTCAGATATGTTAAATAAAGCAACATTAATAATGAATTAATTTTATGAATTATAAACTTTTTAAAGTACAACATGATTTAGTAATACTTTTTGTGTTTCCTAAACAAGTAAGGAAATGCTATAATTTTTTGTAAAGTTCGGGCATACACAGTGGTAGAATTGATTAAAAAAAGTCACTGGCCCGCTATATAAAATTCTATTAAGCCCCTTTAAGCCTTTGAGTGACCCCCACTCCACCTCCTAGAATGTCAGTGTTAAATGAAGACATTTTTCTCTGGGAGGGATTTATGAGACTCTGAAGGGGGGGGGGGGGGTCATCTCATTGCTCCTGGGCTACCCCCTGAATTCAACACTGTAGAATATAAACCAAACTTCCTTTGCAGCTACCCAAAATTTTCAGCATTATAAGACGTAAAATTATATAGTGAAATGCATTCAACATGAAATTGGGGGGTGGGTCGAAATTTTTTTGCGTGTTAAAAGAATTTAGCGTTAAAAGATTCGTGAAAAAACTCATATTTTCGATGTCGTCAAATTTAATTCAATTTCAGGTTAAACTACTAGTAGGTTGCATCCATTAGGATAAAAAGCAAGTGAAAAAAATATTCTTTTGATGGAAAAAATCAGATATCTTTTTTTGAAGTGTCCTTTTAAGCATTCTGTGAAAACTAAGCTTGTTTGAATCAAAAATGCAAATCTGTCTCTAAATCTTCGTTCTTAGTGGTTCTCATATGTTTTCTTTCTGACTTAAACATACTGCGCTCAAACATTAATGTAATGAGATCCCTGTTTTTTTATTGTCGTTAATAAAAGTAGAATTGGCAATGCCAAACTCTTTGCAGATTTCAGTTTTCGTCCTTCTCTTTCATCAGCTGCGCTAGGCAGCTTCATCGCCATTTGAAGCACAATAGCAGTTTGCTTTCGCACCATTTCTCAGCCATTGAGCCCATAAAACATAAGCTAATTTACAAAAAAACATGAAATTCACTGATTTTCACCCAAAATTCAGTGGTTTAAACACAAAATTCACTAATTGCAACTCAAACTAACTACATCGTAAGTGAAATTTTTTCGTGTTAAACGATTTTTGTTTTGTGTTAAAAGAAAAGAAATTATTAAATTGCATAGTATACTGTCCGGCAGACTAGTATAAAACCAAAAACTTTCCGCGCACATAAATATTGGATAAAAAACTTTCTGCAAATTAATTTAATGTTTAATAAAATAACGTGTTATATTACTTTGCCGGTATGAATAAAAAACAGTAGTTTTAAAATAATTACAATTTAAATTAAAAAGTATTAATTACAGAATAATTTTGTTGGCTAAAAATAAATAATAAAGCTATCAGTTATTTTGTCAATGCATTTAGAAACAGCCCAATCCTTAATAGTGACCTCTTCTCACAAAATGCGTTACTCTGTTCACAGAAATAATGGACATTGCTTTTGAAACAACTGAATCACATTTTGTAAGGAGAGGTCCATTCACAGGTATCATTAAAGAGACCAATGAGTTTTTATTGCGGCCCTTTGAGAAAATTCTCGTTTTTTCAGAGATCATTTGGCGAAATTTCCGTTTATCTGCGTTTTTGACGAAATTTGCATTTTTTGCGATTATTTGACGAAATTCGCGCTTTTTTCGCGATCTTTTGACAAAATGAGCTTTTTTTCTCCTATCCTTTGTCGAAATTTGCGTTTTTTTCGCGATTTTTTGACAAAATGTGCTTTTTTTCTCCTATCTTTTGACGAAATTCGCACTTTTTTCGCGATCCTTTGACGAAATTAATTTTTTTCATGGTTCTTTAACGAAATTTGCATACTTTTCGCGATCTTTTGACAAATTTCGTGCTTTTTCCACTATGATTTTACGAAATTCGGTTCTTTTCTGCACTTTTTGGACGAAATTCACGTTTTTTGTGGCATTTTGACGAAATTTGTGTTTTATTCGCGATTCTTTGACGAAATTAATTTTTTCAGTGATTATTTTACGAAATTTGAAGTTTTATTCGCGATCCTTTGACAAAATTCGGGAATTTTTCCGCTATGCTTTTACTAAATTAATTTTTTTCCTGCGCTTCTTTGATGTAATTTACGGTTTTTCTGAGATTCTTTGACAAAATTATTTTTTTTTTTCCCACGAATCTTTACAGAAATTCGCCTTTCCTCCGAGGTTTTTTGACGAAATTCACGTTTTTTCTGCGATTTTTGACAAAATTGGTTATTTTTTCTGTGAACGACTGATGGAATTAGTTTATTTTCGGCGCCCATTTGTTGAAATCCGCAATATATTTCAGTGATATTCTTTTATGTCTGAATTTTCGGACTCATGGATGATTTTTTTTAAATTTTCGGAACCGCATGCCTTAAATTTTCAGAAAATTCGGAACAGAATCACCCCTGGCAATTAAATGATTATCTAAATTACAGTTTATCTACAAATGGTTGTTCTGAATTAATTGTCTGACATAATTATTAGTTCTACATTTAAAAATAAAAGTATCAAACATGAAGCTTGGAAAAGATGTTTTTCTAAAAGTCACTGCCAGAGACAAATGCTGTTTATCTACAGAATGACACAGTTAATAACAGTTGAAATTTTCATTTACACTTGTTTTGACTGAAGAAAATATCAAGATCTTGCACAGTGATATTTTGAAAATAAACATAAAACATACAAAATATCAAACATCTTGATATTTTGAAAATAAATATCAAGAATTTGAAAATTGAAAATATCAAAAATCTTGATATTTTAAAAATAAATATCGGATATATATCCATTGATATACATCAACGAACCCTGAAGATTAGGGGAGAGTGTTGTACCTTGGGACAATTTTCACATTTTAATTTTTTACTTCGATGATTATAATCAAATTTAAAATTTAAAAGCAACATTTCAATACACCAACATATTTCTCTATAATACAATTTTAGAAATTCAGACAGTTTGAAAATAAAAAAATGCCATTCATTTAAAGTAGGGAAGGCAAACTGTCCCAAGGTACAACATCCCGTTGTACCTTGGGACATACTGCATAATTCAGAGAATAGGCATATAACTCATCAATAATTTTATACAATAACTAATACAATATTTTGTACAATAACAATAACTAATTTTATGCCAACAAACAAAACTTTTTTTTTTCAAGGAAATAGAGAAAAACTCAAGTTCAAGATCCAAAATAAAGTTGAGTTGTTTTATTTATTGCATTTCACATGATTTGTGAAATTTTCTGTAAAATAAGTAATAAACATACTTTTATTTATCCAGATTATTACAAACCATGTATTTTTTGTACCATTGGACATGTCCCAAGGTACAACATATTTTACTGTCCCGAGGTACAATCACCACACGGTTTAAATAAAATCAAAATGGCGGTAAATCTAGAAGAACTATCATTATTTTCTTATACCCAAAACATTTTAAAATCTTCTCTTTTATAAAAAAATAAATTGCAGTTGACTTGTTGTAGAAATACATGGGAAAAAAATGAAGTTAGAATGGAGGAAAATATTTACTTTGGACTCATGAAATTTATTTTTTTCACCTAGCTGTTAAAATTCGATGCTTCTGTTCTGATGTTGTCTGTTATTATGATGAGATCTGTTGGTTATAGGTCACTATTAGAAATACACAAAAGATAACTGTTGCCAATAGTTTATTAGAAATTGTCAATGTCCCAAGGTACAAGCGTCCCAAGGTACAACACTCTCCCCTACTGATTGCCACTTTAGCGAGTTTCGTTTTTTATGTATATTTTGCTGCTTTAAGAGTTTTTTACATTTTGAGATTGCTAGAAAGCGAGAACTGCTGAATGCAGTGATGTTTTTTTTTTTCGGTTAATGTGTGTGAAGCGCTCATACAAGATTACTGATTGCCACTTTAGCGAATTATTATTTACATTTTATTTTCGTTAAGCGAAACATGCATATAAACCGGTGCTTGGCGACATTTACTACTTGGCAGAAAAGGGGTTTTCACGCCAAGAAAAAATCCAAGATGGCGGCCGTGGGAACTTGTGACATCTATTCCTGTGTGTTTGGTTGCGGTTTTCTCAGGGACGGGAAAATTTACATTTACCTGTCAGAGTAGGAAGAAAGTTTACCCACTGGTCAGATTAAATTTTTGGTCGTCTCAGACCAGCAGACCACCAAGGATTTCGAATGCTGATACAGATATAGAAATACTGCAGTATAGGGAAAACTTGCTACTTTTCCGTTATACAAACACCATTGTCGCCAAGCGTAATACATTACGTACATTAGCATACATTTATATGCTAATGTATGTACACATTATCATACATTAATACATAATACACATTATCATACATAACACATACACATGCATATACATATAGGGTAGATGTTCCAGTTGTGGCCACCTTTAGAGAAAATTTGAAATAGAAATTTTACAGTTATTGACCGATTGAAGCATATTAAATCATAATAACATCGTTATTTAGCAAATTTAATTGCCTTTCTGTGAATTATAATAACTTTCTACAGAATATTTTAGATTGTGAGTAATAACTCATTAAATAATTTCTTTCAATTTGTACCAGTTTTGACCACTCCAATATCATGTAGTTTAACAAACATTTTAATTGATAATAAGTAAAAATAAAGCATTTTTATGCAACATCTATTTTATCACACATATATTTTGTTTGCTATATTAAAAGAATTTTGCAAATTTTTTTTATGAATTGATAAAAACATCAAGTAAAACATACTTATGTTGATTTTTTTAACTGAAAATTTTAATTTAAAAAAAAACAAAAAATACATTTGATTCATAAAAGGGACAACAGTGCCTGTAGGACATCAAGATTAACTATTTAAATCAGTTTTATAATCATCCAATGAATTGTGGATTGATTAAAACACTTGAATCGTCACCAAAGAGTTACATTTCTGGTGCTCCAAAACTTTGCTAGCTTGTAATGCCGGCATTATACATTTTGATAATGGCCTTAATTTTACTTTTTATCCTAGAACAGTGTTCCCTCTAGGCCATTTTTTAAGAGCACAGAATTCTGTGTTTTTTAAACTTGATAAAATGAATGCTGTTCTTTTTAAATAATGGGAAATACATTCTTGCTTGTATTCAGATATCTCTAGTTAAGATTTTCACAATATTTAATATTTCAAAATTCGTTTGCCCGAAATCTGGCAAAAATTATGGAACTTTATTTCTTTAGGAAAAATACAAGAAATCATGCTGTAATTTTATTGAACTTTTTAATTTATAATTTGTAAAATCTTTCAAAATTTGTTTTAATTTATTTATCATATAGGACATATCGCCTCTCCCCTTTGGTTTTATCAATACTAAACACAATACTATATTTTCTTTAGCAATATCATTCTTTAGTTACTAGCACAATGTCCTTTCTAAAGTGAATTATCTATTGGACAGAGAAAACAAAATATCTTTGATAGAACTGCTATTAGCCTTGTTTTTTTCTTTTATTATTATTGAAGCAATTACTATATAAAACAAAACTAAGAACATCTGGATAAAACAAAATCAATTTAAATTTATTTAATGGCTAAAATTCTCACTATAATGAATCATGTGGCCAAAAATGGAACATACGTTGTACCCTTTTTGCCACTTCCAACTTCCATGGCCATAACTGGTACATATAGCAAATTTAAAGCACCAGTTTTGGCCACCCCCCATTAAACTGTTAAAATAATTAATTTAAATGTGAAATTGCAATTGAGAGGAAGTTTACCTCATAAAACCTAATAGTAATTTATTTCAGGACGAACAGAACCCAATAAGTGCCTAATATTGAAAGATTTGGAAAAGTTGTCAGCTAAGCAAAAATCTTAATATATGTGAGCACACACTACAGTTTCACACATTTAATTTTTTTTTTTTTTGTAAGTCACATTTTATCAAAAAATAAACAAATGAGATTGTAAATGATAAAAGGGTGTTTGCTTAAGGTGTAAGAATGCATATTATTTGTCTGCATCAATTCACAACCTAAATATTAGACAAACTGATGACTATTCCAATGTGGCCACAACTGGAGCATCTAGCCTACATTATACATTTTGGCATGGTGTCTGTATAACGGAAAAATACCGAAAACTTTTACAAAATATCCCTGTACAAGGTCACATTTCACTATTCATCACTCTAACATCTTAAATACTACGAATGATTATAAAGTTTCTTAAATTAAAACAGTTAGGGGGTTGATCCAAGCAGAATTTGTACAAAAATCCATTTTAGAAGTTACTTTCACAAAATTCCTTTTAATGAAACACGCCCTTTCACAAAATTCCATTCCATATAAAAACATACCCTTCATATTAATTATTTTTACTTTGTTAGCTTGTAAAATGCGTAATTTTCAAACAAAAGAAATTCACAAGAAAATGTAAACTTTAACAGAAGGAGTTAAGAAAATATAAATAAATGCTTAAATTTAGAATTTGAATAACTGAATTTCATCTTTTGTTACAAAGTTATTTTTTTACAAAATATAATAAATTTCACAAAAATAACTTTTACTTTTCACAAAATGATACCAAGAAAAAAAACCCTGCATGACACATGCAGTTTATCCTTCAGATAAATTTTGTGGAAATGTATAGATAATTATTTATTAATATTTTCATCAAACAATCTAAAACGACAAAATTCACATAATTTGTTAAGTAATATTATCAAAAAAAATTTTTTTCACAAATAGCCTAAATCTACCTATTCATAAATATTAGATAAGACAAGAGTATTGCATAAGAATTCAACAAAATTTGTTTTAACACCTAACAAAATTCTTAAAGTTGTAAAAAAACAAAAAGAAAACCAGAAAATTTACAAAAGAAATCAATAACCAATATCTTTCAAAACTTATTTCAGGTTATACTTTTTCGATGATAATATTAACCTTAAATAAAACTTTACAATGATTTTGATTTTTTTTTTTTTTTTTTTTTTTTTTTTTTTTTTTGGCAGAATCTCAGTAACCATCTAAGATAACAGTTCAAAAACAGATATTATGTAAATTAATTAAATCATGAAATATTTAATTGATATTTCCATTTCATAAAAATCAAAGTAAAAGATTTTGAGGAACTATATATTGAGCCCACTCTTTTTTAACAATTAATTTTGCTTATCATCAGTGTTTCTAATACAATCAACTAAAAAACTGTTCGCAACAGAAATATTGCTGTAAATTTACAAAAATATCCTAAGAAGTGATTATAGAAATTAATTTATTAAAATTTCTTGATTCAGTAATTTAAATTGGATGATTTGTTAGTGATAACTTTTCCAAGGAAAAAAATTTATTACTATTTATTTAATAGGTAGATTCACTGAATAAACATGTATTTTAAATTTGAAAAAGATATCAATCTAACACTTGTGTAAAAAAGATAAAACATTTTTAAACGATATCTATCAGAAAATAAGTATTTCCGTCACAAATTGCTAAATTACAACTTTACAAACAATTCAGGATGATCACTGAAAGTGAAACAAAAACTATTTTAAAAGGCTCCTTAAACTCGGTAGAAATTTTAAGTTAAACATAATACAGATAATCGCATTAGATCATATTTTTGTATGAATCTATATCGTGCATGATTTTTAATAAGCAAAAAATAATCGCGCATATTTTAGCGGTGTACAACATAACGCAGTGCATACTATTAGTTACAATGAGATACACTACGTATCAAATTGTCACCATTAAATTGCGCAAAATGTGACTCGCAAAATTTCCGCTGTCATATGAAGTTATTTTCCAAGATCAAATAATTTATTTCAATAGAAATGCACTCGGTATTAAAAATGTACTCGACATTGCAGTAATGACACAAAATGTAAGTACCACACAACATAAATAAGTGAAAAAGTATCGAAAGTAAACATTACTATCGAAAGTAAACAACTTTTGTATAGAAACACAATAAGAATTAAATGCCACTGAACGTGTTAAATATGAATACAGAATAACATGTGGTAACCTACACCGCTTGGTTCACGCGCGGTTTTCATTTGACAGTACGTTAGTGCTTGAATAAACAAAGCTGATTTTGCAAGTATTAATGGCTGGAACCAAAGGCTTTAGGACTTAAAACAAATATTAAAATGCAAAAATTTTATAAAGAGATATACGTTTTCGGTATAAATTTAAAAAATAACTCCCTGAGATCATTTATGCAGGAGGCTAAGCCTAGAAATGCAGCGCTTACCTTCCATATATGCTCTCAGCTATTTTAGTTCTTTTCACTGGCCTTCTGATTTTTCCACATTCGGCATTTCGCCGCTTCATATTCCCAGATAACTCCTATATTCCAATCGTTGTTTTAAACCACCGGTAACATTCACAATAAATTAAAACACCATTCGGAATATCCCTTGGTCTGTTCTTACTGTTTGTTTTCGTTCAGGGCATCGGGCATATACCTCGCAACATGCGCGCATGCGCAACAATCCGTCAAAATACGTCAAACAATAAGTACGCTGGGATAGACGCTCTAGTAACTAATCGTTGAAAATCCTGCTTTAAGCTTCTTAAAATCTTCGATTTTTTAAATTTGATAACTAAATAAAATATTTGAACACTTTAAAGCATTATTTTCTAAAAGATATTGATTCATACTATAATCCTAATAATAATTCACTTCATAAAGCTGTGAACAAAAGTGATGCTGCCTGTATTGTTTATATTTGCGTGCTAAAAATGCCAAAAAAAAACCGAAAATGAAACAAAAACTAACAATTTCAAAAGAAAAAATGCCTTTTTTTTCTAGAATCTTTTTTTAAATCTAACTATAGAAATAATACAAATTTTCTTTAAATGCGTAAAAGATAACAAACCAAAAACAAACACCTTTCAGTGTTTCAGTTTTTAAAAAATGATAAAATATTATAAAATATTTCTAAATATTTTTGATTTCAATTTTCAAATTAGGGCTTAATTTTTTATTTAATTTTACCTTCTTTTGATTTAAACTCCATAAGGTGTGTTGCCCAAAGACTTTTATGTTGCGATTGGTTGAGCGGAATGCCACACCACGAACACACCTCCATGTTGCAAACAAGCAGTAATAAAATCATAATAAGGGCGGGAATCAGAAAATAATAGTAATAATTTGCGTAAAACTAGTTCTAGAATCTGTGTCAATGCATATAATAAACTACTTTCAATCTAATTTAAACATTATTGCAAATATCTCTGATTTTTTGTATAAATGGTCGAAAGAAATAAAAATATTCAAGATGAAAAAAATAGTAATAAACATTTCCTATTGGTTAGAGCGCGATATATAATGCAGATCAGAATAATGCAATAAAATTTTAGTTAAAATAAAGTCATACATTTTATAGGTGTAAATTTTTAAATTGTTTTTCTGAGATTTCTATTAAAGTTAAGGTGACCAAACATCCTTGAATTTTTCAGAAATTTAAGGGCGCAATTCACACAAATTTTTATTTAAATTTAAGGCAACATTTTAAAGAATTTTACTAAATTTTAAAAAGTTGATCAATTCGTGACGTTTAAAAAATTATAAAGCTTAAAATGTTATAACTTTTAAAGTTGAGAAAGCTTTAAATCGCAAGCATTTTGAAAATTTGGTTAATTATAGTGCAGGGCCGAAACTGGAGAACAGAGAGGGCATGTACTCCGGGCGCGAGAACAGAAGGCGAAGAGGGTGTCAAATGAAGGTTTTATGTGTCGTTTGACACAAAAATATGTATAAATATATATAGTATATATATATATATATATCAAATTTGGATAAAAATACAAAAGGAGAAGTGAACCAAATGCATTAAAATTGACAAATAGATAAAAAGATTCGTCTACGATACAAGATTGCAAATGAATAAGTAAAAAGAACTCTTCTATTTTGGCCTGCATAGAGCGATTTTTTTTTTCAATTTTTTTTTTTTTTTTCGATTTCTTTTTGTTGCTTTTATTGAATCAATATTTGACAAAACTGTCTTCAGTATTACGTGTTTTATGATTATATATTTTTAATTTTAAAATAAGTTGGCAATTAGAAACTTAGTAAAATTCTCTTCGTAATTTTACTTTTCGGAGAAGGGGTGGATGCGCCAAAATCATTTTGTTTGCCCCGGGTGCAAAAAAAGCTAGTTTTGGCCTTTGTTATGGTGTTAGTATTTTATTTTTTTAGAAAATGATTTTGCTTCAAGAAAAAACAAAAGAATTAATTTCAATGATAAGCATCATAAAAAGATTTCAAATAGAAATATTTTCATACGATGCAACTGAATTAAATTTATGTATACAGCGTGGCGTGTGCTAATTATTAAAAAACGCACAATTGTTTAGGTTTATGTATACTAAATAAGAAATTTAACTGTTTAACACGAATTAAATGAAGGTAAAACATTCGTATTTTGGGGACAAACTGAAGTAGTAGAAGTGGATTGGATCCCCAGTTGTTGATCAGCTTCTGTGCTGTAGTCGTAAAATGTAAAAAAACCCAGATGATATACGCTATAACGTATATCCCCTGTTTTTTTATCTTCTGCCTATACATAGGCAGAATGTAATACACCAGAGAATATGTATACGGTGTATAACCACCACCCAGATAGCATGAACAATTGCAGCAAGATTAATTTTTTCTTGATATTTTCTTGTCACGACAAATTTGAAGTAATAATATTGCCGCAAGGACATTACTAGGTAGACGGAATATAATCAATCGCTTTCTTGCAACGCAACTTTGCTCTAAACCTGATACAACACTGTCATAAAATAACGACGTAAACGAAAAATTCCTTTTGTTGGAAGAACAGATATAAACACGCATGCGCGGAAATTTGACAAAGACAAAATTACAACACTTCTTTATTGAATCCCATGAAGCAGCGCCATTGGATTAGCGTTCAAGTAAAGAACCCAGATATAAAGGTATTTATTATTTTAATTATTCAAATGTGATTCGGATATTTTTGTATTTTCTCTGTACAAACTACAACTTATTTCGTACAGAAATTTTAATAAATTAAAAAGTTATGTTTATTTACTGAGGAATGCTTACATTTTTTTAAATAGTTTGGTTTTGGTCCATGTTAAGGCATTATTGAAAATTTTAATTTTTAAATGAATTTTTCTCAACTTTAAGGGGAATTTCTAAGATATAGTTTTAATTAATATTTGCTTTTTTTCTTGCTCAGGCCGATCGAGCGGTGTTGAATCCAGATATTTTTCTCCGGGAGCAATTTCTGCGGCTGTGGAGGGGAAGGGGGGGCATTTTAGAGATTCGGTGTGGAAATTGCTTATTAAAAAGCATAAAATCTCAAACCTTCCGGGGGAATGCCCCTCCTCTTGAATTCAGCAGTGCGTTCGAATGTATTTTTTAAATTTAAATTATCTTTTCATGGCCATTAAACCCTTTTCTATATATAAATATTAAGTACTTTAAACAGTTTCTTAGTGTACTATTCTCCATGCTTCTTATCATGGACTTCTATTGTATCGCTATTTTCTAATTTTTATTAAAGTTATTAACAGTATTTCCTTCCGGCGTCAGTTTTATTTAATTCTTTAAAAATTTTTCTTTTCTTCTGACATAACTGCTTGTTAATCGGATGTGTATAAGTCGTTTTATTTCCTATTTTTCTTAAATTTTAATAACGAATATTTTGAAATTGTTAATTTTTCGTGTCAGCAAACAGTGCCGGAGCAAATCGGAACAATATTCCGGTTCGTAAAATTATGACAAATATTGATCTGGTTTACAGTGTTGTAATCGTAAAAAAATCAGAGGGTGTACGCTAAATTCATGAACATCATGTCTAGAGTATATACGATATAGATTTATTCGAGAAACCGGGGTATACGGAGCTTTTTTTAAAAATCCAGAAGGTATACGGCTTATACCTCCGTATACCCTCCAATACACTCCGGCTGGTTTGTGAAATTATGGTAAATATCGTTACGATTCGGTAACACATATTATTATTATAGTTTTATACATATAGCTTTTATTGTGCTGACTATAACTTTTTTGATTATTTTGAATTTTGAATGCATTTTTTTAAATTGATTTTTATTGTTAGACATAAATTTGCCTAAAACTTTAAAAAAAATTGTCAAACTTTGAAAAATAGATTTCCGGCTCGTGAATTTTTCCATTTCGAGTCCTGCCGCAAACAATTGTACTGAAACTTGATTGGTAAGTTTTTTTGCAATGAATTAGAGCTAAATAACTAAAATGCATTGACTAATCACTTAAACTCTTCCCCCCCCTCCCCCCCCCCAAAAAAAAAGTTATAAAATAGCTTTATGTGATACTTAAAACCTCGGATACCATAGCACCAAAATATTATTTTATTTCGGGCTCACATTTTAACATTTTTTAATATTATTTTTTGCATAGGATACACCTGGTTGATATATATATAGTTGTGCAATCGTACCTTTTCGAGCTTTTATGCAATTTTTTATATGCAGATCCAGATACTTTCAATTTTGAAACCTGTTCTGAAAGTGAAACTGTACTCATATAAAAGAAAACTGTAACCAAAACCGAAAAAGTACAAAAGCACAACAATATATGGGGCATTCTCACAATCTTTTGACTTTTATGTCCCTGAATAATAATTTTTATTTTAATACATTTTTTTGTGTTTTTTTTTTTATTTCATATACTGGGGAACATTCCATTGCATGATTGCATATAACAATATTAACGATATAAATAAGTTTTGGGCGATGTTGGGGGTCCAAATACCAGGAAATCTCCTATACCGTCCCGTCCCTGATGCTGATTTTTAAATTTGGAGCTGTCTGTATAAAATTGTTTCAATAAAAGTAATTAGATGTAATTTTTTTCCGAAACTGGGACAATTGTTTAATATAAATATTGTGCAAAAAATTAACCTGCACACATTTTTACGGTTGATATTATTTTTTTAACTCTGTCCCTGGGTTTTTCATCCTTACCGTCCCTCTTGCTAAACTTATACAGAAAATCACTTCAGATGCAGCCACAGAATTTTTTTCAAGTTTTTTTCGCATGCAGAAGTATGCTAGAGAAATAATGTCTAAAATTCTTTTACAGGAAAATTACTGCAGAATTTAAATCAGCATTTAAATATCAATTTCAAGATCGTGGCTTTATTGGTAGTCTTACGTCCCCAAGGTTTATTTCTGCACTTTTCGAGGTAAATTAAGAAAAAAAAAATATTTAATCCAATGTTAACAACTGTTTCTAGAAATCAATGAACATTGTGGCTATCACTTAGTCTTAACATGATTTTCCTAAAAATAGGTGATAATTTTCCTTACCGTTCCATCCTTACAGTCCCTTTTTTCCCATTTCGTCCCTTTTTTCCGTCCCCCCCCCCCCTTTTTTTTATCTTACCGTCCCTTCTTTAATACCCCTTTAAGACAATGTTTTACAAAAATTCTGTATTAATTGTACTACATTTTTATTATTTCTTATTTGAATGTCCTGTGGGTACTATGCAAATTCATTATAAGTAAAAATGTAGAAGAAAATAAAAAGTTATAGTGGTAAAATGGTAAGGAAAATTAAACTCGCAAGTTTAACTTAAACCTCAGTTAAATAAAAAAAATTTCGCTGCTGACCATTTTTTCTTTATTTTGAATCATTAAGGCATTTGTCTGTCACATTAAAATGTGATTTTAGCATGTTTAATTTCATCAGATTTTTATTCCCGAAAGTCAAAAGTTTGTTTGAATGTCCCATATATAGGGGAGACCGGGGGAATGGCGACACCTTAAGGGAATTTAAATTTTTTCACCTCGAAAAAATTTTTATTTTTTAATAGTAAAAATTCTACAGCTGAATCATGATCTTTAGTATCTGTATAAATTTAACCGTAATCATAACTGTAAAGTAAGCATACATAAAAAAATATTTTTTAAACCTCTGCACAGTGGCGGGATTACCCAGGACACTGGGGTAATTCCGCCACTGTACCGGGGTAATGCCGCCACTCTTTAATGACCTAGTACATGCATCAAATGGATACTAGGAAACACACAACCTACAAAAAATAGTTAGAAAGCAATGTAATTGACCAGAATAATGGTTAAGCTTACAATTTACTTCATATTGCAAAAGTCACTCTGCTGAATTGGCTCCACTGCATTAAAATGAGGCCATTTCTCACCCGATTTGCATGGCGGCGGCATTACCCCGAGAGGACAATATGGCTGAAATCCCCAAGCAAAGCCGAAAGAAGAACCGAACTTGTTCAACACATTGCATCAAAATGTCGGCGAATGCATGTAGATTACGGGTCATATTATCTTAAATACCTAATGTTACAATAAAAGGTGCTTATCTGTACTCATTTGAAGCTCCATAATAATAAGCAACTAGATGAAAACTACATTTTTCACTAGAACAAACGAACTACGTACAGCAAAGTCACTCTCACTTTAGGCACTGTTTATATTGTTGGCCGCTATAATGCAGGCACATTCACTATCTCAAACTGCCCTTAGTTTTTAAACTAGGTGGGGTGGCGGCATAACCCGGGTTGGCGGCATTCCCCCGGTCTCCCCTACTCGTAGTCCTCAGGTATTCTATGCAAATATATATATATTATTTAAGCTGTATAGCATTTTACCTGTAAAGATTTCTCTCATATACTAACGTTAGCGTTCGAGTTTCTTCGCGTGACTAGTGTAGGTTATGTATAATTATGTAGTGGGTTTAGTATATGTATATGTAGTGTTATGAGACTAATTCAGTTACGCGAAAACACGCCGTTCGCTAATATTAATACAATGGGAGAATTTTTTAAAGGTATTTTCGTTTGCATTTTAATATTTTAATTCTTTTTGTATTTGAAAGCTGAGGTAGATCTGTACAAAGATTCTTTTGCACTTTTTTCATTTTGTTTACAAGTATTTTTAATTAGAACACTTTCACTTTCGGAATCGGTTTCGAAAGTGAAAGCATCCTCATAAAAAAATCCTGCAAACAAAATCGAAAAAGTAAAAAACGGTCTTTTTTGAGATCGACCTTAGCTGTCATATGCGAAAAAAACAAGTTGGAAATTGCTCGTCAAACGTGGCAAATGAGGTGCGTTCTTACTATAACTAGTTTTATAAATATTTTTTGCACCACATATTCTACTGAATGTATATTTTAGTGCACTTCATAAGTGCATATCCATTTCATTCTCTTCGAAAGGCTGTAACATCATTAAAATACACTTGCAATAATTTTCCCCATTGGCCGTAATGTAACGGAAAACTTTTGACTGTCCCTGTAATTAAACTATACATCCGATTTTTACAAAATTTGAAATAACTCGACAAAATTTTGCAACAATTATATATTTAAAATTTCAGACCATTCGGTTGGGTAGTTTTTTTCTCTGTTATTTGCGGATGGACAGACAGGCGGACCGAACGACGACTATAGGTGTTACGCATTTATATAATTACGAACGCACACCTAAAAATCATTTAAAAATAATCAAATGAAAACGAGATATTTTTAGGAATTTCTCCCACATAATTAACATTGCCGAACAGGTGTTTTCACGTGACTGAAATAGCCCCTTACACTAGTCATGTGGAGAAATTCTAACGCTAATGTTAATCCTATGGGAGGATTCTTTACAGATTTCTCGCTTGCATTTTAATATTTTTAAAAGAGTTTTTGCATAGGGTACCCCATGTCGATAACTTTTATCGTGAATTTGTACTTTTTCGATTTTGGTTGCAGTTTTTTATATAAGTACAGTTTCATTTTCAGCACCGATTCTAACCGGTTTCAAAAGTGAAACTATCTTGATATGAAAAACTGGTAACCAAAATCGAAAAAGTACAAACTCACGATAAAAGTTATCGACCTCACGTATACCCTATGCCAAAAATCTTTTAAAAATATTAAAATGCAAGCGAGAAATCTGAAAAGATTTTCCCCACAGGTTTAACATTAGCGTTAAAATTTCTTCGCGTTACTAGTTTTAGCCCTTTAAGCGGAAAAACTCGAACTCTAACGTTAAACCTATGAGACAAATCTTTACAGATTTGTCTCGTTCACTTTCGGAAGAGGTTGGAACCTGTTCTGAAAGTGAAACTATTTTCGTATAAAAAAAATACACAAACGCTAACATTAGATATCGACCTCAGGTATCCTGTAAAAAGATCGTGTAAAAATATTAAAACGCAAGCGATAAATTTGAAAAGATTTTAACCATAGGTTGAACATTAGTGATCAAATTTCTTCGCGTGACTAGTGTAGACCCTTTACGCGGGAAAACTCAAGTTAAATCTATGAAAAAAATCTTTACAGATTTCTCATTCGCATTTTAATATTTTTAAATAATTTTCGTTAAACAGGATACCTGAGGTCGATATATATTGTTGTGAGTTTGTACTTTTCTATTTTGTTTGCATTTGTTTTTTTATATGAGGATAGTTTCACTTTCACAACGCGTTCCAATAGTGAAAATGTCCGCATAAAAAAAAAAAAAAAAAAAAAAAAAAAAAAAACTGAACAAAATTGAAAAATTACAAACGCACAACTATATATATCGACCTCAGGTATCCTATGCATATATTTCTCTCTCATTTAAGCTGTATAGCTTTATCGCTGTGAAGATTTCTCCCACATACTTAACATTAGGGTTCGAGTTTCTTCGCATGACTAATGTAGATTCTTAAGAACTTTCTTCAGTCACGGGGAAAAGGAAAAACGCTGATGCTAAGTCTATGGGAGCGTTATTTTCAAATATCTCGCTCAAATTTTAATATTTTTGAATGATTTTTTTCGCATAGGATAGCTGAGGACGATCTACAACCTGGCTAGTTTTTACTTTTTCGATTTCGGTTTCAGATTCTTAAAAAAAAAAAAAAAAAAAAAACTTTCGGAACCGGTTCCGAAATTGAAACTATCCTATTATAGAAAAAATAAATTAATCAAAATCGAAAAAGTAAAAACTAGTCCGGTTGTAGATTATCCTCAGCTATTCTATGAAAAAGAAAAAAAAACCATTCAAAAATATTTAAATTTCAGCGAGAAATTTGAAAATAACGCTCCCATAGACTTACCATTAGCGTTCGACTTTTTCCAAGTGACTAGTACGGGTTCTTAACCCTTTAAGACTGGGAGTTTTTTTGGTAGAAATTGAAAGTTTGAGTTTCCCCTTATCGATAGGATTGTATTTGATTGAAAAAAATACCCGATGTCAGGTTATGACAAGAGAGGACCCGCACAATTGTGTGGGTTCGGCCTTAATGCAGCCGTTTTCGGGCTAAATCTACACAATTGTGTAGTTTGGGATTATGTGTGCAAATATCTAAAAATAAAAGTTTAAGCAAAAAAAGTTGTTGTTTATTGAGAACTTTCATCAGCCACAATGGAAATATTTGAAACAATTTTTGTTTTTGGACAGACCACTACAATTTCATTTTCTGAGACGTGCTCGATGCTCGCACCCCTCTTAAGAGCCTTTGACAAGTGGTATGCCCTTCACTTCGTTTGGATTGTGCCTGATCCTTCAAATTTCTTTTTTTTTTTTAGTTTTTCCAGCAGCGGTATTTTGTTGAAATACCGATCGAAGTACATAAAACTAGGTCTGAACCAGAGTAAGGACTACAACAGGTCCTAAGCCTAGATCCTTGTGGACCAGGTCTGTACTTTCCCACTGGTATAATACAAAATTTAAAACTATCGCAGATGATGCTGTTACAACAGAGTGTGGTTTGTTTTTTATATACTGCTTTACTGAGGCACGTCCTAAAAAAAGGAATCGTCTGCCCATCTATGGAAAATTTTCCCTGATCTCCTGGTAAATTCAAGCAGACACTACGGAATCTGTCGAGCATTTGCTGAACTTTCCATAATTTATTATTTATTCCTGGTGGTTTACTTGCTGTGTCGACAAAATGGAATGAATTTATCAAACTTAAAAATCAATCTCGTGGTATGCATATAACTCATATAAAACTTATAAATCATATATGGCATCTGTAACTCAGAGCAGAAACATACAGTTCGTTACATGTGCATATTATATATCTAATACTATCCATTTTAAATAGAAATCATGAATAGTACAAACCTATTAATTTAAAATTGGTCAGCTTTAAAAATGTAATTAATAAAAAATAAATTGTTAAAAACATGTTTAAAAAAATCACTTAAAAATAAAAATTTTATATATTAGGAATTGTATCTATTTTGGAAATGGTAAATGCCGGACCCACACAATTGTGTGGTTCATTTGTTTTTCAACTTTTCTGAAGCCTAATTAAATTTATCAAAGACAAAATTAATTCATGAATAAACTATATGAAAAGAAATATTAAATCTAAGCAAACACTATAAATCATATTTAAAAGAATTTACGACAGTACATACTTTTTGTCTATTGCTGTCAGATGATATAGTCTTTTTAAAAGCAGAAAATCTAACCCTGTATTGTAGTTGGTACCCCCTAATTATGTTTTATCAGAACATCTAAAGCATATAAATGTGCAGATTTGGTTTTAAATCTCTCAAAAACTTGAAATTTTCTTTTACTTGAGTATCGCCGCACAATTGTGTGGGTCAGGGCTTAAAGGGTTAAGAGGCTACATCAGTCAAGCGGAAACACCCATTCGCCAATGTTAATCCAATAAGAGAATTTTTTTAAGGTAACTCGGTTGCATTTCAATATTTTTAAATGATTTTTTTTATATACTTTCACTTTTGGAGCCGATAACAGTGAAAAGAGTGAAAGTGTCCGCACAAAAATAAAAAAAATAAAAAGAAAGAAAGAAAATAAAATAAAAACTTCAGCGAACTTAAAGTAAAAAACCACAGTTGCAGAAATTTACCTCAGCTATCCAATGCAAAATAAAAAGTCTTTAAAATATAAAAATACAAACGAGATATTTTAAAAAATGTATCTCGTTGGATTAACATTAGCGATTAGGTCATTTGGCCTGAAGAGTTATAATTTGTGATCACCTTTAGAATTAATTCTAAGCAGAATTCTTGAAAACAGTGAAAATTTAACTTGTAACTTTTAAAATGCACTCTATTGTTTCTCTCTTTTAGGATGCAAAGACACGGAAATAATATAGAGAAGAATGTTAAATAATTGTATGTTAATTTGGTAAATATTATGTTAATACTTTGTGTTAGAAACTATTATTTGTAACTGTGTGAAAATAAACTTTGTAATTTTATAGACTGTATTGTTTTATTATAACTTTGTTCTTTTTAAATTCTTGAAACTTAATATGTTGTTTTTGTGGAATTATATTCAGATTTAAGAATAGGGAAATTTCAATTTTAAAATGAGTTTTTTTTTCCCTTCTGGAAGTTAATAAGTTTTAGCAATATATTCCACTCTGGCCAAAAAGAAATGAAAATAAATTATATTTTCTTTAATAAAATTATATATGAAATTAAGATTGAGGGTGTGTGTTTATACTCATCTAGGTTTGCTTTGCATTGGTTATGTACATGGACCATATATTTTTAGATAATGTTTTTAATTACCTTCTAAGAATTAGAAGGGAATAAGCAACTAATTGAGAATTGGTGAGTCTAATAAAACTTCTAAACAAATTAAGGTATATTATTGGAAGTTATTGGGGCTTACCAGGTAGTTGAATGGTTAGCCCTGTGGCCTCCGATTCAGCTATGTCGGGTTTAATTCCTGCGGGTGTGGTAGCGTATTTGTGGTGATTTGGAATCTATTTTAAACTATAAGTCCTTGTTTACTCGGTCTGTATATCATAAAAATGTCAAGCATTTGACAAACCTCCGATTATATGGAATCCTGCACAAAACTCGCACAACCTTCAAAAGTACGACTATTAGCGTACAGATAAAAAATATACAATCAAAAATTGAGTAGAAATGCGGCAACTAGTGACCATTCACTAAAGTTTGGGAAGAATTTCATTTTGTTACTAAAAATGAATATTCAATGAGTCCTTAAAAAATAAAGTTATTTTATCATGTTTTGAGGGCATTTTTAACTCAGGGAGCGGGAGGGGCAAACTAAAAAATTTTTAAGTATGTTAAGAGACAAGTATCGTTTATTATGTTCTTTTTTTTTTAATCGAATGATTACCATTTGCAAACTGATACGATTAGTTTTTACATAGTTACGACAAGTTTTATGAATACGAAGTCGAAAACTATAATTTGGTGCAGGTACCGTAGGTTTTTACAGCAGCAACTGATAGCCGCCATTCAAGAAAATTTATCTGGTAAGATCTGGTAATTTTGGCACTAGAAATGAAGATACGATGAGTCCCCCCCAAAATAAATTTGTTTCATCGTGGTGTTCTTTTCAGGAGGCTGGGGGGGGGGGACTTTAACACTGCATGGGCGAACAAAACTTATTTTTAAAACGTCAAATGGGGTATCGTTTGTTATGAATTTTTTTATTCTGAATCAAATGATATCGCACGCAAGCCGATACGATCATTGTTTACAAAGTTAGGCCAGGTTATAAGTAGTGGATTTTGGTAAATTTAATGACTTTGAAATAAACTCCAAATTATCCTGATTTTGATTATTGCTATTTTGAAGACATTTAATAGTTTTGAGATGACTTAATATGATATAAAAAACTCTTTTTAAACGTAAAATAAATGTGACAAAACTATGCTAAAAATAAAATATAATTTTCCACTTTGCATTGATAAAATCTTTTCTGTAACTTTCTAATAAATGTTCGTATCGACTTGCCGATAATGTTATTGAAATACATACGAAACCATATCCCACTTGACCTATTTAAAAAAAAAGGTGAATTTTACCCACTCGAGCTAAAATGCCCATCCCCCCCCCCCCCAAAAAAAAAAAAAAACCACGGTAAAACAACTTTACATTTTGGAGACTCATCGGATCTTAATCTGTAGTGCCAAAACGAGGTTTGTCTCAAGCTTTCGTGAATAGCAATCACTTGTTACTGTAAAAACCTATTTTACCTGTAAAAGACTTTGTATAAATAAAACCTGCGTAATTTTGTAAGAAATGATCGTATTGACTTGCTGATGATTTCACCTGATTCGGAATTATAAAAAACATAATAAACAATATCCCATCTCACCTACTTATTTATTTATTTTTAGTTACCCCCCTCCCTGAGCTAACAATGCCCCCTTTTGCGCACAAAACATGATAAAACAACTTTATTATTTAGTACTCATTGGATCTTCATTTTTAGTATCAAAACGAAGTTCTTCCCAAATTTGGGTGAATGGCCATCTGTTGTCTCAAAAAAACCTATTTTACCTGTGTCCTACACGCAAAATTCAGAGAATTGACAACATTTCAATGAAATTACTACATATTTGCAGCTATACTTGTCATGACAAGATTCCGAGCTTGCAATTCATTTGCAGATGTTCTGACATGAAAATATTGCAAATTTACAATGCGTTTGCAAATAGTCTGACATCGCAATATTACTAGTTTGCTATGATTTTGCAGTAAGATTGATGCAACAAGATTGCAACTTGCACGACAACTTGGCTGCAAGTTCAAAGTATGGTGACTTCGGAGTTTGCATAATCTTGTTGCAGTGTTGTTATGAACTTTCAGACTTGTCATGCTGAGCTTGCTGCAACATTGCAAGTCTGCAAAGTAAAATTGCTGAAAATTTTCTGCAAACTAAAATTGCTATCTGGGCATCTGCCTCACCTCCACCCTCCACTACATCCCAGCTGAGCTTCATATCTCTATTTTCTAACTTGCTGGACGATGACATAGCATAGGGGAAAGGTGCCACAGGGGAGATTGCCCCGGGCGCAAAATTTTCCCTCTCGGAGAAAAGTGTCTGAATTCAACATTGATCAAGGTTCTAAATTACGAGATCAAACACTCGAGTAGCGATGGCCGACCTCCTTAAGGTGCTATCAGATTTAACAACTTTTCAGCCGATTTTAACCCGAACTTTTTCTCGTTCAAAGGGAGAAAAAGGTTACAATTGTCGTTGCTAAAGTTGGAGGGAAACCGGTACTAATAGTACCAGCCGTTAATATTTATCGCCTATTCGTATCAATCGCTTATCTCTGATTGGTTGAAATGTTGAAAGTTGATGGGAAAAGTCGCGGCTAGCGCAGACTTTTTTAGAGCTGTGGATAAACAGTACTGGATGTTGAGACAAAATTTCGCAAAAAGTTGGAGGAAATCAAGAGTTGGCTCAAAAATTGCTCGAAAAGTTGGTGAATTTGATAGCAGCTAGGCGGCTCGTATGAGTTCTGTGTATGATTGAGCAACCCCCCTTCCCCCCATTCTTTGCTTTTTTTCACCTTCCATTTTCAGCAACGTACAAGCAAATCCAAACAGCATAATTAATAGCAATCTAGAACCGGCCAACACGTAACAAAAGTCATAAAATAAATAGCGCTACAGCCACGAAAGCCAAGGTACTATCAGGTAGATTTCTGAATGAGGTGATCAGGCGACTTTTGCCTCCGTTATAGCCAGATTTTACTATACTATAAAATAAATTTGCTGGATAGTACTTTTTTTTTTATAGTACTGTATATTTCCTTACAATTTTGTTATTTTTTTATTTTCTTCTATCTTTACAAGAAGAAAGTATTGGATTCATGAAAATTTTCGAATTCCGGTTTTCGACGGATTTACACATTTTAGGGGTCAGAGAACCCGAAAAACACGTTTTTACAAAATGTCTGCCTGTGTGTGACACAAATTTTGCGGAAGCTCTATCTCAAGAACTAATGAACGGAATTTAATAAAAATTTATATTCAATTAGTCCCTTATATAATTGGTGCTAATTAGTTTTTGGTGTAAATCGCTCGACAGATGGCGCTGCTATGCAGCATTTTTCAAGATTTTCACAATAGCACTATCTCCAGAACTAATGCACGGATTTTCAAGAAACTTCAGATTCAGTTAGTCCTTGACGTGAATTGACGTTTTATACATTTTGGTGTAAATCGCTCTACAGGTGGCGCTACTATGCTGCATTTTTTGCGATTTCCTCAATAGCTCTATCTCAAGAACTAATGCTTGGATTTTCAACAAACTTCAGATTCAGGTATACCTTGATATGAATTACTGCTGTTTATGTTTTGTGCAAGTCTCTCAATAGGTGGCGCTGCTATGCTACATTTTTCAGAATTTCCGCTATAGCTCAAGAACTAATGCACGAATTTTCATCAAGCTTCAAATTCTGATACACAGTATAACTTCAAAAATCCGGCATCATCGGTGCCGAGACTATGCCGGATTTTTGAAGGAATGTTAAAGTAGTAACTAGGAATATCAAAAGTAGTACTATATTCTTAATGGTGCCTTTAGCCATAATTTAATTCATTATTAAGTGACAGACCGGAAGCCGGCAGCGGAGACAACCACCTCATCGAGTTCACGGCTGAAATTCCAGAATTAGTTAAAACTTGATTCGCATATTAAAACGTAATCGATCTGCCAAGTCATATCTTGGTGGAAAACACCTAAAAACCCGATTTTAGCTGTTGACTCGTAGGTTTACCATTGTGTTTTCCTGCTCCCAGTCCTGCATGCTTTCATACTTTTGGGTGAACTCGATGAGGTGATTGTCTGTACTGCCGGTTCCCGGTCTATGATAATTATGTAAGATAAAAATAAAATTATATATAAAAATAAACTTACATTAATTGATATTTTCTATGTTACAGAAAAAAATCTAATAAAGAGGAATATTATTTCTTCTCGTGTAATTTTGGAAACATCGATGTCAATTTGGTTTGCTTCAATTTTTTTTCTCGTTTTTTAACAAGTTTTTCTTGTATTTTATACAAATGGAGAATCTCTATTTCGGTAATACAGTTTTGTTCTCTAAAGCAGATATTAATTCTCCAGTCAAATTATGCATTTTTCCAGTGACATCTTTTCTTATGCCTATTGTTCATCCTCGCCTTCGAAGCTGTTACTAGCGTTATCAGCGGTTATATTTAGCACAACGTCAGAAGAGAGACTCCAAAGAACTTGTGTACTAGTCTCCACGCCGTTCCTGTGCAACAGTACAGCTCCCAGAAAATTTGTTCAGAAAATAGTCGCCTCTGACATATGAAAAAAAATGTCAAATATTATTTTTTTGCATTTTTACGTTCGATCTTCAAGTTTTTAATACATAAATAATTGCTATTTTTCTTCTACCATAACTTAAAACTGTAAAAGAAAAAAGAAGGAAAAAAGATGGTTTTGAAGCCGGATTTTTTGAAGTTGCCGGGTTTCTGAATGTCGGATTTTTGAAGTCACACTGTACTTTGACATGCATTGCTGCTAAATTGATGTAATTTCTTGTATTATTTAAATGATTTAATTGACATGATTTATATAGAAGAACGTTTTGTGACGACCACAACATACTAGTCTTTTACATTATTACAAGTTTATGATGCATGTGTAACACTTTTTCAAGTAAAGATTCCTAAATAGAAATTTAAAATATTAAAAATAGAACGAAATTTTCATTGCTTTCATCAGTTTATTTTGAATGAAAAGGGTGAGTATGAAAGAAATAAAATGCGAAACCTTAGCATGTTACTTTACTAATTTTTTACCTATGATTCCTTTGTTTGCGCGTCTGAGATCGACTACGTCATTAACCTTTCGCGGGCGGTGTCCTTAAAAAAGGACACCTATTTTTATTTTATTGGCACCCAGAATATTTAATTAAAAATTTCCTTTTATGACGTGCGTAAAAATAAGCAAGTTCGTATTTTCTGATAAATTCGTTTATAAATTCTGGTGTCAGTCCGTCATTTTATCAGTTTATAAACAGAATTACTCAGCGCCGGAAAGGGTTAAAAGTATCTTTCATTTCCGAACTGTTAATATTAATGGTAGATTACTTAATCAATATAATATAAATGGTATTAGGAATTACCAACATAAATGAAATACATATTCCTTATTTAATATTTAGCTATTTATAATGCGATTTTCAATGCAATTTTTACCTATTTTTCGAGTACCGCGGCTATTTTGGACATTTATAAAAAGAATTCGATTTCCACATTTTAGCTGAAAGTAGTAATGTCGTCCTTTACGATTTCTTAATTTTAGTGATTTTAAATGCGGTATATAGTGATTTTTCGAGATTTTTTACATTTCGCGCCGATTTTTGTTATTGATGAAGGAATTCAGATTACAATGTTTTACTCCATTATAGTAAATTTTGTCCCTTGTTATTTTTTAATATTTAGCGATTTTTAATGCATTTTTCAATGCGAGTTTGAGTGTTTTTTCGAGTCCTACGGCGATTATTTGACATTCGGAAAAGGAATTTCGTATAAAACTTTTATCCATCTAGTAAATTTTGTCCTCCGCGATTTTTATCGTTTCACCGAGCTACGTGGCGATTTTTTGATATTCGGAAATTGAATTCGGTTTAAAACTTTTTGCCTACTGTAAAAAATATTCTCCTCCTTGATTTTTGCATTTTTAGCGATTTTTAATGCGATTTTTCGGATTTCACGACGATTTTTTGACGTTTAGTAATTTCAGACTTTTAGCCTAATAGGAATTTGGTTTCAAACCTTTAGCCTGTTATGGTAAATGTTTCCCTCTACGATTTTTTGAACTGTAGCGATTTTTTAAATGCAATTTTTAGTGGGGTTTTTTGTTTGTTTGTTTGTTTGTTTTCTTTTCTTTTTTGAGTTCCGAGGCGATTTTTTGAGATACGGAAAAGGAATTCGATTTCAAACTTTTAATCTAATATAATAAATTTTCTCCCGTGCGATTTTTGATATTTTAACGCTTTTTACCGTTATTTGTTAGCGTTTTCCAGCGTTCCACGGCGATGTTTTGACATTCATCAAAGGAAATAGATTTCAAACTTTTACCTAAATATTTATCTTTCGTGATTGTTGAAGTTTCTGCGATTTTTATGCGGAGATTTTTTGGCGTTCGATTTTTGACCTAATATAGTAAATACTGCCCACTTTTCAATAAAATTTACTTTGAATTTCATACAGGAATTTTCTAATTTTTCTTGAATTTTTTATGCGATTTTTAGTGGGTTTTTTTTTTTTTTTTTTTCGATCCGTAACTAGTAAAAGGAATCCGGTTTTAATCTTCTAGCCCAATATAGTATTTCTTCTTTCTCTTTTCGATGAAGTCTATTCGAAATTCATCCAGTGATTTTTTTTTTTTTTTAATTGTGATTTTTAGAGCTTTTTCGCACTTCGTGCTACTCTTCGACGGTCCGGGCAAGGCCGGGCGGTTCAGCTAGTATATATAATTAACAATAACTTTCAAAATCGCATTAACCTGATTATAGAACTTTCTGGTATGTAGTGGAGAGTATACGTATACCTTCTGGATTTTTTAAGAAACATCCTGACACTCCGTTATTGTGTTTTCTGGCTTTTTCTCCATAGCTATAGCATACATATTTTCTGTAATTCCTAGTATATACCATCTGCCTACACTGTCAAACAAATTCCGTTAAAATATCTAAATTGTACTGGCAATCGAGACGTCGTTGCTATTTCCGTATTTTAGCGGAATTTCCCCCGTAAATCCCAGAAAAAATTCCGTTTTTTCGCAAAATTTACGGAAAAAATTCCGTTAAAATACGGAAATAGTACTGGCGTCTCGGTTGCCAGTACAATTTACGAATTTTAACGTATTTTTATTTATTTATTTATTTATTTTACAGTGTACAGCATTTATCCTCTGGCTTTTTACGTTTGCACCACTGAGAACTTTTCAGCATAGCTCCATGACTAAAGAGTGTGGAATGATATGGTAAATATTGAAACAATCCCTGATACACGAGGACAAGTCAGTGAGCGTGAGCACATTACAAAAGCCAATAGAAAAAAGAGAAACCAAGATACGTACTTGAAAAGCATGTTTATTTTTCAATATAATTACCATTCTTATTGATACATTTGTCCCATCTCTTTATGAGTTTTTCAATACATGCTGCATAAAAGTCGTTAGACTGTTTTCTCTGCCATCTATGTACAGTACAGTCGTGGGGAAAAAAATTAAAAACCCCATACTAACTCTGCAAAAAATTATCGTAGAAGAAAGTTACTGGTACCTCACGACTGCTAATAAAGTCTACTTTTAAATGATGCATATAAATTTTGCTTAGGGGGCCATTTTTATATTAAAACGAACCATAACTTTATTTTTTTTCAATAGCAGTACACAATTCTGACAGAATAAATGAACTCTACACCCTTCAATTAGCCTAAAAACAAATTTTTATGCAATTCGTACGATAAGTTTTTGAGAAATTACTTATTTTAAAACGAGGGTATTTTAGGGGCTGTATCCAAATTGCAGTTCGGTACTCGATTGTTGACCGAGATAGCCCCCTTCTTGATCAAGGCATCTTAAGCGCCACTCAAGCAGGCATATTGAAGACTGCTAGATTACAGGATAGCATAAGAAATTTCAAAATATCTAGTCAGTTCTATCATAGACGCGGTATCTTAAACCATCATTTTGCCGTTTTTAGGTGCGTTCGTAATTATATAAATACGTAGCACCTATAGTCGTCGTTCAGTCCGTCCGTCTGTCCGTCCGTCTGTCCGTCTGTCCGTCCGTCTGTCCGTCTGTCCGTCCGTCTGTCCGTCTGTCCGTCCGTCTGTCCGCATGTAACAGAGCAAAAACTACACAACCGAATACTCTGAAATTTCAAATATGTGATTGTTGCAAAATTTTGTCGAGCCATTTCAAATTTTATGAAAATCGGATGTATAGTTTAATTACAGGGACAGTCAAAAGTTTTTCTTTACATTACGGCCAATGGAAAAAATTATTGCAAGTGGATTTTAATGGTATTAGAGCCTTCCGAATGATCTGAAATTTTAAAGATATAATTGTTGCAAAATTTTGTCGAGCCATTTCAAATTTTAGGAAAATCGGACGTATAGTTTAATTACAGGGACAGTCAAAAGTTTTTCTTTACATTACGGCCAATGGGAAAAATTATTGCAAGTGGATTTTAATGGTATTAGAGCCTTCCGAATG
The DNA here is from genome assembly GCA_963932465.1 of Maratus speciosus. Taxonomy (NCBI): domain Eukaryota; kingdom Metazoa; phylum Arthropoda; class Arachnida; order Araneae; family Salticidae; genus Maratus; species Maratus speciosus. The sequence continues at coordinate 576,192,877 of OZ010792.1, forward strand.
ATCTGAAATTTTAAAGATATAATCGTTGCAAAATTTTGTCGAGCCATTTCAAATTTTAGGAAAATCGGATGTATAGTTTAATTACAGGGACAGCCAAAAGTTTTTCTTTACATTACGGCCAATGGGAAAAATTATTGCAAGTGCATTTTAATGATATTACAGCCTTCCGAATGGTCTGAAATTTTAAAGATATAATTGTTGCAAAATTTTGTTGAGCTATTTCAAATTTTAGGAAAATCGGATGTATAGTTTAATTACAGGGACAGTCAAAAGTGTTCCGAAAAAATTATTGGAAGTGCATTTTAATGATGTATCAGACTATGCACGTTATGAAGTGCAAAAAATTATACATTGAGTACAATATGGGGTGCAAAAAATAATTTTAAAACTAGTTATAGTACGAACGCACCTCATTTGCCACGTTTCACGAGCAATTTCCAACTTGTTTAAGTATAATTTGGAAACTATTTGGAAGAAAAATGTGAAATTTTGGATTTCCATAAAGTAGGACTTAATAAATCTAAATCCATCAAAAAAATTGTAGGTTGCAATTCATAATTTTTTCGAATATTAATTTCATAATTCATATCATAAAATTATAAAAATTGCAAATTCAACGTATTTATGTTTGGGTATTTTAATATTATTCCTACACAAAAGATTAGCACATTAGGTGTATAATTTCAGGAGATATTAATAAAAATATGAAAATGTAATTTAACACTAGAAGCACTCAATTTTGAATGTTTATAATTCAAAAACTTATCATTCAAATGATTTGAAATTTGGTGTCTAGGCATAGTTTGAACCGAAGATTTGAAATATTGTGTTAAAATTCGGTATTGCCATTGAAAAACATGAAGTTTGGGTTCGTTTTAACATGAAGATGACCCCCTAAGCAAATTTTATATATGTTACCGGCCAAACCCGATTTTAGGCCAAACTAGTTTATCCTAACGCCCATAGGATAAACTAGTTTTTCCTAGGCCAAACTAGTTTATCCTAACGCCCATAGGATAAACTAGTTTTTCCTAGGCCAAACTAGTTTATCCTGACGCACGTAGGACAAACTAGTTTTTCCTAGGCCAAACTAGTTTGGCCTAATGCCTATAGGATAAACTAGTTTACCTGCTATTCATTGGTCTGAACTAGTTTATCCTAGGCCGATCTAGTTTGTCCTAGGCCATTCTAGTTTATTTTAAGCCAATGCAATTTGACGTCTTTTTATTGATCCCAACTACCGCTCCGGCATCAACCTTATGCAAAGTAGTATTGCTGTCACCGCTGTATAATATATTTTATTCGATGAAGAGTGGAATACAGTTCCCCTACCTTTCCCATTTCACTGCCATCGCTAGTTACAAAATATGTTCCATATGACAAATTATGTGCTGGAGGACCAAGAATGGGGTGCGATGCTATCATAAAATTTAGGAGAGGAATAATTTGGAGAATTGATTAATTATGTGCAGTTATACCTCGAAAATCCGGCATCGTCAGGACCAGGACTTGGCCGGATTTTTGAAAATTCCAGATTTCTGAAAGAATATCAAATGTACTTCTGATATCTTAATGGTGCATTTATTCATAATTAATTCAAAACCAAGTGACATTTATGTGGGAAAAATAAATATAAAAAAAAACATTGATTTTTTCTATGGTACATAATTCTAATAAACAGTGAAATCAATTGTTGTGTTTATCGATAAAATTTTATTTGCTATAGTTTCTGCCGTTCTTTAACAAGTTTTTCTTGGATTTTATAAGTGAACAATATCGATTTCGGAAATGTAGTATTGTTCCTCTAAACCATTTAGTGATTTTCCAGTGAAACATATACATTTTTCAAGTGACATCTTTTCTTCTGCAAGTTTTTCGTTCTCCTTCCTATGAGCTGCTAATATAGCGTTATCGGCGGTTCTATTTAGCACAGCTTGAGCGATCTCAGTGTCCACTAATCCATCTCTTTCGATCTCGAAATTTTTAATTCGTAAACAATTGCTATTTTTCTTTGTCCCATAAGTTGGAAGAAAAAAAAATTGGGAGAGCTGGCCTTCGTTCCCAGATTTTTGAAGTTGCCTTATTTCTGAATGCAAGATTTTCGAGGTCACAATGTATTAGTATTTAAAAGTAAAAAAAAGGATAAAATAAAATCGGCAGAATAAAAAAAAAAAATGAAACTACAAAATTTTAAAGATTTTTAATTTTGTGTGCTGTGAGAGGGCGGGGGGCAGATTTTTATTTAATAAAAATTTTAATGCGCGCTTCAAATCACACTTAATTTAATTGAAAGTATTTTAACTGTGATTCATTTAATTGTAGTATACAACTAATATACATTATTTGCAATTGAGCCTAATTGCAACTGAATTCAATTGAATTTTAATTAGTTGCAGCTTGCTTTTAACCCATTGAGCGTTTCAACAGATTGTAAAAATGTGTTTTAAAAAGGACTTGAATAGCGAGAAAAAACTTGTTCAAAAAGCAGAAGGGGTTATGTGATTTTGTAGCTCAAAAGTGCTTAGGGATTTTTTTCTTTCCCCTTCTTTCTATCAGTGAATGATTGAGTAGGCTGTCCACGGAGGCGGGATGGGCGTTTAACACTATTTGACTAATAGCTTTCGAAAAAGATGTCTGGTTAATCCGGGACAACATAACAGTTTTCACAATACAGGTCTCTCTTCCTTCTGGTTTGAAATAACAGGGGTCGTATGTGCCCTGACATTTCAAGACCAGAAAATTCTTCCGTACCCGTAATCTTTTTATAAAAAATCGCTCCTTATATAAGTCGAAATTTTGCTCATTTAAGCTAGATTTATTTTTATTTTAAAACACTGGTATTTGTCCTGAAAAATTCTCCGAAGCGTACGACCGTTGATATAATGTTTGAATCTAGTATAATTTGTTTTGTGTGCTATTAAATTTTATCTAAATTTGAAAAGAATTTATATCTTCGTAATAACAAGACGTTTCATTTCCTCTAAATGCATCTTTTTCTGAACAGTTTCTGCTACATAAACTTCGAAATTTAATTAATTTGTAATGATTTAATTATGAAATTAGACTGGAAGTAATCGATTTTATTAATAGATTTAAATTTTATATAACGTACATATATCGCTAAATCTCACTCTACAATAAATCACAATTAAATGTTTAGTACAGCATACCATGGTGCTCGCTTTTAGATACTGTAATTCCTCGTATCTCAATTTCAATTTATGTTAATATTATTTAATTTTTCTTTTATAAATAATAATAATAATCTGTCGTTATACAAGTTAGTGTAATATCTGCTTTCTTTGCTTTCCTGTGATATAAATCTAAGAGAGCTGATATATTTTACGTTATCCTGATGAATATACCAGTTGAAAATACATTCAAATATTCCAACCCCCCCCCCCTCCAAAAAAAATGCGATTGTTATATAATATTTCAAATGCGCATTCAAAATAAATGGAAAAAATCTTCTTCTAAATGATAATCCCTCTAACTCATTTTTTGCGAGCAATAAAAGAAACAGCTTTTTTATAAAGTACGCTATTTCTTATATTTAAATCATGTTTACAGATGGTAAAGATATAGTACTTAAGTATTACAGAATTAATTAATCAGTAACATTACACGGTACCACTGTATTACAATAAAAACGGTCAATACGAGATCGCTCGGTACGAAAGCAAATTCTGTTTCAGACGGGTTTTACTAGGTGTAATTGTGTAATATTTCGTATTTGAAAATATAAAATTTTCCGTTTAAAGCGGGATTATGTTATACATAGATTCCATTCTTACAAGTTTTATTGTAATTAATTAGTGATCATAGTTTTGCAGCATTAATGAGATATAGATGTAATACTACTTCCACATATGTATAGTATTACTGATTAAATGGGGGTTTTAATTTTAACAATGAAACCCTTTAAGACGGAATGGCAAAGGACAATATAATTATTTTGGATTAGAATTTTTTAAGGAACTTTGGATTTCTTTTTAAGGCAAGATTCTGCTTAATACAGGTATTACTATGTATAAATAGGCAAATGGAGAGTCTGCATAGCAATATACAAAATAAATGTACTTTTGCAAGTTTCATAGTAATAAAATCGCCTTTTTTTTCGGGTGCCCTTTTTCTCTTTCCCACCACCTAGGAGAAATAATTACATTTAAAATTTTCGTATAACAGGAATTATTTTCCATACCAAATATATTTTCCTACACAAAATGAGAAAAATACAATCAATTTCAAATGCCTGTGAAGTGTTATCCCCCCCCCCCTCTCACTTTATCTCCCATAAGGAGAGAAAAGTGATTTATACTTTACAATAACAAAATTCGCAACTCCGTGGAACACAAGTTGAATATTCTTAGACTAGATGGAAACTAAGCACTATTTTTATAATTTCGGAATATATTCATGTATTTTTCTTTATATTTAGTACAGTAAGATTCAGTATTATATTTTCTAATTCTTTGGAGAAATTGAAAAAGAATATCTGTCAAAAGAAGCAAGAGCTAAAAATGATGCGTGTAGCATAAATTAACATTTTCCAATACATTCAGAAAATTGAAACAAAACTTTACAGCTTATTACGGAGAAAGATGATGTCTAAATAAATAAATTAGAAAACGCATAACGCATTTGCAAATCCATTTTCTGCAATTGCAATCAGTAGTCAGAAAAATATCTATTTTTTTTTTTTTTTTTTTTTTTTTTGTGCAGCCCTGTCTATGTTCTATATCTTTGTATGTATGCTACATAGTATGGAAAAATTTAGTTCAGCATGAAAATTTCCATTCTGCAATTTCTGAACGGGAATGTATTTGAGATAGTGTAGCGCTGTATTTGATCTCTAGAATTTATAATCACTATGTAATAGGAAAAAATAATAATAACAGTCAAATTTTAAAAAGCGTACTACAACTGATAACGAACATTTAGCAATTATTGTTCATAGGCCAAATTTGTTTGTGTGTCCCTGAAAACGAAATACAAATTCTATGCACACTATATTTTACGTTAATCGCCTTGCAGTATACACCTCAGTGATGTATTTAAATTCCAATATGTTTAAAATAGCGTAATATCATTTAACCACACCACACATGATTTTTCCATTCTCCGTAATGTGACGGCATTCTTTTGAGTGTCCTTGTAAATGAATGTAGCGAAATCTACACGCTTCATTTTCAATACTAAACATGCCAAAGTAAACACAAATAACATATATCGATTTCATGAAAATTGGACTATATTTACGCGAGTTAGAACACGGACAGATGGCGGACAGGAGGAAAAATAGACAAACCGAATTCATAAACGCTTTTCAAATATGCTGGAAAGAGTTTTAAAAAAATCAAATGCCATTTTTATCCCTTTTTACGATTTATCCTTTTTTAAAGTTTTAGGATTTGGATGAGGCCAATTTTAATTTTCCTTCTCAAGATATATTTTTTATTTTTCCATTTATTTTATAAACAAATAGTATTATCTCTGCATATTTATATGTATGGAAACTTTGAAAACTTTCACCAGCATAAAAAATAAAAGTTTATAAAAATATGAACAAAAAATCATATTTCAACACTTTCCAACACATCTATCTATAAAACTGTAATGAATCTTTACCATTAAATAAGGTGCAGGAAGATATGTGAGTAAAAGGTATGGAAAACATATAACACATTTAGAAATCCAGTTTTAGCAGTTACCTTCTAATAAAAAAATAGTCTATACTTTGTAGCCTTATTTACGATCTATAGCATACAAATTATTTAGCATTCTAAAACTTATTTCATTTAGAAAATTCACTTGTAGCCAATTTCGCCAGTAGAAAAGAATGCTCTCGAATTCTTTTGCACGACCCTGTATATTATCTAATGATTTTTTACACAACACATATTATGCTCAAATTTAATTCAGATAAAGACGTATAACACGATTTAACTCGCACTTCCAGCAGCCCCACCAGTGGCTGAGAGGTTCTGCTCTCGAAGTTGGTAGACGGGAGGTGCTGGGTTCGAGCCCAATCGCGCCCGTCGACCTAACCGTTCGGAGTTTTCATGGTTTTCTTCGAGCCATGGATTCCCATGCGTAAATACGGGTTAGGTTCCCTTAGAAAGACCCTCCCTGGCACCCCCTCCCCTGGGCCTGTATCCCTCGTGCAGATAATTGGCCGTCAAAAATCAACCAACCAACCGCACTTCCAGCAATTACGCACCCAAACGGCAATGTATTTTGTTGGTTTGCGTATTTCTGTATATCAATTTATTTATGTTCAACAAACTTCTATTGGTATACAAATATAGTTCAGCGAGAAAATGCATCACGCAATGAAAACTATTCTCTAAAGAACTTCCATAGTCTGTAATGCTTATATTTTTTTTCTGTGTTTCAAGTAAAGCACACGCTAAGCACGGGTATCTGTTCTTTCAACTCGCTACTTCGATAGCTTATGTATAAGAACAACGAGTTTTATATGTTTATGGAAACTTTGACCAAGGGTAGTCTTTAGGGTGAGAAGAAAGAGAGGGGGGGGGGGACATAAAAAACTTTATATACAGATATTTTAAAGGGGTTGAAATAAAATGTTGACTAACAAAGGAAATTTTTATCATCTTGTTCTTTACAATGTAGAAGAGGGCAGAGTTAAAGAGGTCGTGGGTGGGCGTGGGATCTAACAAAGTATGAGTAAAAATTTCAGTATTTAGTACAAAGGAAACACAATTTAGGCAATACATTGCATAAATAAAAATGTTTTACAAAGATCTTTTAAAATAAATTTTAATATATAAAGTTATTGGTTATGGTAATTCATTATATCTATATCTATATCTATATCTATATATATATATATATATATTACATATATATGGTCAGATCCCGACTTATGTAGGCGCAAGCGGGGAAGCTGCCCCGGGCCGCCCTTTTTAGGGGACTCCAGGGAATCCTTTTTAGGGAATAGTCAGAATTTTTATTTAAAAGGTGCCAAATGTTTAAAATTAAACAAAAGTGACCAAAATTCATATATTTTCAAACATTTAAGAAGGAAGTGCGGTCCCCATTCCTCCCTCCGCTTCCAGTACCCTCTCCACCTACGCAAATATCATTAGAAAACTAATGATTAATATTTTATTATGGCAATTTAGTATTCTATTGTTTTCAAAATAAATTCTTTATTAACGTTTTTCTCGTACGCAGCAAGTTAAAACCAATAATTATAACCAATTCGGGACATTTTCTTTTAGACATCTTATAACGTACGTAGATAAGCAAAGTAAAAGTTTGCAAAGAAATATTCGTATCAAACAATCTGTAATTTTTTTTCTACTACTATCCTACTAGTGTTTTTTCTTAAAGTTCTGATTATCTTTTTGTGACACTCTGTATACAGAGGAAAACAGTACCGGATATAAAATTTATGCATATAATACAATATGTGTGAAGTTTAGTACTAGCTACTTCCATATTATTCACAAAAAATCTATAGATAGATAGATAGAAGAAGGAGCCCCAAAATGATTCTTGCCCCGGACAACCTCCCCCCACCCCCCTCCTCCCCATAGCCTAAGTCGGACCCTGCCAGTATATGGTGGTTAATTAATGCTCTTCCACCTGCCCTACTACTAACTTTTGTAAATATTATTTGGATGCAAAAGAAAAAAAAAAATGCCCGTTCAACAATAAAAACTTTGACACATTCAGGAATTAATATATAAATGTAAAAGCTTGACAAATGCAGGTATGACAATGATTTGGGACAAAATGTTTTGTTTTTCTTTCACTTTTTCTTTTTTTCATTTTTCGACAAATAAATTACTTGAGAATTACAAGCGTTTTCCTATTATAACTTTTATCGGGCTTCCGTATGCAGAATTTTTTCTCAAAACGCCAAATTTAACAGCATTTTCTAAAAGACCTCCTTCCTATGTTTATCGAAAAATGGAAAAAAATTGTTCGACTTTATAGTTTTTGAATAAGAGCACCTGCCAATTCCATGTGTTTATGAACAAAACTCAATTCAGGAATGTGTCAGAAAAAAATCAATTTGGAATATTATGCAGTTTTTGTACGGGGCATTTTCCCAGAGCCCCCCAAAATTAGTGTCACAAACTCTGAAGCAATTGCAATAAGTTGGATTTATATGATGTAACAATTATCAGTCAGCATGAGAAGGAAAGAAATCAACATTTATAATAAAATATATTTGTGATCTCCAAGTAATCTATAATTAAAAATGGAATACGGTAAAATAAATGTACATTATACTGTATTACTGTAGTTTAATGCATTAAAATAAATGTTTTCTTAGTTTAATTCTCATGGTAACGAAATGAATAGTTCAGTCATCAAAATCTAGGTTTTAACTTTTTTTTTCCATTTTCAATACATTAATTTCATCATGATTATTTTAATCATATTTGTAATGTAGTATTAGCATTAATTCCTAACTGGCAGATAATGCTTTCGTTTGCATTATTGTAAGAATCTTTTCGATAGTGATTCTTCCCTGTTTTTAAAGACATGCACTTACACTTTATCATATCTACTGCTTTAATTGCATCCATTCTATTTATATTTTTGAATAATTCGATACTTGTACTGTCCATTGGTATCTTTTTAAACAATATGCAGTTACACTTGAATATTTTAGGGTAATTGTGAACTTGGGGCGCCATCGCGACAAAGTCTAGTACTGCTCTTCCATCTGACCTTTGTAAATATTTCTTGTATTGCCGTGAAATCGATATATGATATGGAGGCGTGTTCACTATTGGAAATAGTGAGTGCGGTTTTTATTGTTGGTTTACATGAGTGTATAAAATTATTTGAATAAACTCGAATTATGGTCTAGGTCGATATCTGCTTGTAGTACTTTTTTATAGTGTATATTATTCCAACCATAATAACTGATACACATTGCTAATGTGCACTGCAGTCTGTTTCCCATTAAAAATAATAGTAATAATAATGCGCGTAGTGTTTACTAATCATTAACAGAGGAATTCCAAGGCAACCGAAGAACAGTGTACGAAAAAATGACGGTTGAAAAAGGGTACTTTTGTGAATATTTAAAATATTTGTTAGGAAAGGGTGAATTGCTGAAATTAAAATAATTTTAATATGTATACAGAAAACTGTCTTATTTTGAAGTTTGGTTTTCGCACTCGAGTTCAAAATTTAATTATTTTCATTATATCTTCCTTAATTTTTCAAATGGGGAAAAAAAAAGTTTTTACTTTCCAGTTTTTTTTTTTTTTTTCGCATGTGTGTGTAAAAATTTATGTATGTAAAATATCATGTGTGTATTCAAATTTCCATTTCTTTAAAAACTGTTATTCTATATAGTTTTTTCACCAGAAAAAATATTTTAGAAACTCTTTTAAAAATCGGTTCAACCCGAACCGGGCCCGCTTTAGCCAAAACCTAACCCGAAGCCGAAATAATGGATATCGACCCGATTTGCTGCAAAATTGTAGAAGTTAATCCGACTTCCGGCAAAAAAGGAAAGTTTTCCCGACCCGATGCAGGACTGTACACCATACCCAATAAATTTAGATCCTAAATATTATTTTTAAATTATTTTCGAGAAAATATTTTCATTTCTGCTGTGAATTCCCTAAATTTTGTTTTATTTGTCGAAACCTCAAAATTTTGACTCCCACTTATTTTTACCCCCCCCCCCCCACACGCACACACACGTATACCCCGCTCTTAACTCTGCCCCCTCCTACATTATGAAAATCAAGATAATGGAAAACCTACACTTTTGAAAAAAGTTCTTTTTTCTTTATTATTGTTTTGACCCCTTTAAAATATCTGTATGTACAGGTTTGTTTCTTTTAATTCCATGTCCTACTCCTCCCTCTTCCCTAAAAGGCTGTCTTTGGTCAAAGCTCCCATAAATATATAAAAGTTAATGCTCTTATACATAAGCTATCCACATACTAAATTGAAAGAATCTATAGATTGTATTTTATGTTTACCTCTCCCCCTTTCCAAGGGCTTTTTAGAGTGCTTTAGTGAAAAGATATGTATAATATATGTTTTTGCTATTAATAATAGGGTACAGATTTGCGAGCTTGCCTCGGGCTTTACTTGAAGCTTATAATCGGTTTTCTATAACTGAATATGTATGTAACTTTAATAACTAATAGTTCTTAATTTTACGTTCATCTAAGTATTTATAATAATTATTATTTTTAACAATGATTTTTTTTTACTAAGATCTTTTTACCTAAATTTGTTTGAAATAGATTATCTACATTGAAATATACTGCAAACGGTTTTCCCCGTAGATCATTATGTAACGTAATTCTACTGTGCGATTCTGAAAATGAATAATAAATTCTTTGCATTTCATATTCTAAAGAAAGTATGTTTTAGTGCTGTACTTGAAACGATTTTCTCCCATTGGCCGTAATGTAACGGCATGCTTTTGAATGCCCCTGTAAGTGAATTGTACATGCTACATACTTCATTTTCAATGGCGATCGTGCCATAGTAAATGTCAATAACATGCAAAATTTCAGAGAAATCGAATTATAGTTACGCAAGTTAGAGCACTGACAAACAAACGGAAGTCATAAACCCTTTTTAACTATTTTGGAAAATGTAAAAAATAAATACATAAATAAAATAGAGGTTCCTTATAATTTAGAATTACAAATTGATATTAGTGTGTGACTTAATCGGATATTTTTTTTAATTATTATTTCAAGATATCAAAGCTAACATGACCATAAAAAATATCACAAATTTTACTTTTTTTTAAAGTAGATCATTAAAGGTGATTGTTTAAAAGTACATAAGTAGAACAGCTAAATTATTAAATTCTTCCATAAAGACGCTTGCGGAATGGGGCAGAACTTGATAACATACAGGAAATGTGCAGCAAAGAGTTTTCATTATTAAAAATAACCATTAGTTTGATAATAATTTTTAGGCTACAATAAGGATAACTCTCCGGCTATCAGTTTTTATTTTTCGTGGGGGGAGGCGAGGGAGTTATTCTAATATTTATGCGGTGATATCAGAAAAGATTTTTTTTTTTTTAAATGATATCTTACTTTATTTTTATATCAACAATCTTTTGTTACATTGTGCATGGGTGGTGCTTGTTGTGCTCAAGTCAATTGATAGGTCCCCCCACCTGGCCAAACCTGTTACATTGGGCAATATTCACGATTTAATAATTATATATTAATACTTATTTTAAAAGAACTGATTTAAAACATAAACTTTTCATAATCCTTTTATTAAATACGTGACAATGAAAAAAATGTGTAGCAAGTTACGGCTATTTGAAATTTTACTATTCCTGTGAACTGTTTTCTTTAGAAATCATCCTTACAAGGGAAGGGGTGGGGCTGTCAATCATAGTTTTCTTAAAGCTCAAAGCTTCACTTATAAGTACAATTTCGATGTCATTCTCAGGTTGCAAGAGTTTGGACTAGATAACAATGGGATATACTTACTCTCTTTCAAAACTTACTTCAAAGAAAACTCATAGAAACTTTTAAAGTATCATTGGAATTAATAACACTGGAATATTTGGTCAACTCTGTTGTATTTAGTAGGATGATTAGGTAAACAATATTGACAACTGTAGCTATCGAACGGGGAACTGTAGTCTCATAAGCATTTTTCTGGCTACACCTCTGGTTCTTCTCTGTGAAATATAACTGTGTGAATAAATAACATTTAGGGCTTTTTTAATATGGAGGTTTTAATGTAAGAATCGCTATATTGGGGTTCGTTATGTTAAGAAAGCACAAATAATACACAATTTTTTTTTTTTATTTGCAAAGTGGGCACAGTCAGTGATATAAACATAAAAATGGTTTTTGGATTATCTCCACCCCCACCCCCAACCTTCAAAAGAGGTGCAAATAGAACTTTTTTCATACTAAGCCAAGTATTTGCTGTAATAATGCTTAAAACTGGGTCTATATACTATTTATAAATGTACTAATGCACGGTACAAGTGTCAAGTTATTTAAAAATATAAGTAGGTCAAATATAATGAAAACTACACGTATAAATATGTCTAAAAATACCCCTTTATTTATTTTTTAATACAAGTAAAAACAGGAAAGAGTAACTTTTTTAAAAATTATATGTCTTTAATGCATATGAATGCATTACCTATCTTAAAATTATTATTATTTTTTTAATTTGCATAATCAAATTGGTGAGATGATAGGTTATATCTCCCAACCTGAGAAGTACTGTGTAAACATCATTTTATTGATCGAAATAATCCTTTCATGGCAAACCCCTTTGTATGTAAACTGCCATATAAACAAAAGGAAAATCGAATAAGAACAGAAAAATACAAACAAAAATAACGTTATGATATGTTTGTACAGATTTTTAAATACAGCCTTCACGAGAGAGTTATCATTAACTTTGTCTCATATTATTAAAGAAAGTTTTCAAATTGCAAAATAAAATTACTTTACTTTTGCTCTAAAATATTAAAAAAGCATTGCAAATTACTGCGAAAAATATTGGACTTAATAAACCCGTCTATGATATTTAATTGTTTGGAGTTTTTGATCTACTTCCAACAGTTAAGAGGTTACTTCACTCACGCGAAAGCACCCGCTCGCTAATGTTTATCCGATGGAAGAATTTTTTTTAGATATCTCGTTTGCATTTCCATATTTTTAAACAATTCTTTTGCATTGGTCAGCTGAGATCGATCTATACAAAGACCGTTTTTCTCATTTTCTATTTTGTTTATAGTTTTTTTTTATTAGGATACTTTTATTTTCGGAACCGGTTTCGAAAGTAAAAGTATCCTCATAAAAAAAAAAAAAAAAAAAAAAAAAAAAAAAAAAAAAAACCTGCAAATAAAATAGAAGAAGTAAAAAACGTCCTTTGTACAGATCGACCTCAGCTACTCAAATAAAAAAAATCGTTTAAAAATACTGAAATGCAAGCGAGCTATCTTAAAAAAATTCTTCCTTAGGAATAATATTAGTCAATGCGTGTTTTCCTCAGACAAGTATACTCACGATTAACTTTTGAACGAAGCGATCAACTGTATGTTTCTAAAAAAGAGCATTATGTGGATATATTCTTTAGCTCATATGAATTCTACAACATATATTTAAGCCCTCTATAAATATTGAAGTGTATTTAAATTTAGTTAATCAATTTTATTGTTAACTAAAGTTAAAATACTGATAAAAATACCCTGTTAGAATGCCAAAGGAAAATGGTAAAGACTGTTGTACATGCGATTGAATTAATTGAGCAAAAAACTTTATTTCTTTTTACATGAAACTTTTACATAATTCTTTTTTTATTTCTTTTTAGAAGGCTGGGAATGTCAAATAATGGCTGTGAATAAATAAAAGTACTATTTCTCTTCTTAGCTTCAACATTTAAACATCCATTTTTTTTTTTTTTTTTTTTTTTTTTTTTTACATGAAGTATTTCTCTTTGGTTTATATCCAAATGCAAAATATCTGAAATTTATTTCTCCTGTTTAATAGTCAAAATTGTAAATCCCTGTTTGTTTGTTTTTCTTTACGGTCTTATATTTGGCATTGTATATTAATATAAAATTCCAGAATTATTTTTATTGATAAGAAAATAATTAAATTGAATTATTTAATTAGATAATTCTAAAAAGTTAAACGAAGGATTCATCTATATGTAATAATTATTATATTATGTACTCTGAATAAATGAACAGTCTTGAATCTACCTATAATGAAAACCTATATCTACATCGATGCTTTTTCTGGCTCCTTCAGTGTCATTATAGACAGTTTTCACGGTACTAGTTTTAAAATTATGCTAGAATTTGAATAAAATTTGAGCAACAATAATAAATAAAAATATTTTTTTTTGATGTGTTATGTTAGATTAGATATTTGAATTTTTTATTATTATTATGCAACAAAAGTGGTGTAAGTAAAGAAAAAAAAAGTTTAATTATTTAGTATTATAGTTAAATGAAAAAAATGACATACATTTAGAAAAAAAAAGGAAAGAAAAGAACGTGTATATTCATTAAAAGAACAAAATAAATAAATATTACATAATAAATAATGAACATGCGAAATAAATAAATATTATTTGGCAAAGGATCTGAAATAATAATAATTATAGTGATGAATTAGAATCTTATGGATAGAAATAATAAAATAAAATAAGTAAACGACGATATTCTATAAAGTTGCTTAGTATTTGTTTCGAAATACAATGCCATTCTTAAGCATTTACAGAAAACGAAGTTCTCTAAAGGCATTCGACTTAAAATACGGTAATCCAGTTGACAAATAGTCTGCCTAACGCCTATTGTGTGTGTGGAAAGAGGGAGTGATTGAGAAACGCCTTCTTTAACTCCCAGTCTCGAGAAGTGGGGGGAAGCACAAACGCGCAAACGCGTTCATAACCATCTACAAGTAGAATATTTTGACCGCCTATACGCGTTTGTGACCATCTACAAGTACAAAAGTCTGACCGCCTATATGCGTTCACGACCACTTACAAGTACCAAAGTGCGACCGCGTAAACGCGTGCGTGACCACGAAAGGGTTAATCTTTAATCGCTATTAAATCAAATACACACATGTTTTTTAAAAACAAATTTAATATTTGAATAAAAATATAATTGACTGATGTTCATAACTGCACAATTATGCTGCTTATAAAAAAATCTTAAATCATTAGTAGTAGTAATAATAATATTTGTCGAAGCTCATTTGTGTTGTAAATAAAATCACTCAATTAATAGAATAATATTTATTATAAGAAAATTTTTACTTCTTTTTTTTTTTTTCTTTTTTTTTTTTTGTGAGTGTGACTGAGTGTGTGTGAGTGTGTGTGTGTTAGAAATAAGTTATCAAATTTCTTCAAACTTTAACAATTAGTAAAATTAAGGATTATTACCAAACTGGAAAAAATTATTCAGCAAATAAAATTCTCTTTACAGAATATTACATATACATTTGTACGGATGGGGATACAGTACTCTAAAACCTGTTAGTAGAAACTGCGTATGACAAAATCCTGTTTTAAACGGATTTTTTTTTTTTTTTTTTTTTTTTTTTTTTTTTTTTTTTACCGGTGCAAATTATATATAATAATCCGTTTGAAAAAAACATAATACATTTGCTAAAGACGACGGGCCTGCTAAAAAAGGAACTTAACAAAATCGAAGTTTTTTGCTCTCCTTTGTGATTCCGGCTCAGATGGTTTTTCTATATAAATTTTTTCAGATTTTCAAGTCTCCGTGTAAAAGCATTAACGGTATTAGTAGTAATTCGGATATTTACATACAAATAGAGATTCATTAAAAAATGAATATAGTTTACAAAAGAATCATTAATATCGTCAATCTACATTATATTATTGCTTGGAGATTTAAAAATTGTTAGAATTCTATACAATAAAATCTTCTAAGACGGAATTGCATAGAAAAGAAGAAAAATCCGTTATAGGCAGATTCCCTTAGTAGCGGGTTCATTGTCTGTTGTAAAGACATTATATTCTTTTCACAAGTTCTAGTATCTTCATTTTACATAGATCAACATTTTTTTTTGAAACACGGAATTCCGTCATAGGCAGGTTATTTTTCTCAGGTTTTAACGTACTTTATTTTATTACCGACTGAAAATTCCTGCTTGATCAGACCTCAAGAAGAATGCAGTCAACTCCCGACAGAAGCCAGAAAAAAATATTGAGTCACGGTCCATCTCGGTCCGAACCTCTCGAAAAAAGTAATTCTCAAAACAAGACCGGACCGAGTGTCAGGAAAGGAAATTGGGTGGACCCGTATAGACCCGTACATCGAATAACCAAAAGACTAGTTCACAAAATTTTGTAAATTAGGACGCTAAAGTTCTCTTATATTAAAAAAAAAAAAAAAAAAAAAAAAAAAAAAAAAAAAAAAACGAGTATGAAGGGAACTTTGCTCACTTCCATAGATGAGTTTGAGTTGAGCGGACTCGAGAGAAAAATTTTGAATTTGAGCCTGAACTCGACTCATATTTGAAAAATTTAATTTGAGTTTGCATTAGTTCATTTTTCTGTGTGTCCAACACTGGTTGGCATCAATAAAAGCACGTCAAATTGAATTGGCCTAGGATAAACTAGATTGGCCTAAGACAAACTAAAAGGTTGGCGCCGAGGAGGTTTTTGGGATCAATAAAAGCTCGCCAAATTGAATTAGCCTAGGACAAACTAGATCGGCCTAGGATAAACTAGTTCAGACCAATGAATAGCAGGCTAGTTTATCCTATGAGCATTAGGCCAAACTAGTTTGGCCTAGGAAAAACTAGTTTGTCCTACGTGCGTCAGGATAAACTAGTTTGGCCTAGGAAAAACTAGTTTATCCTATGGGCGTTAGGATAAACTAGTTTGGCCTAGGAAAAACTAGTTTATCCTATGGGCGTTAGGATAAACTAGTTTGGCCTAGGAAAATCTAGTTTATCCTATGGGCGTTAGGATAAACTAGTTTGGCCTAAAATCGGGTTTGGCCGGTAACATATACATCATTTAAAAGTAGACTTTATTTCCAATCGTTCTGTACCAGTAACTTTCTTCTACGATAATTTGTTGATGAGTTAGTAGGGGTGTTTACTTTTTTTTCCACGACTGTACTTCACATTCAATATCTGCATCAGCCGGCTGTAGGCTAAACCACGTGAACAGCCTGTGGCATCTTACCAAAATTAGCAATATCAAATAATTTAATATTTTACACCAACAGACATGTAAAAAAATGTATTTTCCAATAAAATTTATTTGAAAACTATAGCTCAATTTAGTGATTTTTTAAAATAATTTTCAAACATGATTTTTTTTTTTATGTCTCAGCAAAGAGCATGTGTTTGATACAATAATTTAAAGTAACTTGTAGTATCTTACGAAAATTCGCAATATCGAATAATTTAACTTTTCACATTACTGGTAAAAAATATCCTGTCGAATGAAATTTATTTGAAAACTGTAGCTCAATTTAGCGACTTTTTAAAATAATTTTCAAATATAATTTTAAAAGAAAGAGCATTTGTTTGACACAACAATTTAAAGTAACTTGTGGCATTTTACCAAAATTCACAATATCAAATAATTTGACTTTTTACATCAACGAATAGGTAAGAAATGCATTTTCGAATGAAATTTATTTAAAGACTGTAGCTCAGTTTAGTGACCTTTTAAAATAATTTTCAAACATGATTTTTTTTTAATCTGTCACATCAAAGAGCATTTAATTGATATAATAATTTAAAGTAACTTGTGGCAGTTTACCAAAATTAGCAACAACAAATAATTTTGAAAATTTATTTAAAGACTGCACCTCACTTTAGTGACCCTTTAAAATAATTTTCAAACATGATTTTTTTTTATTTGTCTCATCAAAGAGCATTTAATTGATATAATAATTTAAAGTAACGTGTGGCAGTTTACCAAAAATAGCAATATCAAATAATTTAACTTTTTACATCAACGAACAGGTAAGAAATGTATTTTCGAATAAAATTTATTTAAAGACTGTAGCTCACTTTACTGACCTTTTAAAATAATTTTCAAACATGATTTTTTTTATTTGTCTCATCAAAGAGCATTTAATTTATATAATAATTTAAAGTAACTTGTGGCAGTTTACCAAAATTAGCAATATCAAATAATTTAATTTTTTACATCAACGAACAGGTAAGAAATGTATTTTCGAAAAAAAAAATTATTTAAAGACTGTATCTCATTTTAGTGACCTTTTAAAATAATTTTCAAACATGATTTTTTTTTTATTTGTCTCATCAAAGAGCATTTAATTGATATAATAATTTAAAGTAACTTGTGACAGTTTACCAAAATTATCAATATCAAATAATTTAACTTTTTACATCAACGAACAGGTAAGAAATGTATTTTCAAATAAAATTTATTTAAAGAATGTAAGCACAATTTAGTGACCTTTTAAAATAATTTTCAAACATGATTTTTTTTTATTTGTCTCATCAAAGAGCATTTAACTGATATAATAATTTAAAGTAACTTGTGGCAGTTTACCAAAATTATCAATATCAAATAATTTAACTCTTTACATCAACGAACAGGTAAGAAATGTATTTTCAAATGAAATTTATTTAAAGAATGTAAGCTCAATTTAGTGACCTTTTAAAATAATTTTCAAACATGATTTTTCTTTTGTTTGTCTCATCAAAGAGCATTTAATTGATATAATAATTTAAAGTAACTTGTGGCAGTTTACCAAAATTATCAGTATCAAATAATTTAACTTTTTACATCAACGAACAGGTAAGAAATGTATTTTCAAATGAAATTTATTTAAAGAATGTAAGCTCAATTTAGTGACCTTTTAAAATAATTTTCAAACATGATTTTTTTTATTTGTCTCATCAAAGAGCCTTTAATTGATATAATAATTTAAAGTAACTTGTGGTAGTTTACCAAAATTAGCAATATCAAATAATTTAACTTTTTACATCAACGAACAGGTAATAAATGTATTTTCAAATAAAATTTATTTAAAGAATGTAAGCTCAATTTAGTGACCTTTTAAATTAATTTTCAAACATGATTTTTTTTTATTTGTCTCACCAAAGAGCATTTAATTGATATAATAATTTAAAGTAACTTGTGGTAGTTTACCGAAATTAGCAATATCAAATAATTTAACTCTTTACATCAACGAACAGGTAAGAAATGTATTTTCAAATAAAATTTATTTAAAGAATGTAAGCTCAATTTAGTGACCTTTTAAAATAATTTTCAAACATGATTTTTTTTATTTGTCTCATCAAAGAGCATTTAATTGATATAATAATTTAAAGTAACTTGTGGTAGTTTACCAAAATTAGCAATATCAAATAATTTAACTTTTTACATCAACGAACAGGTAAGAAATGTATTTTCAAATAAAATTTATTTAAAGAATGTAAGCTCAATTTAGTGACCTTTTAAAATAATTTTCAAACATGATTTTTTTTTATTTGTCTCATCAAAGAGCATTTAACTGATATAATAATTTAAAGTAACTTGTGGCAGTTTACCAAAATTATCAATATCAAATAATTTAACTTTTTACATCAACGAACAGGTAAGAAATGTATTTTCAAATGAAATTTATTTAAAGAATGTAAGCTCAATTTAGTGACCTTTTAAAATAATTTTCAAACATGATTTTTTTTATTTGTCTCATCAAAGAGCCTTTAATTGATATAATAATTTAAAGTAACTTGTGGTAGTTTACCAAAATTAGCAATATCAAATAATTTAATATTTTACACCAACAGACATGTAAAAAAATGTATTTTCCAATAAAATTTATTTGAAAACTATAGCTCAATTTAGTGATTTTTTAAAATAATTTTCAAACATGATTTTTTTTTTATGTCTCAGCAAAGAGCATGTGTTTGATACAATAATTTAAAGTAACTTGTAGTATCTTACGAAAATTCGCAATATCGAATAATTTAACTTTTCACATTACTGGTAAAAAATATCCTGTCGAATGAAATTTATTTGAAAACTGTAGCTCAATTTAGCGACTTTTTAAAATAATTTTCAAATATAATTTTAAAAGAAAGAGCATTTGTTTGACACAACAATTTAAAGTAACTTGTGGCATTTTACCAAAATTCACAATATCAAATAATTTGACTTTTTACATCAACGAATAGGTAAGAAATGCATTTTCAAATGAAATTTATTTAAAGACTGTAGCTCAGTTTAGTGACCTTTTAAAATAATTTTCAAACATGATTTTTTTTTAATCTGTCACATCAAAGAGCATTTAATTGATATAATAATTTAAAGTAACTTGTGGCAGTTTACCAAAATTAGCAACAACAAATAATTTTGAAAATTTATTTAAAGACTGCGCCTCACTTTAGTGACCCTTTAAAATAATTTTCAAACATGATTTTTTTTTATATGTCTCATCAAAGAGCATTTAATTGATATAATAATTTAAAGTAACGTGTGGCAGTTTACCAAAAATAGCAATATCAAATAATTTAACTTTTTACACCAACGAACAGGTAAGAAATGTATTTTCGAATAAAATTTATTTAAAGACTGTAGCTCACTTTACTGACCTTTTAAAATAATTTTCAAACATGATTTTTTTTATTTGTCTCATCAAAGAGCATTTAATTTATATAATAATTTAAAGTAACTTGTGGCAGTTTACCAAAATTATCAATATCAAATAATTTAACTTTTTACATCAACGAACAGGTAAGAAATGTATTTTCAAATGAAATTTATTTAAAGAATGTAAGCTCAATTTAGTGACCTTTTAAAATAATTTTCAAACATAATTTTTTTTATTTGTCTCATCAAAGAGCATTTAATTGATATAATAATTTAAAGTAACTTGTGACAGTTTACCAAAATTATCAATATCAAATAATTTAACTTTTTACATCAACGAACAGGTAAGAAATGTATTTTCAAATAAAATTTATTTAAAGAATGTAAGCACAATTTAGTGACCTTTTAAAATAATTTTCAAACATGATTTTTTTTTATTTGTCTCATCAAAGAGCATTTAACTGATATAATAATTTAAAGTAACTTGTGGCAGTTTACCAAAATTATCAATATCAAATAATTTAACTCTTTACATCAACGAACAGGTAAGAAATGTATTTTCAAATGAAATTTATTTAAAGAATGTAAGCTCAATTTAGTGACCTTTTAAAATAATTTTCAAACATGATTTTTCTTTTGTTTGTCTCATCAAAGAGCATTTAATTGATATAATAATTTAAAGTAACTTGTGGCAGTTTACCAAAATTATCAGTATCAAATAATTTAACTTTTTACATCAACGAACAGGTAAGAAATGTATTTTCAAATGAAATTTATTTAAAGAATGTAAGCTCAATTTAGTGACCTTTTAAAATAATTTTCAAACATGATTTTTTTTATTTGTCTCATCAAAGAGCCTTTAATTGATATAATAATTTAAAGTAACTTGTGGTAGTTTACCAAAATTAGCAATATCAAATAATTTAACTTTTTACATCAACGAACAGGTAATAAATGTATTTTCAAATAAAATTTATTTAAAGAATGTAAGCTCAATTTAGTGACCTTTTAAATTAATTTTCAAACATGATTTTTTTTATTTGTCTCACCAAAGAGCATTTAATTGATATAATAATTTAAAGTAACTTGTGGTAGTTTACCGAAATTAGCAATATCAAATAATTTAACTCTTTACATCAACGAACAGGTAAGAAATGTATTTTCAAATAAAATTTATTTAAAGAATGTAAGCTCAATTTAGTGACCTTTTAAAATAATTTTCAAACATGATTTTTTTTATTTGTCTCATCAAAGAGCATTTAATTGATATAATAATTTAAAGTAACTTGTGGTAGTTTACCAAAATTAGCAATATCAAATAATTTAACTTTTTACATCAACGAACAGGTAAGAAATGTATTTTCAAATAAAATTTATTTAAAGAATGTAAGCTCAATTTAGTGACCTTTTAAAATAATTTTCAAACATGATTTTTTTTTATTTGTCTCATCAAAGAGCATTTAACTGATATAATAATTTAAAGTAACTTGTGGCAGTTTACCAAAATTATCAATATCAAATAATTTAACTTTTTACATCAACGAACAGGTAAGAAATGTATTTTCAAATGAAATTTATTTAAAGAATGTAAGCTCAATTTAGTGACCTTTTAAAATAATTTTCAAACATGATTTTTTTTATTTGTCTCATCAAAGAGCCTTTAATTGATATAATAATTTAAAGTAACTTGTGGTAGTTTACCAAAATTAGCAATATCAAATAATTTAATATTTTACACCAACAGACATGTAAAAAAATGTATTTTCCAATAAAATTTATTTGAAAACTATAGCTCAATTTAGTGATTTTTTAAAATAATTTTCAAACATGATTTTTTTTTTATGTCTCAGCAAAGAGCATGTGTTTGATACAATAATTTAAAGTAACTTGTAGTATCTTACGAAAATTCGCAATATCGAATAATTTAACTTTTCACATTACTGGTAAAAAATATCCTGTCGAATGAAATTTATTTGAAAACTGTAGCTCAATTTAGCGACTTTTTAAAATAATTTTCAAATATAATTTTAAAAGAAAGAGCATTTGTTTGACACAACAATTTAAAGTAACTTGTGGCATTTTACCAAAATTCACAATATCAAATAATTTGACTTTTTACATCAACGAACAGGTAAGAAATGTATTTTCAAATGAAATTTATTTAAAGAATGTAAGCTCAATTTAGTGACCTTTTAAAATAATTTTCAAACATGA
The DNA here is from genome assembly GCA_963932465.1 of Maratus speciosus. Lineage (NCBI taxonomy): Eukaryota > Metazoa > Arthropoda > Arachnida > Araneae > Salticidae > Maratus > Maratus speciosus. Next base: position 576,215,176 of record OZ010792.1, read on the forward strand.
TTTTTTTTTAATCTGTCACATCAAAGAGCATTTAATTGATATAATAATTTAAAGTAACTTGTGGCAGTTTACCAAAATTAGCAACAACAAATAATTTTGAAAATTTATTTAAAGACTGCGCCTCACTTTAGTGACCCTTTAAAATAATTTTCAAACATGATTTTTTTTTATATGTCTCATCAAAGAGCATTTAATTGATATAATAATTTAAAGTAACGTGTGGCAGTTTACCAAAAATAGCAATATCAAATAATTTAACTTTTTACACCAACGAACAGGTAAGAAATGTATTTTCGAATAAAATTTATTTAAAGACTGTAGCTCACTTTACTGACCTTTTAAAATAATTTTCAAACATGATTTTTTTTATTTGTCTCATCAAAGAGCATTTAATTTATATAATAATTTAAAGTAACTTGTGGCAGTTTACCAAAATTAGCAATATCAAATAATTTAATTTTTTACATCAACGAACAGGTAAGAAATGTATTTTCGAAAAAAAAAATTATTTAAAGACTGTATCTCATTTTAGTGACCTTTTAAAATAATTTTCAAACATGATTTTTTTTTATTTGTCTCATCAAAGAGCATTTAATTGATATAATAATTTAAAGTAACTTGTGACAGTTTACCAAAATTATCAGTATCAAATAATTTAACTTTTTACATCAACGAGCAGGTAAGAAATGTATTTTCAAATAAAATTTATTTAAAGAATGTAAGCTCAATTTAGTGACCTTTTAAAATAATTTTCAAACATGATTTTTTTTTATTTGTCTCATCAAAGAGCATTTAACTGATATAATAATTTAAAGTAACTTGTAGCAGTTTACCAAAATTATCAATATCAAATAATTTAACTCTTTACATCAACGAACAGGTAAGAAATGTATTTTCAAATGAAATTTATTTAAAGAATGTAAGCTCAATTTAGTGACCTTTTAAAATAATTTTCAAACATGATTTTTCTTTTGTTTGTCTCATCAAAGAGCATTTAATTGATATAATAATTTAAAGTAACTTGTGGCAGTTTACCAAAATTATCAGTATCAAATAATTTAACTTTTTACATCAACGAACAGGTAAGAAATGTATTTTCAAATGAAATTTATTTAAAGAATGTAAGCTCAATTTAGTGACCTTTTAAAATAATTTTCAAACATGATTTTTTTTATTTGTCTCATCAAAGAGCCTTTAATTGATATAATAATTTAAAGTAACTTGTGGTAGTTTACCAAAATTAGCAATATCAAATAATTTAACTTTTTACATCAACGAACAGGTAATAAATGTATTTTCAAATAAAATTTATTTAAAGAATGTAAGCTCAATTTAGTGACCTTTTAAATTAATTTTCAAACATGATTTTTTTTATTTGTCTCATCAAAGAGCATTTAATTGATATAATAATTTAAAGTAACTTGTGGTAGTTTACCGAAATTAGCAATATCAAATAATTTAACTCTTTACATCAACGAACAGGTAAGAAATGTATTTTCAAATAAAATTTATTTAAAGAATGTAAGCTGAATTTAGTGACCTTTTAAAATAATTTTCAAACATGATTTTTTTTATTTGTCTCATCAAAGAGCATTTAATTGATATAATAATTTAAAGTAACTTGTGGTAGTTTACCAAAATTAGCAATATCAAATAATTTAACTTTTTACATCAACGAACAGGTAAGAAATGTATTTTCAAATAAAATTTATTTAAAGAATGTAAGCTCAATTTAGTGACCTTTTAAAATAATTTTCAAACATGATTTTTTTTTATTTGTCTCATCAAAGAGCATTTAACTGATATAATAATTTAAAGTAACTTGTGGCAGTTTACCAAAATTATCAATATCAAATAATTTAACTTTTTACATCAACGAACAGGTAAGAAATGTATTTTCAAATGAAATTTATTTAAAGAATGTAAGCTCAATTTAGTGACCTTTTAAAATAATTTTCAAACATAATTTTTTTTATTTGTCTCATCAAAGAGCATTTAATTGATATAATAATTTAAAGTAACTTGTGGCAGTTTACCAAAATTATCAATATCAAATAATTTAACTTTTTACATCAACGAACAGGTAAGAAATGTATTTTCAAATGAAATTTATTTAAAGAATGTAAGCTCAATTTAGTGACTTTTTAAAATAATTTTCAAACATGATTTTTTTTATTTGTCTCATCAAAGAGCATTTAATTGATATAATAATTTAAAGTAACTTGTGGCAGTTTACCAAAATTATCAATATCAAATAATTTAACTTTTTACATCAACGAACAGGTAAGAAATGTATTTTCAAATAAAATTTATTTAAAGAATGTAAGCTCAATTTAGTGACCTTTTAAAATAATTTTCAAACATGATTTTTTTTTATTTGTCTCATCAAAGAGCATTTAACTGATATAATAATTTAAAGTAACTTGTGGCAGTTTACCAAAATTATCAATATCAAATAATTTAACTTTTTACATCAACGAACAGGTAAGAAATGTATTTTCAAATGAAATTTATTTAAAGAATGTAAGCTCAATTTAGTGACCTTTTAAAATAATTTTCAAACATAATTTTTTTTATTTGTCTCATCAAAGAGCATTTAATTGATATAATAATTTAAAGTAACTTGTGGTAGTTTACCAAAATTAGCAATATCAAATAATTTAACTTTTTACATCAACGAACAGGTAATAAATGTATTTTCAAATAAAATTTATTTAAAGAATGTAAGCTCAATTTAGTGACCTTTTAAATTAATTTTCAAACATGATTTTTTTTATTTGTCTCATCAAAGAGCATTTAATTGATATAATAATTTAAAGTAACTTGTGGTAGTTTACCAAAATTAGCAATATCAAATAATTTAACTCTTTACATCAACGAACAGGTAAGAAATGTATTTTCAAATAAAATTTATTTAAAGAATGTAAGCTCAATTTAGTGACCTTTTGAAATGATTTTCAAACACGATTTTTTTTTTAATCTGTCTCATCAAAGAACATTTAATTGATATAATAATTTAAAGCAATTTGTGGCAGTTTACCAAAATTCGCAATTGATTGCCATTAGCAAATGAAAAAGAAAACAAACACAATTTTAAAATTACGTTTCTTTTTCCATAACCATTTATTTGTTATTATAACCATTCATTTGTTTGACATTATACATTATATAAGTGAATATTAATTTTCTTTTAAATTCATTTTTCTGACAGGAAATTTCATTTGAGTTAAATGTCATCTATGACCGATTTCAAAATTCATGTACAAAATTAAACGAATCAATAAACGCATTTGCAAAATTAAACAGTGTTTTCTTAATTTAGGTTATATCGAAAGAAAAAAAAGTATCGAATCAACAGAAGAATCTGAAATTGAATTAGAAATATCGACTGAATTGTGAAGCGTTATGATTATAGTACACACGTCGGAAAAAAGAAAAAAAGTTTTCGTATTGCTCTCTCACATTAAAATATCTATACGAAGACAAGCACAATTTTAAAATTACGTTTTTATAACAACTGAGGACGAATAAATAAAGATGCGACCGACTTACAAGTCATTATAATAATATAATAATCATAGATTTATTCCTCAAGTTTTAACGTAAGGCAGATGGCTTTTTAAGAAAATGAAGATGCATTACTTGTCATAGGCGTAGCGTCGGGGGGGCACGGGGGGGCGTGTGCCCCCCCAACCTTCTACACCCTGGGCGCCAGAACAGAAAGCGTAGGGGGCGCCAAATGAAAAATTTTTTGTCTTTACATACAAAAATATATGTATTTATATTGAATTTGCATAAAAATGTCTTACAGCCGGAAAATCCAAAAGTAAAACTAAACCAAATGCCTTGAAATTTACAAATATATAAAAAATATTCATCTATAATAGAAGACTGCAAATGAATTGTAAAAAAAGAGCTTTTTTCTTATGCATTATTCTTTCTCTAATTCCAAGTGTACCGGAAGGCGAAGGGGGCGCCAAATGAAGATTTTGTTTGACTCTGACTTTTCTGATGAAAAGATTCCATGAAGACTGATCAATTTTCTTTTCTCTCTCATCCTGAGCAGTGTTGAGCTTTCATTTAGTCCCGTCTTGATATGGGCGAGATCGGGTGGCTGCCCGGGACAGGTTCGGCTAGGTGGGGAGGCCTAGCAATTGGCTTTAGCTCAACAGGCCCCACCCAGGCTGTCCGGAACAATAAAAATTAACGGGAGAAGGAGTCATGGTCGAAACTAAGGGGGTGGAGAGGGGGCATGTGCCCTGGACGCCACGCGAAGGGGGCGCCAGATGAAAATTTGATTTACCGTTTTATACAATCTATATATGTGCGTGTGAAATTTGTGTAAAAAGATATTTTTTAGCTGAAAAATCAAAAAGAAAAGCTGATTAAAGTGCATTAAAATTGTCGAATAGATAAAAAGATTTGCCTACAATATACAAGACAGCAAATGAATAACTCTATTCTTTTTCTTATAATTACTTTTTTACATGCATATCACCATATCTGGCCTTAGATGGGGCGAGGTCAGGTGACTGACTGGGACAATAAAAACCAAACGGTCGAAAATTTACAAATTGAAAAGTAAAAATTTAATAATTTTGCTGTTGTTTTGAGTCACACATAAATTTGAAAATTAAATTTGAAAAGTTGAGGAAAGTATGTAGACATATCAATCTATAAATAAGAAGAGTGATATAAGTGATAATTCCACAAAACTGGTGTAGATAGTACAAGAAGATATTTTACAATGTTGGAATTCATTTTTATACCTACAATAAATCCTGGTTTTTTTAGTTCCTGAAACAATGTGACTCATATCACTATGACATTAAAGTACCTCAATTGTAATAATTTGTAATGCTACAATAGTAAACATCTAGAAAAATGAAATATGTCTGTAATGGAATATTGTCGAAAAAAACGAAAAAAACTGCATGGTTCCAACAGAAATAATACCAACAGTTATATCTGCTAAGACGGAAACCTGTATAAAGCGGAATTATTTCCGCTTCCTTTCGATTTTTTTTCACAGGTTTTAATGCATAAATATTTGACAAAGCTGGTTATATATTTCAATATTATTACGTATTTTACTGTTACACATTTTAAATTTTAAAATAAGTCCTCTAATAGAAACTTTCGTAAATTTCGCTTTGTAAATTTATTTTGCGGAGGAACGAGGGGGCGCCAAAATCCATGTTTGCCCCGGGTGAAAATATAGCTAGTTTCGGCCCTGGAAGGAGTGCACAAAGTAAAATGCTTTAGTAAAACCCTTTAAAAGAAAAAAAAATGAGTATAGCATTTGCAGTGGTACAATAAAAAATCTCACACAGGGCGCCATGGCTAATACAGTCGCCTCTGCTTTTCTCCTCCAAATGATCTTTTCACTTCTTTTTGCCTCCTTGCCCTTGAACTTCCTCAGTCAGTCAACAAAAGAAAAGACGAATTTCGACAAAAGGTCGTAGAAAAATATCGCGAATTTCGTCAAAAAATCTCTGAAACAAATACCCAATATCATTTTCGCCAATCGGTTATAGAAAAAAAATCACGAAATTTGACAAAGGATCGTGGAAAAAAAATCGCGAATTCCATAAACCGATCGGCGGAAAAAAATGCGAATTTTGGTAATTCGTCGTCGAAAAAAATCGCGAATCTCCTAAAAGGACCGTGGAAAAATATCTTTAATTTTATCAAAGGTTGCGAAAACAAATGGCGATTTTCGTAATTCGGTCACGAAAAAAATCATCACAAATTTCGTCAAAAGAATGCACAAAATATTACGAATTTCGTCTAACGACCAAGAGAAAAAAAATTGCAAACTTCGTCAAATATTCGCGGACAAAAAGACGACAAGGGTAATTCTGAGTTTTAAAAAAACTGAAATTCCCAGCAAATTGTCTGAAAGGTTACAGCAGAGGATTGAAAGGGGGGAAATCTCCCGGCCCAAATTATGCGTTTTTTCGGCTGTCCTTTAGCGAAATTCGCGTTTTTCCGCGATCCTTCGACGAAATTTGCGTTTCTTTATCGCGATCCTTTGACAAAATTCGCGCTTTTCCGCAATCTTTTGATAAAAATTGCGTTTTTTGCGATCCCTTGGTGAAATGTGTGTGTTTTTCGCGATTCCCAGACGAAGTTTGCGTTTTTTCGTGATCACTTGTCGAAATTCGCGTTTTTTTTTCACGATTCTTTGGCGAAATTCGTTTTTTCTGCGATCCTTTGAAGAAATTGGCGACTTTTTTCTGTGCACGATTGTCGAAATTCATTTTTTCGGCGACCATTTGCCGAAATTCGCGATATTTTTTTTGCCCGAATTTTAGGATTGATGAGAGATTTTTTTTTTTAATTTTCGGAACCGAATGCCTTAAATTTTCGGAAAATTCAGAACAGAATCACCTCTGAAAAGACTCGAATTTGGTCAAATAATCGCGTAAAAAATCGAGAATTTAAACAAACAATCAAGAATTTCGTAAGTCGGTTTTGAAAAACAAATCTCGAATTTCGATAAACTATCGCGGAAAAGAATTACGAATTTCGTCAAATGATATCTGAAACAAACAGCGAGTACCATCAATCGGTCGCGGGAAAATATATATATCGCGAATTTCGACAAGTGGTGGCGGAGAAAAAATTTCCCCAGTTTGTCGCAGAAAAATTCGCGAATTTTAGCAAAGTATCGCGGAAAAATAATCGTGAATTCAGTGAAACGAACGCCGGAAACAAAAACGCGAAATTTGGCAAAGGATCACGGAAAAAAAAATTATGAGTTCCGTGATAGGATCGCCTCCAAAAAATTGAGAAATTTGAAATAGGTCATAGGAAAAATTGCGAAATATCTTTCAACGATCGTAGCAAGATAGCGAAAAGAAATAACTATTATCATTAGTCGACTGGTGAAAAAATCGCGAATTTCGCAATTCGTCGTGGAAAAAATCGCGAATCTCCTCAAACAACTGTAAAAAATATCTTGAATTTTGCCAAAGGTCACGGAAACAAATGGCGGTTTTCGTCATTCGGTATCGGATAAATCATCGCAAATTTCGTCAAAAGAAAGGACAAAAAATTGCGAATTTCGTCTAACGATCACAAAAAAATCTCAAATTTCGTCAAATGATCGCGGGCAAAAAACGCAAATTTGGTCAAAAAAAATTGAAAATTTAACCAAATGATCGCGCAAAAAATCACGAATTTATAACTCGGTCATGAAAAGAAAATCACGAATTTTGACAAACGATCTGGAAAAGAATCGGGAATTTCGTCAAAAGATCTCTGAAACAAATAGTAACGACCATCAATCGGTCGCGGAAAATCTATATCGCGAATTTGGACAAGTGGTGGCGGAAAAAAAATCGATTTCGTCAATCTGACGTAGAAAAAATTGCGATATTTGGCAAAGGATCACGGAAAAAATCGCAAAATCTCCTTCAACGATTGTATAAAAAGATCTTGGAAAAAAATAAGTATTTTCGTCAATAGATTGGAGCGGGGGAGGGGGCGAAATCGAGAATTTTGGAATTCGTCGGGTGAAAAATCGCGAATCTCTTCAAACAACCGTTGAAAAAGTGTGTTTGGGAAGATGACTTTACAGGTGCTTTGAAGAAAAAGATCAAATATTTTCAGTAAAAATAGTCACTGAAATCCGGAAAAAGTCGTCTTTTTTCTTGAAATAGCCGCTTTTTAATGGTTTTCGGCCTAAAATAGTCGCCATAGCCACCGATGCTGAAAATAGTCGCTTTTAGTAGCAAGTGGCAGCCCTGCAATTGTATTTTAAGAAAAATCGGAATTTTTTGAGAAATTGTGTCGAGCCGAACCGAACCGGTACTGATTTAAATGATTTTTTCACGGGCCGGTCTTGTTTCCATTGATTTTTGTACGAGCCGGGCCTGGTAAACTGTGAAAAAATAAACGGGCCGTGCCCGGGTGAAACTTTTAATTTTCTCGCCGGGCTGGGCCTGGGCCTTGGAATTGCGGTCCGTGCAGACCTCTGTTATGCCCCTCAGGGCCGTGCAAAGAGCGTCTAAAGGAGCGCCCCGGGCGCGAAATTTACGCTGCAAACCACGGTTTTGTTCATTTATTCATTTTTCGGGGGAATTTCTTTTTCTCTCTTGATCATTTTTTCCCCTGTCGCTCAACATCATGAACTCTCTAACAAATAAATGCAATTTTCTTTTATGTTATTTAGTTGTTCTGAATTCCTAAATTAAAATTAAACCCTTTAAAGTTTCAAAATAAATGCGAAAAATATTTATTCCATAGAATTTATTTATGTTTCTGCACTTTATCAATTTCATTACACCTATCACAAAAATAACGTTTTTTTGGTAGGGGGGGGGGGGGCGCAAAATTGAAAATTCGCCCGGGGCGCCGCTTTTATTTCGCGCGACCTTGGTGCCCCCCCAAAATTTTTGGTCACGCTACGCCTATGTTACTTGTTACAATATGAAATAACATTAACTTAAAAATAAGAAAGAAAAATATTGCGTCAAGCATAGATTATGAAACATTTACCAAATCTCCCGGAATAGTTTAACAAAACTTCGACGTTCAATAGAGTAAAGAAGTAAACATTTAAACATTTAGCCCAAGTAAACATTTTAAAAATGTATAACACGTTTGAAAGCCAGATTTCAACAATTACCGCTCATAGCCGAAAAGGTATTCTTTTGTGCTACTCTGTATCTGTAGGTTTGTATATGTTCTGCATAATATGCTAAAATTTAGTAAGAAAACTCATAAGACAGTTGAAAATTCACCTTCAGAGATTTTTATCAATAGACGAAAACGTACTTGAATTCTTTTGTAGGCATGTAGATACAGATTTTTATACATGCTACATATTAAACTGAAATTTAATTCAGGCAAAATCACGCCTAAAACTACTGAAATCGCACTTCCAGGAAATTATTATTCAGTTCTTTGCATAGCCCTGTGTATGATTTTATTTATTTCTACAAACATGTCTTAGTATACTAAATGTAGTTGAGCTTGAAAATGTTAACTCAAATTTAAAAAAAAACTCCTTTAAACAATTCACACTCACTCTCAGCAACGCTTACGAAATCTTTTGTGTATCCGTTTTGCTCAAAAAGGAGTGAGTTTTTTTTTTAATTTTTTTTTATGAATAATAGACATAAATAAGAGTAGGCATAATGTATGCTTGAAGCATGATTTTTTAAATTTGAGTTATGCATTTTCAAACTGAACTACATTTAATAGACTATGAGATTTTTTAGCATATAAATAAAATCATATACAGAGATATGCAAAGTACTGGATACATGACCGCCTATGGACAGTAATTCCTGGAAGTGTGATTTTGGTCGTTTTAAGCATATTTTTGCCTGAATTAAATTTCAACTTAATATGTATCTGTTTGTAATATACCAGAACGTACAAAAGATTACATGTATGTTTCCGTCTATTGGTAGAAATTGCTGAAAGTGAATTTTCAGCTGCGTTATGCGTTTTCTAACTAAACTAAATTTCAGCAGAGTATGTAAAATCTGTACAAATCTATGGATCATATACAGAGCTACACAAAAGAATTGGTGTACCTTCCCGACTATGGGCGTAATTGTTGAAATGTGGTTTTCAAATGTGTTTTCTAAAATGTTTATTTAGGTATTTTCTTTATGCTATTAACCCTTTCAGGGGCGGTGATATGTTTATGAAACCACTTAATTTTCATTCCCAAACGTCACAATGGCATCAGAATTTTGGTAAAATATTTTCCATTTAATACGTATGTGAAATATAGCATTTTTCTTATTTACAAAATAATTCGATGGTACATTCCGGTGCCATTGACTTATTTCAACACTTTAGCATTGAAAATGCTTTGTCCCTGAAAGGGTTAAACGGTGAGGTTTTGTTAAAGTATTCTGGAAATGTCGGAAAGTGTTTCATAATATATGCTTAATGCATGATTTTTCTTTCTTGTTCATTTTTGCCAATGGGGTCAACAGTCGAATGGCACATTATTTTCCTAACTGAATATAAAATAAAATCTTTCACCCGAATTAATTCATTTGAAATAGACCACTTCATTCTGCAGCTTAAATTTTTGTTGGACAAAGGACAGATGTTTTAAACGAATATTTAAAAGAAAAAAACGTTATACCGCACATCTGGTAATCCTTTATCCTCTGTATCTCATATTACTACCGCGTCCGAAACGCTCATGGAAAAAGGCAGGTTTAGGTAAGGTTCAGCTGTCTGTGAAAAAATGACCAACTTTTTTTTTTTCATTCCTTTTACAGTCGTTCACAAAAGGTGAAATATGACGGTTTTTTGAAAGTCTATATCAATTTCATCACGAGAATAAAATTATGCCCCTTGCAGTTATGTAGTATTTCTCTGTGCGCTTTTTTAGGAAGTTTTGTCTAAAGTAAAAAATTGAATTTTATAATGGTAGTGACTGTAACAAATCAACATAGGCGGACTTGGTAACCTTTGAAGTGTTTATTAGTTTCATCATTATTATTTAAGTGTTTTATGATACCTTTTTGGCATATTATTAAAAGGTTTTATGAGGTAAAATGATTTATCCAAGAAAAAAAAAAGCAATTCTTATAGTAAAAGTTAAAAGTTCTTTAAAAACAAAAAAGAAAATTTTAAAAATCCACTTTTTTACACAATTTTGGATTTTTTTAAGGAGTGTTTTTTTACCCACCATTTTTCTTCCAAGTTTGCTCTGTAACTGCAAGGACAGATGGGTTTCCAAAAAATTAATTAGTTTAACCACTTCCTGGATTATCCCGAGTTATCTCGTGTTCGTATATATTAAATTAATTATTATCCCAAGAAAACTCGGGCGTGGTATAATTTGTCACTACGATTTGTTTTATCCCATTTTTACTCGGCCTGAAGCTTAAAAAGGAAGAAAACATTCTTATAAAATATAATAAATTATATATAATATTTGATTGGCAGTTTTTCAAGTTTTGTGATGTGAAATATAATGATAAAATGCAATAATGTGACTGCAAAAAAGTGTTTTTTTGCTATTTTTTTTTTCAAAAAAATTGGTAATGGAAGTGATTAAGGGGGAGGGAGGTTGATGGCAGATGCAAAAGATACAGTAAAAATAACTATTTACTTAGCATTTTATTAACAAAAAAATAAACTATTTGTATTATTGGAAATTCTATTCCTAATCCTAAGAAATGTGCCAAAAAATCGTCCAAAAAAATAGAGACATTTAAAAAATATATGCTGAAGTTTTGGTATTCTGATCATATTGATAGATTGAAAAAACCCAAAGTGAAAAAATAAAAGAAAAATCATGCGTCAAGTACAGATTATGAAACACTTTAAAATTTTCAACATAATTTTGCTGTTTAATAAGTTAAATAAAATAAGTAAACATTTTACTAGAAGCATAAGACGTCTGAAAACCAGATTTCAGCAATTACCGCCCATAGCCGGAAGTGTACTCCAATTCTTTTGTGGAGCTGTATATGATCTGAAGATTTGCATATTCTGCGTCTGCCATAGCATGCTAAAATTTAGTTCAGTGTGAAAACGCATAATAGATTGAAAATTCTCCTTGAGCTATTTCAACCAATAGACAGAAACATACTTGAATTTTTTTGTACAACCCATTATATTGCCTACAGATTTTTATACAGGCCATACGAATTAATTTGTGAAGCCCTGTTTATGACCCTTAGCATTTATACAGTACAGACCACATAGTATGCAAAAACTTAGTTAAACTTATCTTAACTGAAAACGTACTCCCGGCAATTATCGCTAATAGACAGCCTTTTGTGTGTGCCTGTAAATGGACGATAAATGCTATGTACATCATATTCTACAGCAAGTATCTTGAAATAAACCTCAGTAATAAGTACTTCATTATATTTCAAATAGTGTAGTATAATTGAAATATGTTGATAACAGTTTTCTCTATGGACTATTATGTAACGGAATTCTTTTGTGTATCCCTGCAAATAAATAATAAATGCCTTGCTCCCCATATTCTACAGAGTGTATGTCTTAGTGCACTTCATAAATGCATGTAAATTTCATTATGTTTGAAATGATGTAACATAATTAAAATGAATTTGAAACGACTTTTTTTTCTCATTGACCGTAATGTAATAGATAACTTTTGGCTGCCCTGTAAAGAACTATAATTGCCATATGCTTCATTTTCAATAGCGATTGTGCTATAGTAAACTTTAATAACATATAAAACTTACAGGGCAATCTGAATATATTTACGAGAGTTGGTACTCGGATAGACGGGCAGACTAACAAAAGTGTAATTTTTTTTTTTTTTTTTTTTTTTTTTTTTTTTTTTTTAAATCGCATATTTAAGATCTTTCCCCTGCGTTAAAACATGGAATAGCTATCAATAGTTTTAGGTTTCCAAAACAATTAAACCTCTAATTGCTAATATAATCTACGCTTTCAAGCTTTAATTAATTATTAGTTAGTAATTATAGTAATTATGAAAACTGCATTCATTTGTATTATTTAGTAGTATGCAATAATGTTATATACATTAATATTTTGTAATAGTTATATAAAACCATATTAAACAGTACTGATATTTACATTTATTAAAATTATTAATAACTACATTTAATATTAATTGTAATCACTGCTTAAAATTAATATTTATTAAACAATCAACTTTCTAATTGGGAAAATAATATACATTTTTATACTTTTATTACTAAAATGATAATTAATAATTTAGTATTCATTTTAGATTGAAAAAAGGACAAGTTGCTAGTTCCCAAAAATGGTACTAGTTCAGTAAAAAAGGGGCATTATTTCATGAGGAAATATTTTAGTAATGTGTTTAGTAATGATATAAGAAAAAAGTATATAATTTTTTATTATGATAAATTAACTGACATTAATGTTTAATGATTTTATGAATTACAATAGAAAAATACAATTAAATAACATGATTTAATAATATCTTGTTTTTTTCTAAAGAAATAAAGTTCTATATTTTTTTGCTAGGTCCTCAGCACACGGATTTAGAAATACTGCGGTATGGAGAAGTGTTTTGCACGAAATCTCTGCGTGTACAACTAAAAGTGAATCTCACGGAAAAAAACAACAACAACAAAAAAAAAAAAAAAAAAAAAAAAAAAAAAACGAAAAAAAAACGAAAAAAAAAAAGGGTGCATTTTGCCAATTTTTAAAAGAGCGGGGTGATGCGACCTTAAAAAAATGGCCTAGAGGGAAAAGGAAGTAATTACAGAATTTATAAAAACTGCAAATAAATATAATTTCATTAGTTAGTAGCACAAACAGCAAAACAAACAAATATTATTTGCAGCTCGTTTTGCATTTGTACTTAGAAAAATTACTGTTAGCTAAATCTAAACTTACACACGTGTATGTGTATGCTAACCAAAAAAATAATGAAACTGAGTTACACCCATTCATACACCCATACAGAGTAAATATAAGAATAGCCAGTTATATCTGAACTCCTCAAAATATTAAATAACACTCAGTAGGGATTATTAAAAAAAAAAAAAAAGAAGAAGAAAAAAAAGAAAGAGGGAGAGAGAGAGAGGTTTTGTTGCCTTTTCAATCCCTAACTAATTTCTTTATTTGAAAAAAAAAATAATAAAATTAAAACATTTATTCAACCTCTGCCAAAAGAAGCTTTTTTGTGCTTAACATTTTTATACCAATTAGTTCTTTTCCTTTTATACATTCATTTATAATAGTTGTTTAGAAAATGTCATTCTTTCATTCTTCTTTAGCTCTAATTTGCTATACATTTATTATTGCAAAAATAGAATGAGAAAATAACATACTGGCTACTTATTCTTTTATTTTCAGAAACTTAATATATTTGCTGTGCCTATTTTATGTAAAAGAATGAATAATTTGATTAGTTAAAGGAAATTATGACATTACAAATTATATTAGATTTAAATATAATTTTTAAATAAAATGCTTTTTATGCCACATAAAAACTTGCTTTTTACAAACTTACCGTACTTAATTTTTTACAAGTCTCTAGGACCTCTAGCTTTACTGCAACTCTAACCTTCATAGATATCTATAGGCCTCATGAAAACAGTGTTTATAGATAGGAGCTAACAATTAAACACAACTTAAAAGTCATCAATACAAGTAAATAAAAAAAAAAAAGGTAAATAATATAAAAATAGTTTCACATTGATGTGAAATAATTAATTAGTTCGCTTTTACGTAGTCGGGTTTTTTGATTTTTTAAATTTATCTTTTATTTGTTTTAAAAAAGCTTGGTAGAAAGTTCAAGCATAAAAAATATATAATTTTTTCCCTGTTCCTTTTTTAAGGTTGGGCAACATGAAAGAAAAAAATGAAACCTTATTAAAACTATCTTTTTAGAACTTCTAAATTTATTTCTCAACGTACAATCGTAAATTAATTAGCATTAAACTATTTGTTAAAAAGCCTATTTTTTTAAAAATGTTATACTCTTCACTTTATATTCATAATTTATTTTCTACTTGTAATCTTTTAAAATGTTTCATTGTTGCAGTTTCACAGCCATTTGGTTGGCCTATTTTGGCAAGCGTTTATGGGCGCATCATTAAAACTAGGGATGGACTGAATAGGGATTTTGGCCGATTACTTGGATATTCGGCCTGCAGGTAAATCGAATACTGAATATTTGGCTAGATAGGTTAACAGTTAGGTCGAATATCGAATATTCGGCTGGTCAGATACTTTTATATCTCAGAGTTTAACGGTATTAAAAAGCTAAATTTTAAAGAATATCACATAATATTTACCACAGATACTTCCATTTTGATAAAAAGACCTTTTTATAAATATACTTTGCACAAAAAAAAATCTATGTTTCGAGTTGTTATTTAAGAGGATTGTTTAAAACTTTTTTAATTAACGAAATTTAAATTCCATGACTTCTTCTGTGATTTCAAACAAATGAATAGAATTTTCTCTTTTTGAACAAGAAACAACATACCATTCCACTTATTCCATCAAAAGTGAAGTGCCATTACAACTATAGCTATATTTTCGTTGACAACTTCAGCATAAATGAAGGCATTTCAGCGAGATTTGCATCATATTACAGTAAAACCTCCCTAAAGCGACCACGTTCCGTTCCAATAAAAATGGGTCGCTCCGAGAGGTGGTCTCTTAATGGAGGTCATGTTTAAGTCTAGATTTTAATTGTTCAAAAAAGGTAACAATTATAACGTTAATAAAATTTATTTGTCGCATTAGGAAAAAATATAAAAATTTAAGTATCTAAACAAAGTTAATTGCATAGGTTAATTACTGCAGAGTTTAAAAAGTGAATACATTGACGTTTGCTTTGATTTTACGGCTTTATCTTTTATAACTTTTATTTTGAAGTTCAGTAAATAAATGCAATTCTTTTTGGACGGAAACAGATAATGACGATTTCGTTAATTTATCTATTTCTTTGAGAGTTTCTTGACAGAATAGGACAGGGGAGTTTATTGACTGTCATTCTTAATTTGTCATCAGAGTTACATTCATTGCCTAAAAAGGCACAAAGGGGTTTGAACAAAAGTTACCGGAATAATAAAAAAAAATCTACACTTAGTTTAGAAGTTTCATGAATAATGCGCTCTCGGGAATTATTTTTCTAAAAAAACCTTCTTCAAGCGACCAGGAAAAAACGGAATTTGTTTCATTTTCTTCAAAAAAATGGGTCGCTCACGGAGAGAGTTCAACTGGGATGGTCTCTGAATGGAGGTAAAATTAGTATTCAGCCTATGGGAATAAATTTCGTTCCATGAAAAAATGGTCGTTCAGGGAGGTGGTCGCTCAATGGAGGTGGTCGCACACGGAGGTTTCACTGTAATTTGTTTGTATTAAATGTGATGATACCAATTGAAGTGACTGTGTTAGCTGCATTCTTAATAAAGGAATGTTTCAGTGCTGTTTTACAATGAATAATGAATGGTTGCAATTTCTAGCACTTCTTGTCATGTTATCATATTTTAGAGAAATTAAAGTAACTATGTTGGCAATACAGTTACAATACCTTCGTTACTGTTAAAGTAACAAAAGAAAATTACAGTTTGATCTGGGATGAGATACACTGTATTTTTGACTGAATAAGTGAATTGCTATCTTGGTTTGCTGGACCAAACATTGCCTGTTTTGATGCACATTATTACCACTGAAAGTTTTTTCCATTTTGTTTAAAAACACCCAGTTTGTGGAAAAGCAAGAAAATGATTATTTTACCAGTCAATGCTCGGGAACTTGCATTTGTATATTATTAATTCCTATGAAGATCACCATTAAAGGTTAAATTCCTTTTAAAATAGCAAATAAATACAGTAGACTCCTTCAAATCTGCACTGCTTGGGACCAGAGGTTGTGCGGATTTTAGAATTTTGCGGATTTCTGGTCATTGCTTTGTTTCATGTTTTAAACAGTAATTTGAATGTAATAATGCAATCAAAATTATAATGAATGCTTACAATATTCTAAAATATTAAAATAATTAAGTAAAGTATTTTTTAATGATTTAAAAAGGATTAAATTATTAAAAGTAAAGATCGTGTAAATAATTAATAGTGCATAATTAAATATGCATAATAAAAGATGAGATAAATTTGTCTTGAATTATTAAACGAAACTTGCATCATAAAGGTACCTTATTAACTCACATAAAAATCATAAACTAAGGAAGTTTTATTTCAGGTTTAGTCAGACTTAATAACTAAACAAGTTGTAAATTGCTCGTCAAACGTGGCAAATAACCGTACCATAACTAGTTTTATAAATATTTTTTGCACCGCATATTGTACTGAATGTATACTTTAGTGCACTTCATAACTGCATATCATTTTCATTCTGTTCGAAAGCCTGTAACATCATTAAAATGCACTTGAAATATTTTTTCCCATTGGCGTAATGTAACGTAACACTTTTGACTGTCCCTGTAATTAAACTATACATCCGATTTTCATAAAATTTCAAATGACTCGGTAAAATTTTGCAACAATTATATATTTAAAATTTCAGATCATTCGGAAGGCTGTAACATCATTAAAATGCACTTGCAATAATTTTTTCCCATTGGCCGTTATGTAACGGAAAACTCTTGACTGTCCTTGTAATTAAACTATACATCCGATTTTCATAAAATTTCAAATGACTCGACAAAATTTTGCAACAATTATATATTTAAAATTTCAGATCATTCGGAAGGCTGTAACATCATTAAAATGCACTTGAAATATTTTTTCCCATTGGCGTAATGTAACGTAACACTTTTGACTGTCCCTGTCATTAAACTATACATCCGATTTTCATAAAATTTCAAATGACTCGACAAAATTTTGCAACAATTATATATTTAAAATTTCAGATCTTTCGGAAGGCTGTAACATCATTAAAATGCACTTGCAATAATTTTTTCCCATTGGCCGTTATGTAACGGAAAACTTTTGACTGTCCTTGTAATTAAACTATACATCCGATTTTCATAAAATTTCAAATGACTCGACAAAATTTTGCAATAATTATATATTTAAAATTTCAGATCATTCGGAAGGCTGTAACATCATTAAAATGCACTTGCAATACTTTTTTCCCATTGGCCGTAATGTAACGGAAAACTTTTGACTGTCCCTGTAATTAAACTATACATCCGATTTTCATAAAATTTGAAAAGATTCGGCAAAATTTTGCAACAATTATATATTTAAAATTTCAGATCATTCGGAAGGCTGTAACATCGTTAAAATGCACTTGAATATTTTTTCCCCATTGGCCGTTATCTAAGGGAAAACTCTTGACTGTCCTTGTAATTAAACTTTACATCCGATTTTCATAAAATTTCAAATGACTCGACAAAATTTTGCAACAATTATGTATTTAAAATTTCAGATCATTCGGAAGGCTGTAACATCATTAAAATGCACTTGAAATGTTTTTTTCCATTGGCGTAATGTAACGTAACACTTTTGACTGCCCCTGTCATTAAACTATTCATCCGATTTTCATAAAATTTCAAATGATTCGACAAAATTTTGCAACAATTATATATTTAAAATTTCAGATCATTCGGAAGGCTGTAACATCATTAAAATGCACTTGCAATAATTTTTTCCCATTGGCCGTTATGTAACGGAAAACTTTTGACTGTCCTTGTAATTAAACTATACATCCGATTTTCATAAAATTTCAAATGACTCGACAAAATTTTGCAACAATGATATATTTAAAATTTCAGATCATTCGGAAGGCTGTAACATCATTAAAATGCACTTGCAATACTTTTTTCCCATTGGCCGTAATGTAACGGAAAACTTTTGACTGACATTAAACTATACATCCGATTTTCATAAAATTTGAAATGACTCGACAAAATTTTGCAACAATTATATATTTAAAATTTCAGGTCATTCGGAAGGCTGTAACATCGTTAAAATGCACTTGAATATTTGAATATTTTTTTCCCATTGGCCGTTGTGTAACGGAAAACTTTTGACTGTCCCTGTAATTAAACTATACATCCGATTTTCATAAAATTTGAAATGACTCGACAAAATTTTGCAACAATTATATATTTAAAATTTCAGATCATTCGGAAGGCTGTAACATCGTTGAAATGCACTTGAATATTTTCCCCCCATTGGCCGTTATCTAACGAAAAACTCTTGACTGTCCTTGTAATTAAACTTTACATCCGATTTTCATAAAATTTCAAATGACTCGACAAAATTTTGCAACAATTATATATTTAAAATTTCAGATCATTCGGAAGGCTGTAACATCATTAAAATGCACTTGCAATAATTTTTTCCCATTGGCCGTAATGTAACGGAAAACTTTTGACTGTCCCTGTAATTAAACTATACATCCGATTTTCATAAAATTTGAAATGACTCGACAAAATTTTGCAACAATTATATATTTAAAATTTCTGACCATTCGGTTGGGTACTTTTTGCTCTGTTATATGCGGACAGACGGACTGAACGACGACTATAGGTGCTATGTATTTACATAATTATGAACGCACCTAAAAAGCTTGATTAATACATAAATTTGGTAAATTACATATATTTGGTTAAAAAGATTGTGACTACCAAAAATATCCACAATATCTTGAATTTTTTCAGAAATAAATTTTTACTTCCTTCATGAAAAACCATGAGTTCAGTCATATTAATGAGAATTACGTTTAAAATATGTACAGAATGATATAAAAATAAAAATTGTATAATTTTGACCCTTTACCAGAACTGAAAGTTTCATTGTTTACATCTGTGACGATGCGCGGATTTTAGGCGGTTGCGGATTTGAAGGAGTCTACTGTAATATAAAAGCATTCTCTTTTATTTAAAGCTGATTCTGTCTAATTATTCAGAATATCTTTATTAATTGTCAGTTAAAAGTAGAAGTTGTGTAAGGTTTTAAAAAATATTTTAAAGAGGTTTAAGTATTCGGCTTTGCCGAATAGTTTGATATTTGGCCAAACCGAATATTTGGTAGGCCGAATGGTTTGATATTCGGCCAAACCGAATATTCGGTAGTATGGCCGAATACCGAATAGATACTAAATATTCAGTGCCTCCCTAATTAAAACCATTGTCATTTCAACATGTATACAATTGTACGCGTTACAGAGAATATTGGCTGATGGATCACCTGTGGCAGGCTAAAGAAAAATGCTTTAAAATTAGTGTATTAATTTATAATTAAAATCTAAAATTATTAAAATTTTGTATTGTGATCGAAAACACACCTCTGGGCGTAATTTTTTTAATTAAAGCCTATCAAAGAAGTGAGTTAAAAATCAATTACAAAATTCCATCTTTACATACAAAAACCAGATTGAGTTAAATAAAAGAGTGTAAAAATAAATTTAAAGATTGCAACTCTGAATCATTTAAAGGGCAATAGATGCATCGAAAAGGTTTTTTTTTTTTTTTTTTTTTTTTTTTCACTCATTTTTAATTAATGGATCTTCATACTACACACTCAGAAATAATTTCTTCAAATCACGGAAATATTCTTGGGTGGAGGATTTTTCAGGAAAAGTTTTACAGTCGACGCTCGATTTTACGAATTCTTCGTTTTTACGAACTGATGTACTGGTTTCGACCAGCATCCCACTGAACTAATATTAAAATCCGCTACCTTTTATGAACTAAATTCACACAAATTCTCTTTTTTACAAACTTAATCTTTTGGCAGGTTTTTAATGTCTCTTGAGCAAACCAAACCAAATACTTTTAAAGAAGCTACTGAATGGCTAATCGGACTTTGTCGTTATTTCGAATCAGATGACAATATTTAGATCCTTTTCCACATCGATACGGTTGAACGATATGTTTATAGCAGTGTTTCAATGAAGCAAATAAGAATAACTATAAAGGTGTGTTATTTCATATTTCTTGTACCCTCCCATTTACGAACTTTTGATTTTAAGAACACATTATAGGAGTCCGGTCGAGCTCGTAAAATCGAGCGTCTACTGTAGTATATAATAGAGGTCTGCACGGGCCGACATTTCCAGGCCGGGCCCGGCCCGACTCAGAGAAAAAAAATTCGGCCCGGCCCGGTAAAAAAGTTAAAAGTTCGGACCGAGCCCGGCCCGGCCCGGCCCGTAGAAAAAAAATTATTGGCCCGGCCCGGTTAAAAAGTTGAAAGTTCGGCCCGGCCCGAAAAAAAGTTAAAATCTCGGCCCGAGTGAATTTCTACAAAACATTGATTTTTACGTCGATTTGGTTAAAAGTTTGTCTCGTACAAGGAGTTCAAGCCAAAAATATTTATCTTAACTTTTCTTTTCATGTTTATAATCTTCATTTTTATAGAAGTGCCGCAGGGTGCGATATTTATTTTTTTAATGAATCTCTATTTCTTTTATGTAAATGTTTCGGTTATCATTAATATTGTTAATCCATATTCCATGTATTGAAGTGTTAAATATCTGAAAAATGCTATACAGTAAAATCTAAGACTGAATTGCATAGAAAAGGAAAAAAAAAATGCGTTATAGATAATATGCGTCACGGCCCGAGTGCCGTGAATGAAAATAGGCCCGAGCCCGGCCCGTGCAGATCTCTAGTATATAACATATCGTTCTATGTTGCTTTTGCTTAGTTATATAATTATAGGAGAAAGTTCTATAATCAATTGAATTCGAATGTTAAAGATTAATCTTTTTAAATTCTACTAGACAGATTTTTATGAGACCTGCATTGTTAATTACAGTATAGAAACCCCTTATCCGGAATGGTTGGAGTCAGATGTATTCCGGATAACTGGTTGGGCATTAAAGCAACATCCATTTGATCAGATTGGTAGAATATATGTGGCTGTGGCATTGATTCTGCTTCCAAATTGACTATTATATTACAATATTCAGTCCA
Source organism: Maratus speciosus (assembly GCA_963932465.1). Taxonomy (NCBI): domain Eukaryota; kingdom Metazoa; phylum Arthropoda; class Arachnida; order Araneae; family Salticidae; genus Maratus; species Maratus speciosus. The sequence continues at coordinate 576,236,534 of OZ010792.1, forward strand.
AACAAGATCAAAAGTTAATAGGAGTTTGAAAGAAGACAATTTATGGGAACACCTTGGAAACAAAAATTCATGTTTCCTTTGCATAAAAATCAAAATGTCAAATATCTAACTAAATATACCTCTATTTCAAGTAGTAGATGTTGGCCATCAAGTTATACTATGTGTATTATATTACGTCAAGCAAAGCACATGTCAAATTGGCACTGTATGGCACATTTTTTAAAAAAATCAATGAATTAGAAAGATCATTCTGGATAACTGGTTCCATACTGTAGATAATTTTCCAGGTTTGGTGTTAGTATATTGCATATCTATTATCAGGGCTTAATTTCTAACAAAAAAAGTACCAGAGCCCTAATATTCTGCGGTACCGGTACAACAACCATACCGTTCCCCCTCCGCCCCCTGTCACTGAAATTTGCATTTTTATATTTCGTACATTATTTGCAAAATTTAAAGATTTTTTTTCTTTAACAAAATAAAAACTTAAGTATATTTATCAGCATATACTTAGCTGACAACTATTCCACTTTTTAGTTATCACTCCTTCTGAATTGTAATCGTTATCTAATTTTAAAGTTAATTAATTGCAGAATTCCACGATTAAATAGGGTAAGGATTACGATTAGGAAATAGTGTTAACACAAAAAAGGGATGGTTCGCAGCTATGCATTTTTAAGAAAAAATGAATGAAATTTACAGAAATTAATATTTATATGCTGAAGAATGGGACAATGTTTTACAATTTCCTATAAAAGGTGCATCTTAAACTACAATCGATTCTTCCGCATAACAATCTTCTGTGGTGAATCCCTGAAAATCAGATTAAATAAAAAATTTGACACCGTTATCGGAAAGAACCGATACTTTTTTAGAAAAAGGGAAAACACTGTTTCGATTGCTTTCTATCAGAATAACCATTATCGCAATTATATCTACTTACTAATGAAAGTGACTTTGTAAATGTGCAGAGCAGAGCCTTAGCATGGGCACCGTTGAGGATACAAAATAAATAGAAAAATCACTATCGTGATTTTTATACTCGTACACAATAGAGGGCAAAAAACCTCAAACAAACAAAACCTCAAGCTGATGCTCGTTGGCTAAAGCAGAAAATATTCTTTTCAGGTTAGATATCTAAATATAAAAACCAAAAAAAAAAAAAAAAAAAAGAAACTTATCCTACTGTCACAAAAGAAAATTGAACTGAAAGCAAATTCATTTGTCGATCTCTTGAGTGACGCCGTATCAACACTTCGTCGCCGACATAAATTTGAAATAGAAAAACACGATTTCTGTTTCCCCTTCATTTTGATCAAAATAGCATTAAAATGATTTGAAATAGAATATAAATAAGTAATTTTAAAGAAAGAAGAGTTTTTTTTTATTTTTCTATACATGAACAAATAAAATTTTAATTGTAATACAGAGTGAGCTCGAATCAGTCCAAGCCCAAAAACTGTTATAAAAATTGAGTCCGTTTTATCTCCATCTTCTACGAGTGCGACACATTATGTCACATATAAGTATTTTTGGTAAAAAAGAATGCAAAAGCTTGAAAATGGGAAGGGAAGGAAAAAGTAAACTTTGGTTTTTCGGAAGCGCTATTGCACTGGACTCCAGAGCCCAGGTGAGCTCAGGTGAATTTTATGAGGTATTATTGTGAATTTTATGAGGTTTATTCAGGTGAATTTATGAGCTCAGGTGAATTCCTACCAATATTTGAATATTTACTAAAAACAAAGAGGTACCGGAGCCAGGCTCCGGCGCAAATTAAGCCCTGTCTATTATAACACTTCAGATCTGACCTACACAATTATGTAAGTGATCGTACAAGAAAAACAAAAACGTTTTCCTCCTTTAGTGCTATTTAAAGCCGAGCATGCACCCATAGAATTGCATGGATCTTCCCTTAGCATAACCTGACATTGGTTATTTAAAAAAATATATTTTTGTTCAATCAAACATGATCCTATTACTTAGGGGAAACCCCGAAAACTTTACATTTCTACCAAAAATCTTCCATTCTTAAAGGGAGCTTCGTTACAGAACAATAGAGGAAAGTCAGTCCTACAATCGGGCTTATTGATGTCATTTCAGTTTGCAATTCTTCATATTCTGGAAGTAGATGTGAATACTATTATATCTTTACTATTATTTTTTAATTATAGTATAGTAGACTCTCTCAAATCCGCACAGCTTGGGACCAGAGGTTATGTGGATTTTAGAATTTTGCAGATTTTTGGTCATTGCTTTGCTTACATTTTTTAAACAGTAATTTGAATGTAATAATGCAATCGAAATTGTAGCAAATGCTTGCAATATAATGAAATAGTAAAATAATTAAGTAATAAACTAAAATAATAAAAAGTAAGATAATTTAAAAAATGATTCAATTATTAAAAGTAAAGGTCAAGTAAATATGTATAATTAAATATGCATAATAAAGATGAGATACATTTTTCTTGAATTATTCAATGAAATTTTCCTCTTAAAAGTATCCTATTAGTTCACATAAAAATCATAAAGTCAGGAAGCTTTATTTCAGGGAGGTTTAGTTAGACTTAATAAAAAGATTGTGATTACTAGTGACTTCAGCCATATCTTGATTTTTTTCAGAAATAAATTTATACTTCTTTAAAAAAAAAAAAAAAAAAAAAAAAGAGTTGAGTCATATTATCAAAAATTACATATTAAAATACATACATAATGATATAAAACTAAAAAATTCTATAATTTTGTCTTTACATCTGAACTGAAAGTTTCATTGTTTACATCTATGATGATGTGCAGATTTCAGGGAATCTACTGCTTACATGCATGCAACCAAATTTTAATGGTATACAGGATGCTTCAAAGAATATGGAATAAACTTTAAAAGATTATCGAACACACTACAATAAACAATTTTTGTACAAGAAATCAGGGGTTTAACCTTTAACTGGTGAGGTGGGTTGTTTTGCACCCCCAGAGAAATTGTATATGAGCTCTATATTTGCAAACAAAATTTTGTGGTATTTAGATATGTGAATTTATATGTATATATAAGTACATTTATAGTAGTTTTTCAGTTGCTTTTATACAAGTAAATAATACAAAATGCACAGGAAATTTTCTAATTCGCTAAATTTTAAGGAGTGAGCAAATAATCAAATTTTGGGATTACATGCATCTCACCTCACCACTTACGTTATAAAATAGCTTTGACTGCTTTGTGTGAAAAAAGTAATGATATTATGAAAAGTGGTAGAAATACTGTCTGGCTCAGACAAGAAAAACCCTGCAACTGGTTTTGATTCGATCCTGTTGCCAGGGTAACTGATCAGTCGACTTTATTTTAGGGAGGTCCGGCATTTTCTTTTCTCCCATTCAATCGGTCATTCAAAGAGTTATCATAGCCTTTCCTGCCCTTCCCCTTCTACAGACAAAGTTCTTTCCCTAGAAGTTTTGGAACTGGAACCTCCGAAAGCAGGAAATCTACTCAGGGTTTTTCTTGTTTTGAGCCAGATAGTAGTCGCATATGCATCCAAACAATGCTGAACTAGGTGCTCCATACTTCAGAATGCAATTAACGTTATGTACCATGTCACTAACTGAATTACTGTTCATTTCAGCACTTTTCATATTGTCATCATATTTCACAGAAAAACAAGGTACGTCTGTTGAAATACAGTACAGGACCTATTATCCGGAATCCTCGGGACTAAAGACTTTCCGGATTTTGGAATTTTCCGGATTTCGGGTCCTCCCGAATTCCGTCAAAAAAATCGCGGGAAAAACGCAAATTTCATCAAAGAATCACGAAAAAACACAAATTTCTTTTAAGCACGGCAAAAAAACCACAAATTGCATCAAAATATAGTGAAAAAAGGAAATTTCTTCAAAGAATCGAAAAAGCCTTCAGCAATTTCGTCAAAAGATCGCGAAAAAAAATCTGCAAATTTCGTCCAAAAATCGCGAAAAAAAAGCAAATTTCGTGAAAAGATCGCAAAAAAACGAAGTTTCGTAAAAGGATCGCGAAAAACACGCAAATTTATTAAAGGATTGCGGAAGAAAAACGCAAATTTCGTCAAAATCTCGCGTAAAAAAAAAACGCAAATTTCGTCAAAAGATAGCAAAAAAAAAAAAAAAAAAAAAAAAATTCTTCAAAGGATCGCAAAATACTCTCTTAATTTCACCAAAAGATCACGTAAAAGCGCGTAATTCGTTAAAGGATCGCGGAAAAAAGGCATAATTAATACCGAGAGCCCCCCCCCCCCCCACCTCTTCTGTAAACTTTCAAACAATTTGCTGTGAATTTCAGTTTTTTTTTTTTTTTTTTTTTTTTTTTTAAAACTCAGAATCACCCCTGATTCAAGTAACATAATTGTGTAGTCATAATATTTTATCGAAGTGAGAGGGAGGGTATGAAATATCTTTTTTTTTAAACGAATCGTAATATAAATTAATTTTAAACTAAAATTTGACAGGAAAATGATTTTTTTCCAATTTTTTTTTCTTTTGTTTGGGGGGGGGGGGGGGCAACCGTGTTTCCTCATCACTGATGTAACATATTTTAGTGGTTACACATTGCAACACAATAGAGAAAATTAGAAATCTGTAGAAAATTACGAATCTGCAAAATTTTGGACAAATTTCAGAAATTGCAAAATTTTAGTAAAAATTTACAAATTTATAGAAAATTTTCAATTTTTTTCCCGGATTTATGGTCTTTCCGGATTTCGGAATTCCGGATAGTGGGTCCTGTACTGTATTTGTTAAAATATTTCCATCATTGTTAAAATTATGACTAAATACCCGAGTTTAGATTAGAGGTTTTTTTCTGCATTTTTAACAGAATAAATGGATTGCGATTCTGATTTCCAATGCAAATATTGCTTGTTGTAATGTACTCTGCCACCCCTTAACCTTTTTTTGGACAAACATCCCACACACATTTAAAAAAAAAATCTTTTTAGCCAGCAGTATTTCCAAATAGAAACTTTTGTCTAATTTAACCACAGAAATTCTATGATTAAATAAGACAAAAATTAAGATTCGAAAATACTAGTAGAGAATTCTATGCAGCCTATACATCATATATAGGTTTGTGAAGGGGTTAAAGTTTGTCTCATCTTTCACGAAACATTCTGACTAAATTCCTTTCGTATCTTGGAATACTTTAAGAAATAAGTGTAAAAATTTTAGAAAGCAGTTGCAAATTATTATAGTACTGAATCAAGTTGTTTTATGCGAGATTTGTTTTAATAGTATACTAGATAGTAAACATGAAAAGTCTGAGAACTTTACGTTCCATAAAAAAGGTTTCATTTTTAATTAATTTTCTTTTCATTAATTAAGAATTTCCATATTATTTTGCTTACTAGCTGACCTGTCCAGCATTGATTGGGCCCGCAATAATAAATCATGGATTTTGGAGTCAATTTTCACCATTGCTTGTTAAATTTTTATTTTAAATACAATTATATTTTTTCTATTGATAATGTACAAGTTTGAGATCTAAAGAGCTATAATAGTACAATCACTATCCAATTTGAATCTTAATTAATTTACATTTATACAATGCGTTCTAAAAGTTCCTGTACTCCAACTTAAAGAACTCATTATCCGCGATTTTTTAAAAAAATATTAAATTTTATCCTCTGCTAATCATTGCATCAATTCTTCAGTTTTTATCATTTGGTTCTTTTTGCACTTAATTGGTGTGAGAATAAAGTTCTATGTTATTTTGTTCTTCATAGTGAAATTAATTTATCACGCATTCAGAGAATTTCACTGCTCGAAATTTATTTTGAATGTAAATCGTTTGAATGGTGCCTAGATGTTTGGCAAAATAAATATCTAAATGATGCAATACCAAGTATAGATATGTTATATTGGATTGTTCAACGATTTCATAATACAGGTTCAGTGGAAGACAAGCAGATGAGTGGAATGCCGAAGGTTGTTACACCAATCTTTTACATTCTCAAAAAACTGGTGTATGGTGTGGTGTATTATGCAAAAGGATAGTTGGATTTCTGTTTTTCGAATCAACTGTTGATAGTTTTGTATACATGGAACTTATCATCCAGAAATTTGTTGTATTGTTAGAAGTGAATGAACGAATCTCTTTGTTCCAACAAGATGGTGCAACAATCTATACACGTGATGAAACCATGGACATGCTTGAAGAATTTTTTGGTTATCAACTCATTTCAAAAAATCTTTTGCCAGCTCGATCCCCTGATCTGAGCATCCCGAACTTTTTTCTGCGAGGATATTTCAAGAAAAAAGTTTATGCAAATAATCCTCAAACAATAGATGATCTGAAAATTGTCATCACTCAAAGGATACAAGAAGTCACTCCCAGCAAGTTAAAACACATTTTTACAAACATGCACAAAAAAGTTCAGCTTTGCCCCGCAGAAAGCATTGGATATTTTGAACATTTATTATAAATGTAAGTTCAGTATTTTTTTTCTATGTGATGTTAAAAGTACTTTTTATCATTAGCATAAAAGTAATCGTTTTAATGTTTGTTATTTTGTGAATAATAAATACATATGTCGTCAGTACGGGAACTATTAGGACAATCTGTATAATAACAAGCCTTGAGTTTGTTGGGGAGGAGAGTTTCTTTCATCTATTGTCTACTATGTCACAACAACAGTTCCATGTCTGATGGATAATTATCATTTAATAATAATAATATACTTTAACCCTTACATTTATAAAATTATCTTAGTTTTAGATATAAATTTAACCCCTAGAATTAGAATATAATTTCTTGCCAAAAAAAGTCTCAGCAAAAGTTTGATACGATCAATAAATGTCTTAAAAAAAAAAAAAGTAAATAAATAAAAGAAACTACAAAATGCCTTTGTTTTGTTTATCATCATTACACAATCTATTTAAATGCACACTTAAGAAAAATAATTTTCAAATTGCATGTAATTTAAATAATATTCTAACTAAGGAAAAGTGCTTAAGTGCCCATCGACTGACTATCTCTACCTGCCAAATTTCTAACCCTGTCACACATATTAGAATTTAATTACTGTTAGAAAAAAATTATATATTTTAATAGACAAAATTTTCAATAATTTTCTCCTAAGCTTCAAGGCTGTTTATAGCTTTTTAAGAAATAGCCATTTATGTTTATTCTTACAATAATTGGTACTTTACTTGGGGGAGGGGGGACTTTATAAAACAGCACCCAAGGCTCTTTATTTTCAAAGTACAATCCTGAATGTCACAAACTTTTAAATCCAATTTTAAATTTTGGCAATTAACCACTCGATATTAAAGGGTCTTTCTTTCTTAATACAAATCCTCAACATAAATATATATATATAATTGACAAAACTTGGGGAGTGGTGGGTGGAGGGCTTCCTTCTTAACAAGCTGATATTTTATGCAAAAGAGAAATGATATGCAGTATTCTTTCTTTCACTCATTTATTGAATCTTATATGTTATAGACATATAGATGGTATTCTAAACGCTGCTCCTTTAACTTCTTTATGCATAAGAAGAAAGTTTTGGATTCTTGATATTTTTTTACTTACAGTTTGCAATGGATTTACACAGAGTAATAGATTTACACCAGTGTTGTAGTCATAAAAAAAACAAAGGGTATATGCTATCGGCAGAGGATATATGCTAGATCAAGGATGGCGAACCTACGACACGCATGCCGAATTTGGCACATAAGAACACTTATTCAGAACATATATATTAAGAACATTCATTTTTGACCTTGTTCGCTTGTGGACACGTGTGTTGTAGCTGATGACGAGCTGTTATGTTTTTAGCTCGAAACGCGTCCTGTGTATTGTTTTATTTTATGGTGATTTTTTTACAAAGTTTTATTATTTTAATTACTTCAAATCACCAGTTTTCAGTGCTCTTTCGCTACATAAGAACACTTCTCTGGCACGCGAAAAAACTTATAGATCATATTCAGTTTATGGAGAACAATCCACTAGTTTTGAATGAATTAGGGTATTATAAATTTCAATGAAAGTGCCTTGTAGTGTCATTTTCTCACTAAACCGTTCAACATATGGTGTTTTCTAAATAATTTTCCTTCTCTGTCAAATTTCAAAAGTTTTATTTTTGAAAATTGAATTTTAAGAGATAGTTTGCATAGTGATATACCTAACTGACACGCTTCCACTTCAGATTAGGTTTGATTTTATTTAGGTTTAGAGCTTTAAGTTACTTCAGGTTTTAATTTTTAAAATTGAATTTTAACTGATATTGTAAATAATTATGTATCTATTGAACCTACCTGAAGAACTAAAAATGATCTGATTCGTAAGTATACAATAAAAGAAAAACTCATGTATAGATTATTAAATACGGAATTCGATGCGACATGGCTATATTATTAGTTAAAATGTTTCTCGAACGTTAGAATGTTGGAAAATAATAATTTTTTAATTTTTGGCATGCATACTCAAAAAGGTTCGCCATACCTGCGCTAGATCATTAAGTTCATGGCTAGAGTATGCGCTATAGCTTTATTTGAGAAACAGAGGGTATACAGAGCTTCTTTAAAACATCCAGAAGGTATATGGCATATACCTTCCACTACACTCCTGATTTACACATTTTGTAGGCACGGCAGCTTGGGCAAGATTTGTCAGCACCTCTTAAAATGATATCTTTTAAAGAAGCTATTAAGTTTTAATCAAACATTATGCCTCTTAGTTTTTAGTGCTCTGGGCCATCACACGACTTTGCCCATTTATTCTAGTAAAATTCATTGCTAAACTAAAAAGTTCTTTTGTGATTGTATACTCCATCTAAATGTCTATGTGAAAATGCATTAATTTGCAAATTTATTTACTGTAAATCCATTCTGAAAGAAAATGTATGGAAAAAATTGAAAAATTTTCAGAATTATTGTACTGAATATTTAATTATCAATATTATTCAATTATCTCTTAATTCATTGACATGCTTTCAATTGCAAAAAGTATACAAATCAAGTTTTAGATATGGATTTGTTTTATAAGAAGCTGTATATATGTAGTAGGATTCAAAAGTTCCCGGACTGACTCTATAACTATAAAAATATTAGCAATTACATTGCTGAAACATATCTGCCTTCGAAATAAGACCCTTGTGCAACAATACACATTTGCCATCGCCTGTAAAGGTCATCGAAGCTCTTCTGGAATCCATTTTTAGCCATGTCCTTTAATCCAGCCTGCGATGCACTTATTACTTCATCTGAAGTTTGAAATCGACGACCATACATGTTAAGCGAAGACCAAAAGGCAATTCGAATTTAAGTGGTGGGAGGCTTAATCTCGGCTGTTGACAAAGATCCTTCCCTACTCTGCAGAATTGTTACTGGAGACTGGAAATGGTGTTTTTATACGATCCGCAATCCAAGAGCGCACCGGCAACTTGGAAATCACCACGGAAGAAGAAATTCTGCCAAGATCGCTGTAAAGGGAAGGTCATGTTAAAGGTATTCTTCGATATCCCGGGCATTGTGCATCTGAAATTTATCCCTGAAGGATGCACTGTCAACAAAGAACTCTATGTAGAAATCCTGCGTCGTTTGCGTGAGTTGTCCGGAAGCAGAGGCCAAAATTGTGGGCTGAGCAGTCATGGGTGCTTTTGCATGACAACGTTCCTGCCCACCGATCCCTAGTCGTCGGTGACTTCCTTACGAAAACAAAAACAACTTTTTTGCCACATCCTCCTTACTCCCCTGATCTCTCAACCTGCGACTTTAGCCTGTTTCCTGAACTGCACGTCGCTTGCAGAGTCGTCAATTTCAATCTTCAGATGAAGCTAAAAGTGCATCGCAGGCTGAATTAAAGGACATGGCTAAAAATGGATTTCAGAAGTGCTTCGATGACCTTTACAGCCGATGGCAAAAGTGTGTTGTTGCACAAGGATCTTATTTCGAAGGCGGATGTGTTTCAGCAATGAAATTGATAATATTTTTACAGTTATAGAGTCAGTCCGGGAACTTTTGAATCCTACCTCGTATATTAAAATGCTGCATGCATATATTAAAATGCTGTATGCATATTAAAATATGAAATTTTATTTTTATTTATATGATTCCTGCATATAATAATTTATATTTAGAAAAATGTTGTCCCCTGTCTAGGAATAACATTGCCAAAACATATCGAATGATGACACTTTCAATTTTATCAAATTTCAATGTTTACCTGCACTAAAAGTGCTTTTTTCTGTTTTTAAGGCAAGAAAACACTAAAATATATTGCTTTGAAGGAGGGTGCAGGGTCTCTAAAAAAGTCAATCCTAGGGGTCCTTGAGGTAGTTGATCCGCTTCTGAGGGGAACAAAATTTCTCGGACCACAAATACATTTTTTTTTAATAGTAATGAAATCTGTGAAACAAAAATGTACAATATCCAATGCAATAAAAAGGAAAAAAAAATATTTAATCACAAGGAACAGAAGAAAATTCTGTTTCAGACAGGATTCTGTCTTACTAGAAACACTTATGAATGATTGATCTTCTTTTTTGTTAGGATTATGAAATTTTTTCATTTAAGGAGGCATTTTGTTATTATAGTTCTGTTTCGATAGGTTTTACTTTTTATAAAGACAAAAACTATCTTTGATATTTTTTATTATAAAATTTAACATTACTAACTTTAATTTATGAAAGTAATTTAATAACAGCAAAAAATTGTTTGTTTCTTTTTTTTGTTTTCCTGAGACACCTTATATAATTTTTACTGCAGAAATAAATATTACCAACTTTTAACAAAATATTCAATTTATTAAAAAACAACAAATTATTTAAATATAACATTTATATTAACTGGCCTTATTTTGATCATTACAATAAAGCACCATATTAGGAATGAATATTTAGTGAATAGGAGGTACATTTTGAACAGTATCGCCATTTTTTATCTGGACTAATTTCTTATAGTGTTCATACTCGATGTGATTGATAAAATTTTTTCTGCGAATATCTATCAGGTCCAGGACTTCATTCACTTCAATCAAATAGTTTTCTTCATAAGGATAATCCAACATTTCAATTTCTTCTCTAGCAAATGATATATCATCTGTTTCCTCTTTTAGCTGTAGCTCAGCAGTATACTTTTCTCTAATATGCTAAAACAGAAAAAAAATTACATGATAAAATAAATTAAGATGCTAGAATTATTTTAAAAATCAAATTTTTTACATTATATAACAATTCAAAAATATTTCATTAAAATCAGACTTTACAAATGACACTTACTAAATGGCAAGAGGAAATCTCAGTATGACCTGTAAAATTTTATGTGTAACAAACCACTGTAAACACTAGCAAGTGACTCATTTGTGGATAAACACTTAAAATATAAAAGAGCTGTTAAGCGAAAACTTATTTGCCACAATTGTTTTCTAATAGTAAGTATGAAGACAGCAAGAAAGTTTATTGGCTTTTTTCTTTTCCTGAACAAAATTATGAGAAGGGGAAAGAGGGGGGGGGGGGGGGAAGGAGAGGGATGGACAACATAATCAACTAGGGTAGCCAGATTTATCTCAGAAAAAAAAACCCAGAAGATTTTTATTGACACTAGTTAGTTTTGGTTTTATCGCACTATAGTCTTTTTAATTACCATACTAAACTATGTTGAATGTGCCTGTAGTGTTTTCGTTAACGAACTTGTTTTAAAAGAGATTATTACTTAATCGATTTAATCATTTTCCAACTGTATTTGTATTACATTATTCCATTAACACTGTTAAATGAATTTTGCAGTCTTATATCCCATTATGGTTGAAAAATTTAATTGTAAGAACCAGTGTTCTCGCCGGCTTTTGACCAACATTAGCAATTTGGCGAATAAGAAATAAAAAACAGTAGCCAAATGAACAGCAATGTTAGCAAAATAGATTCCGCTTGAAACACTGAAAAATCAATCTTTAACCCTTTATTGTATCCCTTTTTTTCAATATGTTCTAAAAGAACCTAAGTTTTTGTAATTGCTTATACAATAGAAATTCGAGTATCCGCTACAGCAACTATTAAAAATAAGTACATTCTAAATGTCTCCTAAATGTGTAAATGTTTCAGACATTCTTTTAGTTGTCTAAATAAAAATTAAATACAGCAATCTTTGATTGACCGTTGTGAAAATATACACTAAAAATGTCCATGAGATTTCGACTCTTAACCGATTGAACAAATTTGACCGGCCAATGGCACTTTGCATACATTTAATAAATAGTGTGGTAAATGGCTAACTTCAACATCGCATTCCAGCAAACATTTTCTGTATTTGGCGCTTAATGCGAGTAATTTTGTTTGCGTTTTTACTGCCGCGACACTGGAGTATAGATAGTGATTAACTGACAATAGAGAAATACCTATCGCATAATCCTTTCTGTGTCTTTGCCTGTTCTTAAACTAAATTGGTATTGAGTCAGTATCTCTATAAATCGAGCCTAGTGTAAATGGCACGGTGCGATTGCACATGTTAAAGCGACATCAATTGTTCAGTAACGCGCCTAAGAATCTCGACTGTATTGGAACACCACACACATAAACTGAGCACTCGCAATTTGGCGAATTTCCCTATAGGTTTACTCGCCAAATGAAGAATTTTGTCACGATTTGGCGCAATGGCGAGCAGCAACGAGAACACTGATAAGAACAAAAACAAATCAAAACATCCTACAATTCAATGATGATCATAATCATCATGGACACCCTACAAAAATACACGTTTGTAATTAACCTCTTATCGACATGCCCAATACATTCACGGGCAATTGACTGTGCAAAATGTTAAAACTTAAGATACACATATACTAAATTTAAAATTTTATAATGTAGATACTTATAGTCTATAATAAGGTCAAATTCAGATGATATAATGCTACGGCGAATGCGTAGTTAATATCACACAAGTCTTCAAGAATTTTGCATTTCTGATCGGAAACAAGCTGTTTTTACATTTGATGACCATGTGTATAACTTATTATCGGCAAAAGGTCGAATTCTGAAGCAAACTGAAAAAGAATTTTTTTAAACTATCAAAAGTAAGACGTGAAGAAATTATCGTACAGGGCACATTTACACATATACCGTACGATAGGCCTGAAAAACACTAAAAAACGAACAACTTACGAGAAAAATGTACAATCTGACAACCCTATAATCAAGTGTAAAATATATGTGAGCTAGCTGACCAGCTCGGCATTGCTCAAGCCCAGGATAATAACATTAAATATATCTAAAGACAGTATTGAATTCAGACATTTCTTTTCAGGTGAAGCAAGCAGTGTTCAAAATGTAAACAAACATGGCTGCCACTAGAGGAAAGAGAATTGTGCAACACTGGACTGAAAAATCGGTACTTCTTAGTTATCCCATCGACCAAATTACTGTCGCCAAATTGTAAGATTAAATGCCATTAATGGCCAATAAAACCATTAATTCAACGTTTTATTTGTATTTTTATTAATGTTTTACTAATTTATTTGCTCTTTCGTTATTTAAAATACAAATTATGTCAATGTATATAAATTTGGCGATTTATATAATTTGGCGAAATTGGTCGACGGGATAACTAAGTACCGAAAAATCCTTAACAGCAATTTTAACACTTGTTAGATAAGACTAAGCCAGTTAAATTGGACTAAGTCTTTGCCTCACTAAGGAAGTGCTGTCATGTTCTTTTCCTCTTGCATAATTAACCGTCTGTTTAACTGCAATCATGATTTTTTAATTTATTTATAACTTTAACTGGTTCATTTATATTTACACAGCAGCTGTTGATGTAATGATGTGCTTCTAGGCTTAGCATAGAATGATTAAAAATGAAATAGCTTGAGAACAAAACACATGAGGGAAATTTTGTTTTTTTGGGCCACAAGAGGCGATATGAGCTGGGATAATTTATTTTTAATATTTTATTATCACCTGTTATGAAGACTTTTATTAACCATGTTGCTGACATCACCAAATCTGAAATTAAAGTTTGATTTGTTTTCATCAATTAATAGTTGAATTTAAAGTTCTTTTAAGAAGCTATCTTGATGTTGAAATGATCCATGGCCATACAGAAAAAAAAAAGAGTTTCTGCACAAGAAACCTAGCCATCTCGATTTCAAAATGCAGAAAAAAATCAAATGCTTTCTGTTTGTCTGCTCAAAGAACCAAGAAAAGCCTGGGCAGGAGCAGGCACAATCGGCAGCACGATGGACATGCGTCATTTTGTGATGTTAATTAGTGTTTTTAGTTAACATCTCGAGTAACTATAAAAAATATGAAAAAAGTGAGCCTCAGATGCATTTGGACCTATCTTTGTCTATCCTTACCCAAATTTTCAGACCAATACATATGATAAATTTTCTTAGCCATCACTAACAAACAAATACACACAGGCAAACATCTTTATTTTATTAAAATAGATAGCCTTATAATTAGGGCCCTATAAAATACGCGAGACTTTTACAACTGTAATCTAACAGTAATTTCCGTCTTATTTAGTCTGAGTATTTATGTCATTAACAAAAGAAAATATTGGTAAAATGTTCACATAACATATGGAGACCTAATTATGATGCATCCCTTTTGAATAAGAAAGAAGAGGGCAAAAGAATAGGTTTCCTAAATATTATCAAACTGATAAGAGTTGATATTCATAATACCAGTGCAGCTTCATGTGAACATGCTAAAATCAAGCACTTTATATATAAAAGATGATTTCTTTTGCAAATAACTGTAAATGAAATTTTGTATCATACAATAAGTATTCTTCAATACAATTCTCCTTTTAAAACATTGTAATTTACAAAAACTATTTTTCCAAACTTATTCTTCTACCACTTTTACATGTGGCTAGTAAAAAATGAAACTTGGCAGCCACATTTGGCTGGTAGAATATTTTTACTTCAGCAAAACCTGTCAAGAATGATGAGTGCAAAACATTTTCCTCATTATATGTACTGGAAAAAAAAAAAAAAGGTAACATAGTAAGATTTATACAACAAATATGAATACAATAAGAAATAAAGCATATTGAAATTTATATAAAATACACAATATTTTCAAAGATATAAGAAAGTTTCTTTCATTTAAATTTTGTTACGTTTTCCTTTATAACAATATCTTTGCTTTAAAAAAATAAATTTTAACACTTCAGACTTTCATCTTCCTTAGTGAAATTTTTTCCCAGCATGCAATTCGAGTGTTTTGAGGTTTGAAATCAGAAATAACAAGGTAGCCAGAGAATTGTGTTTCGGAAATGAAAGATGGGATGGGGGGATGGAGGGGGGGGGGAGTATTACTTAGATTTCCACGAGATGTATTGGTTAGAAATGAAAGTTTAATACATCTAATTGTCACAAATTGAACAGGAAATCAGTAGATCAGGGACACCTTTACTTTTTTTGGAAAGATTTTCATTTAAAAATATAAAATTGAACAAATTCTAGGGTGTATGCTTGCCAAAGACAGTGGGCCCCCCTCAACAGTAGGTTTGTTCGGAAAGATTTTTATTTCAAAGTATACATTCATTCAATACCGATTTTCGGCATAGTTATGGTTACTATAACAGACCCAAGCTATGCTGGTCTTTCGTTTGAAAATATAAAATCAAAACAGACCAGAGCTTGCATATCATGCCCGGTGTATGCTGCCAAATGCAGTGAGGCCCTAAACTATAGGTTCATTTCTAAAGATTTTCAGTTAAAGATATAAAATCACACAAATTTGAGGATGTCTGTTGCCAAAGACAGTGAGGCCCCTAACATTAGGTTCATTTGGACAGATTTATTTAAAAATACAAAACCATTCAAAACATTGATTTCAAGTATATTTAAGGTTATTATCATGGGCCCAGGCATGTCAGCAAGTAGTAATAGCCTGAAATTTTTTGATACAGATACAGGTATTTTTCAAGTAAGTGAAAAGAATAAATCATACATGAAAAACATATCAGCAATGTTACCAAGACGAGGAATTTGTAAGCTGTTGAAAACCAAAAAAAGAAATTTTTTTTTTAACTCAATTCAGAAGCTAATTTTTACTACAATGTATCACTTCATACTAAAAATTATGCAAATAATTACTTTTATTTAAAATTTATGGTATTTTCAAACACAAATAACTAAACATATTATGCCTGAATCAGAATAATAATTAAAAAAAAGTTATTTAAAATCACACATTTAATAACCTAAAAGAACCCATAAATACGGCTGATGAGGAGTCTGTACAAAGCTTGAAACGTCTACTGTAATTTATTTTGTAATATTAATGTGTTTTTTAGTTTAAAATGTCTTATTTTAAATGTCCTTTTTTTTAAATTTATGGTACTTATTTGGGAAGGTTCTTGAAAATTCAATTAATACATCAGAGTTGCCAACCACTCACATTTTTTAGTACCTTTTTTTTCAAATAGTAATGATAGTTTTATTTAATTAAAAGATTTGCTAATTAAATAAGACAACTATTCTATTTGTGGTACTCAAAATTTGGAGGATTGGCAGTTTTGATACTTTAACAAAGAAAAATTTAATATCTAACAGCACTTTAGTAATATATTAATTACAATGCATGCAGTCTAATAAATATGAATACACATGTAGTATAAAAATTGCAAAATAGTATACAGTACAGCACCTATTACCCAAACCTCTATCAACTTTTTTTGTTTTTAAATCATGACATAAACATAGATTATTTTATTATTATTATTATTAAAAAGTGAGAGTAAAACCTAAAAATTCTAAAAGAGTGACATTTTCTGAAGGGGGGGGGGGGGGGATAGAGATTGCAGGAATTATGACCCAATTCATGCATTAAACCGCTAATCCACAGAAAGTTTTAATTTTAAGAAATGCTAGTAGCTAGAGAAATGTAAATTCCCAAAGGTTCTATAAAAAAGGCTAAATCCTCTTTGAAATGCCTCTTTAATAACAATGAATACCAAACAAAAGAAAGGCTTTTCATAATAGAAACAAAAAGCTTTTTTAAACTTATGAAATATTGATAACCTAAGGAATATTGAGAGAGTGAACAGCTGAAACTCCTGCTACAACTTGAATATTTGCAGCAGTGGTGCAAACACTTTTTCCTTAAAGTTACAGTCAGTGTAAAGTGAGCTTCCATTTATCTAGATTTTTGAATTTTTGCGTATCTGAATTGGCATGGTTCCAACTAGAGATCTGCACGAGCCGGCCCGAAACCCGAGCTGACCATGCTTTTTTCTGAAGGCTTGGGCTGGACCAGGTTCAGGCCTTAGGTACACAGCCAGGACTGATTTCATTCCTAGTCTTCACAGCCCAAAATTTTCAGTCCTAGTTTTGACCGTGCCCGTAAGAAAATCATTGTCTCGGCATGGCCTGGTCCGTTCAAAGGTCAGTAAAATTCCTGGCCCAAATATTTTTGCAAAAAATGCATCTTTCTATTCTAAAAAAAAGTAACTACTGCTGTCATCGCCGCTGGTTTTGAATTTTTTGTGACCGGAGGTCTTTCTTCGTTAATATTAAGAAAAATAATGCATACAAAAATATGAAAATCGGTGGTATTATACAGAAATGTTTGATCAACACGCTGATGCAGACAGTTTTCAAATTGAAGAATTATTTTAAGAGATATTTAATGCTAAAGCTGGACAAAATCGTTCCACTAAAAAAGTTTTATAGGAGCAAAAACTATTCATGGGAATTTAATCATTTTATACGTTTGAAGGCATTATCGTTCAACTTCGTTGCAACATTTGAGGGGAAACTTAATTCCTGCAGGATTATTATAATGACCTTCAGAACTTTAGAAATCACAAAAGTTCTGGATACGAAAGTTGCACATTAATTAATAATTAAAATAAAAACATGGAACTCTTTTTTAAAAGGTTTTGTAAAACTATCTACATTTTGCGCGTTTTCAGAAGTTTTGCGTCGTCGCTGTCAGAATGTAAACAAACTATCTACTGACTTAAAAAGAACAAATGTCTAGACTTAATATTTATCTACATTTGATTAGATTATCTGAAATGTTAGACATTAATGGATATTAAATATGCAGTTCTTACGAAGTAAATATGTGCCCGTAATTGTCAGGATTCGTTATTCCCCCTTTGAATTTGAAATTTCTAATATCGTCGGCTCAATCTCTTTTTTGGCGTCATCTGGCGACGTTTAAGTGAAAAAGAATGATGGAAAATAAAAAATATTTTACAATTCATCAGACATACAAGTAAAAATTATATAAATACATTTAATACAATTAAAAAGCAAATGTTTCAAGCTAAATTTTAGCCCCTCATCAGTGCAATAAATAACATTCAAATGACCAGAAAACTTACAATGTTTATAGTTAATAATTTAATAATTATTTGAATGTTATTTATTGCACTGATGAGGGGCTAAAATTTAGCTCGAAACTTGCTTTTTAATTGTATTAAATTACATGTATTTATGTAATTTTTACTTGTATGTCTGATGAATTTTAATATATTTTTTTATTTTTAAATCGTATATCAGACGTTAAACAATGATTATTTATTTTAAGAATGATGGAATTTGTCTGAATTACCTTAAAAGTGAATATTATTATTATTATTATTTATTATTATTTTTTTTTATGGCTGTATATAAAAGTGACTCACATTTTTAATCTCAAATAAATTATTTTATGGCAGTAAATTTTATTTATTCCATACCAGATTTAGAATAAATTAATGTAGCATTTTTGTTTTTCTATTTTGATTCATTTATGAGTGTATATTATGTATATATACTGAAATCGTTTAAAAATTAACAATAAATAAATACATACATACTAGAAATAAAATTTATATATTTCGCGAGTGTGCCAAATGCTACATATATTTAATTTTGACCTATGTATTTTCTCTGAAGAATAATTCTACTTTTAAAATGAGATTTTTTAAACATTTAACTGACAAATATCTGGAAAATTTTCGTCTTCGAATTTCTTTTAAATTCATGATATTTTCCTTTGAAAGTAAATCAGTTGAAACTTTAAAGCATGATATAAGAAATATGTTTATTATATATATTTACAGGACTGTTTTTATGCATGCATTGTTTCACCAAATATTAAAAATTTGTAAAAAAAAAAGTAATAGGTTTTCATATAAGAATATATTTTATCTACAATATTATGAAGTATATGCGTAATAGACCAGATGTCCGGTTAGCAAAACAGGAAATCTGGCTGTTTTCATTAATATTAGAACTTAAAGAAGTCACAATAAATAAAAGTGAGATGGAAATCTACAGTAAAATGGTAATAAAATCACGCTTGGTATATTTTTAAAGTTGAAAATATTCTATAGCATAAGATCATAAAATAATTTTAACAAAATAATTTATTTTGGAGAATTGTAAGTTTGTTTTTTAAGCATAAAAGAGAAACTGTCGCTAGTCTTTTACGCTATCCATGGCGCATTCCTAAACGTATGTGTGAGAATACTTCTCACAGTATTTAAATTTGGTTTAATTTTATTCCCTTTCAGCCTTTTTTTTGCATCGATGTCCATTTAAACTCAATCTTTACGCCGCGATGCTGACGCTTTTATCCCTCACCGTAAAGCAAGTTCATTTTTCACCGCCGATATTCATATCTGCTTTGGGAGCGGATCGGCAGCTTGCGCATGCGCACTCCACTATTTTAGGAACACATTTCTGGAGCTCTCGTATCGATGGAGACAGTTTGCATTATGATGACGTCATTGAAATTATGCTCCGCCCTCTTTTGACGCCGATCGCTGACAGGAGAATCGTTTTGTTTCGTTTTCCAATCAGTGAAACTTTTTTTAATTCTGCAGCTTGTAATTCGATTTTCATTAATTTCCCGTAAAGGCTCGTTTACACGGAGCTAGTTTACTAGCTACAAGCCAGCGGGAAAAGAAGCGAGCGAGTCAGCTAGCGAGATAGTGGTCGTTTACACACGAACTTGTTTACTCGCTCAGTAGCCAACTCGCTATTGCATCACTTGCTGCATTCTAAAGCTTTCTTTTATGTTTTTTTCTGTAAACATTGTTTGTTTTTATATTAAGTGCAGAGTTTTCCTGCTTTTTTTTTCTTTTGTGTGTGTGTTCGTGGAAAAATGAAGTGGAACGCAAATGATATTGCTGATTTTTTAAATGTATACCAAGAGTACACTGTGTTATGGAACATAAAACACACAGATTACTGCAATACGAAATTAAAAGATAAAATTTGAATTTTATATTCTAATGCTCATGTATAAAATTTCATTAATTTTTAAGGTTTTAAGATCCGTGTCCATTATTGTAACGCTTCATTTGTCTATTTTCAGTAATGGACACCCCATAAAATCACTGTTAACTAGTTTGTTGTGGCCATCACAAAACTTTCTTCTATATAAATCATTTAAATAGTACAAGAAATTACATCAATTTAGTACCATTTCATATCTGAATTTGAAGTTTGATGAAAATTTGTGCATTACTTCTTGAGATAGAGCTGTAGGGGAAATTCTGAAAAATGCAGCATAGCAGCGCCACGTGTTGGGCGATTTACACCAAAAACTAATCAGCACCAATTTATATTAGGGACTACTTGAATATAAATTTCTATTAAATTCCGTGCATTAGTTCTTGAGATAGAGCGCCCACAAAATTTGTGTCACATACAGACACACAGACAGACATATTGTAAAAACATGTTTTTCGGAATCCCTGAAACGTGTAAATCCGTCGAAAACCGAAAATTTTTACGAATCCAATACTTTCTTCTTGTAAAGATAGAAGAAAGTAAAAATGCAATTTCAATGATGTTTAATAGGGCATAAAATCTTTTAACTGAAAATCTAATTAATCACATTTAATTTTTAAATTGCACTTATTGGAATATTAACTGTGAAAAATAGTGGAAAATATACGAATCTATGCACTGATACAAAACTTTTTTTTTCAGATTTTTTTTTTCCAATTATTGCCCTTTAAATACCCTGTACTACAGTCTAAATAATTTGATAACTGCAATTCCCCAACATTAGCATTTTAAAATATCTACCTAAAATAATTATAATATTCACCTTGTGATAATTATGGTAGTTATTTCAAACAGTGAATAATTCTCAAAAATATTTTATTTATTGGTATCCTATTTGTTAATTTTGTTCGAAAAAATCTATTTTGTTTCATTCACGCCGGCACGAACTACTGCAGTCGACATTGTTTACATATGCAGAACCACGAAACCACTGAATACTCGCAGCGATTTCACTAGCAACACCGTTTACACACAGCTAGTTTACTAGCCAGGTAGCTAATACGCCAGCGAGTAGCGAGAAAAGTAGCCCAGCTTTCAACTTTTTTCCCACTCGCTGAGCTGCCAGATAGTTCGCTAGCGAACGTGTTTACACGGGGCGAGTTTACTAGCAGCTAGTGAATTCGCCGGCTTGTAGCTAGTAAACTCGCTCCGTGTAAACGACGCTTTAATGTTAATTTAGCTAATCAATTTAAATTCTGCCTTTTAATTACTTTGTCAACCCCGTATTCATCATTTAAAAACTAAAACTCGTTAATTTTAAATTCAGAATTTGGTTTGATGTTGTCTGAAAAAGATGTAGTCTTTTAACGTAGTTTTAGCGGAGCGCGGCCCGCCGGCCGTTCGAATGTCGTGCCGCTTTTTTTTGGCCGAATGAGTTTGATATTTTATTTAAGTGGATGTTTTTTTTTTCTCAAAGTTTAATGCTTTAAAGTTGTGCTGCTCTCGTTAAAAGGAATCCCATGGATTTATTCCATGTTGGCTGCTATTTTTCTTCTTAAAAGATTAGTTCTTCTATTTTAAAATGGTGACCAGAAGCAAGTATTTTCTTAACCTTCTACTGCTACTAACGTATGGAATAAAGAATATTATTTGTTTTCATCAAATTGCCTCTTCATTGTCTACATTTCAAGTAAGACGTTTCCAGTTTTATTACTTCTTTAACGATCAATAGTAATTTATTAAAAGAACTTCACAACGTGTACTTTAACCACTTAAACGATCACATTTCTTACCACCACATTTGGCGCCGTAGTACCTTTCGAATTGCAACAGTGGTTGCTTTGGGATTATTGCAATTTTGAAAATAATGATTCTTGAAGATAATTTTTTTAGAACTTTTTGTTCTTTTTTTTTAAGAATTATGAGAGTTTTGGTTGAAATATTTTAATAGAAGCTACATTTTCATGAAACTTGTTCTAATTTTTGAAGAAAATTAAGATCGTTATTCAAGAAAGTCAAGTAAAATGTTTTTGAGTAATTGTTCTCATTAGTTAAAAAAAGGAAAATGGTTTATTTAATTCAAGATTTATTGGGTATAATTTATGAAAATATTGTAAAATATTTGATGTTCTCATTCTAAAAAAATTCTTGAGTTATGCCATTTTTTTTTTTTGTTAAATAGTTGCATTTTTTTCTTACAATATTCTAAAGAATTCATATTTAAATTTTACTATATTTTGTAGAATATATTATTAGTCAATCAAGAAATGAATTTATATAATTATAATATTGAAAATGAATTTTATGTTGTTGCAAATAATAGCAATATTCTGTTTTTAAGAATAGAATTCTGAGGCAGTTACATATTTTTTTTTAATTGATTGAAAATTTTGGAATTAAAAATAATTTTGAAGAATAATTATTGAAATTGAAATATTTTTACAAATGAATTTATGTTCTCAAATAATTTCTATGAATTTGAAGATTGGCAAAAATTGTTCTCAAGAACATAATGTGATATTTTAGGAGGCATGGCTTTTGGGTTATTTTTTTATTTTCTACTTATTAATGGCACTTTAAATCATTATAAATTTGAATTTCAATATTTAAAAAAGAAAAACATTGAAATTTTATTGAAGTATTTTTTATTCTTGTTACTGAGAAATTTTGTTCTTCACTTAAAGTTGTTCTTATCTCATTATGCCTATTTTCTCCAACTGAAGTTTGGTATTCTTCAAGTAATTTATAGTAGTAATTATCCTGTATGATTATTTTTGAGGTATTGCCTGCTTCTCTGAATAACAAAAATATAATGTGAAAATTTATAAACAGTTATCCCCTTTGAAAAGTTCTTAGACTTGCTCCTCAAATAATTTGTGAGATATGCTATATAGTTAGCATGTTGTCTTGTGGACTAGTCTGATTTCATCTCTAATATTTAAAGAACTGTTTCTACATTTCAAGAACTGTTCCTGTTTTTAAAATTACCTGTTGATGTTGTTATAGAACTCTCAGCTAACAAATTGAAAATATTCAAAATTTTCATTGCTTCAATTCTCTTTGGCAAATTCAATTCTTTTCACAAATTTATAAGTCTATGCATGACATATCCACATCGACATCATCATACCTTATTCTCATGTTGCTTTATAAAAATAAAAAGAGCAACATTATTTTTTTTTCATTTAAAATGAAATGGGGCTTCTTCAATCCTGTAACAGTTCTACTTAAAAATTCCATTCACCATAAGAAAAATATTTTTTCTTTGCCAATAGTGAAGATTACTTTTATATATATATTAACTATCAAGTGATGTGCTTTTTGCCATATTTGATGATGACTGTTCCTGTATATGCTGCTAGAAAATTTTTTTAATTACCTGTAATGACATTCTTCAGACTTTTCTTCCATTCATTTGTTGCTTACCTGATGAAGGTGGTCAGTGGTTTTGTGTGACATCCATTTCTTCTGGTCTCTTCTTTGTTGCTGCACATGTTATCATGGAAGCTAAAAATTATAAAATTACCTACCTACTTCTTCAAAAGTTTCCTACATCTACAATAGTTTAATTTTTTGTGTGCTTCGTATTCAGCCATAAGATGACTGGTGGAGATGTTTTTCATTTATAGGCAAATATCCATTTATGAAACCACTTCATTAGAGTTCTTCGGTTTGTGAAGCTACAAATAGTGTTTACTACTTTGTTCTCTTAAAAATAAATAAATAAATAGCTTTCATTACTGATTATAATAGTGTGCCAGTTAACGTTTCTCATGTGAGAGCAAATATCCTCATCAAGTGAAATTGTTGACTTGTCTGCTGCTAGAACTCAGTTACTCACACCATATCTTTATTCTAAGTCTTCTCAAAACAAGGAAGTTTAAATTTATATTACCTGAAAATTACTGATGTGTTTTACCTTCAATAACATAATTTTATGCTGCATTTTCTCCAAATATTCTAGCACGTGCAATTAAAATTATTCAGAGTTAATTTTTGCTTGTGTGTAGTAATTCATCCTCACATTGCAAAATTTTTGCTCATTCATAATCAAGTGTAAATTCTTAACCATATAAGAAGTTTGTGAATATTTGTTACAGTGTTTATGCAAGATCAAGTTATTTTGAAAAGTTCCCATATTTGTTTATTTATTATGTGCATAGTGCCTTTTACTTTAATTTTATTTCATACCCAAAGCCTCTAAGTTTTTATTTTGCCATTTGCCTCATTGAGTTAAAAAAAAAAAAAAAAAAGATTCGTTCATTTTGAAGATTTTTCGTTTTATGAAGAATTTAATAGTAAAAATGATCTTCATTTTGAAGTTTTCAATGTTTTATGAAGAAAGTGAAATTTATTAATGTCTTCTCTTCATACCTATAAATAATACAAGAATGTCACAGAAAAGCACAATTCTAGATGGAAATTTTTTACCAGCGCATTTATATATATATATAGAATTTTTTTCTATAAATCATCTAGTAAATTTTTTTTACAAAAAAAGTGCTTCTTGACCTCAAATACCGATTATGTCCTATCATACTACATTTCATCATAAGTGCACCACCGACTTCTCGTCCTTGTTAACTCTGCAAAAGTGATTCATGTATGTGTCGCAGAAGTATGATTGCTCTGCAGTAATGAGTACGATGTCGTCAGTTAAGTGCTTCAAAGAGAATGCAATGCATTCTCACTTTCTACAAAGTGTCTCGTCATGTTAAAATGTTCTAATGTCATCATGCAAAGATCATCTATTTTGATGATTATTATGTGAATGTTCCAGTTTTTTTTTCGACAGCACTATACCAGTGTACCACTTCATGTTGTGTTACTAAACATTCAGTGACATCTATTTATCTCAAATAGCCTTGTTCCATATGGCTCTGGACTCAATGAACATCATTTTGATTCCAAAAACATTGCCCTTACACACCTGCAGTTACACAATGTTACTATATTCTTATTTATAATTAAAATTTTCTTTTACTTAAGATGTTAGGAGCCTTGCTAGGAGATCCAAGCCACCTAAAATTTTACGTAGGAGATCTTATATGTGTTTATTTTTGTTCATGTACATGCTGATGGCTAGGGCATGATGGTCATCGGCGTGGTTGTGGACTTCAATATTTACATATAGATATCTAATTTTGTGTTTGTTTACAGTGTTGCTGATGATTTATCTTTGTCATTATCATCATTGTGAGCTTAACATTGAATTGTAATAATTTTATTTCTATATTATATTTTAAATGATTATTTAAAAATTATATTCCTGGTACATGGTATTTTAGTTTTATAAACTCATGATTTTGTCAATTTTTTTTCTTTCATTCTATATGGAAGTACTTAAATTTTTTTTGGTGATCACCAGTCTCTCACATTTTAAAGAAAAACCATGGTATATGTATATTTATCTAATCTTTTGAGTCTCATATATATATATTAAGAATTCTTACGACTAATACATTGAAATTTTTATTCAGTAAAGTATAAAGTTTAAAGAAATTGTGTCTAAGATGGGATTTATGACACTTAATTATGACATGTCTTTTAATTGAAATAGCAACTTGTTTTTATGGGATACCTTGTTTGGGTGATTGGGTAGTGCACGACTCAATTACACAATTGGTATCACATACAATTGGTTGTCTGTTTTAATTTAAATGAAATAAAGTTTGATACACTAAAATGATATCATTATGTTTTATGAAAGTTTATTTATATATGGCCATTTATTTCCTTTCATGTTAAGAGTAATAAAGAAAACTCTTTATTTTTTTAGATATAATTCTAAAATTAAAAAGTCCTAGGCATGTTGTAAAAGTCAAACTACAAAATGTTTCCTGACTATTTTGTTGCTTTTGTATTTGCAACTTTTATCAGAAGTTAATTCTGTTTTTATTTGGTACCAATATAGCAAAATTTGTTATGACTAGTCAATGATCTCAATTTTGTTAACCCAGAATATGTTAACATTTTTAGGATGATAATTTTATGAGATCAAATAGAAGGTTTTGCCAATGTTACTGTATTTTTGGCATTTTTATTGTATACTTGATGTATTGTATACTTTTTGGATTATGAATGTACTTTATGCAATGTATATTCTTTTTCTCTCTCTTACTTTTGGTCACCAATTTTTTTTTTTC
Organism: Maratus speciosus; assembly: GCA_963932465.1. Taxonomy (NCBI): domain Eukaryota; kingdom Metazoa; phylum Arthropoda; class Arachnida; order Araneae; family Salticidae; genus Maratus; species Maratus speciosus. Next base: position 576,262,880 of record OZ010792.1, read on the forward strand.
TAGCACCAATTTTTTTTTCCAGCACCAATATTTTTTTTCCAGCACCAATTTTTTTTCAACAGTTAAATCACCAATTTTTTTTTTTTCAACTGTTAAATCACGATTTTTTTTTCCAGCACCTTAACTTTAAATTTTATTGTTCGACTTTAATGATTTTTTTTTCTCGCTTTGGCAGTTCAAAATTTTGTCATCCCATTTTCTGTAAAAGGTTTTTGATCGATTTTGCCTTTTACATCTCCTGGTCTTACAAAATTTTCTCGGTGAAGGGAGGTAATGTGAGAATACTTCTCACAGTATTTAAATTTGGTTTAATTTTATTCCCTTTCAGCCTTTTTTTTGCATCGATGTCCATTTAAACTCAATCTTTACGCCGCGATGCTGACGCTTTTATCCCTCACCGTAAAGCAAGTTCATTTTTCACCGCCGATATTCATATCTGCTTTGGGAGCGGATCGGCAGCTTGCGCATGCGCACTCCACTATTTTAGGAACACATTTCTGGAGCTCTCGTATCGATGGAGACAGTTTGCATTATGATGACGTCATTGAAATTATGCTCCGCCCTCTTTTGACGCCGATCGCTGACAGGAGAATCGTTTTGTTTCGTTTTCCAATCAGTGAAACTTTTTTTAATTCTGCAGCTTGTAATTCGATTTTCATTAATTTCCCGTAAATGTTAATTTAGCTAATCAATTTAAATTCTGCCTTTTAATTACTTTGTCAACCCCGTATTCATCATTTAAAAACTAAAACTCGTTAATTTTAAATTCAGAATTTGGTTTGATGTTGTCTGAAAAAGATGTAGTCTTTTAACGTAGTTTTAGCGGAGCGCGGCCCGCCGGCCGTTCGAATGTCGTGCCGCTTTTTTTTGGCCGAATGAGTTTGATATTTTATTTAAGTGGATGTTTTTTTTTTCTCAAAGTTTAATGCTTTAAAGTTGTGCTGCTCTCGTTAAAAGGAATCCCATGGATTTATTCCATGTTGGCTGCTATTTTTCTTCTTAAAAGATTAGTTCTTCTATTTTAAAATGGTGACCAGAAGCAAGTATTTTCTTAACCTTCTACTGCTACTAACGTATGGAATAAAGAATATTATTTGTTTTCATCAAATTGCCTCTTCATTGTCTACATTTCAAGTAAGACGTTTCCAGTTTTATTACTTCTTTAACGATCAATAGCAATTTATTAAAAGAACTTCACAACGTGTACTTTAACCACTTAAACGATCACATTTCTTACCACCACAGTATGCTTCCGATTGGCTAATACGTGAGAGAAGGGAGAGATTGAGCCAAAAGTCTGTTAAATGTCAGGAGAAAATAGTGCGATATATTTTCCTGATTTCTAATTAATGTGCAACTTTTGCGTCCAGAACTTTGACAATTTCAATGCTTAGGAACATTTTATAACACAAAAGTTTAAAATTAAGTTGTCCCCTGAAAGTTGCAATGGAAGTCTGTTTCTAAGCTACTTTTCCAGCATCGCCCCACGGCCTAGTCTGGATGGGGGTTGACGAGCGTAGCTCGTAGGGGGCTGTAAATTAAACATTTAAAAATTGCCAGTATTCTATAATTAAACATTAAAAATTGTGCTTTTTAAAGAACAGTACATTTCTAAGCTTATTAAAATATAGTAAAACATGTGAAAAAAAAAAAAAAAAACCTGCATATGACGGAATCCTGTTTTAATCTGAAAAATGTGTTGATCCATGCAAAATGAATATACTAATACGTAAGAAAAGAATATACAGTATGGAACCATTTATCCGGAAAGCAGTTAACCGGAAAACCAGTTATACGGAATATTTCTAATAGACTGATTTCAGACTCTTTGCAGAAAAAGGTTTCATACACTGTCAGTTTGACATAGGCTTTGCTTGAAACAATTGTATAATTTGATGACAACATCTAGTATTTGAAAAGAAAACTTATTTAGTTGCATTTTAGATGTTTTAATTTTTATACAGAGGAAACAGAAGAATTTTTGTTCCCAAGGGATTCCCATAAATTACCTCCTTTTAAACTCTGGTTAACTTTTTATTTTTCTTGCATTGATTTTTAATCCAAGTAATCTAATAATATAAAATCAGAAATAATGCCACAATCACACATATTCCACAAAACTTATCAAATGGATGCTGCTTTAATGCACAACCAGTTAACCGGAAAAACCAGTTATCCAGAATACATCTGACCCCAAGCATTCCGGATAAATGGTTCTGTACTGTATAATACATTTACATTTGCTAAAAAGGGAACTTGTCTTTAACACATCTTTTTCTTTTCTATGCAATTCAATCTTAGAAGATTTTACTGTATAGCATTTTTCAGATTTTTAACACTTCAATACATGGAATATGAATTAACAATATTTTTGATAACTGAAACATTTACATCCAAGAAATAGAGATTCATTAAAAAATATATTGCAGTATATATATAAAAATATACTTTTATAAAAATGAAAATTATGAACATGAAAATAAAGTTAAGATAAATATTTTTAGTCAGAACAACAACAAGACTGTACAAGACAAATTTTTAACCAAATCGATGTAAAAATCAATGTTTTGTAGAAATTCATTCAGGCTGGGCTGAATTAACTTTTTTACTGGGATGGGCCAATATATATATTTTTTTACAGGCCGGGCTCATGGTGAAATTTTTAATTGTTGCATCAGGCCGGACCAAATTTTTTTTTCTATGAGTCGCGCTGGGCCTGGGCCTGGAAATTTCGGCCCATGCAGATCTCTAGATCCAACAAGTTCGAATAATTGGCACTCTACTGCATTGTCTACTGTATCTCTACTGTACAAGTCCATAGTTTGCACTCATACTATTCTCACAAAGGCACATTTACTTATTCATATTTTTTGCAGAAAAAAAAGAGTTATTGAATTGAAATTTATTGAAATGTTGTTTCTTTATTATAAGTGTACGTGTGTGTATCTTTCACACACAAAGTGCACCATCTTTCTAAAATAGTAAAATCCTTGGTATATAGCACATTTGGATATATTAAGCTTTTTACTTGTCTCCTGACATATGGAACATAATGAGAGGTTACTGCAGGGCTGATAAGCTTTGTGCGTACTAATATTTAATTCAAACTCAGAAAATTAGTAACTTTAAGATGTGTATGGCCACTAAAACTATGAAAACACTCAAAGTATAAAAATCTGAAAGATGACAATATTAAAACAAACTTTTTATTAAAGTATTAAGATATGCTAGTTGTTAAGGCTGTGCATATATAATAATATCACTTTAGTGGGGAGAGGGGGGATTTGTCTTTTGATATTGTTATCATTATTGATCCAAACAAAATTTTCTTTCTTTTTTTTTTTTTTTTGGTAGCTTTTTCTTTGCATCAAAATACTCTTTTAACTTTTTTCTTAGTCTGCTATCTATTTTTATGAAAATATAAAGTTATTATTAAAACCATTGAATAATTACAAAATAATTTTATTCCAAAATATGGAATATTCCAACATTTGGCATTCCTATTCTTCTGCTATATGAGCATATAATGTGTTGTTCGAGAAACCAGGTTCGAAATGATACTTGTTATTTTTAATAGAAAAAAAAAATGGGGAAGAATGTTGACCACCTGTTTTGTTCATAAGAAGTTCTGTTTACTCCCTCCCTGTACAAGGGGCAAGTGCAAGAAGACAATATTACTGTTGAATGCATTGCGTTAAAAAGCTAATATTTAATACTTTTAAATAGTATTTCCTTAAAGTGCTATTTGGTGTAAAGATATTTTAGTGGCTTCTCTTTGTTTAAATCAGTAAAATATGCAAATAATAAATGTACATCATTGCAAACATATGAAAAGAAAAAGAAAGAAAAAACTGTAAAAATAAAAATAATTTTTAGGCACTGATAACAATATCATTGGGAGAGGGGGGGGGGGGGTGTCGAGGAATGATAACGTAAGGGGGAAGGGGTCCAAAATTTCCAAAAGGTTTATAACATGATATATGTACAACTATTTACAGTACAGAACCATTTATCCGGAATGCTTGGGGTCAGATGTATTCCGGATAACTGGTTTTTCCGGTTAACTGGTTGTGCATTAAAGCAGCATCCATTTGACAAGTTTTGTGGAATATGTGTGGTTGTGGCATTATTTCCCATTTTAAATTATTAGATTACTTGGATTAAAAATCAATGCAAGAAAGATCAAAAGTTAGCCAGAGTTTAAAAGAAGGTAATTTATGGAAATCCCTTAGGAACAAAAATTCTTCTGTTCCCTCTGCATAAAAATTAAAACATCTAAAATACAGCTAAATATGTTTTCTTTTCAAATACTAGATGTTGTCATCAAATTATACAATTGTTTCAAGCAAAGCCTATGTCAAACTGGCAATGTATGACACCTTTTTCTGCAAAGATTCTGAAATCAGTCTATCTGAAATATCATTCTGGATAACTGGTTTTCCGGTTAACTGGTTTCCAGATAAATGGTTCCATACTGTACTGGTAAATGGCATACCATTTTGGCATTTGGTTCTGTTATGTGATAACATCCTTTCCAATTAAAATTAATTAAAAAATTATTTTAAAATATTTAAATTAAATCGATAAACTTTTTTACTTTAAAATTTCAAATTCTCCCTTTAAATATTCATTAATTTTTGTAAAGTTTGTTTTTCAGTTAAATTTCACTTAAAAACAATTTTAATTTATTCACCATAAAAGATCATTAAAAATTATCAATAATAAAATAATAAATCTTAATTTTAATACTTTCTCCCGAAATAGAATATTTTCATAATAATTTTCAAATATAAAATTCAAATTTATCGCATAATGATCTTTTATTCAAACTTTATTATGATGTGTGGCATCGGTTTAAATCGGCCAATGGGAGCAGTTGTCGCCTTTTTTCAGAACGGCATAGTTGAATGGTTGGTGTCCTACGATCTCTTCCTGCCTGGATGCTAACGCAAGCGTACATGCTCGGCGATAGCGCCTATTTCTTTTTTAGGCATATCGGCGTTGGACTAAATGGGTCCTTTGCTTGATATTGCCATTATTACTATCTCATTTTAAAATAATCTTAAAATGAAATCTTTCTTCAAAGATAAATTTTTAAAGGCGTTAGATGGATTCTTTTCATAACATCGTTATATAGCGTTTTGCTGTCACCGGCGCTGCAAGATGGTGTCGCTAAAGTGAAGTGACGAAGAAGAAAAACATTGAGATGTGATTCAACGGTTTTACAAAAAATTCAAATATGTGCTGTTCTATGCAATCCATCGTGGTTATGTGAATATATCATTACGAATAAATATTAGGATTTACCAGAATGAGACCATTTGAAAGATGCTATGAACAGGTATGAATTTCATACTTTTTCTGGGCGTGGGTCCAGCAAGATTTCCGAGATGATTTTTCTTTTTGGATGCTTAGATTTTGCAGTAGTCTTACTGTGTATTTCGACATGGAATGTAGGATTTATTGCTTCTATGAACTAGATGTTGAACTATGTGGTGGAACTCTTACAGCAGTAATTTATTAATTTGACAATTTCTCATCAATAGATCACAAGGAATGACGATGTTAGAAATGTCGGTATCAATCAATCTTTAATGTTTTGAAAATAGATTCTTTGTACATTTTATATTCTGCAGAGTAAACATTTAAATACATTCAAATATAATAGTGATATATATTGATATTATAATTGTAAAAACGGATGCATCATGTTTTCTCTCCCCTTCCCCCATTTTAATCAAAATAATATCCAAAAGAAAAAGAAAGAAAAAAAACTGTAAAAATCCAAATAAAAGGATTTTGTTTATCTACGTATATTTGTGTATTTTCGTGTGTTTGATTTACGTGTCTTATAATCTGATCATAATGTGCTGAATCCATTTACTGCAATAAAATTTTAGAGAATAATTTATTATAAATTATTAAAAATAAAAATTTAATAACTGGCACAATGTTTAATATTTTTGGTATGAGATATAGACAAGATCTAGGTATGATGTATTACAATTTTTGTTGTTACAGTAAAGCTCTGGTTCAAGTGAGTTAATATTTTCTTAGTGTTTATTTTTATCATGAAGATATCAGTTTATGTTTATTTACTTTTCTTTATACATAGTGTACTTTATAGTGGTAAATACATAGTATTTACCACTAACGATCTTTTGGCCAAGATTAATAATAAACTTTCTCTTTTCTTATTCATGTTAAAAAAATATAATATATAACATAAACTCCAAATTTGAATAAATTTAAATTTCTTTTCCTCTCTTCCTTTTATTTTAATATATTCTTTTCTTCTACCTAACAGTTTCACTGCTAATTTTTATATGGAAAAATAGCAAAAATGTTAGGAATTTAATATTACGAAGGTAAGGGTGATGAACATAGTACAGGCATCCCCCGACGTTCTGTAAAGTTTTACGTAAGTCGAATTTGTAAGTTGCTTAGGTAAAACTTTATAAGAAACTACAATATATATTATATGTACATATACATATCTGTATTACACCATATTATTTTATAAATAAAGCATCATGCAACAGTATTTACTTGTATATCTACCCTATTAAAATCTGTGTGCATATCTATGTAACCTCAAAAACTTGGAAAACCACAGGGTGCGGGGCTATGAAATTTGGCACATGGGTTGCTCGTAGACGGCCCATGAACGATTGGGGCAAAAAATTGGAAAATTTTAAATAAATTTTTTATTTTATATTTTTGACGAATTTTTGCCTTTTTCTATGTTTAACCCGCAATTGTGCAAGTTCTAATCAGTTTTAAATGTTTACTGCAATGTGAGATACACATATTACATATGCCACGCTGCAATACTAAGAAGCTGTAGTGGATCTATTTATATAAAATCCAAGTCTCTGTGTGTCCTTCATAAGTCCGGTCGGACTGCCCCGCGGCCATGTTAGGATTCCTAAGGAGAAATCGGTATGAGCTTCAACAATGAGTAATTGTTGAAAAGTACTAATAGCAGCCACAATAGGTTACCATAATAAAGCCAAATTTTGACCAACTTGGCGACAAAAATAAGTTGTTGTATATGACACCAACTTGGCGATAGCTGGTTAAATTGGCAAAATTCCCATTGAAACCAACTAATTTTTCATAATCGAGCTCAACAAAATTTAATTTAAACTCCGTACATTTAAGGTTTTTTTTCAAAATCCATGGGTCAGAATTTAAAGTGTAATGTACGAAAATGTACTTTACATCTTCAATCTGATGCTACTAATAAAATAACCGCCACAAGATGGCACTGCACTATCTCACCTCCTAACTGCCCGATTTTAATGTGCTTTAGATAGATGAATACAGAAATTAAATTCTCGGTACTTTTCCAGTATAGGGGCCAGTGTAGACAAAACTGTATATATCTTGATATCTAATTTTCTGTCATTTTTGACGGGCTGTATTTCTAGTAAACTATAAAAGTATGAAAAAATATAAAAACAAATTTAAAGAACACTAATATCTTGTGGAATACAGGATTTATAAATCTAACAATTTTGAATCTACATCAAACTTCTATAAAAATAAGAAATAATTAAAGAGGACTAATTTAACCTATTCTTCATGAATTTCTGATGGCAAGACAAATGAATAGCACTTACAAAATAAAATATTCCTTGATAAGCACAAACTGCATTGATTATGAATTAGATGACTACTATGAATAAATAACAATAAAAATTAAGTTGTTTTGTTATAGATTTGATTCATATATCAATAAAAATATAACCTTACCTAACATATAAACTATATTACGGTTGTGGTTTATTTCTATATATTTTATTTATAAAATAAATATCAAAAGTATGCAACTGCATATCAAATGCACCAGTATGTTCACAAATGTAATTTTAGAGATTTATTACGTAACTGTGAATTTACGTAAGCCGGGGGATGCCTGTTTAAAAAATAACTAAAAAATATACACATTTTGAATTAAAAGAAGTGAAAGCTGATTATTAAATGCAATTAAAACTTTTGACAAACAGTATTAAAATTATGTCTCATTCTATGTCAAATATTTAGCGATCCCAAACTAAAAAAGTTATCAACCTAGAAATATGTTTATCAAACTCAAAATCAGAATAGAAAAATATCTCCTTTATGGCATTAAGAGTTTCAATAAATTAAAGTACAACAAAAAGAAATCTGAGTAACCTACCTTGACATCATCTGAGAAATGCTGATAATAGAGTATGGCAAAAAACAAATGCCATATTTTGAAATCTGGCCACAATGTCTCAAAGAATGCTAAAACAGAATAGCAGCTTTGCCATAAAAGAAAATCACTCAGTCTGATTTCACCGGAAGTTCTAATCACAATATCGGGATCCGTACTTTTTGCTGAATACAAGGCTCTGTTGATTAGGCTCTCATTTACATCACTAGAAAATAAATACTTTTGAAACACAGATTATATAATTAAGCACAAAAATGTCAATAAAGCATATATTAAAATGTAAGCATATATTAATGTAAGCATATATTAAAAATATGAGGCTGTTCAATATTTTTGACCAAGGTTGTATTTGTTATCTAAATATTCACAGCTCATAAGATTTGATTCAGCAATCTAATTTTAAAATATAACTTTAACTGAGTGTTATTCTTCACTAATAAATAAAATGAATTGAGTTCTGCAACTTTTACTTGATATTAGCAATGCTTATGCTAATTTATAAATCAAGAAAACTAACTCCCCCCCCCCCCCCCTCAACTAAAGTAAAGTGAAGTATAAATTTCTGAAAAAGATGAAAGCAGATGTTAAGAAGTTAAGATTTATGCAATTTTGAAATTTTATATAAGTAAACTCATTGTTGTGAATCAAATATATAAGATTATATTATGATGCAACTATATGTAGATAAAGTAAAGTGAAGTATAAATTTCTCAAAAAGATGAAAGCAGATGTTAAGAAGTTAAGATTTATGCAATTGTGAAATTTTACATACGTAAGCTCATTGCTGTGAATGAAATATATAAGATTATATCATGATACAACTATATGCAAAAGGAGATGTGGAAGAAAGAAGTTATATACTATTTAGTTTATCATTTAGTTCCGTAAAAGATTAAGAGAATTGTTGTTTCCTTCAAATATAAATGAGTGAAATATCTATGTTAATATTTTAAAATGAAATCTAATTCTATAAATCTTTTTAAAAACTTTTAGTGAATCAGCCAAACTTTCAGAAAAATAATATTTTTAATTCTTGTTTTATGTTAGCGGGGCTATTTAACGGATCAAAATTGATCAAATCAGTTTTTTTTTTGAAGTCATTATAAAATTTCAGATGTCCTAATTTTTAGTGGCATTGGGCAATCACAGAGTTTAGCACCCCTAAGCATGGACCTGGTGAGCAATCAAAGTATAAGAAAATTACCTTTTAGACTATAGATAAAATTTATAGATAACACTTCTTTTTCATACTATTGTTTGTTATACCATAGTCAGGTCATTTAATTCCATAAAAGGCTACTGCCCTACAAAATTTGATATTAAGGTCTTTTACTTTTTCTTTTTTTTGGAGGAGAGGGGGGGGGGGGGGGCTGAATTTGAATTTTAAGATCACCACTTTGAACTTAACTTGGAATTTGAATCATAAGCAAAAAATAAGATTTTTTTTTTTTTTTTTTTTTTTTTTTAAATCTAATTTTTATAAAACATAACTCTACAAAAATAAACTAGAGACAGTTTCCTACAATTTGTGTACTTAAGATTTTTTGCTGAGATGAATGGTTTATGCGCAATAATTTATTGCAGTTAGGCAGTTTTTCTCCATTCCTATTGCAGTTACTTGAGTAAACATCTACTGTCCATGGCAAAATGTAAGTTTCACAAATCTAGCCGGACAAAAGTCTGATGATAATAAAAATGCCAAAATTGCAATCAAATTTCATCTAAAATGATAAGAATTGTGATGTTGTGACAAAAATATTGACGTTACATAACATACTATGCATGACTATGTAGTATCTATATTAAGAAAAGAAAGATGTGTATGTGTGTGTATTTGTTTGCAATGGCTAGGGAAATCTATAGCACATAGAAGTCTGGAAATTCAATTTTGGATAGATGAAGACAAGTCCGAATGCACACAGGCTCACATTTTGGATATTCTAATTAGATTTTTTGTTATTTTTTTTTAAACAGAAAAATTCACAATTTTCAAGATTTTTCAAATTTGTCCTCTTTTCTATAAAGTTTCTACAGAATTCCTGCAGCGATTTTTCAATCACATGATTCAACCGATTTGTATTTCAAACATTATCCACCCAATCTTATATTTTATACCCCTGAATGGAGCAGACTTTCAGGATAGATTTCAAAAATATGAAATAGTGTTTTAAAATTTAATTACAGTATGGAACCATTTATGCTGCAACCAGTTAACTGGAAAACCAGTTATCCAGAATGATATTTCCAATTACAGCAGAACCTCGATTATCCGAAGCAATTGGGACCGACCCTCTTTCAGATAATTGAGAATGCTTCGATTTTAAGATTAAGGAGAAATATATGCAATATTTCTTATTATACAAACAAGTGCTTTATAAAAATAAAGCAATAGCAAAATAGAAACAAGAATAAATTACCTGAATTTTAATTTTGAAATTAAGTACCTCTTACATATATAACAAGGGTTTGAAAAAATGTTTTGTTTGTCGCAGTTTCGATTGCCTTTGTTTTGAAACTCTATCACAGAGTTTTTTAATATTATTAGTTCACCAGTATCACGGTCTTTTTGCTGCTCCAGCCATTCCAAACCTTTTGCAAAACATTTAAAGGCTTCAGACTTGCTAATTTTTTCGTTTTCTTCATTCCTCTCTGCAGCTTATGGGAGTTCAAGTTAAATTCAAAGGAACTCTAAGAAAGGGGATTGAAAATATTTATATGCACTTGTAGTTCGGAAAAGACCGCTTGTGCGCTAGGAATAAGATAGTTTAAAAAAAAAAAAAAAGTTTTCAAAGTGGATTTGCACATGAGGAATGTGACAGCAGAAAAAAAAGCTTTAAAAATGGATTTCGGTTAACCAAGAGTTTCGGATAAAAGAGGTTCTACTGTAACTTATTTCACAAAATTGAGCCATACAGTCCCAGTTTGATATGTATATTGCTTTAAACATTACAAGATGCATGATAACTTGATTACAACAACTAAGCTTTGAAATGGAAGCATATTTAGTTATATATTGGGCATTTTCATTTTTATGCTTAGGAAAATTGGAAGTTTTTGTTTCCAAGGTATTTATATAAATTGCCTTCTTTTAAACTTTTATTAATGTCTGATCTTGTTTGGACCCGATTCTTTCTGAATAGTCTAATAATTAATTTGAGATCGTCATAGTCACATATATTCTACAAATCTGACCAAACAGATGTTGCTTTAATGCCCAACCAGTTATCCAGAAAAAACCAGCTATCTGGAATACATCTGACCCCAATGATTCTGGAAAAATGGTTCTGTACTGTATTAAAAAAAATAAGGCCATCAATTTTTTCTTTGAAGTACAACAAAGAAAAAAAAAAAGAAATCCAGCTGTGGTTTACTAAGTACCCCCTTTATCACAAAAACACATCACTATGTCGATGCACATGACATCACAGTCAGGAGCTTTCAAAATTCAACATTTGTACATTAATCGGTCTTTAAACACAAGAGAGTCAAAGGAAATAAGACAGAAATAACCACAACAGCAGGTCACTTAAAAAAAGCGATTAAGTTTAATGAGTTGCACAGCAGTCACAGCTAAATTTAAAATTTAGAAAATTTTATACAATTACAATTGAGAAGGAAAAACTAGTCGTTGGGGGCCACCGTAATACTTACCCATCATGGATATGCATAATATAAAATATGAAAATAAAGCATGTGCGTAAACTATTAATAAAATGCATTGCAATCCCAAAATAAAATTTAAACGCATATTTAAATATTTTTAACAAAACAGGACCCTGATTGTATTATTATGGGAGCCTATGGGAATTCGGCGAAATACCGAAGATAGCGCCAAGTTGGTGTCACTTTTAGCAAAATTTTTTTATCGCCAGATTTGGCGATAAACTTGGTGGCATTTAGCGATAGTTTGGGGATAATTTTTTTGTCGACGGGATAACCGAGTAGTACCGAATTGCGTAAAAGAAACATCTTTACAACACCAATAATGATAATCATATTAACTAACAAAAAAGCTAAAATCTTTAACAACGATTTTATGTACAAATAACGTTATTTGTGCATAAAATCGTTGTTAAAGATTTTAGCTTTTTTATTACAATTTGCACAAAGTTTAATTTATGCTTATATTAACTAACAGTTTACTGCGTCGGATTAAGCATCTTATTTCTAATTAAAATATGTCTTTGAATTGAAATATGAATGAAATACAGGGTCATGAAAAATCGAAGGGTGTGAAAAATAGGATTACAAATATCTCGGCAACTAATTATCCGAGTGACTTCATCTTTTAAGCAAAATTTATGTTTTTTTATTGTCTTTTACATTCATTCTTTAAAATAAACAATTTTGAAAATTTTTATATACCTTTTATCAGAACGAATATTTTGAGAGTCCAAAATAAATAGTGCCGGATAATCGAGGTTACTGATATTCAATAGGCTTCTTCCCATTATTACATACTAAGTACACACCAAATTTCAAGTCCTTATCTCAATTTGTTCGGGAGGTAGAGCGTTTACAGACACACAGATGGCAATTTTTTTTTCTTCTAAAAACATGTTTTTCGGACATGAATGACATGACAATGAATGACATGACAATGAATGACAAAGAATAAGACCCCCCCCGTCAAAGAGAAATTCTATTAAAAAGTCTTCAGCGAAAAGTTTAATTTACACTTCAAGCCGCCAAGTACAGATACATGTAAATTATGTCATGACATATCAATAAAGCTCTCGAAAAAAAATGGTGAAAACACTTGAAAAAGTCTTGAAATCGAAGGAGAGCTCCACTTGCGGATAGCTCCACTTGCGGATAGCTCCACTTGCAGATAGCTAAACACACTAAAGAGAAAATGAAAACTGATAAAATTAAAGCCTCAGATGAAACTTACTGCTGTACATTCTTGCAAAAAGCAATACTCTTTCTAAGCTTTCAATGTTGATAGCTTATTATAAACGCAAGCTATATGTTTATAACTTTGGGGTGCATTTCTTTAATAATAATGTGAGATACATATACGTCTGGGATGCAATAGATGAAATAGAGGGAGGAAGAGATTCTTAAGGCCTTTCTAGCATTGTTGCAAGACAGCAGCAGAAAGTTGTAACTCAATTGAAGCAGCAACTATCAAGAAACAACAGATCTATGTTCCTGTAGACTGGAAGGAAACTATTATGAATGGAAAGAGGAAATATCCTAAATTTGATGTCACTGAAGATAAGAATTTCGACTTTCTTTCTACTACAGCTTTGGAACAAAGTATCACAATCAGAAAGAAGGATACCGCAGGAATTTATTTTAGTTGGGTGGAAATTGGATGGCTGTAGGTTGTGAGAGGTTCTCTTTCATGTTATTGTTAAAAGAAACCCTCAATTTGGATTAACCTTCTCGCAAAGTAAATTTGGAAAATCGGGATCATAGGCGCAAGTTACTTTCTTTGTCAAATGTCAGTCAAGATGTACGTAGGCCGTAGAAAAATTACGTTGGCCAAAAAGAAAGATATGGTGGATCTTGTGGCATACGTTCCGCCAATTCATCATGTTTACTTCAAGAATCTTCCAGCAGAGGTCAATACCAAGTTCCAAGCTACTTCCTCTAAAGTACACCATGTGACGTTGATGATGATGATAGTATTGTGCACAGTGAATGATTTACGATAACTGGTAATATATTTCTCTTTGAGTAAAAAATAGAATAAGTAAATATAAATCAAAATCAAGAGTTTTTGAAATCATAATAAATAAACCTTTATTTACACATGGAAATTTCACAACCATAATGGACCAAGTCCTTATTTTTTTTTAAAAACCTATAAATTTTCAATAGAAATATTAATTTAGCATCTGTAAAAGTAGCGTGCTATAAAAATGTTACTTTAAATTGAATATTACCACATATAATTCTAATAAATCACTTGACCTGAATTAATTATTTATTAAGAACTTTAAAACGTTATTACTCACAATAAAGAAAAATGGACTTAGGTCTACTATGGTTGTGAGCCCCTCATATAACTCTTTTATATTTTTTATTAAAAGCAGCAAAATGCCACATTGCTAAAGTTTATGCATTATCAGCCAAGTAACTAGAAATACTAACAGATTAACATACAAGTAAGTATAAGAGAAAATGAAATGGTGCTTACTGCAATTTTAATTTGCTCTGAGCAACTTCTACAGCTACTTCTTTCACTGCATTAGTAATTTCCTCACGGGATGTATAAGCTAAACATACATTTAAATATGTTCTGAAAAGCATAGTAAAATAATATATTCATATAATGTTATAATACAATTCATATATTCATATTCATTTACATAAGTGATAAAATGATACACTTATGAAGTAAAGAGATATATAGCTATTGCTTACTTTGTATTATTATAAGTATACAAAATTGTTTCAGCAACAAGTTTTTGTAAATCAACAGGTAACAGAGTAATATCACCAAAACAACGGATGCACACTCCATATTCATCTAATTTCTCCCTACAATAAAAAAGAATTGCAATTCAATATTGCAAACTGAAACCAACTACCAAATATGTGAAACAACAATTTTAACAATATGTTAGAATAATACGTTCATTCATCAAATTACTCTGGCTAAGAGAATTTAAACTGTGGCCTTTGGCCTCTTTGTTAGCTACACTAATCGAGATTGAGAGAGGGAAAATACTACTTTTATAAGAAAACCATACTCTAAAAAAGATTTTATGAAACATCCAGTCAGTAAAATGCATAATAAAAAGTCATACCATGAAGAAAAAAATATATACATTGAAATTGGCCATTTTATGATTATCAATAATAAACTAATATCAACAGAATAAAAAAACACAATTTGCCACCAAATATTCAAAATAAAATAAAAAATAAATAAAACTACTAAAAAAAGCGATTGAAAATTTTAAACACACTAAGCACAAATATAAATGACTAAAATTATTTCTAAGTTCATTATAATCATGGCAATGATTATGCAAAATCTTCCTTTCAAAAAGTGTGCGTAAAAGTGTAAGAGTTTTATAAGACATGTCTTTTTTGACCAAAACATTGAGACATCGGACTTCTGAATAATACCCTGTAAAACATGGAGCAACAGAAATATTTTCATTTCATTGTCATTTGCAGGCACCCACCTTTTTGATCGGCTTCAGATGTTGCCTTTCAATGTATTGTTGTGCATATCTATTAGTTTCTTCCGTAATGCTGTGAATCAAATTGCCATCGAAAAATGGTTCAAAATATTGTTTTCCTTGAGTAAAAGTAGAAGTGTGAATTGTTGCATCCACTTGTGGTTGTCGGAATGGGAATCATGGGGGAGCTGGAGGAAGGTTATTCAAACATAGCGACATCCAGGTTCGGCATGAAAGAGTTTCACTTTTGTCGTCATTTTCAGAATAGTCACACTCTTCTGTTGAAATACTGGTATCTGAGTATGAAGAGCCTAACAAGCATTCTTCATCATCATCTAATTCCGACATTGCGAACATTGAAGAAATTCGGCAAGATTAAATCAGACTCAGACCACATTTCCAAAAAAAGAACAGAACTCTTATGTATCTAACATCACTGCCAGATTAAAAACATTCTATTTGACACACTATATACATACAGTTAATCCATTACGTCATGCCACACATTTGCTAAAAAATTTGCATAAAACAAGATGTTGGAAATAAGAAAAACAGATGGAAAAACTGTCCGAATTCAGCCGTATGCGAAAACTTCATAGAATGCGAAGTGCCCGACTAAATGAGGGGAAATAACCGGCAATGTGTGGGTGGCAAAAGGATTTTGCTCATAGAATCGACAAGGTATTGGCAAGAGGATTAAAAACAATGCAAAGAAACTTTTAACTTGCGAAAAATTTATATACCTGCCTGTCAAACATAATATGGTTTGAATGAAATTTGGGAAGAACTGCAAAATTACAAAAGTCTGACAAATGGCGTGAAACTGCCGAACTTTTTGCGAGAAAGTATCGCCATCTATTGGAAAAATGAAAAATTACATATTATGCATTGGACGAACCGAGTTCTGGCTTCATGGAATTGAAACACCGATTTTTCTCTTGCCTGACCTGAGGTCAGGCATACCACGGTGCATTTGTGTTGCCCGAACAGAGTTTGGGCATCACAGACATGGTGTTAAAACAACACACATAATAAAAAAATAATGAAAAATACATTTAATTATTAACAAAACACAGCTTTATAATCAGTGAGATTTCTGGCACTGGTGTTTACCGATGAGGGCATCGATAAGGTTAAAACTGGTTAATTTTAACCTTAAGCCACTTTCTAAGGGCAGTTTGTTTTTGTACTTGTTTTTCAAAAACAGAAAAACACATTCACACAAGTATGTCGTGTTGAACAACATCAAAAACCTTAAAGCTGATTTAGATATTTCTGGTTATTATGTTTGTATATTCACCCAGAAGGAAATTAAGGATTTTTCCTTGAAAACAAGAAATTGCAAGATAGGTCAACTAAGGAGTCTTCTTCAGGTTTTGAGCATTTTGAGCTTTTCAAATGTTCATCTTCAAAAGGATTTCTAATCCACAAGCTCGAGAGTGGGGGACCAGGGTTGCTCTAACGCCTGCATGACTACTGCCATATCTCACAACAAGGTCATAACATAATACTGACAGACTGTTTAAGAAAACACTGTTTTCTCATGAAGTTTTAGTTTAAGATAATAGCTTTTATGATTATTGCAGTTGTAAAATAGAGTGTTTGTTATATTTTTTAAGCAGATGAAATAAAAGATAAATTTTTGTGGCAAAGCTCGATTATTCCATGACCTACCAAAATGCCCATCGCAACCTACCATAAGTTGGAAATCGCTGCATTAAAGGAAGAGTTAAGAGTCAAAAATACTAGTAGTGCAAGGGCAAGCAAATTCAATAGAAGACAGTAAAAGATAATAATAATAAAAAAAATCAATAAACTAGAAATACTGAATTTATATCTAACATGGAATAATAAAAGACTAAATAAAATAAATAAATAAGACAGACTTGATTACAGTTAAAAAATAAAATTTATAAACGTTAAAAATACTAAAAACATTTAAAAATACAATCAGTAGACGTTGCGGCAAGCAACTCGCAAGACTTGATCAGTATAATTTAACCATTGTAAAAACAAACAACAGAACAAATCAAGTAGAGCTGTAGTTTCAAAGTTGGTGATTGCAATTGAGTAAATCAGCCCTCGAGGAACAATCTACCATGATAACTGTTACAGTCAGATTTCAAAATACAAGTGTTTGTAAATGGCAGGATTTGATCCGTTTGAAGAGAATGCTGGACTATTTTTGAATTTAGATTTCCTCTTTTCAATGTATGTTCCTTCAAGTGAATTTCCAACAATTTACCTGTTTCACTAATGTAAACACTATCACAATCTTTGCAAGGAATGGCATAAACACCGGTTAATTTTGACTTATCATATTTAAATTTATGCTTATTAAAAAAGGAACACACTTTATTAATTGGTTTAAAAGAAACATCAACATTGAATAATCTTAGAATACCAAAAATTTTATCAAAAATGCTATTCTAATAAGGGAAGACAAAAGAATTTGGTTTACTATGTTGAAATTACTGATTGTACTTTTAAAGGTTTTTAGTATTTTTAACTTTATAAAATTTATTTTTTAACTGTAATCAAGTCTGTCTTATTTATTTACTTTATTTAGTCTTTTAAAACTTTGAAATTCAGAAATTAAATGTGTGTATATTGCAAATGGAATAAGTTTTAAATCTACACTAATTTTTATGAAATTACAGTTTAAGGGAACAAAAAATTAAAGAAAATGATGGATATTTCATAAATGAAACTTCTATTTACCACATTTTTGAGAATAACGGCACACGCTGCCCCAGATATAACACCGAATCGGGTATATTGTCACACCATGTATAATAACATTCATAGAAAAATGTAATACCAAGTTTAGAGTAATTAATTTAAATGTGCAAACTGGTGGACATACAATTAAACATTTTGAACTTAAATAAATAATTTATCATTTAATTAATTGTACAGTTAATTCCACTACCAACATTATTTATTTTAACAAATGGAAAAAAATAATAATACAGCACTAAATAACTAATTTTATACACCCAAAAATCCATCAAAATCTTCGTCTTTGGCATCACTGTAGAATAATTTTAAAATTTCAAGTGACAAACTTTGATCAGTGCCTATGAAATCATCTGCATCATTCTAGTTGTCTCTTTATTGCACTGCATTTCAAATTCTAGGAGGAGGAGTGAAATACAAACAAACAGTCAAATTTTAATATAACAGATTAGCTGTGTGACAACCCAATGTGTTAAATTTGCATTGCATGAAATCTTTTTATTACTTGAGGGAAAAAAGAAACCCACTATTATTGTACATTTAGCTAAAAATTAAAAAACATTAATTTTATTAAACACTAAATTTTAACTAAGAAATCATATTTACAATGCAGGTTAAATAGATTATGCGGAAATTACATATTGCAGACTGAATGGTTTTTGATGCTTTGCATCAAAAGTGCATTGTTCTTTAAGATTTGGTTTTTAATTTTGAAGTTGGTAGAATGAAAATGATGTCACTTTGACAAACTTACAAAAGAGTTTTTGGAATTAAAATAAATGCTTTGCAAGGAAAAAAAAAAATAGTCATTTTTACTATATAAACTGCTTCAGTTTTAGCACCTTTGTGAAAGATTTTAACTGCTATTTTTCAAAAATAATTAATTGAAAATTACATAAACTCTTTCTTTAAATTTAACTCATGTGAACAGGTGGTCATAATTGTCCACCAAAATGCAAGGAGCTTGTACGCAAAGCTGAAAAAAAATGTACAATGTTTAAATATTACTCCATAGACAGACTATTTTTGCTTCTGTAGAATAAATTGATCCACAAAGCTTGATTATATGAAAATATGTTTTTATTCCTCTGTAATTACCTTGGAAAATTTATTTTAATCAGTTATTTTATTTTACACCAATTCAAAATGACAATAATTTATCTTTTTCAATCTTAATGAGAAAATGATATCCATAAAAGTATAATAATCTGTTTTGTTTCCTCCTTTTTATCTACAAAAATAGAATAATTTAATTGCCATCTCTAGAGAAACTCCAGTAAAAATTACAAGGAAAAAAAAAAAAAATCCCCAAAACAAATTCCGATTTTAAAATTATGAAAGCTTATATAATATGACATACGTATATCCACATGTGTAAATGGTGTTAATTTCATAGCGCTGTTTCATATTCAGCGCTGTAGTTGGGTGGGAACGCCATTCCCAGAAATATTTGGTTTGTTACAGTAGAAGGGGAAAAAAAAAAAAAAATATTGCACACAAGCACAAACTTTTCTTTTATACAAATGCAATAGTATAAAAACTAGAATATAATAATTATAACTGTTAATTAAAAAAAGTCGGCTTTTTGCTAAATGTTTTAAATTGGCTTTTTGCTTAGCAAAAATCCGGTAGCATCAACATCTAATCTATGAAAAGGTGAGTTTCCACAAATATTTTTTTTCTAACTACAACAATGTTCATATTCCAGGAGGGTGTTGCGAAATACAAACATACAGCCAGATTTCAATCTAACAGATTCTGAATTTATTAATCCTTCATTACTATAAGATTCTACTGTATATTCTTCAGTAAATAAGCTCAAATTAAAATAAACAAATAGCAACCAGTTTTGCAACTTTTATTACAGTGAACCTATTCCACAATTCTGCACATTACAGATGAATTTCTATTTAACAATTTTCACAGTTTCTTCTAAATAGTTATAAAATTTATTAAATGAAAATTCAATTAATGTTTTTTTCAAGATAGAAAACTAAACACTTTCTTCTTATTTCTTCTGCTCTAATGTGTTTTAAAGTGGTGATGTTTGCTAGTTTGTATATTTTTTATAAATATTAATTTAGTTTTTTCATTAAATAAAAATTAAGGTTACTTTTTAAAAGTTTATTTTTCAAAATCTACAGAATCTGCAATAAAATAACTTCAATGTGTCTTTGAGTACAATTTTTTTTTTTTTTTTAATTTTGCTCACTAAATTGTTCACATTTTTTGAGTGCTTGAAATATATGATTGCGAACATCTAAGAATTCCAACCCACATCAAATTGTTTAAAAGCTTAAACCATTTCCCACTGTTACGGATTTTAAGGAACTGTTTCCGCCATTATTTATGATTTCTTTGATTAAAATTAAAAGTTGTAGTAGATCCATGAATATTCATAAATGAAAGGTACTGATGATGTACTATGGTGATTCACAAAGAAAAGAAAAGAATTTTTTAAAAGTGGCATCCTTGGTAGATTGAAAACAATTAGAACTTTGAAATTTTGGTTTAAAAACAAAATCTATTAAATAGAAATTAGTCACTGACAGCAAAAAAAAAAATATTTTTAATTATTATTATTATTTTTTTTTTTTTGTTGGAAATCAAGGTTCTAAATTTTCAAAGGTAAACCAAACAATTGATGATGTAGAATAATTAATTTAAATGATCTTATATACATAAAACAAAAATTGCATGAAAATTTTGAATTTTTAGAAAATTTCTTTTAAAAGTAGAAGGCATGAAAGATATACAAGAGCATAATATTCCATGAGTTCCTAGTTCTAGCCTGAGGTAAACCAAACAACTAATTATGTAGAATAATTAATTAATTAAAATGATCTTATACACATAAAACAAAAATTTTCAGAAAATTTCTTTTAAAAGTAGGAGGTATGAAAGATACACAGGAGCATAATATTGCATGAGTAAATTCGTCAATGCATTAGATGCAATACACATTAGTATTAGTTTGAGGCAAGTGCTACAAATATGAGCCAGACCAGCAGTCATCAACCTTTCCGACTTCACAGACTATTAATACATGTTTTTTGAAAATATAAATACATTTGTAGAATAATGATCAGAGATCTTCTTGTTTATTAATATGAAATGCACTTAAAAGTTATAAACGCTTATTTAATTCATAACAAATATCTTTAAGGTTTGTTTAATTGCAACACAATTATTAAAGATAGTTTAATTATTACAAAGCAATAAATATGAAATGTACCTATTTAATATAACAAAGATATAAAAGCTTATTTAATTAACAACAAAAATCTTAACTGCTACAAAATTATTAAAGATAGTTTAATCATCACTCACAAAATAATAATAAATTTTATTTAAGTATACCTCACATTTTTATTGTGATATTTGGTCCTGCTTATTTGTATGTTCATGGGCTTTTGACTGAAGTGACGTTTCATCAAGATGGAGAATCAGAAAGTGAGATTTGTTGCCAAATGATATAAACAGCTATGAAAACAGACCTAATGAACTTTTCTGCTTGCTTATATATGAATTTATATAAACAATATAATTAAATATTATTACTGTTTTTATATACAATTTACTGTGGTTTGCATAAACAATGATAAATGGATTTTTTATATTAAATAAATATTGAAAAAATTGTTTGTGCATATGAAATAGAGAACAGGTTGTCAGAAAATATGTTGACAAATTTTCTTCTCTCACATAACCCCTATAACGAAAGATTTATCTGAAAATGTCTTTTTGCACAAATATGTCGCTGAAAACTGAACGAATATTTTTACTGCTTCTCCACTTAGTAATAAGCTTTCATAAATACAGTAGACTATCTAAAATCCGTAAATGCCTAAAATTTGCACATCATCGCAGATGTAAATGATGAAACTTTCAGTTCAGATGTAGGGAAAATAATCAGAGGCTTTTTTATTTTTATATTATTCCGTATGCATTTTAATATGTAATTCTTGCTAATATTGTTGAATTCATACTTTTTCTTTAAGGAAGTATAAATTTATTTTTGAAAAAAATTAAGGTATTGCTGGGTACTGGTGATCACAATCTTTTTTACCAAATATATTTATGTATATATTTGGTTAAAGGGACAGTTTACCTCAAAATCGATTTTTGTATTTAAATATTAAATGAAAACCTGTTTAATTGTGAATATTTTGGCACCTCATTTTTACCCATACAGCAATATCACAAGATATTGTAAATTTTGTTAATACACTCAGCACAATTACCCACACAAATTAAAACTTTAAATGGCTTTTTCGCTATGTTCGTATTTTCTTCACTTTCATGTTTTAAAAATGCTAAGGCTTTTTTGTATTTGAGATAAAGATTGAAACTTTTTTGTACATGTTTTTTATTACAGAACATTCCCTCTAATCTGCACAGCCCGGGACCAAGGGATTTGCAAATTATAGAATTTTGTGGATTATAGGTCATTTCTTTGTTTACATTCTAATATTTGGAATTTATCATCAAATATAGTATTCACACTGCAAATAAATAACACAGAAATAAAAGAAAATGCCTTTTTTAATTAAAAAACAAAACAAAACTATATTGAATATTAGAAATACATTTAAATGATATATACAAAATTAATAGAAAACATTTCTACTTATTTTTAAATCTATTAAACACTGCAGTGATAGTGGTTTGCTTTATAGTTTTTGCTTTTTGCTCTGTTATTTAATCTTGAGGCATTTTAAGGGTCAGGATTTCTTGATCGGTAAGAAAGGTTTGTTTTTCTAAAAAAACTGAGATATATATCCCACGGAGCTAACACCTCTTCAAAAGCAATTTTATCTTTTATATAGCTAACAAATACATTCAAAATATAGCAGTCTAATAGTTATTTATTAAATACATAAAACATTTCCTTCTAATGAACACAAAATCCATTAAAAATTTGTTAATAAATTCATCAGATCAGTTTTTTTTTTATGGTTAAAGTGTACAATATCTTGCTTAAAAAAGATTTAAACTGTTTGTTTACATTTGAAATATACTGCGGATTAGAGAAAATCGACTGTATATATGTCATATAATAAACTGCTTGAAATTAGCCTTCAGGTTTGTTATTTTTTCAGGCTACTATTTTTTAAATAAAAGTATATGAAGATGCGATAATTTTATCGTTTTAAAAAATAAAAAAATTATATTAAATGTATTATTAGATGTATCTAAAAATCCATGTGCAGCCTTGGCCTTCTGAAATACACATTTAAAAATCTTAAAAAAAAAAAAAAAAAAAAAAAAAAAAGGGCAAAAATATCAATTTTAAAAAATTCAAATTTTTGTTAGCTTTTAAAAAATTTTAATTAAATATGCAGTTAATTTTTTTTTTTCAAAATGTACTTTTAGTTGAACATTGAAATGCAGTGAGTACATCATTTGAACCATATTTTTAAAAATAAACAAAATTGTTGAAAAGCTAAACTGTCCCCTTGCGTCTGACTAAACCTGAAATAAAACTTAATTATTTTATGATTTTGATGTGAATTAGTTTTCTGAATTTGTGATCAGTTTTTGTGAATTAGAATTCTTTATGAGGCAAGTTTCAAAGAACAATTCAAGAAAAAATGATGCAAATCTTTATTGTGCATTAATTATTTATTTGACCTTTAGTTTTAATAATTTAATCATTTTTAAAATTATCTTAATTTTTAACTTTATTTTTTTTTTACTTAATTATTTTAATATTTTCTGTATTATAAGCATTCATTATAATTTCGATTGCATTATTATTACATTAAAATTATTGTTTAAAAAAATGTAAACAAAGCAATGACTAGAAATCCACAAAATTCTAAAATCTGCAGAACCTCTGGTCCCAAGCTGTGCGGATTTGAGGGGGTCTACTGTATGAGAATTTCTTATATTATTACTTTTGTTTTCTTATTAAAATAATGTGAATAATGAGTCAAAAGAACGCAGAAATATATAAATATATATGCTATATCAGTGTATCATGGGAAACAAAATATACATGACATTTAAAATTTTAAAATGATGTTAAAAACTTCCTGACAGTTTTTGCCAAAACCACTCGACCATTCTCAAGGAATTTCAAGAATGAACTGTCAAAGACTCGAATTCCAACAAGATGAAAATGGAGGACAAACATGAAGGAGAAACAAGGACAAAAGAGAGAAATACATGGAAAATCTATCTACTGGCACAATAAAAAGAAGAAAAAGGAGAAAAAGAGGAGCCCAAAAATGAAAACCAAACAATCCTAAAACTGAAAAATGTGAGGGGAGGGGTTAAATATGTTTCAATAAATTTAACCAAATAATGGGAATGCTGAAAGACAAGTTATGATTATAGATGTCATTTTGTCATGTCATGATCTCAACTGATTCTCTAATTAGAGCTTTGTAAGGACTATACTGGCGGGAGATAATTCGGGCATTGCTGAAATCAATACTCTTAAATTTGCTATTGGCATATAGATAAGCTAGAGCTGTTGTCAATCTATTAAATTTAATGTTGCTTTCATGCTCTTTTAACCTCTTGAAAAATCTTCTTTTCGTCATATCTATATAGTGAATTTTCCTATTATTGTTTAAGATGAGAGGGATCTATCTCATAGACTCCTGAAAACAGGTGGAGGGAGGGGGAGGGATTAGATCTAATTTAGCAGAAAGTGAAATGAACAGGTTAGGGGGGGGGGGAAGTAATGAGATGTATATTGAATTTTAAAAGTGATATAATGTGATGAGAAAAAACTGTAGGAATGTATGGAAATTTCCTGTAGACCGGTTGGATGGTGATGGTAACATGACAGGTTCTAACTCTTTTGCCCATGTTTCTCCTTCATGTTTTCCCTCCATTTTCATTTGGTTGGAATAAGTGCCTTCGACAGTTCATTCTAGAAATCCTTTGAGAATGGCCAAAATATTTTGGCCAAAACTGCTGGGAAGTTTTTAACATCATTTTAAAATTTTAAAGGTCATGTATATTTTGTTTCACATGATATGCTGATATAGCATATATATTTTATATATTTCTCAGTTCTTCTGACTCATTATTCACGTATTACTCACAGTGTAAAGTCCACTTTTAAAGTTTTTAAATATTAAAATACGTCCAGGTTTTTCTATAGACCACCAAAATTTTAACACAGACCACCAGCTGGTGACTGCTCATCTAGACTCAACAACGACTCATGTAGATTGACAGCACAGGACAACAGAAATATTCAGAATTTATTTACATCAAATAAACTGAAATGAATTATAAAAGACAAGAGAAAATAAATAATTTAAAAAAATTAAAATTTGATTCTGTTAATATAATAAGATAATTTATAAATTTTCAAATTAGAACACAAAAGAAATATGAATGTACATGCATACAATTTATTAATAGCTAGTGTTGACTATAAGCCATTTTAGCAGGGCGCAGTGTCCAGTGGCCCCTTTTAACCCTTCTGATGCACCCGGCAGCCCTTTTTAACACTCAAAATCAGCCATTTTCTTTTCTTCTATCAGCATTTGCACAAAAGCAAGTGCATATATTTCTGCCAGGTCCCATTCTTAACGATGTGATAACGAGAATTTCGAGCATGGGATGTGAACTAATCGGGAATTGGATCGGATTCATTTTTATCCCGGCAAATTTACTCCAACTCTTCAGGCTTTACGTGAACACTTTAGTGAGCTGTACAGTAAGCAGATTTTGATTGGTCCTTTGATTCGCGTATTAATGGGGTTCGGCTGTATTGTGAAATTTTTCAATTGGTAGAGGGAAAAAAACATTAAATTCAGCATTCAATGATTAGAAAAAATAGTAAAATCCTTCAGTCAGTTGCAAGAAAAAAAAAAAAAAAATTGTGAAATTCGTCAATAAGTTGCAGAAAAAAATCATGAAATTCGTCCGTGTGTGTGTGTGTGGGGGGGGGGGGGGGGAGGAGAGAGATAATTCAATTGATCGTGGGAAAATATAAGAAATTCTATTAGGGGACTCTAAACAAACCAGTTCAAAATATTTTTTGTGAACAAGGTACAAGTGTGCCCTTTTTGAGAAGTGTGCCTTTTTTGAAAAAATGTGCCCATTTTTAGAATAGTGTGTCCTTTTTGAAAAATTCCCACCCGGCGGCATTTTTTTTTTCTAGAGTCAACACTAATAGCAGATTTTGATACTCTTTACTAAAAACTACAGCTAAGGAAAGAAAAAATAAATAAGACAACTATAAGAAATTAAAGGTCGTACTTATCATTTAATAATTCTTGAAATTTTTCTCTAGCCAAATTCATTAAACAATCCACTTCTTCTTTAGGCCTTTTGAAATTTTCTATACTAAAAGTGTAGATAGTTACTTCAGTTATACCTAAGTCTAGGCACCACTCTAGAGTCTAGAAAAGAAAATTCTGTTAACTGATGCTAAAAAATAATAAATTTTTAAATAAGTAGTGGTAAAAGTCTCTTTTAAATTCAACTCTTACTATAAAAAAGGATCACTAAAGTATTTTCATGAAAATTTGCAAAAATATACCATTTTTCATAATTTTGAAAAGCTACTTAATACAAAATGCAATAATAACAAAACTGCTGAATGTATGCTGTAAGAGCATATAAAATCTTTAACAGATAAAATAATTACAAAAATATAATTATAGCACAAAGAAGAAAAAAAAAAAAAAAGGCTTCTGATGCAATGTTTCTGCTGTTATCATTCACGTAATGCAAAAATAGTGTCCAGAATGTGAAAATAAAGGAATAGGTTTTCGCATTTTTGTTAAAGTATTTTACTAAATCATCAGAAAAGTGGAAGAACGTATATTCATAAGCATGCAGACATTTTGATAATTTCTTTTTTCTAATTTAGGTTTTTCGCAAAAAAAAAAACTAAGGTTAGCACTGATGTATCTTCAATAGCTATAAGTTATGGATTACATATCATGAGTTACTTACTGTCAGGTCATGGTATGGTATTATGTCAGTTTAACCCATTTATGCCTAGTGTCCCATTTTTGGGACGTTTCAAATTTTAATGAATTTGTTAATTTTCTTCTCCTTTATAACATGAAAATTGCATGAAATCATTATTTATAAATGTCTTTATCTGTAACCGAGAGATGACAGCATAAGGTGGATATTTATTTGCTTAAATTAAGGCTTTTTTCAGTGTTTATGGATTTTTAATTTTTCAAGATGGCAAAATGTAAAAAGTAAGTTTATTTGTATTTTTTCTATCAAGGATGCAAAATCGCAAGTTATAATCTTAGCTTGTAGACGTTTTAGAAATACGTATTTTTTTAAATTGCGAAATTAAAGGCTCAAGCCTATTTTTTATGCATTTTTGTAATGTCCAAAATATACGGTTCTAGGCACAAATGG
The DNA here is from genome assembly GCA_963932465.1 of Maratus speciosus. Classification (NCBI taxonomy): domain Eukaryota; kingdom Metazoa; phylum Arthropoda; class Arachnida; order Araneae; family Salticidae; genus Maratus; species Maratus speciosus. The sequence goes on from OZ010792.1 coordinate 576,290,321, forward strand.
GCATATATTTTTGTTAGAAATTTAGGAAACAGTTATTTATGTAATCTCCTTTCGAAGATATTTATGAAATAAATTGTTTTTAAGTCTGCAATACGATTATTCTTATTTTATTATTAATAATAGTTATAACGTTATTAGTCTCTGCAAAGAAATAAATATATTTTTTTTTAGTTCATAAAAATACTAATTATAGTACATACTCTACAATTTAAAAACATTTTAAATATAAATGTAAGTAAAATATATAATTATGCCTATTAATCTACTAGAAATATTCATATTTAGTTCTTTTACATTTTATCAAATAAATACAAAAAATTTAAGCTTAATTTTTTTTTAGTATTTTTCCAGTTCATTTTGTAACATTTTAAAGAGATTTTACCAAAAAAATTGAGAAAACAAAAATTCAGGCACAAATGGGTTAAAGTTTGAATATTTAATAAGATGCTGTCTCCAACAAAACAATCAATGTGTAGTAAGAAACTAATCCTGCATTATTTTGTAACTAGCAGGAATCATCGAGCTAAGCTCGGTCAAAATTAGCTTTGTGTTTATCTCGATATATTATTCTTACTGAATCATTCTTGCTGATTTAGATGCAATTAGCTTAACCCTGAGCCATATTGACCCAAAATATGACCCACTAACTGAATTTTTTCGAACATGCGACCTAACACAATGCTTTTCTCGAGCTTGAAAATGATGGAATACAAAATTTAGAGAAAATCGTTGTCGTTTTCTAGATAAAATAAGGTTGACCCATGTTATTAAAAAATGATCCACTAACCGAAATTTATCAAAGTGAACTATTCCAATGGTCTTTTTGTACTGTGAAACAGTCTAATAAAAATTTTTTTCAAAATCTTTTGAACCTTTTTGAGATACAGTTAGCTTGACCCTGACCAATTATCACCAAAATGACCCACTAATAGAATTTTCTTGAGCATGCGACCCAGCCCAATGGTTTTATCTTGTCCAGAAACTTGGTTATACAAAGTTTTGTCAAAATCATTTGAGCCGTTTTTTAGATACAGTGAGCTTGATTCTGATCCATTAGGACCCAAAATGACCCACTAATTGAATTTTCTTGAACATGTGACCCTGCCCAATGGTCTTATCATAGCCGGAAACAGTATTATACAAAATTTTGTCAAAATGTTTTGAACTGATTTTTAAATACAATTAGCTTGACCCTGACATTGTGACCCACTAATCGAACTTTCTTGAATATGCGACCTAGCCCAATGGTCTTCTCGAGCCCGAAAACGATAGAATACAAAATTTAGTCAAAATCGTTTAAGCCGTTTTTTAGATACAATTAGCTTGACCCTGACCATTGTGACCCAAAATGACCCACTAATCGAATTTTCTCAAACATGTGACCTAGCCCAATTCTCTTCTCATGCCCAGAAACGGTATAGTACAAAATTTGCTCAAAATGTTTTGAGCATTTTTTTAGATTAAATTAGCTTGACCCTGACCCATTGTGACCAAAATGACCCACTAATCGAATTTTCTCGAACATGTGGCCCTGCGCAATGGTTTTATCATGCCCGAAAACGGTATTATACAAAATTTGGTCAAAATGTTTTGTACCGCTTTTTAAATATAATTAGCTTGACCCTGAGCCATTGTGACCCACTAATCGAACTTTCTTGAACATGTGACCTAGCCCAATGGTCTTCTCGAGCCCGAAAACAATAGAATACAAAATTTAGTCAAAATCGTTTAAGCCGTTTTTAAGATATAATTAGCTTGACTCTGACCCATCGTGACCCACTAATCAAATTTTCTTGAACATGTGACTTAGCCCAATGGTCATCTCATGCCCAGAAACGGTATATTACAAAATTTTGTGAAAATGTCTTGAGCCCTTTTTTAAATATAATTAGCTTGACCCTGACCCATAATGACTCACTAATCGAATTTTCTCAAACTGTCACCCACCCCAATGGTCTTTTCGTGCCCGAAAATGATAGACTACAAAATTTCATCGAAATCGTTACAGCCGTTATCCAGATTAACTTAGCTTGACCCACGATGACCCAAAAAGGACCCTCTAATCAAATTTTCTCGAACATGTGACTTAGCCCAATGATCTTCCCGTAATCCAAAACTGTAGAATATAGAGTTTAGTGAAAGTTGTTAGAGCCGTTTTTTAGATAAAAATAACTTGACCCACAGTGGCCAAAAAATGACCCACAAATCGAAATTTCTCGAACATGTGACCTAGCCCAATAGTCTTCTCGTACCCGAAAATGGTTGGATACAAAATTTAGTCAAAATCGATTGAGCCGTTCTTTAGATATAATTACCTTGACACTGACCCGTTATGACCTAAAATGACCCACTAATCGAATTTTCTCGAACACGTGACCAATCCCAATGGTCTTTTCGTGCCTGAAAATGGTAGGGTGCAAAATTTAATCAAAATCGTTAGAGTCGTTTTCTAGATAAAATTTACATACACACACACACAATTTTTGCTTGCATTATAGTATAAGATAATGAAAGTATTTACAGTATTAATTCTGGTTTCACTTGTAATATTCTACTGTAAAAACCTAATGGTTTTAACTGTTAACAAACTCTATTGAAAAATCAAAGTTTCTTTTTCTTTTTAAACAGACACTCTTTCTGCTGTATGAGATTATCTAAAATTCTTCAGCTGAATTTATTACTTTTCCAGCTTATAGTCGACACTACATTAGGCATTTCACATCATGTATATATAAACATTTTCATATTTTTCTAGCCAGGCATATGCTGTATAAATAAAGATACTTTAGTATTGGACCAATGAGCTTTTTGAATTTCATTCACAAACAAACCTATTGCTGAAAAACCCGCTGCCTTCGCAAATGTACTCACTCAGCAATTGTAAAGAAGGCAATCCGCTGCCTTCGCAAATGTACTCACTCAGCAATTGTAAAGAAGGCAATCCGCTGTCTTTGCAAATGTACTCACTCAGCAATTGTAAAAAAGGCAATCAAAATTCAAAATAACTGAGGCCTTTAATTATTACTGAAACCATTTACATTGGTAGCCAAATGCAGATACTAATAACAGGGAACCCATCGTTTAAAATTACAAAAGAAAATTCGGCATGCTTCCAATTAATGGGAGAATTTTATAATTCCCTCTCTTCATTCTACAGTAGAGCGCCGATTATCGGAAGTCGAATTATCCGAACAGCCAATTTCTCTCAAAGAATTTTTAACCGAACTTCCAATTATGCGAACAACCTATTTCTCGCAAAATTTCTTTTAAAAACAAACCTCCAATTATCCAAACACCCTATTAGACCTGGATATCAGATTTTAAATGATGAGATTGTGGATAAGATTCAAGACGAAAAAGAAATTGAAGAAAATGAAAACGAATGCTCTGAAAATGACCCCGGTCCATCACATAACGAAGCCTTTGAATGTTTGGAAACAGCTATGAAATGGCTCGAATGGCAGAAGAATGCTGATCCTATTCACCTAACGTATTTAAGAAGAATTCGAGATAGGGTAGCATTGAAAAGAATGTCTATTTTGAAGTAAGCAACAATCAAAAGCTTTTCTGCTTAAATTATAATCTCTGGAGTTCAGAAAATAATATAAAAAACTAAAAATTAAAAAGACAAAAATCAATTTTGAAATATGCATTAACTAGTGCTGTCAGTCCGAAGCGTGGATAAATTGCAAAGATTTTAGTATAGTCAGGAACATCCTTAAATTCTGTCCATTTATCCAAACTTTGCTTATCCGAACTAGGGTTGGTCCTGACTTGTTCGGATAATCGGCGCTATAATGTACTTCCAAAACAATCTATTGATAATACTTTATTTAAAAATTTAGCACAAAAATCTATTTCTAATTTATTTACTTAACAATTCTTGAAGGCTTCTTTTAAATAGGGATATAACATATAAGGTTGGATGTCTAACATAAAAACTAAAGTTATAACATGCTAAAATTGAAAAGAGTACATTTAAAGGCTTATAAATATCTTTTAATAAACAGATCTACATGTTTCGTACACACAATCAGTAACTTAAGCCTTAAAATGTATCTTTTTCCACTTTTAGCATGTTATAACTCACTTATGATAATAAGTGATTTTCTTACTTAATTTTATAAAAAATGAAGTTTTAATTTTTGCAAAAAAGGAAAAACAGAAATTGATTTATGAATTCTAAAAATTACTGAAAAAATTTATTGTATTGGACTAAAGGATGAAATTTGAATTGCTTTTATAATGAATGGGCTTGTAGTCTAACTTGAGAAATTGGAAAAATACGTACAATTATATCTTCAATATAAAACAAAATAAAGTTAAAAATCAGAGTCTCAGGTACAATGGAACAGATGCTTTCGTCTACATGGAAACGAGTTTGCAGACCTGCATACATGTTAGATTTTTCTGCCCACTGGCTGCATACATGCACATTCTTTTATTAATATTGATGGTTGAAAGATTAATTACTACCAATATATCACAATATATACCGGGTGTCCTAAAAAGGACTGACTGATTTTAAAATTCAATAACTTGCAAACGGTGACAGATATTTAAAAAATTCTTGCAGGAGCGTTATGCATAAGGTCAAAAGTTTTTTTACAGTGATTTTCGATTTTAGTTTGAATTACAAACAATAGATGACACTGTAAGCAATAGTCGCTAAATACAGGCTCGATTTTTGGCCCTTTCTCTTGTTTCATGCGGAAAAAGGAGATGGAAATGTATTATCCAGGCCACGAAGTACCAAAAATGGAGCCTGAATTTAGCGTCTATTGATCGCAGCGCCATCTATTGTTTGTAATTCGAACTAAAATTGAAAATCACTGTAAAAAAACTTTTGACCTTATGCATAACCTTCCTGCAAGAATTTTTTAAATATCTGTCACCGTTTACAAGTTATTGAATTTTAAAATCAGTCAGTCCTTTTTAGGACACCCGGTATATATATATATAATATACATAATACAAATAAAATATCAGGTGAGGCCAAACAAAGAACTTTCTACTCCTTAGCGAGCTACACTCACCAACACCAGTTCAGAATTCGTAACCTCTAAAAACATGGCAATGTCCCTGTTCTTAAAAATATTACTTGGTTATTGAAGATTGAACTCATAAAAATAACATCACGAATGGCGATGATCTTCTGTAATCAGGTTGTCATATTTGTCCATTTGAATGAGACATTTTTCGGTTACCACAGTCTCATCCACTGCTGTCGTGATAGCTGATGGCTGTTTTTGGTATTGACAAATAACATCAATTACACATTAGAAAACCAACTTGCATAAAATAGTTAGGTTAAAAATGTTGCTGCCTCCTGGACTTTTATAATGACCCTATGGACAATATTCTTCCTTTGTGTTCAAGGTTACAAAACTCTGTCAGCTTGGGAATGACATTCACAACCACAGTATTGAAAAGCACTGTGTTTTGAAATTTTATACTTAGATCGAGTTTTAGATATTTTCAGGAACAGGAATAGCTTATACCATTTTTCATCCTCAAAATTGTGATAAATTATCTGTTAGGTTTTCTGAAACAGTTTATATTTATATAAATAATATATATCACACACCAAAAATAACTTTAAGTGGAGGTTCTTTCTTCTTTGGGTCAAAATTTTCGATAATTTTTTTTTTTTTTTTTTTTTTTTTTTTTTTTTTTGCATTTTTTAGATTGTTGCCCTAAAGAGGTTTTGTGATATTTCAATTCCTTACATTATCTTTTGCTCATTGAAAGTTACGGCACTTGTTGAACGTAATGCTAATGTAAAATTTTTAACTTATTTTTTGTCGAAACATTGTTTTTCAAACTCCGTGACCATCTTTCTCGAGAACTACTGAACCAATTTCCTTCATTTTTTTATTTAAAAGGAAGCTACTCATTTTGGCTGAAGTTTATATTATTAAAAAGCACAATTTTCATTAATTAAATATTTTTTAGAGATCTTAAAAGGTAAAAAGTGACTTTTTTGTTCAAATGACTGTCATTTTGTCAAAAATCAACTTTTAAAACTAAATGTTGGTATAAGCTCCAGAGAACTTAATGCCCTTTCATAGTATGGTGACGCAATTTGTTTGAGATGCTTGTGACATAAATAGTCGCCCGATTGGAAGCCCATGGCATGAATCTGTCATTCTATCAGATCCCAATCATGATGAATTGGGGCCCTGGGCAAAGATAAATTAGGGGCCCCCATTGAAATCGTTGCAACATTATTCAAAGAGAACGGATGGTCAGTCATATGTGTAATGCAATATTTTCGTACCTTGAATTTTAAATAAAAGAAAATTCTTAGCTCTGTAAATTCTAAATTAAGTACTACCTTAATTAATAAAAATACTCTTTTTTTCTTAGTACAGAACAAAGCACTTTTACATAACTTTAGCAACTTGTTATATTACTTAAAGATGAATTTAATACTTCAACGTATGGAAGAGTGTCTAATATGCAAATATGAGTTCATAGTTACTTTCTTATCAAATCAAATACATTCTACTGCACAAGTAGAAAGTGTTTTTTCAATAAATCTAAAAGGATCGCAATTTTGGGTTTGTTTTTCATATTTCGCTCAAAGTTAAAAGAAATAACTTTGAATACGGAAGAAAATTTATCTCATGACAATTAGAACAGATTATTTAACTAAAGTTTAGATATGATTTAAGTTCATTGCAAATAACAATCTATTAAAATCAAAATATTATTTCTTATTTAATAGCGGTTGAGGTTAGCTTTGCAAAAACATTGAGGTCTGCGAGTTCAAAATGAAATTTGTTTTTTCAGAATGTTTAGCAAAATCTTTTAAAGATGAAATTTGTACTTTGTATTTGAAAATTTTCAGAGTTTAAATTGGAAAAAAAGTAAATATTTTATAAATTAACTAGCAGAACTACCCGGTTTCGCCTGTGTCAATTATAAGGAGCCTTCCAGGTAAAATAAATTAAAACGAAATAATACGGCAATCACAATAACTGAAACTTGTGCATTCATTCCCATCCACAAAACGTTAAAAGACAATAAGAAAACATGACGTTATTGTCTCGCAATGACAATAAAATCCCTGAGCTTTAATAACAGAATGCGCGTTACCTTTGCCGGATGTAAGAGAAAAATGTGTGATTTTCTTCACAATACGGAAAAAAAAAATTCCACCAAATCGTGCAGCATTTAGTGAAATTCTCGTTTGCATGGTATACAGGGTGATTCTGAATTCATCATCAATATTTGGTGGGCAGGTAGGGAATAGGAAAAGAACACTATTTCACATAGGAAAGCATAGGCACAAACGAACGCATGACGGTGTAGAGGGCGCTTTGTGTCCGCATCTCCCATGAACGCGCATAGCTGTCTGCCGTGTGCAGCCAGTCGTCATTCGACAAGGTGACTTCGCAGAAGTAACATGAACCGGTATACGTTTCAAGAACTTGCAGATATGCATCTAACTTACGGTGCCGCAGGAGAAAGCTGTCTTAGAGCTAGGCAAATGTATGAAGAGCGCTACCCCAACCGGCGCGTGCCACAGCATCAAATGTTTTCACGTGTTCATCGACAACTGTGCGAAACTGGATCATTTGCTGGTATTAATGTTGATCGAGGCAGCCGCCGATCAACACGGACAGTTTCAGTCGAGGAAGATGTCCTACAGTCTATCGAAGAACAGCCAAGTTCTAGCATACGAGGTATTGCTCACCAGTTTGGAGTTTCACAATCAACAGTGTGGCGGATACTAAACGAGGAACGTTTACATCCTTTTCATTTGCAAAGAGTGCAGTTACTGGAAGCAGAGGACTATCCCAAGCGTGTTACTTTTTGTCAGTGGTTCATGCAGAGAACAGTCGTTGATCCCAGTTTCCCAACGTATGTTCTTTTCACAGATGAAGCGTCCTTCACTCGTGAAGGTGTCTTCAACACACACAATTCGCATGTGTGGGCTAATCAGAATCCACAAGGTACGATAGTTAGAGCTGCGCAACAACGCTTTGCCGTCAATGTGTGGACTGGGATCGTCGGCGACTGTTTGCTGGGACCGTATTTACTACCATCCCGTTTAGATTGCGCAAACTACCTCATATTTCTTCAGACTGTGTTACCGGGTCTTATGAACGAGGTTCCTGCTGTTATTCTCCGGCGAATGTGGTTCCAGCATGACGGCGCTCCAGCACATTTCGCAAATGATGTGCGTTGTTACCTGACCAGAAAATTTGGAGCTCAATGGATTGGTCGCGGTGGACCGGTTTGTTGGCCACCACGGTCACCGGATTTATCTCTAATAGACTTCTTTGTATGGGGTGCCATGAAAAACATGGTGTACGAGACCCCTGTTGCCAGTGCTATGGACCTTGTAGCACGCATATCGGTTGCCGCCGCAAACATCCGGGAAACGCCAGGCATATTCCAGAAAGTTCGGTTGTCCATGCAACGTCGTTGTGAGGCATGTACTCTAGCAAATGGTCAGAATTTCGAGCACCTCTTGTAAGTCTGTACAAAAGATGCACAAATAAATGTTTTTTTCTCTTACCACTTTCTTGTTATGTTTTCTTTCCATCATTTAACCGGATTCATATTGCCCTACTACATGACGTCTGCGTCCATACTTTCCTATGTGAAATAGTGTTCTTTTCCTATTCCCTACCTGCCCACCAAATATTGATGATGGATTCAGAATCACCCTGTATATATATAAAGTACAAACACTATGTCAGTGCTCATAAATTGTGCCCCATAAATTGTAACCCATAAATTGCGCCTTTACTGCAATTTTTCTAACATCTAAACATCACACAATTTCATTTTTCACAATGTCGAATAGAAAAAAGTTCTTTCAAATGAAATTTGTTTCAAAATTGTATCTCAATTTTCTGATTTTAATGGATTTTAAAGTAATTTTCAAGCATGGATATTTTTAAAGGTACGTGCAACCTGATTACAAAAAATGAACCCGTTTACTCTTAATGCAATAGTATAAAGAAAAGACATGTCTATGAGTAACCTGGTATCATATTTTCTGTGGCAACAACCTAACACAATAATTAATTTCCCTTTTACTGCAATTTAACCTCTAAACCTCGCACATTCGATTGTTTTAACGTCTTATAGAAAACAAAAGTACATTCAGTAAGATTTGTTTCTAATGTTTATCTCAATTTACAGATTTTTTTATGGATTTTAAAGTAATTTTCAAGCATGCATATTTTTAAAATATGCTTGCAATCCAATTACAAAATATTAACTCAATTGTTCAAAAACATTGTAACTAATTTAGAATTTGTTTGTTTTCGTGTAATATTCAATAACTAAATTGGCAAATGAAATTAAAACGCCAAAAATAACATAAAATAAAACACGAATTTATTAACAGATTATGACTGTAGTATACAATCGAAGAAATAAACAAAATATAGGAGCCATTTATTTATGGTGAGTTGACTACAAGTTGAAAAGATTTGATGAAATGTGAGGTCATATCTAGCCTTTTTTTTTTCTTGTTCCTAAATTGTTTTCATGAAATTTGACTGTTTGTATTAAAGTAGATATTTTAATTTTAAAAAACAATTAAATTAAGGTGCTACGTCAATTTACCGCTCTTATAGTTGAAGTTTTTATTTTATATACAGGCATGAGAGTGGGTAAAGAACAAAAAGTCTGAAAATAGGCCTAAGCTGAAATTTGGCAAAAAACTAAAAGAATGTGCATGAAATCCTATTTTGCACAAAACAGGCAAAAAACACAAATTTTGTCAAAGGGCTTGAAAAAAATTTGGTTTTCGTCAAATGGTCGCTTGAAAAACGAGAATTCTGTCAAAAGATCGCGGGAAAAATGCGAATTCTGTCAAAAAAACGGGAGAAGCACGAATTTCGTCAAAAGATCGCAAGAAATAACGCAAATTTCGTCAAAAGATCGCGAAAAAAATACTCTATATTCGTCTAAAGATCGTGACGAAAAAAAAAAAATGAATTTTGGCAAAGGATCGCGGAAAACGCAAATTTCGTGAAAGGGCGCTGAAAAAAAAACACGAATTTAGTTTAAAGGATAGCAGGGAAAAAACGTGAATCGTCAAAAAGCTGCAAAAAAAAGTGAATTTCGTCACAGGATCGCACAAAAAAAACACACTAATTTCGTCAAAGGATCGCGAAAAAAACGCAAATTTCGTCAAAGGAAAGTGAAAAAAATGCGAATTTCGTCAAAAGATCGAGGAAAATTCACGAATTCTGCCAAAAGATCGAGGAAAATATGTGAATTCTGTCAAAAGATCGCGGAGAAAATGTGATGGGATTCTGGTGCGATATGTCTCGTTTGGTGCATTTTTTCGCTGCCAGAAAGAAAAAAACAATAAAAATCAGGTTTTTTTTTTTTTTTTTTTTTTTTTTTTCCAGATAAAAATCAAAAATTTTCTCAAAAATTTACGAAAATTCGGAAGTTTTGATAAAAGTCGGAAGAATCTCATCCCTGTATATATAAATAATGTGCGTTTTCTGTTTAGAATGACGTCAATTTCAAAAATAAAGCAACGCGTTATCGTTACTTTTTGCACATTATTGTGTCATTTTTTAGGGTGTGGCAACGGGAAAGAAATGATTTAATTAGAAAATTAAAAAGATATATTTCTATAATGTTAAATTACGGAACATGGTAGAAAAAAGGGATAAAAAGTGTTCTGATGATTTTTTAAAGTAGACAGTGCTCTTTTCCACGTTCTAAAGCCTATGTAAATGAAGTTTTGTGTAAATCCGTCAAAAATTGAAGATTTGTATAAAGGATATACACACAAAGAACGGCTTTTATACATATAGATATATGGATTCGGGGGCCCCTGGGCAAAGTCCCGATTTGCCCATGCAATAATAAGGGCCTGCATTCCGTCATAGAAGTTCAAGGCATGAATACGTAACATTAATTTTTTTTTAAATACAAAAAAAAAAAAATAAACTTAAACATACAATTATGGCAATAAATATAATGTAAAAAGTCTGAAGGTGATACCATCTTTCTTTGTTAGTGAAAAAAAATCGTAAAAATCATGTAAATTTTAGGCCAAAGAAGTAGAACCTACCCTTAAACTAATTCTTTTAGTTAATTCTAATTGTTTTAAATTCTATGAAACATATGATACTAAAAAAACTTGCTTTAGAAAAATATGTTAAACTTTCATAGAATGTTTAAAGCTGTATAAATTATTACGGGATTTGAAATTCAATTTTTTTATGGCAGGGAGTCGAACAGCTGGGATGTAAAGAAAAATGTCTTTAACCAATGCCCCCTAGATATTTCAGAAAGCCTTGACACATGACAGGAAAACATCACACAAAGCAGGCAAAACAAAGAAAAAAGATCATTCATTGGCTCGTAACCCACAGACACCAACATATTAAAGACTGTATCAGGAGTAAACAAGTTAAATTTCAGGAGTTTTGGACACTCTTGAGGAATAAAAAATATTTTAAAGATTTTTTTTTTAGATATATTTACAAATATCTTTTACAAATATTATCTGAATCCTCACTCCCTTACAGCTTTTTGTGTTTATCCATACAAACATAATTTAAATAAAGGTTAATTAATTTGCTATTATTTTTTATGTATATATTTTTTTGTAATAAATTTTTAAAAATGGATTAATTAAAAAAAAAAAATCCATGACCGATATAATTGTGTGAAATTACATGACAATTTTTTTTCCCCACAACTGAATAGCTAATAAATTTTTTTTTTTTTTTTTTTTAGAGCAAATGACAAAATTTGCGTTATTTTTCTGCGACTGCTTGATGAAATTTGCAATTTTTTGCTGTGACTGCTTGACAAAATTCTTGATTTTTTGCTGTAACTGACTGACTAAATTCGCGATTTTCTGTCCACAAATAGCCAACAAAATTCGTGATTTTCTGCCGTGACTGATTAACGAAATACCTGATTCTTTTTTTTGCAAGAGATTGCCGAAATTCGAGGTTTTATCAATGACTGATTGACAAATTTTGTGATATATTTCAATGGCCGACTAATGAAATTAGCGATTTCTTGCCATGATTGATTGAAGAAATTCAATTTTTTTTGCCGCATATTTCCGTATTTTCTATCCTTTTACTGTATTTTATCATAGATTTCTTGAGATGTTCACATCTATGTATCTACGTTAACTCTATGTTTCTTTTAATGAATTAAAAGAAGTTTCTTTTAAAGTTAACCAGAAGTGCAAACACATCAGAAAATAACACCGAAAGAATAAGTCAATTATTTGGAATAACAATGCTTTGTGTTTGTTTTGTAAAAAAAAAAAAAACATGCTTTATGAGCACCTTTATTTCAATTTCATAGTTGTGAACATGTCAAATTTGAAAACCATATAGTTTTTACAATGTATTTTTATAACATTCTTAAAAGCATGTATCATTAAAAATATACACAATGCAATCTTTTTTAGGGCGATTCCGTGCAGAGTGTCACACACGTAATGCAGGCTTTAATTTGCATTTATTCAATTATTTATTAAATTTTAATGTTAATTCTAATTTTACGTGGTATGGTAAATAAGTTATTACCATATTTTTAAATTTAAATGTGTGGCAATGAAACTCACAGAAGTATATCATTTAATTTCAGTACTCAAAATGTGCTTTTTCTGAAGTTTTCCCACGCGTTCCCACTCAACTACAGCACTGTTAATAAATAATTGAATAAATGCAAATTAAAGCCTGCGTTACGTGTGTGACACTCTCCACAGAATCGCCCTTTACCTGTTGGAGATGGATGTTGGACCTAGGCAATGTAAAGTGCAAAAGTGTTCAAAATAAGATAGGCATTATGATTATATTGATGAAATAGTCCAGACATTAATTTTCAAAAAGTTACACTTTTAAAATTTTCATAAGATCTCTGGGTCTCATAAATTATATTTAGAACAATTTTCTCTACGCCAAAAACTCACTGAGTTATGATAATGGTATTTTATGAATTTTCAGAGCTTTGTGGCAAAAAAAAAACAAAACAAAAAAAAAAAAAACAGGCGATTTTTTAGTGTTGGAAAGCTCCAAAATTTCATAAAATTTAAAGAATCAAAACTCTGAGTTTTGAGCATACAAGAATGGAATTTTTACTTTTGTATTTGTCAGAGAATGAAGAAACTTTTCCTAAATATAACTTATAGGATCCAGGGAATCTATAAATATTTAAAAAGTATAACTTTTTTAAAATTAATAGCAGGGCTATTTCATCAATATAGTTATTTTAATTCTTATCTTATTTTCAACACTTTTGCAATTAACATTCCTTATGGATCTCAAACAGATAAAAAATTAAAGTGCTTTTTGAGACATTCTGTATGCATATATCCGATGTTCTAATACAGTTATTTATATTTATATAAAAAATAAATTACTTATGTATTTTTTAATTTACCTCCGAGAGTTTTTCAAAACCAAAAGCATGACCTTGAAGCTTTTCAATGCCCTTTTTGACAGCAAATCTTCTGTTTCCATCCATAATAAATGCAACATGATGAGGTATAGGGCCAGTTTTTAACACATTTATGCAAAATTTCTCTATCCAGGAACGTTTACTTTTCTTATACCATGACATCTTTCTTTATAATCTAAAATCTAAAAAATAAAAACAGTTAAGAATATTTTACATAAAGTGAAAAAATGAAAAACAACTACTCTATCCTTTTTAGGTCAAAGTATTTTTTTAATCACTTTTAACACTTCACACAATAGGACACATCTGATCAGACTGCAACATTTAAAAAAAAAAATCTTTTTATAGTACCTGATATCGTAAACTATTGAAAGGATTTTCATGAAATTTGCGTCCTATACTAAATCGAGTACGAGAAAATGATCTAGCTAAGTCCAGAATTCAAGAAAATTCATTGAAAACAAATCACATTGAATAAATCAGCCAATCACAAGGCTGGAAACTTCTCCATGGTTCCTACTCGAGTAAAGGTAGGTTATATGCAATCAGGCAATCGAAAACGATCTAGCTCACTCTCTAATTCGGGAAAATTTGTTTAATCTCATTAAACCAAACTCAGTACTGAAAATATTGATATAAATTGAAAGCAATTTGATTTTTATGAAAAAAGACTTTTTCTAATATGAGAAAACCATCTAAATAAATCTAGACTTTGAAAAAAAATTTTTTGATAGGTTTAAGCAACTTTTTATATTTAATCTTCTGCAACTGGAATTCTTGCCAATACCATTGTTCATTGATCATCAGTACGATAAAGGATGAACTTCAAGACGGTGTTAATAATTTGCACTTGATACTAATTCGAGCACGAGATAACAGAATATCTAGGTCCCGAATTCGGTAAAATTTGTTTTAACAGGCTAGAACAAATAAAATTAATTGGTTTTACTAAATGTTGATTTTGTGAATTTAAAGGTTTTCATAAGCATTCTGTAAATATGCTAACATTTCTTGAAAGATAACTGCACTTATACATTTGCTATGTTTAAAACTGCTACCATACTGTTACAAACATTGCTATAGTTTGATGCCATGACGATAATAATAAAAACAGTACTACAATAATAAAAACAATACAATAATAAAAACATTACTAAAAACTATTGCCAAACTTTAAGATTAAATGCAAATAATGGATGATCGTAAATGTCAGATTCACTTGACATTAAACACGTTATACGTGTTTGTTACGTCATCAAGAGATTTTTAATTCAATGTTTTGTTTGCAATTTTATTAATGTTTTACTAATTTATTTGTTCTTTCATTATTTAATATAAAAATTATGTTAATTTGTATAATTTGGCGAAACTGGTCGATGGGATAATCAAGTAGTACCATAAAAACAAATGATGAGTATAACGATGGCAATTCAAATGCAGTGGTAAAAATACCCGTTAAAGTCAAATTGTGAGCACAAAGATGATAATAGTCATAAGAAGAAATGGCTGTCAAATGTGGTAAGCACTAATAGTGCGACAGAAGACACAAGGAAAAGTAATGATATGAGTACCAGGGGTCGATCCAGGCAAAATTTGGGGCCTATAGGACCCCTTCACAAAAATCTATTTAATAAAATAGGCCCCTTCACAAAAATAAATTTAATCAAATGGGCCCTGTCACAAAAATAAATTTAATAAAATGGGCCCCTTCACAAAAATGAGCTTAATAAAATGGGCCCCTTCACAAAAATGAGCTTAATAAAACAGTCCCCTTCATAATAAAATAAGCCCCTTTCATAACATTCTTTTTCATAGAAACTGTTTTAAAATGTGTAATTTGTAAATAAAACTAAGTCATGAAAAACAAAAACTTTAGCAAGGGAATTTAAAGAAGTTTTTGTTAATAAATTCTTGGTTTGAAATCGAATTTGAGTAACTGGTTTTCAACTTTCGTTACAAAATGTTATTTTTCACAAAAATATTATAAAATTAACAAAAATAACTTTTACTTTTCACAAAACGGGCCCCAAGAATAAAAACCTGCATCAGCCCCTGAGTACACTTGAAGAATAATACATAATTGATGAGCACATAAAATATAATTGAAGACCTAATATAGGCAAGCCAATGAACACGGAGATGTTGATAAACAACTGATGACACCTTGCACAAAGGGATGAGCACAACAATGAGATAAAATACAAACAATAGTTATAGTAGACACGAGATGTTTAGTTGATAAGCACAAAGGTGATGATGAAATTAAGACAGAACATGAAGATGAGCACTAGCAAATTTAGCAGGACTTTTAAAAGCAAAAGAACTTTACTGCCAAACATTCCACATTGTTGTCAAAATTGTTCATGTTTGCCACAACTATTAACTTGGAGGTCGACTGTGGAGGAAGAATCATTTTTATAAAACATGGAGCCTAAACAACTATGCCTAACATCATCGCATTCATGTAAAAACATTTATATTATTTTTTAAATGACAATACAAATCTCCTTAGCTATATAAAAACTTTTACTTATTTTTTTATATATATACTATATTTATGAAAGAAATTACTGAATATTCCAACAACCAATTTAGTGCTCAATGACAGCAGAAATAAATGATAAAAATTCATAACTATTTCCTGGACAATATTAAGAAAATGGATAGATAGAATCATAGATAAATAAAAAGCTCAGAAATGAATTGATAGCATTTGTTATTATTACTTTTAGAAATGACATTTTCATGCAGAAATAAATGTACTTAAATAAAAAATAAAATTTTTTCAATACAATACAAACGTAGCAAAAAAATACCGAACTATGCTTGATATACACAGATACTAACAGTGGCGTATCGAGACTTATCATTACGGAGGGGCTGAGATAGAGTATTTCTAAGATGGAACACAAGAAACTAGAAAAAATTCCACTTTAAACATGTTTTTATCATTATCATAGAAGGTAACACATCTATTTTACAATCAAACCTAAGATGGGCTCGCATGGGACTGGGCAAAATTTCAATTTAAGCAGGTTTTTGTTTTAACAAGTATAATACCATATTTTTTTAAACCGGAATACTGAAAATTATCTGCTAAATGTGTTTCAATAAACAGTAAATAAAACTGAAATAAACAGCAAATTATTTAAGAGCGTTCTTAACCTACCTCCTACCTCTACCCCTGAACACATTCCACATTCTTGGACTCATTTTGGAGCAGACCTTTGCAATACGTACGTATTGAATAGCGTTTTTCATTTTCTTATAAATGAGATACATTTGGAATTGTAGTAGATAGCTCACTGATGATGACTTTCCTAAGAGTGCCAACTCCCAAAAATTGGCTTAATCTGCCAAATTTGACGCTTTTTCAGAATTCTTTTAAATCATCACTCAATTAGATTTATGATGTATTTTAAATGTAATAAATATCAAAAAGTTACATAACCATAAAACAACCTTTTTAGTCAATATTTTGTAATGTTACGGAAATAAAATAACACAAAACAGTGCTGTAAAGAGCTGAATAACAAGTCTATAATGTACCAAGCAGTTCAGAAAATTAAAAAAAATGTTCAAGTCTTTGCATTTCATAATGAGAAGATATCTCAATCTATGCATTACCTTAAATCACAGACTTTCAAATTGATAAGACTGACTTTCTGACTTCAACATCACTGACTTTGAAGTGTAAGCCTTTTATTAATGTTTTTTAAACTAATAAAAATATAATTTTTAAACTAAAATGCACTTTTAATCACCACATACAGGGTTGGTAAAAAAAAACAGTTAAAAAAAAAAAAACCCTTTTTTTTATATATTTACTTATGAATTAAATAATTACTTATGAATTATATAATTACTTATGATTATGTCATCATTGAGGCATAATGTAATCCTTAATAAATCTTAACTAATCAAGCAATCTAAGTAGTAAAACTGTATTTTTAGCTCAAATCTGCCATTTTGGCTATTTTTAAAAATAAAAGGCTTAAAAAAAAACGAAGAAAGAAAACTAAGTACTTGTTTTTATCTTCCCAGCGAATTTTAGAAAAATTAGTTAGTCTGCCATGTAGATTTAAAGCTTATAAGAAAAGCTTGATTGATTAAAAATGTTTTGCCACTTTATAAATTTATTAATTCATCATTTTTCTAAAGTTTTGCTTGTAGCTTCTGCATAATTTTGATTTTGCATTTTTCAATAATGTGTAAAATAAATGAAAACATTAGAGAAAAAGAGAAAAAAAACAGATGGAAAAAAAAACCATTTGGTTTAAACCAAACAACCCTGACCACATATCATGTTTTATACAATTAAACGTGTTTAAAGATAGCCTGTGTATAATGGGAACTTGGCTGAAGTGGAAAATTTCATGATTTCTGTGAAATAACACACATTTTCTAAGACTAAAACCTGTGTAAAATGGAATATTTTTCTGGTTCCTTTTAAATTTCATTTTATCTGGTTTCATTACATTTTACTAAGCTTTCGTAATTAAACTTGATATTTTCTACAAATTTCGGAGGGGGCTGCAGCCCCATCAGCCCACCCCTTAGATACGCTACTGGATACTAGGTACAGATCATAACGCAAAATGTAGTGGAGCAAAGAAGAATGATATTCCAGTTCGTAAAATTATGACCAGGAGTGGAGAATTTTCAGACAATCTTACCAGTCAATCAGCCAGCAAGACACAATGCACAGTTGAAAATTGTTATGACAAAATGTACACAGCTGCAAAAATAGTTCATCACTATCACAACAAGGCATTTTCATACTTTTATTTCTTTAAAATTAAGAAATATATACAACAGAAGAAAGTTTAATACAGGATAGAACCTGGTGCTTTATTTACATATAATTTGAAAAGTTTCAAAATATCTTGTAGATAACTAGTAAAAAAAAAATAAGTTTTTGACCTATCTTCAATAGCCTGCAGTTTTTCAAAAGATTACCCAAAACTTCACTTGCCAGTGACGAGTAAAATGATGTTATTCCGCACCCCTGATTATGACAAACATTATTAAAACATATTATTACAGTTATTTATAAAGTATAGGATCCGTTATCCAGAATGCTTGGGACCTGAGATATTCCGGATAAGGGGTTTTTCCGTAATCCGGAACACCTTACAATAAATGTTAAGAACAGTATAAAATAATGGTATGAAATGTATAAAATATGAAAATACATATTTATAAATTAGTTAATTTAATAACTTATTTACACAAAATAAAAAAAACCTTCTAAATTACAATTCAAATAAAAAAGAAAATTGCATTAGCATATAAGAAGAGAGCAGAATCCTTTGATTTGGATTTTTAGAATATTTTTATTGAGATTGGTTGTTTATAGTGTGTCTTTTGCACTAATTGCTTCTGTATACTGGCATGATTTGCTGTTTGTGGGAGTAGCTTGTTTGTTGCATTCCACAAATCATCTGTTCAATTGAAAAATATTAATAGCTCATTTGAAATCTTTTTACCCCCTCATTCTCCTTGTCATCATCTTCACTTCCATTAAACATATTCCTTGGCATTATGTCACAAATCTCACTGCCAATCATCTGATCACTTACAGGAGTATCATCATCAGCAATTAGACAATCTTCTACTGGTTCTTGATCCAACAATTGAGCTTCTGAACATGAAAGTTCTTTAGCTTAGTCCAGCAGATCTGTAATAATTTCTTTCTCTTTTTAAATTTTAAAGTCTTCAACTTCATGCTCATTCACACCATTAAAAAATCTTGCATGATTTTACGTTTTTGAAACGAAACAAATTAATTTTCAGTTATCATTCTGCATTCCGGATTTCGGAGCATTCTGGATACGGGGTTTCCGGATAACGGGTCCCATACTGTATTATATATAGCTCTGTAACTTTTTAAAATTATTGTTTAGAATCTTGAAAGCATTTTAAAAATTATTTTTGTATAGTAATATATAAATTTGCCTATACTTTCAAAAATTTCCTTTAGTCAACAATATTTTAAAATAGTATTCTGGTTCATCGAGTTTTCCATTTCGAGCACTGGTACATACAGTTAAAAATAGTGATGCAATGGATATCCGGCGAACATCCGGTAAACATGCTGGATATTTGGCAGTAGCCGGATATTATAATTATCCGGCTTGAAATAAATGTTCCCAATGATGAAAAACATGGTTTTAATAAATGAATAACTAATAATATTATTTTAAAAATGTATTTTATTATTAATTTGAAACTAAATTTAATTTTTAAGAATATTTATTTCAAACGTATTTTGCTTCGATAGCATTTTTTAACAGCTATCAAGGGTCGATCCAAGCAGTGACGTAGTCGTAAAAAAACCCAGAGGGTATACGCTATAGGAACAGGGTATATGCTAAAGTCATGCCTAAGGTATATGCTATAGCTTTATTTGAGAAACAGAAGGTATACGGAGCTTCTTTAAAAAATCCAGAAGGTATATGGTGTATACCAGCATATACCCTCCACTACATCCCTGGATCTAAGCAAAATTTGGGGCCTATTTACGGCCTGTTCACAGAAAGCAGCTATTTATAAAAATTTTGGTTGTTATTACATTCTGGTAAATACAATTTAAAAATTAAATTTGATTAATTAAGTATTCAGTTAAGCGAAAAGATTTTATGCATTATGA
Source organism: Maratus speciosus (assembly GCA_963932465.1). Lineage (NCBI taxonomy): Eukaryota > Metazoa > Arthropoda > Arachnida > Araneae > Salticidae > Maratus > Maratus speciosus. The sequence continues at coordinate 576,310,392 of OZ010792.1, forward strand.
ACATTACTGAAATTGCATTTTTAGCAATGTCTACATGAGGGTGTCCATTACTGGAAATTGACTAATTAAGCATTCCAGCTCTTAAAACCTTAAAAATAAATAAAAGTTTGTAACTAACCAAATTAGTATATAAAATTCAATGTTATTACTAATTACTATTAAAACAAAAATTTTGCAAGAAAATAATAAATACATAAATTTATTAAGTGTCTCAGCATGTTCATTAAGATTTTCCCTGAATTAACAGTGGAATTCAAAACATTATCTTCTATTTGTGCTTTCTGATTGGTTTGATTAAAAGCAGGAACAATAACACAGATTATAAAACATGCAAGGGGGAGTTACGAACAAAAATAATAAAAGCTAAATTTTTATTGGTTATTTTTTATAAATCAAAAACATTGAAGAGTATCTATTAGGTTGAGCAAAGTTACGAGAATTTATATCGTATATAGGAGTACCAATGGTATATCTATAAAAGTTCAGGAATTTCGGCTCCAAAATTCCTATTGAACAGTATGATTTGCGTGTGTTGATCTGGCATTATTGATGAAAAGGTCTCAAAATTCTGAACGAATGAAATTGAAGAAGCATGTCAAGAGTTTTTCGATTCCAAGGAGCCGCCATGGTACGTCCAACAAATCCAGAATCTGGAAGAATGATGGCAGAAAGTAGTGGACTATGATGGTCTCTACTTTGAAGAATAGTCCTTGTTGTTTTTGTTGTTAATTTCTGCATAACAACGCAACTTTCACAAATTTCCCAGAACTTTTTGCTCAACCTAGTATTACTACTGTTACATCCCCAGTAGCAGAAACAGTGCAGCACGGAAGCGGGCGCTGCAGATTATTTTAAACCTTGCAGATTAATCCACGAACTTAAAAATAAATGCTGGGCTTAAAAAATAGCTGAAATTTGCTTTAAGTCTCTAGATTTATGGTATTTGTTGTATCCTTATATTATATATATTCTTTATAAATGGAAATTTTGCTTACTTTAAGTGTTTCTGTTATTTCTTATGATAGTAGGCTTATTGGGTCGCAGATAAATTTTTGTTTGCTGCAGTCTGACACAGAAAATTCTGCTTCTGGGGTTACATCTACCCTACATGATTTACATTTTTTTTGTTATTTTACTATTATTATTGTTATTTATTACTATTTAATTAAAATAGAACATTAAATAACTAATGATAATGAATTTAATTATCATTATTAAAAATTTAATATTTATGTTTTCTATAAAATAAGAAATTAAAATAATAAGTTTTTAATCGTTTAACTAAAAGTAATAACTTTAAAAAATGTTTAATTTGATTTGGGAGGAAGGGGTAGAAAAGTAAACGTACTGCAGCCGGATATCCGGCTTAAATTGCAGCCGAACATCGGCCAAATTGACATCCGTTACATCCCTAGTTAAAAACAATAAAAAAGTAAAAGATTCCATACATGGAATAATAAATGCAATGAATGATTACTTAAGTTATAGAAAAAAAAAAACATATTGAAGTTTAATAGTTGAAGCACAATAATATTTTTGACTTAAAATAAGGTATTTTTTCAATATAGGGACCTTGGCGTAAAAAAAAAAAAAAAAAAAAAAAAAAAAACTTGGTGCAAGTTGGGCACCAGAAAGTAAGAGTTGTTGCCAAATGATGTAAACAGCTATGAAAAACAATCTGATGACCTTTTATATTTGTTTATAATATGCATTTATATATGCAATTTACTTCTGTTTGTATATAAAAAACCCCAGATACATGGCTTGTTTATATTAAACTTTAACTGATGTTACCGGTCTCTCAGACCGCGTCTTTTATAATTTAACTTGCAATTTTCAGTTTAACTACAAACACTACCGATATTTTGTTCCACTTGGAACTTTAGTACTATCACCAGATATACTTTTGAATAGGTGAATTTTAATTATAACAGTCCTGTACAAAAAGTTTAGTACAAAAACACCATCCGATGAGTTAATCGTGCCTTTTATTCATCTTTCGATGGAGGTGACAATTTCTGTGACATCAGTTAAAGGTTAAATAAATTGAGGACCGAGTTTCAAAAATCACCTTATTGTCAAAGGATAGTGAAAAAAAGCTAATTTTGTGAAAGCATCGTGAAAAAACTAAATTTCGCAAAAGGATTGCTATAAAACTTGAATTTTGTCAAAGGATCGCAGGAAAAGCAATTTTCACCAGAGGATCATGGAAACAAAAAAGTGATTTTCATCAGATAATTGTGAAAAAAAGAAAAAAACCCTGCAATCTTCGTCAAAGGAACACGGGAAAAACGCAAAAATGCACCAAAGGATAGCGACTTAGACACCAAAGCAAAAAATTTAGTTGCCATGGGGCGACTGGGGAGCGTAAATCTGCCCCTATAGTCACAGGCAATGTTAGGCCAAATCTTAGTCAATGTAAATTTAGTTTTTATTTAAACAAATTTAATTAATAACATTTTAGCAAAAATTAGCAAATATAATTTTCTATACACAGTAAAAGAAGGTTTTGATTGTTCTACTTTCACATTAGCATTATCCGACTGTTTTTTATGCGTATGCTTTGTGTGAAAGTTCATCTTTTCCTTAGGATAGATTATAGAAAAGGCTCTATAGAGCTATATATATTAGGTGGGTTGCAAAAAAGTTAAGAGAGGTTGCGTAAGAATAAAGTAGTAATTGCTGATCTAACTTATTACTGTAAATAACAAGTCTAATAGCTTGGGCTACTCAAGAAAGAGAAAAAAAAAATTTAATTCCCCTGAGAAGAAAAAAAAAAAAAAAAAAAGCCACAATGTAATGTGAATAAAGAAATAGAAATGAGTTAAACTCAATCTGCAAACAAATAGGAAAAGAGCAATATGTAATAAGCTATATATATAAATAAAATTGGTAGAAAGATATTCAAGAAAAGGTCCAAGCATGGGTGTCATTTGGGAGCAGGGTACGGTGATATATATCAGATATTTATTTTCAAAATATCATGAAGTTTGATATTTATTTTCAAAATATTGTGTATGATGTTTGATATTTTCATTCAAAACAAGTGTAAATGAATTTATTAACTGTATCATGCTGTAGATAAGAACTTTTGCTTTGACAGGCCTTTTTTAGCTTTCCAACAACCCCCCGCCCCACCCAAACTCCTAAAAAATCTTTTCTAAGCTTTACATTTTCAACTGAATTTTTAAATGTAGTAACTAATAATTATGTGGGACAATATTTACCTAAAACGCTAAAACAGCTATTGAAAGATGAACTGCCCAATTTAGAGAAGTTATTGACAGCTTCATTAGAATCTTCTCTGGTTTTGTTTTCTTCAGTTTAAACTGCACAACAGATTACGGACTGAAAAAGCACACAAGCTTGCACTTATGTTCAAAATTTTCAAAAAAAAAAAAAAAAAAAATTATTTTGTGCACAATATTGTTCTATAAAACATAAAATTTTCTTCAGGCATGAAAATAAATCCCATAGTTTTTTTTTTTTTTTTTTTTTTTTTTTGTGTAAAAAGCAAATGGTATCTGCTTTCAATTAGTTGATTTTTAATTTTGCTACATAAGTAGGAAAATAAAAGACAATTAGAATATTGTTTTGTAAAGTTTTCATGCTAAGTGCAATATGTTTTAGTTTCTAATTTGCATTAAGTCTGTAAGTATTTATAATTGTCAATAAGTTGACTATTTTGAAAATATCGGATATTTTTGATATTTTTGAAAATAACATGATATTTATGATCTCGTTTGGGAGAGGCTAGAGGGCCAGTTGCCATCCTAAAAAAATTTGATATTTCAAAGTGTATCAGTCATCACAGGTCCAAGACAAAAAATATTTTTTGAAACTGCACAGAAGGTAAAATAATTTGTCAGATTCGGGTAAAAAGAATTGCTTATCATAGAATAAACACTTTAAGCACAGAAAGTAATAATTATCAATAATATTTGCTAAGTGATGCTATTGTAATATTTTCAAAGTATGACATATTATCACCAATGAGTACTACTTTTGGCTAATTAAAAAAATATATATATGTGAGAATAACACTGCATCAATTGTTTGTCGTATGTGCACAAGATTAAAATAGATACCCAATAAGCAAATGAAGTATTTGCACACACGCAACTTCGTGCATAAGTAACCCTAGAAAGCAAATGTGACGAAATTGTTTTACATTGACATTGAATTCCACCATAGTGGAGATTGCTTTGAGACTGGCTTTTTGCCTCAAATGATCCATATTATACGCAGAAACAACAACAAGACACAGCAATTTTTATTTATTTTGCCATTACATATTTATATCTTCACTACAAATAGATGCTCACATTTACATCCATGTCTTACCCCAAGGATTCAAACGTAGGCCCTCTGCGTGGCAGCAGCTGTTGCTATTGAACAAAATTGTTTTAATTATCACTTTAGTAAAATAATAAACAAACACAAACAGCCAACTTTTTACCTTAAAAAAAAATAATACTCCTTAAAAAAAAAAATAAAACAGCATTTTCTCAAGCCAAAAAAGTATTTGCACACAAAACATTGACAGTCTAAAAAACAAACATGAACACTGTGGAAATTTTTAGCCCATCAGTCCCGCACTACACTAGTCCTGCAATTTAAAGTCACATAATATAATAATTGGAATGGGGATTATGACAGTTTCTGTTCCCATGGCACCGAAAATGTGTGAACTTTCTGTAGCTATCCATGAGAAAATTATAACTCTTTACGATTCTGGATTAAGTTACCGAGAAATAGGTAAACAGTTAAATTTAAACTGGCACTACTGAGTTATCCTGTCGACCAATTTCGCCAAACCACTCGCCAAATTTTACAAATTGACATAATTTTTATTTTAAATAATGAAAGAACAAATAAATTAGTAAAACATTAATAAAAATTGTTTTGTTGTATGTTGATTCGAATACTGATGAGGCTATGCAGTGCATAGCGAAACGTTTATTTTATAGTGTATAATTTTATATGATTTTATCTCATTTTAATTGTTTTGTATGTTTTTAGTAATTGTATTAAAGTCTGTCTACTCTACTGTTTCACATTTAAATTAATAAAAATACAAATAAAACGTCGAAACAAAAATCACATGATGACGTAAACACGTGTAACTTGCTTAAAGTCAAGTGAATGTGACATTTACGACCAACCATTATAGGCATTTAATCTTATAGTTTGGCGATAGATTTTTTGGTCGACGGGATAACTAAGTATAGTACCTTTACACTTTTCTAGTGTTTATTATAGTAATAAAGAAGAAAAAAGAAACTGGTACGGCAACAAATAAGCCGGAATCTACAAAAAATCGGTACTTGTTGGTTATCTCGTAAACCAATTTCGCCAAATTATATAAATCGCCTAACCACTCGCTAAATTATACAAATTGACATAATTTTTATTTTAAGTAACGAAAGAACAAATAAATTAGTAAAACATTAATAAAAATACAAATAAAACGTCGAAATAAAAATCACTTGATGATGTAAACACGTGTTGTCAAGTGAATGTGACATTTACGATCAACCATTATTGTCATTTAATCTTACAAATGGTGACAGTAATTGGGTAAATGGAATGACTAACAAATAGCAAAAACTTCTTTCTAAATGCTCAAGAATTGGCTGCTGATGTAATTTCAAGTCCGAGAACTATAATTACACCACAAACTCTTACAAATATCTTTCATGATGCAAATATTACCGGAACACCTCCTCAAAAAAATTATTTATCAGTGAAACAAATAGGCTGAAAAGACTTACTTTTGCCAAAGCTTATGCCGGCACAACCACCAGAGTTTTGGAAAAATGTTATTTTTCTGATGAAAGAAAACTTTAATATTTTCGACTCAGAAGGAAAAAAACAGTGTGGCGAAAGCCAAATACGTCCCTTCAAATAAAAAACTTGAAACCAACTGTAAAACATGGCGGTGGTCATATAATGATTTGGATATTCATGTCTTTTAATAGAGTTGGTGAAATGGCCTTTATTGAAGGTAATATGAATGTCAAACCATATACTACAGTACAGAACCATTTATCTGGAATGGTGGGGGTTAGATGTATTCTGGATAATTTTTTCCGGTTAACTGGTTGGGAATTAAAGCAGCATCCGTTTGATAAGTTTTGTTGAATATATCTTGTTGTGGCATTATTTCTGATTTTAAATTATTAGATTACTTGGATTAAAAATCAGATGCAAGAAAGATCAAAAGTTAACCAGAGTTTAAAAGGAGGTAATTTATGGGAATCCCTTGGGAACAAAAATTCTTCTGTTTCCTCTGCATAAAAATTAAAACTAGAGATTGACCGAATACCGAATACTTGATTCGGTATTCGGTGGTTCGGCATGTAAACCGAATATTCGGCTTCGGCCGAATACTTAAAAGTATTCGGCCGAATAATTGCAGATAAGTATTTTGTTAGAAGTAGAAGAATTCCCTTTTACTTAGCAGTAGAATAGGCTAAACAATGAGTTTCAATATTATGTGCATGAGTTCAGAGTTCAGCTGCACTACAAAAAACGAGTCAGAGGCCATTTTTAATTAAAAAAAAACTTTTTTCGTCCTAAAATAGTCTACGTAGGTGTGAAATCAGAACAACTGTCTACAACAGAGAAAAAAAAGTAACGAAGATGCGCACCTTTCCCTTATTTAATTTTACATTAGTTTTTTTTAATTTAAATTTATTTACTGTACACATCAAATAAGTATATCAGAGTTCATATCTGTATATCTAAAGTGTATATTAAAGAAAATACACACATCAAATAAGTATACCCATATGCCTATCCTATAGCTTTTATAACCACTATATCAAAATCGCTCAAATTTCTTTTCTTCATCACCACAATGTTAAAATATTAATCAAAATACAAATATTCTATCAATAATTTCACAGAAAATAGTTAAATGTACAAATTGATATGATACCTTTTGTATTTTGAAAACATACCTATTAAATATGTTTATAATTAGACTTTAGACAATCAGTAAATCAGCTTAATGACAACATTGTTTCTTTGTATTTGAATGAACTTTTGCTATTTTGACAATCCTTATCCTTAATAATACCCTGTATAGTTTAATACTTTCATAGGTTATTTTTGGCTATTGACTAGTGATAAAATAATAAAAAATAAGTGATGGGTTAATGAATTTGAGTGGAAAGAAGTCATTAAAATTTTTTGTGTAATTAGATTTAAGAATAAAAATGTAACTGAATAAAATTATTGAGAATTTAATTTCAATAGAAGCTTATTAAAAAAGCTAATACATGCAAAAATGCGTATTAAAAAGTTTCAAGTATTCGGTTGCCGAATACACCAGTAACACTTCGATCAAAGCTTCGGTATTCGGCAAAATTGCTGCTTCGGTCAATCCCTAATCTTCATCACCACAATGTTAAACCATTAATCAAAATATAAATATGTATCAATAATTTGACACAAAATAGTTAAATGTATAAATTGATTGATATGCCTTTTGTATTTGGGAACATTCCTATTCAATATGTTTATAATTAGACAATCAGTAAATCAGCTTAATGGCAACATTGTTTCTTTTTATTTGAATGAACTTTAGTTTTTCTAACAATCCTTACCCATAATAATAGCCTGTATAGTTTAATACTTTCATAGGTTATTTTGGGTATTGACTAGTGATAAAATAATAAAAAAATAAGTGATGGGTTAATGAATTTGTGAGTGGAAAGTAGTCATAAAATTTTTTTGGTGTAATTAGATTTAAGAATAAAAATGTAACTGAATTAAATTACTAAGAATTTAATTTTAATTAAAGTTTACTAAAAAAGCTAATATATGAAAAAATGTATGTTAAAAATTTTTAAGTATTCGGTTGCCGAATACCGAATATTCGGTGTACACTTTGACCGAAGCTTCGGTATTCGGTATTCGGCAAAATTGCTGCTTCGGTCAATCCTTAATTAAAATTTCTAAAGTACAACTAAATATGCTTCGATTTCAAATATTAGGTGTTGACATCAAATTATACAATTGTTTCAAGCAATGCATATTTCAAACTGGCAGTGTATGACACTTTTTTCTACAAAGATTCTGAAATAAGCCTATTAGAAATATCATTAAAGATGGATAACTGGTTTTCTGGTTTCCAGATAAATGGTTCCATACTGTATTAGTATATTACAAAATAATTTATTTAATAGTGCTCTGAAATTGGGAATTGCTGATTCATATTGTTTTGAACACAATGATACCACACACACAGCAAACATTACGAAGTTATGGTTACTGTATAATATAAAAAATCAATTGCAAACACTACCAGAATCAGCAGACCTCAATCCTATTGAAAAGTTGTGGAAGCTTTTAAGGAAGAATGGCTAAAAATCAGCAGCGAAGCATGTCTCAAATTGATCGAATGAATGCCCAGATGATTGCATTGTGTAATTGATGCAAAGGGCATGCACTCTAAATGACTAAATACTAGTACCTACTGGTTTTTTACTTTCAAATATTTATATATTTTTCCTCATTGCCAGAGTTGTATAATATAGACGCATGCGCGCACGCCGTGCGTGGAAAATTTTCCGCAAAATTCGGAACTTTGCGGAAACTTTTTTAGAAAAAAAAAACGTAATTTTTGTTCTTGTAACTTTTTTTTTTTTAAATATCAAAAAATAAAAATATTCCCCAATTTTATGTACGATTTATTTATTATTTGCCAGGGGGTATTCTCTTCCAAATTTTTCGAAAATTTAAGGCATTCCGTTCTGAAAATTAAAAAAAAAATCAGCCATCAGTTTGAAAATTCAAACATAAAAAAATATCACTGAAAAATATTGAGAATTTCAACAAATGAGCGCTGAAAAAAAGACCAATTTCGTCAATTGTTCGCAGAAAAAACCGCCCATTTTGTCGAAGCATCGCGGAAAAAACACTAATTTCGTGAAAGGACCGTGGAAAAACGTGAATTTCTCCAAAGAATCGTGGGAAAAAAAAGATAATTTCGTCAAAAAATCGCAGAAAAAAAAGCAAATTTCATTAAAGGAACGCAGGAAAAAAAAGAATTTCGTAAAAGCATAGCAGAAAGAGCCCGAATTTTGTCAAAGGATCGCGAAAAAAACACAATTTTCATCAAACAATCGTGGAAAAAACACAATTTTCGTCAAACAATCGTGAAAAAACCGCAAATTTCGTCAAAAGATCACGAAAAGACCGCACATTTGTCAAAAGATCACGAAAAACCGGAAACTTCGTCAAAAGATCGCAAAAATACACGCACATTTCAAGAAATATCGCAAAAAAAAAAAAAAAACTGAAAATTTTGCCAAATGATCGCGAAAAAAATGCAAATTTCGCCAAATGATCGCAAAAAATCCTCATATTTCGCCAAAAAATCACGAAAAAACAGCAAATTTCATCAAAAGGTCGCGAAAACACCACAAATTTCGTCAAAAGGTCGCGAAAAAATGCAAAGATCGCCAATTTTGTCAAATGGCTGCGGAGAAAATGCATACTAGTTAGTGCTGGGAGTGGATTCACCCCCACACCCCACCCCTCTGCTGTAACTTTTCAGAACATTTGCTGAGAATTTCAGGATTTTTTTTTTTTTTTACTCAGAATCTCACCTGGCTAACAGAGTGACTGGCATTTTGTGTGAAGAGGTCACAATATTAAGGATTGGGCTGTTTCTAAATATGCACTGACAAAGTAATTGATAAGAATTCACCCTTTCTTATGTTTTTTAGCTTCATTATTTTTCTAACCAAAATAATTATTCTTTAATTAATATCAATTAATTTTTAATTTAAATGGTAATTATTTTAAAACTACTGTTTTTAATCAAATCGTCAAAATAATATAACATGTTATTTTATTAAACATTAAATTAATTTGCAGAAAGTTTTTGAACCAATATTTGTGTGCGCAGAAAGTTTTTGGTTTTATACAAGTCTGCTCATTGCTAGTCTGTAACTACTTTTTTGGCACCACAAACGTTACTTTTTTATATTTTTTAATATAAATATCAAGTCAAATATTAAAGATGTTTTGTAAATATTTTTCACTTGCAGTTCATTTTGTGTTTATTTATGTATGATACAACCAATTCAGCCGGTGTGCAAATATTTTTTGCTCCTTGAAATTTTTATAATTCAAATACTTTTTTCAGATAAATATATCGCACCCTTGCTTCAAAAGTGGCACAACTCAAAAATTGTTTTTTTTAGTTATAACTGCCATTCTACTTGTTTATTATGCCTCTACCAATAGGTGTGATTCTGAGTGAAAAAAAAATGTCGGAAATTCGGGTTGAGGGGGGGGGGGGGAGGAATCCACTCTCAGCACTAACTATGTGTTTTTTTTTGCGCCCCTTTGACAAAATTTGCCATTTTTTCGCGATCTTTTGATGAAGTGTGCCTTTTTTTGCGATCTTTTGACGAAGTGTGCTGTTTTTTACGTGATCTTTTGACGAAATTTGCCGTTTTTTCATGATTTTTTTTTGACAAAATTGGTCGTTTTTTCGATGAAAATTGCCATTTTTAGCGATCTTTTGGCGAAATTTGTCGTTTTTCATGATCTTTTGACAAGAATTGCAGATTTTTTCACGATTTTTTATGACGTTTGCATTTTTTCCGCAATTCTTTGATGAAATTAGCTTTTTTTCGTGATCCCTGGACGAAATTTGCGATCCTTTCACGAAATTTGCATTATTTTTGCAATCCTCTGACAAAATTCGCGATTTTTCTTCGAAATATTGACGAAATTGATCTTTTTCGGGGATCATTTGTCGTAATTCACGATATATTTTATGTCCGCTTTTTTGGATTTATGGCCGATTTTTTTTTAATTTTCGGAAATGACTGCCTTAATTTTTTGGAAAATTCAGAACAGAATCACCTAAAGTACTAGATGGTGCATTGAAATTCTAGCCATCAAGTAGCAGTTGTGTTTGCAAGATGGCCATTGATCCTTCCCCAGCCTGGAAAGTTTTTCGCATTTCCTTAAAAACGAAGTTTTTACTATATATACTAGCCTTCTCCAGGGGTTGATCCAGACAAAATTTGTGGCCTATGTAGGGCCCTTTCACAAAAATCTATTTAATAAAATAGGTCCCTTCACAAAAATATATTTAGTAAAATGGACCTCTTCACAAAAATGAACTTAATAAAACAGGCCCCTTCACCAGAGTTGGGCAGTATCGAAAATACATGTATTTGAAATACATTTGTATCTTGTATTTTAAACCGATAAGATCAAAGTATTTTTGTAATGTATTTTCTGATGGTTTTACAATGTATTTTGTATTTTGAAAATACTCAAAATACATTTTTTCCAAATTTCAAACTGCCATGTTTAAACCACACAGAGAAAAGCTTCGATTCATTAAAAGGAAATACACAACTATCTGTTTTGATTAGTTTTCAAGTTCTGTTCTGGAAGTTAATATAAACACACTTTTCGACTATTGCTGAGACAAGGAGGTTGATGAATATGATGTTTTGTTATGTATGTTATGATGTTGCATGCTGATTAGTTACAAAAATAACTTTTATATATCCTAATGTTGCTGTGGGAATTACAAGAAAAAAAACATATATTGTGATAGACCGGAAGGATCTTTCAGAGTTAGCGCTCTATTACCGACAGTTACCCATTGACCGCACATACTATAAGGAGCTCAATTTTTTTTCTGGTCTAATAGTTTCATTTAAAAATATCAAAAAAGGATTTCTTAAAAATTTGCATGTTTCATTCATTAATATAAATTTTGTTACACAGTAACCGCAAGAAATGAACTTTTAAAGAAACGATTTGATTATGAAAAAATGAAATTTATGACTTTGCAAATTTTACATTCGAATTAATCCTGCTTTTTATGAATATTTTAAAAGTGCTTTCTTTTTACGAATGTAAGAGCTTTCATAGTTTTTCTGCTCTAAATTAAAAGTTTCAAGACTTTCATATACTAAGTGCAAATGATTTCTTATTTCTTTGCGCTTATATATGGTTTGATATTTTACCTGAGTGTTTTAATTTTAAAACTTCTTTATACAAAGAATTCATAGTTTTGTTAATAATAATAATAATTCAACTTGTGTTAAAAATTATCTAATTTTTTCATTTATATTTTTGCATTCCAGTAATACATATTTTAAATTTCGTATGCATTATTTCTAAAATGCACCATAATCGAAAAGTTGTACCCCAAACATTTTATTAGTGGAAGGCCTAAAAAATCTTGCGTAGTTGGGAGCTCTTAAACACATGTGCATTATATAAAAAGAGAAAAATACATTTAAACACATTTAAACAATTTTATTCGGTGTCATTGTATATATAAGATTATTATAAAATATGTTCTTTTGTAGACACATACTAAGAAAGACTGATTGAAAAGACTGGTACGAAACAAATTTAATTTTACATTCTTCTAATAAATAAGAAGAAAATATTGGAATCGAGAAAATTTTCGACTTTCGTTTTTTGCTTGATTTACACGTTTCGGGATGTCTTGAACGTGATTTAACTATTTTTAGGAAATGTGTGTATGTCTGTTAGTCTGTGTGAGACACAATTTTTGTGGCCCTTCAATCTCAAGAACTAATGCATGGAGTTTAATAATAATCAAACTTCAGATTCAGACCTAGGTATAACTTAGCTTTGGCTTTACATCGCCCAACCTGCTATGCTTAATGATTTTATTCCATGATAGCTATATTGTAAGAACCAATATACAGAATTTCATTTAACTGCATATAGGCCTGAACGGAAATAGTTGCCAATTAACTTTTAGTATATATCGCTCAACAGGTGGTGCTGCTATGCTATGTTTTTCATGATTTCCGCGATAACTATATCCAAAAAACTAATGCACAATATTTAATCCAATTTCATATTATTTTAGATCTTCAAATAAATTAATGCTGATAAAATTTGGGATGCATCGCTCAAGAGGTGGCGTTGTTATGCTATATTTTTTATGATTACCATACAGGGTTGCAAAAAAGCCGGCTAAAATTTAAAAAAGCCACGCCGGTGGCTTTTATTGGTTTTAACCGGCTTTTTTTGGCCAAAATTGGCTTTTATACAATTGTAATTATCAGTGACCCGGAGCCGAACAATTTTTGATGCTCCAGCTCCAGCTCCGCTCCTAGAGAAAATACTGTGGCTCCAGCTCCGGCTCCAACTCGTCTCCGTCTTCGCGCTTTTGAGTTGCAGATTTTAATTTACACGTTTAATTTTTTGCTCACAAATACTTTCTACCTTCATTAAAGATCTAACAAAATGCATTTTTCTTCTTATCAAACTTGAAATACTTGTTCAGAAAATATGACATCTTTTAGCTTTTGCTTTTAAAATAGAAAGTTTGGTGGAATTTTAAACACAAAAATCTTAAATTTCTTCTACACTTTTCAAACAGCCAAAATTGTACAACTATGTACACATTTTTATACATGTTGTTATACATACATTATATATACATGTTATTACACATGTAAGCAACAGGCGGCCATATTTGTTTTCAAATAGTGTTGTCACTTAGTTCAAGTAGAAAGTAGAAGTAAAGTAGTGTTACCATTTTTTGAGAGGTTTTCCTTCTCTAATAATAATAATAACCTAAAAAATGATATATAATTAAAATACTGAATAATGATGTAATTCAAATATTTTAAGCCTAGAAATTTAAAAGACTGAAAAAAAAGATTTAAAAGAATATTAAAAACTAAAGGAGCCCTGGAGCTGGGGAAAATTTAGAGCTCCAGCTCCGGGGAAAACACAGCTCCGGGCCCCTGGTAATTATACACTACATATTTTAAAGTGTTTTTAATTAGTCCTAATGATATTTAATTGATTTAGAGTTTAATAAGTAACCCAATTTCTCAATAATGAAGACATTAATATTGGAATAAAACTTAGATGGTTTTGCTAGTGATTTGTAGTTAGAATTGCAAATATGTCCGCTAAATTTTAAAAGCGCCATACCAACTGCTTTATCTGGTTTCTACTGACTGATCTTTAACCCTCTCCCCCCCCCCACCCACCTCCTGAATTTTTTCATTTTTACAGCTTTATAAAATTGAAGAGGACAATGGTTACTTAGTTACCGTATTTTATGGAAGAAACACTGCACTTCTCAAATTGGTCTGAATAAACTTAAAAATATTGTGATCGCCGCCCCGTTGTAACCGCCGCATCCATCGGAACGCTACTTTTGTCGACAGCCTCACATTTAACAAACTTTAATCAAAGTTTCCTGAGCAGTGTAGGATGCCTCGTTTTTAATATCTTAAGATGTCTGAAGTTTTATTTAAAATATTTAAAGCCGATTTTAAATATTTTGATGAATTTTTAAATTAAGGAAACTCAGTTGGTATTTAAAAAAAATCGTAAACGCTGCACATGGCGTAAACGCCGCACTTGAAACAAAATGAACTTTTAAACTCATAAATGCCACAGCGTTTCTTCCATAAAATACGGTACATGTTTTATTACTTAGTTAATTTTAAGAGCTATTAATATACAAGTCTTATTTTATTTCTAGTAAACATTTAAAATTATACATAGTCATATAATAAAAATATCATTTCTCACTATTAAAAATATTATGAATAGTATATGCATGAATATGCTTAGCAACAAGCTTTTCAAAATTTTACTTAGAGAAATTTTATTTTATTTTTTTCTTGTTTAAATGCTCTATTTTTTATACACTTATGTACCAAACTCTCCTCAAGTATTATATCCTTTCTAATTTCTCTTTTAACATTTTTAACTTAACTCTCCAGATGGACACATAGGAATGTTTCCATTTTGATGTGCTACATTTTGTCATTGTTTAATTAAATATAATCTTTAAAATATGTAATATATGTGAAGCTATGTAATACAGAACTTCAAAACACCAGTTTGGAATCTAACTTATATTCTTTAAATATTTATATATGCTTTTCAGACATAATGCCTTCACAGTTGCTTTCTAGCAGTTATAAAGACTTATTTATTTGACAAAATTTAATAGAAATTTATAATGTTCTTAGTAGAAAATATTATATAAGTGTATTATAAATTAATTGATCCAAATTTAAAATGAATTAGCTGTAAACCAACTTTCAAAAATAAAAACCGGCTTTTTTTAAGTGGCTAAAACCAAAAAAAGCCGGCCGGCTTTTTTTGGCCTGGCTAAAAGCCGGTAACCCTGTTACCATAAGATGTACTTAAAATACTCGGGTTTTTTTTGTTTCTTTGTTTTCTTCCATGTCAAAATGATCATATTTGTAAGTCAAATTTAAATAAAATAAGTACCACGTACCTTTTAAAAATAAATTTTCTGGTTCGTAGTGGTGATTTTTAAAAAATCTCAAGTTGGCAGGTATGCCATGAGAGCTATATTTCAAGAACTAGAGCACGGAATTTCTTCAAACTTCATCATATTCAGTTAGTATGGATGACATTTTGGTGCATATTCTCCTACAGATGATTTTTTTTTCTGTGCTATGTTTTTTAGGATTTTTGACATTTTTATATCTCTGCACCTATTGAATAGAATTGCACCAAACTTTTTGTGCTTTTTCTAAAAATCAACACTCTCTCAATTTTGGCTTAGAACACTCAGTAGCGGGCGGCGCTATCCTATGCCTCGTGAAAGAGATTCCTTATCGGATACATAATCTAGAGGTCTGCAAGGGTCGGAATTTCCAGGATCGGGTCTGGCCTGGCCCGCACAAAAACAATCTTGGCCCGGGCCGGCCCGATGAAAAAATTAAAAGTTTGACCCGAGCCCGGCTCGTGTATATTTTCACAGTTCACGCCCCGGCGCGTACAAAAATCAGTGAAAACAGCCTGGCCCGTGGAAAAATCGATTAAATGAGGCCTGACTCAATTTCTACAAAAAAAAAAAAAAAAAAATCAGATTTTTCTAAACATACAATTAAGATTCTTTTAAAGAATACTGCATACATATTTATGGGTTAATTTTACAGTAAATTTTAAAATTACTATGTGTTCGCAAGACAGAAAATACACAATAACAACATTAATGATTAATAAGAGTCTTAGACGTTTCAACATTCAAATAAAGATTCATTAAAAAAATAATGTAGTTTAAAATAAAAGAAAAAAAGGAGGGTTAAAAACAGGATAATTTTTGAAGCTGTATAATAAAAAGCAGATTTGTAAAACTATTTTTCTGCCATTTAATAAGGCTTTTCTCAAATCCAAAGGAGCTACTTTCTGAATTCATTTCTTTTCGGAAACGCATAAGATTGGCAGGTGTTCTTATTCAGAAGCTATTTAATCGAAGAACGTTATCATTTTTTGATAAAGGCAACATATCTTTGAGAAAATACTGTCAAAGTTAAAGATTTGAAGCGAATTTCCGGAAGCGATAGCACCGGAAATGAGAAACTTGCTGCCACATGACAAGAATCTCTTATATCTCAATAAGTAATTTATTAAAAAAAAAGAAAAAACGCTATTCGATTCCAAATCCCTTTAATAGTCAGGCCTGTCAGTTTTAATCCTTAAATGCACGATTTTTTATTTTGCTTCGAAAAAATTATACATGATTCTCTGAAAATTTTATTACACATGAAAAACAATCAGGGTTCGTTGATATATATCAATGGATATATATCATGATATATATCTTGATATATATCCGATATTTATTTTTAAAATATCAAGATTATTGATATTTTCAAATTCTTGATATTTATTTTCAAAATACTAAGATGTTTGATATTTTGCATATTTGATATTTATTTTCAAAATATTACTGTGCAAGATACTTTTGATATTTTCTACACAGTCAAAGCAAATGTAAATGAAATTCCATCTGTTATTGACCACATATTGTCATTCTGTAGATAATGAACTTTTGCCCCTGGCAGTAACTTTTTTAAGAAAAGAAGAAAACAAATATTTTCCAAGCTTTATGTTTGAAACTTTTATTTTGAAATGTAGAACTAATAATTATGTGAGACAGTTAATTCAGAACAACCTTTGAAAGATAAAATGTAATTTAGATAATCATTTATATACAGCCAAGGTTTGTTGATATATATCAACCCAGAAGCAGAATTTTCTGCATCAGTCTGCAGCAAACAAAAATTTATCTGCGACCCAATAAGCCTACTATCATAAGAAATAACAGAAACACTTTAAGTATGCAAAATTTCCGTTTATAAAGAATATATATAATATAAGGATACAACAAATACCATAAATCTAGAGACTTAAAGCAAATTTCAGCTATTTTTTAAGCCCAGCATTTATTTTTAAGTTGGTGGATTAATCTGCAAGGTTTAAAATAATCTGCAGCGCCCGCTTCCGTGCTGCACTGTTTCTGCTACTGGGTATATCAATGGATATATATATATATATATCCAATATTTATTTTCAAAATATCAAGATTTTTGATATTTTCATATATACTTGATATTTATTTTCAAAATATGAATGTGTGCAAGATATTTTTCATATTTTCAGTCGTAATTCGTAATATTTCAGTGTAAATTAAATAAATTTTCAACTGTTATTGACTGTGTGAATCTCTAGATAACGAAATTTTGTCTCTCTTTATGTGACTTTTTAGACAAAAAGTCAACAAATATATTTTTCAAGCTTTTATTTTTAAATGTTGTACTAATAATTATGTGGGACGTAATTAATTCAGAACAAGCATTAAGTGTATAAAGCAAATTGTTACTGTTTTCAATTAGTTCATATTCAATTTTGTTCTAAGTAAAAAAAAAAACAGAAAAAAAAAAATGCATTTTTAGAATATTGTTTAAGTTTTCATGTTAAGTACAATATATTTTAGTTTTTAATCTATATTATGTTCGAAAACATTTATTATCAGAGGTAAGTTGGCTGCTTTGAAAATATCGGATATATATCGAAAATATCGGATATTTTTGATATTTTCGAAAATACAGTATAACATCTTTAATCTGGACATCTCTAATCCGGAAACTTCTGTAATCCGGACATTTCGGTACGTTATTCATTTTAATTTCAATTAAAGATAATAGATGGAGCCATAGTACATATGTGAATAAATTTCTAAAAATTGTTAAGAAAAATGAAATGACTGCCGAATTTACTACTTTTTTTTCGGTTTTAAAATTGTACGAATTTTCTAAATTAATATGTAATTAATATAGGTGTCTTTTTTTAATATTAATTTATAAAAATTCAGAATTAATGGTAATTTTAGAATTTTTCCTTTTCTAAAGATAAGAAGATGGTGCCAAAGCATCGCAAAATCAGATTTTATTATTATTATTTCTTCTAAGTATTTAATTTGTGACTTACTTCGATATTTGTAGGTTCTATATATTTAATTTTTTATAACATTAGCCTTATATATCACTATTTTAAATATGTTAATGTAATTATAAAGTTATTTTTAAAATTAATTGTAAGACTTATTTAGGGTGAACTACCCAGTAATTGACCATTTAGTGAAAGTTTCTTCACAATTTTTTTTTCTGTGCTAAATTTAAGGAGATATTTCTTGAAACTTTTTTTTAAAAGCAACAATCACTTATAAGGATCAATAATAAATAAACACTTTTTGTCTACTTTTTTGCAATTTTATTTTATTAAATATAATAGTTGTCAAGTGAGATTTTGCCAGTAATTGACCACTTAATGCTAGAAAATGACCATCACTGTGTCAGTAATTGACCACTCTGAAGTTGAACTGATAAACCTTCTTAAAATTAATCATATGAAAAAATGGGGAAGTTTGTCAAGTTTTATTCTACAGAAACTGGATGTCTAGCCTCCTGGACAGCCAGAAAAAAATCTGGGAAATTTCAAATTTCTAAAAAAACTGACGAATTTGAAATTTCTGAGAAATTTTTTAGAAAATGAATTTCAGTCATAAAGCAAAGTATTTTTAAATTGCAGTAGTAGCAAAATATGTAGCTGTGCTCTTTATAAGGACTGTTCGAACCTCTTATAGATTTTTTTTTTTTTTTTGCTTATCCTCTTTTACTCTCCTTGGCAATTATTAAGATTTTTGGTATGTAACATCACACAATCTCAACACCTGAAAAATTGTTGCCACCTGGCTAATCGAAAAGTACCAATTGTTTTTATTGGCATGGAAAACCTAGAAAAGTAAAGGAAATTCATCACTGAACTTGGCTAGTCAGTCACTCTGTATGGAAAACATAGATGTACATTCTATATAGAGCACATTATGATCTGATTTTAAAAAACTAGTCAAGAGACTTTTTGTAAAAAAATTAAAACTGTTTCTGAACAGAAAACACATTAGTGAATTTCCACAATGTTTTGTAAGATTGAAATTAGTGGTAAAACGTGATATTTATATGTAAATATAGACAAGAAAAGACTAGTTACTACTTCGAAATTTATTTATAAAAAAAATCCATTAATTTAAAGTTAACACAAAAATGAAACTTAATCCTCATCTGTTTCACCAAAACAACTGACACACATGAAGTCAACTTCTTTGTCACTCTGTCATCCAATGCAAATTGTTGCCTGTGTCTCGTAGACGCACATTTTAGTATGATAGGGCTCATACCAGATTTCTTTTATTCCTATCATATCTTCTTCCATCTAGATTTCTTCACATGCCTTTCACACCCAATCATTTATCAGACTTTGCTTATATGTTGAAGTCTTTATTGCTGCTTTTTCACCTTTTTTTTGTTGTTTTGTTTTCTTTAATTTTTTTAACTTGCCTTACTTCCTGTCTTCTTTCTTCTGTTTCTCTTCTTTACTTTCCCAATAATTTAGCCATGCTTTAAAGCAACCATGCTCAACCTGCAGGCCACATATGGCCCAGTAATCTTATTACTTTATATTTTTGTGGGATGACAAAATCTGTCATTTTATTTATAATTAATTTTAAATTATGTTTAAATATTCTAAATGCCCTTTTCGTTTAGTGAAAAGTTTTTTTTTTTTTTTTTTTTTTAGTTGTAGTCCTATTTGTGCTACAGTTATGCATACATTTCTGAAGCACTTGGCAATCAGCACTCTACTTTTGTCCCTCAAAACTTACTGTAATATTAATGTAAATTCTGTATTGTAATTATGTTTTATTATTATACAACTGCAGTTAATTAGGGTTGAACTTTGTCATGGATAAAATTAGCATAAAGAACATTTTATATAGCAATTTTAACAGCATACTTTCACAACAATTATAATAGAAATCTATCACAAACTATGTTTGGAGCTGATGGTGGTAAAACTTTTTTTATAAGATTTGTGTGACAAACCCTAACGATATTTAGAGCCTCACTATACTAATTTTGTTATCTTTACATTTTAATTACACTTTTCTTACATTATTATTATATAAATGTGTTATGACCCTCTTAACATAACAAATGTGTGCTTGTTTGATCAGTAATTGACCAAGCATATTTAGTTATTAACCACCCTGGTCAACTACTGAAAGAACTCATTTTTTAACTAAAAAATTGGTGAATATTGCTTTCGTAATAGAAATCTATGTATTTTTTTAAGTATCAAAAGGAATGGATGCAAACAAGCAAAAAGTCAGTAGTTGACCACTTTGGTCAATTACTGAATGCTTTCAACATTCACACATCTAGTAGTTGACCACCCCCCTTAACGTCATTTAATTTATGAATTTAATATTAAATGCATAATGATTAACTTAAAACAAACAAAAATGAACTACACACCTCATTTGATGAACCAATGGAACTAAATTAAACTTGATGCTGCAAGATTAATAAAACAACTCACAAAACAACGCTACTATTACAGAATGTATTCATTTTTGATATTGTTAGAAGGTGCATTTTCTTTAATTTTTTACATTCAATCAGAATATAGATAGCAAAAGTAATTTTTTCCTATGCAATTCATTGGATGTTAGATATTTTTATTCAGCATTCAAAAATACTTTATCAACACATTGATTCTTGTTTTTAACACATAAATGTGTTTTTGGTCAATTACTGGCATGTGGTCAATTACTGGAAGTTCACCCTAAATATTTACTATAAATTTTTTTGGGTTTTAGAATTTTTTTTTTTTTAAATAATTTTTATATGTCTGTTATTCTTGTATTTTGTATTATTTATTGAGTAGTATTTATAAATCATATATCATAGTTTAAAAATAATCGTACGGTTATTGTTTTTTGCTATTTACAACAGATGGCGACACTGCATAAAATATATGTATAATTGCTTGAAAAATATATACATTTTAGGGCCTTTCGAATTGATTTTTCTCAACGTTTTTCAATTATTTTAAATTACCAAGTTTTTTGTATTGCCATATTAATGAAAGATATTAGTATTTATATTTATCTAATTGCATTCTAGTTTCAAAACTTCTGTAATCCGGAATTTTCTATAATCCGGAATCACCGTAATCGTGAGGATTCCGGATTAAAGAAGTTATACTGTATCATGATATTTACGAACCCTGAAAACAATGAAAAAAATCAGAGATACATTTTTCTTATAATACATCAATCTTTTCTTCTGTTGCACATCTGCAATACAAGTAAAAACTAGTAACTGTTTTATGCTAAAATAATGCAAATTAGTAAATACTTTAATAAGTATGTCTCCAAATACCTTATTTCATACCACTATTTATTTTTTAAAACTTAACTGTTAACCCTTTAATTTCCATGATAAGGTTCTAGAAATTACGTAGTTCAGAGAATCTGACTTTACACCAGAAAGTTTCAATGGTTAATTTCGCTTCATTTAAAGGGTTAAGCCTTTATAGTAAAAAATTAGTCAGAAAATAAGCCAGGAAATTTCTCATTGTTGAGCAGTGAATTTGAGAACCACCTTGAGGTATATTTCCAAAGATTCCGTTAAGAGAAGTTCATTATCGCTATTAATATTTTTACAAAACATATTGCCTTCCTTACACAACACATCCTGAGAACAATAAAGTCCAGTTCCGGTGCTGTTCGACTATGTAGAAAAAAGTGCAAGCCTGATCTCAACCCGGGCCGAGTCTGCTGAAAAAATTAAGCCATGGCTTAGACACCATGCAACTGTCTGATGCTGATCTCTACTCTGGACATGCTACATTTCCGTATTGATGTTGTCAAACTAGCATCGGTTCGTGACGCACATTTATACTTATTATTTATTCTCGCAAAAGTCACATTCATTGAAAATGGCTCATATTTTACTGGCTTTGATTAAAGTTTTATAGCGGGCCGGTAGACCCACTTAATTTCTTTTATCGGCCCGGCTCGTTTATTTTGTTTCTCGGCCTGGCCTGTTGAAAAAATTGTTCTAATTCTGCAGGCCCGTTTGAAACATCGCCTTCATTCCAGCCCGGTCCGGGTACGGACCTCAGGCCAATCCCGGGCCCGTGCAGACCGCTACCACAATCAATTCATGCAGTTATTTCTACTGAGTAACTACCTTTAAAGGGTAGTTTATTCATTATTAGTTATTCTTGCAACTTTCATACACTTTTAAGCACATTGTTGCTCCAATCTTTCAGTTTTGTTTTTGTTATCTTTCGTTGAATTTTAATTAATTTTGCTTCTTTATTTGGAAATTTATAATTTCTAAAAATTTAATCAGTTTTACAAACCAGCTTTGCATTTGACTAGCGCAACTTAATGCACAATCGGGATTTTTTTTTAAAAATGTATTTTCAAAATACATGTATTTTGTATTTTTGAAATTTGAAAGTATTTTGTATTTTAAGTTGAAAAAACAATGTATTTTGTATCGAAAATGGTTTTTCTATGTATTTTGCCCAACTCTGCCCTTCACAAAATTCCTTTTAATAAGATAGGCCCCCTATGTAACATTCTTTTTCATAAAAACTGTTTTAAAATGTGTGATTTCTAAATAAAACCACGTCACGAAAAACAAAAACTTTAGCAAGGTGATTTAAAGAATGTTTTTGTTCATAAATTCTTGGTTCGAATTTGAGTAACTGGATTTCAACTTTCGTTACAAAATGTTATTTTTCACAAAAATAACTTTTACTTTTCACAAAATGGGGACCAAGAATAAAAACCTGTATCGACCACTGTTCTCTGATTAATATGAAGAAGCAAATTTTTCTATGCATAATATTTGCACTAGTATATTACTTCTCCTAAATAATATGGTCTAAAATGTTTCAACCTAACAGATGTTAGAATGGAATTTAAACATAATATTAATATCTGTCCCAATTATGAATCCATTTAAATACACTGGTAATAGGAAACATTAAACTGGTGCACAGTAATAAAAATTTACCTTGTTAAAATAAATAATATAAGGCAACAATATGATTTTCAGTCATACTGTCTTTATATCTAAAAATCAAAATGAAATATCTGTCTTCTTCAAGGCTAAGGCTTATAAACATTCTATATAAACTATAACTGCAGCCATTTCTTGCAACACTAAATAATTCGTACTCAGATTTGTTTTAAACTATAAGTTCTACAGAACATCCAACAATTTTTTGTAAGGATAGAAAATAGTAAAATATTAAAACAAGTCAAACTCTGAAATTAACGTATATCAGGAAATTCTTAGGAGATATTAATATGTATTTATAAATTTGTGGTGTTTTAAAATAAAATTTAGACCAGCAATTTCTACTTAGGAGTGATTTTATAAAACATGTAAACACTAGCTCATGAAAAAGAGAAGAAAGAATAATTTTGAAGAACAGTTGGATCAATAGAAAATATTTTACAATATTCATTTAAATTACAAAATATTAAAGATTAATAATCAAATTCTTAGTTAACAAATAAATTTACATTTTACCTAAACTATAAAAAATACAATAACCAAGAAATCTTGTACTATATAGTGATGCAATCCAACTAAAATTATGATGCTTTAAAATCTAATTCTTATACATTTTGAGACAATTACAGTAGTTTTACAGCATTTATCTTCAGTATTGATAATTTGAACTTTTTTTCATTACATTAAAGTTTATTTCAGCAAAAAAGTCAATAAAAATTTCTATGTAAGCTCTTCCTTCGTTTCTAGCCAACCATTAAACTCACGATGGCGCATGCGCGATGAACTTTACTCGTCATATTGATGCACATACGCTGGAATGTCTCCTCAATTCGATCCAATTTTTGCTGTTTTCATCGTAATTAATGTCCTTTATTAGCTAAATTATCTATATTAATGTACTTTGTAATCCATGGAAATAGATAGTAAGATCTAATTTTTCATTTTTAGTTTTAAGTAGCTATTCTTAGCCTCACAATGTGTGTGATTCAATGTCGTTAGAGGATATTGTTGTATGCATTTGAAATGTTTATAATTCGTATTGGAGAAGACGATTTAAAGTTAGGTTTGAGTTAATTACTTTTAAATACTATTAATGATAAGAACCATGCCGAAGAATTCAGAAAGACAGAAAAAAGCGTCCACTCTTGAATTAGGTAAGTGTTTGTTGAAAGTATTTAAGCCTAACATGTATTTGAAGATAATGTAGGTTTGAAATACATGAGTTAAATTACTGATATGTTTGTTTTCAGAACTCTATTTATTGATTGCCAAATTCTTACGTACCGGACCTTGTCGGCAAACTGCAGAAGTGAGTAGATTACTTCTTTTTGCATTTTGAATTCATGTTTATATATGTGACTGATACAATGCATTTCGTTGTAGGTATTGCAGAAAGAGATAGAAGAACATAAGGTTAGTAAAGCATGTTTGATTTGTTTTTACTCTTCGTGTGCCACCACGTGGTTTTCATTTGACAGCTAGAAACGTTTGTTTACATTATAATAGTCAAATTTCCTATAATTTTTGTAATTTCTTGAAAAAATTTTTTCGTTGCAGTTGTTGCCTAAACGCATTGATTGGCTTGGAAATGAGCATAATAGATCATTTAATGAAGTGGTAAGTAAAAAAAATAATTAATTATCGTAATTAGTAATTTTTTGTTAATTTGAGATTGTTTTACATTCAAGTCCTTATTTAGATGTTTTAATGTAGGTTCAGTGTCATAAATGTCAATAATAACGTGAATTAAATGTTTTTACATGCTTTTAATATCATTTCACATAGAACTTAGCGTACTTTGCTTGAAAGTGCGAAAATAGGAGGGGTAGGTAAATTTCTGTCCCCCTCCAGTGACGTAGCTTTTCCCGATTTTATCGGCCAATGAAATTCTCTCCTTAGCGCTTGTCTCCTTAGCGCTGTGACGTCACTTGCTCAGTATTCTGCGTGGGAGTAGATTTTCTTCATACGTAATTATTTCCTTGGAAATGAACATGGGCTGATATTTTCATTTAAAATTAAATATTGATTATTACCATTGTGAGAGACGCTGCTAGTGTTAGATGCAAAATGTTCTGTCAATCACTTCACTTTCTTAACACATTTAATAAAGCATAATAAAACAAATAAAATGTATAAATAAAAATGTTATGTCTTTTAAACATTACATTTTTAATTTTCTAATTCAAAGAGCAGTATTTTACACTTAAATAAATAAACCAACTTTTAGCGTTTTTTTTATAGACAAAATACAAAATCGTAAACGTTGAAAAATATTAAAATCGTTAGTAACGATAAAATACACCTAAAATTTATATTATTAATTTTACGATTTATTTTCAAAGTACACCATCCTACATTATAGGCTAACATGTATTTTTCCTTGTAAATCCTAGCCCTAAAGCATTATATGACCTCTTTAATTAAAAAAAAAAAACCCTACAAAAATTTGTCAGCTTTTCTTCTATTTTTTTTTAAGTGTTTCATCACTTTAAAACTTAAACAAAATGCAGTTAGTCTTATCGGCTTGCTAATGAAAGACTTATGAGTCTAATATTTTAATTCCAAATTTTATATGAAACAGAACTTAGTATAATGCTCTTTAAAATAAAAGGCTTTTTTTTTTTTAATTGTACTTTTTTTTATAAAACTTGTTATGATGACGCTTAAAAGGCATTTAAAGGAAAATAAGTAAAAATTCTTTTGGAGCATTTAATGAGCCATACTGCATTTTCTGTACAGACCTCTTAATATTTATTTGTCATTAATTGAATTGGATTAAAAATTGCATTACATTACATGGTTTATTAGGCAATTTTTTTTTAGCACCATGATAAAATTTAAACATAATCTGAAAAAGTATACAATCAGATTTTAAAGTGATATTTATAGGTACTTCTAGTGTTAAACCTTTCTTTTTAAAAAGGCAGGGTAGATTTATTAAAGAGGTACTTTCTGTTCAACAAAAGGACATTTTCTGTTGCGTGAAAGGGCATCTTAGCTCCCATGGAATTATTTGTACTTCAGCGAACATTATGTGCTTGTATGTATTATGTAGTTGTGGAACAACAAGCAACTTTGAAATAACTTATAGGATGTTGCATAATTACTGGTCTTTATATTTAAAAAATATTTAAACTGTATTTATTCTACATGGAGGGGTAAGCAAAATATTTTGAAAAAATATATAGGGCTAAAAATTGGTGCTAGAAATAAGAGTGAACAATTTTTCATTTCCAAAAAAGATGGTGTGGTGGTTATAACAAGAAAAACAACAACAATAAAACACTAACAGGAATACTAGTATTTCAATGCAGTAGACTTCCTCAAATTCGCACATCTTGGAACCGAAGGTTGTGCAAATTTATCTTAGATAAGAATGTAATTTACACCATAGTTATAAAATAACAAATTTTTATTTCATTCTTATACAGATTTAATAACCAAAAAAGCTTGATTGTTTAAAAAATGTCTTAGAAAAAACAAAAAAGATTGCGATAACCACTAATGTTATCAGCATCTTGATTTTTAAAAAAATAAATTCATATTTTCTTCACAAAAAAGCTTGAGTTCGCTCATATTCAGAGTTGTATAATATAGACGCGCACGCCGTGCGCGAAAAATTTTCCGCAAAATTCGGAACTTTGCAGAAAATTTTTAGGAAAAAAACATAATTTTTGTTCTTGTAATTTTTTTTTTTTTTTAAATACCGAAAAATTAAAAATATTCCCCAATTTTATGTACGATTTATTTATTGTTTGCCAGGGGGGATTCTGTTCTGAATTTTCCGAAAATGTAAGGCATTCGGTTCCGAAAAAAAAAAAAAAAAAAAAAAAAAAATTGGCCATCAGTCCGAAAATTCAGACATAAAAAAAGTATGACTGAAATATATTGTGCATTTCAACAAATGGTCGCTGAAAATAAGCTAATTTTGTCAATCGTTTGCAGAAAAAAGTCACCAA
This sequence comes from Maratus speciosus, assembly GCA_963932465.1. Lineage (NCBI taxonomy): Eukaryota > Metazoa > Arthropoda > Arachnida > Araneae > Salticidae > Maratus > Maratus speciosus. The sequence goes on from OZ010792.1 coordinate 576,337,606, forward strand.
ATTTGTCAAAACATCGCGGAAAAAATGCAAATTTTTTCTGAGAGGAACGTGGTAAAAACGCGAATTTCTTCAAAGAATCGTAAAAAAAAAAAGATAATTTCGTCAAAGAATCGCAGAAAAAACGCAAATTTCATCAAAGGAGCGCAGGTAAAAAAAAAAAATTTCGTAAAAGCATGGCGGGAAAAACGCAAACTTTGCCAAAGGATTGCGAAAAACATGCAAATTTCATAAAAGAATCGCGAAAAAAATCTTCGTCAAAGGGCTGCGGAAAAAGTGCAAATTTTGTCAAAAGATCACAGAAAAAAAAAAGAGAATTTCGTCAAAAAATCGCAGAAAAAAAAACAAATTTAGTCCAAGGAGTGCAGGAAAAACGAATTTCGTAAAAGCATAACGGAAAACGCGCAAATTTTGTCAAAAGATCACGAAAAAAATGCAGATTTTGTCAAAAAATCGCGGAAAAAACTACTTTCGTCAAAGGATGGCGAAAAAAACCGAAAATTTTGTCAAAGTGCCGCCGAAAAAGCATGGATTTCGTCAAAATATCGCGAAAAAATGCAAATTTCGTCAAAGGATCTCGAAAAAAACGCTAACTTCATCAAACGATCGTGAAAAAACACAAATTTCGTCAAAGGAGCGCGAAAAATGCAAATTTCGTCAAAGGATCGCGGAAAAACAGGAATTTCGTAGGCCGCAATAAAAACTCACCGGTTTCTTTAATGATACCTATGAATGGATCTCTCCTTACAAAATATGATTCAGTTGTTTCAGAAGCAATGTCACATTATTTCTGTGAATATTAAGACTGGCATTTGGTGCAAAGAGCTCACAATATAAAGGATTGGGCTGTTTCTAAATTTATTGACAGAATAATTGATAAGATCCCCTTCTTATCATGGATTTTTAGCTTTATTATTTTTTTAACTAACCTAATTATTCTGTAATTAATATTAATTTTTAATTTAAATTGTAATTATTTTAAAACTACTGTTTTTAATTCATATCGTCAAAATAATATAACACATTATTTTATTAAACATTAAATTAATTTGCAGAAAGTTTTTGACCCAATATTTATGTGCGCAGAAAGTTTTTGGTTTTATACAAGTCTGCTCATATTAATCAGAATTAATAGTAAAATGCATATGTAATATTGAAAATATAAAAACGGAAATACAGGGCAATGAATGCAAGAAAAGTAAACAATTCGGCTACAGTTTACACTTGCAAATATTGTGCAGGGCCTACAATATGGCGAATTTTTGCTATGATACGCTAATTTACATCAAAATCCAAATTAACGTAAATTTTTTTAGTCATTAATTGGCTGTAATAGCTAAAAGAGTATGATTAACAAAAAATTTGCGATCCTTACAATGTCATCTTGATTTTTGTTCCTGCAACTTAACTGTAAGTTTCACTATTTACAACTGAGAAATGTGTATATTTTAGGTGTTAGCGAATTTAACTAGTCTATTGTATTAACATTTTCAATCTAAATTTTGTGTATACATTTATCAAAATATAAATATATTTCATAAAATTATATGTTGAATCTTATAACTTTTGAATTTTAGATTTAACACAAGTTTTTCAGTGACTTGCATCACTAACAAAACTCTTTAGAAAATACTACTTAATTGTTTAGTATTAAAAATAGAAAAATTAAAAGTATCCCATTATCTACTCTTTCTTTTTTTTTTTTATGCAAAAAAGAGTATAGTACTGGTTAACAGTTACAAATTGTTTTATAAAAAGGCTTTCTTTCATTAAATAAATTATTTTGTTTTAATTTCGTTTCAATTTTTAAAATTTCAAAGAAAAATAATTCATATTTACCAAAAATGATGATAGTTTACTTTTATTTTTCAATAAATATATTTGAGGTATACCAAGAATGCAATGTAGTAAAAGCAGTATGCAGTAAAAGCTCAACTAACTGTCATGCTCGGGAAACGCCGATTGCCGGATACTTGAAAAGTCCAGATAGTTGAGTGCTGCAAAATCTGTTGTGAAAGATGGGGGGTGGGACATCGATGTAGCAGTGATACAGGAAAATGATTTTTAGCCTATCTTCATGCCATTTGAAGTCGATCAAATAACTCTTTTTATTATTATTAAATTTGCAATTGATAGAATAAAAAATAAAAGTAAACAAACATTGCATTTTTCATAATTTGACATCTCTCCTTTCCAGAAAAAGCACATGGAAGCTTGGAAAATTAACTTTGGTATGATTCACTTGTGTTACCTCAATTACCCCATCCCACAGTAATAATGAATCTTTTCTGCATAACGTTATCAGATGCAAACTGATAACGCCAAACTTCTCTGATCACGATAAAAACTAACTACACAGTCATCAGCTGTTTTTGTTCTTGTTGGAGTAACTCAGATAGTGGAGTTTTTTGGGGATCTCTAATTTTCTGAAAACTTATGGAAGAAACGCCGCACCCGTCGTAAGCGCCACACTCCTCAAAATCCTTTAAAATATCGTAAACGCCACACCTGTGGGAATGCTACTTTTGTCGACAATGTCTCATTGACCTAACTTTAATCAATGTTTTCTGAACAGTGTAATGTGCCTCATTTTTAATAATTTAACATTCTAAAATTTTATTTAAAATATTTAAGTCAGGTTTTAAATATTTTTATGTAATTTCTTTAATTAAGGAGACGTCAATTGTCATTAAAACCATCCAGAGCACGGGACGCGGACCCTCTTAGGCGCACAACATTTTTATAAGTGGCCATCGCAACTTAGCATGCTTTTTACGTCACATGCACTTTAGTGCTTTTTTAGCTTCTACTCGAAACCCTCAAACTCTGAGTGGAACAGTAGTAAATTTTCTTTGTCCACCTGTATGATTCAGTATCATCATCCGAAATGTCACAGTTTTTATAATCAGTAAAGTCAGAAAGTTTCACGTTGTTGAGCAGGGCACTTGAGAACAGTCTTATAATAATATATTCATTGGATTAATGAATTTTTATTTTAGCCCATTTTACATGTGCGGGAAAAAAAATCGTAAATGCCACATTTGACAAAAAAAATAACTTTCAAACCCGTAAACGCCACAGCGTTTCTTTCATAAAATACTGTATGAATCTTGATTGTTTTTAAAATGTTTTAACATTTTCTATTTTAGCACCTATTAAGTAAAATTAAAGATATATATTATGAATTTAATATTCATTTTCTCATTTATTTTATTAAGGTGAATCTGTCGTTCAAATTGAAATATAGTTTTTCTATATTTATTTATTTTAAAATACAGTATGTTAAAAAAAAGTGCTAAGCAGCGTAATTTATTGTTATTTGAATTCCATGAAAATTTTAACACATTCGGATAATTAGCAATGGAGATAGCATTTAAAAAAAATAATAATAAGTAAGGAAAAGAAAAGAGTACCATTTCATTCTTTTTTTATCGAGAATATTATTTCTGTTTACCGTTTAGGTTGTTTAAAAATAGTTTTCCTCGCTAACTCAACAACGCAAAACTGATATAGTCTCGGCCATCTGCAGCTGGCTGGGGAGAAAAAGTTTGAACTGATAAAAATCCAACAATAAAACAAAGGGAAATAACTTACCGCAGCATCTTTTCTTTTTTTAATTTTCAGTTAAGTGTAGATGATCCAAACAATTGTAAAATATTCTTGAGTAAATATAATATTTAAAATGGTATAATGATTTTTGTTATATAATTCTTTTAAAATAATTTCTTGCTCTTGAGTAAATAAAGCAATAAAAAAATAGTTTGGGATAAATAATTTCTCAGCAGTTAACTATGTGATTGGTTGCGTTTCTTTTGTTGCGCCAAAACGAAAAAAAGCATCAGTGTGAATTTAGTCAAATTCTGTTTGTTCAAACTGAAGGTGTAGACCCAAATGGGCAGGACAGATGTAAGTTCTAGTAACTCCAGGGTGAGGAGGAAGGGCAGAACTACTATGCATCCGAAAAAAAAAAAAAACCCTTTGATATCTGAAATGATCATATCCCCATCCCAATTCTTAGAAAACAGTTTTGCTTCGGCTTTCTCCTTTGGCAGTTCAGTTTTCTGAAAAGATGTAGCTTTCTACCGTTTATCCCCTCCCCCCCTTCCATTCCTATGTAGTTTTGCCAAGAGCAGAAGGATTAAGCCTTTCTTCTCTTATCTTCTTTTTCATCCCCCTTCTTCTCTCTTTCGCAAGAAAAAAACAGCTGGTGCAGTGGATTATCGTGGACTATGGCGCAACATGAAGTTATTCTTTGCTAACAAGCTATAGACAGTTCTTTATGCTATATTTTTATTTTATAACATTCACTGTCATGGACATACACATTTGTTTTATGCCGAATGAGTCGCTGAGATAATCTGAGAATGCTAAGAGTAAACTTCCTAAAATAGTAGTAAACATTTTTCAACTGTTATGGGAAGAAAAAAGGCACTTTTCGGTTAGCCGGGCGCGAGTGTTATATATACATATATATGTATAACACTACCAGGGTTGTAATTTTAACCGGTCAAAATTGATTTTGACCAGGACACTGGATAAAAGTGGTTTTAACCGTCCAAAATTGGTCAAAAGTGGTCAGAAATGGTCAAAACGGTTAAAAATGGCCTGAATTTTAATAATTATTTTTTCTTTGCAATTAAAAGTAACTTAATAAGTAATAAAAGTAACAGGCAGTTAAAAAAATAATACACTGATAAGTTAAGCAGGCTCATTAGTAAAATATGCTTATGCAAATACAATAAGAATTGCCCTATAATTGTTAATAGTGTATCAACAGGAAAAAAATCATTCTTCCTTTCAGCTGTTGATACAAGGGCATCTAAAAAAACTGCCCAGTATTGTTTAAAACTAGCAGCTGATGCTAAAGAGGAGGTAGAAAACAAGTTTGCTTGTAAAGTAAGAAGCTTTGTAAGTGACAATGAAAACAAGATGAAATGCTTGAGAGAAGATTTTCCAAATGCATATAGAGACGAACTGTTTATTTCTTATGGATGTGCTGCAGATTACTTGAATCTTGTAGGACAAGATATTACAAACACAAGCAAAGTTAATTCAATAATGAAGAATGTTATTGAAATGAAAAATTGCAGATGAGCATGAAGATAATATTGATGATATCATTGTTAAAATCATTAACAATGTATACAAAGAAGTAAAACATTTATAAAATCAACTTAAGCCTATTTCCTTTGCTTTAGATTAACTTAAATAAGAAGATGCTACTATATCTGATGCATGCAACGAATGGTTAAGACTGCTAAAAGAAAAAGATCTTGAAACTTATTCTAAAATGATACAGTCTCGATTTAATGAAAATGTTACTCCAGTTCATTTTCTGGCTCATATGCTGAATCCTGTCTACATGAGTATAAAAGTATTGATGAAGAGAAGCAAAAAATAGCAAGGCAGTGGTTACACGATAATACTGATCCTACCTTTTTGCCTCTTGTTATTGTATTTCAAGCAGAATCCTCACTATATCCAAAATCCTATTTTTCTGAAAGTGTAAAAGATACAATTGGGCCTGATGCCTGGTGGGCAGCAATGAGGAAGGTTAAAGGCATTGATATAAAATTTGTTGAAATCACATTACATCTAATGAACTGTTGTGCCAGTTCATCATCAATTGAAAGATTCTTTTCTAAATTTGGAATAATCCAAAATAAATTACGAAACCATCTAAGTTTAGAGACAACTGCAAAACTTGCTACTTGTAATCATTTTTTAAATTCAACACAACTTACATAAAAAAAATAAAAGAGCTTGTGTATAAAAAATAATTCAAACAATTGTGTTGTATCTTGGTGTTATGTTATGACTTTTTTAATTTGGTATTTGCTGGTGTTATGTTACTTATATTATGACATTTTTAACAAATGTTAACTTAGTTTTTAACATATGCTAGTAAAACATATGCGATTAGTAGTAAATAAATTGAATAGTCAATTTCAGTGGTCAAAATGGTCAAAATTGATTTTGACCAGGACGGTTAAAACCGGTTTAAACCACTGGTTAAAACCACCATGGTTAAAACCACGACAACCCTGAACACTACACATATATATATATATTGTATGTATAATACTGGTGCCCGAAAAGTACCGAAAAAAAATAAAGGATCTCTGAATTTTTTCGGTTAGTTGAGCTTTCCAGTTACTTGAATGCCGGATAACAGAGCTTTTACTGTACAATCTAATCCCTTACATAAACTTCTAAATATATACTGGGATGTAAATAGTTTCGAAGGGCATGATCATAAATTAAATTTGTAATTGTGAAACAATAGTTTGTAAATGGATGTGAAACTTTCAGTATTTAGTGCTGTTCTTTTGCAGTCTCTAGCAAGAAAGTTAAAGTTCTTACTTGATTAGTGGAACATGAAGAGATATACATAATGAAAAACCTTTTTAATTAAAATAAGCCTTTATTTAATCTTGAAAAATTGAAGAAAAGCTGATTCCCTGCTGGTAACTTGTAATTTCAAAGGAATGAATTTGTAATAAATAATCCGTTGGATTAACAAAATAAAAAAACTTTGAATTTTCATTTTATAGAATTTCAGAACGACATTTTAAATTCAGAATACGACTGCTCCATCATGGCATCCTGTCAGACTCCGAACTCTATTACTGTTTAAGCTGTCAGAGTGTATAAATGATATCGGCAGGGGTTTCTGCAATAAAAAGTAATTTTTAAAATCATTTGTTAAAAGTAGGACAGCTACAAACATTCAGCAATCAAATCAAATACAAATTCAACCAATTCGAATACAAATATTTTGATAACCAAACAAGAGATACGGCACACCATGATGTCATTCGGCTAACCTCTATAACTTGAGAAATCTCATTCATACTGAGACATGTTAGAGAAGTCACTTCTCTGAGATTATGATTGGCACAGCACAGAAATACATATGTCATCCATCATGGAGTAACATGTCTACTAAGGGGCATCCCACGCTGAGACGACAAGCGACATGTAGCGCATAAACCGGTCGAAACAAAGAATGAAGTTGTTTTAAACCAGTTTTTCCAGCGAATTCAAGCGACATGTCTTATGTGTCGCCTTAGTGTGGGATGCGCCTAAAGGAACAAAATGAATTACCAGAAGAGGGAAGCTATCTGCACAGTATCAATAGCACTTAATCGATCTGCGAGAATCTGCAATCGATCTTAACATCTGCCAGGCTCGCATGTCAGTAAACAATTGTGTTGTGCACTGGAAATGGATGCAGCATAAGCTGGGGAAACAGATATGATGCTCACCTTCAAACCAAATGTGACAGATATGCTTAGAAATAAAATAGATCTTCTTTAGAAGTTTCCTACATTTGAGGTTTTCCTAAGCTAAATGTAACCTCCTTCGCCACTCAACTTTGTCCTCTGCCTCTCTCAGTCCATATTTTGTTTAAGGTTATTGCTCCAGCGTTTTCTTGGTCTTCCTCTTCTGTGCCTTCCTTCTGGTTGCCAGTTCATTAGTGACTGTGGCGATCTACTGCTTTCCATCCTTTTCACAGGTGCAGACCATCTCAACCCTTTCTCATCTATCTTCTGCATAATATTTGTTTTCACATTTAATTGGTTTCTTATTTCAAAATAGAAAAGAAACCAATCAAATTTTCAAATTAAGTAGATGAAATCGGTGAACCTTAATCTCAGTATTAGAAGTTCTGTTCTTTCTTAAGATCCTTAAAGAGTAGCTTCCTGTTATTTAAATACTAACTTCCAGTTTGAGAGTTGAAGTGGAAACAGGCGTAATTGCACTTGCAATGATCATAGGAAGAAAACAAAAACACTTGTGGATAGCTAATTGTATAGGCTTTCAAATAAAACAACAAAACAAGTTTGTGATATTTGCCCATAATTTGCTATTCAAAGTGGGATACCTTAATTCTATGAATAATTTTATCAAATATATTGGTAACTCTATGTAAAGAGGAAAAGAAAATGTACTTTTAAGGGATTAAAAAAAGAGCCTTATCATTTTTATGCATAAATTTTCGCCAAAAATGGGCATGAAAAAACTCAGTTTATAGATTATAATTAATAAAAGTAACAGATGTTAACAAAAAAAGACACTCTATTTACTCTCATTTATAAAGAACTCTAAGTAATAAAATTTGATATTTTCTTAAAATTCATTGCTAAATGTGGGTATAAAATTCCTTCATTTAGAAGAATTATACGATCCTTTAACCCGTCAATAGTCGCGCGTTGGTCTTTTCCCTGCCTGAAATTCGTTATCTTCCTGTAACTCATTTGCCGTTAAAGTTACAACCGCCAAATTCCGTGTAGCTGACCTTGAGTGTTCACACTCTTGTGTAGTAAAATTGTAAGTCATTCCTGCTATTTCTTAGCATTTTATGGCATTCTTAAGTTTCAATCGGTCTAAAAGACCGCATTGCGACCACTTGCGTTAGTTGGTTTTTTTTCCCCTCCTGTTCATTCTTTCCCATTTCCACGAAATCTGTGGGGGAAAGTTTCTTTGAAGTGCAGGCCCTGTACCTCTTATTATTTCGTCTTTCTTTCTTTCTGCTATTTTACCCGTTCATAGAGTACTTTTTTTACTTTTAGAATATCCCTTAAAATTGTTTTATTATATTAGTTGTGAAGTCAGTTCGCACGAAAACTGATGGATGGTCACTTACATTTTTTTTTTCATTGTCAAATATTGCGGGGATAAATTCTCAAATTGTTAATCGTTTAAATATGGAAAAAACAGGGAAATTCATCATCATTATTTGAAAGAACTTGATTTCAATTTATTACCGGAACATATAAATGAAAGAAAACAGACAATAATACTGCCAAACCATTAAAAAAAAAGAGAATTTTGTGGGAATCATTAAAAAAATTGCTGTATCTACAAAATCTGAAAAGTATCGTTTTTGTACAATAAAACAATTTTCTCAGAAATATAGTATGTATATCTGTGAAGAACATACATTTAATTTATTTGTATAATAAGAAAAATAATGTAAATTTTATAATGTAGATTAGAAATTACGCAAATAAAAATCTTTTTTGGATAATTCAGTGAATGCTTATACTACAATTTAAAAAAAATTGTTAAGTATTTTTCTAAAATTTATCTACTTTTAAATTTTTATACAGCAAGTAAAAATACATTTTTTTTAACAATGCCGCAGAAAATGTTTTTTAAAAAATATTATTGAAATCCAATAGAGGCTTAGGGACGGTATCTGACAAATTTAAATTTGTTGTCCTTCATCAATTGTTCAAACTATTTTTCAGAACAATGTTTTCCAGACTACAAGAGAAAATTCATTTAAATTAAATTATTGCTGCATATTTATAATTTGTACAATTGAATATTTATTTAATTAAATAGTTGCTGTAAAATACATCTGTTTATCTGCGATTGGCGGTTAGTGCTAGGACATCGTCTAAAATAATTTTCGCAGGTTTTATTCCTCAAACTAATTTAAATGTATAAAAATTAAAATCAACTTTTGAAAATTCATTTAGTTAATCGATTGCTGCACATTTATGATTCTAGAGAATTTTGCTATCTCCCTGTTCTTATTATTTCGATATTGGCAATTTTTTAAATGCATTGAAATGTACATACGTACGTGGATATATATATTTATATATATATATATATAATTAATTGCGAAATACATGAAAATGAACCTTTCAGTGATTCTATTAATTAAAATAATTCATCCATGTTAGGATTTAAATCTACAATCGCAAATGTATTTAAATTAAATATATAATTTCAATAACTTATTTATTATTTACTTTATATAAGCGAAGTTCGTATCCAGAGTTTTTATCCAAGGGTGCTGCTCCCACTCTGAAATAAGTAGAAAAACTACAAATCGTACATTTTCATTTGAAAAAATGGATTTAATCACAAAATCTCGAGAAACCCCCCCCCCCCCCCCCACCATACACACACAAACACCACAAAAAAATCAATAAATAAATAAAACGTAGTTACAACATTGACATTTATAATTTCGAAGTTAAGCATTTTTTTTCTTAATTGATTTTCAATAAGCCATGGAAGGCAGGATTAACTTTATAAAATAAGGAATTTGGAAGAAATCTTAAATACAGATTAGATTTTTGAAGACTTTTTCTTCTAACTTAATAACTAAAACAACCTGCCATTTTCAAATAATTTTATTGCTAGTAAAAAAGAGGGCATTTACGTATTATCCCCACTGTTGATGATAAACATTTATTAAATTAAATATATAACATCATTAATATACGGTCAAGTGCGAGTATTACTCGCCCACAGAGGGTTTCGTACAATAATATATGAATTGGTAAGTGTATTATTAAAAAAATACCATTGCTAAAAGAATACTAAGACTTTGTAAAAACTATACAACGTAGGGTTGGGTATAGCTGTATGGTATACAGGGTGCAAAGGAAAGTCCCTTTAACCTGAAAATACTTGCGAACGGAGAGAGCTACAGCTATACAATAAAGGTAACAGATAGTAAAGCGACTATGCCCGACATAATGCAAACGACAGCAGCACCCCTTAATGGCGAAATTTGGAAGATAGCCATTGCAAATCAAAAACGAAAAGAGATAGAGCAAATTTTCCAATTAGAAAGTTTTAGAGCATCAATTAATTAGTACAAAACGACATTTGGTTCACACGGATAAGATAAATCGTTGCTTGCATACCCAAAAATGTCCGAAATTGATGAGCAACGATTCTACTTTGCCTATTTACATTCCGGAAATGTAGTAGTGCACAATTGCAGATTGTGACGTTCTACTGTGCTGTAATGTCTGTAAAGATTTAATTTCCAATGCATTTAAAATTTTTGAATAACCCTTTCAGGCCCAGAAGAATTCTGTTCGTAAACTGATGAAATAATTGACTGACACCAGAATATTCAAACGAATTTCTCAGAAAACAAACCCCCGCTAATTTGCCCCTTTATTACAAAAGCAAAAGTTTATTAGTATTTTTGGTGCCATTTGTCAGTTTTGAAATTAAAATTAGGTGGCTAGACTGTCTAACCACCACCCTTGAAAGGGTTAAATTTATGTCGTCGTATTGAAGAGGCTTGCAATAGACGTTCCATGCTGAGAAATGTGCATGCAGAATTACTCTCATGAATACAAACGTGTATCGTGAGCAATGGCGAACTTTTCGAACATACTGAATATTAAATTTTTATCACTGTGAGACAGTTTCTTTTTTTTTGTGTGATGTTATCAAAATGTATTGAGATAAGTACGCATTTATAGCATAAATTGTGCGTATTTCTTCATACATCTGACTATTCCATTCAAACGTTTACACAAAATGGAGTGCATCGATTTCGGACATTTTTGGGTAAACAGGCGAAGATTTATTTTATCCATGTAAACCAAATGTCGTATTCTATTAAATAATTGGTGCTCTAAAAATTTCTAACTGGAAATTTTGCTCTATCTCTTTTCGTTTTCGATTTGCAATGGCTATCTTCCAAATTTCGCCACTAAGGGGCGCTGCTGTCCTTTTCATTAAATCGGGCGTAGTTGCTTTGCTATACCGTTACCTCACTACTGTATTGAGAGAGCCACTCAATGGAAACGAGTCTTGAATCCCATAGTATTTATGTGATTAATTCTCATTAAATTAGTATGTTATTAACAATTTGACGTTTATTGCTTTTATACTGCTACTGGCCATTGCATTACATAAATATACCCTTAAAATTTGTTATCTAGGCTTTAAAAGCCGATGGAACATAAAGTACGCCGTCCCTGTCATTATGTATGTCCAAACTGTCCGTGTCTTTAAAGGTTAATATCTCGGCTATTTATCAACGATTTTTTCCAAAATTCATGATCAACAATGCTTTTATACTTCTGCTACGATAGGTACCTCCAGTTCTGCTCAACACTTTTGCTGAAGCCCGTAAATCGAAATTTGAGTGTAATGGAAAAATGCGATTTTCTCAAAACCTATGTGACCTAGGGTAATCGCTATAATTTTCCTGCAAGGTTTAAATTAATGTCTACTACCTCTAATTTTTTCATAATTTTAGTTTCAGTAGATTCGGAATTAGATGGGGGGGGGGGGGGGGACATATTTTTACACTTCATTTTGCACCATAACTTTGAAAATATAATATCTAAAATTAAATGAAATATATTTTTGATTTCAGCGCTACGAAAGCTTTCACACGATATACAAAGATTTTTTTTTTTTTTTTTTTTAAGTAACTTAATTAGCCCCTCTACATTTTTCCTAAATATATTTATGAATATTTATTAATCTGTAAATATGTGGGTTAATAGTCTTTATTACTTCCCCCAATTTGAACTTTCCATGTTGCATAGTTTACCAGTAAAAGAGCTGTGACAGACAGACAGACACAGGAGTGATCTTATAATGGTTCCTTTTTTACTTTTTAAGTACGGAACCCTAAAAATGGTAAATATAAAAGCAGACTGAAGTAATACAAAACTGTACTTTTACTACATGTTAAATACAAAACATCTGGTTAACAGCTTTTAGAGATAAAAATATATATATATACAGTCAACTCCCTCTAATCCGCACAACTTGGGACCACAGGTTGTGCAGATTATAGAATTTTGTGGATTATAGGTCATTACGTTGTTTACGTTTTTTCTCCTCTAATTTTACAGGAATTAATTAGTAATGTATAAATTAATTGGTAAAAAGGAAAGATGATGTAATTATGTTATGTAATTAAAAAATGCATTGTATTTAAGGAAAAAATATTTAAATTTTATAATAAAATTTTTTTTGTTTGTTTTTATAATTTTCAAGCACAGTATCAAGTATCATTGTTTGAGAACTTTTGGTCCAGTATTTTTTTTTCTTGCAGTCTATAGTCATTATTTCTTGTTCTGTAACAAAACTGTTTCTGAAGAGAATGTAGACATTTATAGCCAAACCTTGCTCAAGTATAACTTTTTCACCTTCATCAACACACTATGTGTCACAATTATTCTAATTTTCAGTAGAGTTTAACAGAGCAATACTTACAATGTCATCATCTCAGAAACTCTCTGCAACTGGATCTTCACCTCGGGAGAACACCCATTCAATTGTATTTTATCCATTCAAAAAATCAGGCACAACAGTTAATGAATTTTTTGCAAAACACAAGAGTTCTGCAGATTTCTGTTTTGTACTATCCAAACTGAAACCAACAAAATCAACATCATCACCATCACTGTCTAGATGCTGGCCACAAAAAATATACTGATTTTTCCTTTTTTTTTTTAAATTTGGAAAATAAAGTTTTACTTCATTCAAATGCAAAAATTTAAAGGGGAAAAAACTGAATACTGATCGTCAATCAAATTACTGTCATTTTGAATTTATCTAAGAAAGTTAATGGCAACTGAATTTTCACTGTTTACATCTGAAACAGTGTGCGGATTATAAGCGTTTGCGGATTATAGAGTTGCAGATTAGAGGGAGTTGACTGTATATGTTTTTTTGGTGGTATGTTATGCCTGCCAGAATAGATATAATATATATATACTATATATGTATTATATAACATATTTTCTCATGTAATTTAGGCCCTTACATATCTTTCGAGGTAATTTCTTTCTGCGAAAAATCATTGTCACCAATAAACAAAAGTTGCAGATAGATGTCTTATACAGTAGAAGAACTTTATAATGCAATTCTCTAGCAGGGTGTCCGAGAATTGTTGGATGCTTTACAAAATGAAATAAAAATAATTATAAAAGCATTAGCAATAAAATGAAATCACTAACTTGATGTATAACTACAAAAGTTAATAGATTTCAATATGCGATCATTTGGTGGCTCATAGTACGTCTAAGCGGTACTCGATTTCATTCCATGTATTTGACAGCATCTGAGTAGTGATGGAATGAATAGCAGTTGTGATTTGCCGCTTGAGTTCCTCTACATTAGGACAAGTAGTCTTATAGACAATATCTTTGACGTGACCCCACATGAAAAAAATCCAAGAGGGTTAAATCTTCTGGTGATTGAGGAGGCCACAGAATTGAACCACCACAATCAATCCATCTGTTGGTTGAGGCAATTGTGCACAGATGTTGCGCAATGCAGAAACTTTGGATCTGAGGGATAGTGAAAATTTTCAGGAAGCAGGACGTTTCGGTCCCAAGACATTTTGGTCCCGAGACATTTCGGTCCCAAGACATTTCGGTCCCAAGACATTTCGGTCCCAAGACATTTCGGTCCCGAGATACAATTCAGTCCCAAGACATTTCGGTCCCGAGATATTTCGGTCCTTTTTCCAGCAAGCTGAAATTTTGTGCACTTGAAATAGTTGACAATTTTATAGGGGACATTGTAGAGTTTTTTAAATAAAGGTCTTAAAATTTTAGTAAACACACACAAATTTCGTATGGTAATCATTTTAAAAAACAAGGGGGGGGGGGGGATTGACATTTTCTATATTTTAGTGTATCATAAGTATAGGGTCTGATAAATTAAGACATTTATAACTCGATCTATAATTATCGCAAAACACTGATATTTTGTATGGTAAACGTAATCTTTATAAAAGGAGGGACATTATCAAATTTTTTAACTGAACTTCCTAAATTTTAGTATAACTCGAATATAAGGACTCGAAAACGCAAACACTTATAACACAGATCAAAATTGTCGCAGCCCACACAAATTTCCTATGATAATCATAATCGTTTTATAAGGCAGGGGGGGGGGGGGGGGGCTCTGTTGACTTTTTATATATTTTAGTGTATCTTAAGTATAAGGTCCTGATAAATTAAAACATTTATAACTCTCTCTGTAATTATCGTAATCACACTCATATTTTGTCCGGTAAACGTAATCTTTAAAAAAGGAGGTGCATTATAAGATTTTTTAACTGAACCCTTGAAATTTTAGTATAACCGAATATAAGGGCCCGAAAACCGCAAACACTTATAACTCGCAATCAAATTGTAGCACCCCATGCAAATTTTATATGGTAGAAGTAATCGTTTTCAGGAGTGGGGGAAGGGAGAGTTCTGTGGATTCTTTATAGAAGCTCCTCATATTTTAGTCTATCATAAATATAAAGTCCAGACAATTTAAAAATATTTATAAGTCAAGCTTTAATTTTCATATGCAAATGCCCATGCGAAAATGCACATATTCAATTGTGATAAAGACACATTATTTTTTAAATTCCGCACCGGAACAGACTAGAATTTTCTATTTTATTTTAATAATTATTTTAATTTACTATTTTTTGAAAAACTATTTAAAAGTTTGCATTAATCTTTTTACATGTAACAATAATATTACCGCTATTTCTACTGGTGTCGAATGACAAGTTTAAAAATACTTTTAATTTTGAACCACTTCACCGTTTGCCCCGAGATAACTCGCGGATAAAAGCACTTTTTCCCCATACCTGACGAATGTGAAGTGGTTTGCAACAATTACAAATCCTTTTTAATATATTTAAGACTTTTATATGCTTATTACATTCAAAAACTACGAGCACAATAAACATAAATCAAAATTTTAAAATTTCTATTGTCATAAAATAGTCTTTTTGTATTTAAAATTAATTCTGTATTTCAAATATTTCTTTGTTATTTATTTGACTTATATACTTAGAATTAAAGCAGCCTACATGTTTTAATGTGACAAATAAAAAATAAAAATGAAAATACAAAGAAATAACATAAAATCTCAAAATAGTAATGTATAGGGAATCACTTTTACGTCAAATTTCATTTTAAATTAAGAAATTTTATAAATATATCACAATGAAGAAATTTGGAAGTTTAGAATATATATTTGGCTTTTCTTGATATCTATATGTTATTCATTCAAAAGAATATTATACATGTATATATATATGTCAAGTGTATATGTCCTGGCTTCACCCATTTGATTATGCTAAATAAAGATCCAGGTAGAAGAATTATTCTACTCGCGCTCTCTTTGTTCTAGTCAGCCGGCGCTTTTTTGTGGCCACACGGCATTTTTCATCTTTAATGGCTTAAAAAAACCGGGACGACATGCAGTGGCGTAGCCAGGATTTCGTTTCGGGGGGTGGGGAGGGTCCAGAATTTTCCCTTCATGTTATATATATAGTAAAACCTGTCAAGATGAAATTGTAAATATTGGTGAAAAATTCCGTTTTACACAGGTTTCCGTGTTATTTGGTGTATTTGTATTGTATTCTTTTCCGTAGTACCATGGAACATTTATGTTTAAGACAGAACTCCGTTATAGGCAAGTTCCACTTTTAAAAGTTTTGTGTATTTATATAAATATACTTATTTATATCATATGAATAGAATAAAACTTGTCAAAATAGTAATTGTCTATAACAGGATCCTGTCTTTAACGTAAGCGTTACATGGTCTTAATATGAATTGCGATACAATTAAATTTGCTGAAAACCTGTCTGAAAAGGGGATTTTCACCCTTCTTTAGTGAAGCATAGTGAAACCTGTGAAAGCGGAATCTTTCTATAACGAAATCCTGTCTCAAACAGAAGAGTTTCAGAATCCCTGCGAAACGAACAATAGATCTTATTGAGGTAGTGTATCTTAGAAGTATAATTAATTACACTTCTTTACATGGAAGCCTGTCTAAAATGGAGCTTTTTACCAGTCCTTGGTATCTTGTCTTGACTGTGTATATATGACAGAAGTATTTCGAGTAACTTTAAGAATTTAGGTATATCCTTATTTAATTTCTTAATTTAAAAAAAAGCATGGATAAAAAATATAAGGCCAATCTCTATAACTGCAGCTAATAATACATTCAAGTTACATTAATATTTACCAGTGAAAAAGATTCACTTATGATGTAAAAAGCTCTGCGCATACTGAAGAGTTAAATTTAATTAACCCATTAGCTGTCATTCACGAGTATACTCGTGGCTTTAATTTATTGATTACTTTGTCACCACTATTTTAGAATTTAAAAAAAAATGCCTCATTTATTGGCAGAAATTTCGCTGTATTAGTAAAGCGAAATTTATCTTTTTGAATTTGTGCTGGCAAACGACCTTCAACAAAAAATTTGAAAATTCCTAGTTTTGGCAACGAATGGGTTAAATCAAGTTTCATATTACATAACATTTGCCTATAATAAAGTTAGGGCCAAGTGGTTAAGTGTAGAACAGCAATTTTCATGTTTAATTTCTTGCCATTGAATTAAGAATTTGTGCTGTAATAGATATTGGATAATGATTTCACATAAGTGTCAATCACATGAGCCGTTCATGCGATCCGCCGCGCTCCCCATGGAAATTTTTGAGGTAACCCAGATAGCATGAACATTAGCAGAAAGTTTGATTTTTTCTGATATTATCTTGGCGTGACAAATTTGAATTGAGAAATTCGCAGCAAATCTCCCGCAAGGTATACCATCACCCACTTGCATGAGTAGTTTGTTGTGAAACTGATGGCAAGACTGTCTTTAATTCATGAAAGTGACGAAAGCAAAAAATCTCTCTGTTCAGAGACTCAACAACAATGAGAATCAGCACATACGCAGAAATTGCAGAAATTTTATTCGGTAGGCACCGTTTTTTCTAAACGCTATACTTACCAAAAATACCAAAAAATGCTCGAAATGAAAAGTACAAATATTACCTAAACTTGTTTATGGTGATAAAACCTATGCATGCACCTTCTGACGGCGCTTTCGCATCAATAGACCTGATCAGGTCTATTGACCCCTTCGAAGGGGTTAAACTTATAGTGTGATATGGAAAGATTACTACTTTGCAGTAAGTTTGCAGTATTTTTGATTACTTGTTTGCCGTTAGTTTGCAATAAATTTGATACAGCATGAATTTAACTTGCACGACAAGTTGAAAACACTCATAGTTATATTGTTAAGTAAAAAAAAAATTCAAAAATTAAATTGTTTTTATTAAGCGTATTTATCAATTCAAAATTATTTAATTATTAATTGTTTAGATAACTAATTTATCAATTGCTTGTTTAAAAACTATTACATGAACTATATAATAGTTTTTATAGGGTAAATGCAAATATATATTTTTTTAATTTTCGGTTATTATAACGTTATTAACTTCATTAGGATGTATAAAATGATAAGGGTTCTGAAGATAAACATGTTGTTTATTCATTTATTAGTTAGCTTATAATATTATTTTTGCTCTTTAATTATAATTAATTAATAATTTCTTACTTTTTGCGAATTGTAAATTATAACTGTACTTAAAAAATTAAAATCTGCATAATATCACCTAACACTGTTCAAAGGTATTTTTACGTATTTGTACAATGTTGCATTATTATTATTATTATTATTATTATGTTTAATTAATTAATTAATTATTACTTAAACTTAATGTTTTTGACTGATTTTTCAAAAAAATTCCTATATTATTTTTTGGAAATTATAAATTAAAACTTTTGAAAAAAAACTTTAAATGCTATTAATAATTGCTACTAACAATTGCTATTAATTAATTCTAAAAAAAGTTAGGAATTTTAGTATAAAAATTAAATTAATATTTTATTAAATATATTTTTTATTTAATGTATCCTTAATTTATTAAATTAATAACATTATTAATATACATTACTTTTTTTACTTTAAAATAAACTCAATACATAATATATTTTATATTCAATTTATCATATAGTAGTTATAAACTGAAATTTATCTTTTACATGTTTATTTATTTTATATTTAAAGTCACCGAAATTTAAAACTATTAATATAATTAATAATAAAACTAAAATAAAAAAATATTAATTTTTTTTTTCTGGGAAAGTGGGAGGAAAAGGGTAATATTAAAAATCAATAAATAAACGACAAATACAAACAAGTTGGAAATTGCTCGTCAAACGTGGCAAATGAGGTGCGTTCGTACTATAACTAGTTTTATAATTATTTTTTGCACCCCATATTGTACTGAATGTATATATATTTTTTTTGCACTTCATGAGTGCATAGCCTGTGACATCATTTAAATGCACTTGCAATAATTTTTTCCCATTCCCCGTAATGTAACGGAAATTTTTTGACTGTCCCTGTAATTAAATTATACATCCGATTTTCATAAAATTTGAAATGGCTCGACAAAATTTTGCAACAATTATATATTTAAAATTTCAGACCATTCGGAAGGCTGTAACATCATTAAAATGCACTTGCAATAATTTTTCCCATTGGCCGCAATGTAAAGAAAAACTTTTGACAGTCCCTGTCATTAAACTATGCATCCGATATCCATAAAATTTGAAATGGTTCGACAAAATTATGCAACAATCATATATTTAAAATTTCAGACCATTCGGTTGGGTTGTTTTTGCTCTGTTATATGCGGACAGACGGACGGACTGAACGGCGACTATAGGTGCTACGTATTTATATAATTACGAACGCACCTGAAAACCTTAGTTTTGTCGGTTAAAAATTGAAAATAAAATTAATTAAAATAATACTTACACTATTACATAAAATAAAAAATAATCATCTTATTACAAAGAAATAGGCCCAGTTTCAATAAAATTAGTTCACAAAAATCGTCTGCAATGTGTGAGAAGACTGTTAAAAATGCAACCAATAATTATTTTTAAAAAAATGAAGCGGTGGGTGGAGTTTTCTGACAACAAAATATTTTTCCTGGCACACCTAATTACCAAATCACTATTGTTTTCCCAATGTTTATAATGGTAAAGTAACTTATGAAAACAAAATTATAACTTTGTATTATAAAAGTAATAAGAAAAAATAAATATTTTTGCTTCAATAAATATATCTCATTTCTGAATTATTAAAGGAGAGGATGTAGAAGAATGATTTGAGGAAATATTTACCTACAATAGCTTATAAATGTCCAATTGAATTATTGAAGACATTTATTATTAATCTAATTGTAAGAAGG
The DNA here is from genome assembly GCA_963932465.1 of Maratus speciosus. NCBI lineage: Eukaryota > Metazoa > Arthropoda > Arachnida > Araneae > Salticidae > Maratus > Maratus speciosus. Next base: position 576,357,473 of record OZ010792.1, read on the forward strand.
AGAAAAAATAAGAACAGTTTTTAAAATTATTTAATTAATGATGATAATTTAAAGGTTCTAAAAAACGTATGAAAAGAACCAAAAAATCATCTATGGCAGTTTATAGTATATATAAAATACCTAATATTAATAACAAATAATAAAGCTTAAAAAATCCATTTTGTTAAATAATAATAATAATAAAAAGTCAATGTCCCCTGTAAAATTATATCACATTGTTCAATCAAACAAATTTTCAGCTCGCTGTGATTTCATTATCACGAGTTATAAAAGTTTAAATTTATCGGACTGTTATATTGAGCTTTTTTTTAATTTGGGGGGTGGGGGGTGTTAAAAAATTTTAAAAAGGTCCCAAATAATGTTTAAATTACAGCTTTTGGCGGCCCACGACAATTAGAATACGAGTTATAAGGTGGTGGGCACCGAAATGACAAGGGACCGAAATGGCTAAGGACCGAAATGGCCAGGGACCGAAATGGCCAGGGACCGAAATGTCTCGGGACCGAAATGGCCAGGGACCGAAATGTCTCGGGACCGAAATGGCCAGGGACCGAAATGTCTCGGGACCGAAATGGCCAGGGACCGAAATGTCTCGGGACCGAAACGGCGGGACCGAAATGTCGTGTACCCAAATTTTCAACATATCTAAATAAATATTACCATTTATGGTCTTTTTGGTAAAGAGGAAAGGGCCAATAACTTTTGTTTTAGATAGGGTGTACCCAACAGTAGCTTTTGTGGAATCACTTTCCAGTTAAACAGTAACACTAGCTGTTTCACTGCATTTGTGATACATCTAGTGCCATCTATGAGATATTTTTGGTATAAAATTAAGCAAATCAAAAATTTAGACATTCTCTTAGTAAGACGTAATTCAAATAACCTGTTACTATTTACTGTTTATTATAAATTTAATTTTGTAAAGTGTCCAACAATTCTCGGACACCCTGTATAATGCACAACTTCTCAGATGTAATCAATGAATCTTGCAGTTAAGATGTGCCTGCATTCCACATTGTAAAAAAATTGCTACCAGAGAGCTGTTTAAGAAGAATTTGCCCTTTAAAGGACCCTTCACAAAATATTTCATCCTAATCAAAGCCCTTCAAAAAAGTTTTCATCTTATTCATCTTCACAAAATTCTTTATGTTAAAAAGAGATTTTCACAAAACTTTTCTACCGTCAAACTAATCCTCTCGCAGATGTAATAATTTTAAATTGAAATCTGACATGTTACAACACAGTTCAAGTCACCAAATAACGTATTATATAGCTTTTATATATATGGAGGAACTTTTTTAAATTATGTAACCTAAACATAATGACCAAAGCTTTTTATTACAATAAGATTTTGAAAATGAGTGATATGAATTATTTGGTCCAGGCATATTTAGACCATGTTTAAGTAAATTTAACAGTTTGTGAAATGATCTATATTATGGAAAAATTTATAATCTTCAACTTCTGGTCCCAAGGAAGGAAATATAAAGATTCTGTACTTATATTGATATGTTTCCAACATATTTAGCAATGCTTATAAGGTAAGTTTCATGATGCGTGAAATGTGATATATGTAATGCAAAACTCTGTATAATGCACAACTTCACGTTTTTAGGCTTGCATTATAAAGATCTTCTATTGTACTGTCTTATTTTAATTGCTGGCTGTCTTCCCTACTTTTTATTCCCTTTTACTATTCTTTTTGTTATGTTAATCCTCCTTATTTCTTGTCATACTAAGCTGTTTGTAGTAGAATTGAAATTTGTAGAATTTTTTAAAATTTAAATTTGTTTTCTTCCTGTAGAATTGAAATTTGTTTTACCTCTTGTTACATAATTTGTCAAGGTAAAATATAATATGCATTCATATCGTTCTAGGATAAACTTTTATCTCAAGTAGCTGATGATCATTTATTAAGAGTATGTGCCAGAATTGGCCCAATTTTAGATAAGGAAATACCACCTACAGTTCCCGGCTTAACATCGCTTTTAGGAGTAGGACATCAGTCGCTTTTAAGAACAAAAGAAGGTAATTATTATTTAATTTAGGCTTTTTCTTTGTTTACTTCTAAATTCTAAAATGTTATTATAAAACATGATTAAATATTAAAATTTTTTGGATTATCTTGTGAACTTTGAATTTTTTTTAACTACAGCCATAAGTTTAGGACCACCACTGAAATTTAAGATCCAGACAATAAATTGCGTCTGCGACATTTATTACTCAAAGTTCAAACGAAAAGCGAATACAGTAACTCCACTGTCAGACGGAATGACGCCATCTGACGAAAATCGATTTGATTTATGGCGTTATCAGTGGTTTCAATTTTAAAAATGCTAGTTTCTACACGGTGGTCCTAAACTTTTGGCCACGACTGTATATGTAGTAGACTCCCGATTTAGCGACCATTTGATGAGGTCCCAACTGTTTTCAATACTGCTGATGTTTTTTCTTAACTCGTTTTAATGACTCGTAAGTAATCTGCATCTTGATTTAGAATCCTTTCTGAAAGTATGAACAAACTAAACATTATACTAAGAAATGGAGTATAAAAGAAGTAAGTCTAAAGAAAAACAACTAACCAAACACTTTCTCCTTCTGATCCCTTCAGATGTTGGTCAGATCCCACCAGGGTTAGAAAAAACCCGGGTTTTTTCGAAAAAACCCAGCCCACTGGGCCCACTAGTCTAAAACCCGGGTTTTTTCGGGCTTTATTGAGTTTTTTTGGAGAGCACTTTAAGCTTCTAATTTTCTTATACATAATACCTGAATTCTCCATTTATCAGTGAAACTTGGGCATAATTTGCATTAATTAAGTATGAATTAACAAAAAGTATATAAAAAGAAAAAAAAATCAAATTAATTTAAAAGGTACATCTGTATCTCATGGGACTAGTGTGCTGAACTAATCATATATTAAGTGAACCACAAATGGATTTCTTTATATAATTCTTACCTTAAGTTAAACATGTTAAATTTATATAGTTTCTTTCATTCACTTCAAATCAGAAATCAGTTGAAGAGTTTTTTTTTCTTTTGAAAGAAATTGGATTCGCAATAATATATTTGAAAATTTTAGCAAAATTTGCTACACATATATTGCAACAGTATTAAATGTTAAATTAGATTGTCATAGAAGTCAGCAACATTTGTAAATTTATATCACAAATGGCGATACACTTATTACTAGCTTTGCTGCTTTATCAACTCCAAAATGATTACGTAACTTGCTTCAAACCAGACCAAATGTGGAAAAGTATTGTTCGATTGAAGCAGAGGTAGCTGGTACTGAATGTAAAGAAAAAACTCACAAAATCCAGGAGGAAACTTATCTGTTTCACTCTTTTTTGCCATAATCTGAACCATTTTTGTGTGGAAAACTCCTATATAACACTTTCATTGAACATTGAAGCAGGATAATAAATGGGATGATTAATCTTAAAAGCTATAACAATGCAAACAATCAGGATGGGGTTCAAGTGCAATCTTTTTGCATGCATTAAGATTTAAGCATTTGAATACATTTTAGATTACAGGCATGAAAATCTTCCTTCTTTTTTCTTTTTTGGTCATTTTATCTCTGCTTAGAAATTCCTTTAAATCTGGTTCTTTTGAAATATATTTGAATTGGCCTTTATCTTTGCATTCTCAAACCTTAGATTAAATAATGATACAGTTGTGAAAGCACAAGAAAATTTGAAAAAACCCACAGTGGGTTTTTTCAATGTCCGGAAAAACCTGGGCGTGTTTTTCAGGCTGGGCCCACTTGGGCAAACCCTGTCTAACAGCCACTGACTATTAACCCAATTTTCCAGTTTTCACCCATACTCATTCCTTAGATTAAATAATGTTACAGTTGTGAAAACATGAGAAAATTTGAAAAAACCCACAATGGGTTTTTTCAAGTGGGCCCGCCCGAAAAAACCCGGGTGTGTTTTTTCGGGCGGGCCCACTTGGGCAAACCCTGGATCCCACCTTCCCCCACACCCACCCAATTCCCTTTCTCTTCTGCTCTTGTAGGAATGACAGTGCACCTGACAACAGGCTCTGTTAAATTTCTTTGAAATTTCTCTCTTTTTTTGCATGTAGCTTTACAGCACATGTTCACTGGTCTCTTTAATTGTGATTACCTGACTAGAGTAGAGATTATCACAAAATATCTGTATCAGGCAGGTGCACATGTTGCATGAAGTAATAATCTCTAAATATGCAATCTTTTCGGAGTCATTTCGTCAATGCTGAACCATTTGGTTGGTCTGTACAGTAGTGTACGGTACTTGTACCCCACATTTACGTGGTCTGATCCGGAAAAAAAATTCCTTAAATAAGACACACTTTGAACTTTTTTGAAGACTTTTGCAAGAAATTGAATATCTCGTATGCAGTCACGGTCATATGGGATTTAAGAGTGAAGTTCAGCAAAAAAGAATGAAAGATGCTTGGAAAAAACTGTGCTCCTTTTCCTTCACAGATACTAAGAAAACATCTGAAAATTGTGATTCAGTATCTCTGTTAATTGATGAAATCGTTGAAAGAAAACTCAACTTAGAGATGGAGGCTGGAGATTATGTTGAGCTCATGAATTTCCCTGATCCGGAATTAACCATTCACAAACTTATACAATTAAAGAAACAAAGTACTGATGAGCAAAGTACAGCAACATCTAGAAAAAGCTTAGAAAACTCATTCTGCTGTTACAAAGAGAAAAAAAGAAAAATATATCAGTTTAAATTTCATTGCAAGATTATTTCAAATGCTCAAAGACTGATGGGGCAGCTAGCAGAACAATAAATTGTCAGTTAACAACTTATTGATTTATTTGAAATTCTTGTATTGCAAATGAATGATTTTGCTAATGTTAAATATATGTAACACAGTCCCTAAATACAATAGAATATGTTCTTTAGATTTTGGTGAGTTTTTATTACTTATCCATTTTTGCTTGTTTAAAGTACCTCGACTTACATCTTTTTCGATTTACGTTGCTAGTCTTGGAACCAATTGCTGACGTAAGTCAAGGTATTACTGTACTGATTTTATGCTAAACATTTTTATTTTTCAATGGCTCCCATTGTAACTAAAAGATCGTCTATATCCATCGTTATGAAAATGTAAATTTGTTTTTAGTGTGGACAAGTATCATATAGCAAAATGTTAAATTACTAAAATGTTTAACATTCTAAAAAGCACTCTTTTCACAATCATAAAAAATCGGTATACCATAATGAGAGGAAAATAATCTATACTGCCAAACTGAATGCATAACAAAGAGGCTAAATATCCTCTATTGGAGAGGCCTCTCGTTGAGTGGATGAAGAATATGAGGTCAAAGAATATGCCTATTGATGGTAATGTGTTAAAGGCTTAAGCTCAAACATTTGATGAAAAGTTGAATGGTAACTGAAAAATTCAAAGCCTCAGTTGGATGGCTGAAAATTTTTCAGGCACAGAATGAATTAATTTTCAAAAATCTGTGTGGAGAAATGCTCTTCTTTAAATCTTGAAACAGTGAGTCAGTGGAGAGATACGACACTAAAAAAACTTTTAAAGGAATACAATAAAGGTGACATATTTAATGCTGACGAAAGTACTCTCTTTTACAAGTTGCTACAGGAGGAGAGATCTTTAATTTTTAAAAATGAAAGTTGCTCTGAGGCGCACTGGGCAAAGAATAACTGTTCTACTAGCAGTTAACAAGTCTGGAACCGAAAAACTTCCTCTGCTTCCCATAGGAAATTCTCATAAACTGCATCAAGATTTTCTTTCCCTGAATGTTACATCCGTTTTACAGCCTATGGATCAAGGTGTGAAACAGTGTTTCAAAAAATGTATCAAAAGAAACTAGTCAACAACGTTCTAATCACCTTAGAAGCAAATAAAACTTTTACAATTAATTTCGGTACTACTTAGTTATCCTGTCGACCAATTTCACCAAATTATATAAATCACCAAACCACTCGCCAAATTATACAAATTGACATAATTTTTATTTTAAATAACGAAAGAATAAATAAATTAGTATAACATTAATAAAAATCACTTGATGACATAAACATATGTAACTTGCTTAAAGTCAAGTGAATGTGACATTTACAATCAACCATTATTGGCATTTAATATTATAGTTTGGCGATAGATTTTTGGTCGATGGGATAACTAAGTAGTACCTTAATTTCTTAGAGACTATTCATACAGCAAATAATGCTTGGGAAGCAGTTTTTCAGGACACAGTCTTTAATCTTCTATCACAGCAGATTTTTAAAGAGACAAGCGTGTGAAACTGAACTTGCTGCCGAGGGGTTAAAAAAACTGAACACTGGAACTGAAGATTTGAATCATCTAATGCAAACCATTACTGAAACATGTTGTTTTGCCAGGAAATCTTCCATTTGAGGATTATGTTATCATAGACAATAAAGTAGAAGCTGAGGAGAATTTTTGGAAGATGACTTAATCTGCAGCTTTCTCAATCACCTAAACAGGACATTCCAAACAGGGTTGCTGGCTTTTAGCCAGGCCAAAAAAAGCCGGCTGGCTTTTTTTGGTTTTAACCACTTAAAAAAGCCGGCTTTTATTGGAAGAAGTCAGTTTTTATTTTTTAAAGTTGATTTACAGTAAATTTGTTTTAAATTTGGATCAATTAATTTTTAATACATTTATAAATATTTTCTACTAAAAAAAATACTAGACTTCTATTAAATTTTATCAAATAAATAAGTCTTTATAACTTCTAGAAGACAACTGTGAACGCATTATCTCTGAAAAAAAAAAAAATATATATATATATATAAACATTGAAAAGGATATATGTTAGGCTCCAAACTGGTGTTTTGAAATTCTATATTATATAGCTCCACATATACTACACATTTTAAAGATTATATTTAATTAAATCTGTTCTTAACTGCTCTGCTCAACAAGCGCAAAATGTTTTGACACATTTACAAATTCATTTTTTAACGGAAAGATGTAAAATTCGAAAGCCTGACCATGAAACATGAAAGCGATTTGGAATCGAACTGTGTTTTCCATTTTTTGATCCATTAATTACCTATGGAGCTATAAAGAGATTTTGATCACGTGACAAACACGTTTTTTCACCCTTTTCTGAGTGGTTTCTTCTTTCGTGTGGAAATTCAGTTCAAAACGCTCACTTTGACACTATTTTCTGAAAAATCTATTGCGTTTGCAAAAAAAAAAAAAAAAAAAAAAAAAAAAAAAAAAAAAAAACCAGAAAAAACAGTGTAATTACATAGTTTCTGAACAACAACATCTGCTAGTTTCATGCATTTCTGAACAAAAATAAATTAAAACTTAGGTCAGAAAGTTGCCATTTTGGATTTAACAGCCTTAATGACAAAATATAACATATCAAAATGGAAACGAGAAATTAGAAAAGATGTTTTATTTGAGGAGAGTGGTACATAAGTGTATAAAAAAAATAGAGCATTTAAACAAAAACAAAAAAAAAATTCTCAAAATAAAATTTTGAAAAGCTTGTTGCTACGCATATTCATGCATATGCTTATTCATAATGTTTTTAATAGTGAGAAATGGTGGTGTTTATTAATATGACTATGTATAATTTTAAATGTTTGCTAGAAATAAAATAAGACTTGTATGTTAATAGCTCTTAAAATTAAGTAATAAAACATAACTAAGTAACCATTGTCCTCTTTAATTTTATAAAGCAGTAAAAATAAAAAAATTGGCAGTTGGTATGGCCCTTTTAAAATTTAGCAGACATATTTGCAATTCTGCATACAAATCACTAGCAAAATCATCTAAGTTTTATTCCAGTATTATGTCCTCATTATTGAGAAATTGGGTTACTTATTAAACTGTAAATCAATTAAATGTCATTAAAACTAATTAAAAACACTTTAAAATGTGTAGTTTATAATTACAATGCTTTATTGCATAAAAGCCAATTATGGCCAAAAAAAGCCAATTTTGGCCAAAAAAAGCCGGTTAAAACCAATAAAAGCCACCGGCCTGGCTTTTTTTAATTTTAGCCGGCTTTTTTGCAACCCTGATTCCAAATGATTCCAATAATAGGGGTCGAGATTTGATTGTCATCTAAGAAAATAAATTGACTAGGAAGTAGAGTCCTTATCGGAGTAGGTAACCTTATTTTACATGCAATCTATCTGATCTGTGGTTCGAGTCAAGCCAAATGTAGGTTAATTGATAAAAAATGAATGCTATAATTATAATTGCAATATTTTGTATTTTAAGATATTAATGTGGAATGCTGATATAACTGTCAATCTTATGATTTTCTCATGTATGTGTTTAAAATATATATAACTGTCTTTTGAGTAATAAATTCTTAGTTAAATGTACACATGTATGTATGTTTATATTTGTGATTTAAAGTAAGTTGGCATTTATTGATGCCAAAATATTTTGTTTGATTTGTTATTTGGGCTACTAATTAACAAAACTACTTATTGTATTGATTAATAATTATTAACGTGTATTATGCTTCTTAATACCATCTAATTGCATGTTTAAATAAACTTTAAAAACCCCCAGTTCTTAATAGTCATTCAGTAATTTAACGTAAGAAGAAACAGTTTAAATTTATTTTACACCCTATTTATAAAGACTTTATTTTTGTATATTTTATTTATTTATTAAAATAAAAAATGATATCAAAAACACTCGAAATCAGCAGGTATTTGAATTGTAATATTCCCGATATTATTATATTTTGTATAGTTTGAGGTAATTACAATCCTTTACTGTTTTTGTATAGCAAACATATCCACTTATTAAACTCATTAAAACCTCTTCATTTTGAATAATGTAATTTGTCTTATACGATCGGGTTATTTTTTGTGCATAAAACTTCTAAAGCACTTCTAAAGCCAGTACTATTGGCCACCACTAAAATTTCCCAGTTTTGCCCTTTGCCTAATTCTTATGTTAAAAGATTAAGGCTCCTGTCCCTGTTGGCAAAGACACTCACAAGCTAATGCTAATCCTATAAGGAGGGATTTATCTAGTATCTTGTTTGTATTTCGACATTTTTAAATAATTTTTTTTGCATTGGATAGCTGAGGTCCGTCTCTACTCTACATCTCACCTTTTTTTACTTTTTCGATTTTGGTCTCGTATATTTTTTATAAAGTTACTTTCACTTTCAAAACCGGTTCTGAAAATGAAAGTGTTATTCTAAAAAATATCTACAACCAAAATGGAAAAAGTATAAAAGGTGCAATGTAGAGACGAATCTTGGCTATCCAATGCAAAAAAAAAAATATTTTAAAATGTTGAAATGCAAACGAGATATTAGAAAAGTCCCTCCCCATAGGATTAGCATTAGCTCGTGGGTGCCTTCGCCGGCAGGGACAGGAGCCGTAACATCATAAGCCTAATTTTCTTATCACTTTATAAATAAAATTTTTCTGCTGTAACTATAAATAAATCTGAAATTTTGACCATGCAATTAAAACATATTAATCACATTCATAGCAGTTTAAAATAAAGAATTCCTTAATTGCATATTTTTTTCTATTTCAGAACTAGAGAAGCCAAGATACCTAATAAATAATCTTGCTGCTCGAAAGTATGGAAAACCTTTGTATCCTTCTCCTGTTGCCCAGTCTACATACCCACCTAATATTGGTATGTATTTATATTATATATCCCTGATTTAATTTATTATAATTATCATTGGATTTAAATTAGTGTTCACATTTCACATTTTTCAAAAGGCGGCGTGCCCTGCCCTTTTTCGTCTAAAGTGGTAATGCACCCTGCCCTTTTTAGACATGGAAAAAACACCTTGCTCAATTTCCAAGTAGCTTCCTTGCACCCTCTACTTTTTCAAAATATTTGCCTTTTTGTGTCTGTCTTTTGTGAAAGCATCTGGACTTTTGAAAACAGAAGTTCTGTTGTTTTAATTGAATCGAATATCATAAGTCTTAAATCCATGTGAAAAACAGGTACAGCAATTGCATACTGCATTGTGTTTTCAAGTTACAATGTATTATCTAATATCTCGTTTGCATTTCGACATTTTTAAATAATTATTTTTGTATCGGATAGCCGAGGCCTGTCTCTACATTGCACCTTTTTTACTTTTCCGATATTGGTCGCAGCAATTTTTTATAAAGTTACTTTCACTTTCGAAACCGGTTCTGAAAATAAATGTGATTATCTAAAAAATATCTGCAACCAAAATCGAAAAAGTAAAAAAGGTATGATGTAGAGACGGATCTCAGCCATCCAATGCGGAAAAAATTACTTAAAATTGTTGAAATGCAAATGAGATATGAGAAAAATCCCCTCCATAGGATTAGCATTAGCTCGTGTGTGCCTTTGCCAGCAGGGACAGGAGCCTTAAGCAGAATATTAAAAAAAATAGGTATTTTAATAGGAGTATTTTGTGAGATTATTAAAAATATAGCATGATTTCAGCTTACCTTATAATGTGGCTTGAAGGGAATAAATATTCTTCCCTTTTCATCGACCCCCCCCCCCCCCCCCCCCTCCCCTTCTCCCATCCTCATCCCACCGCAGCAAACATCTTTTCCAGAGGAAAGTGTCTTAATTACAACACTGATGGTATACTGTACTGACAAGTAATAATCTAATGGGAAGAGTAACGGAAGTGCCCTTTCATTCAACAAAATGTGCCTTTTTACTTAACATAAGTGCCCTTTTTTAAAAGAAATGCGAACACTAGTTTAAATGTTCATTAATTTTGTCACAAAATGACAAACATTTTACCAAATTTGTTTGCAAATTATATAAATGTTGCATATTTATCGTCATTGTATTTTTATCACACGCAGAGAGACCAACCTTTGAAAAAGTCCTTTTCAATGATGAGACCTTTCTCTAGTTGTTTTAATTTTTTAGTAATTTTGTCACTCATGTTAGGTAACTAAATTTTTCAAATACAAGTGGTTGTATGTTTCTAATAATTTTATGAGGGAAAAAATAGTCAAATGGAAAGTTTTTTTACACTCAATTGTTACTTTGTAAATTAAATTTAAAAGTAATTTTTAAAAATATTGTTGGGTGTTAAATTTTACTTAATAATAATTATTCGGATTAAAAAAAAATACAATTCATAAGATTTTCTCCTCTGAAAATAAAATATATTATAGAAATGAATTATCTTATTGCAGGTAATATTACAGAAATAATTCTGTCAGGAGTGGGGGATTGAACCGACACTCTCTTCCTCCTTTGACCACTCGGCTACCCTGGCCTCGTTCAAATTCTCTCTAAATCTGAACACATTCTGAATTTAATTTTACACATGCCCAGATCTGTCCATTTTGGTCTTAAAATTTATCTTTGCATTTTAATATATATGTTTGCTATTTCAAAAAAAATTAAAAATAAAAACATACTTATTTTAGAACAATTCAAAACCTCCAGATCACAAGGAAAAACTTTACATTTCCAATAGTATTTCATAAATAAAAATAGTAATAAATACCAGAATTTTATTTTAGCAAAAAATATCAAGTATATGCCGGGTGTCCTAAAAAAGGACTGACTGATTTTAAAATTCAATAACTTGCAAATGGTGACTGATATTTAAAAAATCCGTGCAAGAGCATTATGTATGATGCCAGGAGTTTTTTTACTGTGATTCTCGAATTTAGTTTGAATTACAAGCAATAGATGGCACTGCAAGCAATATGTGCTAAATCTAGGCCCGATGTTTGGTAATTCGGAACCCACTCAATACAATTTTACTCCTTTTTTGGCATTGGCGAAGAGAAAGGCTAAAAAAGCTAGCTTGAATTTAGCATCTATTGCTTGCAGCGCTATCTATTGTTTGTAATTCGAACTAATTCCAAAATCACGGTGAAAAAACTTCTGACATCATACATACCCCCCCCCCCCCCCCCCCCCCCCCCTGCAAGAATTTTTTAAATATATGTCATCAGTTGAAAGTTATTGAATTTTAAAATCAGTCAGTCCTTTTTAGGATACCCGGTATATGGATAAGTACAAAACTCTGAAAGTGAATAATAAATGAACTTGATTAAGCTTAAAAAAAGTTGGATAAATATCAACTAAAATTAATAATTTACAATATGTTTTTAATTGTTATTTTGCTTCATTCAGCTGGTAGTTATCTTATAACATTATTCTGACTTAGAAATATTCCTCGCTTTTCTGATAATAATGCATTGAATGTTTGTATACACGAAATATTCCCCGCTTTTCTGATAATAATGCGTTGAATGTTTTTATACACTCATATTGGATCATATTTTTTTTAACTAATCTAAATATTCACTTATTTAAAGCCTTTCTCTGAGACACAGTTTATTTTTTATTGAAAAGTTAAGAACATAAAGACTAATAAAATACAGAATTATATCACAAATGAGAACAATTTTTGTAAATGTTTCAAGCTCCAAACGAGCCCCTCATCAGTACAATGTCAATCTATAACCAAAGTTGTTCAACATGCTCATGGTCAAAATAAGCAGTTAAATCAATAAAATGCTATGGAGTATACATCAGAGTAGAATTGAATATTCAGATGGAACCATGCAAGCTTCGTTAAGGAGGAAATTTGTAAGGGTGTAAGGGGCTGTACATATATAATGTTATCAGTTATAAAGTTTTTGCGTAATTTTAGACTCCCTCCCTCCCTTATGATATCATACGTTATCATTCCTCGATCCCCCCCAACCCCCGCCTTAATGATAACGTTATCAATGTCTAAAAATTCTTTTGATTGTTGCAATTTTTACTCCCTTCTATCTTTACAAGAAGAAAGTATTGGATTTGTGAAAATTTTCGACTTTCGGTTTTTGACGGATTTACACGTTTTAGGGGTCAGAGATTCCAAAAAACATGTTTTTACAAAATTTCTGTCTGTGCACCTGTGAGTCTGTCTGTCTGTATGTGTCACAAATTTTGTGGGCGCTCTATCTCAAGAACTAATGCATGGAATTTAATAAAAATTTATATTCAGTTAGTTCCTGATATAAATTGGTGCTGATTAGTTTTTGGTGTAAATCGCTCAACAGGTGGCGCTGCTATGCAGTCTTTTTCACGATTTCCGCAATAGCTCAATCTACAGAACTAATGCACAGATTTTCATCAAACTTCAGATTAAGTTAGTCCTTGACATGAATTGAAGTTTTGTACATTTTGGTGTAAATCGTGCAACAGGTGGCGCTGCTATACTGCATTTTTTTACGATTTCCGCAATAGCTCTATCTCAACAATTAATGCTTGGATTTTCATCAAACTTCAGATTCGAGTATACTTTGATATGAATTAATGCTGTTTGTGTTTTGGTGCAAATCGCTCAACAGGGGGCGCTGCTATGCTGCACTTTTCAGAATTTCCATTATAGCTGTATCTCGAGAACTAATGCAATAATTTTCACCAAACTTCAGAATCAGTTAATCCTTGACATGAATCCCGGGCGCAGAATCGGCGCAACGCTGCGACGCACGTCGCAGACTCTTGAGAAGGTCTGCAGACTATTTTTCAACTGTTAAAATTTAGAAAAAAAAAAGTTCGCTAGAAATTTGCCATGTGCCATAATAATACGATCCACGCCACGTGCGATTGACGAATCTCCGATTCCCTTTAAAATATAAATAATACACGGAGAAAACTAGACACGCGATCGTGAAACGCCCATTATTAAATGAGTCAATCCTCGTAGGGGTGATTTCTTTAGAAATGAAAAAAAAACGGTCATTAGTCCGAAAATTCGGACGTAAATATTACGAATTTCGACAAATGTTCGCAGAAAAAACAATTTCGTCAATCGTTTGCAGTTAAAATAGCCAATTTCGTCAAAGGATCGCGAAAAAAACGTGAATTTCGTCAAAAGATCGCGAAAAAAAAACTAAAATTTGTCAGAAGATCAAGAAGGAAACGTGAAAATTTCGTCAAAAGGCTGCGGGAAAATAGCAACTTTCGTCAAAGGCTGGCGGAAAAATGCGGCTTCCATCAAATGATCGCAGACAAAAACACGAACTTCGTCAAAGGGCTACTGAAAAATAGGAACTTTCGTCAAAGGATTGCAGAAAAACGCAAATTTCATCAAAGGATCGCGGAAAAAACACAAATTTCGTCAGAGGATCGCGGAAAGAACGCGGATTTTATCGAAGGATCGCTAATAAATGAGATTTTCGTCAAAAGATCGTGAATAAAATAGGCGAATTTCGTCAAAAGATGGCAAAATTTTCGTCACAAGATCGAAAAAAAAAGCCAATTTCGTCAAAGGCTGCGGAAAAATAGCAACTTTCCACAAAGGATGGCGGGAAAATGCGAGTTTCATCAAATGAGGGGGGGGGAAACGTCAATTTTGACAAATGATCGCGGAAAAAGCGCGAATTCTGTCAAAGGATTGCGGAAAAAACGCGAATTTCGTCAAAAGATCGCGGAAGAAACGTGAATTTCTTCGAAAAATCGTGGAAAAAAGCGAATTTTGCGCAAAGATCGCTAAAAACGCGGATTTCGCTAAAAGATCGCGAATAAACACGTATATCGTCAAAAGATCGTGTAGAAAACACGAATTTCGTCAAAAGATCGCAAAAAAAAAACGCGAACATCGTCGAAAGATTGCGAAAAAAACATGAACGTCATCGAAAGATCGCGAATAAAAGCGAACATCATCGATAGATCGCGAAAAAAACGCGGACATCGTCGATAGATCGCGAAAAAAACGCGAACATCGTCGAAAGATCGCCAAAAAAACGCGAACATGGTCGAAAGATCGCAAAAAAAACGCGAACATCGTCGAAAGATCGAGGAAAAAAAGATGAATTCCGTCAAAGAATCGCGGAAATATTTGCTGCAAAATTCATGTTTTCACTGCAACATTCATATTTCAGGTTAAACATTAGTTAGCCATGTTTTGAGTGAAAGCATATTAAATTTTGAATTGCACAACTAGCTAAGATTGCTAAATAAAACATTGCATTAGAATTACTTATAGTATTTGCATGAATTACTCAAATTTGATTTTCTAAGAATTTCAGTCTGCTCCAGTAACAGCTTTTATTGCTAAAAAATCAGATTTTTGCTGCTACAAATATGGATTTCACTGCTACAAAATTAGATTTTTGCTACTACAAAGTGGCTTTAATGCGCTTTCATCCCTGTATTATCACATCTATATATAATTTTCGTTATTATCACATTGTATCAATCTTTTCAAAAATTTTAGAATTTGGTGATGTTTATATGTTATTTTTGCTGTTATTCTGTTTTCTAACTTCACGGAAATTTTGACAAATTTTATGAAAGATTTTACAGATAGTTGTGTTAAAAATTTTGAGGAAAAAGGTAAATTATTTAAAAAAGTACTTTTCTTTTATGTTAAAATACTGGGAGGGGGGGGGGGGGTTGAGTGCATGAGGGATTGGAAAGAGGGCATTTGTCCTTAAGTTATGCAGACTGTTTGTAAAGTTCCTACTTGTGTTGCAGACTGCAGAAAAAAATTCTGCTGCTGGGACATGAATTGAAATTTTGACCATTTTGGCTCAACAGGTTGCACTGCTATGCTGTATTTTTCAGAATTTCCACTATAGGTATATCTCAAGAACTAACACACGAATTTTCATCAAACTTTAGAATCAGTTAGTCTTTAACATGTATTGACATTTTATACAGTTTGGTGTAAATCGCTCAATAGGTGGCGCTGATATGCTGTTTTTTGTGATTTCCACAATAGCTCTATCTCAAGAACTATTGCTTGGATTTTCAACGAACTTCAGATCCATGTATACCTGGATATCAATGATTGCTGTTTATGTATTGGTGTAAATCACTTAACAGGTGGTGCTGCTATGCTACATTTTTCAGAATTTCCGCTATAGCTCTATCTCAAGAACTAAGGCATGAATTTTTATCAAACTTCAAATTCAGATACACTTTGATATGAACCGGTGCTAAATTGATGTAATTTCTTGTACTATTTAAATCATTTAATTGACATGATTTATATAGAAGAAAGTTTAGTGATGGTCACAACATACTAGTTTTTTTTTGTTTGCAGTGATATACAGATATGGTTATACACTTATTGATTCAAATGAAGAGAATTCAATAAAATGTCACTATTATATACGAACTTGTGTTTACACAAGTATCATTTCAAACATATTTCGCACCTGGTTTCTTGAACAGCGGATTACATATGCTTACACACATGACAAAAGAATAGTAATGTTAAGCATTGAGGTGTGCCATTATTCCATATTTTGGAATTAAATAATTTTATGATCATTTAATGATTTTAATAATAACTTTGTATTTTCATAAAATGAAAATGCAATGAAAATTGTACCTTTATGACACACAATTTTTGTTCCGACAAAATCTAAAAATGCCATTATCACCATCGCAAAATTTACATGCATAATTTTCATATTCATATCCACTATTTTAAAAGGGTTTTAACATGCCATAGATTATTAATAAATATATTTCAAAACTTTATGACACGTTTGCCAGTTACAGTTTTGCATGTGAACATTCGCACTCTTAACTTAAGGTTCTAATCTGAGTGCCAGTGAAATCCAGAAATTTGCTCTTTTCTTGAACATGATGCATTCGTAATAAAATGTATACTTTTATCAAAGTAAATAATCATTTCATTTTTACTGTGATGCCATTTTCACTCGCTGAAACCCTCTGAGATTAGCATCTCAATCTGAGTATCAGTGGAATGGAAAACATATTGAAATGTAACAGCTTTATATGTAAAAATGCGTTTTTTTTTCCACTGTAACGTCATTTTCTGTTAAAATTTTTAAAATTTACTTTTAATTGTAATGCGAAAATGGCATCTATAATATTATGGTAATTCCTATTTAGTGTTGATTCTAAGCTGCTTCAGCAGGGTGCAGTGCTTATTTCTTTTTTGCGCCTGGCAGTTCTTTTAAACCCTTCCGATGCACCTGGCTGCCCTTTTTAACACTTCCTATGCGCCCCATGGCAATTCAATTGATCCCGGGAAAATATCGCAAATTCTAGAAACTCTTAAACAAACTAGTTCAAAATATGTTGTGTGAACAAGGTACAAGTGTGCCCTTTTTGAAAAAAATGTGCCCTTATTTTAGAATAGTGTTCTCTTTTTGAAAAAATGTACCCTTTTTTAGAACAGCATTCCCTTTTTGAAAAATGTACCTTTTTTTTAGAACAGTGTTCCCTTTTTGAAAAATTCTCGTCCAGCGGCCCTTTTTTTCTAGAGTCAACAGTACTATTGTTTCCCTTCTCTCTTCAACAGCGGAAGTAACCTGATTGCCACCAACTTGAAGTAATTTCATAAAAGACTTTCTAAATTAAAATATAAAAATGGTACTATTTTAAGAAAAATAGCGAGTGCGAGCACATCTACAAAAAAAATTCTTTCATTTAAAAAAATAATTATCAAAATTGGTACAGTAGAAAGCTCAGGCCTGATGACTAAAAAAACAGCCTGGTCTTTTAAATATATGGATTATAATTAAATGGAAATGACGCAATTTTCAGAAATGTTTTCATTTGTGCATACCAAGCATCTTTAAATAAATAGCAGAAGTTTAGTGTATTTATATGCAGGAATGAACATCAGTGAATATGATGTCATCACTGACACAGTTATAACTTCATATATTATATTCATGGAGCAAATTTATCTGAATTACGTCGTTTTCCTCATTGGGAACATTTCACTTTAGATGTTACTTTTTATCATAGATTATTTCCTGTTATTTTATTCACATAAATTACCTAATATTATTTCTCAATAAATAATTTGTTTTTCCGCGATTAATACATAATTAAACGCAATCATTTTATTATGGTTAATTTTATGAAAACCATTAATTTATTTTCTTTTAAATACGATGACACATTCACTGGCGAAATCACGCTTCTGATTGGTGGAATATGATAAAGCAAAATAAATTTATATTATAGAGAGAAAAGCCTAACCTGATTGCCACTATTTTGAAGAAATGTCATAAAAAGCTTTTTAAATTTAAAATAAAATATAAAGATGGAGATAAATTAAAAGAAAAAATAGCTAGTACGGGCGTCGGGCACATGTACAAATGAACAGCTTTCATTTTAAAAAATAATTATCAAAATCAGCTCAGTAGAAAGCAGTATATAGATGTTAATAATAGTAATTATATGTTTAATATTATATTTATGAAGGAAAATAATCTGAAACTCAGAATTGCTATGATAAATCAAACAACAATTACTAGCATATGTCAAAATGTTTAGAAAAGTGAAAAGCACAATTACTTTACAGTGTTTATCACAATCATCCGGAGAAGAAATCGCACAGATGCTACTGGTGTTACAAGGACAGTCCTATGATTGTTTGCTTTTTCTTTCACCTCTCTCACTGATTTTTAAATTCAAGTGTATGAAAACTTCTGAAATGTAAAATGGAAAGAAATTGTTACAAAATTGATTACCAGCACATGGAGATTCACTGAGTGTTTTTTCATAGTATTTAGTGTTGACTCTAAGCCAATTTGGCAGGGTGCAGTGCCCGGTGCACCTTTTTTAACTAGCTTATGTGCCCGGTGGCCCTTTTTAACTAGCTTATGTGCCTGGCCGACCTTTTTAACTACTGTTATCATATAAAGCATTATACTAAAGGCTGTTCTTAGGGGCTGTACTTATATAACGTTATGAACTTTTTAGTAATTTTGGACCCCCTCCCCCGCTTACATTATCATCCCTTTAAAATAAAGGGGTCAGAGTTGCATGTTCAATTTGTTCGCTAGTTCTATTTATTTCATGAACGGTTGAGGAGATATTTCCCTTAAATTATAAAAGTTATAAATTCATGAACTTTAACGGCAACAATTTCTATTATAAATTCATGAATTTTAGCGGCAACAATTTCTATAACAATAGTTTTTCTTTTAAAGTTTCCATGTATTATGACTAGTCAGTTTCAGTTTGGAGTAAAGTCTGTATGTTTGCAGTTGTTTACATTTGGTTTCGTCAGATTAACTTTTTGTAGTTTTACTCTCAAATAATTTAAGTTTCATTGAACGCTGTGCTAGAATAGTTTTTACAAGTTTTTCAAGTAAAATACTTTTAGTTTATTAACAACAGATTATGTTTACGGCGATTTCTCTTAAAATATGAAATACTTTGCGATGAAATTAACACCAAAAACCCATATTGATCCACAGATCTCAAAACTGGTATTAGAGTTTTTAAATTCGATTCAGTTTTCGAAATATTAATTTTTTTCTAATTTTAAATACTTTTCTCTAAAGATGGCAACTCAAATTTTAATCATAACAGATTTTTTTTTCATATTTTAGAATAGGTTGTTATTTTAAACTAATTTGGCAACCAGTTTTGCCATGTATGCTAAGAACAATGCTCTTTGTATTTCATTATTATTTTATTTAATACAAAACTTTCATTTAAAACTGAAACCTCTAAAATTAATGGCTTTCACTTCTTTCTTTTTTAAAAAACGAAACGAAAAGAAAAATATTAGGCTCAGATGTCATATACGCACCGGGATACCTAATTGGCACCAAAATGGCGTTATTTTGCCCGACGTGGTAACCTGGTTATTGTTGCTTATTCATTAATAAATGTTTATTTACATTTATTTTCTTTTTATGTAAAAAAAAAAGTTATAAAATTGCTTTGTTCTATAGTTATTAATTTTTTTTATTTGTTATTTCATTTTAAAAATAATAGAAAATAATTTAAAAATACATATGTAACTGATATTCGAAAACGAGGTTTTCGCCAAATTGTCGTAAAAAAATCACGCCAAACCCGGTGCTTATATGACATCTGTGTTAAATATTATATAATGCAACAAATCACGACATTTAATTTCAAATTCAAAGCAAATGACCAATATCGCTAAATTATATAAATCGCCAAACCACTCACCAAATTATACAAGTTGACGTAATTTTAATTTTAAATAACGAAAGAACAAATAAATTAGTATAAAAATACAAATACAAATAAAGCCTCGAGATAAAAATCACTTGATGGCGTAAACACGTGTAATTTCCTTACAGTCAAGTGAATGTGACATTTACGATCAACCATTATTGGCATTTAATCTTATAGTCTG
This sequence comes from Maratus speciosus, assembly GCA_963932465.1. Lineage (NCBI taxonomy): Eukaryota > Metazoa > Arthropoda > Arachnida > Araneae > Salticidae > Maratus > Maratus speciosus. The sequence goes on from OZ010792.1 coordinate 576,377,547, forward strand.
GTGATAGGTTTTCGGTCGATGGGATAACCAAGTAGTACCGTTTTAATTTACCACTCGAAAAATAAAAAAATGCTAACTGGCGAGTTAAAAAAAAAGCTATTGGCGAGATTTGAACCCGGCTAACATAAAAGTACCAAAAATTCTTTGCGATCATGGTAACTTTTATGTAGTTTTATTCGAAAAATAACTTTGATTCTTTAATCAAAATGGAAACCTTTCTTATGAAATGCGAAGCAACTGTTGATAATAGTCACATGACTTAGGCTATTATTATTAGGATATTATTATTAGGCTATTATATTGTTTTCAATTCTAAAAGCAGCGCAAAGAATAATATTTCCTAACAATTACAAATTTATTTACATATGGCTATTAAAAACTGAAAAAAAAAACTTTAAAATTACTATTAAACGAGTATGTGTTAAAAGCAGGAAAATATTGAAAATTGTATTTACACATGAATGTTAAAAGAGAAAGGAAACTTCAAAATAATAAATACATTAATATGCGTTTAACCCTTTCAGGGGCAAGGTACTTCTATTCGTAAATGTTTAAATCAGTGAATGGCACCGGAATTTACAAACAAATTTCGAAATACGAAATTAGTTTTGTTCACTTACTTAATAAAAGGAAAATTTTCATTCCAATATTCTGGTGCCAATGTGGCATTTAAGAATTAAAATTAAGTGTTCCAAAAATGAACTACTGCCCTTGAAGGGGTTAAAGCAGTAAATTGCATTATGTCAATCGTTTTATAACACTGTTAAAAAAAATACCGGTCGGCAAAGACTCTGTTTACTTAATTCATTTATTTTAGCTTCTTTATAAATGTTTAACTGATCTTTAATCAAACACGAAAAAAACCATTGGATGTCTTAACAGCAATTGATTCGACCTTAAATTTTCACAATCAAAAGGAATTGAATAGAAACCCCTTTACAGGGAGATCGCTATAGGTTTTTTCATTATAATTCAATCTTCTCTGAACGATGTCTGAACGGGGGTTGGCGAGCGCAGCTTGCAGTGGGCAGAGCCCCCTTGTTTAGTGATATAAAAGTTGTCACTGTGATATATATAATGATATAAAAGTTTAGATTAAAATTCTTTTTTTTTTACAATTGTTTTAAACATTGTTACAGATATTTCGCTTTATTAATACAGGATTAATGTGAATCCTTGTTTTATTGTCCACTTATTAGAATGCTGAGCTAAATATTTCTAATCCTTTTTTACACTTGTTATATTTCGTTTAATATATATATATATATATATTAAATATAACTCTTGATTTTTATTCCTTTTACACACTGACATATAGATATTTACATATATTTTTTCAGGTTTGGTTCTACTGTAGTTCATCTTTAGCTCATCATTTGTATTGGTCTGTTGGGTTTTGCCTTTCGACAATTGCATTTCAGGAAACTCTGTTACTTAAATTTTTAGTCTGGCATTTACTAACGCAAATGCTGGACATCAACTACCTTATGCGCCCGGCAGCCCTTTTTAACTACCTTATGTGCCCGGCGGCCTTTTTCAATTATTTTATGCACCCGGCAGCCCTTACTATCATTGTTGATGTGCCATTTTGATTAATTTATTTTTCTGGTTGAAAGATAAAAAAAACTCGCGAAATATGTCCAGTGATCACGGGAAATAAATCGTAAATTTCATCATTTGGTCGCAGGGAAGTATCGCGAAATTCGTCAATAGGTCGTGTGAAAAGAATTGAAAATTTCTCAGTCAGTCACGAAATAAAATCATGAAATTGTTGAGACGGCCGTGGGAAAAACAACCTCGAAATTGATTCTTTGATTGCATGAAAAAAAAAAAATTCATGAGTTTCGCAAGTAAATCATGAGGATACAGAAATTCGAAAAATCGTGAAATTCGTAAATTGATTACAATGAAAATCTGCGAAATTCGTTCATCAACCATATGTATATAAAAAAAACCCTGTGAGTTTAGCCAATTGACCACAAGAAAAAGCAAAATTCACTAATCGGTAGAAATAAAAAAATTGTGAAATCTGCCAGTCGATTGTCAGAAAAAAAAAGGGAAGTTGGCCGCTTTAAAATATTGAAAAATTTGTTGATCGTCCATGGTAAAAAACCGTGAAATTCGTCATTCAATCACGAGTAAAAATTGCGAAATTCTTCAGTCAGTTGCAGGAAAAAAGACATGAAATTCGGCTGTCGATCAGGGGGAAAATCAAGAAATTCAATCTGTCGTGAGAAAATATCATGAAATTCTACTGATAAAAAGGGACTATAAACAAACCAGCTCAAAATATTTTTTTAAAACAAAGTAAAAAGTGCCCTTTTTGAGAATAGTGTGTCCCTTTTTAAAAGTTCCCGCCTGCCACCTCTTTTTTTTTTTTTTTTTTTTCTAGAGACAACACTGGTATATATATATATTTTTGGCTTTCTACCACAATTCTTCACAATCATTCATTAAAAACACTAATGATTCTTGAAAGTTACTACCTGTTGGCCTCTCTGCATAGAATGTAAATTTATTTTTAAATTTTTGAATTCTTTATTGAAGTACTTGCTTTCTGAAAAGTATCTTTTTTTTTATCAGCTCAAGTTTTAACTGCCAGAGAATTAAGTGGTGCTATAACTTGCAGACATGCTTTTTCCCCAAAAATTTATGCACGACAACAACCTTACAGAAGGTTGTTGGGGCATCTCTCTTCAGTTTACTGTGTTCTGTTTGACAGAACTGGAAAATACATATTCACAGTAAGTTATTTAAAATTTCTACAGCAATTCATTGTCTAAGCAAAATGTATGTTATGTGAATAAGCATATGAATGAAACATGCAAAATTGATATAATGAAATTTTAATTTTAATCATGCCATGCATAGTGCAAAACAAATTGAGACAGAGTTTCTTAATATTAGTTAATGTCAACTTGAATATATTAATTGTAGAAAATGCATTTTTGATTATTTAAAAATTTTACAAAAATAGGGTGCTGATGATAATCTTGTTAAAATATGGAGTGCCATGGATGGTAGATTATTGGCTTCGCTCCGTGGGCATTCAGCTGAAATTACTGACATGGCTGTCAATTATGAAAATACTCTATTAGCAGCTGGAAGTTGTGATAAGACTATTCGTGTTTGGTGTCTTCATACTACAGCCCCAGTTGCAGTACTTAATGGTCATACAGGAATGGTCACATCTCTTCAGGTGAGCCTAGATAATTTTCATTGATAGATTTTTATTACTAAAAATTTTCATTATTATCTAGTAAATTTACAATTTTAATTTCTTGAGTTTGACATGCCAATTTTGACAACTGTAGTACTCTCGAAATGATTCTGGTTTCAACCTTCGGTATGTATCAGTTATGCAAGCTGACATTCTCTGACATTTTTGGTGACAAAAAGAAACTCCTTTCAAAGATTTACACCTAATAATCTTTCTGTGAATTTTTAAATTTAACTTTTCTATCATGAGCATTTTGTAGAAAATAATATTGTTATTATCAAGAAAATACATGTAAAGTTTAAAGAACAATGTATGTATGTATGTAATGTTGCAATTAAACGCTTTACTATTAATATAGATATATTTATAAATAAACTAATGTATAGATACAATTTGCCATCCAGTGTTTTTGACGAGTGGAAGTATTATATATTAAGAGATTTTAAACGAGAATTTTCCAGAGATTTTGACGGAGTTAATAGAGAGAAATACAACAAACTTACACATTCAATTAAAGAGATTCAGGAAAATTTTATAATCACCTATGTGGATAAAGCAAATACAAGTTATGCACTGATATGTAAGGTACTTTACGGTAAACTTTTGAATGATTGCTACAATAATAAAAATAGCTATTTACCATTGAATTCGAAAGCTGCAGTAATAGAAAATAGGATTAAAGCCATCTATAAAAAAGTTAAGCTGAAACAAATGAGTCAAAGTTTCCCTTATCTCATACTAGTGCCTAAATTCCATAAAACCCCTATCAAATTCAGGAGTGTGACCTGTGGATTTGGTTCATATATTGGTGCCGCTAGCAAGGCTTTGCTGAGGGTGCTGGAGGGGGTGTTTGACAGAGTGATGGGGGGAGAGACGACTTTTATTATCAAAAATAGCTATACACTATTAGATAATCTGAAAAAATTAAAAAATATTACTGGTTTATTCGCTTACGATTTTGCAGACCTCTATAATACAATTGATTTGACAGATTTAAAAGATAAAATAGTAGATTTTTATAATACAAATAGTACTTTGGATGTTCATTATGATTTTTTCATAAATTTATTTCAGTTAGTAGTACAAGAAAACTACCTTTACGAAGGAAATACAATATTTAAACAGATTCGGGGTATTCCAATGGGGGGGAGTTGCAGTTCCATTTTGGCAAACATTTACTTACATATATATGAAAGAAATAATAATTTAAACAGTAACACATTATCCTACAGATATATAGATGATGTTTTGATAGTTAAATTAAACAATGATATTGAAAATGTTGATTTTACATATTATCCTACGTCTCTGAGTCTGGAACCCTCATCCCAGAATTGTAAAAATATTAATTTTCTAGATGTGAACCTGAGCATAGAAAGTGAAAATTTGATATCTAAGATATTTGACAAGCGAAATGATTTCAACTTTAATACCTTAAAGCTGATATATTTTGATTCCAATGTGCATGTTTCGATTAAAAGAAATGTACTTAGAAATGGATTAATACGAATCGAAAGACTGAGTACTAGAGTTAAAGATATGTTTAGTGATATTTTAGAGTGGTGCCGCTTGGGATTCAAGCATGGTTATCCTCGCAATTTCATCAGGAGAATAACTTGTGATTTTATTAAGAGTAGCAGGTACGGAACTGAACTGAACTCCGTGATGGATGAGAATGGAGGTTTTGATGAGTTGATTGATCTAATGAGTTAGAGATATTTTGGTGGATGTTGCAGTTCTGTTTAGTTTTTCATAGTTTTTCATTTTTTCAATTTTGGTCTCGGCGAGTGAAGGGGGACGTAGCATGCGTAAAGTCTGACTTAACCCTGCAGTGTATGTCGTTAGCCATACCGCTCGCCTTCTGTTCTGTTATGTCTTGCAATTATATATATTTTCTTTAGTTTGGTTATTCAGTTTGATTTTAAGAGTTAAGTTTATGTTGGTTGTTATAATATTTTTGATGTGAGTTTCAATGCAGCTATGGTGAGTGATGGATTTTGATATTTTGTTTGTGGTTTTAAATATATTTTGTCACGTGTATTCGGTGGCAAGTCTACGTTTACATCGGGACATTCTTGTAATTTAATATTTGGTGTTTATGAGTCGCCTGGATTAGTATGGAGGACTACTGTAGGCTTGAGTCAGGTATGTCTTTTAAGCTTTATAATAAAATTTCGGTATATGATCATGCTTACCTTATTATAGCTAATTGATGTACGGGTGGATGGAGTTGATGAGAATTGGTTGGTTTAGTTGATTTATTTGGATTTATTAGTTTTTTATTGATTTTGGCTAGTTTGTTGAAGTTTTTATGATTGTTTAATTTAAGAGTATTATTAGTTCTTTCGAGTTTATGTTATATGTTATATTGTTATAAGTTTATTTAACTTTCTTATAGTTGTACATTTTTTAGTACACATTTAAAATATTTGGGATTGCTTATATTGTATTTACATAGAATAATTAAACATTTAATATGAATAGACAAAATTATATTGTAAAAGGTACCGGCAAGATACGGAATTTTTATAAATTTCGTAGTGCTCGGTCGGCTCCAGAATCCATGGTGGGGAGCGGATCGTCAAAAAGTTACCATGGACCAAATGTATTTAAAAATGTGGATGTATTGGAGAGTAAAGCTAGTGATTATGGTGAGATATGTGAGAAGAGGGGGAAAGGTCATGTATGCAATTTTTATAGTAAGCAGAGTTATATAGATGAGAGTTCGATAGATGATTGTTTAGTAATGAAGAAAAATTGTGAATTGTGTTATAAGTTAAATAAGGACAAGGGTGTTTATAGAGATACAGAAGTTGTTAGGTATCGGACAAGATATGTTTATAATACAAATTTAATGAATAAACATAAGAAAAACATAGATTGCATCGATATAGTGAAAAGGTATAAAACAAGATTGTTTTATAATAGGGGTATAAATAATGGAAGAAATATCAATGGAATAAACTTAATAAAATGTAGTGACAAAAGATGTAGAGTTTGTATTTGTGCCGATACGGATAATAGAGACAAAGTGATTGAAGAAAAATCTTTAAAATTTTGTAAGGTATATAATTGTGTGTATTGTTTAAGATGTAATGTGTGCAATCAAATGTACATAGGAGAGACTTCTACTCCTTTAAATAAGAGATTCAATAATCACAAATCAGACATTAGAAATCTTAAGTATAAAAAAGAGGATCAAGAAATAGAAATTTCACATTTTTCAGAACATGGCATAGATAACATTAGGATTTCTATATTGTGTATTATACCTAATAAAACGGAAAGAAAGATTCGTGAAAAGGACATGATGATAAAGTTTGGTACGGTCTATCCATATGGACTTAATGTTATGTTTAACCACACTAATATAATTAAAAACTTTAAAACTAACAATTTAGATGATACAATTTATGACAAAATTAATCATGACATTGGAAACGAGTTGATTAGAAATAGTAATCAATATACTAAGTTGAATGATTTTAAAAAATTAAATACTTGTACAGACATAGTAAATGAAATAATTAATTATAAAGGTGAGCGAAGAGTTAATGTGATTAAAGGTTTGATTTTCAACATTAAGAAGAAATTAATTCCCGTAACTTTAAGAACTTTACAGTCTAGGGTAGAAAATGGGAATGTTGACCTAGGATTGGATTTGTTGAGATATAGAATCAAGACACAAAAATTACAAATGTATTGTAACATTGATTATGGCCATGTTAGTGCAATAAATAAAATCTATTTTATAATGGATTATTTGGGTGATAGCCATAGGGGTGTAAATTACAATAAAATGCTTAATAAATACAATGAACTACTACCAGTCGGTAAAATAAAAATAGTTAAGGCTTTTAAATATGATAAGCCTTTGGGGAGAACTATTTTTAATTATAATTTATTTGCTAAAGATCTACAGAAAAGTATTGCAGGGAGTATCTGCCATTGCAATGATTCTGAATTTGTTAATTATAAAGACAAGTATTATGGACATGTTATTACTGGAGATCTAAAGATAGTAAAGGATGAGGAGTTGAGGAGGTTGATGGAGTACGGAACTAAATATCGTGTGAAACGTACTCTCACTAAAAGTGTTGCAATTAAACGCTTTACTATTAATATAGATATATTTATAAATAAACTAATGTATAGATACAATTTGCCATCCAGTGTTTTTGACGAGTGGAAGTATTATATATTAAGAGATTTTAAACGAGAATTTTCCAGAGATTTTGACGGAGTTAATAGAGAGAAATACAACAAACTTACACATTCAATTAAAGAGATTCAGGAAAATTTTATAATCACCTATGTGGATAAAGCAAATACAAGTTATGCACTGATATGTAAGGTACTTTACGGTAAACTTTTGAATGATTGCTACAATAATAAAAATAGCTATTTACCATTGAATTCGAAAGCTGCAGTAATAGAAAATAGGATTAAAGCCATCTATAAAAAAGTTAAGCTGAAACAAATGAGTCAAAGTTTCCCTTATCTCATACTAGTGCCTAAATTCCATAAAACCCCTATCAAATTCAGGAGTGTGACCTGTGGATTTGGTTCATATATTGGTGCCGCTAGCAAGGCTTTGCTGAGGGTGCTGGAGGGGGTGTTTGACAGAGTGATGGGGGGAGAGACGACTTTTATTATCAAAAATAGCTATACACTATTAGATAATCTGAAAAAATTAAAAAATATTACTGGTTTATTCGCTTACGATTTTGCAGACCTCTATAATACAATTGATTTGACAGATTTAAAAGATAAAATAGTAGATTTTTATAATACAAATAGTACTTTGGATGTTCATTATGATTTTTTCATAAATTTATTTCAGTTAGTAGTACAAGAAAACTACCTTTACGAAGGAAATACAATATTTAAACAGATTCGGGGTATTCCAATGGGGGGGAGTTGCAGTTCCATTTTGGCAAACATTTACTTACATATATATGAAAGAAATAATAATTTAAACAGTAACACATTATCCTACAGATATATAGATGATGTTTTGATAGTTAAATTAAACAATGATATTGAAAATGTTGATTTTACATATTATCCTACGTCTCTGAGTCTGGAACCCTCATCCCAGAATTGTAAAAATATTAATTTTCTAGATGTGAACCTGAGCATAGAAAGTGAAAATTTGATATCTAAGATATTTGACAAGCGAAATGATTTCAACTTTAATACCTTAAAGCTGATATATTTTGATTCCAATGTGCATGTTTCGATTAAAAGAAATGTACTTAGAAATGGATTAATACGAATCGAAAGACTGAGTACTAGAGTTAAAGATATGTTTAGTGATATTTTAGAGTGGTGCCGCTTGGGATTCAAGCATGGTTATCCTCGCAATTTCATCAGGAGAATAACTTGTGATTTTATTAAGAGTAGTAGGTACGGAACTGAACTGAACTCCGTGATGGATGAGAATGGAGGTTTTGATGAGTTGATTGATCTAATGAGTTAGAGATATTTTGGTGGATGTTGCAGTTCTGTTTAGTTTTTCATAGTTTTTCATTTTTTCAATTTTGGTCTCGGCGAGTGAAGGGGGACGTAGCATGCGTAAAGTCTGACTTAACCCTGCAGTGTATGTCGTTAGCCATACCGCTCGCCTTCTGTTCTGTTATGTCTTGCAATTATATATATTTTCTTTAGTTTGGTTATTCAGTTTGATTTTAAGAGTTAAGTTTATGTTGGTTGTTATAATATTTTTGATGTGAGTTTCAATGCAGCTATGGTGAGTGATGGATTTTGATATTTTGTTTGTGGTTTTAAATATATGTATATATATATATACACAGTCGAACCCAGTTAAAACGCATTTCAAAAGAGCGGACAAAAGTCGCATATTAAACGGGATTTGTATAATGTTACAGGGACTGGGCTTATTTACACATTTAATCGTCTAAATCAACTTTAGAGCTTTCATTTATATGTTTACGGTTGAAAATTGTGTCTTTCATGCCTATTTCGATTAAAATTTAATTGTACTCCACTTTAATTCGTTGTTTCTTTTTACAGGACCAAGTGGAATTATAACGGAAAATAAATACAGATTGCAACATGTCTTTATTATCGACTAATACATTTCAACCAAACATAAAACAACAAAAATAATTTTCCTACTAGACTAATTTTTTTAACAGAAAGAAAATAATAATAAATCTTTGAAACACAAGCTATTCTGTACTTGTAATATTGAATACCAGTATAACCTGCTTCTTTTTATTATAAAAGAACTATCCTTATTAATCTTTGTGTAAAAGATATTGTTAGCGTAGTAAAAAATAAAGAAAACATAAAGGAACTATCCAACCATTATCGTATTCGTTTAATCTTTATGAGCTTCATTTCTCGTTACCCATAATATGCATTATAAAACATAGTAGTCATAAAACGCACATTTGAAACCTGACTAATAACAGACAGACATCCCTAATCATAATAATTTTTCTGACTATCTGAGTAACATGCATTCGTCTACATCTTTCTACTACAGTAAAAATGTACACGAAGCGACAAACAAAAAATGTTACGAGGCAGTATCAAAGAAGAATTGCAGTTTTGCTAGTTTAGTGAGGCTTTTGTTTTATTCAAATATCTACCACTATTTCCGATTATTAATTTTCATTTTAATTAATCTGTTTCAAAATAAAATAAATAATACTATATGTAAAACAGTGTTATTTATCTCAATAAAAAAAATCTGCTAAATTGGCAACACACGAAAAGAGAGCATTGTGATCAATGAATTCATGTCTTAAGCATGATTTTTTTCTTAAAAGACCGAAATTTTTTCGCATATTAAGCGAGATCGCGTAATAACTGTTCGCATATTAAACATGATATTTTTGCAGTAGGTGATACTCAAGGGATAGGAAAAAATTCGCATATTAAGCGGGATCACGTATTAACCGTGATTGTCTTAACCGTGTTCGACTGTATATATATTAACTACCGCATGAAAAGAGTTTTTTGATGAAAAGTTATACATACATGTATTATTAATTAAAATATTATTTCATATAAAAGTAAATGATAAGACGAGTATAATTTTTGTTTTGGAATCAAATTTTAATAAAATCCAAAACGCTCAAAAGGAAATTAATTTTGCATTAAAAAATAATTTTTTTTTTTACATTTACCTTCTAGTTAAGTGCTAAAATGTCTCTTTTGTTGCCAAAAAAGTCTCTGAGAAAATGTACCTTAAAGTAATGTCCTAGTGGAAACACTATATGGTGTGTTTGGATACCAAGTGCATTAAGCTTGCTGAATGAGAAGCCTCACTCAGAGTACATGAAAAGTGTCCAAAGAACCTTGCCTCTAAAATATAATTTTCAAGAAAAATGTATGTCACATCCTTAGCTCCAAAAATCTTTGTTGAACATCATGAAATTGGAAAACTGATGAGAAACAAGATTTCTAAAAAAAAAAAAAAAAAAAAAAAAAAACTTTAAAACATAAAAATTTTACTCCGTAGTCTTGTGAAAAGGGAACTATTTAAAAAAAAAAAAAAAAAAAAAAAAGAGTTGAGTAGTGTGCATGGTGTATTTTATATAAATGAGCATCTGTCATTTGGCTCATTTTAAAATGTGGCAGCTTGAAACTATCAGCAATCTTTACATAGTGATAATGCGTTCTGTTCCTGAGTTTTGCAATGTGTTCTTTACTTTCAGTTTGTGCAGTGATAATGAATTACAAGCTGCTAGATTGTATGTGATGTAACACCTTTTTCTTTTACGTTTTTCTTGAAAACTATGCAGTGGCAAGTAATCAAGGCTTTATCCAGTGAGGGGATCTGAAAGCTACACAGAATATATATATATATATATTTCCTTAGTCTGCAGGGCAAAATGTGTTTTTTATATTCTGAAAATATAGATGGCAATAGTGTTAAAAATATTTTTGGGTATGTAAAGTATGTGAAAACCTTATTGGTCTTTTCCTAGTAATGTCAGATGAAACTTGTTTACATTAACACGTTGAATGCCAAGTCTATTTTGTCAGTCTTTCCTTTAGGCCACGAAATAAGACTCCTGTTACAGAATCTATATAAGTGTCAGTCACTGATGACTGATGCGGCCTAAATGGAAAGATCAGTGTCAGTCACTGGTGACTGACATGGCATTCAACGTGTTAATCTTAAACATTAATAAATGTCAATATTTTCTTGTCTGTGTTTGCAATTCTGATATTAAAGGAAACCAATGATTGCAACTTTGTATTGTCTTGGTGATGAAAGTTACTTATTTATCAAAATTTCAGTTATTCTTAATCTGTTGTTATTCTTTTCCAGAAAAATAATTACATTTCTTAAAGTATAAATTCCAATTACATTAGTGAAATTTCCTGGTATGTCTTTATAATCATTGTTTTGATTGGGATCTAAAAAGTAACAACAGCAAAACAAAAAGTACTAAAGCAAAAAATATATATATATATATATATATATATATACAGTAGAATCCCGCTAATTCGAAATTCCGGTTAATCCGAACCAGTTTTATTTTCGTTCTGGACTTGAACCATGCCGGATTATGAAATTTTCTGGATTACAGGATGAATGTCGGGAAAAACGTGTAGAAGTTAGAATTGAACAAAAAATGGCACTAAAGCTTGTCTTTTATTCTTTAAACATCCTGATTAGGATTAAAAAAATACTCTATAATGTAAAAGTGCAGCATAGGTAGGTATACGAATATAAAATGAAAACGTATATTGTTGGTCTACTCGTAGAAAAGCCATCTTAAAAAATATTTCGAATATCAGTTTGTTTGCCAGTCACTATAAAATTCTTTTCTAAAATGCAAAAAGTATGCCATTCAGATAATACAAATTTATTTTTCCTTTCAACAGTTTCATTTCGCAAATTATCTACAGAAATTTTTTTTTTTTTTTTTTTTTTTTTTCACCCCTTGTCGACGTGGTGATTGAGCTATTTATAGGTTCGAGATTTTGAACTGTTTGTAATGGGTTATGTAATTCCTCATTCTGAAGTTCCATTGGATTATTATAAAATAAACATCAGGAGTTTAATCACTCCTGATGTTTATTTTAGGGGGATTTTTATACAAGGAATATTTTTTTCGTGAAAGTCATGCCTGATTATCCAGCAAGCTAGACATTAGGATGCTGGTTTAGAGGATGTTTACCGTACTACTGAGTACTTATAACTTCTTTACTTATAATTTACTTATAAAGTACTTATAACATTTTTTTTAGCATGCATCTTTTTCTCTTCTATTTTTATCGGAATTTTTTGTAATCGGAACAGGCACTGCTCCCAATTAGTTCGGATTAGCGGGGTTCTACTGTATATATAATAAAATATAGGGAATTTTTTTTTTTTAATTCCAATAAAAGGTAAATTCTGGAAATGTAAAATAATGCTTTTACTGTATATACGTTAAAAGAATAAAATAATTAAAAAAAAATTTTAATACATTTTCGATAAACTTGAAATGTGACTTTTTATTCTGTGGGCTCCTCAAATTTAACTCTGTTTATCTAATCTATAGATTACATAAACAGACTTAAATTTGAGAAGTACATGATTTTTTTTTCAATAAAAATTTCTTTTTTGTTTGTTTGTATCTTAAATACATTATTATTATTACTATTTTTATTGTAGTTTTGCCCATATCCTAAAAACAAAGAGCAGCTTCTCATATCAACTGGTAATGATGGTTGCATATGTTTTTGGCAATGGAATCCTCAAACAAATGTGTTTAAGTAAGCTTGTGTTTTTATTTCTTATTCAATTTTGTCACAGCTGTTATTAACATTTATGATTTTTTATACTGCCTATCTATATTATAAAGCAAAAATATGCTTGTGACGTCATATGAATGGTGGCAATGACCTAAAGGGTATGTAAAAATAAAGCATTTCATAAAGGGTACCCAAATAGAGAAATTTAATAATTTATTAACATTGACTACGTCCATCATTGTCATATCATACATATCTGCCAATGCCAACTGCTATGATTTTTGGACATCCCTAAGATCTTATAGTAATTTTTGCTTTATTTTAATTGCAAAAATCTGTAATTAATGGGACATTTACTATATTGAAAAAATGGTGCGAAAAATTGTAGCAGTTGTTGGTAGCTATGGATATCCCCCAAAATGACTCAAAAGAGATTTTGATGTTGTTTTCTAAAAAATTCATTATTTTATGGAAAAAATATTTGATTTTTTTTTAAAATCTTGCACCAAAAAAAAAGAAAAAGAAAATTATGTAACGATCTAAATTTGTGAACAGTGTAACTCGTTTGCGATCTTTGGTTAATATGTAATGTTTAAGGGTGCTCAGAATCGGTATTTTAATAATGAAATGAACCCTATTTTTATTCTATTATTTCTAAGACTCAAACGTATAAAAAGTATTTTTAGAAATTTAAATTATGCCATCTGTGATTGATACATTAAGTTTTTTTTTTTTTTCTACGTTTGTCAGATTTTTACTACATATAAGTTTTAAAATCTTCATCCTCCTTGATTACATTGCTATAAATTCAGCCCATTTTTATTAGCTACAGGGCTCCCAAATGGTCTGCTTTTTAAAAACCAGTGTTTTCTTAGAAAATTTTTCTTTTTAGGTTTTTGTTGCAAATTTTGTAGAAACAGACTCGCAAGGTTATTTCTAGCACAAATGTTTTAGACACCTATCATAAAATTTTCTTTAGGAAAATGCTGGTATTTAAATGGTAGACCATTTGAGAGCCTTGTAACTGTATCTCTATTCTAAAGAAAAGTAACTAACGCTGTCGCCACCACCGTAAATGAATTCTTTGTGACCGGAGGTCTTTCTTCGCCAATATTAAGAAAACTACTGCATACAAAAATATGAAAATTGATAGTATTTTAGAAAAATGTTCCATAAATATGCTGAAATAAACAGTTTTTTAATCATCATAATTTTAAGAGCTATTTAATGTTAAAGTTGGTTAAAATCGTTCTATTAAAGAAGTTTTACAAGAGCAAAAACTATTCATAGGGATTTAATCATTTTTTATTAGGATATACATTACAATCTTGCGGTGTGCAGACTGCTTTTTTTTTTTTTTTTTTTTTTTTTTTTGAGGAAAATTTTTTATTTGAATTTTCATTATTTCAAGAGATATTTTTTCATTTTCTAGGAAAGGTTATTATTTTAAATTGTTGCCAACTGTAAAAATGACACAAATAATAATATTTCCTTTAAATTAAAATAATTGTTTACAAGTGGACTGTTAAAAACAGAAAAAAACCTTAAAATTAGAATTAAATGATTACGTGTTAAAAGCAGGAAAATATTGAAAATTACGTTATAAGAATAGTATTTACATGTGAATATTAAAAAAGAAAGAAAACTTGAGCTGATTCAGCCTTAAAATTCCCCAATCAAAGGGAAATGAATGAAAACCCGTTTACAGGAGACCACCATTGGTTTTTTTAATTATAATTCAATCTTTCATAATCTTTTTAAAGCTGATCAAATTAGCATGTTCTTAGAGTCTGAATGGAGTTTGGCGAGCGTAGCTCTTTAGGGATACAGTGCAACCTAATTATAAAAGTAATTGTGTGAAAGATATTTCATATTATCAAATTTTCTTATTAGTATATGAAACATATTCATGAGAATTGAAAGTAGTAGGCATCCATTTCACTACTTCAAGCAGTGGCAGCTCCTCTATTGGCACACATGGGCACATGAATCTCCAAGGAAAAACAAAGAAATAAATTAACATATATAAAAAAAAATAATAATATTAAAGATATTTCCAGATAATTGTCAATTTTCTAGGATGAGCTTAAATACGCCCCTCCTTCATCGCACATACGAGTGAAGAAATTGCCTTTGGAACCAGCTTATGTGGATGAAAGAGGTGGGGTAGCGTGGGGCATAGGCACTGTCTCATCGTTTCATTCACCCAGCTTTCAGTGTGCGGAAGGTCGCATATTCCGCTGTCTCTTTCTTGATCGTTGTTTATTCAAAATCTCCCTTAGTTTCCTATATTCAGTTAGTTAATTTTGTTTATTTGTTTGATTGTATGTTCTTCTTACGTAAAAAAAGAAATGTTACATTTTTCTACCTTTAAGCACTTGTTATATCTTTCAGTTACATTGTTTTCATTTAGCTTTTAAAACACAAATGTATTTTAATCTGTACATTAAGTCAAACTTGTCGATTTTATTTTCCTAATTTAGGTATTGTGGACTCCCATTTAAATAACCCATGAGCTACCACTGACTTCAAGTAAAACATTAATTATTCATTGCATATTGTAAGTTAAATGGTACTTTACGAGGGTGTATCAATAAGTTTTTGCCTTCACATAGAAATAATTGAGTGAAATTTATGAAATTGTTACATTTTACTTCTTTCAACATAAGAAGAAAGAACAATAAAAATAGCTAATTGAATAATTGAGTAAAAAAAAAGAAATACTTATCGGTTTTCTTTAGTCACAAAATAATTAAAAAATGCTTTAGATATCAAACCTGTTGTGCGATTTGTTTGAAAATGTATACAGTTCTCGCAGCTGTAACCTATATTTTCCAATTGGATGCCCAATTAAAGACGTTTAAGTTCAATTGTGTTCACTCCCTTGCACATACACATAGCTGCCAACTCTTCCGATTTTTTCAGAATTCTTCTGAAAAATCGGCATGTTTTCCGATTTTACGCGCGTAATGCGTTTTCTTCCGCTTTTCGTCATTTTCTTCAGATTTTTGGCCTTTTCTTACGCTTTTTACGCGAGTTTCGTCAAAGGATTGCGGGAAAACCCGAAATTTCGCCGAAGGTTTTCGGGAAAGACGCAAATTTTGTCGGAAGATCGCGTAAAAAACGAGAATTCCCTCAAAAGAGCGCGTAAAAACACTAATTCCGTGAATAGATCGCGTAAAAACACTAATTCCGTGAAAAGATCGCGTAAAAACGCGAATTCCGTTAAAGGATTGCGGAAAAAGCGCGCGTTTCGTGAAAAGATCGCGGAAAAAACCCAAATTTCGCCGAACGATCGCGGGAAAGACGCGAATTTCGTCTAAAGATTGCGTAAACAACGCGTAGGGGTGATTTTGGTCCGAATTTTCCGAAAATTTAAGGCATTCGTTTCCGAAAGTTTAAAAAAAAAATCGGCCACCAATTCGAAAATTCGGACATAAAAAATATCGCGAATTTCGACATCTTCGCTGAATAAAATTAGCTTTGTCAATCGTTTGCAGAAAAATCGCTACTTTCGTCAAAAAATCGCGAAAAAAACGGCCAAATTCTTCAAAAGATCGCGAAAAAACGGCAAATTTCTTCTAAAGATCGCGAAAAACGGCAAATTTCTTCAAAAGATCGCGAAAAAACGGCAAATTTCTTCAAAAGATCGCGAAAAAACGGCAAATTTCTTCAAAAGATCGCGAAAAAACGGCAAATTTCTTCAAAAGATCGCGAAAAAAACGCATAGCTAGTGTCGGAAGTGGATCCCTTCCCCCCCTTCCTGCTGTAACTTTTCAGAAAATTTGCTGTGAATTTCAATTTTTTTTTTTTTTTTTTTTTTTTTTTTTTTTTTTTTTTTTTTTTTTACTCAGAATTACCCTAAAAAAAAAAAAAAAAATTAGGAGTCAGAAGTTTTAAGTGTCTTTTAATGTGAAAGGTGGGATATCTATGAATATTTAAAATAATAATAATAATAATTTTTAATCAAGTTATTCTTTTTTTGTCATAATATATTGCGTAATTGCAAATTAGTGAATTTTATTCGAGTTTCTCTTTGAAATTTGTTTGTTTATAAGGATTCAGCTGTTTTTTAATCCTTACTGAAAGTGTTATAAAACTTAAAAAATCTTCTGGTTTCTTCTGATTTTTCGCCAAAATCTTCTGATTTCTTCTGATTTTTTGTCCAAAATCTTCTGAGTTTTACCGAAATTCAGTTGGCAAGTATGCATACATATACGTCACGATTACTGTACTTGAGCTTTGTGTCCAGAAAGTAAAAATGTAAAATACATTTAATCAATATTATGTACATTTAATTTATCTTTTCATTTTTTATAAACAAATGTTTGAGGATGCGAGTTTCAAAACTCACCTTATCCAGAAAATCAAATTTTGAGAAATTGCGAAAAACCTCTAACTGCACCCATTGGTTTTCATTGCAAATCGATTTTACAATGGCAGAAATACAGAATAAAACTATTTTTTTCTTTCTGCAGATTACAGTGTTTTTTAGGTACAGGTTTGATACAGAAAACTTTTTTTTTGGGGGGTGGGGGGGGGGAAGGCGACTTTTGACACTCACATCCTCATTTGAAAACTTAAATGCATAAAAATATGTTTATTTTAATGAAGTTTATATATATTTTTGCCATGCATACCAATCATAGACTGTTGGTTAGGACACCCTTGATCTAGTGAATAAAAAAGAGCTGTTGAAATTTATTTGTTAATTATCCTGTAAAAGCAAGAGGGACTGGAATACATTGATAAGTCTGGGGTTTGTCCAAGTTTTTTTTTTCACCCTAAGGTCCTATTTATTTATATTTTTGTAAGCAATTTCACACACACACAAAAAAAAAATTAAAGTTTTTTTTGCCCAAAAATTATGATTTTTGCAAATTGTGGTAAACTTGAATTTTTGATTATTTTTTTGTTTTTGAATGACTATTTTTTTGATCCCCAATCAATGTTTCTGGAAATCTTGATTGGATTATCGAAATATGGGGTCTCTGCTGGAATTGCATTTTAGCTGCTTTCTTCTAAAAAACTTTGTAAAACTTTGTAACCTTGGCTTCTGATGATCATACTTTTTTAATATATTTGGAGTTTTCAGAATTTACTCCTATAGAATGTTGTCCATATTTCATACTTTACAAAAAATATTAATGAGTTAGTTGCACATGAAACTAATTAAAATGCTAAATAATAAAAACATACTTAATGAAAACTCTAATCACAAAGCAAACAAAACAGAGAAAAAACAAATGTTGCCAAAAATACAGTGAAAGACTATGCGGAAAATTTAATCGCCACACCCAGCAATGAGTTATGATGTCTCACTTAACTGACCAATCTGCGTTTGCCTCCAAATGAATGAGGTTTTTTTTTTATAATGTAGGGATTGGTAAAATTGATGAGTAATAATGATCAACAGAAAGCTGACATTTCTTAAAATTACACTCTGTGATACTTCATAATCCTGTTTGGACACATTAAAGTGTGGATGGCTCATGCACTGGGAATGGGGTCCTTTTTCCTGAAACTTAATTTTATCAAATGTTTGTTTTTCTGTAATTGAATTTTGTGAAATATTTATTTTTGTGACTTCCGATTTTTTGAAAAATTCATAAACAGAATCATTTTTCTTTCTGGAGATCTCAGCTGATGTATTATACACAAGAATTTGTTACTATTTTGAAAATATTTGTGAATTAGAATTTGAATATTCATAAATTGATGATTCCTAAACATTAATTGCATATTATTAAATTTTTTTAAAAATAACTTTTATGAAAGAATTGGATAATTTACATATATATATATGTAATTTTTTTTAGCCCTAAACCATTAAAATTTACTGAGCGTAACAAGGCTGGTGCACAGATGCTATGTTCTTCATTTAGTCCAGGTATGCTTTTGTATGAAGTTAATTTCTGTGATTAAAATAAATATTACAAGTTAGATCTGATTAAGTTAATTTAAAATTAAAAATATTTCTCTCTTTCTCTCTCTCTCTACAGGTGGTTTATTCTTAGCTACTGGAAGTACAGATCATAGTGTGCGTGTCTATAACATAGCTGGTTTTAATGGACCTGAGAAAATTTTGGAAAGAGAAGTTCATGTTGTAAGTCTTGTTTTACATACTTCTTGTGCAATAGATATTGTTTATGGTGAATCATAATTTAATTCAAATATCATTGAAAAATTTGTTAAAAGTGTTCATTTTATAAAATTAATAAATTTTATACTAATCCTTTTAAGCATATGGGACTTTATTTGAATCCCATAAAATATATCAGCCATCAGTTATTAAATTCATTTATAATGTAAGTAGCTTTTTTAGGCATAGCACAAAAATTACTTGGTAGATTGACATAAAACTTTGGATTTCTGTGACATAGGTCATATTTCATTTATAGGTCACAATTCATGTTTTTTTCAAAGCTTACATTCTAAATATATATTTTGGGATATAAATTTTCAATAAATGTGAATTGTAACCTATGCATTTTTTAATAGAAATAGATTTCTAGAAGCTTCAAACATCCAAATCCAAAATTATAGTTCATTCTACAAAATAATTCTTCAGTTATGCTTAAAAATTACCTTCATTGCAATATGTTTTGCAAAGGTTACTAATAAATTTAAGATCTCAGTAGCAGAAAGTTATGGTTGTGTCTGCGACAGCAATTTAGTGGGATGAAAATTGTCTGCGGGAGTAGCGTGTTACATTTTCTTATGTACAAACATTATGAGTGTTAAAATAAACAGCGTTCTTACTGATTAATACCAGTGGTGATTCTGAGTAAAAAAAAAAAAAAAAAAAAAAAATCTGAAATTTACAGCAAAATTTCCGAAAGGTTACAACAGAGGAGGGGGGGGGGGGGGGGGGAGAGCGAAAATCCACTACCGACACTAATTTATGTGTTTTTCTTGCGCACTTTTGATGAAATTTGAGTTTTTTTCGCGATCTTTTGACGAAATATGCCGTTTATCTCGATCTTTTGACGAAATTTGTCGTTTTTTCGCGATCTTTTGACGAAATTTGCCGTTGTTTTCCCGATCCTTTGACAAAAATGAACTTTTTTTCGCGATCTTTTATGAACTTCGTGAATTTTCTGCGATTCTGTGACAGAAATTTGCGTTTTTTCGGCACCTCTGGGACAAAATTCACGTTTTTCCCGGGATCTTTTGACAAAATTCGCGTTTTCACAGCGATCCTTTGGCAGAAATTTGCACTGTTGCGATTTTTTGACGAAATTCCGCAAATTTAATTCCGATCTTTTGACATAAATTTTCCTTTTTTCGCGATCCTTTGACAGTAATCTGCGTTTTTCGTGATCCTTTGACAGAAATTTGCATTTTTTCGCGGCCGTTTTACAGAAATTTGCGTTTTTTCGCGATCGTTTAACAAAAATTTGCGTTTTTTCGTGATCATTTTACTGAAATTTGCATTTTTCCTACGATTGTCTCACTAAATTCGTGTTTTTTCCTCGATCCTTTGATGAAATTAAAGTTTCTTCCGCGATTTTGTGACAGAAATTTGCGTTTTTCTTGCGCCCCTGGAACGAAATCCACGTTTTTTCGGGATATTTGCATAAAATTAAAGTTTGTATAGCGATCTTTTGGCAGAAATTTACGCTTTTCGAAATCTTCTGACGAAATTCCTCCTTCTTTCCACAATCCTTTGACATAAATTTGCGTTTGCTCGCGATCCTTTGACGTAAATTTGCGTTTTTTCATGATCGTTTGACTAAATTAGCGTTTTTCCCACAATCGTTTGTCTAAATTCGCGTTCTTTCCGCGATCCTTTTACTAAATTCGCATTCTTTCCGCAATCCTTTGACGAAATTAGTGTTTTTTCCGTGATCCTGTGACAGAAATTTGCATTTTTTTCTACAACCCTGGGGCGAAATTCATGTTTTTTTTCCTGGTCTTTTTTGACGAAATTCGTGTTTTTATAGCGACCCTTTGGCTATAAATTACCGATTTTTTATGCGAACGATTGCCGAAATTGATATTTTTCGGCGACCATTTGTCAAATTCGCGATATTTTTTGTCAGAATTTTCGTTTTTTTTTTTTTTAAAGGAAATACTTTTTTTTTTTCAAGTTGGCAAATTTATCTGCAAGGTCTAAAATAAATCTACGACGCACGTCATGCGTCTCGAACTTTCTGCTACTGAGTTTAAGATTAGGATTTCCAAACTTTAAACCTTTATAATTCTTAAACTTCTTGACTGTATGATTTCCAGTAGGCAAAATTTGCTAATGTGATGTCAAAATTGGGTGTTCATATTGAAAATATCAGAGTTTGGTACTAATACTGTTTGGTACTAATAGATAGAACTAGCTTGCTATTAATCACCTCATGAAGTGAAGCTACAGAAATTTTGATTATGATAATAGATTAGCTGGAGATGGAAAAGTATAGAAATGGCTTTTTTTCTTCATGTGATGAGTAGAATGTGCAATTATGGTTTCCTGAACAATTAATTAGCATCTGTATGATTACCAGTAGGCAAGATTTTCCGAAAAAGCTAAATATGATGTCAAAATTAGGTGTTCATATCAGAAATATCAGAGTTTGGTGCAATTTCAGTATGTCGAAGGACCAGTACTCTTATTTTTTTTTTTAACATAAATTGAAAGAAGGCAATCTCCAGTTGAATGGCTATTTCTGTTTTTTTTAGGTTCATTCGTAATTATATAAATATGTAGCACCTACATTCATCATCTGGTTTGTCCGCTTGTCTGTCTGCATATAAGAGCGCAAAAACTACCCAATCAAATGGTTTGAAATTTAATATATAGAATCGTTGCAGAAGTTTGTTGAGTAAATTAAAATTTTATGAAAATAAAATCAAAACTTAAATATTAATAAAAGTTCTTCATTCTATTAAATCCTATCATATGTAATGAATTCAATGATATCCCATGATAGGTAATTACTCTAGGTTGCCATTGTGATTACGTCCTATTTAAGATGGAGTTATATTATTTCCGTATTACTGAATTTAATATATATAATTGTAACAAATTTTGTATTCATGCATTTTTGCATAAGAGTGCAACAACTATTGCACCAAAATCTGAAAATTCATAAAATAGTTATAGTATGAACATCAGTGACCCGGAGCCGAACAATTTTTGATGCTCCAGCTCCGCTTCTAGATAAAATACGGTGGCTCCGGCTCCAGCTCCAGCTCGGCTCCGACTTCGCGCTTTTGAGTTGCAGATTTTAATTTACAAATTTAATTTTTTGCTCACAAATTCTTTCTTCCTTTATCTTCATTAAAGGTCTGACAAAATGCATTTTTCTTCTCTTCAAACTTGAAACGCTTGTTCAGAAAATATGACATCTTTTAGCTTTTGCTTAATAGAAAGTTTGGTGGAATTTTAAACGCAAAAATCTTAAATTTCTTCAACACTTTTCAAATTTTCAGGACAATCCGAGTATATTTACAGGAGTTAGAGCGCGGACAGTCGGTCAGACAAACCGAAGTCATAAACACTTTACAACTTTGTTGGAAAGTGTTAAAAACCCTAAAAAATGATGTAATTAAAATGCTGAATAATGATGTAATTAAAATATTTTAAGCCTGAAAATTTAAAAGACTGAAAAAAAAAAATTTAAAAGAATATTAAAACTAAAGGAGCCTTGGAGCAGAGGAAAATTTAGAGCTTCAGCTCCTGGGAAAACACAGCTCCGGAGCGCTCCGGCTCCAGCTCCAGTTCTGGGTCTCTGACGAACATACCTCATTTGGCACGTTTGATGTATAATTTCTGACTTGTTTCTGAGATAATTTTATGATTAAAATGTATGAGGTTTTGTTCTTTTTGGTCTGAGATAATATGTATTTTGTCTCACAAATCTGTTTGTGACACTATTTCTTATCACAATTCAATGATTTCCGGTTTATTTATTTCCTTAAAAATGCTATTATTTGAGTTCTGACAGCATTTTTCTCTGTTCACGAGATCAAAAACTGCATCTGAAGTATACAGTATTACTTCAAAGTTATTTCTTTAGGTCAAAATATTTTTTGTTTCATTATTACTTTTTATTTATTTTATTATTCTTTTGGTAATAATATATCAACACTTTTATTCCAGGATCGTGTCGATAGCTTGCAGTTCAGCAATCTTGACTGTCGTTTTATTAGTGGTAGTAAAGATGGTACTGCCCTCATTTGGAAGTATGAAAGGCAGAATTGGAGCAGCATTCAGCTAAAGATGACAACAAAGCTACCTAGGTAAATCGCATTTTATTTTGAAATGTCAGATTTATCTCCTATTCTATATTTTTTTTCTTTGCTTAAGATTTAAAATCTCTCTTGATAACATTTTACAATTAAAAATTTTGAGATAGCGTGTTTTCGAAATAACAAGATCATAACCAAAACATTAAAAAATCACATATAAAAACAAGATATGGAATAATATTATAAAAAATTAGTCATGTTAGATGAGACTAAGTATAAATATGTGATAGTTGAGATAGTTGAGAATAAGTTCAAATATGTAATCATAGTTGAGAATAACTATAAATACAACAATGATAATTTGCATTTTTAAAACAATAGAAAATAATTGTATTAAATTGAAAAGAATTAGTACATACATAAATGAACATACATTGCTAAAGTTGCCTTAAAAAGTCCAGTTTCGTGGACTGGCAACATTCTTTTAAATTGTTCTTCAACCAATTTTTCTGTTCAAAAAATAGCGGCAAAACCAATGTGTAGCGCATTTTCCGAGCACTGTATGAAGCGTCAAAGGATGTGGACAGCGTCTTTATCTTGGACTGCAGTAAAGCTAGGTAATGTTTCTGTAATATCCACTTCTTATCATCAGACGACAAAGAAAAAATCGATTGATAAATGATTTCATTGTCAGTTCACAGGCTTCAACATCAGCTTCTAATTCAGTGAAATTTCAAAAATTATGTTTTCAAAAATATTATTTTCTTTTAAAATTTTCCACCATCCTTTAGCACAAAATTAGCACTCGCCAATCGTCGAGTAACACTTAAAACGTGGTGATTAACTTTATTGTTCTCACTTGCTAAACTTAATGAGCACCACTCGCCAAACGCGATGGTTGAAAGATGTATCGATGCCAGGGAGGAAAGGGGTGAAATTCGTTTGAAATTTACAGCGTCCAGATTGGCGATTCTCCCCATCAGAAAAAAAAGTAGCAGGGTTGATTGTTCCGAAAATTAAAAAAAAATCCGATCATCAGTCCAAATGTCGGACATAAAAACATCGCTAATTTCGACATAGTTGCTGAAAAAAATCAATTTCATCAATCGTTCGCAGTAAAAAATCACCAATTTCGTAAAAAAAATTGCGAATTTCCTCCAAGGATTGTGAAAAAACGCAAATTGCGACCAAGGATCATGTAAAAAAGGCAAATTTTGTCAAAGAATTGCAGGAAAAATGCAAATTTCATCCAAAGAATCTCGGAAAAAAAAAAAAAAGTTAAATTCTTCACATGATCGCGAAAAGAACGCAAATTTCGTCAAAAGATAAAAACAGAAATTTTGTCTAAAGATCGCCGAAAAACGCAAGTTTTGTCAAAAAAGTGCGAAAAAAAGCAAATTTATTCAAAGAATAATGGAAAAAACACAAATTTCGTCGAAAGATCGCGAAAAAACAAAAAAAGCAAATTTCATCAAGAGATCGCGAAAAACACAAATTTCATCAAAATCGTTAGAGCCATTTTTAAGGTAAAGTTTACACACACACAATTTTTGCTCGTATTATAATATAAGATAACATTTAGCTAACGTGAAGGTACTGTTTTTTTTTTTAATAAATAGGAAGTTTAATTGTGGCAAGTTTGCTTTATTTTAATATACTTATTAAAAAAAAATCTTGAAAGAAAATTTTAAAATTTTCTAAGATTTTTTTTTTTAATAAAAAGTAACTTTGTTTAAAAAGGGCTAGAGAACTATCAAATTTTTCCTACTTTCATTGATTTTAAAATTCTATTTCAGTGATATTTCAAATGAACCAGAGGATACAAAAATAAAATTAAGAGTAACTATGGTTGGTTGGACACGAGATGACAGTATGGTTGTTACAGCTGTTAGTGACTGTTCTATCAAAGTCTGGAATTCTTACAATGGAACTCTGAGTCATATTTTAAAGGTATGTCCTATTGGCAAAGATTGTGTAATGATATATTCTGTTATTTAAAACATTATTTTATCAGCCATTTCAATAGATGAACTATTAGACAAAGGTTTTATTAAGGTTTTATAAAGGTTTTATTCTGCTGTTATGTCTGTAAAAGAAAATAAGCATAGTATTTTTTGATAGCTAAAATTAATATTGGAATTTAGAGGAATTAGTAATTTTTAATTGAAATACACTGAGATATGTTTAACACGAAATGATATAGTGGTTCGGACATTATACTATGCAATTTAATATATATATTTTTTTCTTTTAACACAAAACAAAAATCGTGTAACACGAAGAAATATTGCTTTCGATCTAGTTAGTTTGGTGAAATTGGTAAATTTTGTGTTAAAACCACTGAATTTCAGGTGAAAATCAGTGATGTTAGTGTTTTTTTTTTTGTAAATTAGCTTATGTTTTATGAGCACAATGGCTGAGAAATCGTTCTGAAAACAAACTGCTATTATGCTTTAAATGAAGATGAAGCTGCTTAATGCAGTTGATGAAAAAGGAGAACGAAAACAGAAATCTGCAAAGAGTTTGGCATTGCCAATTATACTTCATCAACGATAATAAAAAACAGAGATCCCATTACGTTAATGTTTGAGCGCTGTATGCTTAAGCCAGAGAGAAAATGTATGAGAACCGCTAAGCACAAAGATTTAGAGACAGCTTTGCGTATTTGATTCAAACAAGCTAGATCTCAGAATGCTGAAAAAGACACTTCAAAAAAAGATATATCCGATTTTTTTCCAAAAAAAAACCCCAATGTTTTTTTACTTGCTTTTTATCCTAATGGATGCAACCTACTAACAATTTAACAGGAAATCTAAATAAAATTTGACGAACGTCGAAAATATTTGTGAGTTTTGTTCTTTTTTTTTTTTTTTTTTTTTTTTTTTTTTACGAATCTTTTAACCCGAAATTCTTTTACCACGAAAAAAAAAATTCGGCCCCCTCAATTTAGTGTTAAACTTATTTCATGGTATTAAAACAAAAATAGTTATGTAAGTAAAATCTGAAGTCATTCATTCTTTAAAATTATTGATGAACTGCCAACATTCATCAACTTAGTGATGCTTCAAATATAATGAAAATATGACATATTCTCTTTACGCACCAGACCTCTTTCAAAATATCCATAGGAGATTTTTGAAGGTCAAACAGTTGTTTTGCTAAATGAAGACTCTAGAATTTAATATCTATGTGTGTAAGGCACTTTGGTTGCTTTTTAAGATCATTAACTAGATTTAATTTATCATAATCTGAAGATTTTAATTTCTGTTGTTAATTTTTTAGCTGAATAATTTAGTAATTAAGGTAAAATTTTCAGGGTCATGAAGATGAAATTTTTGTATTAGAAGCTCATCCAACTGATTCTAGAATATTTTTGAGCAGTGGTCATGATGGAAGGATTATCTTGTGGGATTTGATCTCTGGATCTATTGTTAAGAATCACTTCAATCTGGTAATTTTGTTTATTTTTATTTATTCAATTTTTTTTATGATGGTATGTCTTTGACTGTTTTATTGCATTGTATCAAGAAAATAGCTGCAGTGCCATTTCAGATTTTTCTGAGAGGGGACAAAATTCATTTATAGTACATATTAATACCTAATTTTTGATCCACGTGAAATGAGCACTTTTCTTTATCGTTTATTTTTTACACATTTATATTAGTAAAAACAAATGAAAATATCCAAATAATAATAAGAAAATAAAGTAATAATTTTTTTTAGTCTGAAATTCAGAAGGAGGGGTGTGGGGCAACTACCCCACTCTCCTCTCCCTAAATGTTGCCGCTTGAAAAAAATGTGCAAGTTCTAAACTTTAGCTTTGTTACAGTGAGAATTTTTTTATTTTATTTTTCATTTCTAAAAAATTTATAACTTTGTAGGGAAATATTTTAATATGCCATTTAATTCTTACACCTTTCCATATGTAAGTAAAAATTAGATTGGATTCCAAGAAATGTCAGTTTATTTAAATTGCCATCCATACACCCAAGTCAATTTTTTAAGCCGTCCATACAATCAAGTCAATTTTTTAACGTTTTACAGAGATGCCTTTGAAAGCTCCTGTATGTTTTTGTAATTGCTGTTATTGATATTTTTTTACAGCATTTGATTTTGATACATTTGAGTTAGTTTGATAGTTCTGCTCTCGAAATGTCATAAATAAAATTAATTGCATTTAAACTAATGAATTAAATTGTTCTGTTATTGTTGATTTAAAATTCTCAATTACTTGTTTTAAAATATAATTTAATTGTTTGATTTAAAATTTTCATTTTAATTAAATTTCCTTTAGATTTAAAATTTTTATTTATCATTAACAAAGTACATTTAATTTTTCACAATATAGTTTTAATTTTGCCTTTTTTTTGTTTAATTGTTTGTTTTACTTAAATTTATTTATACTAGATTGAAGGACAAGGTCATGGAGCTGTATTTGATTGTAAATTTTCTCCAGATGGTTTGATGTTTGCATCTACTGACTCTCATGGTCATTTATGTATATTTGGTTATGGATCAAACGAACGTTATAAAAAGGTATTTATTATATACTTATAAACTTATTGTTAATTGCTTTTTCTTTTCATTTTGCTCTTTATGTTCCACCTTGAAAGCATCTGTGCATTCTAAAAAAATTATCTTTTATTTACACTATTCTTATAGACTCAATTTTTACATTGTATCTATAAATCATTGTATATATGTATCTTCTATAATTATTAAAAAAAAAAAAAGCATGTATGTGTTTGACAAAGAGAGGCAGCATAATATTAACTTTTTACTGTGAAGATTTTTCTCTTGAAAAGGGGCAAGAAAAATCTTTATCAGTTTAACTATTTGATTTTTCAAATGTTTTTTTAATATGATTGAAAAATATATCTTTGAATTGTGTGCTTGTCCCCAATCTCATAAAATAATCTTAAAAATGTTTCAAATTCCAGTTTTTTTTTTTTTTTTAATTTATTATTTATCGCTGAAAACCAGTTTCTGAATTTTAAGCAAAATTTTACGAAACTGAAAATGAAAACATTACAATTTTTTTTTAATTGCTGTTGTTCAGTTTTATACTTTGTTGTTTTAAAGAAATTTAATGTTAATGTACTTAACTCTATTCTAAAAAGTAATAATAGTAATAATAATAATCTATATTAACAAAAGAAAAGTTTCTATGTGCGCACTGGCTAGTGAAATCTATGACACATAGAGGTCTAAAAAATTTGTTTCTGGATAGACGAAGACAGATCTGAATGCACCTGGATTTCAGATTTTTGATTTATTACTTCTTTTTTTGTTATTTGATATTGAATGGGAAAATTTGTGTATTTTACTTATTTTCCAAGTTCACTGATGATTTTGATCCACTCATAAAAAAAAGTGTAGCCCAATATAGTAAATTTTGTCTTCTTGTCTTGGAATTTGCACAATGATTTTTTTTTCTTTTCTTCATGAGTTTAGAAAGAATCTCAAAGTTAGGACTTTGTTTTTTGTTGAACTATCTCTATTTGCGAAATCTTAGCCACATAGGCCTCATTAGATTGACATCAGGCCTAGGTTTGATTTTCTTTGCAGACTCAGACCGGTTGGGATTCAGGTAAACAGGCTGGTCTGCTAGTAATAATAAAGTATACAAAAATTATAACTGTACTTTTTGGAATTCATTTGTATAAATATCATTATAATAAAAGACAAGATCTGTCTGAGTATAATACAGTCATATGACAGAGGGGCCGTGTTCTAAAAATCTCTCATGGGATGCATGGAAATGGATCTATTGTCTTTTGTTTCCAAGAAGTAAAAATTAGACAGGATTCCATGAAAATATCAGTTTATTTAAACTGCCATTTGTACATTGCATAAAGTTTTAGACTAAACAAATCTGATAAATATTCATTTCCCTTATGGTCTAAATTGTTTTTGGTTAAAAAAAAAAGAAAAAGATTAGTAATTAGAAATATATTTTCGGAAAGTATATTTTTTAAGTGTTTTTAGAGGGATGCAATTAAATATTAAATTGCTGTGTACTTTTGATGATAAAGTCACTAAAGTCAACATGTGTGTTTCCAATATTTTTCCAGTTGGTTGTAGGCAAGAAGATTCTTTACCGACAGTTTGAAAAAAAACTAAAAAATTAAGGATTCTAGAAATTTTTTTTAAATCAAAATTTTATTTTATACATTTAGTTTATCCCTAAATTCTCATCAGAAATATACAGACTTTTTTACTTTACCGAAATTTTGAAAAAGAATTCTCAAAAATTGACAATTCTAGAATTTTTTAAAAAATCAAAATTTGATTTTAAACATTTAACATATTCCTAAATTGTCATTGGAAATAAAGACTTTTTCTTGTCTTCACAAGACCAGAACACATACCTGTTTCAACAGGTATGTGTGTGTTCAAATCAAAGTATACTTACAACAACTTTAGATAAAAAAGAATTTAAAAAATATATTAATTAGAAGAAATGTTAATGATTTTAAAAAATATTTTTAAAACTTGTGAACAGTTGATACTGGCATTTCATCTCGAAGGTGAGGGTGGTGGTGGTTGGTGTGTGTGTGTGTGAGGAGGGGGGGGGGGGGAAATAGAGTCCATTTGCTTCCAAAAATAGTTAATTTTTATTTTACGTAGTGGCTATTTTACTGGTGTCATGGCTCCACATAGCTTTTCCACCCAATTGACAGACATCCCCTTCCCCATTGAATTATTTAACTCAAATTCGAGTTGATTGTTATTATGGCTGTAACAAGTTATATTTTGGTCGAATATTGAATTGAAAAATAATTTAAAAAAATAAATAAATATCCTTCTTTTCATTTTATTACATTTTTAAATAAAATTAAAAGCTAAATACATTTTATTTGTTACTACTGTATCATATGCTTAAATTCTTAACAGTTTGATGGGTTTTTACACTCTTATTTAACTCAACTTGTTTTTTATATGTAAAGACAGAGTTTTGGAATTGATTTTTCACTTACTTCTTGATGAGCAGGAATTATAAAAAATATGTTTGCATGTCATGTGTGTTTCCAGTGACAGTACATCATTCTAATATTTTAAAAACTTAATTATAAATTAATACATTAAATTTGATGCATTTTTACGTTAGCTGTTCACAAGTGATAAATCATCAAATATTATTCATGATTAAAATTGTATACGAGTTACAACAATGGATTTAATTATGTCTCAAACCATGCCCATCAATAAAGGCCAAATAGCTGTGAAACTGCAACAATGAAACAATTTAAACACTAAAAATTATAAAATAAAAGATGAATCAAAAATAAAGAGTGTAATATTTTAAAAATATATGCTTTTGTCAATTAATAGTTTAATATTAACTAAGTTACGATTATATGTCAAAAATTCAATTTAGAAATCCGTAAAAAGATAGTTTAAATAATGTTTTATTAGATTATTCAAATAATTGAATGTAACGTGCAAAATACTGACTCGCTGAAAATTATTCTAATACCTACTCCTGGAAACAATATATGGACTAAATTCTCAAAATTTCATGCAGAATATGAATATATTTTGAGTTGTTTTTGAATTAAAACAATATGCTTGCAAATCAGTGATGAAATTAAGCATTTTCAGGTTAACCGTTTAAACGCCGTACTATGAACGGATCTTCCTATTAATATAAAATTTTGGAATTGTGCTTCTTTAGAGCACCTCTATCTAATACAATAATAAAATTTTGGAAAAAAAATGTTTTCCTATTTTTTTGCTATGTTCCATTATTGGAACATTGACGTTTCGTGGGTTACATTTTTATACAAAATTTTCAACAGAAGAAAATATTCAATACAGATAATATTTTGTGGTATTTACTGAGTATATATATGTATTATTACACAATTAATATACATTATTACACAATTAATTAATATTAAAATATAATAAAATACCTGATTTTGGAAAATCTAAACAAAATTCTTGAATTATGTTCATTTCTAGTGCCCATGATATGCTAGGAAACAACTTTGATGAATGCGTTTATCGCACTGAAAACATTTCTTTGTTGTGTTTTTTTTACAAACTACGCAACGCCCTTGAGATGTAGGTACAATATAATGTCCATCAGATATTCTTACTTCCTTTTTCACATGACAACGGGGTCCATGATGAATGACCAGACGCTCTTTTCTCCGTAGAAGAAAAGTTGCAATTTGTCTACGAAATTCCAAGTGCGATATTTTGATGTCATTCACCTCAGAGTGTATAATCCAACTTGAAACCACTGCCATATTTAAAGCATTTATGAACAGATTCCACCACCATTTCTTGCTCCTCATTTTTGGCCTATAACTGCCTAAAAGTTTATCTAAAACATCAACGCCTCCCATGCCTTCGTTGTATTTCTTGATAATATGAGGTTGAGTAACATCAATTTTGCATTTGTTTGCATTTGAATATCTCTTTACTATTCCAACGGGTTCATGTGTGTAGCAGTTCGATGCTACTGAGACCACCGCATTATCGTTGTAACTGCAGATATATACCGCTCCATCGGAATGAAAATCATAATTTCCCCTGTCTTCTTTAGCGAGATCTTTTTTAGATTTCAATGGACAAAGGGCAGTGCGATTTTCACGAATTGTGCCTGTCGCTCGTATTCCACGTGCTGCAAGATCCGAAATTAAATCGTAGGAAGTAAAAAAGTTATCAAAATATATTTCATGCTTTGAATTTTCTTGCAAGTTAGATAATAATTCGTTCACAACTCTCGAGCCTAACTGTCCAACGGACGAGGATCCTTTTCTTCCACTGTATATCTCCATAGCGTATGGATATCCATTTGATGAACACATCATCCATATTTTAAATCCAAACCTAATAGGTTTTCCTCTGATAAACATTTTGCATGTATTCCGGCCATAGTACGGGACCATTGATTCATCAATGCTCAGCTTCTCGTGCCAGATTCCAAACTGTTGCAGATTTTTGGATAACTCTTTATATATCGGTGCTATTTTACCAAGTTTATCGTTTGCTTTCAATTGATTATTGTCCATCAAGTGAAAATACTTCTTCATCTTTCTAAAGCGATTGCAGGTCATAACAGTTGGAACAATAGGAACGGACGTATCTTCAGCTGTGCTCCAATACATATCTTCAGTAGGAACAGAATGGTATCCACTTAGAAGAAGTAGACCAAAAAACTGCAAAATATCTTCATATACTACTTCAATATCTTCTCCTTTTTGTAAAGCGTACAATTTTGTCATTTTAGCGAGGAGTTCAATATAGTCATGAGGCAAAATTTAAAAAAATAGGTCGACAGGCGACAGATTTACTAAGTTAGGAAACGTCTGCAAAATTGTTTCGATTCTGTTTGATATAATAGGTTTTTTAAAATCACATTTTCTCTTCCATGCAATTTTCTTTTTAGGAGGTTTCTTTACTTTCTGTGCTTTTTCAGAAGTCGGGACAATATCTGCAGATTCCAACTTACGTTTCCTTCCCGGAAGTTCAATTTTTATATTCAATGGACCGGCTTCTGCATTGACATAGCTGCCAACTCTTCCGATTTTTTCAGAATTCTTCCGAAAAATCGGCATGTTTTCCGATTTTACGCGCGTAATGCGTTTTCTTCCGCTTTTCGTCATTTTTTTTCCGATTTTCGGCCTTTTCTTACGCTTTTTACGCGAGTTACGTCAAAGGATCGCAGAAAAACCCGAAATTTCGCCGAAGGTTCGCGGGAAAACCTGAAATTTCGCCGAAGGTTCGCGGGAAAGATACAAATTTTGTCGGAAGATCGCGTAAAAACACGAATTCCGTGAAAAGATCGCGAAAAAACGCGAATTTTGTCAAAAGATCGGGTAAAAAAAAGCGCCGTCAAAAGATCGCGTAAGAACACTGTTTCCGTGAAAAGATCGCGTAAAAACGCGAATTCCGTTAAAGGATCGCGGAAAACGCGAATTCCGTTAAAGGATCGCGGAAAACGCGAATTCCGTTAAAGGATCGCGGAAAAAGCGCTCGTTTTGTGAAAAGATCGCGGAAAAACCCAAATTTCACTGATGGATTGCGGGAAAAACCCAAATTTAGCCGAATGATAGCGGGAAAGACGTGAATTTCGTCAAAAGATTGCGTAAACAACGCGTAGGGATGATTTTGGTCTGAATTTTCCGAAAATTATAAAAATCGGCCACCAATTTGAAATTTCGGACATGAAAAATATCGCGAATTTCGACATCTTCGCCGAAAAAAATTAATTTTGTGAATCGTTTGCAGAAAAATCGCCAATTTCGTCAAAGGATCGTGTGAAAAACGGCAAATTTCTTCAAAAGATCGCGAAAAAACGGCAAATTTCTTCAAAAGATCGCGAAAAAACGGCAAATTTCTTAAAAAAAACGCGAAAAAACGACAAATTTCTTCAAAAGATCGCGGAAAAACGGCAAATTTCGCCAAAAGATCGCGGAAAACGAAAAATTTCGTCAAAAGATCGCGAAAAAACGGCAAATTTCGTCCACAAAACGCGGAAAAAACACAAATTTCGTCAAAAGATCGCGAAAAAAACACAAATTTCGGCTAAAGATCGCGAATTTCGTCAAAGGGCCGCGGAAAAAGACGCATAGCTAGTGTCGGAAGTGGATTCTCCCCCCCTCCCCCACCCCCTTGCTGTAACTTTTCAGAAATTTTTTTTTTACTCAGAATCACCCTTAAAAAAAAAAGAAAAGAAACATTTAGGAGTCAGAAGTTTTAAGTGTCTTTTAATGTGAAAGGTAGGATACCTATAAATATTCAAAAAAAAAAAAATTAGTAAATTTTAATATATTCAAGTTATTCTTTTTTGTCATAATATATATTGTGTAATTGCAAATTAGTGAATATTTTATTCGAATTTCTCTTTGAAATTTGTTTATTTATAAGGGTTCAGCTGTTTTTTAATCCTTACTGAAAGTGTTATAAAACTTAAAAAATCTTCTGATTTCTTCTGATTTTTCGCCAAAATCTTCTGATTTCTTCGGATTTTTTGTCCAAAATCTTCTGAGTTTTAGTGAAATTTAGTTGGCAAGTATGCATTGAGTATCACGTTTTCTCGGCAACTAGTATTATCGTTTTTGCAAATTACGTCTATCATTCCAGTCACGTCAGCTGGTATAACAGGCTCAAAGTCATTCTCCACAATATCCTCTTCGTCTGTTATATCGCCTGGTTCATCTGGAGGTAACTGACATATATCAACATCCGATAAATCTGAATCCGAAAGAGTTTCTAAATACGCTACTGCTTCTTCTACAGTTAAAATTTTTTTTCGACATGTTTTATAATCAAAATCGAAAAAAAACATATATTCTACTAAAAAAACATTCTGCTGAATATAATATGTATTCTACTAAAGAAATCTATTCTACTTTACCTTCTAATAATGCTACAAATTATTCCAACTGCGACTCAACAAAACACGAACGTTCCATTCAAAAAAAGAAAAAGCTTTTTTCCCTCTTTCTATTTGCGCCCCTCCCTTCAATTTACACTTTACTTAATTAATAAAATAAACTCTTCCGGGTAAATGCTTTGACACGGTCTGCTGTTTGACCTTGACGATACCAACATTGAATCAGTCAACAGATTATATAATGAGATTTGAATTTCTTATTTATGTGATTACTCATTTTGAAAACTGTATCGCTAAAGTGCCAATGTTCCAAAATCGGAACATGAGTTTTTCAAACTGCGTCAAACATTTATATTTTATTTTAGAAAGTTTTTACTAGCAATTTTTTACAAGTAGTAGTTCTCTTCTTATGACTATAAAATATAATTTTAATTTTTTTGCATAATATATGTGTTGGGGAATGTTATTTGAAATAGTGAAAAATACCTCAAAAATAAGAAATTTCTAAAAATCATAAAAAAATAACAAAAATAAAATTTAATTTTTAATATTTAATAAAAAAAAATATTTCATAATCATTCTTATCATAATACAAACAACCCGTAATAATTCGAAAATTATTTACATTTGTAACATTTAGTTAAAACTTCTGTTCCAATTTTGGAACATTGGCGTTTAAACGGTTAACGCAAATGTAATGAATAAAGAACTAAGATTCTAAAGTAGAGACAAAAAGCGAAACTGTTTTGTAAAATAAAGTTCAAGTTCTTTTTAATAAAACAAAAACAGAAATCAAAAAATAAATTAAAGGACATTTGTGATTGTTTTGTCTTTGTTTATTATGTTGAAGTTGATAATTTTAACATAATCTAATATGTCTTAACCAGTGGTCTTAAGTAGCAAGACTGCACACAAGTTACAAAACTGCCATAGTCTCTACTCCTTTCTAGTAGTTTGTAGTTTAACATGCTACATTTTGAAAAATGTAATGTAGCAAGTAGTGTAATACAAAAAATCAGTGTCACTTCAGAAAATATAGATGTCCATTTTACAAAACATCTATTTATAACTTGCTTCTTTCTTGAAAAATGTATTCTGAACAATACTTTCCAAATGTGCATGACAAATCTTAGTGTTTAGTAGTGCATTGTATGATGTCATTTTTCCATTGATTTTTGCTGGTAAAGCCAATACTGACCCACCAAAGAAATTAATTTTCTTGCTGATAACAGTTGTCTACTTACTTTTAAGATTGAATCTTCATGTTTTAATGCTAGCTTTTTTTCTCTTTTTCTTTTTGAAGCTAAACAAGCTGAACACGGGTGAATCTTCCTATGTACCCACTCCAATCTGATAATGAAATAGACCTGATTTCTCGGCAATGGCTTGATCAATTTGAATTACTATCTTATCTGCCACAAACATACCTTTTAGTAAAAGTGAAGTAGCTCAATTTTTGGCATGGCCCAATATTTTAAATCTGACCTATGACCTGAGTAAAAATCAAATTTCTAATGCAATCCCTATGGACTATCCTGTTTCTTTGGCATTGCCATATTCATCGATCACAGGGACTTGCATTTTTATAAAGTGATTGTGGTCAATGATAGAAACAAATTCTCACTTGGACAACATATTTTGGCTGCTCACATATAAGAAAACTGACTGATCTGTTGTTTAACCTATCTTTCAAGATTGATTGTTTGTTGAAATATTAGCTCAAAAATTCAATGATGCCAAAGTGTTTAGAGTTACATTAAGTTTACAATAAACTCTGTGTCTTTTTAAAAATAAAACTCCATGAATTTAAACAACACTCACAATTCATTAAATTTGAGTGGTATTTTAATTTTCTGCACTTTATTTTTATAAAATGTTTTCTTTTAACTTATATATTCATTGAAGGGCTACTTTCAGCTGTGGTACGATAAGTTCTCTGAATTTTATGCTCATAACGTTTTTCATTGTAGGTGTGGTGGTGGGCAGAATTCACAAATAGACAACATTTTATCTGTTTTTGCAAGGGAGAAGCAGCAAATGGGTGGAAGTGCAAATTTTTGCTTTTAATTAGTACCATTTTTCTAGTGGTAGCAACAGGATTTTCACTTAATGGGCACACAAAGTATATTTTTCGCAATGTTTTCATGAATAAAATGTAAAACACATTTTTTATTTATAGATTTCTTAAACACTGCTGAACTAATACATGTTTGTGCACAAATAATATGTCCTAAAGTGTTAGTTTTCCTTCTACATGGTATTATTTTTTTTTAGGTTCCTGAAGAACAATTTTTTCATACAGATTATCGACCTCTGATTCGTGATATTAATCATCATGTACTTGATGAACAAACACAAACTGCACCTCATCTATTACCCCCTCCGTTCCTTGTAGATATAGATGGAAATCCATACCCTCCTAATTTGCAGCGTCTAGTCCCTGGTAGAGAGAATTGTAATGACTCTCAGCTCATTCCATATGTTGCTGTATATGCTGAAGGTAAGTATAACTATACTTTATGAGAATGAAATGTAATCAACTTTAATTTTATTAAAAATTTATCTTTATTTACATAATAACCTTCTTTTATGTTCATAAGTCTGTTCTGTCAAACTTGAACATTTTGGTGGTGGGGGGGGGGGGGGGGGGGGGAGGCAAAAGTTTAGTTGCAGTCTGCTTGCGTTTTGGAGCATTTTAGATTGCATATGGTTTTCCGAAAGAAGATTTATACTATCCTATCAAATCCAATTATCACATTTAATATATATTTTTAAAGATTCTTTAAAAGTGAATCATTGAAATAACACAGTCCTTGCTTAATCTTCTGTTCTGGAGTAACTTTAACTCATTTGGAAAAATAAGAAATTTATTTTGATTTATTAGTTTTAAACAAAACAAATTACATTTACATGACAGTTCTAAACAAACCGTCCTGTACAATAAAGGTTTTGTAGTGATTTGTTAACATGCCATACAGTGTGCAGAAAACATTATGCATTATTATTGCTATTTATTTTTTGTTTTAATAATGTCAAGTCTTGACTTGACATTTATTATGTGAAAATATTTTGTTTGAAGTTTATGCTATTTTGTGTGAAGTTTATGCTGTTTTGATTATCTAATATGAAAAACTGATTTCTCTGTTAAATCTGAGAAGTAGTTATTTGACTAACTAAACTCAATATCTTGAAGTAGAATAGCTTTTTCAATGTCATGATATTACCAAAATTATTCTACATTTTAAATCATAAATCATGTTTTGAACTTGAGATAAAAATTCATGATTTGAGGATCAAAGGTTGAAAACGCCATAAAATGCGAAAGAGGAAATTTTCAGGAGAGTGGAAAAACGGCAACTCCAACGCCATTTTTTGTTGCAATTTAAAAGTTTTTTGCACTTGCAGCACTTTCCGTTTTTGATCTTCATTTAACTATTGTTTATTCAAACTAAAGCATATAAGATTGTAATTTAGGCAATTTAGTTAATGTTAACTTCAAGAACCAAAAGTGCCTTGTGAAAAATCCTATTAAAAATGGATTACTATGTAATGTATGTAAACAAAGCTGAAGTTTTAGTATTGACCTCCCATGGCTGATTGCTTCTGTTAAAGCTGTTGAGATGATAAATCATAAAAATATTGCATGCATACCTTAAAAATGGTGATCTGTTGTCTAATTCTTGGCAGTTGTAATCGTTCAGTAGAATCTGAATTTTTGTTAGCCAGACTCTAAAATAACAAACTTCCCATGATAACCAGATTAACAGTAGATTTAGCCTATTTTAAATTCTTACTCTTTCTCAAAATAATCGATAGTCTTTCATTAAAATTTTTATTACGCTATTTAAAAGGAATTGTATTTATTTATTTTAAATTTTTTTGGAGGGGGGGGGGGATATTAAAAATATCATTATTCAAAAGGAAATTTATGCACATTTTAATATGAAATTAACTTTTTAAGCAATTTTTTCTATCATTATATATATATATATATATATATATTTTTTGCTAATCTTAATTAAATAGTATTTTCTTGTATGGTTTATGAAAATAACAAAAAAAAATTAAACTTTTTCTTCATGATTCTAAATGTATATATCGCAGTTTTCCCCTGATAATTTCAGAAGGGTGCTGCATCCTGCCTGCGCTTAATAATAATGCCTGTCTTGTCCCTCCTCCAAAAAAATGGCACCTTTTACTGCCTTTTGTATATATATAATGCTTCCACAGTAAAAACTTACTCATTGTCGGGGCTGAAAAGAGTGCCTTGATTTTGAAATATTAAAAGTGTCTTTAGAAATTGGGTGTTTTTAAAAATGTAAAAAGGTGCCCTTTTTCTCACCACCAGCACCCAGCCTCTTTTTAAATCCAAGGAAAACTGATATGTATACATATAAGAATAATATATAACAGTATATAAGAATTTTTATAATATATAAAGAATATGTAATAGTATATAAGAATTTTTATTTATGTTTGTGTGTATATGAAAGAGTGAAAGGCAGATTAGCTGCTTTTAAGTAATTTATGTTTTGTTCCAAAAAGTCAGATTGAATTTCTTCATTTTTAGCAATAATTTGATTTGTTCAATTCAGGGGAATCTGAAATTCTCCAGCCTGTTCGTCCAGCCAACGATGGCCCAACTGATCGTCCAACTATTGATGATATGATAGAAAGGTTACAGCAAGAACAACAAAATCAAGGCCAAAACCAAGATAATAGAGATTCTAATGAAAGTGGTCCTTCAAGCTCAAATGATAATTTCAGAACGCCTCGTAATAGTCGTAGATTGCAGAATAATAGAGATGATAGTAGAAGTGCTCAAGAGTCTTTTTCTCCCCGTACTCCTCGTTCTCAAGCTGGTATAAACACACATAAATTT
Source organism: Maratus speciosus (assembly GCA_963932465.1). Taxonomy (NCBI): domain Eukaryota; kingdom Metazoa; phylum Arthropoda; class Arachnida; order Araneae; family Salticidae; genus Maratus; species Maratus speciosus. Next base: position 576,416,913 of record OZ010792.1, read on the forward strand.
ATGTATTTGTGCATTATTAAGAATTTAAACTTAGAAACTTTCTTTTTTAACCTTTTTAATTCTAAACTGACTTTTCGATGGATATTTGGATTAATTGAAAGCTGATTTTATATATTTTTTAATTTAGAAGAAATTAAGTATTTATAACAGCAAATAACTTGAACAGTTTTCTCATGCATTTGTTTTTAAATAAAATAAAAATACTCCTTTATTTTTAACGTAAGGCTTAGAAGAATTCCTTTCCGTACCTGGCATAGCTGTCACGTTTTAGCAAATTCTACCAATTAATAAAATTTTTGTAATGAAAAAATTGTACCAGGGTTTGAAAATAAGGACTGAATTTTAGGAGGAATTTCTCCCTGTAGTCCAAATTTTTAAAGAGATTTTTAATTTAAGTTCTAAATTATTGTTATTATTTTCATTATTTTTATTACAGTTACATGATATACTGCAAACATTACAATGCTATCAAATCATTTGCTTTTATTAAATTATTTTTTACAGTACATTCTCCTGCACAGCCTTTAACCAAAGGCTTTGCAGATATCTGAATTGTGTGGATTTCAGATCGCTAATGAAAAAAAAAACAGAAAATCATTAATGAAAATTTTTTATTAGCAGAAAATTAATGAAAAATTACTTATAGAACAAAAACAACAAAAAAAAAGTTTGTGATCAATTGGCAGAGCCGACCTTTGAAATGTGCAACAAGGGTGGCTGCACAGGACCTTGCGCCTAGGAAGGCCTCGCTTTCGAAAATAAATATTTATCACAAAATAACTAAATAATACTATTTTGTGAGTTATTTATTTCATAATTAAATTTAAATGCTTATTTATAAAATGTGAAATGTTTTATCAATAAAGTGTTAGATGCAATTTGCAGGTGCTCAAAATGAGAATAGATTGTTTCTATCTTTCATTCAATCTGCAGGCATTGTTATACTGTAGCCTAGACAGCACCAGGCGCACAAGAAATCTGGACAGGCGCATGAACTGAAAATAAATTGTTAAGAGGTCGGTGCGGAAGATGATTCCAACAAACGGCTCACTATTATTTTGATGATTACTTGTAATGTAACAAAACAGATTTTCTTTTCTCGTTAGGTAATCAAGATTCTTTTTTTATTATACGAATACTGAATTTTGTTATAAAAGAAAATCAAAGTCCTGAAGGTGTTCTAAAAGAAAACTTTAAAATATCTTGTAATAATTATTGGAAAAAACATTGGTAACTATATATTACAGTGAATTACTTTGAAAAGAACAAAATATTTAACCTTATATTTTAAATTATTCTATATATTTTTTTTTTATCCCAGGAATTTTCGTAGTATAGCATAATCATATACATCTATTTTATTCTTTGCAATCATTGTCTCTTCATAATCTATTCAAAATGAAGAAAGGTAGGGGGGGGGGTGGAGGACAACACTTCCAAATTGACAGCCTTTGCAATGCCTTGGCTACAGTTAATGCCAACCAAACAGACAATTGTTGTGTTGCTATATAAGAAAAGTAGTATATTCTCTGTTACTTTGGTCGTGATCAGTGTTTTTGTTTAAAATATGTAATGAAAGAAAATAAATAAAAATAATGTGATCGTTTCAACAAATATTTTTTAATTTTTATTTTCTAAATAGATAGAAACAAACATTTATTTATTTTATGTAAAATCATTAAAGGGGCGATAAATTATAATTTACCTAAACTTTAAATATTTATTACTTTTGAATTTTTTAATTCAAAACATGTTATTCTTTTGTGATTTCTTTTTTGATTGCACAGAAAATTTATCCAAAATTTCTTTTATTATTTCTGATTTATTTCTCATTTAATTTCCGAATAATTGCCATTTATAACTATAGGTCACAGTCGAGTTGGCTTAAGACGAACAGGGGATGTTGAAGGTGTTCAGTCTGTAGGTAACTGGCAGTCAAGAGTTAATCAGGGTGAACCTGCTGCTTGGGTGAAAAGAACTGTCGTGAAACCTGTTAATCCTACTGTTGCTAAATCTTATTATCAGAGAAGAATGTTGTTCGCTGATCATGAATGGATTTTCTTTAATAAAGAGTTAAAAAGAAGGGCCCCTCCGCTTCCTACTATTGTAAGTATTAAGTGTGTTATTAAAAATGTCATTACACAGAGTCATATTAAGTGTTATGCTGACTTATACAGTAATTGGAAAGCATGTCAAAATTTAAAAAATGCATTAGTACAGATATCATTAAAACATTGTGTATTATATAGGCCTTAGCGAATTTTGATTTTAGTTTCTCTGCAGTCCCTGAAGTTCCTCATCCCACAATGTGATTTTTTTTTGCGAAATTACTCAAATCCGTATTTTTTAATTAATAAGTGCAAAGAAAAAAAATTACTAGCCAAAAAATAGTTTTGAAACAATTTTTATTTTTCTCAAAAAACATGTGTCTACAGATCAAAAAAATTCCACAAAAAAAATTCCACAATTATAAAACAGTAATATTCCACAAAATTAAAAAAAATTCCACAGTTATCATTAATCAGTTCCCAAAAATAATCACAAATTTCATTAATGATTTACAGAAAATAATTGTGAATTTCATTGATCAGTTGCATTAAATAATCATGAATTTTGTCAGTCAGTCACAGTGAAAAAAAAAAAAAAAAAATCATGATTTACATCAATTGCTCATGGGGGGAAAAAGCATGCATTTCATCAGACTTACGCAGAAAATTCATAAATGTTGTTGTAAAATTAGTCAATCAGCCATGAATTTTCACACTATTATATCGGTCGCTAATTTTTCATTATTATATCGGTCACGAATTTTTTGTTCTGTAGTGATAACAAAATTTTAATTATTTTTTTATAAATTTATTATAGAAAATCATTTATATCTAAAGAGTAAAAGTAAATTCTGTAACCTTTATTTGAATTATCATTGTATTGATAAGTGGAGATGTTGTAAGAAGTGAAGATTCAGAGAATATTTGTAAAATTTATTAAAAAGTATACATTGAAAGAGTTGTACATCTCCTGAAATATCTCCTAAAATGCTAATATTTGACTCCTGTAGAGTGTCCAAAACTCCTGAAATTTAACTAGTTTATTCCTGATATAGTTTTTACAATGTTGGCATCTATGTGAAATTGCTTTGAAGAACATTTGATAAATATTAAATAAATCTTTTAGCAATGTAAAAAAGCAAAGGAAAACTAATTTAAATAGTCGTTGTTCTTCTAGAACCAGACGCTCATTTCCTCTTTTTACTCCCAAGAAAAGTATAATTTTCAAATTTTTAATCCATGGTGCTATCATAGTTTATAATATGGCTTATTTGTCATTCATTACTAAACTCATTTGCTCATTTTTCATTTTCACTTAAACAAAAGCTCTGCAATTTATAGATAAATAAATGAATAAAAAATAGCTTAAAAGAGGTATTATATTGAGCTTCAATTAGTATGAATCCAAAATATTGATTATAATTACCATTTCCTAGAAATTGCAATTTAAGGAGTAATATATACAGTGCAACCTCCCTAAAGCGACCATGTTCCGTTCCAATAAAAGTGGGTCGCTCCGAGAGATGGTCTCTTAATGGAGGTCATGTTTAAATCTAGATTTTAATTGTTGAAAAAAAGGTAACAATGTTACTAAAATTTATTTTTCACATTAGGAAAAAATATGAAAATTTAAGTAGCAAAACAAAAGTTAATGACATAAGTTAATTAGTGCAGAGTTTAAAAAATGAATACAGTGACGTTTGCTTTGATTTTACGATTTTATCTTCTATAACTTTTATTTCCAAGTCCTTTCGAAGTTTAGTAAATAAATGCAATTTTTTTTTTTTTTTTTTTTTTTTTTTTTTTTTTTTTTTGGGGGGGGGGGGGGGGGTGAGAACAAATTATGACGATTTCATTAATTTATCTATTTCTTTGAGAGTTTCTTGACAGAATAGGGCAGATGAGTTTATTGACCGTCATCCTTACTTTGCCATCAGAGTTGAATTCATTGCCTAAAAAGGGTTTAAACACTTAAAAGTTGCCGGAATAAATAAAAATTCTAAACTTAGTTTAGAAGTTTGATGAATCATGCACTCTCCGGAATTATTGTTCGAATAAAACCTTCTTCAAGCAATCAGGAAAAAATGGAATTTGTTTCATTTTCTTCAAAGAAATGGGTCGCTCATGGAAAGTGTTCAACTGGGGTGGTCTCTGAATGGAGGTAAAATTAGTATTGAGTCTATGGGAATAAATTTCGTTCTATGAAAAAAATTATCATTCAGGGAGGTGGTCACTTAATGCAGTTGGTGGTCGCACAGGGAGGTTTCACTGTATTTTACTTCTGATAATTGAGACACCCACTTTATCATAACAATTTATGCTAATACCATTGTGTAAAGATCGACTGAAACTGAATTTCTGTATTTTTTCTATTTTAGGCTGATAATGAAATGTCCCCCAATTCTTTTTTTTTAAGTAATTAATACATACATAAAATTTACATAATTATTAATTAATTATACATGTGGCCCAAGTTGGCTCTCTGTGCCTGTAACCAAAACTTTTTATTTTCATATAATATAAAATGTAATTGATTCATCAACGATACAGAATAATTTCCTAATTATATGAATTTCATCTAATTAAAAAATGTTTTAGGTATACATACCTCGATTTATCTTTTATAATAATTTTTGTAAATTATCATCATAAGTATGTCATACTAGAATTTTCTCAGAGAATATTCAAAACACTTCTACGGTTTCAAACTAAAAGTTTTCTATTGCTGTTATGCCTGCAGCTTTTAATGAGCACATAAAAAGCATCTTCAACGTTGAGTCCTATATGCATTGTTTGCTTTATAATTTGCACTCACATCCTGAGTTAGTCATGACTGAAAATTATGTACAGTGAAATTCATAGCAATAAATAAAGACTATCCCATTTGAGCTGTTACAGCTTAAATCAATGAATCATGTTAAAAATTTCCGAAAGAAGAAACAAGATTTTTGGAATACAGATAGTTTCTGTCCAACCGAATTTTTAACAGCATTTTCGCTGAAAACGAATTTTCTGCAAAACTCAGATTTTCGGGCGAAAACAAAACCGAATTTTCGGTTGATCTCTACCAATGCGTCTTAATTAACCAAGATCCACTATATAAACAGTAATGCATTTTACTTTAGTTATAAATTCTTTGTAACTAGAAATGTGTATTACACCTATATGAGTTTTTTCTGCTTTATAACAATCGAATGAAGTCCAGTAGTGTAGTGGTCAGCACACCTGTCTGTGACACTACAGGTCGCGAGTTCTGCTCTCGGCTGGGCAAGGTTCACTCAACCTTTCATCCCTTCGGTGTCGATAAAATGAGTACCAAGCTTGCTTGGGAACTAAATGCTGAGGGTCTCGTGTTGGGTTGACCACCTGGCCAGTGCGTATGCTGCATAGCAGCTTGGAGCCCAGGGTCAAGTAAACAGAGTTGGCTGCCGTAGGCCCTGATCCTTCATGGATTGTACAGCCACAGGTTTAGTTTTTTTTTTTTTTTAACAGTGGAATATATTTAGGATGCTGCTTATTTATAAAAATTGAATATATTTATTTTTATTTATTAGTACCAATGTGTCGAATCAACCCAAATCTAGTGTATAAACATGATAATGCATTTTACTTTAATTATAAATTCTTTGTAACTAGAAATGTGTATTACACCTATATGAGTTTTTTTTCCTTATAACAATGGAATATATTTAGGATGCTGCTTATTTATAACAATTAAATATATTTGCTTATTAATACCAATGTGTCTTAATCAACCCAAATCTCGTGTATGAACATGGTAATGCATTTTACTTTAGTTATAAATTCTTAGTAACTAGAAATGTGTATAAACTATAAATAAACACCTATATGAGTTTTTCTGCTTATTTATAATAATGGAATATATTTAGGATTCTGATAATGAGAGGAGAAACATCAGAATACAGAGGCGGAGCCAGAGAGCTTCTGTTCGATCTAGGAATGCTGAAGAAAATTTTAATAATATATATGGAGAAGAGTTCGAAGTAAGTTTCTTTCAGTTCTGCTTTTATTTACTGTAAAAAGTCCTACTCTAAAAGGCATTTAATGATCCAAACTTCAGATAATGTGCCATTTCAAAAAAAGATTGAACCTTCAGGAGTCAATACAGGTTTTTATTCTTGGTGCCATTTTTTGAAAAGTAAGTTATTTTTGTGAATTTTATTATATTTTTGTGAAAAATAACATTTTGTAACGAAAGTTGAAATTCATTTACTCAAATTCGAACCAAGCCTTTATTAACAAAAGCTTCTTTAAATCCTCTAGCTACAGTTTTTTTTTTTTTTTTTTCCCCGTGACCTGGTTTTATTGACAAATTACATATTTTAAAACAGGTTTTATGAAAAGGCATTTTACGAAAGGGCCTATTTTATTAAAAGGAGTTTTATGAAGGGGCCTGTTTATTAAAAGGAATTTTGTGGGGCCCATTTTATTAAATTTATTTTTGTGAAGGGGCCTATTTTATTAAATTTATTTTTGTGAAGGGGCTTATTTTATTAAACAGATTTTTGTGAAAGGGCCCTATTTTATTAAATGGATTTTGTGAAAGGGCCCTAAATAGACCCAAATTTTGCCTGGATCGACCCCTGCTAGTAGATCCTAGCATAGAGAAGATTGATAGACAAAAGCATCCAAATAAGGAGACCGCTTTTTGACCATAAATTTTTGTGAATTAGAATTTGATACATTTTAATATTGGAATAATTTGGCAATACAGTACAGGACCCATTATCCGGAATTCCAAAATCCGGAAAGACCCAAAATCCGGAAAAAAAATTTTGAAAATTTTCTAAATTTCTAATTTTTTACTAAAATTTTGGAATTTCTAAAATTTTCGAAATTCCCAGTTTTCTAATTTTTTTTTTCAGTCCGTTGTGTTTCAGTGTGTAACCACTAAAATATGTTACTTCAGCGGCGGGGGAACACGGAGCCCCCCCCCCCCCCCCCCCCCCCCCCCCCCGAAATTAGGAAAAAAATAATTTTTCTCTCAAATTTTAGTATAAAATTAATTTACATTACGATTCCTTAAAAAAAAAAAGTCAATTGTTCGCGGTAAAAATCACTAATTTTGCCAAAGGATTTCGGAAAAAACACTAATTTCGTCAAAAGATCGCAGAAAAAACGCTAATTTCGTCGAAGGATCGTGAAAAAAAAAAACGCCAATTTTGTCAATGAATTCCAGAAAAAACGCTAATTTTGTCAAATAATCGCGAAAAAACGCCACCTTCATCAAAGAATCGCGAAAAAAATGCGAATTTTTTTCAAAAAATCATGAAAAAACGCAAATTTCATCAAAGGATCGCAAAAAAACGCAAATTTCTTCAAAGGATTGCGAAAAAACGCAAATTTGTCAAAGGATCATGAAAAATAAACGCTAATTTCGTCAAATAATTGCAGAAAAAAACGTTAATTTAGTCAAAGAATCGCAAAAAAATGCGAATTTATTTCAAAGAATTGCGAAAAAAATGCGAATTTCGCCAAAGGATCGAAAAAAAACGCGAAATTCTTCAAAGGATTGCAAAAAAGCGCAAATGTTTTCAAAGAATCGCGGAAAAAAAACGCGAATTTCGTCAAATGATCGCGAAAAAAACGTTAATTTCGTCAAAGGATCTGAAAAATAAACGCTAATTTCGTCAAAGGATCGTGGAAAAAACGCGAAATTCGGGAGGACCCGAAATCCGGAAAATTCCAAAATCCGGAAAGCCTTCGGTCCCAAGGATTCCGGATAATAGGTCCTGTACTGTATTGGGAAAGATTCCACTGCTGGTTGGGAATTTACCCAAGCACTAAATTTGCAGATTAAAGTATTCTGTATATTTCTGCAGTGCTGCCATTTGCTAATAAAATGATACATTTGCTACTGTTTTCAGCTCCAGAAGACTAAAGCAACTTTTTTAAGTAAAAAAGAACTGATAAGCAACTATTTCTGTCAAATCGGCAGCGATTTCATAAATAGGAGACTTTAAAAAAAAAAAAAATCTTATTATAGCTTTTCCAAATAAATGTTGCAAAATCTTTATGAAATGTCAAACAAAGACAAAAAAAATTTGACCATTTCAGTACAATTTTTCCAGATGTTCGGGACCTATACCAAACAGCATTTTTCTTGACTAATGCAGTCAATTTCATAGATTTTCCCTTTGTGATGTTACTATTGTGTGGGAAAACATGAGTAAAACGAATAACTTTTGTTATTGTGTTTGTGCTGTACATCATCTGAGAAAAGGCACTTTTGAACATCCGTTTTAAACCTTTGAAAGACTAATTTTCTAATTTATTAACTCTTTTATGTATTTATTTTTATTGTGTGACTTAATGACCAATGTTTGGAATTTATAGAAACTGAAGACTAAAAATTTTATAGAATATTGGATGTTGGCAAAATAGTAAGGAAACTTAAAAAAGAGAAAATTCTCTCTCTTTCGCCAAGAGGAGGTGGTAGAGGATTTCTTTTTGGAACAATGAAAGCAATAAATTTTGCAGAGTGACGAATAATAGCATATAAATATGAATTAGGTGGAAAGTTTTGAAATGCACACTCTTTTTGTTTCTTCCCCTCCTCCTTTTTTTCCCATGCAAGGTGAGTGGGGGGCCAAAACATTTTGTTGCAGTTGTTATGGCACAGTTTTTTGTTCTTTTTGGACATAAATAATTACAGCATCTGGGAAGTCAGCACATATAATGTTCTTCAAAAAAACAGCCTGTTGAAATCGCAAAGGCTGATTTTCAAAATCACAATAATTAATTGGCCAGTCACCAGATCAGAAATCTGTCATTGCTAAAGATAGGAGGAAATTTTGCCACTTTATGGGCCTGATGCTAAAGATAAGATGAAATTTTTACCAATTTCGAACCCCCTAACCTCTCTTCCTTTTAATGTGCCAAAGCACTGAATGGTGAATTGTAAAAAATTCCAAATAAAGAAGCTACAATATTCTGCATATTTTATGATTCTGAAAAGAAAAAAACTGTAATTTTTAGGTTAAAAAAAAAAATATATATATATATATATATTATACAGTAAAGCACTCTTTATGTTTCTCATTTATATGTCTTTCATATTTATATGTCATTCCACAGCAGTTCCAACTCATTACTATGTATTTTAATGTTGTAATGTTTCATTTATATGCCGCATAACTTCAGATATGCGTCACTTTTTTCATGCCGTAATCGATTTTATCTGAGTATTTTCTAGGGATGCACCGAATATTCGGTATCTATTCGGTATTTGCTCCATTCGTCCTTGTTACCGAATATTCGGTTTGGCCGAATATCAAACTATTCGGGTTGCCGAATATTGAAATATTCGGCCAACCGAATACTTAAAAAAAACTTTTAAAACATATTTTTAAAAATCTTATACCACTTATACGTTTAACAGTCAACTTATAAAGATATTCAGAATAATTAGAAACAGAATCATATATTTAAATAAAAAGAATGTTTTTACATTATTTATTTGCTGTTTATTAAGTATTATTTAAAAAAATTAACCAATCACGAGGATTTTCATAGGAATTAATTATGTACAAATGCAAGTTCCTGAACATTGTCCAGTAAATAATCTGTTTCTTGCTAAGATTTTAAGAACATTTACAATCTCTGAAAATGATCGCCCACTCCAGACACTGATCAAGGATGTATTTAAAAACTTCCTTGCTTAATAAAAGGGAGTAGAACAGTTATTCTTGCTGAGTTGCTACCCTATAAAATTTGAATAGATTGTATTATTTGTTTACTTTTACTTTAGTCTCTTCCTGACAAACAAATAATATATGATCCTGTACAATTTTTCTTCCAATTTTTCATGATTTCTCTTTGATTATAAAATGGTTGTTTTAGAATTTCAGAAATTTTATTCCTTTGTTTTAATTCACAGAAGAAGCCATGAAATTTAAAATTTTATTAATTAAAAAAGTTTTATAACTATACTCTTCTTAAATAACTCAAAGCAGATTTTTTTCAGCATAAAGTTTACTTGAAAAAAGCTCTTGATTATCAAAAAGAAAGTTTCTGTTTTAAATATTATGTAAAACTGTTTAAAAATTTAACATTTTAATGCCTTTAAACTTTGAAATATAAAATTATTCAACAAGCCGAATATTCGGTATTCGGTCTAGCAGTTACTATTCGGCTAGCCGAATATTCGGTATTCGGTTCGCCTGTAGGCCGAATATTCGGCATTCAGCCAAAATCACTATTCGGTGCATTCCTAGTATTTTCCTGTGATGCCGATGTAATGACATAAAATATGCACAACTGGTGAACTGGTGGAAAACAGATTGCCGAATGCTCATTTAAGTTGTGAAGAATAAAAAGAAAGCGAAGAAATTATTCCACCTTCTTTCAAAAAGGTGTTCGTCTGCATTGACACACTTAGATTAGAAGCTTTTGGTTTCTCACAAAGTGAGAAAACTTTCCAGGAACTCAACTCCATACATAATGCTTTTGCTTTAGTCTCAAAGTCAATCGGCACATCAGACGACGATTAAAGATTATTTTAATTAAAATCTGTTTGTATGTTCGATAATGGAATAAAAAATGTGTATTTCAAGGTGTGCAACTGGTATAAGGTTTGATAATGTTCACTTTTATATTTAAATTTTAGAAATGATTATTTAATATTTTTTTTCAAAATTTTAACTTTTTAAAATGTACAGCGCATCTTAAAAAACCATAAATTGAAGCAAAATTAAATTTGTATGATTACAGCATTATATTTCTACCGGCAAAAACTTTAAACCTTAGGCAACTACAATTTCGATTGTACGCTTTTCTCAGTTATATGTCGTTTTAGAACGGTCCCATGAAAGAAGTATAATCGGTGCTTGACTGTAGGTATATACTCAGGGTGGTGAGCAACTGGGAAAAACGAAAAAAGCAGGGGAATTTCTATTCGTGGAAAAGGCAGGGAATTTTCCTATTGGAATGAAAAATTTTTAACAGTGGGGGAAAAAATGTTGCATCTGGAAAACTGTACAGGAGTAACACAGGCCATACAGGACAATAAATAAATAATCAGACATATAAATTACTCCCTTTAAAAATTTCTGCTTTCCCCCTTTGTTCAACCCCTTTCAGCATACACAGTTTCAAATCTTTTAAAACTTTGCTACAAGTATTAAGATGAAAATTTTACTCTGCCCTGTCCTCTCTTTTGTTAAATTGGAATAAATATAAAATAAATTTTCCAAGGAAATTTTATGGTAAAATTGTGGAAATTGGTCAGCAAGTCTAGGCTATATATAATAAAAAATATGCAGTTAGTATATTTAGTTTACTTATTTACTTTTTTCTCTTTTATGTTATTATATATGAATCTGTTTCCTTCTTCCTTACAGAATCCAGAAAATGTTCATTCCTCATCTTCAACTGAAGAATCTGCAAAAGAGGGAGAAACAACTGAAGAAAGTTCTGATGATAGGTAATATAAATATTTTTTATTTTGGGGTAATGATTTGGGGAAGTGATTTATAATATTGATCTATTGGTTAATATATAATGTAGCAGGTCAAGATCAGACAACATAAAAAGTAAACTTAAGCAAAATTTAGTTTTATTAAGATTTAATGCTTATTTTGACAGACAATCTATTTTGTGTAAGTTTGGTATAGTCACTTCAACATGAACCGCAAATTCAGCACAATTCTTCTTATGAAAAATCTTTGAAATCATCAAAATTTTGCTAAATACTGACTTATTTGTATGAGCAACATTGCACTTCAATGTTTGAAAATGAGTATTCATGGGTGCTTTTATTTTCTAATTAATCGTTTCTTATAACTGTTAACTGTAAATTTTATAAATGATATCAGGTTTCTTACCATTAAATTTTTAAGAGAAAACTTCTGTAGCAATGCTTGACAAATTAATGGTATATAGACATATGTAGTCCTTGCTTGGTTCTGTGATTGTTTTATGTCAATTGGGTTCCTGGCAAATCAAATGGGATAAAAATGTGTATGGAAAATGAGTGTTCTATTAAATCTTTTTAAAATTTTGTTGAATATAGTTCAGATTCTGTAGGTACAGTGTTATGTGTATTTTGTAATGTTATGTATCTTGTCAGTGTTATGCATATTTTGTAATGTTATGCATTTTGTGAATGTTATACGTATTTTGTAATACTGGACTCTGTCCCATGCTTGTTGATGCATTCCAACACTCAAAAACATGCATTAACCCTTTCAAAGGCCAGTAATTGTGTTTCTGTAACGTTGAAATTACACCAGAATTATCAAAATGAAAATGTAATTTTATAAGTTTTTTTTTCACCAAAGTTATAAAAGTAAATTTTTATTTAAAAAATGTTCATACAGATTTTGACTGAAATTAAGTGGTATAAATAATATATCACTGCCCTACAATGGGTTAAGCACCACTGGAGATTCCAAATAAATAGTAAACGTAAAAAAAAAAAAAAAATGTAATTATATTACTTGCTACAAAGTTTAATTAATCTTATCATAGAATTGCCTTCTGCACTACATTATTATTTTCATTTTCTCTGGTTCACTTGCCAACTAGTAAATTTTCAGATTAAGGATCTCAATGTCAATTTTGTAAGATATTTTAATTTTCATCTAATTCACATAATATATACAGATAGATCTATATGGATCTTGTACAGGAATGCAAAAAAAAAAAAAAAATTAGAAAATCGGCTGAGGACGATAATTGCTGAAATCTGGTTTTCATATGTGTTGTGCATTTTTATCTTTTATTTTTTTTAGCTTTTCCCCCTTTGAAATGGTGAATTTCCATTACTGTATTTTGTTAGTTTTGAAAGTGTTTTATAACATATGCTTGGCAAATGATTGTTCTTTCTTGTTTTCTTTCTCTAGTGGTGCTGAATATTCTGATTGGGGAGAGGAATTCAATGTCAACAAGCGAAAGACGGCTGCCAGTTTATCAGAAGATTCAGGCAGAAGAGGCAGGCGTAGAAGTCTGTCTAATAATTATAATGGAGATACTACTGATGATGAACAGACTGAGGCTGATACTGGAGATGATGAAGAAGAGGAGGAGGAAGATGAAGAAGATGGGGATGGTCAGTCATCACCTGTAAGAGAACCTGGCCAGTCAAGAAGAGTTGTTAAAAAAGAAGCTCCTATGAAAAAGAAAACAGTGGTAAATTTATAATTAAATTTATAGTTTATTATTTGTATTTAACCCTCGAATGACCAAGTGGGGTCATTTTCCGACCCCAGCGCAAGTTCAATCCTAATGTGAATTAATGATCATTTTATTTTTGAAATCATTTGTTCCAATAATATTGCATTTTCTATTTCTTTCTATGGCTGCAAAATTAATTTTGAAAACTGAGTTTTGGATTTTTTTTGATACGGTAAATAAATGTGTTTTTTAATATATATGTATAACAGTTGCAGCCATAGAAAGAAATAGAAAATCCAATACTATAGAAACAAAGGATTTAAAAAATAAAATGATCATAAATTCACATTAGAATTGAACTTGCACTGGGATCGGAAAATGACCCCACTTGGCCATCCAAAAGTTAATGTTTGTGTTTCCATCTATTAAATTTTATTAATTTGTAGATTTTGCTATACAATCTTAAAATTTAATTTAAAAGAAACGAATGAAAACTTTTATTATTTTATAAACTATTGTTTAAAATTATTATGCTACATTTGGGAGCATTTTATTTTGGAAACAGTATTATTAGTATTTTTATTTATAATTTTATTTATTTTTTTGGCCTGCTATTTTTAATCTTAAACAATATTTTGTTTTTCATTCTATAGTAAAAATATTGCTTTGAAATGTTATTTTTAAAACTTCTGATAGTTTTACTATTTAAAAAATATTTCACTTTTGATTTTTAGTTATTCAAATTAAATTAGTTGTGTTGCGGAAATTTTGTAATTTAGAAATTACAATTTTTCAATGATTGTTCAAGAATGGTTCCACATTCAGAGAAAACATAACTAGATTAGTAACTAAATTTGACAGAAAAATTTAATTGGAAATCAATTTAAATTTTAGATTTAAAATGGGATTGTAATATTTTAATACCTTTCATACATTTATATCTGTGTTTTTCCCTAGTATTGAAATAATTTTTGCAATGATTAAACAGGGTTCCTACGGGTCAGGGAAAACCTGGAAAACAGGGAAAAGTCAGGGAATTCGGAAATTTAGGCAAAAAGTCAGGGAAATGTCAGGGAATTTTTGAAATATTTGAAAAGGTCAGGGAAAAGTCAGGGAATTTTTTATGTACTACTTACATTGGAATTTCTATTATCGTTGTAAATGAAGAAATTTTGAATTAATTATTCATCCAATCAAAAATTTTTATATGAAATTTGTGCAAACTATATAACAATATGAAAAATAATTAAAAAATCGGAAATTCATACAGCATATACTTTTTTTTAGCATTTATCTAAATTAAAGACCATTGTGGAGGGTTTTACAACAATATGTAGACTGAATTTTTACTGAGAAAAGTCAGGGAAATTTTAAAATAAAGTCAGGGAAAACCTGGAAAAGTCAGGTAATTTTTTTATCAGAATTGCGTAGGAACCCTGTTAAATTGGCTATAACATACTTCCCAACTCTTAACTTTAGGTGTAAAATATACACTTTTTGACCATTTTGTACACTTTTACACTTAGGATACTTATTTTTACACTTTTTTGCAAAGTTTCTATTTTATTTCATTTTTCTCCCCTCAAATTATGAATTATTTTTTACAGTTGCTTGTAATGTCGATAAATTCTGAATGCAAAGGGGATATTTAATATTGTCAGACGAATGAATTCAGGTTTCATTGTCAAAAATCACCAGAAATAATCTTTTCATTCTCATTGTATGTAAAAATAATGTTCTCAATATATTTGCTTAAGAGAACAACAACAACAACAACAAAAAAACTATGTATATGGCTTTAAAATCAATTTCTTAATGAGTCTGATAATGGTTTTCTTGTGGTAATATTTAACAATATTCATCTATTATGTAATCTTAAAAAAAAAAAAAAGAAAAAAGAAAAAGTGTCAAATACTCTTCATGCATCATTTTACACGTTACTATTTGCATTGGCAGGTATGCTATAATGTAAAAATGCTCATTAAATTAAAATGAAATAAATAAAAAAAAAATTGTTCTTTGTTTTTTCTCTTCAGCTTAACGGCAAAAAACTTCCCGAACGATTCCGTCCTCCTGAATGGTTAACTGATGTTATGCCTCATAAAGCACCTTATGTTCCTCAAATTGGAGATGAAATAGTCTATTTTAGACAAGGTCATGAACTTTATGTTCAAGCTGTGAAACGAAATCGAATCTATGATATATACATGAGAAGTCAACCATGGAGAAAGCTTAATTTGAGAGTAAGATATCTTTGTGTATAATTTCTTTTACATTTATATGTATTTCTCTCCTCTTTTTTTTCTTTCTTTCTTTTGATTATGTACTTTTTTCCATTGTACACTAAATTCTTGATAATTTTTTTTCACTTTCTCGCAATGGTTTATGCTACAATTCCATTTAGGCTTAACTTCATGGTCATTTGGGATGACCAACCTATTGTGCATGCACAAATCTATTGTGTTGAATCCACTTTGTTCAGTCAATGTATATATACATTGTTAAAAATACGAAGTTTCAATATATCTTCCATTGAAAATTCATTCTCCTCTTAGTATGTAAATTTGCTTCATCATTAAAAATAATTAATTAAAATAAAAGAACTTTGAATATTGTTATGATCAAATTTGATGACATTTTTATAATTGCTGAGATCTTCCAAATTATCCAATTAGCTTTGATTTTGATCTTTTCATTTTTCTTCTACTTTTAAACTCTTAGTAAATGTGGCAATTTCATATTTTGGTGGTATTTATTTTCAAAATATCATGTTGCTTGATATTTTCAAATATTTAATATTTATTTTCAAAATTTCACTGTTTATGATATTTTTGATATTTCATTCAAAACAAGTGTGAATGGTTTTTCCAACTGTTATTGACTGTGTCGTTCTGTAGACAAAGAACTTTTGCCTCTGTCAAGTGACTTTTTTATAAAAAAAAAAAGAAATATATATTTTTTCTAAGCACTATGATTGAAACTGAATTTTTAAATGTAGAACAAATAATTATGTGGAACAGTAGTGACTTAGAACAGCCATTGAAAGATAAATTATCTAATGTCTAATTTGTATAATAAGTTATTTTCAGCTACAATAGAAAGAATCTTCTTAAGTTTTGGTTTAGTTCAAATTTAAATTGCACTACTGGTTAAAGAATGAAAAAGCAGACAATTTTACATCTATGTTCAAATTTTTCAATAAGAAAATATGTATTTAAAACTTTGTTGTATAAAACTTAAAATTTTCTTGATACTTGTATGTAACTGAGATACTTAGATGAGTCTAATAATAAAAAATAGTTCAAAAAGAATTTTTGACATTCAGAATGAAAATATATCAAAATATATCATAATAGGTTTTGGTTCCACAATTATTTCATTTTTCGATTGTTTACTTTATTTTCAATTCCATGTTGCTCTTGTTATAGGGAATCTGTTACAAAGAATTTTATAACGGTTTAGGCATCATTTTTAATTTGAGTAAATTCCTTTATAATATATGTATTCACATTTGTTGATGATAATTGGTTTATAATGGTTTTAAATATATATATATACATATATATTATGAGTGTAAAAAGCTAATTGTTTAACTTTTTAGAAAATTGTTTCTGTTTCAATTAGTTGTTCAGTTTGTTGTAAGTGGAGGGGAGGGAGCGCATATTTAGAATATTATTAAGTTTAAATGTTAAATGCAATATATTTTATTTATAATTTATACGAGGGTTACTCTGAAATTATTGAGATACGCACAGACGAGAATTTACAAAATAAAAATAACGGTTTAATTTTAAAATACAAAGTATTTTAACACAGCAGACTTTTTTTACTGACTTACTTCAACTTGTTTAGCGTAGAATAAATTTTAAACAGAAGAGAAAATGGAGTTGACGCAAGAACATTTTCGCGCTATGATTTTCTACGATTTTAAAGCAGGATTAAATCAAGAAGAATGAGTTCAGCAAACGAAATTAGCGTTTGGTGATGAATCTCCAGCTCGTGCTACTGTATTCAGATGGTTTAAAGATTTTAGCAGGGGTCGCAACTTTCTTCAGGATGAAGAACACACAGGAAGGCCGCCGTCGGCAGTAATCCCGGATAATGTGTCTGCCATACGAAAAATGTTAATGGATGATAATCGCTGTACCTATCAAATGATACAGAAGAAACTTACCATTGGATCCGCAGCCATACACAAAATTATTCATGAAGAATTGCATATGAAAAAACTAGTTTGCCGTTTTGTTCCCCATAATCTAACTGAGCACCAAAAAGAGGAACGTGTCAGAATCAGTAAAGAAACTCTTAAACTGCTAAATGATGGTGGCCACCACATCATTTCTAAAATTGTAACGGGTGATAAAACGTACATACTGTTTTTTGACGTTCCAACATGTCAAGAAAGCAAAGTATGGGTCTTTGAAGATGATCCCACGCCGACAATGGTGAAAAGACAACGCGCACTGAAAAAAGTGATGTATGCCATTTTCTTCAGAAGTACGGGATTGGTCAAAGCCATCAAATTAGAAGGACAGAATACAGTAACAGCAATCTGGTATACCACTAAATGTCTTCCAGAAATGCTACAAGAAGTGAATGTTAGGGGACTAATGCTTCACCATGACAATGCATCTTCACATACAGCCGTATTAAGTTTTGTTTCTTAAACAAAAACGAATTAAAGTGATAGAACATCCGCCGTATTCGCCTGATCTAGCTATGTGTGACTTTTGGTTATTCTTTAATCTAAAAAAGAACTTACGTGGACGTCGTTTTCATTCAGAAGAAGAGATTGATGTGGCTATAAATGCATTTTTTCATTTATTCCAAGAAATGACTGGCTTGAGGCATTTAATCTGTGGAAAATTCGTCTACAAAAGTACATTGATGCTGGAGGAGACTACTTTGAACACACCTAAAATTTTGTAAGTATAATTTTAAAAACCTAGTTGTATCTCAAAAATTTCAGAGTGACCCTCGTATTAACTCTGAAAAAATATATAATCAGCAGTAAGAGGACTATTTTGAAAATATCGGATATATGTTACATTATTAAATCTTTCTTCGTGATATTTCCCTGTTTTATGTTAAATTACCACCATATTCACTAATTCCTCATTCTCTAATAATATCTATTGTTAATTGTATTAAATTCTCCTTAAATTATTATCTTGCCCGATTTACTTTAATATAAAGCTTTTAGTTATTCCTAAATAATTTCATGATTTCTGATCATTTCTGTCTTCTGTGAATTTGAATGTTTTTTCGAGAACCATTTCTTTTTTTATTCTGAGATGAATTTCGCGCCTTGGGTTCCTTTTTACTATAAAATTCATACACTTCAGATTGTCAGCACTCTTTGCTTTATCATCCCCATTGGTCGTGACATAGACAGTACGCATATCCCTTATTCTCATATTGGCCAGAGTGTGCACTACGTCATGATTTTGTATTTCTCCGCTTGTCCATAAAAAAGCAGCTGTACGCAATCTTCCGACAGATTTTGGTCGAGTTTTCAATGTTAAACAGTCCCCTGGCTGTGCGTTTTACTCATCACATATTCCCAATGATTTACCCAAATGATTTACCTTCTATGATTTAACCATAATAATTTATTCGAGAGTGATGTTCGATGTATTTTAAGAATATCTTGTGACAACTAAATGCATTAGAGATGGCACTGCCATTTCAACCGTGTGTGGACTGCTTCCATGATGTATATTTAAATAAAAGCATGGGCTTATGAATCGCCTTGTTTTTTGCCTATCGCAGTAACACCCACTTTTTTATTCATTGCTTTGTCCAGCCACGACATGACTGTAGCCATATTATTATGCTTTCAATTGATGACTGCTATTCATCATTTATTCTATGCATGGATGGATTAGCACGATTCTTTCAGTTTACGTAATATCTCAATCTGGGTATCGCCACCTTTTGACGATGCTTCATTTTACTACATATTACAATATCGCCTCCTCAACCGCCATCGATGTTTATCGTATTATAATCAATTTTATCGTTATATATATGCATTTAAAAATATCTGATATTTTCAATGCTTTCAAAAATATCTTGATATGAACCTTGGGTGATTTACACCATTCTTTCATTTTCTTTTGTACTTAATTTCTGTTTTAAAATATTGTCTGTATCTAATTGGATTTTTGAATTTCTACATGGAATGCCAGTGAAATAGAAATTCAAATTTCTGTATACATTATGTTTAAAATGGAATAATAGTCACCTGGGGTCTATCCAGACTTTTCTCAGATTCACTGTCATTTTTTCTTGTCTTTGTGAAATTGTGAATGGCTTCTTGTAGTTGTCAAAAATCTAAATTTTATGAATCTGAATTAATGTTATATTGGTTCGATGGTCTTTTATACTTTAAGAGACAGCCAGAGTACTGAATAGTCATTTGTACTTCTAAAAAATCTAATCATAGTTTTGCAGATATGAATTGCTAATATTATTCATGCTCCATTTTAACAAGGTCCAGTTTTAACGAACTGTAACAGTTAATAATAGGTTCTTTGGTAATTTTAGATGTTTTGTAACAAGTCAGATTTTTTTTTTTTTAGGATGATTTAATTTCTAAAGAGTTTATTTTGGAGATAGAGTCAAAGAAGGTTGTTTTTTTTGACAAAGAATTTTTTACAGGGTCCTATTTTAAGATGGAAAAAAATTGAGTGTCCTGATTTAAAAGGACAAGATTCATGAAGTGTCCTATTAACATGAGGAAAGTTGTGAAGTTTTCTTTTAAAGAACCAAAATTTTCCCTCAACAGATTCTTGGTTACTCTTTATATAAGCAGTACTAACGTTAAATAGTTCTCATACATTCTTATATAGATGTTTTTCTTGCAACTGTACTCTTTCTCATTTTTTCTTTTGTTCTGTTTTATTTTAGGATCAAGAGGTTGCTCGAATAGAAGATATAACATTTGAGAACCATCCACCACGTTTGTGCTGCTTAAAACTTGTGCTTTTGAATTCAGCTTCCAAACAACCAGATACTTTTACGGTTAAATATCATGATATGGCTGATGTAATTGATTTCATTGTGCTGAAGCAAAATTATGATCAAGCCATGTATTACGACTGGAAACCAGGTATAATTTTATTTAGCTTACATATATTTAGACAAATAAAATTATTTAAGTGGGATAGAGTGAGAAATGGATGATTTTATGAGATATAAATAATTATTTGATGAGAACTAATCTTTACATAAAGCTATTTTTTTTTTCCTTACTGATATTATTTAGATTAGATCTTTGTGTAATTAAGTATTTATTTTCATCTCGATGAAATCTTTTAATTTATTTTCTTTTTTCTCCATAAGATTTGTGTATTTTCAAGCACTTGGAAATTACATTTTAATAAGATAATTTACTTATTCCTATTCCATTAAAGTTAAAAACTTCCAAGTTACAGTTAACTATTGTTTCATCAGTTATCACTTTTGCTTTATCTTATCATTTAGTAAATAAAGCACACCTTTGAAAAATAATATATATTTTTTTTATGCATTTAAGATTTGTACAATTTTAATGCTAGGAAATGCATCATAATAACATAATTTCTTTATGCCTGTACTATTAAAATTGAACTTAATTAACCCCTTGACTACAATGACGTACACTCCTATATTGTTCACTACACAGTAATGGTTGCATATTTGAACCGGATTGGTCTGTGATATGCAACTTTTATAACAGGGCACTGGTTGAAGGTTAGTTTTATGACACAAACATTTTACACTGCATAGCTTGCTATATAGCCCTTACCGGCGAAATTAAGCCTGGAGGTCAAGGAGTTAATTGTATTTAACAGTTGTCATTTTTGTCTTATCTTATCATTTTGTGCCATTCTATTCATGTTTCAGGTGACCGTTTTCGATCTGCTATTGATAAACGATGGTGGCTTGGTACAATCAAAGCCCAGAAGCCTTTAAATCCCAATTTTCCTGATTCTATGTTCCAGTGTTTCTTAGTAAAATGGGATAATGGTGAAAAAGAGCACATGAGTCCGTGGGATTTTGAACCAATTGATAATGACAGTAAGAAATTGTTTTTTCTTTTGCAAGTTTAGGATAAATTAAATTTGCAATAATTATACTATACTAGCATTATGTGAATGCGTTATTATTGTCATCTGCTGCTATTTTTTATTGTAAAGTTTACCTTATTTAATCAGAGCATTTTCGCAATTCAATTACAGAAAATTTCTGTTTTGAAAAACCGGTGGTAAAAGATTAAAAATTAAGCAAAATGTTCTCGTTGCAAAGGGGTTAAAAGGGGTTGCAAAGGTTTTGTGTGTATCTTATTAGTTTTTAAATGTTCTGGGAAGGTTTTTGATCTGTAATCCCTTCTCCCCCTCCACACGCACATAAAAAAAAGATAAAGAATTGCTGAGGTATGATTTTTCTGAGGATGGCTTCTGTAGCATACCCATGTTCTAAAAGCGTGATATGCCCCTAACTTAGACTTTCCTTTAGTATTTATTATTTCTTCTTTCATTAAGATTTAAAAATGTAATTATGTAAAAATGTAATTATGTAATTATTTTTATGTATTTAAACAATGTTTTTTTTTTTTTTTGGTTTAAAAGTGTAATAATTTTTAAGAAAGGTTCATATATATGTGTAATTAGCTGGAAAAACCATCAGTTCTATGAGCATTTAAGCATTTTTTCTGGAACCATGTGTGTCTAACTTATAACAGTTTCACTGTATATACATGAAAGGATAATAAAGTAAATCCTTTTTAAAATTAAAATTAAAATTTCCAGATTCTTTTTTCTAACTTTTAAATCTAATGGTCAAAACTAAATTTGCCTCTATTAATTTTCTCAGTTGAATATTTATTACTTCCAAATATCAAATTCGAATAAACTTTAAGATAAAAGTTCTTGAACTAAACTCTATTTTCCCTTGTCTGTGGCTTGTGATGCACCTGTTATGTTTGACCTTTGATGTTTGGCCAGACTTTGTTTTTATCATAGCTCAGATATCAATCAAAAGCTATTAAACCAATTAAGTTTCCTTTCAAAGTGACACTTTTAGCACCTTAGAGATCAAAACCCTTCCCAGCATGCACACAAGACCTGTTTTTTTTAAGGCGAATTCATGATGTGTAAAAACCAGGGCTGCAGAGTCGGAGTCGGGCCTATTTTTGAGTGAAAGAGTCGGAGTCATCCATTTTTCCCACCCACTCCGCAGCCCTGTTAAAAACAACTTACATGACAGCATAAACAGCCAAAAGATTTTAACATACAAGTGTTTAACGTCTTCATAATCATGTTTCTGTAATGGGAAATTAGAAGTTCATCATAAAATGGCCTGCAAGAGAAAAGATTGTGCCATTTTAATGTGATCATGTGTTAAAATTATACAGAGACTCTCTGCCCTGGGGTTGACTTAGAAGGACTATCATGTAATGGAAAAAGTAATAAAAAGTCAGGTCCTAAACTATCTAATTACTGGTTATCAACTACCACATTCACCTAATCTCGCATGATGACAACTTCACATTAAATTAGAATGATAATGTAAAGTAACGAGAGCCTTTATTACATACATATCATATAGGTTTTGAACAAAAATATCTAGCATTACTACTTAAAATAGTTTTTAATTTTTCTGCTATCTGAAGCTAGTTTTCTTATAAGGTAAAATGATTTTTTTTTTCCTATTTTACCTCTAATTAATGATTAATCACTTTCAGGGTTGCCAGATGAGGAAGGAGGTCCTGTTGATATAACTCCTGCTGAGAGGCAAGCTATGATGTATGTTCCGGAACGTCATGAATGGTCAGAGTTTGGCCGAGATCATGATTGTGATAGAATAGCTCGGGGGCTTGTAAGGATTATGGAGTTGAGTATAGCTGAAAACTTTGTCACTCCAGTAGATCTAAATTTGTATCCTAGCTATGCTATCGTTGTTGAATATCCTATGGATCTAGGCACAATCAAAGCAAGAGTACAAAATAGATTCTACAGGTATGACAGTATTTATTTTTACTTTCTTCTTATAACTTGCATTAATGGTTTTCATTTTCCCTATCAAAATAAACACAATTTGAAGAAGTCATTGCTCTTTTCTTTAACATTAAATTTTACTTATTTCGTTTAGTAATTCCAAATACTGGTTAAAATTACCCCCTCTCCCCACAACACACTGACATTTTTGCCCTCATTGTGTATACAGTAGAGTCTCTAAAATTCGCAATCTTCTGAAATCCGCTTGCATTTCAAAACATAAACAATGAAATTCCCAGTTAAGAAGTATTCTTTACAATTTTTATTCCAAATATCAGCGAATGAAAATAAAATTATTTTTAACATAAATTTATGAGAAAATAGTAATGACACTGGATATTATGCAAATAAAACGCTTTTATTTCACAGAAACCTACACACAACAAAATGTAAAACAATAGAGATTGATGTGAAGAGTAAACAAGCCCACAAAGGTCTTAGTAATGGCACCATCTATCGGCCACTATAGAAAGTAGCAAATTAATTTATTTTATATTTCATGTAAGGTTGGCAACACTCATTTCATTATTATTTTGCATGTATAGACCAACAGCAAATAACGACTGTTTACAGAATTCAAAAGAAACTTCATCAAGAGAAAATGAAAGTTCTCAAGCAAAGAACTATACAAGAAATGTTTAAAAATTATAATAAAAAATAATTTTGGGTATTAAAATTATAATGTAGAGGTAAATAAAAGGGATTCAAGTTTTGATTTTCTTAAATTGAATTATTACAAGCTGTTCTTGTAATAATTCTTCTTGTAATAAATACTGGATACAGGTAAGTTAAAATAAATAAATAATTTAATCCAGAATCTGCAAAACTCTAAAATCTGCACAGCCTCCGGTCCCAGGTTGTGTGGATTTTTGAGACTCTACTGTATATATTTGAGAGAGAAAAAACAGTTATTTGAAGATGACTTGAATTTGTTATTTTGTCCTTTAACACCCTCACATTGTTTTAAAGTTTCAATTGAAGCAACTGGATGGATGGATAGATTGCATGGATTTTTTTTTCTTTCCCCACAAAAATATTATGTTACCTAAATGAAATTCTTTCTGCAAGAAATCTTTGCTGTTCTGTGTCATTATTACCATGTTACCATGATTTTGACAAGGGGGTGATGAAATATATTTTGAATATTGTATGTCTCTTGTGATATAATTGTATAATATTTCCATATATCTTGAACTGCATAAATTTTTTTTCAGACGACTGGAAGCTGTGAAATTTGATGTTAGGTACATATACTATAATGCAACAAAGTTTAATGAACCAGGCAGTCGTATTGTGAAGCAAGCAAAATGCGTTGTTGATCTGTGCAGTAGATTTATTGAGTAAGTACAACGTTGTAGCATTAGAGTTGTTACTTTAGCCTTTTGTGTATTACTGCAATTACTCATATATTTTTTGTGCATTTTTATGTGCAGAAATTAGAGGATTGTGAAAATATATAAGAGATTGGGAGTCATTTTTATTCAATAAGAACTTGGACTAGCAAAAGAAATAACAATCTTTAGATGAATTATTGAATAATATTTAGATGGCTTTTTAAAACTGAATAATCTTTTTTACTCATCCAGGAGTAGTGTACAATCAGAGCCAAACTAAGGCATGGTTACATGGGACACAAGTTCCGTTATTCCAAGTTTAGGGGGCCCGGAATCTCTAATAAAGTTTTAAAAAATACGGTAGAATTTCATATACATAGCTTTATGTTGTACTATATAGCAAGATGTTAATATTAGGTTGCAAAATTTTTTTTTTCAAGTTCGCAAAGAGTAGGATCTAAAATACATTTACAGCATTTTCATTATTATGTTAAATATATATGCACATGAAAATTATTTCACCTTATTGCATTACACATACATGGGAGATCCATATCAAGTCTATACTCAGCACCCCTACCCAAGCATCATAGTTGGTCCCGGTGTATATTGTTAGTAGCTGAAAAATGTGAAAGCTTAAAAAGATAGAATATAGCAAAAGCTTTGTATAGAAAAACTATCATATTTATTCTCATATTTACACATCCGCTACTTGCATTTCTTCTAGAAATTTTGATTTTATAATTAGATTTAACGTCAACCTTCAATTTAGTTCTGTGTACTGAACAGATCATATTCTGTTCTTTGTTTCCCATGATTTTCTATATTCACCTGCTCCAAAAAGGCAGATGGATTTTAGGACTAATAATGCTATATGAACAGACTTTATATATTAGCACTTTCTTTTCTTTTTTTCTTTCCAAAATTTAATCAGTCTAAGCTTAGACATTTGGAGAGATTGTTCATATTTTTAAACTCTGCATATCAAAAAGCATTACAGTCACTTAAAATGCAGAAGATAATAAAAATATTTTTTACTTGAAAATTAAAAGAGGATTGTGTTCATACTGTTTAAAAACCCACTTAAATAACTGCTGCAACTGTAATTTATTTTTTTCAGTATTAAATATTTATTAAAGTGGTGTAATTATTTTAAAGGGAATTATTATTTAATTACTCTTAAGTTTTCCTGCAAGAAAATTAAAAATCAATAAATACTTAAAAAATAACCGCATGTTTTTTGCACCCCTTATTTTTGGCATAGGAGCAACTCATTTTATCTCAGATCATTGATGAAAAAATTACACAAAAACTTTTTCTTTTCTGAAATTTTCTTTAGAAATTGTGGGTTGCAAAATATACATTGGATAAAAAATTATGCTAGTAGATATAAAATGTTTTCATAAGTTTTTGAAGATATCAAAAATTTAAATATTTTTAGCATTTTAATATTGATTGGTTGTATTTTACTATGCAATTTTTATTATATCCAAATTGCATTAAAGGATTTAAATATCTTTTACTAATATTGCTGTTTTTTTAAAGAGCAGTAAAATATTTTATTTTCCTTATTCCTTTTTGTTATTTGCCTGCGGCTCTGTTACTATTTTTTTTACAGAAAGCAAACTACTGTTCGAAATTTTATTTATAAGTATTTTGTATGTATCATTGGCATTTTAATTTGACAAAATAAGTTGTTCTGTATATGTCAACCCCTTACAAATTGCCAGGTTACCTGGATGTGAAGTGCCCTTCGTCACACAATCACCCGATTTATAACTCGACTATGCAAAACTCAGCTTTTTTCTAGGAATTTATCATAAATATATTAATACGAAATATTTGTTATATGTTAATGTACTTTGATGCAAAACTCAGCTTTTTTCTAGGAATTTATCGTAAATATATTAATACGAAATATTTGTTATATGTTAATGTACTTTGATGCCAGTAAATGTTAGTTACTCTTACATAATTTTATATTAGTGATTGCATTAATTTCATTTCCACTTGAATTTTAATTAGCCAGTCAACTGCCTAGATGATAAGAAAATATTAATTTTATTTTCATAGACAAATTCCCATATTTGCCTTTGTTCCAAGTAAAATATATTATTATAATTTATCTCGGTATCATTGATTGTGCTAACTAGTTTGGTTATGAAGGATGAGGTAGAAGAAATCATGTAAATGTGTTTATTTGCAGTAAAAGTTTAGCACTATTATTTCTTTTCGTCATGAATTGTGTCAAATGCAAAATCTCCTGAATTTTCGCTTTGTGAGATTGGCAGTTATAAAACTTTAGAATTGTTTTCTTAACATTGTTTTAAAATGTTGCATATTCATTTTTAATAATAACCAGGATCTCATCCACTTCAGTAAAATGTCAGTTTTAAAGGGTTTTTTAATTCAACTTTAAAGTCGCTTGCTCTTTGAAAGTAGCATATAATTCTTGTTAGCTCGCCATTTTTAAATTATGCATCTTTTAACCCATGCCATATTAAAAAATTGGATTAATTATAAATTATGAAATGCATAATATGAAGAATTGGAATGATAAATGTTGGAACTAATGAGGGAATATAGAATCTTTTGATGGGATTAAAAAAAAAAAGGAAAAAAAGCTCAATAACATTGTAGTCTCTTTTGAATGATTTTATTTTAAAAAACAGTTGATGCAATTAACATGAAATTTGTATTGCAAATTATAGTTATATAGTATACTTTGTTGAAAAAAATAAATGCATATTTTTCTCTCAAAATACTGTTATATTTTCTTAATTTAAATACTGATAATATTTTTTTTAATACTGTTACTTTTAAATACTGTTAAACCTGATTAAGTTAGAAGATAAGGAGGCCTCAGCTTTAATAATTAATTAGTGAGATAATGGTTAGCTTAATGTAAAAAAATTCTATTCCTTTCTTCAAAATTTAAAAATTAAATTTAATTAGATTCTTTTACATGTTCTCTTAATCTGTGATTTCTCAGTTAGGTTTTTTAAACTAATATGATCTGAGAATACTTTATAGAGCTGACTAAATAAGAATAAAAATATGTATTTTAACTCAAATTTAATTTATGATTTTGCAGATCAGAAACATGCAATGATCCAATGGTAATTTATCATGAAATGATGGAAGCTAAGCAATCACGTTCTCAAGATTCACAGAGTGAATTGGATGTTTTATGCAGTGAGTCTGATAGCGATGGACCACATAACACTCCCAAAAGATTAAAAAGAAAAAAGGTTAGTAGGTAACAAATAATGAAAAATGATTAAGTTTTGGATGTCAATAGAAAATGTCTTGAAATGAATGTTAATTACTCACTCTTAATAGAAAGAAATTTATAAAGCATGCTTATCTGATAATGTATTTGTTTTCCCCCATGTAGCATGCCATGCATTCAAGTAAGCGAGTTAGATTAGGAAAAGAACAAAAATACACTTCAGCTACTTGGAAACAGCAATGTACTGCTTTGTTAGACAGTATCTTTCAGTGGGAAGACTCTACTCCATTCCGCTATCCTGTCAATTTAAATGAATATCCAGTAAGTTCTATGGGTAGAAATATTTTCTAGCTATGTGTATAAAATGTAGAACACATACATTATAAATAAGGCCTTAGTAAAGTTTTTGTTCTGATTTTGTATCTGAAAAAAATAAAATAAAATAAAATAAAATAAATATTATATACAATTTAATTTAGAAGTAAATTTGCTGCTGCAAATATTTTTTTTTTTTCCATGCATGAATATTAGATATAGACTATAGTTGCGTCCTTATATATGCTTAACAAATAACTTTCGATGTAAAAAGAAAAAAAAAATGAAAATATGAAAATTTTTTTCAATATTTCTTACAAAGCTTTTTTTTTACCTCTCCACTGGCCTTTTCCATTATGATTCTTAGAAAAATACCCTCTTCTTTGTTCTCTTCCTTCTTTCCCCCCATCCCTCAGCCTGTGTATGATTGCTCTCTAGTGTTTGGAATATAGCGCTGTTGAATGACCTTGACTAATTTCAAAGAAACGTTCGTCCCCTTTTCTAATGAATCAGTAAGGTGTGGGAGAGGTCACTAAAATGTTCATTAACGAAGTTTTGTGCTTTGCTCTGGACATTTTTGAAATCTGTACTAATATAATGGCTAAATCGAAAAAACATAATGTTTTCAATAAATGAAAAAATTGCAATTTTAAAAGAAGTGGACAAAAACATTGGAAGTCAGAAATGTTTAGCAGATAGGCCTGGAATTGCAACTTTCACATTATTGATTATCGTAAAAAATAGAAAAGAAATTGAAGAATGCTATGTAAACTGTTGGGGAAAAAATCTACATTAATTGCAGAGAAAATCTATAAAAATAGGCAGTTACTTTGATGTGGAACAAAAGTTGGTGTCTTGGTTCACTATAGCATGAGGAAGTAACATAGCTATAAGTGGGCCACTCCTACAAGAAAAAGCACTGCAAATTGCAAAAGAACTTGGTAAGAAAGATTTCAGATCTTCAGGAGAATGGCTGGATAGATTTAAAAAAAGACACAATGTGTTTATAATAGGGATGCACCGAATATTTGGTATCTATTCGGTATTCGGCCATGTTACCGAATATTCGGTTTGGCCGAATATTAAACTATTCGGTATACCGAATATTCGGTTTGGCCTGCCGAATATCGAAATATTCGGCCAACCCAATACTTAAAAAAAACTTTTAAAACATTTTTAAAAACCTTATACCACTTATAAGTTTAACAGTCAACTTATAAAGATATTCAGAAAAATTAGAAACAGAATCATATATTTAAATAAAAGAGAATGTTTTTACATTATTTATTTGCTGTTTGTTAAGTATTATTTAAGAAAGTTAACCAATCACGAGGATTTTAATAGGAATTAATTATGTACAAATGCAAGTTCCTGAACATTGTCCAGTAAATAATCTGTTTCTTGCTAAGATTTTAAGAACAACATTTACAATCTCTGAAAATGATCGCCCACTCCAGACACTGATCTAGGATGTATTTAAAAACTTCCTTGCTTAATAAAAGAGAGTAGAACAGTTATTCTTGCTGAGTTGCCATTATATAAAATTTGAGTAGATTGTATTATTTATTTACTTTTACTTTAGTCTCTTCCTGACAAACAAGTAATATATGATCCTGTACAATTTTTCTTCCAATTTTTTCACAATTTCTCTTTGATTTTAAAATGTTTGTTTTAGAATTTAAGAAAATGTTATTCATTTGTTTTAATTCACAGAAGAAGCCATTAGTTATATATTTATCGTCTGCATAGAAAAAAAAAAATAAAAACCTAATATTTGTTTCTTATGCTATCAATTATAAAAAAAAATCGCAATCTGATATAATTCTAGTAATATGTTCTGTTCATTTTCTCTTTGGATAAAGCTGGCGGAAAAATTGTAGCGCCCTATTTGGCGACTTAACTCACTTTTGGCATGAAATAAACAAATAAATATGTAATAATAAAAAATTAAAAGTATAAAAAAGTATATAAAGTATTATTTTAACAGAAAATTTTTTTAAGTTCTCTAACTTTTATGTATAGGGCTACAAAACGCACCAGGTCTCGATGCTAGGTGCGAGCAACACCAAAAGCGATTCCCTTGTTAGTTATCCCATCGACCAAAAATCTATTGCCAAACTATAAGATTAAATGCCAATAATGGTTGATCGTAAATGTAACATTCATTTGGCTTTAAGCAAGTTACACGTGTTTGTCATCAAGTGATTTTTATTTCAATGTTTTATTTGTATTTTTATTAATGTTATACTAATTTATTTGTTCTTTCATTATTTAAAATAAAAATTATGTCAATTTGTATAATTTGCCGACATTGGTCGACGGGATAACTAAGTAGTACCCAAAATTACAACAAATATATTGATCCATACAGAAATTTTAATGAATAATGTCATGGGTGTGTAATTGTTAGTGTGTTATATACATATAATATGTATATAAAATAATGAAAAAAATATGTAAGCCTATGAAAATAAAATGCATTTACACCCATATATGTATATAGTATATGTTTGTGCAAATAATATTTTTGTTTGGTGTATGTGAACTAAAATAAATTAAGTTATAGATCAGTTAAAAAAGGGATATGTATTTATAACAAAAAAAAACCCTTTTTTTTTTTCAGGATTACAGAAATATCATTGATTGTCCTATGGATTTATCTACTGTAAGGGAGAAGTTGAGTAATAATCATTATAGTAGTCCTATAGATTTCTGCAAAGACATGAGGTTAATATTCCAAAATTCTCGTAACTACAATACCAATAAAAAATCGAGGGTGAGTTTCCAGTTGTATAATTTTAAATATTTAGTTATAAATTATTTTTTTATCAGTGTCTTTTATGATTAATTCATATTGAATTTCAGATATATTCAATGACTATTCGATTATCTGCCATGTTTGAAGAACATATAAGGAGTATTGTGAGTGACTGGAGGTCTGCTGTGAAGTATGAAGAAAAGATTAGAAATAATCAGTATGTCAGCAACAGGTAGGGTATAGGAACAAAAAGTTTTATACTGATATTTAGCAGTGATTTAATGAACTGTACTTAACAATGAACAAATTTTAAGGAATTTGAAGATAGGGATAATCTTGGCTTCTTCTACTGCTATTTTAATTTAATACTTTGATATAAATTAAGGAAATTTATTAGCCAGCTTGATTGGCTCACACACATTTCACTATAGTATAAACAACCCTGTTTTTTCACCCATCAATTTTATGGTTTGTAGAGGAAAGATATCTTCAAGATCAGAGCTCAGTCTTAGAAATAACTGTTTAAAACATTACCAGTTGCATGTTGCACCTGATTGGTAATATAAAAGTTGTTGAAATGTTGTATACATTTTAAATATTTTAAAATTACGAAAGTTTGAACAAACATATTTAAAAATAGCCTTTCTTATAACAGTTTCTTACCTCCCCAAAATAATAATAATAAATAATAAAAATATTTTGAATAGTGCTATATCACGGGAATTGATTTTATTTAAAAATTTTAATTCAGTTCTTAATATGCAGACACTGAAATGCCACTGTAGACAGTTATTATTTGATGCAGTAGTGTTCAGTAACATAAAGGGTATTTTTAAAATTCAGCTTTAGGAATATTTTAACAGTGTAAAATTTCCAAGATTTATGATGTTCAAAATTGTATGAGATTGTTGAGGAAAGTAAATTGTGCATAGATTAGGCCTGGGCCTTAAATCGATTTAAAGCTTACATCGGAAATTCGATTTAACTATTGGTCTTAGATTGATTTAAGCTAACATTGGAAATTGCGATTTATCCAATGTATTACATCGCGATTTAAAGCTAAGATCGGAAATCCGATTTAACCATTAGTCTAAAATCGATTTAAAGATAACATCAGAAAAAATGATTTATCTATTGCTATTTATCAATGTAAACCAAAATAATAATTCAGAGCTAACATAGGAAAACTGATTTATCTACATTGATGTATCTACTGCATGCATGGCAAGCTAGTGTTACATCAGTTTAGCAGGTGATGTAAGAAAAAGACGATTTAAGAAAAAGATGATTTAAGAAAACGATGATTTAAGTAAAAATTAATTATTTATTTATTTTGTAAATGATATTCAGAGTTTATGAGATTGGAATGCATATTTTTTTTTTAGAAATTCAGCACTTAAATGGTTGAAGGTTGAAAAGAAAAAGTAAAGTTTAATTCTTAAAATCCAAATTCATTGAATTTCAGTTTATATGCTAGTGCAATCTTTTGATGAAAAATTAAGTTTTCATATATGTGAGTAATATTTTAATATGTATTTTTATTTTCTGTTATTCCGTAATTAATTAAAATACTAAAGTAGAATCCTTCATTGTTTCAAGATTGATTCAGTATTTCTGTAATTAAAAAAAAATAAAGTTTTATATTTAAAATCCAAATTCATCGACTTTCAGTTTATAGTTCGATACATTCTTAAGATGGAAAAATCATTTTTTACATGTTTTGGTAATATTTTAACATATATATTTTTTATTTTCTATTATTTTGTAATTAATGAAAATATTTTAAGGTATAGTCCTGCACTGTTTCATGTATCCTGATTAGGCTATATTTAGAAATTAATAGAAAAATGCACTTAATCATGTAAAACAAAATTAAGACATGATAACTTCTTAAGAAAACAAAAACAAAATTTTATCTAGTGTTGATAATTACAATTGAACTTAATAAAATAAAAACATCTAATGCATCTACATTTGAATCTCATAACATGAAATCAAAACGTGCACTTTGTGGGTGTTAACTGTTAAAATAGTAGTTAATAAATGTTTTTTTTTTTTTAAAAAAAAGCTAGCAATCAAATTTGACGACCGAGAATAATTTTGCAGTCATCAAATGCAGTAATTTAGTTGCATTTGACAATGAACGACTGCTAAGTTCAAACACTAAGCGCACCCTCTGTAGTAAAAATCATTGGTTAGATAACATTTATGCTAGCGATACTTTCGATCTACATATTTTTTTAGTTTATAATTTTCTAAAGTACAGGAATGAATGAAGATTTGTTTGGATACCCAATATTCTGCTATATTTTTTGTTTGTTTCTTTGTACAGAGTTTGTTGAACCTTATTAATTTAAATATTCTGTCTACAATAGGAGAAGACCCATTCCAGTCCAAGAAACGGGTGTCAATGTTGGTGCTTCAACATCTCGTGGCTTTCCTGCAGTAATACCTGCTCTTCCTTCTACATCAAGGGGTGAAAATTCTAGACATACTATAAATAAAGTTTTAAATGCTGCCTTTAATGATAGTCCCAAAAACTCTTCCAGTAACAGGATATCAAATAGTACAGGTATTTTCTCATCTTTTGTATTAAGGTTATAAATGTATTAAAATATTCAAGAGCATCTCAGTTCAT
Organism: Maratus speciosus; assembly: GCA_963932465.1. Taxonomy (NCBI): domain Eukaryota; kingdom Metazoa; phylum Arthropoda; class Arachnida; order Araneae; family Salticidae; genus Maratus; species Maratus speciosus. Next base: position 576,450,417 of record OZ010792.1, read on the forward strand.
TTGGCTTGTTTAGGGTTTTCTTTTAATGTGTTTCATTGCTCTCTGTGTGTTGCTAATTTAAATTGCCTGTATTTGAATAACTTTTAAGGAATTTAGGAAATTGATTCTTATGTTTTCTAGTTCTTTCAGTGATTGTATGGATCAATCTATTTCCAAGTAGCTATGGTCGCTTTCCATGAATTTCAAATCCATGGCATCCAAATTACCATTAATTGCAGTACTCGCGCGAAAACACCCGCTTGCTAATGTTAATCCTATGGGAGAAAATTTTTTAAGTATCTTGTTTGCATTTCAATATTTTAAAATGATTTTTTCTGCATTGCACAGCTGAGGGTAATCTTTCCAAAGATCGTTTCTTGCTTTTTCAATTTTGTTTATAGTTTTTTTAATGATGATACTTTCACTTTTGGAATCTGTTTCGAAAGTAAAAGTATTCTCATAAAGAAAAAAAAAATGAATGCAAACAAAATCCAAAAAGTAAAAAACGATCTTTTTAAAGATCAACCTCAGTTATCCCATTGAAAAAAAAAAAAAAAAAAAATCATTTAAAAATATGGAAAATGCAAATGAAATATTTTAAAAGTCTCTCCTATAGGATTAATATTAGTGCATGATTTTGCATGAGTGAAGTAGCCCTCATCTGCATAATGTAAAGCAGAAAATTTATTTTGGTAGAGATTTTAACCAGTTCCTGTATTGTCTTAGAGCACAATATGCTCAATTTCTTAGAGACAGGGTTCCCACAGGCAACTATTTTTTAAAACTTTGAATACCTCTATTTCCAAACTATACTCTTCTTAGATTTTTAGTAGAACTCTGGTTATGCTTGGACACAGTACAAGTATTCTCTAATGAAAATGTATTTGCTGAGACATAGCATTTGTAATCTCTCTCTTTTACTTTGTTACTGTTAACTAGACTTGAAATGCTTTTGGTCTTGACTCTACTTTAATAATGATTTCAGTTCTGTCAAAATCTCAAATTTGGAAAAAATGGACATAGCACATCTGTGCTTTTAGGTGCCATATATATTATAGTGGCCAGTTCTTGCTTTTGAATTTTAAAACATAGATACTGAACACTTTACTTTAAAAATTAGTTTTATGAGCAGTGTTAGGTAGAAATAAATAAATAAAGGGAAAAAAGGATTTTAAATTTAAATTATTAAAAATAGGATGTTTATAAACATATTAGGTGAATTTTAATATTGAGTTAGAGAGGAGAAAGTTTATTATTAATTACGGCGGCCAAATGATCGTTAGTGGTTAGGATAAACATTGCATGTGAGCGATATAAATAAATATAACTTGGTAACTTCATGGTAAAATATAAATAATAAACTCTAGACTCACCTGAACTAAGAAAATACTTCTTGCTTGAAAATTGTATATGTTGAACATATTTAAATTGTGCCAAGTGTTAAATATTTACTTTAGAACCTTTATAATTAATAATTCTTTAATATATAATTGTAATGAATTAATTTGGCACTTTATGATAATATTAAGAGAAAGAGACACGTAAATCAAAACACAGAAAAATACACAAATATATTTAAATAAACAATTTTCTTTATTAAAGTATTATTTTAATTAAATGGGGGGAATGGGGAGAGAAAACGAGATGCATCTGTTCTTTACAATTATAATATCAAAATGTTTCATTATTATATTCGAATATATTTAAATTTTTACTCTATAGAATATCGAAGGTGCAAAGAATTTACTTCAAAAACATTAAAGATAAATTGATATTGATCATTCCAACATCGTTAAGATTACTGCTGTAAGAGTTCCACCACATAGTTCGCTTTTTAGTTTATAGAGACGATAAATCCTACATTTCATGTCGTAATATACAATAAGACTACTGCAAGATTTATATATCCAAAAAGAAAAATCATTTCGGAAATCTTGTTAGGCCACGCCCAGAAAAACTGTAACCTTCATACCTGTTCATAGCATCTTTCAAATATCACAAACTGGTAGATCTAAATTTATCTTCATAGATGCATATTCACAATATAAAGGACGGATGGCGTAGGACGGCCCATATTTGAATTCTTTATGCCAATCGTTGAAACACATCCCAAAATTTTTCTTCGTCATCTCATTTTAAAGAAAACATTTTATGACGTTGGTGACAACAGAACTGTACATAACGAGGTTGTGAAGCCAATTTATCCAATACCTTCACAAATTTTACTTTGATGTAAGATTTAACTTTAAGATTATTTTTAAGTAAGATATTAAAATGGCGATATCAAGCAAAGGACCCGTTTAGCCCGATGCCGATATGCCATGAAGAAGTAAAAGGCAGAGCCGCCGAGAGCGGAATACGTCCGTTCACGGTAGAATCCAGGCAGGAAGAGAGCGATGCTATTGCAAAAGAACGCTATCAAAAACCCGCCGTTAGGAACGGACGTCGTTGATTGGCTGATTTAAAATCGACGATGCCACACAGAGTAATAGAAGTGTTTGAATAAAAGGACTTTAAATGATGAATTTTAGATTTGAAAATTATTATAAAAATATTCTATTACGGTAGAAAGTATTAATTTTAAGATTTATTATTTTATTATTGATAATTTTTGACGATCTTTTATGGCGATTAAATTAAATTGTATTAAGTGAAATTTAACTGAAAAACGAACTTAACAAAAATTAATGAATATTTAAAGGTAGAATTTAAATTTTGAAAGTAAAGAAGTTTTTTCAACCAGGTTTTTGTGTGCAAAGATGGAACTTTGCAATAGATTTTTAACCCACATATGCTCGAATTATAAAAATAATGTACAAAGGCATGTTTCCACAATCGAACATTTTAATATTTTTATAACTTAATTATAAATTAATACCTTAATTTTAAGTCCTTTTTCAATTAGTTGCCAAAGGCGATAAATCTACCTAATATTTTTTGTAACTCGTACAATTGTTTGAGAGTTGAAAAGACAATGGATTTAATTATGCACTAATAGATGCTCATCAAAATGAGTCAAAGCTCTGTGAATACATAAAACATTTGAAAGACTTAAAACTAGAAAATAAATTATAAATAACAAAATGAAGAGTGTAATATTTCTAAAAAGTAAAATAAAGTATAACCAAGCTATGAAAATATAATTTATAAAAGAAGAGTTGTAAGAATTTCTTTACACTTAAATTTTCAAATTTCTGAGTAATATAGTATAGTAGTAAAACTTGCTTCTTTATTTAAAATAATTTGTTTTGCAGGATTGTCTGCTTTTTATAGTAGTTGTTAAAACTACTTAACAGTTTTAAAATATTCTTCGTGCTTTGGAATTGGTAAACAAATAATCTGATGATATTTAGTGCTTCGAGAGCTCCTGCTCGCATTGTCAGTTCAGATTCACTGTCATTATCATCGCTTTCAGCTTAAAACTTCTGAAACGATTTCTGGTATGGAACCTTCATCATTAGTAGTGACCTCATTGTCAATAACCACATATGTCGGTTCGCCTTGTATTCTGCAGCCAGTATTCTGTAGTTTTTGTTTAAGTTCAAATACGGACACGCCAACATCATCATCGGCGTCATCTTCGAATCATAATTCTTCACATTCTGGAAATCAAGCATGTTTAAAACAATTTTAATGATCTTCTTTGATACCATATTCCAACTCTTGTCTATGTAACACATGGCATCTAACACAGACATGTGAAACTTTTTTTTTTTTTTTTTTTTTTTTTTTTTGCATCATTGAAGTCTTTTAGAAGCAGTTTTTGATAATTTATCTTAAAATTTTTAATAATCCCATGATCTAAGGGCTGTGCAACTCTAGTGCAGTTCAGAGGCAAGAAAACAAGCTCAATTGAATTTAAATTGGGGATTATGTATTTGTTTTGAATGATAGCAAAGCATCTTTTCTTTTTTTGTTTGTCCAAGTTTAATCCAAACAGCGAGCCAATTCCTTCCACTCTATTACTTATTCACTATCATAAACATCAGCAGCTTCATCACACATTTTTTTTTTAAGTAAAAATTGTGCAAATCTTTGAAACTATCTGAAATAGGAAAAAGCATAGATATTTTGCAATAAAAAGGAAAATGCAAGGTGACTATATATCCGATAGTAGCTATTATAGCCTGACATGTGCGGTGTATTTTAACACATAATGCCTATTCAGTCAGTTCAGACTTATGAAAAATGACCTTATACATAAGCAGAGTGACCATATATCTGGCACTGAATGTAATTAAATATTAATTAATTTATGATTATCATTGAGAAATATATTTAAAAATCCTAAAAAGATAGTTTAAATGATATTTTGTTTTCTTTCTTTTTCCCTTTCTTAAAATATAAACTGAACAAAATTTATATATTTTTTAATAAATTCATTAGCTTGAGCTTTCTACCAAGCACAAAAAAGCAGTGATTTTCTTTTTATTATTATATATAGTCAAGTTTATTGCCCATTGCTCATTAATGTATTCTAACACAAATTTTGGGTGAGAAATATGAATTGCAGTCAAAAAACTATGCAGTATTTTAAAGATGCTCATTGAATGTTTATAATAGTGTTATTACACGTAAAAATTAATAGGGACAGAAATCGCCTGGCACTCATCCTATTTCCAACTTTTGAAAGCCATTTTTTTCGTTTTCAAAACATTTCATTGGCTGTTCGAGAAAAGGCTTTTTCATCTTCAGATTTCCAAGCATTTGATTGGCTGTTACTGGCGACTTCCTTCGTTTCAGGCGTCAAAGACGCACCTACAGAAGAAAGTTGCTTGCTTTCGAAGCGACTCCCCTGGAGTCATAGAATAACATGGAGACGCCTGGAATTTCAAGCGACTATGACTTCTCATGTAATAGCACTTTAAGAGTGTTTTTTAAAAAACTATTTTTACTTTTTATTATTACTGCTTTCAGGGATGAGGATGATAATGCATAATTTTAAAATGTTCAACATAAATCTTTTATTTTCCTTCCAGTTTATACATTTATGCGATCCCCAAAATACTTTACCTTTTCATCTTTTTATGCATGTTGCAAAAATCCTTGTTTTATCATGAATTAATATTTTGTTAAGCTACGTAATAAAGAATTTTTATTTAGGCAATTTTAATATTTTATTATTGACTTTTTTTTTGTTTTGTCTTTGTATAGTAGGACCAAAGAAAATTATCAAAGCTGAACGTTCACCTATCTTGAAATCATCTACTCATGTTAGAAGGAAACATGTGAATAACTCTAATTCTATAGGTAATTGTTGTTAAGAATTTCTGTATATATGTTGTGTTGATTGATATATAATTAATTAATTATTTATTTTTGTTATTAAGTTTACTGTTTTTATGAGTTATCATTTTTATAAATTGGTTAAATATTTTTGAATAAATGAATAAGTTAATGATAAGTTATTTATTATTATAAAATGTATATAAATTCACACATGGCAATTACTATTATTAATTCCTAAAATAAACTGGTTCATTAATTTCATATAACATTGACTATAAATATTAGATTTAAATTTATTATTAATATTTGAACATTTTTATTAAGTAACCAATTATTTAATGTATGATTTCATTAATGGATGGCAGCACTAAATTGAGTAAAATATTTTTTCTTTACAATATTGATGACACAGTTATACTATCTTTATACTTTAAAATTTTATATTTTCCCGAATAAGTTAATGGTCTTATAATTACATTTAGTTTTTCTTTTTGTATTGTATTTAGTTTGAGTTAGTAATTATTTATAAATCTTTAATGTTAATTTCATAAATAATTGTCTGTACTAAATCTTAACTATAATTAGTAATTTAACTAAATATTTAACACTTTAAAACGTAATTGAAAAGTGTTTATGAATTCTGTTTGTCTGCCTGGCCATCCTCTAATTCGTGTAAATATACTCAGATTGCCATGTAATTGATGTATGTTATTGAAGAGTGTGGCATGTTTGGTGTTGAAAATGAAATGTGTATCATTTATAGTTCATTTACAGGGACACTCAAATGTATTCCATTACATTATGGTCTATGGATAAAAATCATTTGTGGTGTATTTTAATGGTGTTATACTGTTTCAAACATAATGAAATTCATGTACATTATTCAGGTGCACTACCAGATGATTACTATAAAATATGTTATCTGCAGCCCTTAGAGTTTGTTTACAGGGGCACTCAAAAGAATTTCGTTATACAGTAATTCCCTTAACATTCACGAGTTTTGATTATTTGCAAAATAAAAAATGAAGAACATTTTAACATTGGCGAATTGTGTTTTATGAAGAATATTTTTTTACAAAGTAAACTCGCTTTGTTTCACCGGTTCCATAAACTATTTGACACTGGGCAACTGCATTGTACTGTATAGCCTAAGTTTCGAGAACTTCAACCCTTGTATTGAGTAAAATATAGATGAGTAATTCCGAGAAACCCAAAACATAAGTTGATGCTAAAAATTTTCTAAAATTCAAAACTTTTATTGCAAGTCAATATTTTTCGGAAAAAATTGTACGGGAAATTTTAAAACTTCAACAACAGTTTGTTGAGAAAGCAATATAATGCTATTCTTAGCTGGCGAGGTGTCTTAAATTTAAAAGAGAAATTGAGACTGCAACTTTTCTTTATATGGAAATTCATAAACAGAAGATATGTTCTTCCCCATTAGCAGAAGGTTCGAGACAAGAGACGGGCATTGCAGATTTTCTTTTCTGTTTTGCAGATTCTTTTTCATCAAACCTTATATATTATGTTTATCTCTTTACAACTTAATACAAAAACTTAAGATTATTAATAATAAAAATTTATAAAATTCATAAAAACCCTACAGGTAAGTGATTGTTTAATTAATTAACGCTTCAATTGTAAAAATATTTTACCTGTAGATTATTTCTTGTCTTTGAAGTATCTGTCGCAGACACTTAGAGAATTTTCTGGTACTGGGTGTTCTTCCAAACAATTTATATAAACAAATTTTTTCAGCCATCAATTAGCAACTAAACTTTGTACATATATTTGTAAAAATTCAAATTTACTTTCAGCATGTACTTTTAATGCTTGATAAATATATTTTTATGTTTCAATTGCTTTTTTTTCCATTAAAAAATTATTAATTAATAACTTGATGTATTTCTGTTCTTGTAATATTTCAAACACCTTCATACTGCTAATAAAACAACTTTTACTATATCTATATTATCATAACATAATGTTATCTACAGGAAAGTAATTCATAAACATTTTTCCTAAAATAGGAACTCATTAATCATTACTACTCCTAAATGTACTTTTTAAATTTGAAAAACTAATTTTAGCACAAAAAATTATGAAATTGCATTTTATCCTTCTAATCTAGGGTATATCAAATTTGATTTTTCAGTAAGTGAGGATGGAAAGTTATTTCCATTAAAATATAAAGATTTTACTTCACTTTTACTATTAAATGTTACTTTTATCCTTTCTTGCATGTAAAATCAATAATATTCTTATATTCTCTCTCTCATAATTCATGAGGTGATATTTTCTGAAATACCTTTTATCAAGTAAATTGTATTGTGGAGGGTTTGTGTCCCTAATGATAAACAAATTTTTAAGAATGAGTCTGTTCTGAAATCAGTCTTAAGCCTTAAATTACAAATTACACTAAAGCAAAAGGTATGGTTAAAGTAGAATACATATGTTAACAAAATCTTTGAATGCACATACAATATTCAACAAGCATTAAAAGCTTCTAAAAGTATTTTCAGATATACTGTTGTACTTAGTATAGTGATATTTGATATTCCATATTCAAAATGAATCAGCTAATGCACCTAGTGAATGAATTTTTACATTTCTTACTTTATAGAAAATAGAAAGTAAGTTATCATTAATTTCATAAACGCCATTTTATATGTACATGGAATTTGCGGACATTAATGAATATTCAAGTGTTTTAGAATGAAACAGTGTTTTTCTTTTTTCTATAGGAGTTTTTACATCTTGAGTTGTAATCTATCATTCTCTAATGAAGACATTTCCCTGACAATTGAATCGCCAATTTGGACACCCTTTTCTAATACATCCCTAACTTCTATAGGAAATACAGAAAGGGTGTATATTTTTTAGTATCTGAATAACTGTACATTTTGTGCAAGTAAGGCAGATTACACACTGAACAGACAAGCAGACAAAAGCATGTGACATGCAACAAATTGTCACATTCAAACCGGTTTCTTCTTTATTAACAGGGTTGGATGGTATTTACCGTCTGATGGTTTTTACCGGTTATTACCATGGTTTTTACCGTCTTTGGAAAAACATGTTTTTACCACCTTTGAAAAACTTATGAGTTTGACTGTTTTTTGTCACTTTTATGAAAATTTATCTTTCAATTTTTCACTTTCCCAGGGATAAAAGTTTTCCACGTATTTTATACCACTATTTCCACTCAGCAATATTCACCTAATTTAGTTTCTGATTAGGTAATTAAAAGAGTGTTATATGAAAATAGCTTTTTCTTAAGGAATATAAAAAGCCCGGAAGACATTCATCCATGTTTACCAGCTACGAGAATTCAAAATTTTAAAGATATTATTGCACATTTATCATTATTAAAACCTAATTCTTATTATAACTATCATTATGATAATGTACATTACAATATTTATTATATTTATCTTAATGGAGACTAGTTTACTAATTTTTACTGAAAGGAAATGGAAATTTATAAGTACACTTTTATCATATTTAAAAACCTTAATCATTTTAATAAAAACCAAATGCTTACAATATTAATTATCACATAATATATTTTGTACAAATGTTAGTACAGTTTACCAGTCTATACCCTTGAAGCCTTTTAGCATTTTGTAAAAAGCTTTGTAGCTTTCTGCACACCCTAGTCTATTTCTTAATTTACTGTGGATATGTGAAAAGTTCGAAAAAATTAGCTCTATGGATGAAGAACTATAAGGTATGGAGTAGAGATTCATCATTAAAGTATGAATTCAGGATTCATTTCTTTGTTATTTAGTGCTTTCCACCAAACTTTGGCTATTACATTTTTTGTTTTAAAGAAGCTTCTTGGAAATGGTTGTCCTTCAACTTCATATGCCAAGAGGAGTGAAAGAGAATTTGGCATGAAAGCTATGAGCCATTCCCTTTCCATTTCGTTTTGTGTTTCACTTGATAGATCTTGATTTTTATGTATTGGATCTGTCATACATGCTAAAAGGTGAAAGGACTCTAAAGCCAAATCAATTTGTTTTTTAACAAGATCTTTATATGGAATTAATTCAGAACAATGCACAAATTTCAGCCATTCAGAACAAGCATCTGCTCTGATGAATATTTAAGGCTTTGGCTACTTGTAGCTGTTGAAATAGATCCTTCACTTGTTTAAATAAATTGGTCATTCACTAATCTTTGAATTCTAATATCAATATCTTTTTCATGATTTTTGCAAATGTCAAGCAAAGCAATGCAGGGCTATTCTTATGAATGCGGAGATGCATTCTATATGGTTTCCATCATACTTTGCTTGGCAACTGGTGTTTTACTTATCAGATGATGATTTCGGAAATACTTCTGTATATCAACATGTTTAGTAATGGATATTGGAGCTTTATTTTCTGCCAGTAAGTTCATCCAATGTGCTGTACATCCATAAAAAATCATATTAGAGTACAAGTGAAATGGAAACCCTGCTTTGCGAAACCGATACTGAACATCTGTTGTTCTGTTTATTGAGGGGAATAGAAGATATAGTAAAATTTATGATTAAAGTACTATATCAGCAGCTTTAGAGAATTAATTCTTTATTTCCCATCTCTTTATATATATATGCATCAGTTACATGAAAATACAGCTTCAATAATTAGTATTTAAATACAATTTAATTACTAGTAGAGTTTATTGTATCCTTAGGTTTTTACCACTTTTTCCCAGGTTTTTACCGGTAAAAACCTAGTTTTAACATGTCCAGGTGAAAACCAGTTTTTTACCGGTAAAAAGCCAGCCCTGTTTATTAACAGGGTGAAATGTCTCTCGGCTCACGCTTTTTTGTAGCTTGTCTGTTCAGTGTGTGATCTGCCTAAGAATGAAAAATGACTTCATGAATGTGCCAGAAAGTAGCCAATTTGAATTATAGAAAAAAAAATTGGGGGAAAAAAAATAATTTTTTAATTTATTTGGCAAGGTATCTTTCAATATTCAGCCAGACTGTAGCAATATTCGGTGAGATATCTTGAAATATTCAGCCGAAGCATTTGGTCAACAAGCCTTCAATATTTGGCAAAAGGGCCAAATACCGAATAGTGGCCAAATATTCGTCCCATCCCTAATTACTAAGCATGAGCGTCACTTGCTTAAATATTTTTTTCATTGAAATGCTGTTCTTCTATTGGTAGAAATTGCTGAAGATGAATTTTCAACTGTGTTATGTATACAAAATCATTAGATCGTATAGAAGGCTGCACAAAAGTACTTTTCTGACTATGGGTAGTAATTGTTGAAATTTGGTTTTCTAACGTGTTTACGTGTGTGTGGATGTAAGTGTAGTAAAAATAGTCTGGCACATTCAAGAAGACAAGGCAGATGGTACAAATACCCTACAGTGATATACCAGAGGTGAAAAATGACAAGACGACCACCTCAGGTAAAGTGAAGCAACGGAATCAGAAAAATGACTGCAGTTATTTTGATTACCAAAGCACTGGGCAGGAAACAATTGAAAAATTTGGGACAGACCTACACACAGCAGTTGGTTAAAAATGGTTGATGATAATTATGACACATCAAGGGTCTGTATAGGAAAAATTTTGGGTGCATTAGCAGACAATTATTTTAATCTTAAAATGAACCCCTTCACAAAATTATTCCTCTTAAAAATGCAACCTTTTACAAATCACCTTCAGGCCTAAAACGAAACCTTTGCAAATTGAATGTACAAGCAAACCTTCCTTAAAGTAAAATTTGACCCGTCTCTTTCATAAAACTGCTAAGTCATCCTTTCATACGGCTGATGCAGGCATAGAAAAAATAATTTCCACTGACATATTTAGCAAACGCAAATCACAGCTACCATGAGGTACAATTTGGAATTGACCAACACAGTGCAGAGACGATGAATGATTCTGCCTTTAGTAAAAATTCTTTGTCTTGTTTGGCAACCCTTCTCGTTGTTTATTTCGAAAAGCTAATCGCGATTTCAAACATACTTTTTTTTTTTGTGTGTGTGTTTAAATATTGAATATTGGTTGTAAATGCATGCTTTGTTTCAGAACATTTGCATTTCAGATTTAATACTTGAAATTCTCTTTAATTAACTGAATGATTTTTTTTTTTTAAACTTTGAATAATTAAGCAGAAATTATAGATTCTGTACTTTAGTCTTTCTCTATGTGTGTTTCATTCTCTCTCTCTGATTTATTTATTTTTATGTTTGGGGGAAGAGATATAGTTAGTAGGGTACACTATGTATAACATATCTAGTGAAAGCTTAATAATGTTCTGACAATGTTTTGAATTTTTTTTTTTTTTAATCCATGGAAATACTATGAACATAATTTGTTATATTGTGAAATAGTATCATTATTGAATTGTTTCATGATGTCAAACCTTTACAGAGTTTTCATAATATCTAAATGTATCAGAGCAGGGTTGTTACACTACCTGGAAAAGTCAGGAAATTCAGAAATTTGTCTAATAGGGAAATGTCAGGGAATTTCTATATTTATCCAAAATCCTGGAAAAGTCAGGGAATTTAATAAAATTTCATGGAGGTCGCCAAATAAGTACAACCTTTGTCCCATGGCAAATGAGGAAAATCTTCCACGTTTTTGCAAATTGCAATTTTTAGATGTTTTATTTAATTACCTCTTAAAAATTTCCTCTTCCCTTTTCCTTCTTTTCTTTTTTCAACTGTCTTCTCCACACATACTGTAAGATTTTTAACTGTTTAACCACTTCACCGACGACGGGTACAAGAAAACAGTGCTTTTACCTCCGACTTATCTCGGGGCAGCCATTGAAGTGGTTAATATAATTTTTTGAAAATTTTCTGCAATATTTTTTATTGACATTTAATGTAACTAATAAATCATTTCAAATCTGCTTAACCTCTACCCTGAAATGTTTGCTTCTCAACCCCCTTTGCCTAAAGTTGAACTTAAGTGAGATTGTGATAGATGGTGAAGTAAATTATCATTCAGTGCAAAAATATTGTATATGTGTATATATTTTTTAAATTTTACACTTACTTAGAAATACTCAGAAATTATTAAGGAAAGCAATTTCTATTACAGTCCTAAGAGCATTTGTGTGTGTGTGTGTGTGGGGGGGGGGGGGGGGGGGGGGGGGCGCGCATATGTGAAAATTTTAATTGTGATATATAGTTGAAAATGTTTATATTTTCACGTGGTACAATATCATGGAAGACGATAGTATTCCAGTGATGCAGCCTTAAGCCTAAAATCGTATCGTATTGTAGAAGGCGGAACTCATATATACAACTAACTCGACTTCAAAGAAAACGCGAAAAACCGCCTTTCAATAACTCGGCGAATATAGCTCTTATTATTCTGATTTTTTCAGAACAGTCTTATTTCTGCAGTCTAATGCTATTCTGAAATTTTTACATTTCTACGTGCAGTATATTTTGAGATCTCGAATCCCATTTTTAAAGTTACTTGGTATGTAAGAAGTTCCTAATTTCCATTTCTGGAAAACGGCTCTAACGATTTTCTTTAAATTCATATATAATAGAAATATGTTTTATGTGAAGGGAATAAGATAACATTGGTTTCCGGGAAAACTCTAATTTTCTTTTTAATTCACTTTTATTTTCCTCCGAAAAAGATCTTATTAATATATAATATAAATCTATTTTAGATGAACCGAATAAGATCATTTTTGTTTCCAAGGAGACAGTTATTCGTTTTATAATAAGCATGAAAAATCGGACTATATTTTTCCACTATTTATGGGAATTTCACCGAAAATGTGCCTATTGTATTCATGCGCTTAATTTCTTCTGACCAACGCTTAGTGAAAAGTTTACAAACATCCGTAGCTCAGTCGGTTAAGTGCGTGCCTCGCAATACATAGGTTGTGAGGTCTGTCCTCTTTGAAGCAGCAAGCACTTTTTCTTTTTCTTTTTTTTTTTTTTATCAAAGTAAATTTGATTTTGTTTCTATAAAAATATATTTATTTATTTTGATTTTTTTCTTTAAGAGTTTCACATCACTATTTCGTGACAATTTTTCCGACAATAAAAATACTGTAAAATCTGTCTAAGGCGGACTTTGTGTAAGCCGGAAATGTGCCTAACGCGGAAAGACTTTCAAGTCCCGGCGAATCCATTCAAAATAACATTAATACGTGCTCCATAAGCCGGAATCTGCCTAACGCGGAAACGGAAAGGTTTTTAAGGTCTGCCGAAAGCCAATTTTTACATAAGATGGTTGGTTGATTTGGTGGATTTTTGACGCCCGATTATCTACACTAGGGATATAGGCCCGAGGGGGGAGTGCCCTTCGTGGGGGGTCTTTCTAAGGGAACCTAACTCGTATTTGCACATGGAAATCCATGGCTCGAATTTACATAAGACAGAAAAAATATTTTATTACCGAAAGGCATTCGGTAAAGGGAACTTTAAAACTGATAGATAGATCAAATACATGTAATAAATAAATACACATAAAATACAATATAAATAAAAGCACATTTTTTTATGCATTCATTTATTTACAGAGAGAGAATTTTAATTTTGAAATTTTTCAGATTTAATGATAAGGAAAAGAAAATACGCAGTTTCTGTTTGTTCAATCTACAACAGTTTCTTTGCAATTACAATTTTTAACACAAATAAATTTCTGTTTTTCTACGGTACATAAATTTAAATTATGCGTTTTTATTTTTTCCATTATCTTTATAATAAAAAAAGAAAAAAAAAGGCCGTAATTCTTCCATTACCTTTATAATAATAATAATATTAAATATGTGCTGTTATTCTAACTGTAAATGGAAGACTATGAGATTTTTTTAAAATGTCATACATTCAAAATTTTGCAAAAAAAGGCAAATAAATTGCAGTTTTATACTTTTATCTTTGGAGGAGGGAGAGGGGGCTCAAACAAAGGTTTATTAAACCATCTCTATAAATCAAAAGAGCATAAAATGCAAAATTTGTCATGTAAATTAATTTTTTTAAATATATTTAAATTATTTTTTAGTTTCAGTACAACAACAACAAAAAAAAAAAATATACCTTGCAAACTTCCCATGTATTCACAGAAAAAAATTAAACTAAATTAAATAAAACCTGGAATTAAATAATTCAGTTGGCTAAATAAATTATTAAACCATTGCCTTGCATTAAAAAAATTACAAGGTATAAAATCTGTTTCTGAAATAATTTAAGTTGGTAGTTAAATACATCAATAATTAAATGATTTTCTGCATGGTATCACCATCTGTTGGCTAAATTCAGCATTAACAATAAATGGGAAATGAAACAAAAAAAATTAAGTGAAATAAAAATTCAAATTAAATAATTCAGTTGGCTAACTAAATTATTAAACCGTTGTCTATCATTAAAAATTTCAAGGTACAAAATATAATTAAAATCTGTTTTTGAAGTAATTTAAGTTGTTTGTTACATGGTTAATTAAATTCATCAATAATTAAATGCTTCTCTGCATGGTATCGCTATCTATTTGCTAAATTCAGCATTAACAATAAATGGGGGGGGGGGGGGATATTACAATAAAATTTTCTTTTCAATAATGGGAGCAATAATAATGTATTTTATGCATTTTATACAGTTGTATCCAGTAAATCTAATATCCTACCACCCCAATACAACTAAAAATTGAACATTTACATTAAAGTAGCGATAAATGTTATGTCACATGTTAGTGTTATGTTAAATTATTTCTTAAAAAATAAAAAATCAGTAATTTCCCAAATAAATTTTATTTGAAAGTATTTTTTTGCTTACAATTTTATTGTATTTTAAATAAAAAGTTTTAAAGAGTAATATTTCTTTATATATATTTTTAAGAAAGTAAACTTTTTACATAGTAAGTTTTAACAAAGCTTTCTATATCTGTGAAACAAACCATAACCCCCCGCATTTTGTATATTACTTCCATATTTTACTAAAAAGTTCTTTAAAAAAAAATCAAATAGCACAACACTCTTTACAATTGAAGTATGAGGTATGCTCTTTTGAGGAAAGGGGGGGGGGGGGGAATTAAAGGTGAATGGAAATCACGATTATGAGTTCCTATCATTAGTCTTTATTTTTTTTTTAATCTTTTTATTATAAAACGAATGATATCAATTAAAAAACCCTTAACGGGTTAAAAGTTTGTGACGCAGCACTTTATCTCATTGCTATAAGAATTTTAAATATGGAACTTAAAAATAATGATATCAAATTTTAAGTGACGCTATATTATTTATTTCATCATTTTATTTTTGTTTTATTTATAATTTCATGCATAAGAATTATGTTAAATTTAAAAGGACGTATAAAAATTTATTCATTGATGCGTTATCATTCACATTTTTCATAAATTCAAACTATGAGTTTTAAAAGATATGATATCAAAATTTAAGTGACGCCTTGATGTAGCCTTAAACAATTTGTTTTAAAATTCAATTTTAATTGTTTTCGATTTGGCTAAATATATTTACACATCTAACCAAAACTTTTAATTTTCCAATACACTGTTAAAAATACCACTTTCACTGAACCTGTACAATGTACTGTAATGTATTTATATGAATAAATTGATTTATTTTTTGTGCCACGCTATCCAAAATCAAAAGTAAAATTTATGTAAGGGATTTCTTTGCGTCATTGTATCCAAACTAAGCGAAATATATGCAAATGAATATTATGACACAAAGAAATCATTTACATAAATTTTACTTTTGATTTTGGATAGCGTGGCACAAAAGATAAATCAATTTATTCATATAAATACATTACAGTGCATTGTACAGGTTCAGTGAAAGTGGTATTTTTAACAGTGTATTGGAAAATTAAAAGTTTTGGTTAGATGTGTAAATATATTTAGCCAAATCGAAAACAATTAAAATTGAATTTTAAAACATTGTTTAAGGCTACATCAAGGCGTCACTTAAATTTTGATATCATATCTTTTAAAACTCATAGTTTGAATTTATGAAAAATGTGAATGATAACACATCAATGAATAAATTTTTATACGTCCTTTTAAATTTAACATAATTCTTACGCATGCAATTATAAATAAAACAAAAATAAAATGATGAAATAAATAATATAGCGTCACTTAAAATTTGATATCATTATTTTTAAGTTCCATATTTAAAATTCTTATAGCAATGAGATAAAGTGCTGCGTCACAAACTTTTAACCTGTTAAGGGTTTTTTTAATTGATTTATTTTACTGTCGTCTTGTCCAGTTCACATTACACCACTAGACTGAAATTTTCATAAAATGCACCTGGAAAAGTCAGGGAATTTAATTCTCTTACATGAGTAGCAACCCTGTCAGAGAGATTGAGCATTTGAGCTTGACCTAGTATTCAGACTCAGGATACATTTGAACTGATTAATTAACATTCGATTTTGTGCTTAGGCTCAAACTGAAATTTTCGACTATTTTAGTTTAATTGATATTACAGATTTCTAGGTAAAGAAAAGGAGTAATTTTTTATGAAAACTACTAAGGAATTTTTAATATTGCATAAAAGCTGACAAAATACTTTAAACAAAGCCTTTTATAAATTTGAGTTCAGTTAGACTTCAGCCTGGTTGGTATGAAGATGAAGCCATTTAAGTTTTAGAAGGTTTTAAGGCTATTGATTTCGAATTTAGACTGATCGGATTTCCTAAAAATGAGTTAAATTTCCCCCTCAATAGCAGGTTTTTACAACTTGTAAGTTTGGGTTTAATGAGATAAATATTATTATAGAATCTGCATTCCATTATGGAAAAATAGCTTAAGTACTTCATAATATTATAGATAGAAAATTGTAATTTTCAAGGAATGAATGAAAACAATAAATTTGAATAATTGTTCTAGCAATTTTTCCCCCCATTAATTTTCTGATGAAATGCTTATTAATTTCTGAGTTGTATATCATTTTTGTTATTCAATATTTTAGCCAAAATACATATACAAATTATCCATTTTCTGTAAATTCATTAGATATGAAATAACTTACAGCATTGGGAGGGGAGTATGAATGTTCCAAATTTATTGTAATACAATTTGAACATTTTTTTACAATATCCTTTTTCTTTCTGCTGTCACATTTATCATATTTACTTTCTTCCACTAAGCTATATGAATTTAATAAACATCTACTTTATCTTTCAGGTTCTTCTTTAACAAATGGTATTTTGAAGACACGGTCCAAAAGAAAATTTCCTGAAAGGACTTCTAAAAGACGTACTCAAAATATTTTTAAACGGGAACCTTCTAACTCAGAAGGTAGTCGTTCAGACTCAAATGTTGGTAATCAGTCATCTTCACCAGAAAGTAACAGTAGTACTGACACTAAATGGCGAAAACAAAATAAAAGGCTACGTAGGGATACTAATTTCCAGTTCCAAAACAGATTAAGGCCTAGAAATCATCTTAAGCACAAAAGACATTCTAGTTCACCTTTATTAACAAGACATACTAGAAGGTTTGGACTTCGCTCACGTTCCTCAACTCCTGAGAATCGAGAGGTGAATATGAAAAAAACTCCTGAAAAGGTTTCACTATCGCCTCTACATACACGCTCTCAAAGACCAAAAGGACCTATCATCCATCATGTGTTACGCAGCTCTACACAGAAACCTCAAAAGTTTATCTCAGGTGACAGTTCTGAATCAGATGAATTGACAGTTAATAATCAAAGTGCTCGGATCTCTAGTAGTTCAAATTCCCAGAATACCTCTAACAAAAAAGTCTTTCTAAGAAATCGAAGCAGTGTTAAACGTCATGATACTGCTGCATATAATGAATCAGAAGCAAGTTCTGATGTTGAAGAAAAACCACGAAAATTAACCCGTGCCACCGCTAAACTAAAATCCAACACCACTCGTGCCTTAACAGCATCGCCCAGAAAAAAAGAATCTCCTCGAAAAAATACCTTCAAAGAAAGAATTCAGACTAGAAATCGTGGCCAGAGAACTGTAAGGTATGGAGAAGAAGACTCAAATGAAGAGGAAATGGGAGGAATAAATGAAGAGGAAGTGGAAGGAGTTGGTGAAGTGGATGATGCAGATGATGGAGAAGATTCATTTAAAAACTCTGACTCTGAGAATACCGAACCAGTTTTTTCATTTAGCAGCAGAGGGCGATTACGTAAGTTGACTAATCATGTTAGGGCCTTTTTTCGTGAATAAGTTTCTTGTGCTATATAAGATTTTTTTACATTTGTTTATGATAATTATAGAGGTGCCTAGCATTTGATTAACCTGCTGTTAATTGTTTTAAAATGCACACCAAAGATGTTTAAAGTATGTTAAGTAGAGTAATTTATGAAATGGTTGCTAATTGCAATATTAAGTCCTTCACTAAAGATATTTTAAATTTTTGATTCAATGCTTTAAATAATTATCAAATGATCGTTTAAAAATTCTTTAAAATATTTTTTTTTTGCAAAATGCATTTTATTTATATATTTATAACTTCATTCAAATATATATATATTAAATATATATTTAAATTAACTGGTTTAGTTGTCCAATGTTAAGTATATTAATTATTATTAATTTAATCTTTTTAAATTTGAGACCGGTGTTCTCTTATTTTTTGAAATAAAGTATTTGAATTTCAAGGACATTCTTTGCAAAGTATTTTTTGAAATTTTGAATGTTGCATTGTATTAATATTTCTTAATAAATGAGTATAATATTCTTTCTCCCTCGGAGATATGACTGCAGTCAAACAATATTTTATTTATTAGTGACTTTGTATATATTTGTACTTATATACTACGTCTTTAGCAGTAGGGAAGGAAATATAATACTCATTTAAATTTAATCATTTTTAGCTTTATATTCTATGATCTCTTATTGTTTGATAGCTTTAAAAAATACAAATTATTAATTAATACTTGGTTACATTACTTTTATTATGAAATTTAACAACAAAATTACTTATTGTTGTCAATGTTTAAAAGCTGGGTCTTATTTTTCACATTGCGTTCATTGCTTTTGTTACTTTGTAAAACTATCTAAAAAATATCAAAAAAATATAAGATTGGCATAAGAATATATAAATAAAAGTATTAATTAGTTTAATATGAAGTGCTTTTAACTTTTCTGAACTTCAGATGTTTCAAATTGGAAGGGTGTGGAGAGAAAGAATTTGCTCTGAGATGTGAAATATTGAAATTTGGGACAAAGAAAATTATTAAGATTTCTAATTCTTTAGTTTAAAAAAAAAGAAAAAATCTTAACTTTAAGTTAAAGATATATTAGGTAATTTGAAAACTGAAGGTTTACTATTTGTTTTTCATTTTTCCAAAGACTTACCTAACAAATTTTCTGAGTAAATTCTATTTTGTTTTTCCAGAAAAGTTGAGACCTTGTGAAATAGGGAAAATGCTCAAGTGTTACTTGTTGGTTTTATAATTTAGAATAAAAGATTCTTGTGGGCAGGAAGTAATCTTTTTATTTCACTGCCCAGATGGTTATATCATTACTAAATACTGCAATTTAATTCTTTTAATATTATTTCTAACATATTAGACTGAGTAAATATCAAAATACTTTCTTTTATCGGCACCTATTTTGCATAAGGACTTCCTTTTATTCTAAGGTTACATTTTTTTAAATAAGCAAATTAGTTTATTATATTTAATTGTTGAACTTTTGCATTGTATACTTATTTATGTATGTTATTGTTATTATTTGTAGAATAATGGTTGTTCATGTGCTGGCACATCTATAATTTTTCCGTCAGCTCGTTTTAAACTCTACATTCATTTGTAATTTTGTACATATAGTTAGACTAATATTTAAATTTTTCACTGTACAGTTTTATTATTTATAACTGTCATAAAGTGCAGACGTTATGAATATTTCAACATCATGTAAATATGAGAATCACTGTATTTGACAGCTGCTACATTATTAATGTCTTTCACAATCAATTCCAAACTTAGTCCTGTGAACTTTTATTTTAAGCATTGTACATAAATATGCATGTGTTCATTTACATGCCATCATTTTTGTAGTGAATGAGCAATGAATTCTTTTGTTTGTTTTTTTGTATAGAAAGTTCTGCCTTTTTTTATTTTTTTCATTCCCATTGTTTTTTCTTTAGTTCAAAAACCTTATTGTCACCCTATGGCATATTTATTATAAAATTTGTAAACATTCTCTGTTATAAATTAATTTATATTTGTCAAACCTTTATGTATTTATACCTAAATAATTTTTTTCATTTTTAAGAGCATGTTTACTTTAAAGATTTATTATTATTTTTTTTTAATATTTCCTCCAATCAAAAAAGTGGCATTTTATTTCTATTAAAACTTTTCTTACCTCAGGAGGAAAATATGAAATATCAGGAAAATGTTTTTCTTCAGCACTTTGTGTGATAAAAATTAAGATTTCACTTCTAAACTGATTTTGTAAAATGAAATAAAGATACATTTTTCATTTGTATTCATGTTTTATTTCTTTTTTCTGACACTAGTTGGCACTCTATACATATTTATGAATCTGGCTATAACATGAAATGTAAGAAACACATTGGAATAATATTAATTTTTTTTTTCTTTCCATTCTGAGTTGTTCGTTCAGAAGAGTGATTTATGCTAATGATTTCCATGTTGAGGTTCTAAGGCAATAATAAATCTCTCGGGGATGTGGTGTTTTTACCATCCCTATAAGTGCCATCAGACTTAATTCAATAATTTATGAATAAATGGCTACTTAGCAACATACCTACATTTTAAATGAAGGATAAATTGAAAACTCAGAACTGTAGGTGCTTGTAAGTTGCTCTAGATACTAGGTCTAAAATTAAGTTTTATATTATGCTGAAAATTTTCTTTATAAATATTAGATATATATATATTTTTAAACATGTTTCGGTGTTAAAAAAAAAGTTTGTTAGATTCTTAAGACAAATAAAAAAGAAAATTTATAAAACCATTGGGAGAAAATGACACATTGTTTTTTTATTCATTTTAACTAGTAACACATATCAGCATCTAGTAGTAAGTGGCTATTGGAGAAATAAAAATTAAAAGTAGTTTTTTATTTTAAAAGTAAACAAGCTCATCCTGCATGAACATTTCCTTTCTTTTGCAGTTTTGCACACAAATTTTATTGCATGGCTTGTATTTTCTTTATTATTATTATTTTTAAACTATTAGAATTTATGAAGAATAGTATATATATGTTTTATACAATGGTTGATAAGAAGATTATTTTGTGTAGGATGCAGAATTTAAACTTAAGACTTGAATATTAATTTACTTTTTAAATTGTAGGTTATAATGAAAAAGAATGCTTAAGTAAGGTACTTTTGATGAAGTTAGTAAATTTACAAAAGGTGCCTAAAATGCACTCGCAGTCATGATTAACTTGTTGAAATTTCTAGCCATATAAAAAATTATTCAACATCCACTCTTATTATATATTGCTGGTATGTGTTATTAGATATTTAAATATGAAGTGTTTTTTATATAAATAATAAATGTGCCAAACACATTATTGAAACCCATGCATACAATATCTATAAGACAAGCCCATTTGTGTTTAATGTATAATGTCAATCATCTGAGGACGCTGATCCCTTACCCAAGTAAATTTTGACCAATTGGGGCAGGGTTTGTGCTAAACCACATGGTTAAACCCAGCTACACTTTTTCGGTGGTTTTTGGCAAAATGAACAAACCATTATATTTATTAAGTAGGCAATGATTCAAAATTATATTTTTCATCATAGAATGGATGGGCCAAAGCAAGTGTTAGAGAACAAGCATATTATTGAGGTGAAATCGCTTATAATTAAATAAAAAATGTGTTTAGGGGTTGGGCATAGACAGAAAAATTAAGATTTGTGTCAGTTACTAAAAAGATTGATTCACAGTATGCAAGCGTCAAATCATGAAAATCTGAAATACTCATAAAAAAAATATGTAACATCTCCTCATCATGTACAATAAAACCAACTTTGTATTGAAGAATTTTGAAAAGTTGCAGTGGTATTGGAATATACTAAGCCATTAAGCATTTAACATGCTCTGTTAAAAAGAGTTTAGATAGTGATGCTGAGGATGTGCTATAACACACATCGTTTAAGCAAAAAATTGGCTAAATAATTAATTAAAAAAAAATAATGTGCTGGGTCCTTCAGGATGCATAATTATTTTCCTGTAAAGAATAAAATGTTTTGTGGACAGTCCATAATTTTGGAAGTATTTTTGTGACAAATAATAATTTCAAAACCAACATCACTGTTGGATTATGAAGAAGCAAAAAATGGTCGAGTTTAAGGGACTGGATCACTGTAATTAGTCATTTCCAGAGAAATATATTTTGATAATTCTAGAATATTGTCAAGATTAGAGGCCAGTTTGAAAAAGTTAGCACTTAATTAGGTTGGAAATGCATTTTCAGAATGTTCGGGTGACATTTGGTGAAATCTTGCAGAAAAATGAAATTAACTTTAGAGAGGCAGGTGTGAAAGCAGGTATACTCTGGCCAACAAATGTGCTTAATGTATCTTAGATGACAATTGATGTTATGATATAGGTTATAAAAAATGTTTGTTTTGTGCAAATTGAATATCATTTTAACTACTTTTATCTCTGAAAAGAGCAAGATTACACCCCTCCCCCCCAAAAAAAAATCCCTAACACCTACCATGCATTGCTGTTTACTACAAACTCAACATTATATCCCCTGTGTTTGCTTCTAATAGATCTCTGCCTCACCTTTTTATCACACCTAATGTGGCCTATAATGTATTTGAAATCTTTGTCTTAATCCTCTGAGCATTCAAGGCTGACCTGCATTTTCATATAAACACTTATAAAACCCAAGACATCTTTATTACATTTTAATGCTAAATTATCTTTTCACACCCCTTTATCCCTCCCTATGCTTCTTAAAACATAATGCTGTTTAAAATATTTTTGTCTACAGCTTATTTAATTTGATTTCTGGAAACGGAAAATTATGTAACAGCTGCTTAGAGAATTAAATCATATGACCCCCTTCCCCCATGAAAGATCCTACTGGTTTGACACCAAGCTTGTGCTAAAATTATTTTATTTCTTCCTTTAAATTGAAATTTTGAGAGAAAATCTTGAATGCAGGCTCTAATTTGAATCAAATTTTTCATATCCTCAAAAATAAGCCAAACTCATCTATGAAGAGAAAATTGAATCCTTTAGTTTGTTGCATTTTTGCATAATTGATATCAGCCATCCGACAGAAGAAGAATGATGCATCAGCTATTCGGTCATTTAAAATAGTCTGTTTTCTCTGATAAATGGTAATATGACAAAAAGTGTCTTTCTCTTTTTTGCTCGAAAGTATTACCTATCCGACATATAATTCACAATTTTCTTTTTGGAAACATTTATTGTTTGAGAAATTATTTCTATAATCAAATACAAACCGTGTGTTTCATAATTAATGAAAGGAAAGACTTTTAAAGGGAAAAAAGTGAAAGAACTTGATTATAGGAAAGAAAATAAAACAAATTTCATAATCTTTTGTTTTGTGCAATGCAGAATGAAATCAAACTACAGTAGACTCCCTAAAATCTGCACATCAACACAAATGTAAACAACGAAACTTTCAGTTTAGATGTAGAGGCAAAATTACAGAATTTTTTAGTTTTATATCATTACATATGTATTTTAATATGTAATTCTCGATAATATGGCTGAACTCATGGTTTTTTCTGAAGGAAGTTATAAATTTATTTCTTGAAAAATTCATATTGCTGATATCACTGGTAATCACAATCTTTTTACCAAATATATTTATGTATTAATCAAGCTGTTTTGGTTATTAACACTGGTTAAACCTGAAATAAAACTTTCTTACTTTATGATTTTGATGTGAATTAATAGGGTACCTTTATGAGAAAAGTTTCATTGAATAATTCAAAGAAAATGTCTTTATTAAGCATTATTAATTATTTACTTGATCTTTACTTTTAATAATTTAATCATTTTTAAAATTATTTTACTTTTTATCATTTTAGTTTATTACTTTACTAAATCATTTTAATATTTTACATTGCAATTATTCATTATAATTTTGATTGCATTATAAAAATCAAACTACAGTTTAACGGAAACAAAGCAATGACCAGAAATCTGGAAAATTCTAAAATCCGCACATCCTCTGGTCCCAAGCTGTGCGGATTTGAGGGAATCTACTATTGTGGAATTCTACATTGGTAATTTTATTAGCACATTGTGATATCAAATTGTGATAACAAATAAGCAAAACAAAGTAGATGAGTGTTTCTTTTGTCCACAGACTAACTGGAATTAAGCTTCACATCACTTTATCTATTTTTACAAAATCAACTTTCACGGAAAAAAATAAGATGTATTAGAAATACTGCTGATTTTTGCAGGACAGAGCAGCAAATTCAGAATGGAATATTAGTATTCGCGAATAGAAAATGAACGATGTTATCAATGCTTGTGTCAAGTTAGTAAAAATAAGAAATCAACAGATGTGGTAAAAGAAAAAAAAAAAAAAAAGAGTTCAGAGGAGAGAAAAAAATATTGACCATACTAAATATTCTCCCACACACTTCTACCATCCAAAACAAAGAGTGTGTGTGGATTTGGGGGGGGGAGGAGTCATGAAGAAAATATTTTCACGTATAATATTTAAGATTCATTTAAAAATTATTTTACAAATTTCGAGTTTGAATAGAAAAAAATCGCATTCCTTCTATAAAAGTAGGAAGATGGTTTAAAGTTCTATGAATTTTTTCTCTTGTTCATGGAAATTTACATTTAAGTAACGTCAAAATGGATGAATGTATGTACAGCCACCCCCTCCTTCCCTCCCAAAAAAGAGAACATTCCATGCATTTTAATCATCAAATTGTCCCAGAAAATTATTAAAATAGCTACTTGACTGTAAATTATGCCTTTTTTTCTATTTATGTTAACAAAATAATCTTGGGGGGGGGGGGGGCGTCGTCTTCATACAGAATTTGTATAAAACTCTAAACTTTTAAATATGAACAATCTGATTTTGATATCACATTTGGCTTTTTCCATAGATATTACCTTATAATACCAAACACTAAGTTATTCATTTAAGTAGTTTAGATATTATGAAGGTTTAAAGCTTGAAACAATGTTAAATGCATTTGCAATGCGAGTGGTTTTTAAAGCGTAAATCAAACTTTGTGGAATGAGCTGTAATTTTGGATTTGCATATTTTAAGTTTTGAGAAATAGATTGCTGCTAAAAAATTTATAGGCTACAATTCCAATTTTTTTTTAAAATGGTATGTTCTCTCTCTCTTTTGCTTACTGTATTTAAATAATTTCAAACAACAGCTAAAACAGAGCGCTATAAGAATGGCCATTTTGTTAAGTTGTGCATTAGATCAAGAGGAGGACTTGAAGGATACCTATTTTTGCAATCTTCCAAAACTAATATGAATACATTTATAAAGTCTGGATTTCTATGTGATTTAAAATATTTGATATAAAAAGATAATAAAATATATTAATAGAAATAAACAAAGTAAAACTAGTGCCTGAATCTGGAAGGAATGAACAAACATTTTGTGAAAATATTGTAAGAATCGATGCCATGTAGACTGTGAGAAATTATCAAATGTAAAAATATCCCACAAGTTATCTTTTATTTTAAATTTCAGAAAGGCTATTAGAGCTTTATATATCAATTAAAACTTACTAAGTTTTAATAATTACTTTCAATTTTATGCTTTTTAGATTTTTGTTGCATGTTTAAGATTAAAAGAAACAGCACTAATTTACTATAGTAGGTATCAAATTAACATAATGAATAAAGTCAGAGCAAAGGATCACTTAATAAAGTGTATGGAATACAATCGGTTATTTTTGTGGTGAAATTCGGCTCCCCACCATAGTGTCACTACTTATGTTTCACTGTTTAGCAAATTGATTTTTCTAAATTCTTATTCAGGCCTATTCAGATTTTTTATCCTTATGTTGGTCATAAATACATTAAATTTAATTTTATATAAACGTATAACTTCAGTGTTATATCCGATGTACCATTTACAATAACTTTTACAAAAGAAAATCTAAGCTAAGAATCCTCAATCCATAGCTCGCAGGCCATAGATGAGAGTATTTTAGTTCTCCACCATGTCATTTTCAAGTTTTCCATGAAATCGATAATGCCTTTCAAAATGTCTTATAATGCTGTTTCTCTTCAACAAAAAATGACCAAGGAAGCAGTGAAAAGTCACTTAGTACACATTTCATAATGCTCCTCAAAAATTTTTTTAATTTTATTTAATATTAAAAAACAGCTTTTCAGTTCTCATTTTAACAAGGCTTTCCCCTAAAAAACACAAACCAATTCTTTTCTGTCTTAAATTTTAATAATGAACTTAATTTTAAATATTCATGCATGTGTTGTCATCAATTCATTTAAAACTTCTCAAAAAGCATGGAATTAATTACTTAAGAAATTAATTTTATTTCATCTAAAAGTTATATATTTTTAAAACTACCAAATTTATCCAAGTACAGTACTGCTGATGTTTAGTAAACAAATATTCCCCCCCCCTATCATTATTAATTCATTGGAGAACTGAATTTACTCGTCTCGTGCCAGGTTAAAATCCCTTTTTTTTCTCTAATTTGAAAAGTTAGCTTACGATTAATTTCTCATTTTGAACAAGAAAATTTGCTTAAAATAAATGTTTTTAGAACAACAAAGAATAATAACAGTAAAGTATTCATGCTAGTTTGATATAGTGTTACTTTTTATGGTAAAAACTGCTTATTTTGATATATTTCTAAATTAAAAATCTGACGGTAGAATCGATATTCACTTGAGCTAAATGATCATCTCAAAAACAAATTAAAAGGTTTTTTAAAAGCAAAATAGAAAAGTAAGTGTTTGTTAACATATACAGGGAATTCAAAACAACGCCGACAAAAATGAAAGGCGAAATCAGGCATAAGAGAACAAACAAAAAATCACACAGGAATCTAGGATGGCAATTTATTTCTCCAGTCGGAAATTCAGGGTATTTCAATTCACATTCAAGTTTTATTTTATAACAATAATGAATACATTATAATGAAATTTTCAACTGACTTGCCTTGTATGATGTCATCATGACATGCTCTGAAAGTAGTTTACCATCTGTGTCCAGAGAACATTGAAGTACATGCTCCCTATTTCAGAATGTGACTGATCTTCAATATTTTAAAAGTTATAAAAATTACGGTTTACATTGGAATGAGACACCCTATATATATGTGTTATAAATGAATGAATAAGTGGATTATGACGTCAGATTTCTATGTGATTTTTGTTTCTGTATGCCTGATTTGTTCTTAGGTTTTGTCTATGTTATTTTGAATTAACCCGTATACTTGCAATGATCAAAATAAGCACATGTATACCTTGATCGTTAATGAAAAGTATCTTCATAGAGAAAAAAAAAAAATGTGATAGCTTTTAAGAGAAGGAACCCTAACTGAAAATTTTCTTTATAGTTTTATGTTGGAACCTCGGTTGTCGAATGATTTTAATTGTGAAAAAACGGGTTTCTAAACCTTTCCTTTTATAAATGGTTTTTTAAACACTGAGAAATGTAAAATAATGTGTTATTTTCGAAAAAATATATATAATTGTGATAATGCTGCAATAAGCTACACAATAAAAATATCCAATATTGTAATATACTAGAATCAAATAATAAAAATCATAAGATAGAATTTTAGTGAGATAGATATGTCTCTTTAGTTAGGTCTACATTTCACGCTCAAATCTGGTTCAGAATAAAAAATGACATTTAGGCTTGTGTCTGATATCCCCCCACAACTGTTTTTTTTTTTTTTTTTTTTTTTTTTTTTTTAATATTTATCCCCAGCAACACACAATTTTGAATCATTTTAGCTTGTCTATCATTTTGTTAATACATTACATATGCTATCCTTTTAAAGTTTCAGAATATCATTGAAGCAAATTTCAAATCTGGATTATAATACATATTAAAAAATAAAAACATCTAACATTTATTTACTATTTAACAATGTTGTGAATCGAGATACTACAAATTCATATACCTTTTTATATTTCTGCTTCACTAATGCAATTTAAAGTAAGTCGAAATGACCCTTTGGGTGACATAGTGTATTTTGGGTATTGCATTTTAGATTTAACTACTTCGGAATTTGATAAATATGTCTTCAGAAAAAATTCCATGAGAAACGGTGCCTTACATTATACACATTGTTTTAAAGTAATAAATGAATAACTATAATTTCTGCGAAGTTGAGGAAATAGTTACATTCTTATTTCTTAAAGGGAGTGATTTTTGGTAAAAAAAAAAAAAAAAAAAATAAGAAGAAAGTTTCATTATAATGTGTATTATAGCCCATGCTTAATACATTTTTAAATGTGAGTTTTTACATAAAAAATAAAATAAATACACATGTAAAAAAATTCCAGCTGAAGGTAATATGCTCATACATCTGTCATGTGAAGCAAATGCTGGTGAAATTGACCATTTCTTTCTATCTAGGAATATGGACAAACTACATGCAAGTCTATAACAGTCCTTCCAGAGATTTCTCGGAATAAGTTCGACCAGCTTTAATGATTTTTTTTCTTTTTTTGGTCCTCTGGGCGTAGGATTGTATAAAACTCTCTGTTTTGAATATTATAAGAATGAAGTGGCACCACGTTAATATTAAAAATAAAAAGATAAAGATAATCAAAGTAGCTTGATGCTCACATAGAATGGGAAACCTATTTCAAAAGATTACCATATCTTCCTTGTGTTTCACTATTTTTGCAGTTATATTAACAAATTTGGTTTTTAAATGTGAAACAAAAAATGTTAAAACACATTTTTATAATTTGTTGATTCATTTAAAAATATCTCTTACAGTTTACATGCATTTTTATTGTTTTATGTATACTTAATAATTCATTTTTTTTTTCTAAAAGCAGTTATCAAGAGATAATGATTCATATTTGCTTTGATATTCATTCTAGTAGAAACATTGTTTCAGTGTGTCGCCAAATTAAAGAGATTTTGTGAATAAAATTATGTTCAACAACCGAGGTCCCACATTGTTTAAAATGTTTCATTAATGCTACTAATGCTGGTAATCCGTTGGTTTACCATTTTAGAAAATTCACCTCACGGGAATAAAGACTGTGATTCAATAGAGGAAAATCAGTATAATGGAGACACCAGTTTATCAGACACTGAAGTTGATTTGTCAGATTCGTCAACAATTGAGTCCGAAACAGAATATGAAAATGTCGAGAAATATAATCTTATTACGAGAGGATGTAGATTACGACCAAGAAAAAAGACTAATATATGCATAGCAAATTCTACGGTCTTTACAGAGAATCCCTCTTGTCTTTCAGGTTTCAGAGGCTGTTCCAGAAGTGGCAATTATAAAAATAAACGCCAGAATTCAAGTGGAATTTGTGTAAGCTATCGAAAAGCTATGCTAGGAAAAGTACTTTTGCCGATTCTTCGAGAAAAAAGCAATACTCCAGTAAACATTCCAGAGAAAAGTGGCCGAAAAAGAAGCAGAAAAGGCAAAGCACAAAAGACTACTGATTTTATGGCTGCCAATGCGACAACAAACATGCTAACCCAAAATTTCTATCCAAATAGTCATTATTCGCAACAATCATCATCTTTTACAAGATTTGTTAACAAATCAGCAAAAATGAGGGCTAAATATCAACGGATGAGCTTAAAAAAATTGGGTTTAAGATACAAACGAAAAGCAATGCTCTGCAAAATAGTTCTTCCAATTCTGACAGTCAAAAGGGGATTTGTCTCGCATTCAAAAACAATTCCCAAGAAAGGTAGATGGAAATCTAATGGAAATTTCCCACCAATTTTGGCAATAACAAAGAAAAGAGGAAGGAAGAATAAAAACGGGGGCAGAGGTAGAAAAATAATCAATTCGAGATTTACTGGAATCAACAAGACTATAAAAAAGAAAATTAGACGCAGAATTAAATATTCTCCATCTACCTCTCCTGAAAGAGATGAAAGCGTGGAAATAAAAAAGAAAAGGGGAAGACCAAAAACTAGAGCTTCTCCACTCGCCTCTCCAAGCCAGAATGAAGAAAACCGACGAAATGAACAGAAAAGCAAAGTTGTAAAATCTAGTTTACTGAGATATGAACTTTTCAGGCACTACTCAAACAATTCTAACAGTTCATTGGGTAAATTCAATTTTAATAGTGCTTATAATAACAATTCCCAGGCTGATAAATCTCAGCTAAATGAAAGTGTAAACAGTAATGAATCGTTAACTTCTAATCAGGAACTATATAGGACTAAATCAAAAGAGAATGTAAAATTACCTGGTGCTTCAATTGAAGCAAAACATAAAGCATATGAAGAAAATAATTGTGATTCTGACTCCACAGAGTATAAAAACGATGACGATTCTGACACTGTTACAAATCGTTCCATATCAGAAGAAGAAACTTCAATTGTGTACTTGAGTGACGCGACGCAGGTTAGCACAGACACACTATTTTCATCTACTCAGGGTTCTAAAGATGTTGTAGAGAACAATATACATTTACGAAATGATGATACAAATGGTGAAAGAACTCAGTTTCAAAATATAGCACAAACTCGTTCTGATCCTGAAAATATAGATGTGTTTTCTAACAATGCTGTAATGTTTGGTGAAAATAATTGAAACATTTCATAATTATTAAATTTAATAGTTTATGAGGCAAATCCAGGCTAATGATAATTAACTGTTATAATTCAATGATATTGGATTACAATGACATGCAACACTCATTTAAAAATATGATCGCTGAAAAGTTATTTAAAAACAAATTCATTATTAAGATTACAAAAGTGTATTCAACTAAGAAATTCGACTTGGTTAGCTTTTTTACCAATAATCTCTAAAAACACTCGGTCAACATCAAAATCCTCCCTGTAAAAAAAAAAATGGTTGATTCTTATAAATTTCATGTTACTAAATCAGAAGAATATGGTAATGAAATTGCTCTATCATGTACTATTTTTTAGGTGTGTGTGTGTGTGTGGGGGGGGGGGGGGGGGGGGGTGACTTGCTTTTAAAATTAAGGCATTTTATAACTTGATAAAACAAGTGGAAATTGTGTAAATAATAAAATATATATAATGACATATAAATTACCTGTAAATAAATCTATATAAAACATAATTTCAGTTATAGCGGAAGAAAGGATGAAAATATATTAGTGTCTACTGCTGGGTATGAAAAGAGATGCTTAAGGGGGGGGGGGGGGGGGGGAAGGCACAAAAGAAAGATACACAATACAAATATCAACAAATTAGATTTTCATGATATATTTTATCAAATTGTTATCAGTGATAATACTTTTTTCATGATTTCAATTTTATCTAGTATTGCAAATTAAATAATCCTCCACTATTTGTTAATATTATAAAACTGTTTCTTGAAAAAATGGTACGTGCTGGTGCAATTTGGATGTCATATTTTGATTTAGGAACATTAGATCTGTACAGTTCACATATTTGTTTTGTAGGGAGGAAAAACTTTTATTTTTGTTGCAAATCAGTGCTATTTGTTGTAAAACCCACTAAGAGGTGGTAGTACAGAACAAAACAATCAATTTAAAAAAGAAAGAAACCACTGTTATGATCCATTTTTTCACTGAAAAATACAGAGTGTCTCACCCTCACTCCATTCCGAGCATAACTATCTTTCATAATAACTTTAACTAAAATAAAGGTATTTGAAAGGGATTTTCGACAGGCTTATCTTGCTTTGTATGAAATGTAATGATATGGAAGTGTGCAGCATTTCCATAAGTGAAACTATATGAACTCTTAATAAAATTTGGAAATATGGATATAAAACTCTTTCTCAAAACTATTAAATTATAATTAATATAAAATGAATACAGAATTACTCAGATTTATAATGAATGAAAATAAAAGCTTGGATTTGCCTCTTTTTAAATAAGAGAGCTTCACTGAATTTTGTATATAAATGTATGTAAATATTTTAAAACTGGGTATTACTTTAAAACAAAATGAACAAAAGTGGTTGTGCATTGTTTTAAATATAGCCCACAATTCTAATTAATGGATGTGGGTTTTGTAATTTATAAAGTTATGTTGATTTCTTGATGTGTTCATATTTACAAAATTAATTTTTTCCAAAGACGCTATTATAAACAATTTCTGATTGATTTATTAATGCAAAATTTGACTGGGGAAAGGCGTTGTATTAATGAAAATGCATGTAAAAATTGTATCCCTTAATAGGACTTAACACGTAAATAGATTTAATTCTGACAAATAAAGCGCACAATGATTTATCTATTGATATGAAGATTGAAGCAATATTTCACCTTACTTTATTATAATGCAGTGTGTCTTCCAACACCACAATTTTTTTAAGCTGAGAAAAATTTATGATTTTGTATAATATAATATATTTGATAATAATCTTATGACAAAATGCAAATATGATATAATTAAGAAGTTATGATAATTTTCATTATTATGTAAAATAACTTAAGGTATTATTGTCCGCTTAAATTTACAGATGTTTATTTTTGAGACTTGTAGGGAAGTTTTTGAATGCATTACAATAAAATTTAAGACAATGACAGCAAAATATATATATATATATTACTTTTTATTCACTTGCATGTGAAAAGAAAGAGGATTTTATGAGAAGTACATTTTCCCATATTTTTGTGACATATCAATACAAGCATATAAATGACAATGCCACGCTTATCTTTCAAACTATTAAAAATAACCTTTTTTGTTATGTAACAAAAAATATTTTAAATTATTTATATTTATGTGAATTAACTGATACACTATCAAATAAAACATCATCAATGAAAATTAAACCTAGAAAATTAGAAATCTAATATCACTGGTAAAGTGACATAAAAGAAGTTTGAAATTTCAAAATTATTTTTGTAATATATTTTCAAACCGTTGAAAGAAAGAAATATACTCATATGAACTATATTATTTAATTATCTAGAAATTCATCTACACATAGCTACATATTAAATCCTTGCATATAACAACAGTTCCCAGCTAAATAGCACAAAAGTGGGAATTAATAACAATAATGCCAAATTGATATTTTACTTAAATGTAAAACTATTCAAATGCCATGTCAAAATAATAATAATAAATAAATAAAAATTTAACAGGAAGTTTTTAGAATGCTTCCCTGTCCCTGTCTTTCCTTGCAGAATATATGCTCTATGTGGCTACTTTTTGCATTTTATGAAATTAAGATCACGGTACAGTTACCAATCTCAGGTCATAATATCCCCAGGTATTTAATTCTATACTGCCATAACTTGTAGTCCAGTATATGGATAAAAATAGAGAATCATTCATAATTCTCTAGTTAAATATGATTAAAAAAGAACTCTTTATCCAGATACATAACCACTTTTGAAATGTCATTATCATTTTGTCGTGAACATATGATGATTGTTGATAATCAAATGTTTTATCATTGAAAATATTTTACAATCATGTAGAATGTAGCACTACATATAAAACAGTTCAAATATTTTGATGTTTTGAAAAATCTATACATATGAAATATGTTTTCTGTACTTCGTCTATTTTCTTAACTCTTCGAAACAATAAAATTGTCAAAGAGTAAGTAGCAGTTTTGTTTTGGTCAAATTTATTGTGTTTCAGGAATTTGCTTGCTAAATTAAATAAGAAAATCTGTTACATAAGTTCTGGGTAAGGAATGTTAATTGAGCTGTTTAACCACTTAACAGTCTACATCATCAGGCATGCAACAGTTTTTTTTTTTTTTTTTTTTTTTTTTTTTTTTTTTTTTTTTAAATCGGCTTCACCGTGCCTTTTTGTATACATGCTCAAACTTTTAATAATAATAATAAATCATATGTTCTTAAAGGGACAAGGGACCTTCAAGCATTTTTTTTATTGCACCTTATTTTTTATTGCACTATTCAAGGGCACACTATATGAGTTATGGCATATACTTATCACACAATCCATATCAATTAAAATCCCAAATATTTTTTATGTCAGTTTGGTTTACACATACAAATAAAACTGTACATCAAATTTTATGTATTTGAATATAAAGGTAAGAAAAAAAATATTTCTAAATTTTATGAAATTTTCAGCATTTTTGCATCCTATTTCTCCAATGAACTGTCTTTAACTTTTCCAATTATATTTAGTTTAAAAAAATTATGCACGGTTTTACTTGTATATGAAAACCAAACTGGCATAAAAAATATTGGGGATTTTAATTGATATGGAGTAAGGTTGGGTCACTTGATAACGCTTAAAATATTCAGGAAAATTCCTTATTTTTCTCCAAAAAATTTTTTGTTGTTAATTTCTTGTGTGATAAATGTATATCATAATTCATATAGTGTGCCCTTGAATAGTATTTAAAAAAAAATGAATTTGAAAGTCCTTTTTTCCCTAATGAGGTCAAGTACATTTTAAAGTGTAAAAAAATTAATTTTTTTAATAGGTTACATTAAAATTTGATTCTTTAGGAACTTTGTAAAAGAAATCCCATGCAAAAATTCACTTTAGAAGGGAAGTTGTGTCCAAAATAGAGTTCCTTTTATAGTAGGGGTGCACAACCTGTGGCCACCAAGTATACCGCTATTTTTATCCAGAAAAATTTTCCTAATTAATCGACAGAAACTTCGCTATTAAATAATTCAAATGTTACTTTTAAATTTTTTGTGGTGGCAAACAATTTTCTGGCAAAAAGGTTGTGCAGCACTATTTTATAGGATCAAGGGGGTAATTTGGTCTTTAAAGTCAATTTTCTCAAAAGTGTGATTTTGGCCATTGTGCGCATGATTTCTAAGAAAAGCCAGATAGAATTTCATGAAATTTGACTGAAGGTATAAGTCCACTCCTTCTAATCCGCAACTCTATAATCTGCAAACGCCTATAATCCGCACTATATTTCAGATGTAAACAAACAGTTAAAATCTATTTTTAAGCAAAATAACGTACTTTTTGACCACAATACAAGTTTTGATCTGATAAATTTATTATAAATTTTAAATGCATTAAACATTTTTAATGTATTTCTGCATTTATTAGAAGGAAATGTTCTGGGTATCTTGTAAATAACTATTAGACTGCTATATTTTGAACACATTTGTTGTCTATATAAAAGGTCAACTTGTTTTTGAAGAAGAGGATAAATTTTGGATAATTGTTTTAGAAAAACATTTGTTACTGGCCCAGAAATCCTGATTCTTAAAAGGCTTCAAGATTTAATTGCAGAACATAAATTAAAAGCTATAAAACAAACCATTGTTACTGTGATATTTGAGATTTAAAAATAAGAAGAAATGTTTCTATTAATTTTGTATTACATCATTTAAATTTATTTCTAATATTGAATATAATTTTTTTTCTATAAAAAAAGTAATTTTTTTCACTTCCGTGTTATTTATTTACAGTGTGATTACTATATTTGTTGATAAATTCCAAATATTAAAATGTAAACAAAGAAATGACCTATAATACGCAAAATTCTATAATCTGCAAAACTCTTGGTCCCGACCTGTGCAGATTAGAGGGAGTGTACTTATACCTTATAGATGCACACACCTACTATTGACCTACTATTACATTAATCAAGTAAGAAATCTAGAAATTATGACAATAAAAAAAAAAAAAAATCAAACTTTTGAGATTTTTTTTCTTCAAAAGCTAATTGTTATGCTTTTTCACAGAGTTTTGAAATACATATTATATCTCTACTGAATAAAAAAAAATTGGCTCACTGTAACAATTCGATTATGAGAAAACCTGAGAGCAAAGTAAATTCCTTTAGGGGCTGTCCACAAATGATGTCACACTTGAAGGGGGGGAAGGGGTTTGTGAAATTGTGACAAGGGGGTGGGAGAGGGTAAGAAGAGATGTGACACATTTTGGTTAAAATAAAAGCATTAAAAATCAGCAGATTAAAAATTTAAGTTATTTTGAAATTAAAGTATTTTCCGTTGATAAAGTAAAGATAAGATTTAAAGCCAAATATATTAAATTCCATTTCACATTCTAAAATACTACTGTTTTCAATTGAGAGCAAAGTAAATTCCTTTAGGGGGCTGTCCACAAATGATGTCACACTTGAAGGGGGGGAAGGGGTTTGTGAAATTGTGACAAGGAGGTGGGAGAGGGTAAGAAGAAATGTGACACATTTTGGTTAAAATAAAAGCATTAAAAATCAGCAGATTAAAAATTTAAGTTATTTTGAAATTAAAGTATTTTCTGTTGATAAAGTAAAGATAAGATAGATTTAAAGCCAAATATATTAAATTCCATTTCACATTCAAAAATACTACTGTTTTCAATTGATCTTTCATATTAATATTCTATTACTATTGTATATTAATTAGGTTTTATGTTGTAAACCTAATCTTATTTCATATAAAATAAGTACACGAATCATTTTTATTGTTATGCTCACAAATGTCATTAAAACACATAGTTAAAGTTTAAAAATAAAATTTGAAATATGATTTATAACATAGTGCTTTGTTTCTGAACTGCTAATATATGTTTATCTAATATAGTGTGACATGTGACAAGGGGTGGGGGGGGGGGAGAAGGGGTATGTTGAAGTGTGTCACTTTGTGACAAAAGGGTGGGAGGAGGGGGGGGGGAGCGGTAAAAAATATATTGAAAAAAAGTGTGACATCATTTATGGACAGCACCTTATTAAAAAAGTACAAAAAATCAAATTAAATTAAAAATCTTTACATTCATCTAGAATTTTTTTCGGAACATTAACTGTTAGCATATGTCTGTAATGTGCGTTTAAAATTTCATATCCAAAAGTTATTCCATTTTGCATAAAATTTGTCAGTTTCAGGTACTTGACCCCTTAACTATTGTTATACCAATGGATAATATTCTTCCTTTGGATTCGAGGATATAAAAAACCAGCTGTATGGGGATTTCATTAACCCTTTATCTACTGACGGTACTTATAAGTACCATTAAAAAAACTTGTTATAAAATTCATTTAATACATCGATTAGTTTTAAAACAGTTTAGAATGAGTTGTAGATGCATTACTTTATCTTGTTCCAAAAACATTATGGGTTACACAAAACAAAAATATTTTTAAAGGATGACGATGATTGATTTTTGTCTTTGCATCTTTTCAGCTTCCTTGGCGTTGGGGAAGGGGGGGGGGGAGATTTTTCAAATCGGAAATATTTCTATTGTAAGAACATTATATTTGTACGTTTTCTAATTCTACAAAATACTATGAAATATATTTAAAATAAAAGATTTGAGTGGGATAGATTGATAGGGATTCACAAAATCCCTATCAATTCAAATTTAATGAATCATTCTAAAATTTATTAAATGATTATGTAAATCTTCTAATGTAGTTTAAACAATTCATGAAAGATGCTTTAGAAGATGAAATTTTCATGAATTCATAATTCAGTACATAAAAGGTTAAAAAATCACCCCATTTGAAAGCATTTGAAGAATTCACTTATTATTCATTCTACTACTGAAATAATCAGGGGTGGGGAATTTCTAGAAAATCTTACAAGCCAAGGATTTATTTTACCAGCCAACAAAATGCAAAGTACTTTTGAAAATTGTTATGGCAAAATTTATGCAACTGCAAAATTAGTTGCTTACTATTACTACAATGTTTTTATAATTTTTTTCTATACAATTAAGAAATATATACAAGAAAGGAAAGTTTAATATAGAATAGATCTTGTTTACATCTCAGTAATTTGGAAAGTTACAAAATATAGCTAACTGGAAAAAAAAAAAAAAAGATAGCATATTTCTATAGTTTGCAGTTTTCGAAGACTACCTAAAAATTCACTCTCCAGTGGCGAGTAAAATGACACATTTTTCCCACCCCTGGAAATAACACAGCAGATTAAATTTTGAAAATGAAATCTATGTGTGGCCCTGCTCAGAGTTAGCAACAAATAGGGAATTCCCTTTTTTTAAAAAATCATATGTTTATATCTGTTAGGTAAACAGTTTTTGTACACAGCATTAACAAATTTAGTTATTTAAGAATAGTGTAAAGATTTGAAATCTACATAAAATGTCATCAGATGATACATTGGTATATTTAAACAAAAAATTAAATTACTGGTAGACCTCATAATATAGTATTTAATACACCCTATTGGAAAGTGGTGCAAGACTTATAAACACTACTGGAATTAAACTTAACTTACTAAAAAATTGAAAAGTTTTGGTTACATTAATTTATACAAAAATTAATTATTTACAAAAAACAAGAAGTTTTTATTTATGAAAATAAATACAAATGCTGATGTTTTTAATTATACTACTTACTTAGCACACAGAATTTTACACAAACAGATTTTTTTTAGAAGACTCTTGTAAAAGTATAATATATATGTTTTGCAATAATGTTAGAGATCAATAATAATATAAAATGAAACTGTGACAAAGTAGCAAAAAAATTAAGGAGATATTTATTTAAACGTGGGCAAATTAAAATATACGTTAATAAATTAAGATTTGGTATTATAAGTAGATGAGTTTAGATTAAAAATTTTGTAAATATAGTAGAAGATCCTTATAACGCAATTCTATATAACACAATTCTACATATAACGCACAACTTCTCAGATGTAAACAATGATTTTTTGCAGTTAAAAAGCGCCTGCATTTTCACATTGTAAAATATTGCTTATTTTCTAGATGACTAAATTTGATACATTAGTTCAACTTTATCTTCTAATTTATGACCTTTTTACTGAAAAAAATGCTATTATTACAATAAACATTTTTGAAAATATTTAATATAAGAAATGGTTGCGTCAATTATATTTGGATCATGTTTAAAAGTAAATTTAACAATGTTTGACCTATATTATGCAAAAATTTATAATTTGGATAACTCTTGGTAACAAGGAATGCAGTATAAAGATATTCTAATGTATTTTGATATGTTTCAAACATATTTGGCCATGTTTGCAAGGTGAACTGTGCGTTTTTAGGTTTGCGTTATAAAGATCTTCTACTGTATAATCGTCAACACTTCACAGAAACATACCACAAAAGGAGGAAGTCATAACATTCCTCCTCCTTATGAGCCAAGAGTTTTTTTTTTGCTATAAAATTACACATTTTGTGAAATGCAAATACACATTACAATTTTTTTTAAAAAGAAGTTTGATCCTTCTTTCAGAAGGTTAACAGAAGGTTTTAACATAACTTTTTTTAATACATAATTTTCTTATACTGGTTTTATTCTTTTCTGCTTTACTCATACTTAAATCATACAATTTCTTTCAGCTCATATTCTTATAATTTCAATTTATTAATATCATGCTAGTAGATACACCATGGTTAAAAATATGTACAAATAACTGTGTACAAGTTCTTATCCAGTAGAAATTATCCATGCATTAAATATTAAATAGAGATTAACAGAGAATACTAAAGAAAACAATTTTTAATAATGATTAAGTAGATGAGACAAACCTGATAAAATATACCAATTTTTTACACTTAAAAAAATATAATCATGAAATAGTTATAAGATGACCATAAATAATTCTAGAAATTGTTCATTTTAAAAATATATCCTACATACAGAGATGTAAATGTGAGTTATTTATGCATTCCATTTACTAAGGTCAAGATTAAGGATTAATTAAAAAAAGAATATAAAATTTTTGAAAAGTTCATAATAACTATTGAACATTTTTTCTCTAATGAAGTTGAACTTGATTAGTTTTATAGAATTAAGTCCACTGGTATTTCATAAAAGCGTTATATGTATAATACTTACAAGTAATGAACTAGGAGCATATTTAAAACCAGGGTTTGATGTATGTATATTAATGTATATATATCTTGATATATCTCATATACATTTTATATTTATTTTCAAAATATTGTGAATGATATTTTCAGTCAAAACAAGTGAATTTTTAACTGTTATTGACTGTGTCATTCTGTAGATAAAGAACTTTTATTTTGGTAGTGACTTTTTTAGCCCCCCCCCCCCCTTAATAAAAAAGAAAAAAATCTTTTCCAAGCTTTACCTTTGAAACAATTTTTAAATGTAGAACCAATAATTATATGAGGCAATATTTACTTAAAACAGCTATTGAATGTCAATGAATAACCATATTGTTCCCGTTCCTCCATCTTATATACTTTCCAACAGTTGGAATAAACGATAAATGATTTTGAAAATGTCGCCGTTGGTGCGACGAAACGATTGTCAATCTTAATAAAGATATTTTATCACTTTTTAGCATTATTTTACTTAATAATATTCTAATTTAAAAAATATCGGATATATACCAAAATATCAGATATTTTTGATATTTTCGAAAATATCAGGATATTTACGAACCCTGTTTATAACTCAAGAACACCTTTCCTTTATTTAATCATATACTAATAAATAAATATCACAGAAAAGAAAACAACACAAAATGCTACTACCATTGCACTTATTAAGACTAATATATGTTACAAAAACAATTTTTAATATCTTTTTCAAACAGATATTTTATTTATAAGTAAAACCATTATATTAATTTTTTTAAAATTAAATCACCTCAAAAAGCAAGTTAAAAGAATGAAGGTATCCAACAGCAACAATAATTTCTGGTATACTTTCATACTCATTGCATGCCATTGGTGAACTTTGAAGTTTCTTACTATGAACAAATTCAGGAACAATGACAACAAAGCACAAAGCAGATATTCATGGTTCTCTTTCAATGAATAACCATATTGTTCCCGTTCCTCCATCTTATATACTTTCCAACAGTTGGAATAAACGGTCAAAAACATAATTTTAAAACAAAGCAAAAAAAAAAAAAATAAAATAAAATAATAAATAAATAAATAAATAAAATAACGTGAGTTAAACAGACATAATCAAACTATGCACCCAAACACTAAAATAATCAAAATAAAAAAGAATGCTTTAAATCACAAAAGCCTTGGCAATTATCTGCTGGCATAGTGGGATCGTTCTCCCAAAAGTGTACAATTCCAGTTACATAGCATTTTTCAGTATTTGACATGAATATTTTTGAATTAATTTATATTTTCTATTGATGATAATGAAAGATGACTAAACGTGTTGTGCACATACACTTTTTATAGTTACTTTATATTTTTTATTTTTCAGTACACAGTAGGTGAGATCTCACCTCCATGTCACGTCATAAGCCTAATGTTACTTAGGAGAATGTTTGGCTACTTATTTAATTGAAAAAAAAAAAAAAAAGTTAAATACTTATTGTTCCAGCTACTACTATTTCAAGAGCTAAGTAACTTAGGGTAGTTAATTGCTTTCTTTGTGTTTTTGTTTGTTTTTTGAGTATGGAAAGTAGTGTCACACAATAAATTCTCACCTCCATGAATCAAACATTAAGTTGCATTTTCAGGTTAACAGACGGCTAAATTATCAACCCATTTTGTTTCTCATGATGCTAAAGTATGATGTTGTTAAATTATAAGTCAGAAACTTGTTTTCATATTCAGGTGCTGGATTTTGTTATAAAAAAGAAACCATGGTTATTGAAGATTCTCACATCCGTGAACTGCAATTCAATGTGACTAAACTATTACCAAGATATATGCTTGTGTAATTATATAAGCAGATATTGATTTAAAAAAAAAAAAAAAAACATAATTTTTCTCAAAATATACATATGTAGGGTTAAGGGGACC
The DNA here is from genome assembly GCA_963932465.1 of Maratus speciosus. NCBI lineage: Eukaryota > Metazoa > Arthropoda > Arachnida > Araneae > Salticidae > Maratus > Maratus speciosus. The sequence continues at coordinate 576,492,361 of OZ010792.1, forward strand.
TTCTACATTAGAAGACCAAAAAAAAAAGCACTTTTTTATGATTTTTTTTGTAAAAAAACTGCATGATGGATCTTTTTGAAATTTTAACAGTTTATTGTACATATCTTAAGGTATACACAAGAATATTTTTATTAGACTTTGTTGCTTCTATTCTAAGTTATGAACAAATATGTTCAACTGCTTTGGAAAATTTCGTCTGGACGGTGGGCATGATAGCGCCTTGTAGAATTATCTGAAACACAAAAATAAATTTTTTTCGTAAACTTCGTGAGTATAGCTTCTAGTTAAATTAAAGGAACCCATAAATTTATTTAAAAAAAAATTATGTAATGGCTGATCATTCTTATTTGTTAAAAAAAAAATTCTTATTTGTTAATAACTTTTTTTTAAAAAACAATTTTAGGAAAAGCTTTAATTCATATCGAAGGCAATTAAATAAGCTTTAATTAAAAAAAAAAAAAAATCAAGATGATCCATTGAGTAGGTTTTTTTTTAATCTTGCCCACAATGTCAAAAAATGTGGTTTTGAAAAAAACGTGCTTAAAGTTTTTGTACAAGAAAAACGGTTCATAAAAGCTTATTATCATTTATTTACCTATACTGTTTGGTTAATCTGCTATCCCTGCTCCATATATAAGACCCTCTTCTTCCTCGTACAGTTCATTTGTTGCTATTTCTTCAAATTCCTGATAGCCAGCGTAAGATTCTTACTGCGACAATTTTGACTGCTTTTTCATTTGGTGTTTATTGTATTGACCAGCCCTCGACAAGTGGACCCAATAACTATATCTTATCTAACATTGACATAACGCGTAACAGTCATAAATATCCTTTATCGAAAATGCCAGCAGCAATCCAAGCTGCAATTTCAATAACTTTTCAGCCGCAGTGAAGATGTTTTGGTGCCATTAAAACTTTCATTTGCGTTTTGTATCACCAATACACCATTGGAGCAAATCTTACCTGCCACTCAGCTCGGAGCGCATGCACTACCACATGGATATTTCGACCTCTTACAGTTTGAACTTGACTTGAGATTTTAGGAGCATATTCTACACATAAAATACTGCTGATTTAAGCAAAAAACAGATTTTTTTAAAACTTTTAATGTAGAAGGTCCCCTTAATAAATAGAGCATGTTCCTCACCTCCGTGAACCTCTCAATTTTGAAAATATATACTTCAGAGTAAAATGCTTAGCAAGAATTTGCAATGACTGTAAATCAAAAAGATACAGTTTCTAAACTTCGAAAGAGAAGAATTGATAATATATAAAAGATAGGTGATGAAAAGGAGCTCCAGACGGGGGAAGAGCATTTTGTGTTTTTTTGTATTTGTTCCAAATAAATTCATTGTTATTCTTATGTAGAACGGCTCCTTAGTTATATTTCTAACAGAATAAAATTTTTTTTACTACTTTGTCTCATTACATTAACATAACCGTAGCATAAAGCTCACCTCCGTGAATGATGTTAATAAAAAAATGTGTTTCTGAGAAAAATAAATATAATGTAGTTGGGTCAATATTGATTTTTACTTGCAGCAAGTGGTGAGTTTCTAAAAATAATAATACCTGTCTTGAAAAACAAAAATTTTTCACCAGAAAATTTGGTACCGAAAACCTATACTTTTCAGAGAATGACCCAGTGGCTAATATGAAAGTACCTAATTTCTTAAAATGTCAAACATACAGAAGAAGCCTGGTGTTTACAGAAAAGTTAAAAGCTGAAAAGAAATGTTTTCCTCTGAAGATACAGTCAAACCTCGTTATCCTGACACTCTAATGACCAGGTGTGGGGAATTTTCAGAAAATCTTACCAGCCAAGGATTTATTTTACCCACTAGCAAAATGCAGTGTACAGTTGGAAATTAAAACTTGTTGTTATAATAAAACTTAGGCGATTGCAAAAATAGTTGATTACTATTGCTACAATACATTTTCACATGTATATTTTTTCCCCTGTAAAATTAAGAAAAATGTACACAAGAGAGAAAAGTTTAATAAAGAATAGAACTTAGTACCGAGTTTACATCGCAGTAATTTGGAAAGTTGTAATATAGCTAACTAGTAAAAAAAAATAAAGTTCTTGGCATATCTTTTGGCATGGAGTTTTTTAAATACTGCCTACAAATTTACTCGCCCTGCCAGAAAATCAACTCGGCAGTGGTGAGTAAAATGATGTATTTCCCTACCCCTGCTAATGACCAGAAAAAAGTGTCGTCATATGCAGAGTGTCGCGGTAACCGGAGATGGGGGAAAATACATAGCTGCCAACCTCAAACTAATCTTCCGTAATACGTGCGTTAATTTGACCCTGGTTTAATACATTTCGAACCAGAAATTTTTTGAAGAAATGAAATTAAACATGTTCCACCCAGAAACATTGAATTAATAAATAAAGATTCTTGAAATAAATTTTCTGGGTCGAAAGTGCTTAACCTGGTTTAAATTAAACCAGATATTACGGAAGATTAGTGAAAGGTTGGCAGCCATGGGAAAATGTTTATAAAAAGCTGTATTTTTAATTAATTTAAGGCAATTTTAAATTCCTAACTGTTCTTGAAATTTTAAGCAATAAAACATTATTATTAAACAAACACAAAAACAAAATTGAAAAGAATAAAAATCAGATTCATGATGACGTGTTTTTTTATTGTTACAGGAAATATTGATGAATTAAAGTTTGCTTATCCCTAGATGTGCTTCCTACAATTATTTTTTCAATATTATACAATGAATTGTAATCAATATTCGTTGTTTCAGAAATGGAGGTTAGATAATTTTTGATCGTTTCAATGTAATGCAAAGCTACAGTTTTAGTCGGCTGAAAAACGGCGTGTAACCACAAGTGTTGACCAGAACAAAAAGACTGCGATCAGACTGATACGTGTGTGGGTTTATTTATTCAGATAAAGGGTTGAAGTAAATTTTCTATTTATCTCAATGGGTACTAGACACTTTTGTGAAAAGTTTGGCTAAGACATTTCTTACCACTTAATTTCCTTGCTTAAAAGTAAATTGTGAAAAAAGGACAATTTTCCTAAACCGTCGGGATATCCGGAGTTGAAAATTATTCAACGACGGAAAATCCGGAGTTGATTTACATTAAAATCATATAGGGAAAATCGGGACTTTGAAAAACTGACGTGATAAGCGGAGGGACGTGAAAACCGGGTGTCGGGATAACGAGGTCCAAGTGTATATCACAAACTATGGTTTTAATCTTTACCTTTTTCATTTGCTTTGATGATGTGACCTTGCAATATGACAGCTCATTACATCATTCCACAAGTCCAGAACAGCAATATTATATATCTCTACTTTAAATGTGCTATGCCTTTTTTCTAATAGGCACTTTTACATCAAATATTTAACCCCTTGGGGACGAGCGACCCGTATACGTGCCGCATGAAGCGCTCAGAATCCTTGTTTTTCCTCACCAGTAAAATTTTACTGTGAAATTTGCCTTATTTAATCAGCGCATTTTCTCAATTCAAGAAGATACAAATTTCTGTTTTTAAAAAATGGTGACAAAAGATCAAAAATTTCGTAAAAGGCTCCCGTCGCGAAGGGGTTAAAGAAGTGCATCCTAATATAGAAAAATGACTGATTCTTTTCTAACCATAATTCTATCACACCTGGCTAAAGCCTACACTTACAAAAATGATCAGAAAAGTAATTTTACAATTTTTTATTGTAATAAGTAAATTAAATAAACACAAAAACTAGTGCTTGAAAATGTATTATCCACCCCCCCCCCCCAATTTCTAAATATTTTAAATGACAAATAACAACTGAATATTTTATTTAAATTTAACCCTGGAATGGAAGAAGGAGTCTTTTAACATTAAATATAAGGGATAAGAGTGTTCTTTCCATGCCAGGATTAAACTTGAGAAAACATTTAACATAAAATTAAATAAATAAATAGCAATAGGGAAGAGATTTAAAAAGTTGTAAATGACTAGTTTATTTCAACAGGAAAAAAAATAATGATGTACATTTTCTCTTATTTTGAAAATTTATTTACACTGACAGCAACTTATTATGTGGGACATACAACACGGGTTCAATGAATGAAGAGAAATGCAAACTTTGCTTTAACAGATTAGCCTCCCACGGTATTCAAATACATTTAATTATAAAAAAATATATATGTTTAATAGGTCAGTTAATGAAAATAAACATTAAGGAATTATTTTATAATTGATATTTTGAAATCAGCTTTTTAGAATATGCCTCACAGACCAACAATGGATCAACACAGCAATAACAAGATTAGGAATCACTAGTTACTCTCAGTATGTGTATTAAAAAGATTAACATTACAATCTTTACACTAGATAAATTGTAACACAATTATTTTAATTGGTAAATAAATTATATGAGTTGTAAATTTCCAACTGGCCAAAAAAATGACCAGACCAAGATTCGAACCAGGGATCTCTTAGGTTGGGTGAAGCTGTCAATGCTCTGCCAATTGAGCTACCCTGGACGAATCTGGAGGACCTAATTCACCCAGCTAATCTTATTGATCATAGCACCTGGTCTGATATACAGTATGGAACCATTTATCTGGAAACCAGTTAACCAGAAAACCAATTATCTGGAATGATATTTCGAATTGCCTTATTTCAGAAAAATGAGTCATACAGTCCCAGTTTGATATATATATTGCTTTAAACATTACAACATGCATGTTATAACTTGATTCCAAGAACTAAGATTTGAAATTGAAGCATATTTAGCTATATATATTGGGCACTTTGATTTTTATGCATAGGAAAAAGAGAAGTTTTTGTTTCCAATATATATTTCTATAAATTGCCTTCTTTTAAACTTAGATTAATGTCTGATCTTGTTTGGACCTGGTTCTTTCTGAGTAGTCAAATAATTAATTTGATATCAAAACACAGTCATAACCACATATATTCTACAAATCTGATCAGATAGATGTTGGTTTAATGCCCAACCAGTTATTCAGAAAAAACAGTTATCCGAAACACATCTGACCCCAACCATTTTGTTTGGATAAATGGATCTGTACTGTATGGATCAGCTCAACAGAATAAATCACAGGTCAGTGTTGAATTCAGACACTTTTCCCCAGGAGAGGTGTATGTGGCTCCAGGGAGGACATTATAGTTTCGGGGGGAGGGGGGGAATTGCAGTTTTTGACCATTGAAAACACAAAATCGCAAATCTTCTGGGATGGAGGGGAGGGGGGGGGGCATTTCAGTGCTCCAGAAGGGAATGTCCTCCCCCGGGCCACCCCCTGAATTCAATACTGTCAGGTAATGGAACTCTAGTTGGCAGCTTCAGCCAAGAGATCCCTGGTTCAATCATTTTTTGCCCAGTAGGAATTTTACAACTCATACTGGAATCTTTAACAGATATATTATTTCATATTACATTCATACAGATACTAAACAATAAAATCATCATATTTTACAGGCATATTATGAGATCTATAAAAGTAATGAATTAAAACACCAACAAGGACAGGAAAACAGTAAGTAAGTAGTAAACAGGAAAACCTTTTCATTGGTTTTAACTGAACAGGCCACAACCATAAACCTCGATGAAGAGAGTCCCTCAAGTGATGCGATATAACTGCAACTAAAAGAATCCATCCTACATACGAAAGTTTTAAATAGCCAGTGGCATACATAACAACGATAAAAGACAGGATACTAATAAACATCAAAGTTGTATTATGGAATGGTGGTCTTGAAGATAAATTCAGAGCATCCTGTATAAAGATAAATAATAAAGTAATTATAAACAAATAATCAATATTGGTGAATATTAAGTTAACGCTTAACTGGAAATGTGAGACTAAAATCTTACTGGTAACATGTCTTCTCTGAGAAGCCACGTTGTTTGACATTTTGAAAATCTATTTTTGGGCAATTCCATTATAACACGCTAACAGGCATAGAGGAAAAAATGACTTTATCTTATTTAAGAAATAATAATCAGGTAATTAAAAGATGCCATACCATTCGTGTATGGCATTATAAGATAAATTAATATAGTTATTATAAATTAATTATTTAATATGAATAATTATGATTAAAAAAGTGGTATTGTAACAGGCAAACAGGAATTACTATGCTTTTCGGACACCTTAATGTTTATCTATATTATTTATAAAATGGCATACAATTTATTATAACAAAAATGTATTTCCATTCAGAGACAGTTCAGAAACATTCGACTTCCACAAAATTTCACTGTTGCCACAATATAGTTATAAAAAATATGTAATCTTACCTGTAACAGACTAACATCCAATAGATAACAAACAAACAAATAAGCACATAAAAAGAAGCTGATTATAACGGATTTTATTGATTTTGACTATTCAACCTTTTATAAAATACATTGCAAATGCAAAAAAAATATAGGTTTAATACTATCAGAAAATATGTGTATTACTCTATTTGATGTAAAAAATAAAATACTAAATATGGTAACATTGGCTTGGAATTGCCTATTGGTGAATATTAAGTTAATGCTTAACTGGAAATGTGAGACTGTAAAATCTTACTGGTAACATGTCTTCTTTGAGAAGCCACGTCGTTTGACATTTTGAAAATCTATTTTTGTTAAAAATTTAGTCCTGTTAATATACATAAATTTTTAAAGAATAAATATAATGTTCAGATTATACTACAGAAACCTATTGGGGATTTTTCTTTTTATAGCGATTTTTAGAGATTCACAGTCTCAAATGGCATGTTACTATTTGTGGACTCTGGACTCAGACTACTTTGAACCTTGCAGTTTGTTTATAGCAGGGTTGTTTGGTTTAAACCAAATGGTTTTTTAAAAAAAACCATGCTGGTTTTTTTTTAATATGGTTTTTTTCTCTTTTTCCCTAACGTTTTCCTTTATTTTACACATTATTGAAAAATGCAAAATCCAAGTTATGGAGAAGCTACAAACAAAGCTTTAGAAAAATGATGAATTAATAAATATGTAAAGGCGACAAACATTTTTAATCAATCAAACTTTTCTTATAAGCTTTAAATCTACATAGCATACTAACTAATTTTTCTAAAATTAGCTGGGAAGAAAAAATCGAGTAGTTAGTTATTTTTCTTCTTTTTTTTAAGCCTTTTATTTTTAAAAATAGCCAAAATGGCAGATTTGAGCTAAAAATACACTTTTACTACTTAGATTGCTTGATTAGTTAAGATTTACTAAGAATTACATAGGCCTCAATGATGACATAATCATAAGTAATTCTCTCTATTGGTTACTTTTTGTTCTGTATGCCAATGAATGATTGGCTATGAGTTTTCTTTGCTGTGTCATGGCTGTTGGGTTTAGTAAGCTTTTGTTTTTCTTGCATTCCTACATTGGGATTGAAGTTTTGCATTATGATTTTATTCTGTTACCAGCATGATTGGCACGGTTTAAATCAATTGGTTAACCAACTGGTTTTTTAGAAAAGATCTAATATAATATTTTCTCATTTTTGTAATTTAAGTGTTTCAAATTATTGGATATAAATAATTTCTACTTTTAACAATCTTATCCCAGCAGTCACCGTGAGACATAGTGAGTCTAGGTTATATTTGTATGCATGTAGAATGCAAATTGCATGTGTTGATGAACATATCGGAGGCTCTAAAGATAAAATTTCAAACATGTGAATGTAGCAAAGATAAAATAGATTAAAAATATTCAATATTTTGAATAAAATATTTTCCTTTGAGAAAACACAGATTATTTACAATTAATAACATAAAATGATCTTTACGATTTCAGTCAAGCTGCAAAAGAAAATTTTCTTAATTGGGGAGATTATTTTTTAAGGATGTTCTCAAATGCTCTACTCAACAAGTGCAAAATGCTTTGACACATTTACAAATTCAATTTTTAACGGAAAGATATAAAATTAGAAGGCCTGACTGGAAGCGATTTGGAATCAAACTGTGTTTTCCATTTTTGATAAATAAATTACCTATTGAGTTATAAGCAATATTGATCATGTGACAAAGATGTTTTTAACCTTCCTTGAGTAGTTATTTTTCTTTTGCATGGAAATTCGATTCAAAATGCCAACTTTGATACTATTTTCTGAAAGATCTATTGCGTTTGCAAAAAATTGAAGCACAGTTCCATTACATAGTTTCTGAACAACGGCATCTGCTAGTTTCATGCATTTCCGAACAAAAATAAATTAAAACTTATGTCATAAAGTTGCCCTTTCAGATTTGAGAACTGCCTAAAGAATAAAAAAGAAACTCATGATATGAAGTCAAATAAGAGGAAATTGAAAAATTGGATGCTAGCGAAGCATTTGTTTACTTTTAACTAAAATATGCAATAAGATATATTTAAATCGTCTATTGCATAAATGAATCCACTATTTAGATCTGACAAAAAAATGGGTAAAAATCGAGATAAGGTTCGTGTGAGACATAACAGAAAAAGTCTCATAAAAATGCCTAAAAATATATATTATTAATTTTTAGTTTAGATATTTAAAAGTAATACCTATTATAAAATAGCTTAGAAAAAAATCCTGTGTATTAAGTCTGATGGCTGTTTAAATGTTTTAGTGGATGACAACTTTTATAAATCTACTTTTCATTTTAAGATCAATGTTTTCAGTAGTCTATAAAGCTGGTCAATAGGTATTTCTGTTCATTTTACTGTCACTTTTTTTTTTTTTTTTTTTTTTAAACGTGATAGTTTCTGAGGAGAAGTGTCAAATGACAATACACAATACTTCTTGTAACATATAAAGACCCTACTGCTAAATTCAAATCATTCCAGGAATTCTTTATAAAAAGCTTTACTTTTAATAAAAGATAATAATTGTTCATGTAGTGTTCTAACAGAAAAATCAGATATCTCAGATTGCAAATATTTCAAAGAAATTATTTTGAATAGCCATGGGAAAGTATATTATATTTATTTATAGTACTAGTAATCATAAGATTGTTTATTATTAAGGTTTTCAAGGTATCAATGTTTCACCATGTAGAGCATTTTATTCATGGAACAGAAGACATAGCTTTTACTAAAAATGTTTAAATTTTAAATGATTTCAATTTTTTACATAATTGATTGTAATTATTTAATTTAAATTACTTTTAAATGAAGTTATATTACTTATATATCCAACAATGTTTATTTTTATCAATAAATATGCATGTATATGTAATAGGAAAATATATTTTTAAAAAAACCCGGTTTAAACCAAAAAAACCCAGTTTTTTGGTTTTTTTGAAAAAAAACCCGTTTTTTTACCAACCCTGGTTTATAGTGATTTTTTTTTTTTTTTTTTTTTTTGCGTTCTCCAATTTTAAACTTGCACCAATTGCGACTGCAAATTATGGCATTCCTTTTAGTCCAAGAGCTGTTAAACATTTTAGGGAAGGTATTTGAGGCACCCTGAAAATTTGTGCAACACTTCTTTTGTAATGGCTGAATACAAAATTGAATGTCTGGCTGAAGGATCGTGGCCTAAAAACTGTGCCAGACACGTGTCAAGTGCCATTTTTTTTTTGACTACCCAAAAAAGGTATTTGAGGCACGCTGAGATTGAGACAGAATAATATTTATACTTAGAAAAAAATATTTTGAAAATGACAGACACTTTAGTCGGCCCAAAAACTGTGCCAGACACGTGTCAAGTGCCATTTTTTGACTACCCAAAAAAGGTATTTGAGGCATGCTGAGATTGAGACAGAATAATATTTATGCTTAGAAAAAAATATTTTGAAAATGACAGACACTTTAGTCGGCACAAAAACTGTGCCAGATGCGTGTCAAGTGCCATATTTTGTCTGGCACAGTTTTTGGGCCACGATCCTTCAGCCAGACATTCGATTTTGTATTCAGGCATTACAAAAGAAGTGTTGCACAAATTTTCAGGGTGCCTCAAATACCTACTCAAAAATGTTCAACAGCTCTCCTACTATTTACATTGTGTCAAATTTCACTTGTTCACGTTAATCACCTTAAACTAGGGTGAACAAATTGTTAAACAGCACACCCTCTTTTTTGCCCCTTCCTAATTCTATGTATAAGCGTCTGATGTTTACTTACTAACTCCTTTCCCTGCTCCTCAGTATAATCGGAACAGTCCAAGAATGTCCCCCATTTTACAGTGACTTTTTTCATTATTCTTATGATTGACTTGAGATAAGAAGATGTTTTTTCAAGAGCAGCTAAAAATTCGTGAAAATGGCGAATTCTCTAAAAAACGAAAGCATTTTTGATTGAGGATAAGATTAAAATAATTAAACTTATTGAAGATGGAACCAATGAATCGGCACTGTGCAAGGAATTTTCCTTGTCAAAATGTACAGTTTCAAACATGTGGAAAAATCATAGTGCGAATCTTACTGCACATAAAAAATTTTGTATTCTTCAAAGAAGCTAAGGAGGGGGGGGGGGGGGACTGAAAGGGAAAACGTGGAAGAAGCTCTGTTAAAATGGTTCACCATTTAGCAGGATAGAAATCTTCCTGTGACCGGACCCATACTTCAAATTACAGCGCATGAGTTTGCCGAAATATTCGGAGAAAATGGTTTTGTGTCTCCTGACGGATGTTTGGATAGGTTAAAAAAAACGGAACAATATTTCTTGCGGAAAGATTGTTGGTGAAGCAGCAAGTGTTTGTGCATCGGATGTGGAAAAGTGGAATGCTCAAATGTGGGCGGATGCAATCCAGAATTATAAAGAGAAGGATATCTTTAATGGCAACGAGGCTAGATTGTTTTACAAAATGACTCTCAATCAGTCGTTAAAATGTAAAGGAGAAAAGTGCACTAATGGGAATCTCTCGGAAGTAAGAATAACTGCAGGGGTTGTACTCGTCTAGAAATTTCATGACCAGTAAATTCTTCGGTACCAGTATTTTCTGATAGAAAATCTCTTCTTAAATAAAGGTAAAATTTCGCATGTTTAACCTAGATTTATTTTTCTATTAAAAAATACTGATTTTTGTCTTGTAAAATTCTCTGAAATGTACAATCCCTGTAACTGTTCTTGTATGTGCAAAAATGAGTGGCTCAGAAAAGCGAAAATTAAGTGTCGTAGGTAAATCCCAAAAGCCGAGGTGTTTTAAAAATGTTAAAAACTGCCCGTCAACTACAAAGCCAATCAAAAATCCTGGATGACTTCCAGTTTTTTTGAAGAACTTCGACAATGGGACAATGATTTATTGAAACAAATACGTAAAATTGTCCTCCTTGTCGACAATTCTACAGCTCATCCACACTTAGAAAATCTGAAGTGCATTAAGCTCGTTTTTTTCCTTCAAATAAGACTTCTGTGCTAAAGTCAATGGACCAGGGCGTCGTTCGCAGCCTGAAGCCTCACTATAGGAAACATCTAGTGATGAGTGTTTTAGAGAACAACATGGAATACAACATCTCTCTTTCAGAAGCCATCCTTCAGTTGGTAACGTCATGGAAACAAGTGACATCAGCAACAATCTGCAACTATTTCCGAAGCACGGGTCTTTCGAAGGATGTGTTGTTGGAAGGAAAAGATGCCAACGTGGAGGACAAAGACGCCGAAGAAAACTTACCAATAGCTTTGTGGCTGGAAAATCATAGTGTGAATATTTTTCCAAGGGACGTTACTGGGCATTTCGAATCTTGTTATGATGAAGTGTACAGATGATGGCATTGTACCTGAAGTTAAACAAAAGAACGATTTTGAAGAAGATCTTGAAATTTTGGCTCCTTCGATCTCGGAGGTGAAATCTTCAGCGAATATCCTGAACATTTTTTTTCTACAGAAAATGTGGGCCAGAAATATTGGATTCTATACTAATTGTTCATAAGAAAATGGATGAACTCTACATAAAATTGAATTGAATTCAGTCAAAAATCACTAATTTCTTCCACAGAATGCAAAAAAAAAAAAAAAAAAAAAAAAAAAAATCAAGTTTTGTAAGCAACTATTTTTCTTTTTAATATTTGATTTATTATCTATTTAATTAGTTAATAATTTGTAAGCAAATTACGTATTATTACAATCACTATTTTAACAATGCTATACCATATGCTAATTTTTTTTTACAAAGAATTTGGATACAGTGAACCATCGGTTATAGTGGACTTACTGCTGGGTCCGCAGATCGTTCATTATAATTCGACTGTAATTTCATTGATACTAATACTGGATGGTCACATCCACTCTTTTGATATTATAAGACAATGCAAAAAGATGTAATAAAAGGCAACACGGTTTAAAATCCTATTTAAAATATGATATCATACAGTTCATGTAGCAACGTCTTTATAAAAAGAAAATGAAATATTTACTGCTGTGCTAAGAGACATTATTATTTCATGCCTGGAGGTTAAATTGAATTTTATTTTATTACTTTATTGAATAATATTTATTTTTTCTTTTATTTTAAGAACATATCTGTATTGATTTTGAAAAATAGTTTTTTAAAGCCTGTCGTTTTGAAATGTTATATTTTTTAAATTATTACTTTCGCACCAACATCATTAATTTTTGTTCAAATGTTTCACTTGGTGCCAACTATTACGTTAGACAATACCTTGGCAATGGTGCTACGTTGATGGTTGTTTGGTATATTGGAAAAGTACCAATGTTTTTTACTTATTTTTGCCCCTTTTAAATAAAATCCTAGCTGTGCCATTTAGTGCTCTGATGTGACTGTATACCAAATGCAATGTTGAATAACTTCAATTGTTTCATTCACATTCAAGAGAAATAATATTAACTTAAAAAATTACAATTCTTCATATGATTGAAACATAAAAAGATTTTCTTTTAGTTTTATAACAGATAATAAAAACTGATGAAATAGTATAATCTGCATGTGCGATATTTTAAAACATCATACACAGCTATAATAAACATGTAAATTAAAACTTCAGCAATAAAATTTTCTAGTTATTATTTATAACAGCACCTAGCTGATTGCAAGTTATCTGATTAAGTAAAATCCACCTTAAAAAGTTATAGAATATCTTCTAAAATTAAAATAATACAAGTATTATTATTTCATTTAAAGGTACTTGCTAGTTATCCCATTGACCAATTTCGCCAAATTATACAAATTGACAAATTTTTTATTTTAAATAACAAAAGAACAAATAAATTAGTACATCATTAATATAAAAATACAAATAAAATGTCGAAATAAAAATCCCTTGATGACATAAACACGTGTAACTTGCTTAAAGTCAAGTGAATGTGACATTTACGATCAACCATTATTGGTTGGTTGATTTTTGACGGCTGATTATCTACTCTAGGGATATTGGATATACGACCGAGGGGGGGGGGGGGGAGTGCCCTTTGTGGGGGTCTTTCTAAGGGAACCTAATTCGTATTTATGCATGGAAATTCATGACTCGAAGAAAACCACGAAAACTCTGAACAATTAGGCCGACGAGCGTGACAACCATTATTGGCATTTAATCTTACAGTTTGGCGACAGTAATTTGATCGACAGGATAACTAACAAGTACCAATTTAAACACATAATTTAGAAGCCAATAAGTTTGAAAAGGATATTCTTTTACATTTAAATTTATGCAATGTTTCAACAACAGAGAGCAAGTAACCTGTAACTGGTGGAAAAGTAATCTGGCACCAGACACCTGTAAGATAAGCATCATCATGTTAACTAACCGATGATCAGTATAAACACTAAGACCAGGGACCTGGAGCCTGGAGCCGGAGCACTTCGGAGCTGTGTTTTCCCTGGAGCCGGAGCCGGAGCTGGAGCTCTAAATTTCCCCTTGCTCCAGGGCTCCTTTAGTTTTTAATATTCTTTTAAATCTTTTTTTTCTTTTAAATTTCCACGCTTAAAATATTTTAATTACAGTAGAAGATCTTTATAATGCAAACCTAAAAACGCAAGGTTGTGCGTTATATGGATCATATCATTAAATTCACCTTGTAAACATGACCAAATATGTCTGAAATACATCAAAATACATTAGAATATCTTTATACTGCATTCCTTGTTATCAAGAGTTACCCAAATTATAAATTTTTGCATAATATAGGTCAGACATTGTTAAATTTACTTTATAAACATGACCCAAATATAACTGACACAAACATCCCTTATATTAGACATTTTCAAAAATGTTTATTGTAAATAGCATTTTTTCAGTAAAAAAGGTCTTAAATTAGAAGATAAAGTTGAACTAATGTATCAAATTTAGTCCTCTAGAGAGTAGCAATATTTTACAATGTGAAAGTGCAGGTGCTTTTTAACTGCAAAAATCATTGTTTACATCTGAGAAGTTGTGCGTTATATGGAGAATTGCGTTATATAGAATTGCGTTATAAAGATCTTCTACTGTACATCATTATTGAGTATTTTAATATATCATTTTTTAGGTTTTTTTATCAAATGGAGAACACCACATTCGCCTTATATTTGGGTGGCATATGAATCAATTTCAGACATGTGACGTCATGTGTAACACGAACCCGTCTATTAAAGATGGAAAACGTCTCAAAACATGATAACACTACTTTACTTCTACTTTCTACTTGAGCTAAGTGACAACACTATTTGATAAATATGGCTGCATGTTGTTTACACGTGTAGTTGTACAATTTTGGTTGTTTGAAAAGTGTAGAAGAAATTTAAGATTTTTGTGTTTAAAATTCCACCAAACTTTCTATTTTAAAAGCAAAAGCTAAAAGATGTCATATTTTCTGAACAAGCACTTCAAGTTTGATGAGAAGAAAAATGCATTTTGTCAGATCTTTAATGAACGTAAAGGAAGAGAGAATTTGTGAGCCAAAAAAATTAAATGTGAAAATTAAAATCTGCAACGTCAGAGCCGAGTTGGAGCCGGAGCCACAGCATTTTATCTAGGAGCGGAGCTGGAGCTGGAACATCAAAAATTGTTCAGCTCCGGGTCACTGACTAAGACAGTGAATCTGTGGAACAATAATTTTTGCTTCCTAATTGGTTTTGATTAAAATTACCAAAAATCCAGATTTTAAAACATACAAAATAGGGTTATGGAAAAAAAGGAGTAAAAGCTGGATTTTTACTAATTATTTATTTTTAAAGAAAAAACTCCGAAGGAATGTCCACAACTGGTACATTTACCTCTTAACTTATGAAATTTATTTTTCTATAGTTATTTTTTGTACTTGTTAGTTATCCCATCGTCTAATTTCGCCAAATTATATAGATCGACAAACCACTCGCCAAATTATATAAATTGACATAATTTTTATTTTAAATAACAAAGGAACAAATAAATTAGTATAACATTAATAAAAATACAAATAAAGAAATAAAATGTTGAAATAAAAATCACTTGAAGACGTAAACATGTGTTGTCAAGTGAATGTGACATTTACAATCACCCATTATTGGCATTTAATCTTACAGTTTGGCGACAGTAATTTGGTCGACGGGATAACTGACAAGTACCTTATTTTTTTAAGGCTTTCAAATAAAAATATTAATGACTTTTAAGCATGAATATTTTTAATGTTCTTTTACGTCAATGCTCAAATGAAGCAATGCAAAAGTTTTAATATTACGTCAAATATGTGTCATAGTTTCATTACACACAAGATTGGAATATAAACTTTTGAAAACCTGCAGAAAATTAAAAAAAATTATTAAGTTTTAAAATCTGTTTCCTTACTTGATGACATTTTAACAACTATTATATAAATTAGACATTTTACAAGCAACTACCTTTTATCACAACGAAAAGTAGAAAAATTACCTGAAAATATTGCCTCAGAAATATTACACTTACATTTAACTTTAAAGATTTGGCCATCAAAAAATGGTCTATGTCCACAATACTTGCAAAAAAGCCACATAACAAACAGTTTGCTATATTCCATGGATGACATAATTTCTCATAACTAATACAGAGAAGCCAACTAAAGACACCAATTATTATATGAGTTAAATTGTCAACGAGAGATCTTCTTAAAGGAACAGTTTTAATGCTATCTAGTTGCAAGACATCGTGACTTACAGAGTAAAAGAATCCAATCACAAGCATCAAAATTAATTGTTTTGATAGAAGGATTGCAACAGAGAGCAGCAACATTTGAATGATAGTACAGTAGTAATTATATCAAAACCATTAAAATAAATTAAACGTTAAAAAAAAAAAATAGTTCCCTAACTACAGGCCGTAAAAAATTGACGGAATAAATTTAGAAAACTATATAGCATAAATTCGCTTTGTAAGGTTCTACAATTTTGTCATAATTCTAAGCAAATTTTACAAACGCATTGTTTTTTTTATAGAACAAATCAATATACTATTAAATGACAGTTTATACGTGGAATTATAGCCTTTAACGAAACGTCTCTATAAAAATGCAACCGGTAGACAGTGTCTGTCGCCAAATCTTCGCCAAAACATTACTTGTTGGCGGTGTCTTTAGGGTTACTTATGGTTTGATCACATGACATTATTTACAATTTTGTGAAATCGTCTAGCGTCATGTTGCATGGTAAATGAGAATGAGGTGATGAATTATAAAGCTAATTAGAATCAACACTTAGAACGTATAAATTTATAAATCGTTTGTAAAACTTTGATTTTAAAATTTCACTTTAATAATTAATCTATTTGAAAATATGATTTTTTTTTATTGTGTTATGATTTTACAAAGTGGAACATGTTAAATCTTATGCATTTTATATATACAGTAAACTCGGGGATCCTTTCGTTTGGTGAACTCTGTGTTATGCGGAATCAATCGGGACCGAGAAATTTTTCCGTAGTAGACAATATTCCGCCTTAGAAAAATGTTACTCTATGTCTAAGGATCGCTGGGACTTGAAAATCTTCCCGAGTTAGGCAGATTTCCGTCTTACACAGAGTCCGCCTTACAGAGAGTTTACTGTAATATTTATTTTGTGTCTATCTTAAAGAACTTATTTTGTATTTTAATTGTATATCTCTCATAAACAATAGAATGTAAGGTCATAATATAAATGTGCTAATGCACAACTTAAACGACATTTATGTTCTAATATTCTTGAACACACTTAAAATAGTTAAATTACATAATTTTATAAATAAATAAAATCTATGATTAAAATAGAATGTATCAGCGAATGTAGCCCATGGAATAAAAGTTAGCAACAAGTTATATTTTGCTAAAACTTTATTAAATACAATGTCATAGATGAAAAGTTTTTTAGATTTAATGCTATATTATTATAATGTATAATATTCTTTTTTGAGAAAAATAGCATAGAAATAAAGTTTTCCTTTTAAATGTTTTTGGTTTTTATATACTCTGATTTAAAAATATGAAGATTGCAAACCATGAAATTGGGAATAATGCCGTATAGAATAATTATTAAATAAGAATGTGCAATTAAAAATTATTTTTTAAATGCAAAGTGTATAATAAATAATAAGTATTATTTTTAGTTCAATCAAATTTTTTTGTATAAATGCACCAGTTTTGGCCACTGTACCAGTTTTGGCCACATTGGATCAATTTTTCCAATATTTAGCCTGTGAATTGATGCTAACAAATAATATGCATTCTTACACTTTAAGCAAACTCTCTTTTATCATTTACAATATCATCTGTTTATTTTTTGATAAAATGTGACTTAAAAAAAAAAAAAAAATGTGTGAAACTGTAGTGTGTGCTTACATGTATTAAGATTTTTGCTTAGCTGACAAGTTTTCAGAATCTTTCAACATTACGCACTTATAGGGTTCTATTTGTTCTGAAACAAATTTCTATTAGGTTTTATGAGGTAAGCTTTCTCACTACTGCAATTTTACATTTAAATTAATTATTTTAACAGTTTAATGGGGGGTGGCCAAAACTGGTGAATTAAATTTGCTATATGTACCAGTTATGGCCATGGGGGTGGCCAAAAAGGGTACAACATTATGTTCCACTTTTGGCCACATGATTCATTATCATTATAGAGGGAATTTTAGCCATTTAATAAATTTAAGACCATCTGGATAAATCAAAATCAATTTAGTTTTGTTTTATATAGTAATGGCTTCAATAATAATAATAATAAAAAAGCAAGGCTAATGGCAGTTCTATAAAAGAGATTTTGTTATTCTCTATCCAATAGATAATTCACTTTAGAAAGAAGGACATTGCTATAAAAAACTAAAAAATATAGTATATAGTGTTTAGTTTTGATAAAACAAAAGGGGAGGTGATATGTAATTGTTTAGATATGATAAATAAACTAAAACATAAATTTTGAAAGATTTTACAACCTATAAATTAAAACGTTCAATAAATTATAGCATGATTTAATTGCTTGTATTTTTCCTAAAGAAATGTAAGACATTCCAAAATTTTTGCAATATTTCAGGCACAAGGATTTAGAAATACTAAATATTGTGAAAATCTTTACTAGAGACATCTAAATACAAGTAAGAATGTATTTCACATTATTTAAGAAGAACAGGATTCATTTTACCAAGTTTAAAAGAGATTCTGTGCTCTTAAAAAATGGCCTAGAGGGAACACTGCTCTAATATAGGAAGTAAAATTAAGGCCATTCAAAATGTAATGCCAGCACTACAAGCTAGCAAAGTTTTGGAGTAACCCATTCTTGTCTTACATCAGAAGTTTGTAGAACAGACACCACTTTTCTCTAATAATGTTGAATCTCAAGTAGTAGATCTAGATACTAGGAATTGAAGCTAAAAATCAATTAGAAAAGTGGATTTTAGATATTATCAGAATACTATTTCCTATAAAAATGGAACAACTTTTAAGATTCTGTCCAGAAAATTGTAGCCGGCAAGATAGAAACTCCATTTCAAGATGGAAGACCAGGCATGAAATGGTATGATTCGCTCCTGAAATCATACCCTAAAATAACTTGCAAAGAAGCAGGGTACATAAAGCACAAGCTAATATAAATCAAAAGATGATTTATAACATTTTGATGAAAATCAAATCAAAATCAGAAAATGCTTTCAAGAAATATAACTCTTTGATGAAGATTCAAGTGTTCTAAACAATCCACAATCCATGAATAATTATAAAACTGATTAAATAGTTAATCTTTATGTCCTGTAGGCACTGTTGTCCCTTTTATGACACAAATTTAAATATATTTTTTGTTTTTTAATTGAAATTTTCCGTTAAAATCAACATAAGTAATACATTTTACTTGATGTTTTTATCAATTCATAAAGAAATTTGCAAAATTCTCTTAATACAGCAAACAAATATATGTGTGGTAAAATAGATGTTGCATAAAAATGCTTTATTTTTACTTATTATCAATTAAAATGTTTGTTAAACTACATGATATTGGAGTGGCCAAAACTGGTGCATAGAGATGGCCAAAACTGGTGTAGGGGTGGCCAAAACTGGTACAAATTGGAATAAATTACTTGATGAGTTATTACTCACAATCTAAAATATTCTGTAGTAAGTCATTATAGCTAACAGAAAGACAATTAAATTTACTAAAGAGTGATGTTATTATGATTTAATATGCTTCAATCGGTCAAGAACTGTAAAATTTCTATTTCAAATTTTCTCTAAAAGTGGCCAAAACTGGTGCATCTACCCTAAATTGATACTACCTTCTCTAAAATTATTTATTTTTTTCATAATACAGAAATATCATTTTATATACATAATCAAAAACACATAAAATAAATATGTAAAAATATATTATAATAAATTATACTTTGTAAATAAAAAAACTTTCTTATTTATGAACAAATTATCAATATTAATCCTTGTAACTGTAATACGAATATAAATCAAAACAATACTGCACAGCCAGAATTTGGCTTCAAAGAGGGGTTTATTGATAATAAATCCAGTAATCACTGCTTATTTGAATCACTAGTTAATTGAATTAGTCTTTTTAATAAATGAAATTGTAATGCATAGTCTGTGAAACTTACTTGATTTTTTTCCTTAAGGAAAAAAATGTGTATAGAACCAGAAAATGTATAATAGAATTATTCAATATGTTGTTATTTTTTTTTTACAATATTTATTGGATTTTTTTTATTTTTTTTTTTTTACCTATTATTATTAATTAAAATTTCTGATTCAAGAATTTTAAATGCAGGTAGATAGATGTTTTTTTTTTTTTTTTTTTTTCTTGATTATAGAAACAGCAGCTATGCTGGACGTGAACATGGTTCATTTAAACAGCATTTACTGTATTAGTGTTGCAAAATATAAAGTGAAATAACATAAAATTATACAGTAAAGCACCGAATATATATCTTTCAGGGGACCATTCTAAAAGGACATACAACTGAGAAAGACATACAATCAAAATAGTAGGGGAGACTTGATCCCTTTTTCAGTTTTTAATTTTTATTTTGGAAAAAACAAAATATTTAAAAAATGTTTCCAGTTATTCTTAAAGGCTCATGTGTCTTTCTTGTTACAGTATTTTTTTTATTTTTGAAAAATTATTTTTTAAATAAAAATAAATAGTTTTCCAAAAAATAAAAAAAAGGATCAAGTCTCCCCAGTTGGAGGGAGACTTGATCCTCGAAACAAATGCATTGAAATGACTCAAATTAATTAGTAGAAATCAAATTTATTGTTGACTAAGATGTAAAAAGGGAAAAAAAAAAAACAATGATCAAAAACATTTTCAAAGCTTGGAAAACCAAATGTAAATGTTAAGATTATTGCAGTTTGAAGAATTCCACCGAGTATGGTTGGTTTGGGTAGTTTTTTCTCAATGTCATCATTATCCACAACACTATTGTCAACCTTTTCTGGATACATAAATTGGTTGAAATTAAGTCCTCGTTTTCTTAGAAAATTGATTTCATATTCAGATGATAAAATCTTCTTTTAAATTTTTCCTGCGAAATGACTAATTTTCTTCTTTCCCAGAATTCACACAATGACAAAGTCATTTTCACCAATTGACAAATATTTTGGATCTTCAATGATTTCATTAGAATTGTCATCAAGTGGATCTGGGTCGGTTGAATCATAAACACTATAACTGCTTTTATAACTTTCTGAAGATTTGGGTCTTTCACTTTTAGTGTTTTTACTTTTTTTCTTGGGATGAAATGAGTTTTTCCTGACTTGTTTTTTATTCAGTTGACGATCTTGTATTTTTCTTCATTCTGTCTTTTAGTTGGTGTGCTTGTCAAAATTTTTGAAGACCCTTTTTTCATTTCTTTAGATTTTCCCATTTTTGATAATGAAACTTTAGGGAAGGATTGTATGTCTGCTGGTGTCACTATGTTTGGTTTAACTGTATTATTTTTACTGCTTGTTGGAGTTAATGGTTGATTTGAGACGAAAGATGATAAAAAATCATCTTGAGAAATTCCTGTTTAAGGGATATTCCAGTGATTGTAAATCCATTTATTATGTTATTTGTCATCATGGCTTTAGGATAGGCAATTCCGATCAGTTCAGCAAATTGATAAATTGTTGTTCTTTGAGCAGGATGTTTAGTCGTCCAGTCTTGAACAGCTGCATTAAAATATCTTTTAAATGGTCCATATGCAGTACGATCCAGAGGCTGCAATTTGTGAGAAGTGTGCGGTGATATTGTTAACAAAATTATTCCATTTTCTTTGTCATAATTCAAACTCTCAATGCAATGCTTATATGGTTATCATGATTAGGGATTGACTGAATACCGAATAGTTGATTCGGTATTCGGTGGTTCGGCATGTAAACCGAATATTCGGCTTCGGCCGAATAATTGCAGCTAAGTATTTTCTTAGAAGTAGAAGAATTCTCTTTTACTTAGCAGTAGAATAGGCTAAACAATGAGTTTGAATATTATGTGCATGAGTTCAGAGTTCAGCTGCACTACAAAAAACAAGTCAAAGGCCATTTTTTATTTTAAAAACTTTTTCCTTCCTAAAGTAGTCTACATAGGTGTGAAATCAAAACAACTGTCTACAACAGAGAAAAAAAAGTAAGGAAGATGCGCATCTTTCCCTTATCATTTAATTTTATTTACTTCTACATTACTTATCAAATAACTATATCAGAGTTCATATCTGTATATCTAAGGTGTATATTAAAGAAAATACACACATCAAATAAGTATAACCCTATGCCAACCCTATAGTTTTTATAACCATTATATCAAAATCGCTTAAATTTCTTATCTTCACCACCACAATGTTAAAATATTAATCAAAATATAAATATGCTATTAATAATTTGACAGAAAATAGTTAAATGTTCAAATTGATATAATACCTTTTGTATTTTGAGAACATTCCTATTCAATATGTTTATAATTAGACTTAGACAATCAGTAAACCAGTTTAATGACAACATTGTTTCTTATTATTTGAATGAACTTTTGTTTTTCTGACAATCCTTATCCTTAATAAGACCCCGTATAGTTTAATGTTTTCATAGGTTATTTTTGGCTTTTGGGTATTGACTAGTGATAAAATAATAAAAAATAAGTTATGGGTTAATGAATTTATGAGTGGAAAGAAGTTATTAAATGTTTTTGTGTAATTAGATTTTAGAATAAAAGTGTAACTGAATTAAATTATTGAGAATTTAATTTCAATTAAAGCTTATTAAAATAGCTAAAATATGCAAAAATGCGTATAAAAAAGTTTCAAGTATTCGGTTGCCGAATACCGAAGCTTCGGTGTACACTTCGACCGAAGCTTCGGTATTCGGCAAAATTGCTGCTTCGGTCAATCCCTAATCATGATTATTCATTATGATTAACACTTTACTGTTTTGGTTATAATATCTTTCATTCTTTATGAAGTGCTGTAAAAATTTTGCAAAGTTAGATGTATGTCTCACATATGCATTCATCCACCATGTGCTTGCTAACCATCATATGCAGCCACATATTAACTTTCTGTCTTTGTCAACCATCTAAAATCAAGCAACCATATTCTAACTAATACAGATAATATCTAAATATCACAACGAGAAGTAGGTGGTTAATAAAATTTAACATTAATTTAGCTTAACTTTGGTTTGGGGAGACTCGATCCCCAGGATCAAGTCTCCCCATACAACAGGGATCAAGTGTCCCTAATGTGCATGTTTGGGGAAAAAAGTTGCTAAATCAAAAATAAAGATATTGTGTTGAATTTAAATAACAACATTTAAGGAGTAAGGTATGTTAGTATATTATATCAATAAAATTAAGTAATTTAGTTATATTTAGCAAAAAATATGAAACATAAACTACGTACTCAAAAAGAAGTTTGATTGTAAGAAAACAGAGATTCCTCTTTTACAAGAAAAGTAAAAATGGCTGAATCAAAGTATGTTGCTAAATATGTTGATAAGGGATCACTTTATTAATGTTTCCAGTTTCAGAGACTTAATTGTATTTTTTCTTTGGTTTTAGACCTAGGGATCAACTGTCTCAAATCTCCCCTAGTCGCCAAAGGTATAAAATCTTTGACTGTGCAAATATAATGCTGCAGTCATACAAATTTAATTTTGCTGTTATTTTTGTTGTTCAAGATGCACTATATATTGAAAAAAAGTTAAAACATTGAAAAAAAAAAACATTAAATAGTCATTTCTGAAATAGAAAAATAAAATTGAGTATTATCAATCCTTATATGTTTTGTAGGGGAGAGGGGGTCACATGTGAACAATTTTTACATTTTTGACTATTTCTCAAAATTGTTATGAGCTATTGCAACAAAAATTTATTTATATGAATATTTACACTTTGTTTGTTCCTTTGGTAAAACTTTTGGATGCATTGTAGAGGATGCATTGCTAAGAATTGTCTATATTTGTTCATGTGTGCCCCGGTGGAGGGGGAGTTGGGAACAGACCTGGGGCACATGTTAACACATGCATAAATAAGACAAAAATATTTTTTTGTGAATAAAAACTAACTAGATGCCTTCTTTCTAGTTGTGTGAATCAATCAATAAATGTTTCAACATAGATACAAGAAATTATTCGTAAAATTATACACTAATATACCTACTCTTTTTGAGTCAAGCGTAGCAAAACTGTGTTACTTTTAAATAAGTTATTGATTAATTTTGTTATTGTGTTTTTACTTTTTTCTAAATGTTATGCAATGTGTATAACAAAATTGTGCATCGTGGTTTTATAAATTGGTAAAATTGTGATATAAAAAATTGATGATTATCACAGTACTACTTATCACTTTTTTTGGCCAACTAAATTTAACTTTCATAAAATAAAATATCTTACAAGTACTTTATTATGGGCTAAGAAAAAATAAATACATTTAAAACTGGAAATCATTAAAGAATAACAAATATATTGGTTTTTACAGAAAGCCACCACTTCTAATTGTTATCTAACTTCCAGTAAATTAAAACTGTGCAGTAATCCTAAAAACATTGAATTTATAGCTCAATGTTTGACAAGGGTAATTAAATTTTAAACTAAAAAAAAAAAAAAAAAAATGCATTCACAGACTTAAAAAATACATTCATAATCTAAAATAGAAAAATGGGGCACTTGTGAACTGTTCATAAGTGCCCCATCTACCAACTTAAGCCTAACTTAAAGAAAAAAGATATTTTTAATTGAAATAAGGAAACAAAACTTTTTGTAGACTTACCTAATTAATGCCACTAAAGAATGCAACACTGAAATTCTACTTTTAAAATGTCTTTAATGAATTTTTACTTCAATAACTTTAGATGACTTTTTTACTTAACATCTTCTAAAACAAACAAATTACAAACAACCGGAAATTAAAATTGCTCATTGTTCTGAAAATTCAGCCAAAAGATGGTACCAATACTGTCATATATTGGTATTTTTTTTTATTTCAGATTAACTGAGTGAAATATGTACTGTTCACATGTGCCCCATGTTTACATCTGCCCCCCCCCCCTCTCCCCTACATCACTTTTTTTATTGTATGTATAAAGAGATTTTATTTAAAATAATCTTTAATCATCGTCTGACATGCTGATTCTCTTTCAGACTTAAGTACAGCATTATTTATGGAGTTAAGTTCCTGGAAAGTTTTCTCACTAATATTGTGGAAAGCAAAAAAGGTTCTAAGTGACCAGACCACCCATTATCCATTCTTTTTATCCCACTCCCTGTTCCGCAAAATTGAAATAACACCTGTAGCAGTTACACTTGTTGTTTGTTCTTCATCTTTCTCTAAATATCATTAGCAGAAAAAAAAAAAGAACGATGCTGGGGGAAAAATTTTGAGAAAATCAGTTACAGCATGAAAGAAATGATGTATAAACAGAACAGTACAACATTAAAATACACAGGGATGAGTCAAGACTGCACTGAAATGACGTATATCAATGTAAAAGTACAAATGATACAACGTATAAATGAAAAACGGGTTTTACTGTATTAGATTTAGGCAAAGTGTTTCAAAAGGGATGAGATTAAGAGATGGAAGTAAACAGTTGCAAATAATTTTTGTATAGTAGATCAGGGTTGCAATTCATTCTTTCAGTAAAAAATGAATAAAACCCAAGAGGAAAAAGAGCTTTTAATATCTGGTAGGTTATAAAAATTAATTTTCATTCACACTCAAATTATTTTAAAACGTTTGAAAAGCAGAAATCTATGAATCTTATAATGAACTTTCTAGATCAGTATTTTTTCGATTAACTTTCTCTTTCATGATTGATCTTTATAATTATATAGTGCATTTCAGTATCATAGCATAGAATAGAAAGAGATTTAAATAACAAACATTTTAATTCAGAGTAGAATGTCTTAAGGCAACATCGAAATTAGATACATTTTTGATCGTATTTTTAAATTTAGATATACAGTAGATTCCCTCAAATCTGCATAGCTTGTAACTACAAGTTGTGCATATTTTGCAGATTTCTGGTCACTGCTTTAATTGCATTTTTAAATAGTAATTTGAATGTAATAATGTCTTTGAAATCATAATTAATGCTTACACTGTAGTAAACAGTAAAATAGTTAAATATTATAGTAAATTAACAAAAACTCAGAATATTTAAAAAATTATTATAATACTAAAAGTAAAAATTGAGTTAAAAACTAAATATGCATAATAATGATGATATAAATTTTTCTTCGATTAGTTAATGAAACTCACCTCATAAAGGTACACTAATAATTTACATCTAAATTGTCAAAAAACAAAGTTTTATTTCACGTTTAGCCAAATTTTATAACCATAAAAGATATATTAATGCATAAATTATTTGGTAAAAAGATCATGATTACAACTGATATCAGTGCTATTTTGAATTTTTTCAGAAATAAATTTATACTTTCTTTATGAGAAAGCATGAATTCAGTCATATTAACCAGAATTACATTTTAAAATGTGTATGAAATGACATAAAAATTTAAACAAGAAAGAAAAATTGTGCTGCATCAAGCATAGATTATGAAACATTTTCCAACACTTCCAGAATACTTTTTAAAAACTTTGTTGTTTAATAAGGTAAAGAAGATACCTAAGTAAACTTTTCAGAAAATGCATTAACACATTTGAAGAACAGATTTCAACAATTGCTGCACATAGCCAGAATGGTACTCTAATTCTTTTGTGCAGCTCTGTATATTCTACATAGTATGCTAAAATTTAGTTTAGGTAGAAAATTCATAACACATTTGAAAATTCACCTTTAGCAATTTCCACCAAAGCAAAGATGGAAATGTACTTGAATTCTTTTGTGCATCCCTGAATATAAGACTTTTATACAACCTGCATATTAAGCTGAAATTTAATTGAGGGAAAAGCACATTTAAAACTACTGAAATCACACTTCCAAAAATTCTGTCAATAGGCAGCCATTTATCCAGTTTTTTACATAGCACTGTATATGATTTTATTTATATGCTACAAATATCTCTGAGTAAACTAAATGTAGCTGAGCTTGAAAATGCATAACTCAAATTAAAAAAAACACCTTTAAACAATTCACACACTCTCTCACTAATGCTTACGAATTATTTTGTGTAACCTTGTATATGGCCTATAGAATTTATATTCACCATGTAGTGTGCAACAATTTAGTTAAACTTTAAGCAGATACCATAACAGAAAACACACTTTCAACAATCATCCCTAATAAACAATACTTCAGATACCTACTGTAGCTGTATCCGTAATCTTTTATGTGTAAATGAACAATAAATGTGATACACATCATATTCTACTGCAAGCATCTTGTAGTAAAGCTCAGCAATGTATATCAATTCCATCAAGTTTGAAAGCATTCAACATAATTAAAATACGCTTTGAACAATTTTTTCTGGTAGATTATTATATACTCTTGTGTATGACTCTGTAATTGAATGATAAATGCTTTACATCCCATATTCTACAGAAAGCATGTTTTAGTGCATCTCAGAAATTCATAGCAATCTTATTTATTTGTAAATGGAGTAACATCATTAAAATACACCACAAACTATTTTTCTTTCTAGACCATAATATAACAGAATACTTTTGAGTTCCCCTGTATGTGTACTGTCTGTGCTACAGATAATGTATTCTATAAGTACCAGTGCAACTCAATAATGTATATAAATTTTATTATGTTTAAAATTCTGTAACACTGTTGAAATACCCCGCAAATCATTTTTTTCCCATAGACCTTAACATAATGGAATACTTTTGAATGCCCTTATAAATGAATTATGCATGCTACACACTCCATTTTCAATACCAAACATGCCATGGCAAAGCTCAATAATGTATATCAATTACATGTCAATCGAAAAATATTTACACGGTTTAGAGCATGGACAGACAAACAAATCAAAGTCATAAACACTTTTCAACTATATTGGAAAGTGTTAAAAATGGTGAATTTTTGCCCAACATCTGAACTGAAAGTTTCACTTTTTACATTTGCAATGATGTGCAAATTTTAGGCATTTTTGGATTTGAAGAAGTCAACTGTATATTTCCAACATTTAATTTTAACCCTTTCCTGTCCTGCAAAACAAAAGACTCTATAATATATTCCCACATTAAAATAAAAAAACTTCTTCTTCCCTTCTATATGCAATTAGTAAAACACGTAAGATACTTCTGAACTCACAGTGTTTCAGGAAACTATAGTATATACAAATGGAGTCCACTATACGAAACTAGAAATAGCTGTTGGGAAGCTAAGGATCATGAGCAACCAATCGATCGCAAACCTGGTTTGAAATACATGCTTAACAAGCTCTTTAGAACATTTGTTTTTATTGTAAACTAGCTGACCTGTCCAGCATTGCTCGGGCAAGTGATAATATTCTTAAATCAACCTTAAATTCATATGATTTTATACCTGTTGTGCATGCACTGAGAAATCTGTTAGTTCTGCTTTCCACTGCCAGGGTGGTGCATTCTGTTTTGAACAAAACTCTGACACATGTGCCCGCTTCCTGTGTCACTGCATAGCATACGTACTTTGTCTGCAAAGTCTGCTAGTTCCAATATCCACTTTCAGATAACGCAGTCTGTTCTAAACAAAAATATATATCCGAAAGAAACTAAGTTATTCAACCTTTCTGTAGACATATTACTTAAGGGGGGTTGCAGAATCAAATAAGAATTTAAAAGATTTGATCATAATAATATCTGTCATGTGGACTAATTGAGATATTTAATCAAAAGTAGCTGCCTCCCCTCCCCATTCCTGCAAATATAACAAATACAAAAATTTCTTTATAAACAAATTGTGAAGACATTTATTTTTTTTCTTCTAAAAATTGATTTTTTTATAAAATAAAAAAGTTATTTATAGATTTCTTGATTCAGCATAACATTTTGTGCATAGGTGCATTAATTTCAAATTGATAAATGCGGTATTAAAAAAAATTCTATAGAGCTGGAAAATTACTTACTCTTTTTAGTCACATGTTGTTTTGAAATAATATTGGGGTCTGCTTCAAGAACACATCTCATTGGCTGCGCAAATGCTAGACATATGGTCTCCTCGGATCGAGAATGAATCCTGCGATTTGATAAAAATCTATGCTTTAATTGAATTATAAATAATTTGCCATTCTTGTAATTGGGGTTTTTAATTAATAACTCAACTAATTATTAGAAATTAAAAATTGTTTTGTATCAGGTGCACCAAGAGAAGACTTAGACTACCCTCACAAAAATTTTCAGCTTTGTATGTGCGGTAGATTTCGCTAGTCAGCAGAAACAGACGCACTCACGCACAGAACGAAACTTTCTTTTTTTAGTATAGATTGAGGCTGTTCTCAAATCCAAACTGGCTACCTTCTGGCACATTTTTTAATTCATTTTTATTTACAAATGCATCAAATTGGCAGGTGCTGTTATTGATAACTGCATAATCAAATTGTTTTTTTCCATTTTTCAGTTAGGACAAAATTTTTCTAAGAAAATTCTATCAAAGTTTGCTTTTTAGCTCACAGGCTCTCAAAACCTGAGAGCTAATGTTCCTGCATGTTATGTATGTATGTACATAATGCGATAACTTTTGATAGAAATATCCGATTTGCTGAAATTTTATTTTTAGATTCATTCTGATAAGGCACTTCCCTGATTAGTTTTGGGGCTTCATTCGTTAAGTATAAAGGGGGGGATGCAGGGCCACCCCCCACCCCCTTAACTAGGATAAATGGGTTTTTCATGCAGAATTATCAGATTTTTTTCAAATTTGGCATACCGGTTAATTCTGATAAGGTGCTTCCGTGATTAGATTTGAAGGTTCATTGTTTAAGTCTAAAGGGGGAATGGGGGGCTAATACCCCCCCCCCTTAAATGAGTAGATGAGAGTTAGATAAATGAGTTTCTCTATCCGATTTGCTTCAAATTTGGTAAACAGGGTTATTCTGATAAGTCACTTCCCTGATTACATTTGGAAGTTCATTGGTTAAATATAAAGGGGGGGGGGCGGAGGTCTAATATGCCCTTAATTTAGGTAAATGGGTTTTTATATCCGATTTGCTTTAAATTTGGTTACCAGTTTATTTTGATAAGGTGCTCCCCTGATGACATTTGGAGGCTCATTGATTAAGCATAAAGAGGAGAAACTGGAGGGGGGCTAATGCCCCGCCTTAATTTATTTTTCGAGGGGCATTATCCTTTGAAATAAGAGTATAATATGCAGTTAGTGTAAATAGCCTGTGTGCTCAATGCCATCAGTTTAACTGGGCACTTTTCTTTTTTATTTAATTAGATTTCCAGATGTGGCAGTGCAAGAAAGAAAAAAATTGTCATCCTAAGACAACAATTGCTTATAAGTCAAGATGTAATTCATTTATCGAAAAATTAAAAACCTGTTTGATTACAAATTACTTTGATAATCATATCTCCAAGTATCATGTTTTATTTTCAAAAATGAGTCAGAAAGCTTTCCGTTGTTAAGCGGGAAAAATAATCTTAAATGTGTAAAGAATATCTGTTTTAAATTAAATTCAGGTATTTAAAAGAAAAAATAAATAAAAGATTTGTATTTTAAATGAAATGAGTGCATGTGATTGAAACATCAGAAAGCTTCCCATGGCTGAGCGAGGAAAATATATGCTTGAGAATCCCCTTAACACATTGTGTGCGGGACACGCACATTTTCTGATGATTGATACTTGAGCGCGGGACACGTACTAGTATGGGTTAACTAAATTTGCGCGCAATACCCCCGCCTGGCACAATTCCGCCGCGAAATGTACCCGCACACAATGTGTGAAAGATATCTATTTTGAATGTAACCTGTACTATTTTAAATGAAAGGTATGTATTTAAAAGGAAATAAAATTAAAAAATTGTATTTTAAATGAAATGAGTGGAATGCAATTAAAAGATACTGGTGGTTGTCTAAGTTTTAACATTAGAGAGAAAATAAAAACCAGTTGATAGCAAAATATTGGAGTATTGGAAATTTCTATATCTGAAAGAAGGGAAAATAATAATTCATGCTCTATCGTAGTCCTTTTAATTAAAATATCTTGAGAGAGGAACCAGAATACATTATAATATTAGATAGCTAAATATTGTCATGTTTGAAATTTTGATAGTTGAAAGTTTACCTTCCCCTGATGTAATAGTGTGTTTGTATTACGGATGTGAAATAATAAGACCTCTAGGGGGTGCAGTTTTCAAACATTTTCCGTACTCCTCATGTGATATATCATTGCAAAGGCCTTTGACCACTCTTTCATATTATAAGCCTCCCTTTCACCTCCTTCAAATTCCCCTCCCCCAGGGCTCTTTCTCAATTTTTCCGACATCCTTCATGTGATATATCATTGTAAGCCCTTTGACAACTCTTTCATATTCTGCACATCCCGTCCTTTTCCCCCCACTTTGTCCCCCTTGAGGGCACTTTTCTAACTTTCGCTGACAACCCTCATGTGATAAATCATTGGAAAGCCTGTGACCACTTTTTCATATTATGTATCGCCCGTTTCCCCCTCCCCCGGTGGCATTTTCTCTGTTTTTTCCGACATCCTTCATGTGATATATCATTGTAATGTACAGCCCTTTGACCATTGTTTCATATTCTGCACATCCTGTCCCCCTTCCCCCACTCTTCTAACTTTTACCAACACCCCTCATGTGATATATCATTTAAAAGCCATGTGACCACTTTTTCATATTATGCACCTACCATCCAACATCCCCCCACACAATGCCTGACTGGGGAGGCACTTTTCTAACTTTTGCCGACACCCCTCATGTAATATGTCATTGGAAAGCCCTGTGACCACCTCTTTCATATTATGCACCTCTCGTTCCCCCTTCCCCTACTTGCGCTCCCGGAGGCACTCTCAATTTTTCTAACATCCTTCATGTGATATATCATTGGGCAGCCCTTTGACCACTCTTTCATATTATGCAAACATAACCTTGCATATTTTAGTTCCATTTTTTTCCACCAGGGTGTGCTTTCCTCTATCGATTTCTATGGACCCGATCGCAACGAGGTTTGGTTCATTCAATGTGGTTTTCGATAGTCTTCAATATTTCAGTTCTACTTTTTACCATCAAGGGGCGCTTTCCCATCTCGGGTTCTATGGGCCCGATGTCAACGGGGCTCGGTTCATTCAACTTAGTTTTCAATAGCCTTACATGTTTTATTTCCACTTTTTACCGCCAGAGGCACTTTCCTATCTCGAGTTCTATGGGCCCGGCTCGACTAATATATCTACGGATAAGTTGTATAACAGAGTTTTGCTAAGAATAGAGTGCGCAACCTGGTGGTCGAATGTGGAACTAACAATTTTGTAGCGCGTTCCACGCACGCCTGCTATACGGCTCGGCGTCGCAAGTAGCGGGGACCAGTGTTCAGTGATAGTATAAAAAATATTGAGCCCCCTGGCGAAGGAATGTGGAACTAAAGGATTTTTCAGCGCGTGCGCAGCATGCCTGCTATACGGTGCCGCAGACAGCGGAGGCACGTGCCAGCGTTTCGCTCTGTAAGTGGTTTCTTTAGAAAAGAGTGCGCCTCCTGGTGGTCGAATGTGGAACTAACAGATTTTTTAGCGCGTGCACGCACGCCTGCTATACGGCACCGCAAGTAGCGGGGACCAGTGTTCAGTGATCGTATAAAACATATTGCTCCCCCTGGCGGTAGAAGGTGAACTAATAGATTTTACGGAGTGTGCGTAGCACGCCTGCTATTTGGTGCCACAGGCAACGGCGACCCGTGTCGTATGTTCCTATAGAACACGAGCCGGGGTTTCGTTCAGTTCGAGGTTTGTTTCCAAACCTCGATATTGTATAAATTAATCTTCAAAGTATAGTTTTCATCTGAAAAATATTCAGGATTTTCTTTGAAAAGGATTTTTATCCGGGTCAACCCGGAAGAGTCAAAATCTGACCTGAAACCTGGTCAGATTCATGTAAAATTGGACTATCCTATCCGATGTAGAATTTATGTTTTGTCCAAGCTATACAACCCACATTCTTGAAATTGTTTAATAGGACGTCAACAAACATCAGAATCGAGATAAAGGCATACCCACCAAGTTTATGCCTTTTAACCAATTAAATTTTATTTAAAGCAACAGAACGGCTTTGTCCACGAATGGCAATAGCCACGCCTCTGCGGGTAGATGCCCTCCGAAAAAGACTGTTTATTGAACAAAGGAGAAGCAGTGTTAAAATATTCGTCGCGCCTATTTGTGTCTTTCTTCTGTTTACCCGCGGCTGACGTCACATGGGTGAAGTCCACTGCATTCTGAGCGCTGTCGGTACAGTTTCAATATCGTTAGTGTCAGAAACAACGATAGAGAAAAGTGTTGCTTTTTAAACAACGACGTCATCAATATAGAGATGAATAATAACAAATTTTAGAATCGGGTTCATAGTCAACCATTTCTAACGGCACACGTTAACAAACACTATTTTGGCGATAATAACAGGCTTGTGAGGGTACTCAGAGATTTCTTTTCGTCCACCCTAGTCATTTTGTATGTATGTTCACAGCGTTCTCAGCAACCACTGAACGAATTTGAATATAACTTTTTACAGTTTTAGTACATTTGAGAAGGTTGTGATCTCAGAGTAGTCATCAAATGGTGTATAAATTCGTTTACAGGAACACGTCAACTATTTTAATTTAAGATTGCCTACTCCAATATCAAACTTTGTGTTACTGTAATTTCCAGTATCTCAAACGTTTGAGAACGCAGTGGACAATAAATACAACCTTCATTTATAAATATGACAGTGGCGGTGCGTATACGAGAACAAATATAGACCAGGATGCATTTATAAGAGAGTAGCGATATACGCAGACGGCGCATGCATAGACTGGAAGCTTTGTCCAAAGTATGGAAATCCACTTTTCAGAGCTGGCGATACTGACGTGAACAAGTTCGATATATGAAGTTCAACCACGTGACTACAGCGTCTAGAATACCTAGTGTGGAAATATGCTATCCTAAGGCGCGCCACACACCAAGGAGACATGCGACGCTGGCGCACGTCGCATGTATCATGAAACATCGAGCCACCACAGGAGGCAAGTTGCATTTCTACTTTTTTCATCCACACCAAAGCGACATGAGACATATTCATGGCGTATGCGCGTAGCTTGCTTTTAATTCTTTGACAGAACAGAATAGTAGAATCATAGCGTCTGCAAACGAAGCGATTGTAAATATGGATATTTCATTCGAAGATGATGATTTATTTTTATTCACTCTACTAAAAAATAAAAGGAATCTTGAATCCCACCATCTTGAAACAAATAAACGAAAATTGTAGCAATATATAACGTAACTGCAGCACGAGACGAAAGCGCGAAACGAAGCATAAGACATATGCAACATAGGTACTTCGTCGCATGAGTCTAGTGTGTGGGCACAGTGAAGAAACAGGTACGTTACAACAGTAAATTTGACGCACGAGTCAAGTGAGATGTCTCGTGTCTCCTTGGTGTGTGGCGCGCCAAACAGTGCTAAAATGTTTATCCCTTAAATGTGCGACGATACTGCTAAAATGCCAAGTGTCGATCGCAGCGACATCTGCGGGATTTTCGTATTACTAGTATTACATTGTATAGAATAGCAATACCTTGCAGTTGTAGAAAATATCCCGCAGATGTCGCTGCGATCTATATATTGCAGCAGCATCGTTGCATATTTAAGGGATACAATATTTTAGCGCTTTTTTAAGTATTACAGAGATAGCCGATTTCCACACTATGTATTCTATCGCTATAACGTGACCATAATCCTCCAATTTGTATACAACCAATCAAAATCAACAAAAAATAGTAGGCTAACAAAATGCCCACCTGGTTGCAAAATTTGTTGCTACGGTATGACGTCAATTGCAACTGCTCCATTAGACGAATGGCACAAGCAAACAAATATTAGCTTGCCTATAATGGTAGGATCACCGAGATGCTTGATGATTCGTTTTTGTGCAAAATTATCTCAACCAATCAAATTTTGTTTCCCATATGTCGCCACTCCCATACGGAGGCACCTTACGAACTTGTTCTCTTCTCATCATGAAAGTTGCTTCCCGAGCGATCTGGTCATATTTAAATGTTTTATTAGAAAGAGGATCTTGCAAATTTTGCTTTTCATTTCATATCGACCAAGGCGTGTCTATGCCCTTTAAAAGAAACTCTCAGTACTCGCTAGTGATATTTTCTTTTCCATCCCTTGTTGAAGGGAAGGTGGTCGTCTCTTTACTCCTTTCATATCTTGATAGTTTTCGTGGCTGAGTGGTCAAGGCATCACACCGCTAATCGCTTGAGAGCATAGGTAGGTGCGGGTTCGAATCCCGCTGGCTCTGTTGCACACTCTTTGTGGAGCTCCCGGATGTAATTATCTTGCGTTGCAAATTTCCTTGTGCTATCTCGTCCCTGTATATAGACGATGACTTATAAGCGGGCACTTGACGCCAAGCACACAGGTCAGATATATGTATTCAATAAACCAATAAAACCAAACCAATTGTTTTCGTAAAAATAAATAGACCGGGGAGCGGTCATCACCTCATTGGATTGACTGAAACTTCAAGATTAGACAGAACTCGATTTGCATATTAAAATTCAACTGGTCTGTCTAGTCATATCGGTGGGAAATACTTGCAAACTCGATTTTAGTGGTTGATCAATAGATTTATCATTGGATTTTCATGCACCTAAAGGTATGAAAACATGGAGGGCTGTCAGCAAGAAAACACAATGATAAATCTACCAGTCAACCACTAAAATCGGGTTCGCATGTGCTTACCACCAAGATATGACTTTGCAGATCAGTTGCATTTTAATGAGCTAATCGAGTTTTAACTAATCCTGGAATTTTAGCTGTCAACTGCATGAGGTGAAGGTTTGTGCAGCCGCCTTCCAGTCTAAAAGAGTTCACCGAGCCAGGATCGACTAAAATCAATATACAGTCCAAAAGCGAATCGCGTAGCGATCGACAATCTCTAAAAAAAAAAAAAAAAAAAAAAAAAAAAAACAGCCTGTAGTGCCTCTATATGAGAGTGGTGACATACGATTATCAAAGTGTGCTTAGACGCGACCAACGATCAGGGCAACACTAGATACCGGGCTTGCTCATTCATTATATCGTATATTCATTCATCCTGACGTCACAAATGGTGGCTGGCCGCTATCAACGACATACAGTGATTGGTACAAAGCGGCGCACCCATCGTTTTGTGTCAGTCGCCGTGTAAAGATGATCCACTCCGTATAACGTTTTAAAAGTCATGAACTGCCCTTGTATGTCGTTGGTCGCGGCTTAGACACACGCGTCCTTGAACATTGAAGTCCACCATAGTAGAGATTGCTTTGGGCCTATAGCAACTATGGCTTTCCGCCTCGAATGATCCTTATGATACACAAACACAAGCCACAACAATTTTTATTTTCATTTTCCATTACATACGAGGACCAGATACTCACAAGGAAAGTTACAACACCAGAGACGATTACTTATTTATAAAGACATTAATAAAATATGGTATGAGATGTAAATTTCCAACTGGGCGAAAAAATGTCCGGACCAGGATTCGAACTCCTGGCTGAAGCCGCCAGTGCTCTGCCATCTGAGCTATCCCGGACGAATCTGGTGGAACTCTTTCACCCAGCTAACCTTAATGATTATAGCATCTGGTCTGAAACCTGGTTCAGCTCAACAGAATAAATCTTAGGTAATGGAACTCCAGAAATCGCTGGATACGAAATTACACTAGATTAATACCATTTTAATCTAAAAGATGGTATGCCCAACAAAATTTAATAAAACTTAGCATTTTTCTTCAATCACAAAAAATAGATTTTGTTTGACCCAAAAATAGAGTAATTCTAAATAAAAACAACGATGTAAATATATAAATATTATTTTTAATACCATATTAACCCCCCCGACATATTTAGCGAAAATCTTTTTTCTAATTGGCTGCGCTTGGGTTAGCCTGGCTTAGGATCGAACAGAGATCAAACCTTCAAAATCACGTTCTAACGACCTAAAATCTTGTGTTTAGATCAAAAGTTGGGTTCGTTAGACCTTGGGTCGACCAGTGAAAACGCAGCTTTACAACCGGGAGCTCCACAAAGACTGTGCAACAGAGCAGCGGGAGTCGAACCCGCAGCGACCTACGGACACACGCGTTTATCTCATCCATGACAAATCTACATCCCAGAATTTTATAGTACCAACGTCCCCTAGATGAGGGAGAGAGCCTTGACACACGTCGCGAAAACGTCACACAGAGTTATAAAGGGTGAAAAAACCGGGTTTAATCCAGCGAATAAACAGAGTTTTTGGGAGGGGAATTAAAAACATTCCTGGAGTTTTCGGAAAGTTTGAGCCATGAAATATTTTCAGAGGCGTCGCTATGGAGAGTTATGGGGGGGAGGGGGACTCTCTCCCTCCAATATTTGTGAACTTGAGAAATTTGAGCTTAGAGATGGGAAATTCTAGATTTTTGAGACTTTTTTTCTTTAAAAAAAAAACCAGTTAAATAAATATGAATTTTTTGTTGTTTTGGTGTTTTATTTTCTGAGAGCTGTAACTGTAAACAAGTTAAATAATCAAAATTAATACCGAAAGAAAGCACCCAGACTCAATCTGTCATTTTTTTTCTCTGTTCTATGAAAATATCATACATCCACCAGACCTTAATTTCTCTACTCCTGTCCATCAATAGTTGACTCTAATCCATGTCGTTTATTTACTCCAAAACTTTGTTCCTTACTCAACAATTTCAAAATAACATTATTTTTATATCAAGAGCGATTATGATTCGTACACAATTGAAGACAAAGAATTCACAAAACTTAAACTAATGCTAGTTGGCTAAAAATAAAAATAAAATGGTTATTTCACATTAGATCTCGAAAAATAAAATAAACGTTCCAATTAAAAAATATCCTACTATCACAAACGAAACTTCCTGGTCTCCTTGGCGCGGTAGCAATATGTCGTCGCCAGAGCGGTTATAAGGAAAAGGCATGTTTACAAACAAACACTTCCATCAACCAATCTACCACTATATTTTTATCATAGCGATCATTGCAGAAATCAACTTGGCGACGTAGACCAATCATATCATAGATCTGTTAAGGGACCAAATTCCCGGAGTTCATATGGAGTCATAATGAATGAACAGGTTTTCTTACTGGCCAACAGTGACGTCAGCTACCCTTTCCTTACACAAGGTTCTTAGTCGTTGCCGTCAATGCCAGACATAAATCTGCAAATGTCACAAATTTTCTTTTAAAATAGCATCCTATTCTAATAACTAGAAAATAAAAACACGATGTCTCTTTCCTCTTCATTTTGATCTCAAATAGCATTAAAATAAGTTGAAATGGAATAACTAATTTTAAGAAAAAAGAAACAAAAGTTTTTTTTTCTTTCTAAGCATGAATAAACAAATTTTTCAGTTTCAGAAAGAATGAGCCCGAGCTTCCTTAACTATTCATTTTCCAAATTTTTCATCTTTATTTTCATGCCGAATTATTCCAAGATAGGAATATAGAAAGTAATGTAGTTTTGATTTGAATTATCTAAGTGATAGAGGTGTATTTAAACTTTTATTAAACGGCCTTAAGTTAGATAATAGTTAGATTTTTTATGTTTTTAGTTTCAGCATTTTTCTTTGGTAAAAGATTTTTTTTTACATATAACTATCATTATCATACATACATTGCACATATCACTGAGTTGGAAATTAGAGTAGTTTGTTTCAAGTTGGGAAATTTTTGAATCCCCCCCCCCCTAATAAATATCTGTAGCTACGTCCCTGAATGTTTTAAATTATTATTTTTAATAACTTAATTTTTTTCAATGTAAACAACATAAATGTAGAAAAATAGCTTCGGTTTACATGAAAACTAATGAAATACGTGTTTAAATTGCAGAAATATTAAGTAAGAGAAAATATCATAAATAATTTGATATTTCAATCGTCGATAAATAAAGCGTGACAGATTCATTTTGCCTGACACGAATGTAAACATCACCCCTATTCTACGAATCAGCCAATATAAACAAAAAGAAAATAAACCAAAGTAAAAGAAATCAATGTAAAATATGCAATGCAACTCTCTAAAAAATTAATGTAGAGTATGCCTGAATAGTGGATATAACAGCTAACAAACTTTAATCGCCAAATCATAAGTTTAGTAAATTCATAATGATAAATCTATCAACTTTTCAGAACAGTGCTGAAATTCTGAAAAATAAAAATTTTAAATGGAAAAATGAATGATTCTGTTTACCTTAAAAACTCCTGCAAAATTTCCTATATCCCCCAAAATTCCCTGGTTTACACCCATCCCTGATCTGCGGGGTTTTTTTTTGCAACTCTACACCCAAAACAGGGAAACAAGGAAAAAAAATTCGAACAACTTGCATGTTTCGTTTCCTTTGGCTCGTGGAATTATTAATTACTATTAGAAAATAAGAGTTAATAATTCCACGAGCCATCGAATTTCTTTCTGTGTTTTGCCTGGTTTGTGTAACGTGTATCAAGGCTTCCTATCTTATCTAGGGGGCGTTGATAATACTCGCCTAGACGAGTGAGACAAGGGCGCCTCGATATGAGACTGTCGATAGACGGAATATAATATTTGATTGTTTTAGACAATTCTGGACTAAAGCTAATCGCCGAGCATCTTAGCGAGTCTGCCATTTTTGCCGCTTTTTAACTCATCTCATTCCCAAGCGGGTATCACGAAGTCTGGAATGTACACTGTTAAAAATATCGTGAAAAATTACCTCTGTTTTTAAAGGCTATCTATTTGTTGACCAATGAGAACGCTCCATAGGTGTTTCTGTAGCGTTGTCATTGGTCAGAAAATAGATAGCCTTTAAAAACAGAGGTACTTTTTCAGGATTATTTTTAACAGTGTAGGTTCGCTATAGTTTGGACAAAAACATCCGTATAAAGAAAGGGCATGTTTACAAACAAACACTTCCGTCAACCAATCTACCAACTACATTTTTGTCATAACGATCATTGCAGGAATAGTCTTGGCGACGTAGGCCAATCATATCAGAGACCTGTTAAACTTAGACCAAACAAATTTCTCTAGCTCATGTGTACAGTAGGAGTCATAAAGAACGGACAGGTTTTTCTTGCTGATCCACAGTAATTCGACCACGAGGCTAACGAAAAAGACAGGCTACCGCGGTGGGTCCGATTCTTCTTTTTTTACAGACCGCTGGAGTCACGTGATGCTCGAATGCATCAATGAAGGTGTGCGAAAAGAGCATCACGTGACTCCAGCGGTCTGTAAAAAAAGAAGAATAGGACCTACCGCGGTAGCCTGCCTTTCTCGTTAGCCTCGTTCGACCAACAGTGACGTCAGCTGCCCTTTCCTTATAAGCATGTCTGAGCATGTCCCTGCGCGTGTAACGGAGCAATGCCGTCCGGAACAGCCAATGAATTACATGGTAAACTGTCGAAGGAGCAACCATGATCGTTATGTTGCAGAAATTTTTGTCTCTTCTAATTATCCCAACTAATAGGAAATTAAATACAGCGTCCAGAATACCTTGTGTGGAAATATGCTATCCGAACAGTGCTAAATATTTGTATCCCTTAAATGTGCGACGATGCTGCTAAAATTTCAAGTGTCCATCGCAGCGACATCTGCGGGATTTTCGTATTACTAGTATTACATTGTATAGATTAGCAATGCATTGCAGTTGTAGAAAATATCCTGCAGATGTCGCTGCGATCTGCATATTGCAGCAGTATCATTGCACATTTAAGGGATACAATATTTTAGCACTTTTTTAAGTACTACAGGGATAGCCAATTTCCACACTATATATTCTAGGCACTATAACTTAAGGGTTCGTTGGAAGAATCGGAGATGATACCCAAATCAGCATGGTAACGCCTGTCCATGGTAACAGCTGTCGGAGTGACCAGGCATCCAGATTAATTTAAAATACATAGAAAACTAAAATTGAAATCATTAAATAAAATTAAAAATAAATCGATGCTCAAGAATTTTCGAAAGCGGACTCCCGGGAATAAATCAGGATTTAAAGCCGAGGTTAAACCCGTTGTTTTTCACCTTTTGCACGTTTCTGCTGATATAGGCAAAAGTGTTGCGCCAAGTTCAGACTAATTCTAAAGGGTCTATTGGCAAGCCTGTCTTTATCGTCAAGATAAACGGTTATTGTATTTGCGCACTTATCTAATCCCACACGTTCAGGAAAATATTACCACGTTCTAAAACTTTCAACATAAAGCTATGAAAAAAGAAGAGCAGACATATCAATATTTTACTGTGGAAAGCCTTGATTCGGAAAAACGAGTTCTTTCGCCCTCTTCTTGGTCCGCCATATTTGACTTTGACCGATAACAGTCCAATCTGTCGTGGGAAACGTGGCTAAATATGGCGGACGCAGGAGGGGGTAGGAATGCAACCAACGAAATATACTACCGGTTCACTGCTTTTAAAGCGTCACACGGAGTGGATCATCTTTACACGGCGACTGACATATAACGATGGGCATGCCACTATGTACCAATCGCCGTGTAAAGATGATCCACTCCGTGTGACATTTTAAAAGTCATAAACTGGCCTTGTATGCCGTTGGTCCATTGGTCACGAAGATGCTTGGCAATTTACTTTTGTCCAAAATCATCTCAATCAATGGAGGATATTCCAAATATGGGTTCGAGGCTGAAAAAAGTCACGTGATACCGGTAATTTACCCAAGGAACTTCTAACTGATAAGAAGGGAAGATGCTACTGCTTTGCCTGATGAACTGTTTCATTGGTT
The DNA here is from genome assembly GCA_963932465.1 of Maratus speciosus. Taxonomy (NCBI): domain Eukaryota; kingdom Metazoa; phylum Arthropoda; class Arachnida; order Araneae; family Salticidae; genus Maratus; species Maratus speciosus. Next base: position 576,533,995 of record OZ010792.1, read on the forward strand.
AGCGGGAATTTACATTACACGTCTACGGAGCCTTCCCTTCTTTACGCTAATGTTTTTACCTTGATCACGTGATCAAAATGCAGATGGAATATCCTCCATTCCGGTATCTCACCACTTTCATATCGAGGCACTCTATTGCTAGTGTCTCTAAATGAGAGTTAGCGCATACAAGAAATAAAATGGACTATATTCCAAATCTGGGTGCGAGACTTAAAAGAGTCACGTGGTAACGGTAATTTACCCAAAGAATTTCTAATTGATAAGAAGGAAGGTTACTACTGCTTTCCTCATGAACTGTTTCACTGGCTGGTGGGGATTTATATTACGTCTACGGAGCCTTCCCTTCTTTACACTAGAAGTTTTTACCTTGACCACGTGATCATAACGTAGATGGAATATCCTCCATTGACTTATTTGAGATAATTTTGGACAAAAACGCATATGTGGTTGGTTGTGTTTATGACGGCCAATTATCAACACGAGCGATATAGGATATAGGCCCAAAGGGGGGGGGGGTGCCCTTCGTGGGGGTCTTTCTAAGGGAAACTAACCCGCATTAACGCTTGGAAAGCCAAGGTTCAAAGAAAACCACGAAAACTCCGAACGATTAGGCCGACAGGCGCGATTGGGTTCGAACCCAGCACTTCCCGTCTACCAGCTTCGAGAGCAGAACCTCTCGGCCACTGGTGGGGCAAACGCATATGTGCAACGTAGTGGGATAGCAAGAGCACGAAGGGAGGCTCTCTCAAATGCTGAGAGTTTGTTCTTTAACGTTCATTTCTTTTTTTAAACTGATTTGTGGACATCCTTTTAAAGAATTTAGAAGTTGTAGCCTAAAACACACAACGTTGACGCGAGACCAACGACATACAATTCATGACTTTTAAAACGTCACACGGAGTGGATCACCTTTACACAACAATGGAGGATATTCCATCTCCGTTTTGATCACGGGGTCAAGGTAAAAACTTCTAACGTAAAGAAGGGAAGGCTCCGTAGACGCGTAATGTAAATCCCCGCTAGCCAATGAAACAGTTCATGAGGCAAAGCAGTAGTATCTTCCCTTCTTATCAGTTAGATGTTCTTTGGGTAAATTACCGGTATCACGTGACTTTTTTCAGCCTCGAACCCATATTTGGAATATCCTTCATTGGCAATAAACGATGGGATTTTTTGTATCAGCGGGCTTGCTCATTATCATGACGTCACAAACGGTAGCTGGCCGTTATAAATGACATAGAGCGATTGGTACAAAGAGGCGCGCCTATTGTTTTTTACCATTCACTGTAAGTCGTTGATACCGGCCAGCCACCATTTGTGTCGTCATGATAATGAATGAGAAAGCCCGGTATCTAGTGTTGACCTAGTATCAGTTACCGTGTACAGATGATCCACTCAGTATGACGTTTTAAACGTTATGTACTGGCCTTGTATGTAATTGGTCGCGGTTGATGACTGATAAGCGGGCATTTGGTGACGAGGCAGACTGAAATATTCTTACTGTACCAATCGGAATCTTTAATATGCCAAAATTTCCTGCCACAACTCGATGAGCTAATAATATTGCCAAAATTAAGAACTGTCACCTTGCTCTGCTCATCTCCCACTAAGATATGACGAGGCAGACTGAAATATTTTTATTGTGCTAATCGGTATCTTTAATGTGTTACGTTTTCAGACCGTAACTCGATGGCTTGATAATACCGCCAAAATTAAGTTTTGGGGCCCCGATTTGGACATCTCGAACCAAGATATCACGAGGTAGACTGAAATATTCTTATTGTACTAATCGGTTGTCTTTATAGTGTTAAATTTTAAGGCCGTAAATCGATGACGTGATATCACCAAAATTAAGAATTGGCACCCCGCTCTGCTCATATCGTACCAAGATATGACGAGGCAAACTGAAATATTCTTATCGTATTAATCGATATCTATATTATGCCAAAATTTCATGCCGTAACTCGATGGCGTGATAATATCCTCAAAATTAAGAATTTGGCGCCCCGCTCTACTCATCTTGTACCAAGATATCACGAGGCAGACTGAAATATTCTTATTGTACTAATCAATATCTAAAAAAGACCAAAATTTCATGCAGTAATTCGATGGCGTGGTAATACTGCCGAAATTAGAATTGGCGCCCTCGCTCTACTCTTCTCGTACCAAGATATCACGAGGCAGACTGAAATATTCTTATTGTAGTAATCGATATCTATAATATGCCATGCCAAAATTTCATGCCGTTACTCAATGCCGTGATAATACCGCGAAAATTGAGAATTGGCGACCCGCTCTACTCTTCTCGTACCAAGATATCACGAGGCAGACAGAAATATTCTTATTGTAGTAATCGGAAACTTTAATGTAGGAAATTTTCAGACCGTAACTCGAAGACATGATAATACCGCCAAAATTAAGAGTTGGCGCCCCGCTCTGCTCAGGTCGTACCAAGATATGATGAGACAAACTGAAATATTCTTATTGTATTAATAGATATCTATAATACGTCAAAATTTCATGCCTTAACTCGAATACCGTGATAAATACGCCAAAATTGAGAGTTGGCGCCCCGTTCTGCTAATCTCGTACCAGGATATGACGAGACTGAAATATTCTTATTGTACTAATCGATATCTATAATATGCCATGCCAAAATTTCATGCCGTTACTCGATGCCGTGATAATACCGCCAAAATTGAGAGTTGGCGCCTCGTTCTGCTAGTCTCGTACCAGGATATGACGAGGCAGACTAAAAATATTCTTATTGTATTAATCGATATCTATAATATGTCAAAATTTCATACCGCAACTCCATGACATGATAGTACCGACAAAATGGGGAATTGGCGCCTCAAACTTCTCAGATTGTACCAAGTTATGCCGAATCAGTTATTTTTTCGCGTACTGTTAATAAGCTTTTTCTAAATCACTAATTCGTCTTAAAATTTGATGGTGAAGTAATATATAGTGCAATGTAATGTAAAATATTATGTTTATTGGGTTTGAATTGTACATTATGACGCCTGTTTTGTTATAAATTTTAGTTTGCCGGCGGTTTCTTCCAGGATATTCGCAGGCAGACCAAAATATTTTTTAAACGCTTTTTTTACCTTTAATTTGACACCAATTTCATCTCGTAACTCGATGACGTGATATCGACGCCAAAATGACGAGTTGGCGCCCGCTGCTGCTCATATCGTACCAAGAAATGCCGAGGCACACCAGTCATTCCTTCATCTACCCCTAATAATCTTGTCATACACCATGATTTCATCTCGTAACTCGATGACGTAGTCATTTATGTTGCCGTCACCAGCTTGGGCTTTAATTAATGCAACATGACCAAATTTTATACATAGTGATAAGAGTTCTAATTTTCCAACTGAGTGAAAAAGTAACCAGGCTTAGATGTGAACCCAGGGCCTAAGCTGCCAGTGTTCTACCAACTGAACTATCTTGGTCAAATCCGGTGGACACAATTCACTCAGATAAGTTTTTGATAATGGCATCTGGTCTTTATTGGAAAGAGTTCAACAAAATAAATCACAGGTAATGGGACTTCACATAAACATTGGATACATAATTACATTTAATTTAATTCAGCACAATTACACTAATTTGTAAATAAGTCATAATTTTCCGGCTGAGTAAAAAAATGTTCAGGTGATTTCAACCAGCTCATTCGCTCACAACGCTCTACAAACTTGAGCTACACTGTGCAAATCCGGTAGACACAATTCACTCAGACAAACTTTTGATAGTGATATCTGGTCTGTTGCCAGAAACAGTTCAAAAGAATAAATCGCTGGTAATATGGGACTCCAAATAAACGTTATTTTCGGACTATTATTCTATTTGATAAATAAATCATAAGAGTTGTAGCTTTATTCTGAATGAAAAAGTGTCTAGACCAGGATTTAAACTCAGGTCCTTGGCTTAAGTTGCCAATGCTATACCACATGGGCTATCTTGGACAAATACGTGGACACAATTCACTCCGACAACCTTTCAATAATAACATCTGGTATGTATCTGAGACAGTTAAACAGAATAAATAGCAGATAATGGAACCTCACATAAATGTTGGATATGTAATTACACTTTATTAATTCGATGCAATTTTTCTAATTGATAGAAATTTCTGCATAGACACTTTTCACTCAGTGGGAAAATTACAACTCCAGTGATTTATTTACCAATTTGAATAATTGCATTGAATTAATAAAGTGTAATCAATTATCAAACATTTACTTGGAGTTTCATTACCTACAGTTTATTCTGTTGCACTGTGTCAGATAACAGACCAGGTGTTACTATCAAAAGGTTGCCTGAGTGAATTGTGTCCACCGTATTTGTCCAGCATAACTCAGTTGGTAGAGCACTGGCAGCTTAAGTCAAGGTCTTGGGTTTACATTTCAGCCTGGACACTTTTCCATTAAGCTAGAAAATTACAATTCCTATTATTTATTTACCAATTAGAATAACTGTGCTGAATTAGTAAAATGTACCTACATATCCAATATTTACTTGGAATTCCATTATTTGAAATTTATTCTGTTGAACTGTTTCAAATAGCAGATCAAATGTCATTATCAAAATATTGTCAACAAATTTGTCCAGAATAGCTCAGTTGGTAGAGTATTGGCAGCTTTAAGGGACTCTTCAGTTGCAAAGACACTCCCGATCGAATGTTAAATGTATGGATGGGTTCTTTTCAAATTTCTCGTTTGAATGTGAATATTTTGAACTTATTTTTTTTTTCATACAATAGTTGAAGTTGATCTTTAATAGGGTCCTTTTTACTTCTTCGATTTTGGTTGCAGAATTTTTTAACAAAGGTACTTTCTCTGTTGGAACTGGTTTTGAAAATAACTTTATTAAAAAATATCTGCTAAGGGTAAGGCTGCAGTTTTTTCGAATGAAAATGTAAACATGGAAGAAACTAATAATTTTTTGTCAGAATCTGGTATGCAAGGCAATTTTTAACATATTAGCATAAAAACAATGCAGAAATGTAGTAACACATATTAAAAATCTGAAAATAAACTTCTACTGGCTTTATTCAAAGAACTGAATTTTTTTTATCATTCTTCCAAATCCCCAGTTTAAGGTTGCCTTTAAACATAAAAGCATGTAAAAGAAATCAAAGTTAAAAGTTGTCTCCCATGGGGATTGGGATAATGAAAAATCCTTATACTTTGTCCAGATGGTGCAACTCACCAAGAGAGTTCCCCAAACTTTCTCAGTGTGTTTGAACTTTCTATGGCTACATACAGCCACTACCATTCACTCTGATTGGATTTGGAGCTGTGTTTTAAATGATTGGCTATTCAAACTGATTTTAATGCATGTGCATGCACACACTTTTCATTTATTCAGATCTCAGGCACAGTGGCATTCAATGAGTTATCTTAGATGAATTTTGCGATCTGAACAGGTGCTCCAATTCCGGGGGTGTACCACCTTCAAAATGGTGGCCTAAAATATTTTAAATAACTGTCTGAATGGGGTATTAGTTCCTTTTTTAGGGTTTCGTTCATCTGACGAAACCCTATTCGTCTCACTCCTTTGTCTGTCCGTCACAGAGCCCGTTCTCAGAAACTATACATGTTAGAGATTTGAAATTTTGGGTACTTATAGCTGAACACCTCACATCAAACAACAAATCATAAAATTTTGAAAAAGTTGGTAATTAACTGAATTACGGGCTAATTAACTTCTAAAATTAACCAATCCACCTTTTTAACGCAGATTCAAATGAACTTTCTCCAAATCATCAGTGTTTCTCCTAAGGGTTGCCAGTAAAAACAGCCGATGCATGGTTACCATGGAGGAAATTAGGCCGCAAAAATGAAGTGGGCATTTTAAATCGAAATCGCATATCAGAAAATATTGGTCCGAGAAATTTGTAAATGAAATAGACAGACGCAGAAAAAAAATCTACTTTCATTTGGTATAAAGTTCACATTTCTGCGATGTGTATAAGTTAAAATATCCACTAAAAATCGATCGATAAAAATTTTATTTTCTTTAATTGGAAAGACAAGGAAAAAAGATTTCAATTCAAAAGATTTCAAAGCAGGTAGACATGACGACGCTGCGGTTTTTCTTAATAGCATATTTTAATACGGAATTTTAACTTTTTAAATATTAAATTTTATGGCATCCCGATGTCAAATTTCTCGCTGATTTTATTGATACCTATTTCTAAGTCCTATCTTAATTACAAGCTGAAATATTAATTATTATTTAATTAATCGGTTTAACTCGCAGAAGAATAAATGTCGGTAACTCCCACATGTGTATTTTAAACAATTCTTTCTAAGTGAGCCCCTAATTATGTTGGAGACATGAAATTTCGGGTACTTATAGCTGGACACCTCACAGCAAACAACAAGTGATAAAATTTTGGAAAAAGTCGTACATTTAACCCTTTGGGCTCCCACATGTGTATTTTAAACAAATCTTTCTAAGTAAGCCCCTAATTATGTTGGAGACATGAAATTTTCGGTACTTATAGCTGAACACCTCACATCATACGACAAACCATAAAATTTTGAAAAAGTCGTACATTTAACCCTTTGGGCTCCCACATGTGTATTTTAAACAATTCTTTCTAAGTGAGCCCCTAATTATGTTGGAGGCGTGAAATTTTGCATACTTATAGCTGGACACCTCACATCAAACAACAAGTGATAAAATTTTGAAAAAGTCGTACATTTAACCCTTTGGGGTCCCGCATGTGTATTTTAAACAATTCTTTCTAAGGTGAGCTCCTAATTAGTTTGGAGGCGTGAAATTCTGCATACTTATAGCTGAACACCACACATCATACGACAAATGATAAAATTTTGAAAAAGTCGTACATTTAACCCTTTGGGCTCCTGCATGTGTATTTTAAACAATTATTTCTAAGTGAGCCTCTAATTAAGTTGGAAGCGTGAAATTTTGCATTTTTATAGCTGAACACCTCACATCAAACGACAAATCATAAAATTTTGAAAAAATCGTACATTTAACCCTTTGGGGTCCCGCATGTGTATTTTAAACAATTCTTTCTAAGGTGAGCTCCTAATTAGTTTGGAGGCGTGAAATTCTGCATACTTATAGCTGAACACCACACATCATACGACAAATGATAAAATTTTGAAAAAGTCGTACATTTAACCCTTTGGGCTCCTGCATGTGTATTTTAAACAATTATTTCTAAGTGAGCCTCTAATTAAGTTGGAAGCGTGAAATTTTGCATTTTTATAGCTGAACACCTCACATCAAACGACAAATCATAAAATTTTGAAAATGTCGTACGTTTAACCCTTTGGGCTCCCACATGTGTATTTTAAACAATTCTTTCTAAGTGAGCCCCTATTTAGGTTGGAGGCGTGAAATTTTGCATACTTATAGCTCAACATCCCAGATTACACGTCAAATAATAAATTTTGAAAAAGTTTTATGTTTAACCCTTTCAACTCCAGCTCGTGTATTTTAAGCAATTCTTTCTAATTGAGCTCCTAATTAAATTGGATATTTTAAATTTTGCATACTTATAGCAGAACACCTGAGGCCAAGCAACAAATCATAAAATCTTGAAAATGTCTTACGTTTAACCCTTTGAGCTACCACATATGTATTTGAAGCAATTCTTTCTAAGAGAGCCCCTAATTAAGTTGGAGACATGAAATTTTGCATACGTATAGCTGAATACCTCAGACCACACGACAAATCATAAAATCTTCAAAAAGTCTTATATTATTTACCTCTCTGGGCTCTAGCTTGTGTATTTTAAGTAATTTTTCTAACATCCACCCTTTTAACCAGGGGAGAAATTTTCCAACTTTTGCCGACACCCCTTTGACCCTTCTTTCATATTGTGCACCATAGCCTTACATATTTTAGTTCCATTTTTTACCGCCAGGTGCGCCTACTGATCTCAGGTGCTATGGGCCCAATCCCCTCGACTAATATATCTGCAGCAGGGGCGTAGCCACAGATATTTTTTCGGGGGGGGGGGGGAGAATTCGAAAATTTCCCAACTTGAAACAAATTGCTCTAATTTTCGACTAAAATGATATGCACAACGTGTGTAATAATTTTAATGATACTTTTGCATAAAAAATTAATTTCCAAAGAAAAATTCTGAAACTGAAAACATAAAAATTCTAATTATGGGTTTGTTTACTAAACAAAAATAAATACGCTTTTTACTTTCTTCTATTTTTACAAGAAGAAAGTATTGGATTCATGAAAAAATTTGACTTCCGGTTTTAGACTGATTTATGCGTTTTAGTAAGTCCTGGACACGATTCGACTGTTTTTAGAAAATATCTGTCTGTCTATATGTGATACAAATTTTGTGGGCGCTCTAACACAAGAACTAATGTGCGAAATTTGATAAAACTTTAGAGATTCACTTATACAGAGTCGAACCTCGTTAATGCGAACACTCAAGGGGAAACTTTTTTTGTTCGTATTAAAAGTAGTTCGTGTTATCGGAACTTAACTACATTGCATACAACTGGACGAGGCAATCGGAAACAGTTCGTGTTAACGGGGTTTGACTGTACCTTGATAAAAATTGGTGCTGATTTGTTTTTGGTGTAAATCGTCCAACAGGACTATGTGGCATTTTTCACGATTTACATGATTTTAGCGATAATTATATCTCAAAAACTATTGCACGGAATTTGATCAAACGCCATAGTCTGTTAAACCTTGACCTAATTTGATGCAGATTAGTTTTTTATGTATATCATATAGCAGGTGGCGCTGCTATGCAACATTTTCCACGATTTTGCGATAGCTGTATCTCAAAAACTAATGCACGGAATTTAGTCAAACTTCATATTCCACATAAGTAGCACTTCCACATAAATAGATCCTTATTAGGCTTGGGTCTATACTGTCCAAAGCTATCGCTTTTGTGCACTTTGAGTAAGGAATTTTGGTTGCAGACATCTAAGAGGCTGGGTGTCAAAATTCAATGATTTGTTTGAAAAATGCTATGCTTATATCTCATTTTTAAATGCACACAATTCAACAAATCTATACCTTTAGAGTTGGTTATTATAGGCAAAGAATTGTCATTTAATTTTGGCACTATGATTGCAAATTTTGAGGCATTAACATGTATGGAGTAGAAGAAAATTTTGGGATTGGCACATCCGACTAGTTTTCACTTAATATTAATTCTTGTGGTCTTCAAAGAAGCCCACCTGTTAATAACATTGCTTAGTTTAATAAAATTCCCTATTTCACTTTCATATTTTAAAAGCATTAGGCTGCCAAGTCTGTCATCCCTCATTGTAGCTTGCAATATATATATATTTTAATTTTTATTTGACTAAAGATTCTTTCATTAGATGCAACGCCATAAAGATAAGCTGCTGTGAATGTTGAGGTACGAGTATATAATTTGACGGCATGACCCAAATAGTCTTTGAATTTCATGGCATGATTAAAAGGTTTGATAAGTGAGTTGGGATTTGGTTTATTTCTATTTGACTCTGCAAGCCATGTATATCCGGTTTCTCATATCCACGTGGAAACATTATTAACTTTTCCCTTGAACAATTGTAATTTAAATATGGAATGCATTGCTGCAATATTCTCTTGATATAGGGAACACTGTCATTTAAGCCCATTACTAAATTCCCGAAATTTTCTTGTGTTTCTTATAATTCTTTACTGTGAAACTTATGTGTATCAATGTTCATTGCTGTGCTATTATTTTTATTTATTGCCTTTGGTGAAACCTTTTTCCTACGGTGCTTTCGGAACTCAGCTTCTCCAGTCCCATCCTAATATTCATAATTGTTTGTGAGCTTGTCTGTAAGGAAATCTTTATTTCTTCAAAATTTTATTCAAGTGCAACGTGACAGTGTTACAGTTACAGTGCATGTCGATTTTTTCTTCAGTTGATGGACTGCTTTCATGGTCACATTTCTGTTCCAAATTAAAATCATCCATTTTTTTTATCTTTTTCATCCTCGAATGGATTTTTAGATGCTCTTGCACGAAAACTCTTTTCCTATTATGAAGGGTTTTTTCGTGCTTAGATTTATAGTAACTTTTTGGAACATCTTTAAACACAGAACACTGGACTTTTGGTTTAAAATTTTATAAACACATATGAATATAAACGAACAGGACTGATATATATTTCCGCACACAAATAAAAGTAAAATGTGACAAATTTATCTAAACTAACGATTTCTTAGATCTGCATTTGCTCATATAACGCTTTTTAATTCACAGCGAATGGTTAACTAATTTTTGCGGCAAGAAAATCACAAGAATGAGTAAAATATTGTCCAAAAATCGCAAAACTAGTCAAAAAAGTAGTGAAAACTCTTCAAATCTTCTTGCCCATAGCTGTGTTTCAAGTAGGTTACTACATTCCTTTCTGTTGTGCTACAAGTGATCTCCAATTTTCGAAATAAGCTGCAATCCCTTTGGATTAAAATAGCTGGATTCCATTTTGGGAGGAGAAGGAGAGGGTAGGGTGAAATTTTTGAGAAAGGAACAAAGTTTTGGGGGAAATAAAGGAACTGGTTAGTCAGTTATTGATGGACAGGAGTAGAGAAATTTAGGTCTGGTAGATGTACAATATTTTTGTAGAACTGAAAAATACAATGATAGATTGAGTGTGGCTGATTTATTTTTGTATTTCTTTTGATAATTTAACTTGTCTACTGTTGCAGTACTAAAAATAATCACCAAAACAATATAAATTTCGTAATTTTTTTACTATTACTTTTAAAAAAGAAAATGTCTCAAAAATCTAAAATTTCCCAACTCTAAGCTCAATTTTCCCAACTTCACATATATTGGGGGGGGGGAGGCTCCCCCCATACCCCCCCCATGGCGACGCCCCTGATCTGCAGATAGTATGTAAAACAGGATTTCGTTCGGATAGATGTTTGTTTAGAATCGAGTGCGCCCCCTGGTTGCGAAATGTGGAAGTAATAGATTTTTCAAAAAGATAAAGTGTTTTGAAAGGAATATTAAACGAAACCCTCTGTGCGATCTGTGATCACACTTACCCACTTGTTTAATATTAATGTACTTTAATGTTAATAAACTTAATCACCTGAGAAGAATAAATGCTACTCTCTTTTTAAAATCATGGAAACAAAAGATAATCTGGTTGAAATTCAAAAGACGGGCAAATGTCCTTGATTGCGGGTATTCATGACCCAGCTAGTTAGCTAATAAATAAAATTAGAATGATAGTTAATCAACAACCCCCTTTGCTTGATGCAGCAAAGAACTGTTATCTCGACAAAGATAAAAGCAGTTTTGTCAACACCACAGCAATATTTTATAATGCATTATGAAAAAAGTTTTATTCAGTCCTTTACTGATCAATATGCATTACTCCAGATGCAGATTTATGTATGGCAATTTGCAGCAAAGAAAAATTTATTGGTGACCCCAACATTGCCAAAACTGCTTAAACTTTAAAAGCCAAAACTGCCAAAAACAAACACACAGGAGCCAAAAACACAACCTGCCCCCTGCGATCCTTTATCATAAAAGGCATATAATCAATTTTCTCTCAAAGTTATTCCCTGTGCATTCGGGAATTAATTTTTCTTCCTAAATTCATAATTATTATTCAGCACTTTCCATTTATTGCTTTAAGGCAGTGGTTCCCAACGTGGGGCGTACACCCCACAGGGGGGCAATATGACTTTTCAGGGGGGGGCAATTTCAGATTTCTTATTAACAAATTTTCTGTTATTTTTTTCTAATGAAAGTAGTATCTTCGTCTAAAAATAGAAATAATAGACGAAAAAATTTTTAAATAACTGAATAAAAATAAATTTTCGAAATGATCACATTTAAAAGTTCAAAAACACACTGACACCGGAATAATTATGTGAGTTTTTTTGTATAATTTGACACCTTTTATATGTTCAAACATCATTTTAATTTCTCTGGTTTTAGTATTATTTTAGTAAATTACACCTTTTTTTACTACTTATTTAAAAAAAAACTTGTACATCTATTCATAGTGTAATATACCCAGGGAGGAAAATTTTACATATGGAATTTTGTAGGATATATCTAAAATTGACTATTTGGACATGTTTAATCTAAAAAATATTTTGAATGATCCAAATGAGGTGCTACATTTATGAAATTAATAAAACCCTGTGTGCGTCACGGAAGGAAAGGGTTGGAAGTAAACTTCTTATGGCTCTACTGCAGACCACATACAGAATATTACATATGCATTTTAAAATTTTAAATTGGAGGAAACATGGTGCCCAAATAATTATAATGCAGAAAAAAGCCCGCTATCAAAGGAGTATGTTATGAGAGGAAAGAAAAATAGTAACTTAAAATGGATAAAAGCGCAAATCTGGAAATGTTACTTGTGAATTGTGTTATCCATACAGTTGTGGCGATAATCAAATATCACTTAGTCTTAATGGAGTATTAAAATCCATTATAAAATGTACCAATTCTATCAGATGTAATACAAAATATGAAAGAGATTTCAAGAAATTTTACGAAAATAAAAATGTAGACTATTTTTCACTTTTAAATTTGAGGTAAGTTGCCAAAAAACAACAAAACTTTTGTAGACGTAAATGCGAAGACCCATGGCATCACTGCATTCATGAAGTTAGGTTAAAAGCATACTTGTAATATATATATATATATATGGTTTTGATAAATTAAAGAATGTGAAATCACTTAACAGAGTTAATGCTATTTTCAGACCCATCTGGGAAAATGGAAGTTTATTTTTTATGTGACAATTTTTATATGACAGGGAAGGGAGGGGGGACATTATGATTTTAGAGATGCTTTGGTGGGGCCCGGCCAAAAAAAGGTTGAGAACCACTGCTTTAAGGGATCTTTCAGAAAATGCTGCAAAAGCATTTTGAGACAATTTTCATCATGCTTCAGGTCAGGATCAGTTATAAGTGAAGATATAATATATACATAATATATATATATATATATATATATATATAATGTATATATTATATCTATATACATAATATATATATATATATATATATAATGTATATATTATATCTATATACATAATATATATATATTATTATTAATGAAAAATGCTATTCGATTCTAAATTACTTCAGAAGTCATGTCTACAAATTTCAGGATATTTACTTATACAAGTTAGTCTGCAAATGTGTCAGAGAGTTCGTGTTGGTGAGTGGAGAAACATATTTCTTTTAGGATAGCTTTAAGGGAAGAGTTTGACTTTTAAAGGTAGGGTTAGTACAAGCATATGTATGAACTCATTTACTTCAGTGAAACTTACACAGGAATTCAAGTGTGCACCATGATAGAAATATTTTTTCTCTGATATTAATAAAATAGCTAAGTGTATAAACGGTGAAATCCTCTCCCGCTGAAAAGACTGAAAACATTTTTTGCATCCCGCTATGTCAAAGAAAGAGTTTAATCAAATTACTATTTCAAACATGAATAAGGACAGTGGGGGAAATTCGTTCTAGAGGATGTTGGAAAATGTGTAGTTAGGAGATCATACTTGCAATATGCCGTGCTACATAAAAGATGGATTCATTTTATTAAAACCTTCGTTAAGTACTTGTAAATAAAAAAGCGCATTTTTAATGCCAGAAAACACTGAAAATTCATAAAATTTAAAAACTACGTTTGTCTGTCCACAAAAGAATTTCTTTTTATTGTCCTTAGGACTTTTTTATAATGTCATTATTTTTATAAATATATGTTATACAAAAAGGAGCCATATAAAAATTAAATTTCGTATTTTAATGTTCATGCAGCCCCCTTTTTAAATAAATGCCAAATCTGAAAGGTGTACTTGATTTGTATACTTTTTGTATGTGGAAGTATCCTTTTATTATCAGCGGTTTGAGAAATGTCATCTATTTTTAGTCGCCCAGTACAGTTTAAGAAAATAGTAGTACTACTAATACAAGCATTTAAGCTAGGGTGTCAACGATTTTAATCAGTTGGTTTAAATCAACGATTAAATCGTGATTTTAATCAACTGATTTTCTAAAAAAAAAAATCATTGATTAAAATCAAAAATTTTTTTAATGTTTAAAATGTCAAAAAAAGTTTTTAAATCTAAGATGAAAATAATTTGAAAGTTTCTACAGGTATTTCGACTTTTATCCAATATAAAATAGTTTTATTTAAAAATGATATTTAAATCTAATATAATTTGCAATGACATAATTTCCTTTGGGTAATCAATTTATGCATTATTTTATGTAAAATAAATATAGCAAGTGTATTGAATTTCTGCTAATAAAAGAATAAATAGTGTCTTAGTTTCCCATTCTATTTTTATAATAATAAATTAATAGCAATCCCGAGTCAAAGAAGAATGGAAGAGTGACATCTGCTCAACAGCTAAATTGTAAATGAATGCATGGGAGAAAAAGAACTAATTGGTATAAAAATGTTAAGCACAGCAAGATCTTCTTTGGTATAGTTTGAATAAATGTTTTTTTTTTTTTTTTTTTTTTACTTTGTAACTTATATATACTAAATAAAAAAATTAATTAGGAATTGAAAAGGCAGCAAAACTTTTCTTAAAAGAAAAGAAAATGAACCATTGAAAGCTAATAATCCCCACTGAGATATAATAATGCTGCTATATAAATATTTTTAGGATTTCAGATATAACTGGCTATTCTTATATATATTCTGTATGTGTGTATGAATGAGTTTAACTCATTTTCACACACACACACATATATATATATATTTTGTCATCATACACAGGGGCGTGCCGAAGGCTGTTTTAGTGGGGGGGGGGGGGGGGGGTGAACTGAATTTTGCCGACTGAAAGATCGGTGGTGAAAACGGTGTTGCCAGATTAGGAGCTTTTTTAATTCATATTATTTGACTGTCACCACTTTTTAAAAATAGTATAATTCACCTTATTTTTCAGAGTTTTAATCTATTTTTAAATAGTCCGAATATTTCTATTTCAAAAAATCGGTGACAATCAACAATATGGGGACAAAAAAGTCCCCAATCGGGCAACACTGGGTGAAAAAGGCTTTGTGATAGCCCCCCCCCCCCCCTCAGTGACCGAGTTAACTGTTCTACAATACTGTGAATTTATAAAAATCACTAAAAGTCTTAAGTATTCACCTGCATTCTCCTTAACCACAGTCGTTATTAAATGCTGTTATTCAGTATGTGTAAATTTTTTTTAATTATTTTACTATATAAGTAGAGTTGAGAATCCTGTTATTAATTAGGATTCTGCTTACGATTTAAAAGGAAATGTGTACGGATGTACCGTACATTAACCAGTTCTCAAAAGTAAGAATTTAAGAATGTTGAAGTACTTCGGAATTTATGTTTCTATAAATAAAACTGCATGCTGTTGTGTAATGTAAGTATATAAATTTTAAAATACATAAAAAAGACAAATCTTGCTTGCTAAAAATAAGATATATATTAGTATTAGAGAATAAAAATTATCCTTCTACATTTTTAAATTATCACCCGCCTATCCTTCAGAATAGCCCATTTTCCAGCTACACTGTCGAAATCCAACATGTCAGTTATGTCTGTTTCACAGGTTAGTAGCATTAGTTCGTCCAGTCGCTCTTCTGACATGGTGGTACGCAAGTAATTTTTTACTAACTTTAACCTGCTGAAACCTCTTTCATTACTTGCCACAGTTACTGGAATAATTAAGGCCAACTTGTAGACCAAAGAAAGGTTAGGATACAAATGAGCCTTCCCCACAAGTTTTTGCGCTGCTGCGCCAATTGTATCCGATTCAGAACTAGCTATTTCTGAGGACATGAGATCAATTTCACATTCCAAGCTATCTACATCTTTGAGATCATCAGGGAATAATTGACATAGTTTAGAAATGTCCTCGGTAGAGCTATACTTGATCCTAGATGGAAGGAGACAGGTCCAGTGGTTTAACTTTCTCAAATACCAACTTATGAATGTGTCCAAATGCAGTTGTAAGCCGATCTACCACCTTCAAAATTTCTGCTTTAAAATAATTCTCTCGTATAAATAGAACTGCAGTTTCAGGATTTTCGTCGATCTTCGATGGAGGCCTCCGTCGCCTGTGCTGCAAATCGCAAATTGAACTCATAATCTTGATTTATTTCATGTGTCTTGCAGATGTTGTCAGCTTCCTTAAGGATGTTCATTATTGCCGCCGCGTCATCATTCCGGAGTTTCTGAATGCTTTCGTAAGTTTTTTAGAAAATAAGAACTCCTTAGTTTAAGCTTTCATTGTATAAGCAAAATTTTATTAAAATATTCTTGGTGCCGAATGCAAGTTTGGAATTAAAATTAGGTGTGCCCGGAGTAGGACCACTGTGCCGGAAAGGGTTAAAAGTAAACAAATTTAGACTACTGAATATCGGTACTTACTAACCTTATTCTTAGATGTCGTCTGTTCTTCAGTTCTTTTAAGTCGTTTTGCCGCTACTTCAAATGGATTAGCAACAGCATCCAAAGCCTGATATTTTACATGTTTCTGTCTATTAATGTCATCCAAATGGTACTTCCTGTTGTGTTGTTGTCTGTAGTCATAATTAAAAATGCTTCCACACTCACATTTAATTTTAAATCGGTTCTGTCTTTTCATTGTAATTTTTGAAAATTAAACGATTCTTAATCCGGTTAAAAATAAAAGCGCAGATGAAGAATACTAATTTATTCACTCAATGACGATCGCAACAGAGAATTGAAATGATACTGACGACGGCAGAGGAGACTTTTTGCAGGGTGTGTTCTTAACTTTCCGACTATTCTAAATTTTACCAACTCTTCCAAATAAGTGGGGGGGGAGGGGGTGTTACACCCCCAACACCCCCCCGCTAGGCACGCCCCTGATCATACACATACAGGTGTGTAAGTTTAGATTTTGGTGATTAACAGTAATTTTTCTAAATACAAATGCAAAACAAGCTGCAAATAATGTTTGTTAGTTTTGTTATTTATTTGTGCTACTAACTAATGAAATTACTTATTTGCAGTTTTTATTAATTCTGTAATTACTTTCTGTTTCTTCTAGGCCATTTTTTAAGGGTGAAAAAAAATGTTATATTCACCGGTAGATGTAGTCAGAGATTTCTTGTAAAAAACTTCCCATTCAACAGCATTTCTAAATTCATGTGCCCAAGATCTTGCAAAAATAATAGAACTTTATTTCTTAAAAAAAAAAAAAAAAAAAAAAAAAAAAAAAAAAAAAAAAAAAACTGGATATTAAAACATGTTATTTATTTGTATTTTTCAATTTGTGATTAATAAAATTATCAAAAATTAAGGACACTTATTTATCATACTAAAAATTATCCTTTTTTTTTTCTTATATCATTACTAATATATTTCCTCATGAAATAGTACCTTTTTTTCTTTCTAAAATGACCTACTACATTATTAATTATCATTTTAATAATTAAAGCTTAAAAATGTATAGGGGAGAGGGGGGCACCTTTCAACGTTTTTTGCAAAAGAATTATTTCTGAAGTAATACTGCTTTGAAAACTGAAATTCTAAGTGTTATTTATTAAATTCATATTTCAGGTATCCTCTGAATTTTTTCCATAGTGTCTAGTCAAAGGCAAAATACCAAATTTTGCATCTTTAGTGATGTATGCACATTGTTGAAATCTGCCCCCCTGGGGGGGGCAGATTTCAACAGGAGGTGGGGTACATTTCAACAATAGAAGAGAACCTACAAATATCATACATTTTGGCAAAACAAACTTTATTTACAAAATAATATAGCAGATGAATGAATATAGTGGATTGATCTAGATTCCATCTACATTATTTTGTCTTTAATTAAATCAAAATTTATGGAAAATGTCATTGCAAATACAGCTCGGGCTGTTCCTCCACTTAAATTTGGTTGAGGCAGTTTCATTTTAATATCATTTCGTTCTATGCTACTAATGTCCTCCTTTTCTGGAAAATAAAATTTCCAAGAATCTTCTTTTTTTCTCATAAACTGTACCTTATACCCGTCTTCTTCTATTTCTTCAATTTTTCCTACAAACAGAACTTTTTTCTTCTTTCCACAAAACTCAACAAGAACAAAGTCATTAACTTCTATTATTGAATCATCAGTTATTTAAAAATCCATTTGTTCTTCAAATTCCGTAATAGTAGAAGTCAAAAAGTCTTCACACTCTGATTCATCATGTAAAGAAATATCATCTGCACATTCAGTATCAGAAGATTCAACAAATAATTTTTTGGGTGGCTTCGACTTAAGCTTAATTACATTTGAGACTGATTTCTTTTTCTTTTCCAATCTTGTAATGGTTTCTTCTTCAATGCGGTTCTTTTCAGGTGTTTCGGTCAATATTTTTGACTTCCCTTTCTTTCTTCCACCCTTTTTAGCCTGGGCAATTGCTTTAGGGTAAGGCCTCACATCTACAGGTGCTATTAGTCTAGGTTCATTAGTTTTACTTTCAGTTGACCGTTTTCGTATTGGTGTACAAAAAGTAGGATTTTCTTTACTAGTGCTTGGGAAACTTTTTGTTGAGCATCGTTCTTCAGCAATTGAATCATCAGGAAGAATTTCAATGGAATTAACAGGAACTTGTTGAATAGAATTAACAGTTACAGAAGAAGGTTCAAAATCTTCATCAGTGAAAACCAAACGTGAAAAAGGCCAGATTCCAGTTTTTTGGAAGGCTGCTGTGATGTTTTTGCTAGTAAATGAGGCGGCATATGCAGTATTTCTAATCCGGCTAAGTTATGTATGCTGATGGTCTTGCCTGGGTTTGATACCATCCAATCATTTTGTGCTACTCTCAACTTGGATTTGAATGGTCCTAAGACTCCAACATCCAAAGGCTGGAGGCGGTGTGAGCAGTGTGGAGGAAATGTTACTAGCACTATACCGTTATCTTTAGCAAAGAGCACAGCATCAAGTGTACAATGACTTTCATGATTGTCCATAGCCAAAAGTATTTCATTGTCTACTGAACAACGAGTATGCTTCTTAATGTGCTTGAGAACCTCCAGAAACAGAGGTCCAATCATGTAGCCACTTTTGGGACTGTTAGCTAAACCTAAACTCCCTGTTGGTGCCCCAAATAACATAGAGTCATGGAATCTTGCCCTTGGGAAAATGAATACAGGAGGGACTGTATTTCCAGCATTGTAAGTATTTAAAGCATTGATTATCATACACATTGTAATCATGCTTCCACGCTCACCAGAAACTGCTTGTCCTACCTGATGAGCTCCTAGCTTGGCAACAACGTTAGGAGCTTGAACAACTGTTAACACTCCAGTTTCATCTAGGTTGTAGATGTGTTCAGCTGTAAATGCACCAGAATTAAGAGCTCGCTCATAATTGTAAAAAAATTCAGCAACATTTGCCTTATTAAAAGCTGTAGCTCTTGCGAAGCTGGTGTTTTCTGGTTTTCTTAATGTAAGCTGTGGATGACGTTTCATGAAACCCTTAACCCAGTCTATTCCAGAAATTTTATTTTTGTCCCAGCTACTTGGAATTTTTAAATTGAGACGTTTTGCATAATCAAAGGCAAGTTGTCGAATTTGTCTATAAGTTAAGCCATAATTAAGAACTGAACATTTAATTATATATTCACAAAGCAGGGTTTCTTGCTCGACATTAAAAATTTGTTGACTTGTGTATTTGGAACTGTAGCATTTTGTGTTAGTTGTACATCTTCTGGTTTCATCAAATAGAGAATTAATTGCCTTGCTTTTTTTTAATCTATAAAATAGAGCTGAAAAGTCCATTCCATATAAATCTGCTACTGCTCGTAGAGATGTGCCATTTCGAACTGCTTCCATTGCTTTCTCAATGACTTCTTCACTAACTTCTAGTTTAGTACGCTTTTTCTTGTATGTTCGCACCATTTTTTATAGCCTGAAAGTCAAAATAATAGGGCTAAGCATTTTAATTATTAAAATATTAACATTAAAATAAGCGTCTGAAACTTTCATGAAAAGTAACATCTTAAACTTTTCAACTCTCCTAAATTTATACTTTAATTTAAAAACAAATGATAAATAATAATTAAAAAAAAAATGATAATAAATTGTCTTGAATATTTTTAGTGATTATAGAATTTTAAGAGAAAAAAAGTTTTACTAATGCTTCTAATGAATTCTTTGTTAATAAATTCTATTTTAAAGAACAACAACAGTGCAGCTGATTAAATTTTGATTTTAAGCTTTTGAAAAATTATATAGTTTTTTAAAAAATAATTACAAACATGTTTTTTGAACAAATTCATATATATTTTTTTAATTTTTGAGGTATTTAGAATAATACCTCAAAACAAAATTGAATATTTTAAATGTAACAACCTTGATTATAGATATACTACTATAT
Organism: Maratus speciosus; assembly: GCA_963932465.1. Classification (NCBI taxonomy): domain Eukaryota; kingdom Metazoa; phylum Arthropoda; class Arachnida; order Araneae; family Salticidae; genus Maratus; species Maratus speciosus. Next base: position 576,554,345 of record OZ010792.1, read on the forward strand.
AGCTTACTATAGACTGTATAAGTTTAGGATTATCATGCTTCAAATAGCCATAAATTGTAAAATTATCCTGAAACTTTAAAATCTGACCTAGATGGTTGATCTAAAAAGTTACAAGCTAATTTTCATAATTATATAACTAAAAAATTGTTAGGGGCACCTTTCAACACTGTTGAAATGTGCCCCCTAAACTCTGTTGAAATGTGCCCCTGGTACAGACATTTTGGTTAAAGTATTATCAACCATCTTAAAAAAAGATTTGTGACTTATTAACAGTGTAGTTAGAAGCAGAATTAAATAAACTAGTAGGTGAATAAATATCACTTACCTGAGTAAAAGATTATTGGTTGATAAACTGTTACAAAATCAAAATTGCCTTTTTACTTTTGGGGTGTTAAAACTTGTTCCACAGAATAACACAACAGTTGTAAAAAGAAATGGCTGAAAACTAAATGTCAACAGTTAAGTATACTAAAAGCTTATTGGCTGGCATATTGGCCAATCATTGTGCAGTATTAGAAGTCAGAAATACCAGTTGTTGAAAGGTGCCCCATGTTGAAATGTACCCCCCTCTCCCCTAATATGTTCCTAATTAGAGAGATTGTTTAATAATTATTAATTTGAAGTAGTGTTAACTAAATATTAAATTCAGTTATTAATAATATGTTAAATATCACTAGTATTTAATAAAGTTTTACATAATTATTACAATATTAATGTATATAGCATTATTGTATATGATACTAACTAATGAAATTACTAATTTGCAGTTTTTATAATTTCTGTAATTACTAACTAATAATTTTATTAATTAAAGTGTTAAAACATAGATTATGTTAGCAATTAGTGGTTTAGTTGTTTTGGAAATCTGAAACTCTTGGTAGCTATTCGGTATTTGAACGCTGGAAAAAAAAATCCAATTAAAAAAAAAATCATGATTTTTTTACACCCCAATTTAAGTGTATTTGCATTAAATACCCGTTTTAATATTTTATAGTAAGTAATTTTAAATTATACTAAAATTCATGGCACAGTAGTTAATATTAGAGTTCATAAAATGAAGACCTCATAAGAATATAATTAAATAAATCGCAACTTTATATTCTACTCTAAAACATTCAAATGTATCATAACCTGAAATATCAATCTATTCAAATGTATCATAACCTGAAATATCAATCTTTCGTAAACTTTCAAAGAAAGCATAACAGCAGCATCATTTTACCCTAAAATGGTTTTGACCCCACTCAGTATTTTTCAAAAGTAGGCACCACTGGATGTTGATGTCAACATCAACAAACTATCAAGTACAATAATTATCTTGTCTAAAAAAAACAGAATTTGCTTCTAATTAAAGTTTGATATTTTAAAAAATAACTTACCAATTGTTATTGTTGGTGATTTAAACAAAATAATTTCTCAAACATTAAAGTTTTGTTTTAAAAAATCTAGACATGTTACGAGTTGGAACCCATCAAAATTTGACGAACTATAATGTTCAGAAAAGAATTATTAGATTGAATTTATAATAAATTTACAAAAATAATTATAATAAAAAATTCATCTTACATTGAATGTCTAACTTTTAAAACTAATAATATTTTAAACCTAAAATTACCAAAATACTATTTCCACAAACTTCAACTGTTTAAATTATTGAAAAATTAATATGTATTAGAATATGTAATCGAGATGAGTAAATATGATGAAAATATTCAATTAGGCTCTTATGTTTGGTAATACAGAATGAAAAATCAGCAACAAGAATTTCGTTTTGTGTTTTGTCACATCATAGAATTTTTCCCCCATAACATTTAAGTCTTACATCATTTCCACATTCTCAAAATTTACATACACACCACTCAAATCTGTATTCACCATTTAATAACACATAATTCTCAAAATTGGTTCAGTAGAAAGCCCAGGACTGATGATTAAAAAAAACAGCCAGGTCTTTTAAATATATAGATAATTACATAGTCTTCAACATTGGATGCCATTTTTATGGCACAATTTCATAAATTATCGATACTAGCAATTTGCTCTTTAAATATGGAGATTTTTCATCTCTGACAGCAGGAAGCATATACAATGCTATTTAAAAGCCTACTAAAATTCACCAGTGAATGTATCCTGCAAGAGAAAAATATAAATATATATATATATATATAAAGCAACAACAAACAATTATTTGTACAGTACAACGTCTAAAGTTCGGACTTTCAAGCGGCAGTATTCAAGAAAGAAGTGAAAAAACAAAATTGTTGAAACAAAAAAAAAAAAGGGTCTAGAACAAAGAAGCTTTATTACTGAATCTTAACTCATGTCTATGTACAGAATAAAAGAAAAACGTCTTAATGATATACTTAAGTTAATAAAGCAGCCCACATTAACTAAAATGTTCCAATAGTTCAGAAAGTTGCAATTTCATCTTAATTGTTTGTTTCCTTAAGGCTGTTCTCAAGTGCTCTGCTCTCAACAAGCACAAAACGTTTTGACACATTTACAAATTCATTTTTTAATGGAAAGTCATAAAATTGGAAAGCCTGACTATGGAAGCAATTTGGAATCGAACTGTTTTCCATTTTTTTGATAAATAAATTACTTATTGAGCTATAAGCGATTTTGATCACGTGACAAAGACGTTTTTCACCCTTTCTTGTGTGATTATTTTTCTTCTGCGCAGAAAATCAGTTCAAAACGTCCACTTTGACACTACTTTCTGAAAGATCTATTGCGTTTGCAAAAAAAAAAAAACAGAAAACACAGTTCGATTACATAGTTTCTGAACAACACCTGCTAGTTTCATGCATCTCCGAACAAAAATAAATTAAAATTTATGTCATAAAGTTGCCCTTTTGGATTTGAGAACAGCTTTAAATAAATGTTTTAGTTTTACTTTTTATTTTGTTATGATTTACTTAATGAAAATGTTTAATTTAGTATTGATAGTTGTTATATGCAATTTTTAATACATGAATATCATATTTTGCCTTTTTATGTAGTGAATTTTCTTTTCCTTATTGGAAAAGCAATATTTTTGATGACCAAAAGTTCGGACTTGGTAATGTCCCGAGGATTCCGAACTTTAGACTTTGTACTGTACTTGCATATTATCTGTGCTGTATCAGGTAAACATACAACTGATAACTGTCTCCAGCAATACTAATTACAGAATTTTTTTTTTCTTTCTACATGGTAAACAAGGTAACATTTTTATTTTATGCCATGTTAAAGGCTACTACAGAAATATTCTTGCCAGGAAAAAAAAAAAAAAAAAGTCAGAATAAATGCTTTTTTTTATCACCTAGTAATTATGTTAAAATTTCATACTAAATTACTGTTTCACATTATAGATTTGTATTACATTGATATACTTTACTGTTATAAGCTGCCAACCTAATACTATGTACTGAGTAAATTAGTACTAAATTAATGTTTTAGAATAAATTTTATATTATTTCCCATTTCTTATATTTATTATACTATCTTATTATTTAGCATTTGTTAACTTTATGTTATTTACCATTGTTAACAATGATATGTGTTCAATAAACATGTGTCAAATTACTGTTTTGAACATATGTGGCTATAATAAATAAAATTGGCAATTGTCAACCATGTCTTAGCCTGGATAATAACGTAAGTACTCAGTTATTTAAAAACTAAATTCTGAACAGTTTGATGTCACAATATTTCTTATGTTTAGCTAAGTTTTAATTCTAATTTCTAAATCTGAATAATTGTTTATTATTCTTTATTAAGAATATTGAGATATAAGTAAACATTACATTTAAAAATAGTCTGTATAAGCTTTTCATTTAAGAATAACTTGTTAATATTCATTATCCTTAAAAACTAAAGTTCATAAATCATGATAAAAGGAAAGCATGCTTTTGACAACTAACACATAAGTATTATCAAAAAGTCACAAGACATATATATATAAATTAGTTAATTAACAATATCACGAAACAAATAAAACTAAGCATTAAAAAAACTTATCTTACTTAAATGTAATTTAATTTTAGCAAAGCAATATGATTTTTGAATTGAATTCAGGTATCCATCTACAGTTTCCAGAATGTCGAATTTTCGAATCATTATCTCGTGCAGCATAATCGAAGAAATATTGCTAGTGTGTATAGTGTGAATTATAACACACACATCACAAGCAATATTCATTCATTTAAAGAGGACTCATCATTTCTTTAAAATCTTCAATTTTTAGTTTGGTATATATTCCAAGAGCATTGGTACGTTTCCTTTGCTTGATCGTCAGCTCTTAAGAACGTCATATATACAAATTGTTTTCCTCAAGTCTTTTGCATACATTTATATTTAAAAATGCTACCGAACAAACATTGAAATATATTGTCCATTTGTCACGATGTATGTGGACGTCGGACGTGATTCATTAAAATGGTGTCGAAGCGTGATTACCATCAAAAGAAATAAGAAAGGTAAACAAATATAAAATGAGCGGGACGCCGGACCTCATTGCAGTTACCAGCTGGGCTTTCGCTTTTACAGCTTATCGCTCTTGGCGAACTCTTGTTTGGCTACGAAATGAAAACTGTTCTCTGATTGGTAGTCTACCGTTGCATTTTTATCACGTCGTTTTAACGAAGTGTTTGACAAAAGAATGTTGGTTGGTTGGTTGGTTGGTTGGTGCATACTGAGACCTGTGCTACAACCCGAAAGGGAGGCTTATGTCTCGGAAGTCCAGTGTTGGGAAAGGCCGAAAGGACGGAAGGAACATGCAAGAAGCAGGAGTGCGAGATGCATATCGAAGACAGTAAGGTCAAGGAAGCGGGATCACAAACAGGCAGAACAAGGGAACATCAAAGCAAGTGCGGGAGAGCCAGACGGGAGAAACGGATGAGCGCAGTAACTCCATGGGGAGAAGAAAGGGCGGCCAACATGACGTCGCTATAGCTTGGGGAGGCGGGTAGTTTGAGGGTGAAAAAGAGCTGACGACGAGGGCCGTTGAGATATATGCAGTGAAGCAGCACATGTTCCGGGGTGTCTGGCTCGAAACAATGCCTGCAAAGTGGGGAGAAGACTCGGTTCATACGGAATAGACGCTTTCGAGTGAGGATCATCCCAGCCCTCCATCGGGCAATGAGGACGTCTGTGGCCCGGGACGGAGTCCACAGAGAATAAGACCGGTCTGTTGAAAGGTGAGGATGGGAGGGCGCATAGTCACTGTTGAGCCACAAATAGTCGTTCTCAGTGAGCCAGTTCTTCTTGAGGTGGGAACGTAGGTCCTCCGGGGAAATCCATGGAATAGGCTGGCAAAGAAATGGACCATTTCTAGCCAAAGAGTCAGCCCTCTCATTCGGGATGATGCCCTTGTGAGCGGGACACCAGACCAAGGTGATGGAGTACCCCATGTCACATCTGGATGAAATACTATGGATCAGGTGGAGAATAACCTTGGGCGAACGAAGAGAGTAGGCCTGGAGAGCACGCAGGACTGACAGGCTGTCTGTCAAAAGGAAGACTATTCTATTAACAGGGAGCAGATGAGTAACGGCCATCCACAGGGCAATCGCCTCCGCAGTAAAGATGGAGTTATAATGCGGGATCAAGGCAGCAACTGCGAGGTTAGAGTCAGCATCAACTGCCGCCACCGACGTCTTCGCATCATCTTTGGAGGCATCTGAAGATAAGACAGCACAGGAGCGGTGGGCCTCGCGCCAGCGGGCCCACTCGCCAACCAGCACTCGGTCCGGGAGAGATATGTCCTGAAAGGGGAGACCCTCAGTGATGATGTGGAGGGACAGGTGCTGAGGAAGAGGAGGCCAGATGAAACGCATTATCTGAGATGAATCGAAGCCATATGAGACAGTCAACTCGTCGCAGAGGCGAGACCATTTGGAACCAGGTCCAACAGGCAGAGGAGATCTGAGAGAGTCGCTGAGTGCGAGGCCTGGGGGCATGGCGAGCTGCCTTAAGAGGAAGGTCTTGGCCAGGAACAGGAGCCGGCTTTGGATAGTGGTCTCGCCAGCTTCACGGCGGAGGATCGGGATAGGAGTACACAAAGGGAGACCGGTAGCGGTGCGAAGAGCAGCATAATAGATTCTCTCCAGAGTCGTCATGGCAGTCTTATTGCAGTCGAAGAAGAGCGCACTTCCATACTCGATGAGGCTTCTCACGAGAGCGTTGACAATCCGCAACAAGTGGGTGCTAGCCACGCCTCTAGAATGACTTGCCACAGCCTTGATGTAGTTGAGACGGCGAAGAGCTTTAACACGGATCATCGAGAAATGTTGGCGAAAGTTGAGGGTGCGGCTGATCCAAATTCCCAAAATTTTCACAGAGGCGCTCCACGGGACCTCCCGCCCAGCAACTATCGGAGGGACACCCGGGTCGCGGCGCCGCGAGAAGTTGATGGCCAAGCACTTTTCGGGAGAGATTCTCAACTTGTTTGCCGCGCACCACGTGCCTATCCTCTGGAGTGCATTGTTTAACTTGTCCCGAGCGCGACCCTCGTTGGGGCCGATGACGTACACAATAATATCGTCGGCATAGACTATGAGATAGATGCCGTCTTCCAGGATCTCCACGATATCAGTCAAGTAAATCAGAAAGAGGAGGGGGGAGAGCACACTCCCCTGGGGGACACCAAGACGACAAGGGCCCACCCCAGAAGTGGCCGACCTCCACCTAATCTGGATCCGACGGTCCGTGAGAAACTCTGCAATCCAACGACCCATACGTCCGCGAATGCCCAAGGACGCCAACTTGTAGATAAGATTATCGATCCAAATCGAGTCATAGGCAGCCTTGATGTCCAAGCACACGGCAGCCACGAACTGGTTGAGCTCCCGTGCACGGCGCACATGGTCAACAAGAGTGCACAGGGCCGTAGTACAGTCCCTAAAGGGAAGAAAACCAAATTGGCTGGGAGGGAAAATATTTCGCCTGCCTGTCCAGACCAGGAGGCGACGGAGGATCATCCTCTCCATTACCTTGACGCAGACTGAAGTCAGTGCTATTGGTCTATACGAACTTGTATGCATAGCTGGTTTGCCCGGCTTACGAATCGGGATGATGGTAGCCAACTTCCAGGAGTCAGGAAGTGTTGAACTCTCAAAAGAAGCGTTATACATCGAAAGGAGCTTTTGCCGATTGCCAGAGTGCAGGTTTTGCAAAGGACGAACGGAGATACCGTCAGCACCAGGGGAAGTAGGTCTAGTGCATTTAAGCGCATGCGACAGCTCCTCCAAAGAAAAGCGGGCATCCAAGGCGCAGTCGCCATCGCTGAGGTCAAAGGGCAGTGGCTCAAAGGCGTCCAATTGTTGGAAGTGGCGCAAAAACGCCTCGGACTGGAGATGTGCAGAAACAATTGTATGTGGGTTACACAGCACGTTGCCGCCGTGTGGAGACTCTCGATTCGCGAGGCGCTTCAAGATCTTGAAGATGCTACCACTCGTGCAACTATTACGACAGATCTTGTCCCAATATTGGCGGGACACAAGTTTAATGTGTCTCCGAAGCTTTGCAGCGAACAGCTTGTAGTTATTCCAGTGATCTCTAGAACAGGTCGAGCGGGCCCACTTCAGGAACCTCCGCTTCTGACGCAGGAGAAATTGACAAGTGGCATCCCACCAAGGGGGGAACGAGCGCGCCTGGGCACGCCGGACCACCCGGTGAGAGTTAATTGCCTGCTGGCACAAACGTTCAAACTTTGCATAGGAGGGATCCGGGGCATTCAATAGCTCATTGAGGCAGGCGCTTGCCCTAGACCAATTCACCGACGTCAGGCTAGGCCCGGTCGGGGTGATCATGCTGTTGGAGAAGATGCAAATAGGATGATGATCAGAGTCAAAATTGTCTGGGTGAACATAAAAGTGCAAGTCCCTATGAAGGGAAGGAGATAACAAAGTCAAGTCCAACAGGGAGGAAGGACCATTGGGAGCAGAGCGAGTTGGTGAGTCCATGTTCAAGAAGCAGATCTCCTGAGTGGCGGACCAATCCAACAGCTGACGAGCTCTAGGAGGGAGTGGAGGGTCACGAGCCAGCATGTTTATGTTGAAGTCGCCCAACAGAATGATCGGCGAGTCGCACGTATCGATGACGCCAGACAGCCACTCCTCTGGAAAGATGCCCGAAGGGGAGTAGACATTCAACAACAAGATCCAGGAGCGATTTAGCCAGACTTTAACCGCCAAGACCTCGAACTCAGGCTGTGGACAGGGAGGCAGAGGCACAAGGAGAGCAGCCAAAGAGGCCTGAACGGCCGTCACAAGGCCACCACCACGGGCAGCCAAACGGTCCTTACGGAACACGTTCATGCCCGGGAGCACAAACACATCCGATGGGGAAAGGAAAGTTTCCTGAAGGCAGATGATACGAGCCTGGGCGAAGGTAGGGGAGCGGAGCCAATGACCATTGGCCCGGACACTCCGACAATTCCACTGAACTAACAAGTTGAGCATAAAAGAAAAACGCGGAGAAAAGGCCAAACAGGACCCAGACAGCCAGGGACCCATGAACCCCAGCCCAGGGACCCGGCAGCAGAAACCGAACACGAGAATGGCTCGTAAAACCAACCCAACACCGAGAAAACATGGCAGGACAAGACAAAAAAAAACAACAAACAGCAACGCGAACATGCTTGCAGAAAAACAAGCACTAAAAACACCCCAAAAGGGAACAAAAAGGAAAAAGAAACCTACCTCAACCACACTAGGTGATGGAGGCGCCAGGATCAGACTTGTTAAGCAATGAGGAGGGGTCATCCAAAATCCAGACATCCCCCGAGGAACAGTCCATACTTGGCAGTTGGAGAGGGGACAGGATGGGCATGGCTGTACACAATTTTTTGCTATTTTTGTTGCGTGACGGCAGATGAGCCGGAGGAGTTGCAGGCCGCTGCTGTTTTCCAACAGGGCTCTGTGAGAGGGGGGGAGCACTTGGGACAAGAGCGTCCCGCAGGGCCCCGACAACCGACGAGGTGATAGTAGTCAACATATTTTGGCAGTTAATGGCCTGGGCTTCCAGGACCGACTGCATCATGGCAGCTATGTTTTCGGCGAAGCCTTGAAGCATGGCTTGGAGGTCAATTTTTGTAACGTAGTCGGCAGGCGGGGGTGGGGAAGCAGAGGCAACGTGGGCATATGATTCAGTCTTAGCATAAACACTGGCCGGAAATTGTTTCCGAGCCTCACTGAATGACAGGTGGTTTTCACTTTTGAACTTCAAAAATCTGGTTTCCTGGATGTAATTGGGACAGGCTTTATCCGTGGCGCAGTGACTTCCTTTGCAATTGGCGCAAACCGGGGAATCAGCCGTACAAGGACCTGTGTGAGAAGCAGCGCACTGGCTACATACCCGGTTGCTGCGGCAAACGCGGGCGCCGTGTGTAAATTTCCAACAGTTTGAGCACTGCCTAGGTCTATCAATGAAAAGGGAGATTTTGTACACCTGGTACCACATTCTGACAACCTCAGGTATAGTGCAACCCAACTTCGTCACTAGGACGGTCGCAGTGGGGCCAGTGTCCTTACGTACGAATCGTCGCACCTCCAGAACCGGGATGCCAGAGTATTCCAGCTCCTCCGCTATGTCATTGCAATTCACTTGAGGATCCATGTTGTGCAGAAGAAATCTTGAGGTAATGTTGTCGGTTAACAACATGGCTGAGACCGGGATACCCAGAAGAGTTTTGATGTTTAAAGCTTGGACCGCCGTGACCGCATCATGAGTGTACAAAGTGAGCTTCCCTTGCCGAGACAGCCGAACAGTATCAATTCCCACGTGATTATTAACTTGCGCAGCAATGGCGTCGCGTAAGGCTTTCGGGTGGGCTTTCGGAATAACACCCGTGTCAGCAGAAAAGATTATGGAAACTCCCGCTATACCCGCTTCATTAGCTTCATGGAAAATTTCGACTTGAGATTTGTTTTTGCGATATAATATAGCACTATTCTGCGAAAAGCCTTCCTCATCTTTCATGTCAACATTATCCACCTTCTCGTTACTACGTGCGGCCGACAAAAGAATGGAATCCACGTTTGTTTGTTTATTTACAAATAGACTGTTGCCATTTGTATAAAACTAAACTGTTGAAAAAAATAGCGACGGATACAGTTAAATTTAAGTCCGATCAGATTTTGGAAAAGAATAAAAATTTTGCTTCAAAAATAGGGAAAATAAACTTGGATCGTTTGGACCCTATTCTTGTGACGTCAAAGTTACGTGCTTTGGGCTCTTAACTAAATGAATCCCTAAAAGTTAAGTATTAAAATATCTATAAGCTATTAAAACTGCACTCAATAACATTTCTTATTGCTAAAGCGAACATATTTCTAACTTAAATTCTTAATCTAATGATAGAAGAGCCAAAGTATATTTCACATTGCTTTATTCGGTTTTATTTGATAAACTTTTCTCTAGAACAAAACAAAACCAACTGCTGCCAGATGTTGAAATAATGCAATTACAACCAGTTAAATCATTATATAGGATGCAGGTGAATGATACATGGGTGAAAGAAAAAATAAGAAACAGTCATTTCGTAACATACTCCCACCTTGAGTTGTGGGGGAAGCACAACTCAACAATTCAAAATTACAATTTTAAGCTTTTCGGCACCTTAATAGATCATCCATATCTGTTTCTTATATGATAGAAAAAATATCAAACGCCTTACCACTTCATGGTGTGAAGTAAGAATCGCAGGTTTCCTTTTGTATCATTACTAATATTCTTTTTTCAGCTTCTACAAACTCTTTTGAGTAGAGGTTTTCTTGTTTTCTCAACTTTCTCGGAGTACTTTCATAAGAATCAAGACGAATCTTTTCATACTGACAATGGTAGCGATAATACCAATCAGTTTCCACATTTTCACTAATGGAAATTAGGGCAGTATCCGAGGAGGAAACATCTTTTCTTTTTTCTTTAAGAACTTTGTCTTCATCGGCAATAAATTCAGTGGAGAGCCATTTATCACAGGGCAAATGATGCAGGGGGTGATGCTGTCACGTTACCGTGCCCTCATGTGGCCTCGAAGATGACGGTGTCACAGGCTTCGTGGTATGTTGTCAATAGGCCTTTTGCTGTGATCGTTTCGCAGGCTTTGCGTGCTGGGGTGTTTTCAGTGCGGTCATTTGTTGGTCCGGCGAGAATATATTGAAGCTGGCGAATGTTTATCATGTTCAGCTCATCAATGTGCGTAGCAACGCGCGGCATCACACTGGCAGCCACCATGCGACACGAGAACACGAGTGAACTTAGCTCGTACGACGTTACCGGGACGCTCTCTTTACTGGGGATGGACTTGTGTGGCGATGCCATCTTGCACGAGCAGTAAAACAAGTTGCTAACAGGAAGTAACAGAGCTAGTCTTTTGCTCAGCACCATAGAACTCGTCTACTGTTCACGGGTACTTTTTAAGAAAGGCTCACGTTTTCAACACCTGTTTGGTGAGTTGGTGAAAGAGAGAAAGCACATCCAATTCTATTGCTAATCGTCGTTCACGTTTTGATCTGAACTTGAATGTGAAATGGTGGCGGAAGAAATAACTAACATTAAACTTACAATATTACCTATAAACTGGAGGTGGCTACCCAAAACATCATCTCATCGAGTTGTTGGCTGAAAATCAAGCTCAATGAGCACATTAAAATGCAACTGGTCTGTCAAGTCATATCTTGGTGGAAACCACTTGCAGACCCAATTTTAGTGGTTGATTGATAGGATTACCATTCTGTTTTCCTGCACACAAAGGTATGAAAATGAATTGGGTGCAGGAAAACACAAGGGTAATCCTACCAGTAAACCACTAAAATCGGGGTTTCAGGTGTTTTCCACCAAGATATGACTTGGCAGACCGATTGCATTTTAATATGCGAATCGAGTTTTAACTCATTCTAGAATTTCAGCCGCGAACTCGATGGGGTGATTGTCTGTGCTGTCGCCTCCTGGTCTATATGGATCAGAAGCAGATTCAAGGGATAGGTTTATTGACCAATAGAATTATAGGAAATTGCATAGAGAAAAGGAACTGAACTATGAAATTTCATGAGGGCAGTGCCCAGTAATTTTATTGATCAACAAACCTATCCCTCAAATCCACTTCTCCTTCATATATACTGGTGAATTCCATCATCCTTTGCACTGATGGTGATACGCTGAATGCTACCAAAACTAGTCTGCCTATAGTTAAAACTTTCTGGTTCTTAAAACGTTTTTTTATCTTCCTTCATTGTACTGCGCCAAGTATATCTTACAAGGAGAGGGCCAACCTTGTTAATCACAGATTATTTTAATATATGTTGTATTGTAGAGACCCCTTAGTCTCAGGTTCAACGGATTTTATCCAACGCTCCTTAGTTCTTGAGAAACCGGGGGAGTCTAATAATAGTACACAGCTTAAATACTTACTTTGCAACCGCTAAGATAGGTCAGCCCATAGACTTCTCATATAACTGGACTCAGAAATAGCAACCCTTTCTTGACGCCGGGATCACTACCCACCGTCACGTGATGGTGGGCAGAGAAAACGCGCCAAACCGGTTTTTCTCCTCTGGTTCCCGCTGAAACTTTCTTGCGTCGGGCGTTTCTCTCGCATAAATCAAATCCGACAGTTGCCAATAAGGTGATCACCGCCAAAAAAGACAACCTTTTGGCGATGAAAGCGGAAACATGTGTGCCTCAAGTTCTGACCGAAATAACAATGGGATTCGGCCACTACTTCTTACCTTTACTCTGAGGGTCAGCCGTAGCTCAGTTGATATGGCGTTTGCCGGCTGATCCACGGGCCCGGGTTCGATACCTGAATGCGCTACATTCGTTTTTCTCATTTTTTGTTTTATAAATATACTTGTAAGTATATAATTAATAATCTCATTGTAAATTAAAATTTATAATATTGTATATCATTTATAATTTTAACCTATTTAATTTTTTAAATTTTAACTAAATAGTCGTATAAAACTTCATAAAACTGTTAATTTTTTAAAAATCCCTTTTAAAATGTATTTCATATATTCTTTATCGATGCAATGATATTGAGCAATTGTGTCCATTCGTGATTTTAATGAAACATCATTTACGCATTGCTTTAACAAAGGAAGTCAATGCGATAATACTATTACTCTGTTTTTAAAGTAACAAGCATAATCATATAAAAAATTAGCATCAGAATTAAATTACAATCGATTTCTTGCATAGTAAAGATTTTTAAATTTGTAATACGTATGCTTACGCTTTCAATTATTTTGCTTTCACCTTTATCTTCTTTCTGCTTTTATTTTAATTTTATTTAAATATTCTTTTATTTTGTCATAACTAGATGGCACCACAACAGATTTTGTCACGATTTTGGAATTTTTATCATTCAATAATAGATCCAATTTTTTTTTAAAACCTCTTTAAAGGATGAGAAATAATAGTTTAAAAATAAAAAAAAGATAAATTTAAGTTTGTTAACATTATAATTAATGCATGATATTAAAATTTGTAATTGAAATTATTAAATTATAATTACAAGTATATTTATAAAACAAAAAATGAGAAAAACAAATGTAGCCCGTTCGGGTACCGAACTCGCACCCACAGATCAGCCAGCGAACGCCGTACCAACTGAGCTACGCCCACCCTACCATTGCGGTTGCAATGTAAGTATTTAAGTTGTGTACTATTATTAGACCCCCCCCCCCCCGGTTTTAAAAGAACTAAGGAGCGTTGGATAAAATCCGTTGAACCTGACACTAAGGGGTCTCTACCCTACAACATATATTAAAATAATCCTTGTTAGTTGCCAGTCTCTAAGCAATTGTCTTGTAATTTGCTATTATTTAAATACAAAATAAATTTTGTACACAATAATATTTTTAACATAATTTTATTTTAAGGACTGCTAAAGATAAAGGAATTCGGCATAAAAAGTATTATGACATGAAAATGCCAAAATGATTTTTCAGTTTTATATTGAGAGTTTTGACGCATTCACAAACTCCTTTTCATTTCATTATCAGAAATTCATGAATTCAAATTAGTCTTAAATGCTTTTAAACCTAACAAACAAGTAAAACTAACAATAAAATAAATTCCAGTATGTTTTCACCCAACTTACAAAATTAATTTAACTGTGTTATTTGATTTCAGCCAAATGTAAGTAGCTATAAAAGTGACGATTTTCTGTTTTTATTAAAACATTTCAAAAATATATTTGTTTTCTATTTTAATTTCTTTGTAAAGTCTCCCATTAAGATTAGTTGCTTCTTTTGCCTCTGCTCAGGTTTTTTTTTCTACCCTTATATAATCTGTTAAATATAGATTACTTTTTTCCCTCCAGAATTTTCTAAAATTTTAAATTTGAAAGCTACACTTGAAATTCAATTAAAGTAATCTCTCAACAAAGTAAATAAATAAATAAATAAACATTACTAATATACAGTAGTAGTGTATGAATTAATGTGAACACAAGTGCTAGTTTCAAAATATTTATTTTTAGCAATCAACAATACATTACAAATATTAAGAAATATGAACTTCCTTTGCTTTAATAACATCTTGAACATGTTTTGGCATAGAATCAGTAAAGACTTTGCAGTGTTCCCATGTCTTCCAGTGTTGCAGTCGTAAATAAACCAAAGATTATGTGCTATACGCAGAGGGTATATGCATGAGTCAGTAATGTTCAGGGCTAGAGTATATGCTAAGCTTTATTTGAGAAACACAGGGTATACAGGGCTTCTTCAATAAATCCAGAAAGTATATGGCATATACCCTCCACTACACACCTGATATCTTTTTGTATCTGATTCGGTCTCAATCAGTTTTATTTTTGTAGTGAAGTCTAATTTATAAAGTCTGCCTTTCACAATTGCCTACGAATTTTCTGTCACATTTAAATACAGTGAATTGCCAAGTCAAGGTAAGCAAGTTTTTTTTTCTTAATCCGCAAAATATTTTATCGTGGCTTTTGACACATGGCACGGATATGTACTGAAACTGTAAGATTATTCACTTTCTTCAGAGACTTTTTATTATGACTGCCCTGCAATCCACTGTTTTCTTATAATTTAACGATCAACTTTAAAACTTTTAGAATTTTAAATCTTTTCTTTAAACTAATTAAAAGTTAATTTAATGATAATGGCATTAATAAATAGTTTCAAACGATTAAAACTTCTCACAGCTGTTTTATTAAGTGAGATTTGGATTGGCCAAAGACAGATAATCCTAAATGTTAAACTTATTTGAAACTAACCCCTCACTGAGTCCTCCCACAATTTTGTAATAGATATTCCACTGGATGTTGGGAACTTTTATCAGTCGTTAGGAAGGAAGTGCATGGGGTTTTGTAGTTGCAATGCTTGTTTAAACTTTGTTTGCTGTCACTCATTTGAGAAAATGCACAGTTTAATAAAGTAAAGAATTTATGTTAAATTATATTTTCAACTTAAAAAATGCCAAAACAAACTCATAAAATGTCAAATAAACTTTTGATGAATATGTAAATTCCAAAACACAAACCTACAAATGGTTCATATGATTCAAAGAGACCAAAATGACCGTTCAAGGTGACAATCCCTCCGTATGGCCGTGTTCAAGAAGAAATGTTGAAAATATGACACATGTCTTTGAACATTTTCTTGACGATTATCAACAGATCAAAGACCTTTCTAAAGACAGTTTTTAAATTCCCTGCTCCACAACGCAAAACTTTGACATATTGTCTGACACATTTTTAAATGTAGCATAGAATGGGCAGACCTGACTGTTGAAGAGATTAGTAATCAAATGACATTTTCCATTTTTTGATAAACTAGGAGGGCTTCGCCCCCCTGCTCGCTACGCTCACCAACCCCCCGCGTAATCGCTTTGCGATTCCATTCGGTATTGCGAAGCAATCCCTATTTTCTAGCCAACCCCAGATTATTGTTTGTGCTTAAAAATAATGTAAATAGTTCAATTAAGCTCTATTCATAAGCTAATATTAGTTTTTGTTGCATTGAAACATTCCAGTTTGTTGATTTTCAGCAAGCAAGTAAACCCTATTGTATTTCAATGGGAGTTTATGGAAATTTGGCGAAATACTAGAAATAGCGCTAAGTTAGTGTCACTTTTGGCGAATAATTTTGGTCGCCCAATTTGGGAATATTTCGCCAAGTTGGCGACAGAACCGGACCCCCCCCCCCCCCTTATAGCGTCAATCAGATGTGTTTCGCTGTATCTACACAGATTTTCATTGGTCCATTTCCAAAGAGTTACTTTTTTACGTATATAGAAGGATTACTTATTGAGTTATAAGTGGTTGTTGTTATGTGACCAGTGGTGTAAAATATCCTGCTGTTTATTATTAAGTGTAAATACCCATTTTGGATATTTACCTGGTTATTTGTTCTTCAAATAAATAGAGCTGGAAAAAAAATATATTGCTATTAGTTATGGTGGTGAAAAAGAAAGAAAAATATAGAACTTTAGACTTCTTATAAAACTTAAATTTTAAAGAAACAAGTTTAAATTGTCAGTTTTTAGATTCAGAGAGTTTTAAGATTCAGTCGGCCAAAAGAAAAATGAACACCCCATTAATTTTAACCACCAAATTTTCCCAGAAAACAACTAACATAGCCATTTGACTGGAATGTATGTATTCTTTCCTTTTACATAAAAAAAAAAAAAAAAAAAAAAAAAAACCACCTTAGAGTTTGCCTGCATACTGAAATTGTACAAAACTCTAAAATTTTCAATACGAACACGTAATTTTGACATCATATTTGACTTTTTCAATTTTAGGATACCAAATGGGAAGTCATTCTGTCAAGTTGTTTAGGAATTGTGAAGGTTTGAAATTTGGAACTCCTAATGTTAAATTCATTTGTAATTGTTGCGAAACAGATTGCAATACAGGTAGTTTTTTAAACAAGATTCCAGAACTACTTTACGGAATAAGCTATAATTTTATAATTCACACATTTGAATCCTTTAGAAATATATTTTTGTTAAAAAGTTTCATAGGTTACAATTCATAATTATTTCGAGAGAATTTAAAAAATAATGCAACTTACGAATTTTTTAACAGAAATCGATTGCTAGAAGCTTCAATTATGATAATATAAAATTAGAGCTTATTCCACCAACTAATTCTTGAGTTATGTTTAAAATAACTACCAGTATTGCAGTCTGCTTTGCAACAGTTACAAATGAATTTAACATTGGGAGTTCCAAATTTTAAACCTTCATAATTACTAAACTATTTGACCGAATGATTTCCATTTGGTATTCTAGGATAAAATTTACAGGACAAGCCTAATGTAATGTCAAAATTAGATGCTAGTATCGAAAATTTCAAAGTTTGGTACAATTTCAGTATGAAGATGACTCTTACCATGTTTTTTTGTAAACAATAATTTGAAAAAGTTATACTTTCTAGTAGAATGGCTATACCTGTTTTTTTCCCCCTCTCTCTGAGAATCTGGACTTTAAAATATTTCTCTGTTTTTTGTCTTATTGTAGGTGAAAGTAGAGTAATGACGCTCACTTAAGGGAAAACATGAATAGCTAGTCAAATTTACACACAAAAAGAAAACAATATTTTATTAATGAAGTATAACTCCAAAGCATAAGGAACAGTTTGCAATCAACTAATTTGCATAAAAGTTTTAGAGATTTTTTTTTGTCGTTTTATTTAATTAACAATTGATTGAGCGGTAATGCCGAACATGATAGAGTAATTGAATCAAAATTTGAATACAAGATTTAAGTTGGCGTAACAAAGCACTACAAAAATAAATAAAAGCATGAATGTACAGCTAAATGTATATATTTTGTAGAAATAATGAGTAAATTAACATTTGAAAATAAGAGTGTACACATCCCTTCAAGTTAGATGTTGCAGAATTTTATTATAAAACAATTTCAAACTAATATAACGTGAGGACACAAAAATACTTTCCGCCCGACGGTCACTATATTCTTACTGGGAACTTACGATGAAGTCCGCTATAGGTGCCGGTACCGATCGCACGTTTCCAATTCTATTCTGTTTAGAGATATTTGGGTGAGCGGGATTGCCCGCCGAGCGTCATTACCCTACTTTCCCCGACTTTTTTGCAACACTAGATTTAAAATATGTGTCACAAGATGGAGAGGACTAACAACAGCTTTTCTTTTTCCTTTCTTTTATTTTTTTTGCAATAAAGATATGGGAAGTAGTTACACATACACTACATTATGATGAATTTTTCACGTACTAATTGAATCTGGTGTTCATTTAAAGCAGAAAGGATTCTTCACTAATTAGTTCTACAACTGGTTTAAAAATTGAGACCTTTTTTTTTTCATTAGGAATCCAAAACACACCATCTAAAAGTTTTCTGTTTAGCTGATAAGCTTCTTCACTAACTGCCATAATTTCTAATAAAAACTTATCTTTTATGCTTTTAATCCTTTATAGTTCTTTGGGATAATAGTTTCCTATTACCATAGTTTAATTTTCTCATTATTGCGTTTTAAAGGGTTAAGACATTTTATTGGTTCTTTTGTGCACATTAATGTATTCCAATATTCCTATGCATTTTTTCATACGGCTGGGTCTCGTAGCCTAGTTTTTTCATCTGCTGTTGAAGCTTGACCACCACTATTTTTTTGTTTTTGGAGTTAATCACTGTTCCCCTTACAAAGTGCTACAATTTGTATGATGTACAGTCGTGGAAAAAAAAAAAGCAAACACCCCCTACTAACTCTTCAACAAATTATCGTAGAAGAAAGTTACTGGTATCGAACGATTGGAAATAAAATCTACTTTTAAATGATGTATATAAAATTTGCTTAGGGGGCCATCTACATATTAAAACGAATCCAAACTTCATTTTTTTCAATGACAATACCCAATTTTAACAAGATATTTCAAATCTTCGGTTCAAACTATGCCTAGCCACCGAATTTCAAGTCATTGGAATGATAAGTTTTTCAATTATAAACATTCAAAATTTAGTGCTTCTAATGTTAAATTACATTTTCATATTTTTATTTATATCTCCAGAAATTAGACTCCTAATGTGCTAATTTTTTGTGTAGCAAAAATACTAATATACCCAAACATAAATACGCTGAAGTTGCAATTTTTATAACTTTATGATATGAATTATGAAATTAATACTCGACAAAATTATGAATTGCAATCTACAATTTTTTTGATGGAATTACATTTATTAAGTCCTGCTTCATGGAAATCCAAAATTTCACATTTTTCTTCCAAGTAGTTTTCAAATTATGCTTAAAAAACGGCAAAATGATGGTTTAAGGGGCCGTCTATAATAGGAGTGACTAGATATTTTGAAATTTCTTTTGCTGTCGTGTAATCTAGCAGGCTTCATTGACTTCTTAAGGTGCCTTGATCAAGATGAGCGCTCTCTCGGTTAACAATCGAGTTCCGAACTTCAATTTGGACACAGTCCTTAAAATACGCTCGTTTTAAAATAATTAATTTCTCAGAAACTTATGGTACGAATTGCGTAAAAATTTGTTTTTAGGCTAATTGAAGGGTGTAGAGTTCATTTGTGCTGTCAGAATTGTGTACTGCTATTGAAAAAACAAAGTTACGGTTCGTTTTAATATGTAGATGGCCCCCTAAGCAAATTTTATCTATATCATTTAAAAGTAGACTTTATTTCCAATCATTCGGTGCCAATAACTTTCTTCTACGATAATTTGTTGAGGAGTTAGTAGGGGGTGTTTACTTTTTTTTCCCACTGCTGTACGTAACGCGATAACTCTTGATAGAGATATCCGATTTGCTTAAAATTTTTTTTCTAGGTTCATTCTGATAAGGCGCTTCCCTGACAAGTTTTGGGGGTTCATTGGTTAAGTATAAAGGGGGGGGGGGTGCGGGGGACTAATCACCCCCTTAACTAAGATAAATGAGTTTTTTATGCAGAAATCAGATTTGCTTCAAATTTGGTATACCGGTTAATTCTGACAAGGTCCTTCCCTGATTAGATTTGGAGGTTCATTATTTAAGTATAAAAGGGGGAACGGGGGCAATACTCCCCTTAATTTTGATAAATGGGTTTTTCTAACTGATTTGCTTCAAATTTGGTATACCGGTTTATCCTGATAAAGCACTTCCCTGATGAGATTTGGAGGTTCATTGGTTAAGTATTCGGTAAGAAACAGGGGAGGGGGTTAATTCCCTCTTTAATTTATTTTTCGAGGGCCATTGTTCTTTGAAATAAGAGTATAATATACAATAAGTGTGAATAGCCTGCGAGCTCAATGCCATCAGTTTAACTGGGCACTTTTTTTTTTCGTTTTCTTTTGACACTGTCTGTATATTGTACCCAACTTTTAAGCATGGGTTAGGCAATTTCAGTTCTTTACCCCGATGTAGTGTGAGAATTATCAGCTTTGTAGCTTTGAATAGACTTATTTTGAGCTTTTCGACTGCTACAAGCTGGTCTTTACTAAAAACATTTTAAAATAATTGTTTTACCCATCAGACTTACACTGATCCCGCAAAGTGACAGCTTTATATCCCCAACATCGCTTATCTGCCTTTTAAACGTGTCTCTCGGCAGTTGGCATAATGCTTGATCTTAAGGGGGCTGGTCATTCAGCTTCGGAATTCTTCTCCATAATGTTAAGTCATGGACTTTTGATGCATTCATATATTTAAAATAGCTTCTCGGGAAATTCCTATTTTTAACACCTTTTTTCTGTGTACTCTTCTTAAAGGATGTCTCTTTTTTTTTTCTTAGTTTTCAAAATATTTCTAAAATCTATGCTGAATTTAATATTTTATGTGTTAAAAACGGGCGAACTGTGAGTAAGATTTTAACACTTTCTATAAAATTAAGTCTATACTTTAGAAATATTTTGAGAACTAAGAAAAAAAGAGACATCTTTTAGGAAGTGTACGCAAATAATTGAAGTTAAAAATATTAATTTCCCGAGGAGATATTTTAAACATATGAATGCACCAAATGCCCATAGACTTTACATGAGTGAGGGGAAATCGGAAGCTGAGTGACCAGCCCCCTTAACCCATTTGTACCGGAAAATTGTTTCTTTAGATTCTTTGTATTTTCAGCATACAACTCTTTCCTTTTAGTCCGAAAAACAGCGTCACATTTTTGAGCCAATTTTAGCTTCCGTGATTTTGGTATGCGTGATAGATTAGGTGGTGCAGCTAACGAAACTGCAAACAGCAGTTGCACATGTGGAGAAGGGGGTGCAAGCAGTATCAAACAACCCGTGCAAAGTGAAATTAGATGGTAACTCGATTACGGATGGTGTCAGTGTTGTCGTGACAACATCGTGACGTCATCGACGTACTATTTATTTCATTTTGTAGTGAGCTGTGCGGTGTTTCTATAACACACCGGCCTCTCTTAACCTAGGTGTATCAGCTGGTACTTATAGGTGTATCAGCTTGCAATTTCGATACCTGTACCACCTAATTTACAGCTGTAAGAAAGATGTTTTATCTAGATAGGTTGATTCTACAACGCTGAGACGAAACTATTTGAAGCTAGAAAGTTGAACTCTGGGGTATATATTTGTAACATGTAACAGGATCTCACCAGGGTTCTCGCTGCCTCTCGCCATTGCGCCAAATCGCGACAAAATGCTTCATTTGGTTATAAACGAACAATCAGACTCGCCAAATTACGAGTACTCAATTTCTGCTCCTTTTTTGTGTGTGCCAATATAGCCTTGATTCTTATCTTCTTATCCACGTTACTGAAAGATTGATGCTGCTTTTCATGTTCAATCGCACCGTGCTCTTTACATTGCTCTATTTATATACTGACTTAACACAAATTCAGTTTAGCAAAAGCCAAAGACACAGAAAAGGTTATGCGATAGGTCTTTCACTATTGTCAGTTAATCACTATCTATGCGTACTGGAAAGCGGCGTTGAAATTAACCATTTACCAAACTGTTTATTAGTTGTATGCATAGTATCATTGACCGGTCAATTTTTTCTATCGGTTAGAATGGAAATATCATAACAATTTTTAGTGCATATTTTCACAACGGTAAATCAAAGATAACTGTTTTGAATTTTTATTTAGACTAGCATAAGAATGTCTGAAACAATACACGTTTAGGAGGCACTTAGAATCTATTTATTTTTAATAGTTTCTGTAGTTTCTGCTATAAGAATGTCTGAAACATTTACGCATTTAGGAAACCTTTAGAATGCACTTATTTTTAATAGTTTCTGTAGCTGATATTCGAATTTCTATTTTATAATCAATTACAAAAAATTGGATTATTTTAGAACATATTGAAACAAGTTGGAAACTGCGCGTCAAACGTGGCAAATGGGATGCGTTCCAATTATAACTAGTTTTATAAATATTTTTTCTACCGCATATTGTACTGAACGTATATTTTAGTGCACTTCATAAGTGTATATCAATTTCATTCTGTTCGAAAAGCTGTAACATCATTAAAATGCACTTGAAATAATTTTTTTTCATTGGCTGCAATGGAAAGGAAAACTTTTGACTGTCCCTGTCATTAAACTATGCATCCGATTTTCATAAAATTCGAAATGACTCGACAAAATTTAGCAACAATTATATAGTTAAAATTTCAGACCATTCGGAAGGCTGTAACATCATTAAAATGCACTTGCAATAATTTTTTCCCATTGGCCGTCATGTAACGGAAAACGTTTGACTGTCCCTGTCATTAAACTATACATCCGATTTTCATAAAATTCGAAATGACTCGACAAAATTTTGCAACAATTATATATTTAAAGCTTCAGACCATTCGGTTGGGTAGTTTTTGCCCTGTTATATGCGGACGGACAGACAAACAGACAGACGGACTGAACGACGACTGTAGGTGCTACGTATTTATATAATTACGAACGCACCTAAAAAGGGGATACAATAAGGGTTTTGGATTTTTCAGTGTTTCATGCCTAATCTGTTTTGCTAACTTTTTTTAAATTTGTCTTTTTTTTTTTATTTATTATTCGTCAAATCGATAATCTTAGTCAAAAGCCAGCGAGAACCCTGGGTCTCACTAGGAGTTTTTCAAAATTCAACACGTAAGGGGGTGGCAGAAGTTTTACGTCATTTCGTCTTATCGCAGCAGCAGTTTTAGGTACGGGCGTTAAAATTTAGCATAACAAATTACTAAAAAAATTGGGTACTACTTGGTTATCCTGTCGACCAAAAATCTATCGCCAAACTATAAGATTAAATGCCAATAATGGTTGATCATAAATGTCACATTCACTTGACTTTAAGTAAGTTACACGTGTTTACGTCATCAAGTGATTTTTATTTCTACATTTTATTTGTATTTTTATTCATGCTATACAAATTTATTTGTTCTTCCGTTATTTAAAATAAAAATTATGTCAATTCATATAATTTGGCGAAATTGGTCGGCGGGATAACTAAATAGTACCAAAAAATTGTTAAACACGCAATCACGTGATTTTAGATATCCAAACCCTAAAGAAGTGTTCAAAATATATACCTATATACTTATATATAAAGATTCTTCCGTAATCGGGTCTACAACCAATTTGTATTAGGGACCGTAATTTGGCGCAACTGTTGTAACCACTATTGCCACTCTTATAAAGATTGAAACTAAATTATTGCCAGCATAACTGATGTTTGTCGCCAACCTTGGCTATGGATCCGATAATGAATGACTAGGAGAATAAGACAACTTTTGCTGATTTCAGATTAAATATTTTGTGCAAGACATTTAAACAAGTGAATTTTTATTTAATCTTTTATTAATTCCCATTCTTTATAAATATTTATTTGTTTTTCGCGTTTTAGCGATCCGATTTTAGCATTTATACAAAATGTGCTACGTTTTCCCCTCATCTCAAATACTCAAATACAAATAAAATAATAGAGATCTGAACAATTGACTCACAAATTGACAGTCTTTCTCTTTTCAAATAATAATAGTTAAAATACACTTTTGAGATTATCTCAGTAATCTTTTATTCTCCTTAATTTACAACCATTCTCTCTTTTACCAGCAACAAAAGGATTGAGAAATTGGGAATTGTTTTAGTCGCTGAGTTAGAAAAGTGAGTCACCCAAAAATCCAATTACAATCTGTATTTATAAAGGACTAACTTGTTCCAATTTTCATATCTTCTCGAATTAATTTAATCTTGTATAGCTTACTGGGGGAAAAATATTAGTGTCAATGCTTTTGAGTATGTGTGATACAACTTACTAATTTTCATCTCTGGAAGCCTTAAAGGTTTGGAGACGAAGAAAAAAAGTCCTTCCGGCCAGTGCCGGGAGGAAGAGGTAGCTTTCATATTCCTTATTTTAAAAAAGCCAACTTATATTATTCAAACACACGAAGCTCAATTTAGTGGAAACCGAATATAGGAGATTCAATACTAATTTTTATCAATACTAAATCATTATGAATGAGAATTTCACGAAATTAGCTTTATCCAAGCTGCTTTTATTTAAAGTAACTTATATTTGGCTGCCAAATTCGGCGATTTTTAAAGTGCCTGCCATTTTAAGACAACATGGTGGATGAGGCTAACCAGTGAATTTGGTCGAGACCTTAGTAATTGCTGTGCACATGCTCACTCACATCGGAATCGGTTGATATATGCGAGTGCTGTCGCAGGCAAAAAATCAGATTTTTCAAAATGTCACCCACATTAGAAATTGAAACTGCTATATCTGAGCTATTTTTTAAGATAAAGACAAACAAAAAATGCTTCTGAATCCTTATATCAAGGTCAAATACTTAAGAAAGGAACTTTTTTCAATTCCTAATTTTTTTGCACCTCACTTTAAATATAATTTTTTTTTAATTTAATGACTACCATTTTGAAACTAGATGGCTGATGAAGCTGGCCAGCGAACTTGGTCGAGATATTGATGTATACTATCCACATGCCTTCTTACATCGAAATAGGCGAATACGTGTGTTATCGCGTGACAAATATAAGATCGTTTCAAAGTGTTAGCCATGTTAGAAATTCAAAGTGCTATAATTCAACCATTTTTTAAGATACAAACAAAAGAACAAATTTTCAGAAACAAAAACTGCTCCAAAATCTTTGTATCAAGGTCAAACACATAAAAAAATCTTTTTCATTTTCCAATTTTTTAATACCTTATTTTAAATTTTAAATTAATTTTTTTTAAAACGGCAACCTTTTTGAAACAAGATGGCGAATGAAGCTGGCCAACGAACTCGATCGAGACATTGGTATGTAATATGTACAGACGAAGTTACATCCAAATCGTTTCATAAATACGCTTGTTATCAAGTGACAAAAATCAGGTCGTTTTAAAATGTCAGCCACAATAGAAATTCAAAAAAGTCCTTCCGGCCAGTGCCGGGAGGAAGAGGTAGCTTTCATAATCCTTATTTAAAAAAAGCCAAATTATATCATTCAAACACACGAAGCTCAATTGAGTGGAAACCGAATGTAAGAGATTCAATACTAATTTTTATCAATATAATGAATGAGAATTTCGCGAAATTAGTCAGCTTTATCCAAGCTGCTTTTCTTTAAAGTAACATATATTTGGCTGCCAAATTCGGCAATTTCTTAAAGTGCCTGTCATTTTAAGACAACATGGTGGATGAGGCTAAGCAGTGAACTTGGTCGAGACCTTAGTAATTGCTGTGCATATGCTCACTCACATCGGAATCGGTTAATATATAGGAGTGCTGTCGCATTCAAAAAATCAGATTTTTCAAAATGTAACCCACAATAGAAATTGAAACTGCTATATCTGAGCCATTTTTTAAGGTAAAGACAAACAAAAAATGCTCCTGAATCCTTATATCAAGCTCAAATACTTAAGAAAGAAACCTTTTTCAATTTCTAATTTTTTTGCACCCCACTTTAAATATATATATTTTTTTTAATTTAATGGTCGCCATTTTGAAACAAGATGGCTGATGAATCTGGCCAGCGAACTTGGTCGAGGTGTTGATGTATACTATCCACATGCCTTCTTACATCGAAATAGGCGAATACGTGTGTTATCGCGTGACAAATACAAGATCGTTTCAAAATGTTAGCCATGCTAGAAATTCAAAGTGCTATAAATCAACCATTTTTTAAGATATAAACAAAAGAACAAATTTTCAGAAACAAAAACTGCTCCGGAATCTTTGTATCAAGGCCAAACACATAAAAAAATCTTTTTCATTTTCCAATTGTTTAATACCTCATTTTGAATTTTAAATTTAATTTTTTTTAAATGGCAACCCTTTTGAAACAAGATGGCGAATGAAGCTGGCCAACGAACTCGGTCGAGACATTGGTATGTACTATGTACAGACCAAGTTACATCCAAATAGGTTCATAATTACGCCTGTTATCGCGTGACAAAAATCAGGTCGTTTTAAAATGTCAGCCACAAGAGAAATTCAAAATGCTATTACTCAGCCATTTTTTTTAGGTATAGGCGAAAGAAAAACTGTTCCGGAATCTTTGTATTAAGGTCAAACACATACAAAAAAAATCTTTTTCACTTTCCAATTTCTTGGTATCTCATTTAATTTTTTTTATTTTTTTTTTTAAATGGCCGCCATTTTGAAACAAGATGGCGGATGAAGCCGGCCAGCGAACTCGGTCGAGATATTTGTATGTACTATGTACACACCAAGGTACATCCAAGTCGGTTCATAAATGCGCCTGTTATTACGTGAGAAAAATCAGGACGTTTCAAAATGTCAGCAACGCTAGAAATTCAAAATGCTATAACTCAGCCATTTCTTAAGATATAGACGAAACAAAAACTGCTCCGAAATCTTTGTATAAAGGTCAAATACATAAGAAAAATATTTTTCCATTTTCAATTTTTTGGTACCACATTTCAAATTTTAAATTTTTAAAAATTTTTTAAATGGCCGCCATTTTGAAACAAAATGGCGGATGAAGCTGGCCAACGAACTCGGTCGAGAGATTGGTATGTACTATGTACACACTGAATTACATCCAAATCGGTTCATAAATACGCCTTTTATCGCGTGACAAATTTCAGGACGTTTCAAAATGTCAGCCACACTAGAAATTCAAAATGCTATAACTCAGCCATTTTTTAAGATATAGACGAAACAAAAACTGCTCCGGAATCTTTGTATAAAGGTCAAATACATAAGAAAAAAATATTTTTCCATTTTTAATTTTTTGGTACCACATTTCAAGTTTTAAAATTTTTAAAATTTTTTAAATGGCCGCCATTTCGAAACAAAACGGCGGATGAAGCTGGCCAACGAACTCGGTCGAGACATTGGTATGTACTATGTACACACCGAATTACATTGAAATCGGTTCATAATTACGGGAGTTACAGTGTGACATAGGTCAGATATATATATATATATATATATATATATCAATTTTGAACGGAGGGTGGTTTCGGGGTCTGGGGGTCATGATCGATGAAAATATACCAAAATTTTTTGAAATCGCTTTCCTCCGAACGGCTGCAATAGGTAGCTTTTTTGTAAAGAAAGCTACCTAATGCTATAACTCAGCCATTTTTTTAGATATAGACGAAACAAAACCTGTTTTGGAATCTTTCTATTAAGGTCAAACACATACAAAAAAAAATCTTTTTCATTTTCCAATTTTTTGGTATCTTATTTTAAATTTAAATTTTTTTTAAATTTTTTAAATGGCCGCCATTTTGAAACAAGATGGCGGATGAAGCTGGCCAACGAACTCGGTCGAGACATTGGTATGTACTATGTATAAACGAAGTTACATCCAAATCGGTTCATAAATACGCCTTTTATCGCGTGACGAATTTCAGGACGTTTCAAAATGTCAGCCACGCTAGAAATTCAAAATGCTATAACCCAGCCATTTTTTAAGATATAGACGAAACAAAAACTGCTCCGGAGTCTTTATATAAAGGTCAAATACATAAGAAACAAGTATTTTTCCATTTTCAATTTTTTGGTACCATATTTCAAATTTAAAATTTTTTAAAAAATTTTAAATGGCCGCCATTTTGAAACAAAATGGCGGATGAAGCTGGCCAACGAACTCGGTCGAGACATTGGTATGTACTATGTACACACCGAATTACATCCAAATCGGTTCATAAATACGAGAGTTACAGTGTGACAAAGGTCAGATATATATATATATCATCATCATCATCATCATCATCATCATCAACCGTTTTCAATCCACTGCTGGATGTAGGTCTCCCCCAGATTTTTCCAATGTTTCCTGTCTAGTGCTTTAGTCATCCAATTTACACCGGCTACTTTTCTGATTTCATCACTCCATCTTACTTGAGGTCGTCTTCTTGGCCGTTTTACATCTCTGCGATACCACTGTAGGGTGTTTGTGCTCCATCTATTGTCTTGTCTTCTTGCGATGTGCCCAGCCCATTTCCATTTTAGCCGTTTAATTCTTTCAATAATGTCAAAAACTTTCGTCTGACTTCTTATCCAGGTTATTCTTTTTCTGTTTCTTCTAGTTATACCTAGCATACATCTTTCCATACTTCTCTGTGTTGTTTGTAATCTTTGTACCATCCGTTTTGTTAGCGTCGATGTTTCTGCTCCATAAGTTAGGACAGGCAAAACACATTGGTTAAATACCTTTCTTTTCAAACACAGGGGCATGCTACTCTTCAGAATAGTATTGTTCTTCCCAAAAGCACTCCATCCATTTTTTATTCTTCTATTGATTTCATTCATGATACTATTATCAGATGATATTTCTTGCCCAAGGTACACATAACTTTGCACTTCTTTAATTTCAGTGTTGTTGTAGACTATTTTCTTTTTTGATGCAAATGAATTGAACATCACCTTAGTCTTTTCCAAGTTTATTTTTAATCCCACATTAATGCTAGCTTCTGCCAAATCTTTTAGCATATTTTCCAATTCTTCAGGACTGTAACTGAAAATTAAAATGTCGTCAGCGAATCGGAGATGACTTAAATATTCCCCATTTATTCTAATTCCTTTGTTTTCCCAATCCAGCTTCTTGAAAATATTTTCTAAGACAGCAGTAAAAAGCTTAGGCGAAATGGTGTCTCCTTGTCTTACCCCTCTTCCAAGCTTGATCTTTGCTTTTCCTTTGTCCAAGCGGATGGTTGCTGTTGCTTTCTTGTAAATCTTCTTTATAATATTGATGTAAGGTTTGTCTATACCAATGTCCTCCAGAGATTCTACTACTGCTGATGTGTAGACCGAATCAAATGCTTTTTCATAATCAATAAAGGCAAGGCAAAGAGGTAAATTATATTCCTTATGTTTTTCTATGGAGTTCCCTTACCGTTTGGATATGATCCATTGTGCTGAATCCACTTCGGAATCCTGCTTGCTCTCTAGGTTGAGCTGAGTCCAGAGCTGATTCAAGTCTTGTCGTTAAAACTTTGGTGAAAATTTTATAAATCACTGACAGTAAGCTGATTGGACGGTAGTTTTTAATGTTTTCCTTCTCTCCTTTCTTGTAAAGTAGCACCATCACAGCATTATTCCAATCTTCTGGTACATCTGACTTCTGGAGACATTTGGAAAACAGTAAGGATAGCATTTTTGCAAATTCTTCTCCTGCTTCTTTGATAAGGTCGATTGTAATTCCATCTTCTCCGGGGCATTTACCTTTTTTCATAAATTTAATGGCTTGTAAAACTTCATCTGTCGTCACTGGGATTATGGCATTGGTTTCTGTTAAGTTTTCTCGTGGATCACATAAGTTGATTTCCCTCTGATCTTCACATTTATATAAATCGTTATAGAATTTTTCGACAATGTGTACTATTTCTTTATTGATTTTGGTGATTGTTCCATCTGCCCTCTTTAGTGCAAAAATACCTTTTCTTCCAACACAAAGTTTTCGCCTAGCTGATTTTAAACATATATATATATGTATATAACCATTAATTAAACATTACCGACCATCATCAAAAACCGCAATATTGTGAAAGATTGACAACAAAGCGCATATATGGATATATATATATATACATATATATCAATTTTGAACGGAGGGTGGTTTCGGGGTCTGGGCGTCATGATCGATGAAAATATACCAAAATTTTTTGAAATCGCTTTCCTCCGAACGGCTGCTATAGGTAGCTTTTTGTAATGAAAGCTACCTAAAAATGCATAATAATATCACTTTTTATTATAACAATGTTTATTACTGCATACAGTGTAAAGAAAGTAATTTAATCATGATAAAAACTTAATTTATTTATTTATTGAACAACAAACATACGACTTGTGTGCTTGACATGAGAGCCCGCTTATAAGTCGGAGACAAGATAGCACAAGGAAATATTACAACACAAGAGAAATACACCCTGGGAGTTCCACACAAAGAGTGTGTGCAATGGAACCAGCGGGAATCGAACCCACAATCTCTTACGCTCGCAAGCGATTAGCAGAGTGGTACTTTGACCATTCAACCACACAGACCCCTAAAAACCTAATTTCCAAAACCTTGGAAATATTGATAAATATTTACATTTTGAGGTTCCCTTAATCTGCTTTAGCTATTTTTAAACCTATTTCATATATGTATTGTGTGTACTAGAATTTCCTCACATTTTTAGATTCCAATAGCTCGTTTTTGGTGATTTTTCAATTATGTCACTATGTATGTATGTATGTGTGTGTGTGAGTGAATGCGATAGTGCTCAAACTACGCTTTCGATTAAGCTCCCATTTGGGGAAAATGTTACAGGCCATTGTCACAAGAACTGTATACATTTTGAAAGAAATTGACCAATTGGTTTAGTATCTGAAACTTTTTCAAATATCGTGAAATCATCCTGTGACGATATAACTGATATTGTTTAAATTGCTCATGTTCATACAACTAAGTTTCATCAGAAGGTGACTTAATTTAGTGGAACAAAAAAAAAATCTTTTTTTTCTATTCACAGTAAAATAATTTTACTGTGCTAATAAATGTTGTTCTAATAAACATATAGATTATTATTATTGGTTTGTTACTAAAATGTAAAATGGCAAAAAAAGGTTGTTTAATACGATTGAAATTAATTGTTATCAGGACTGCTCATATTCAACGCCAACTTTGGCTGTGTATCTGATCGCAGTAGATTAGTTCTATACTGAGGTATTTTAATAGAATTAATTGTTTATGTTGTGCTAGATATTTTTACTTTCTTCTATCTTTACAAGAAGAAAGTATTGGATACGTGAAAATTTTTGACTTTCGGTTTTTGACGGATTTACACGTTTTAGGGGTCAGAGATTCCGAAAAACATGTTTTTACAAAATGTCTGTCTGTGACTCTGTGAGTCTGTCTGCCTGTATGTGACATAAATTTTGTGAGCGCTCTATCTCAAGAACTAATGCACGAAATTTAATAAAAATTTATATTCAGTTAGTCCCTGACATAAATTGGTGCTGATTAGTTTTTGGTGCAAATCTTTCAATAGGTGGCGCTGCTATGCAGCATTTTTCACGATTTCCGCAATAGCTCACTCTCCAGAACTAATGCACGGATTTTCATGAAACTGCAGATTCTGCAGTCCTTGACATGAATTGACGTTTTATACATTTTGGTGTAAATCGCTCAAGTGGTGGCGCTGCTTTGCTGCATTTTTTGCAATTTTCGCAATAGTTCTATCTCAAGAACTAATGCTTGGATTTTCAACAAACTTCATATCCAGGTATACCTTGATATAAATTAGTGCTGTTTATGTTTTGGCGCAAATCGCTCAACAGGTGGCACTGCTATGCTGCATTTTTCAGAATTTCCACTATAGCATTATCTTAAGAACTAATGCACGAATTTTAATCAAACTTCAGATTCAGGTCTACCTTGATATTAATTAGTGCTGTTTATGTGATTTAAATAGAAGGAAGTTTTGGGATGACCACAACATACTAGTTTTTAGTTACCTTTGAATTACCTGATATCTGAATGTAAAGTATTTTCTAAAGGGAAGTCTGTCCAGATTTTTTATTTATGGTAGCTGCTAGAGAAGTCTCTAATTGCAGCATCCATTAATTAACCCTTTATATCCTGACAGTACTTTTAAGTACCATTAACGAAAATTCCATGTAAAATTTATTTAACTCGTCCACTAATAAAAGTACTTTTCATACAAAATAATTTGCTCAATCTATTTGGAAAGCGCAGTGAAACAGTCGAGGATAAATATTTTTTAATGTGGTTATTTTCTCAACCATTTACCTAGTAGGTGTAGCTTTCATCTCATTAAAAAATGTTATACGAAAAATTTGCAACTGCAAAACACTTCACTGTTACCGATAGAATCACAGTACATTTTATATCTATTTATACTAGCGGGCATGACCGAGCTTAGCTCGGTCAAATTAGCCTTGTGTTCAATTTGATATATTTCATTTTCACGGTATAATTCTTGCTGTTTAGATAAAATTGGTATGATCCTAAGCCATAGGGGCCCACTAACCGAAATGTTTCGAACACACGATCTAACCAATGCTCTTCTGGAATCCGAAAACGATACAATACAAAATTCAGTCAAAATCGCTAAAGTCATTTTTACCGACTTCAAAAAGGAGGAGGTTATCAATTCGACGCGTATGTATGTTTTTTTTTTTTTATGTATGTTCACCGATTGCTCAAGAACTTTTTGTCCGATTTATGCGATTTTTGTTTTAATTGAAAGAGGATACTCTCGAATTGGTACCACTTCCGTTTAATCGAAATTGGTTGAGTAGTTTTTTAGTAATTCAACAAAAACCAATAAAATGAAGGATTTCACCCAAATTATCTTTCATTGTTGTAACCAGTTTCTCAATCATAAGCATAAAACTATGTATTCATATACGTTAGCGCCAAGTTGTTGCAAAACTTGGCGCAGGTACGTGAATTATCGCCAAATTTGGCGACCAAAATAAGTCGCCATAAATGAAGCCAACTTGGCTGTAACTGACTAATTTGGCGATATTCACATTCAAATTCAGTAATGGATCTTCCCCAATCTGTTTCTTCGCATTTTCTAATCGACAGTCATATTTAAAATTCTCAATTGGCAATCGCAATCAAAATAGTAATTTAATATACATTAATTAAAGATGCACCATTATTTCAAATGCTAAATAATACAGAAGCAAACTAACTTAATACAAAACAATAATTTAGTATACAATAGTTTAGTTTAATTAAACACATAACATCAGATTGGCGGCACATAATATATATATATAATAGGTACTTCTTAGTTATCCCGTCGACCAAATAACTGTCGCCATATTGTAAGATTAAATGCCAATAATGGTTTGTCATTAATTAATTAATTGTAAGATTAAATGCCAATAATGGCCAATAAAACCATTAATTCGACGTTTTATTTGTATTTTTATTAATGTTTTACTAATTTATTTGTTCTTTCGTTATTTAAAATAAAAATTATGTCAATTTGTATAATTTGGCGAGTGGTTTGGCGATTTATATATTTTGGCGAAATTGGTCGACGGGATAACTAAGAAGTACCATAATATTATATACATACCTATATTATATTATATTAAACAGTTATATGTATGAATGCTTTTTGATTGCCTTTAATATTTCCACTAAACAACATTAATGATAACTTTCCTGTATAGGGACCTTGGAGAGAAAAGGAAAATTTCACTCATATTTTCTGACAACCTATTAACTGTCTCGGTACTACTTAGTTATCCCGTCGACTAATTTCGCCAGATTATATAAATCGCCAAACCACTCGCCAAATTATACAAATTGACATAATTTTTATTTTAAATAACGAAAGAACAAATAAATTAGTATAACATTAATAAAAATACCAATAAAACGTCGAAATAAAAATCACCTGATGACGTAAACACATGTATCTTGCTTAAAGTCAAGTGAATGTAACATTTACGATCAACCATTATTGGCATTTAATCTTATAGTTTGGCGATAGATTTTTGGTCGACGGGATAACTAAGCGGTAACCCTGTCTCATGTACACAAGCAAGTTTTTCAATATTTATAAATTAATTTATTGTAAACAACCATTTGTCTACTTTTATATACAAACAAAAGTTGAGCCAAGATCCCTATGCTGTTAAAGTACAAGATAAACAACATAGAAAGAAATAAAAGGAGTTACTCTAATTAGTATTACAGGCAGAATTGTTATATTGCGGTGTATTTACATGGCACAGAACTTAAACATCAGTAGGCATAAGCATAATGGCGAAAGCAAGTCAGTGAGTTACGCAGTCATGAAAACGTTTGAATTGTATCAAGAAATGAGAGCAAGTAAATTTGAATCAGATTGCCCGATAAAAGCAAAAAGTGTGCGATACTAACAGCAAACATAGTTTAAAGGAAATGCGAATATCATAAGTTGCTTCCGAAAGTTCTATATGTTCTATATGTTTTGCAGTACTATACTCACTAAAATACGTCAGTTAACTATGCAGAGCAATGACACTTTGACCAAGACTATTAAATGAGCATGACGATGAATTTCTAATCTTCCGTAATCGAGCCCACAGTTAAGGCTAGCGTGAAACAGAAAAAAAAAAAAAATAGCAGCAGCAATTGGATTAATGTAAATGTGGGTATCATAAAATATTTAATTCGCAAAACGCTTCAATGCACCAAATCATATTAGCTCAGAAACAACAATTGGCAGTGGACGCAATAACGGTAGATTACTTAATAGTTTTAAAATCTCCACTGCCCAACGTATTGCAAATGATGATGCAATAAGAAACATAAATGCCTAAGTGAGTTAAGCTGATTTTGTCAAGAAAGATTACAAACAAAAGTAAACAAAATGCCTTCATGATGCAATGAGTTCTCAATTTCTCTATCAGAATCTTTAGATTTGGCGAATGATTAAGCAAATAATTTAAATTATGAATAAAAGTACTCTGCTGAAATGCTTAGCATGCATTTAAGCACATTGGCATTACGTATACATTATACATTACATATTGGCACTTGCATAATATCTCCATATAAGAAAACATTAATACCACCAAAAAATAAATTGTTTTTAAATTCTTGAAACCTCAAATGAATTATATATAAATTCTCTTTTGACACCATAGAAATTTCATCTATGACCAGCCATTTGAGGGAACGCCATTTAAGACTTTCTCCCTGTAGTCTTTTCACGATCATTTTTGGATAAGTTATTCGGTTGTCATGCACCCTAATGGCTCCTGGTGCATGTAAACTCCGTCGATAGTTGCGAAAACCTCGAATTTACCTATGAATTATACCTCTGAGGTGCCTTGCCAGATGAAGGTCTCGTTATCTGATTAAGCTTCTAAATTACGAGATCAACATGAGTAGCAATGAAAGGTGTTCAACAACAAGATATAAATGTTAAGTAACTGGCATAAAAAAGTTCATAATTAAGAAATAGGCACTGCCGATAGTAAAACGATCTAGGCGTTCATCAGGTTTATTGCCGCTACGTGGCGATTAGGTGGTCTCCTACGCCGATGCCAGGTATTAAACCCGTTCATCTAGGGCAACCCGGAAGATAAAGGCCTGGTCATCGGTTAGAAAATATGAAAAATAAGTCATTGGGTCTCTCTTCTCTATTTCATAGAGCATTTTTAGTAAGCCGAAGAACTTTTTATTGTCAGTTTCCAAAGTTCGATATTTTTTCATGCGAGCAGCATCTCTTGTCGTTCTACCCATGTCCAAATAGAGAAACAAAAATATTTAATTAAAAAATAAAGCTATTAAATCTGAAGAAGAATAAATGTAATATATATATAAAGAATTTTCACAAAAAACCTGTATTATTAATGTATACACAAATCTGGAAAAAAGTATTTACTTATCAAAATAACATCTTTAAAAGTTTCTTTAAAAGTCCGTAATTTCCTCCAAAAGAATTATGCAAAATTATAACTCAAAAAAAACTAAAAAGTGAAAAATAAACTTTTTTACCAAAAATAAAACCGACTTCAAAAACTACTACAAAGTAAAAAATAAATTTTTTTTTACATAATATAGTTAATAAGAAATTAAATTAAGAGCATTGTATTTACCATGCGTATTATTATATTTATGTGCCTTAATTTGATTTTTTGGAGTCGGTGCCAGCCAAGCAAAGTTCAAAATAAAAATTGCTTATCCAATACAAATCGTAACAATATTCAACAAAACCGTTTAGGAAAAAAAATCCATTCTCAATCAACTCTGACACCATCCTGCATTTGAAAATCTGTTTGGCAATAGCCTGTATAAACGCATTAATTTTACAATAATCCTTAATTTAGCACACATAATTACAACTAATATCACTTGAAAATACACCTTTATAAAATCAGATGAAATGTTTCAAAAATAGTAAAATTCAAATTTTTTAACTAAATAACAAATCGTAAAAAAACTCGTAGATATTTGGATGTGTGTCTGTTGGATAATTATACTTAACTTCGTTTGGCTGGCACCGACTCCAAAAAATCAAATTAAGGCACATAAATATAATAATACGCATGGTAAATACAATGCTCTTAATTTAATTTCTTATTAACTATATTATGTAAAAAAAAAAATTATTTTTTACTTTGTAGTAGTTTTTGAAGTCGGTTTTATTTTTGGTAAAAAAGTTTATATAGATAAAATTAGCTTGACCCACGGTAACCCAAAAAGGACCTACTAATGTAAATTTATCGAACACCTGACATATCCCAATGGTCTTCTAGTGCTAGGAAACGGTGTAATAAGAAATTTTGTCAAAATCGTTTGAGCCATTTTTTAGATAAAATTAGCTAAATGTTGACCCATAGTCACCCAAAATGACTGGTTAATCGAATTTTTTTGAGCACGCGACCTAGACCAATGGTCTTCTCGAACCCGAAAACGATAGAAAACCAAATTTAATCAAAATCATTAAAGCTGTTTTTTAGATAAAATTAACTGGACCCACAGTGACCAAAAATGACCCATTAATCGAATTTTCTCGAACATGTGACCTAACCCAATGATCCTCTCGTGCCCGGAGACAGTATAATACAAAACTTTTTCAAAATAGCTTGAGCCTTTTTTTAAGATACAGTTAGCTTGACCCACAGTGACCCAAAAATGACCAAAAATTTTCCAGAACATGTGACTTAGCTCAGTGGTATTCTCTTGCTCAGAAACGATATAATGCAAAATTTTGCCATAATGTTTGGAGCCGTTATTTTAGATACACTTAGCGTGACCCACAGGGACCCAAAAATGACCCACTAATTGAATTTTCTCGAACATGCGACTTAGCCCAGTGGTCTTCTCATTCCCAGAAACGGTATATTACAGAATTTAGTCAAAATCGATTGAGCCGTTTTCTATATATAATTAGCTTGACCTTGACCCATTATGACCCAAAATGACCCACTAATCTAATTTTCTCGAACACGTAACCTAGCCCAATGGTATTCTCGTGCCCGAAAATGGTAAAATACAAAATTTCGTCAAAATCCTTAGAGCTATTTTCTAAATAAACTTTGCTTGACCCACAGTGACCCAAAAATGACCCACTAACCGAATTTTCTCTAATATGCGACTTAGCCCATTGGTCTTCTCGTAATCCAAAACGACAGAATACAAAATTTAGTCAAAATCGTTAGAGCCGTTTTTAGATAAAATTGGCTTGACCCAAAGGGACCCAAAAATGACCCACTAATCGAAATTTCTCGAGCAGGGGACCTAGCTCAATAGTTTTCTCGTGCCGAAAAACGATTGGATATAAAATTTAGTCAAAATCAAATGAGCCGTTTTTTAGATATAATCAGCTGGACCTTGACCCATTTGACCCAAAATGACCCACTAATCGATTTTTCTGGTACGCGTGACTTAGTTCAACTGTCATCTCATGCCCAGAAACGGTATATTACAAAATTTTGTCGAAATATTTTCGTCCTTTTTTGGATTCAGTTATCTTGACCCTGACCCATTGTGACCCAAAATGACCCACTAATCGAATTTTCTTGAACATGCGATCAAGCCCAATGGTATTCTCATGCCCGAAAACGATAGGATACAATATTTTGTCAAAATCGTTAGAGAGTTTTCTAGATAAACTTTGCTTGACCCACAGTGACCCAAAAATGACCCACTAATCGAATTTTCTCTAATATGTGACTTATTCCATTGATCTTCTCGTAATCGAAAACGACAAAATACAAAATTTAGTCAAAATCGTTAGAGCTGTTTTTTAGATAAAATTGGCTTGACCCATAGCGACCCAAAAATGACCCACTAATTGAAATTTCTCGAACATGTG
This sequence comes from Maratus speciosus, assembly GCA_963932465.1. NCBI lineage: Eukaryota > Metazoa > Arthropoda > Arachnida > Araneae > Salticidae > Maratus > Maratus speciosus. The sequence goes on from OZ010792.1 coordinate 576,592,537, forward strand.
ACCTAGCCCAATAGTTTTCTCGTGTGCCGAAAAACGATTGGATGTAAAATTTAGTGAAAATCGATTGAGCCGATTTTAGATGTAATTAGTTTGACCTTGACCCATTATGACCCAAAATTACCCATTAATCGAATTTTCTCGATCACGTGACCTAGCCCAATAGTATTCTCGAGCCCGTAAATAGTAAAATACAGAATTTCGTCAAAATCGTTAGAGACATTTTCTAGATAAACTTTGCTTGACTCACAGTGACCCAAAAATGACCCACTAACCAAATTTTCTCTAATATGTGACTTAGCCCATTGGTCTTCTCGTAATCGAAAACGACAAAATACAAAATTTAGTCAAAATCGTTAGAGCCGTTTTTTAGATAAAATTGGCTTGACCCATAGTGACCCAAAAATGACCCACTAATCGAAGTTTCTCGAACATGTGACCTAGCCGAATAGTTTTCTCGTGCCGAAAAACGGTTGGATATAAAATCTGACCAAAATCGATTGAGCCGCTTTTTAGATATAATTAGCTTGACCTTGACCCATTATGACCCAAAATGACCCACTAATCGAATTTTCTCGAACACGTGACCTAGCCCAATGGTCTTATCATGCCCGAAAATGGTAAAATACAAAATTTCGTCAAAATCGGTAGAGCCGTTTTTAAGATAAAATTTACACACACACACACATACGGAAGCAGGACGTTTCGGTCCCGACACTTCGGTCCCGCCATTTCGGTCCCGCCGTTTCGGCCCCAGGACATTTCGGTCCCGAGACATTTCGGTCCCAAGACATTTCGGTCCCAAGACATTTCGGTCCCGAGACATTTCGGTCCCAATGCATTTCGGTCCCGAGACATTTCGGTCCCGAGTCATTTCGGTCCCTGTCCATTTCGGTCCCGAGTCATTTCGGTCCCTAGTCATTTCGGTCCGATATGTCTTGGGACCGAAATGGCAAGGGACCGAAATGACTAGGGACCGAAATGACTCGGGACCGAAATGTCTCGGGACCGAAATGCCTTGGGACCGAAATGTGTCGGGACCGATATGTCTTGGGACCGAAATGGCAAGGGACCGAAATGACTAGGGACCGAAATGACTCGGGACCGAAATGGACAGGGACCGAAATGACTCGGGACCGAAATGTCTCGGGACCGAAATGCCTTGGGACCGAAATGTCTCGGGACCGAAATGTCTTGGGACCGAAATGTCTTGGGACCGAAATGTCTCGGGACCGAAATGTCCTGGGGCCGAAACGGCGGGACCGAAATGGCGGGACCGAAGTGTCGGCCCCAGGACATTTCGGTCCCGAGACATTTCGGTCCCAAGACATTTCGGTCCCAAGACATTTCGGTCCCGAGACATTTCGGTCCCAAGGCATTTCGGTCCCGAGACATTTCGGTCCCGAGTCATTTCGGTCCCTGTCCATTTCGGTCCCGAGTCATTTCGGTCCCTAGTCATTTCGGTCCCTTGCCATTTCGGTCCCTTGCCATTTCGGTCCCGACACATTTCGGTCCCAAGGCATTTCGGTCCCGAGACATTTCGGTCCCGAGTCATTTCGGTCCCTAGTCATTTCGGTCCCTTGCCATTTCGGTCCCAAGACATATCGGTCCCGACACATTTCGGTCCCTAGCCATTTCGGTCCCTTGCCATTTCGGTTCCTTCTCCAGCAAACTGAAATTTTGTGCACTTGAAATAGGTGACATAATTTTATAGGAGACTTTGTAGAGTTTTTTAAATAAAGGCCTTAAAATTTTTGTAACAGCTCACACAAATTTCGTATGGTAATCATTTTAAAATGCAGGTAGGAGGGGATTGACATTTTCTATATTTTAGTGTATTATAAGTATAAGGTCCTGATAAATTAAAACATTTATAACTCGATCTATAATTATCGCAAAACACTCATATTTCGTATGGTAAACGTAATCTTTATAAAAGGAGGGACAATATCGGATTTTTAAACTGAACTCCCTAAATTTTAGTACAACCCGAATATAAGGACTTGAAAACGCAAACACTTACAACACAGATCAAAATTGTCGCAGCCCACACAAATTTCCTATGATAATCGTAATCGTTTTAAAAAGCAGGGGGGGGGGGGCTCTGTTAACTTTTTCTATATTGTATCTTAAGTATAAGGTCCTGATAAATTAAAACATTTATAACTCTCTCTATAATTATCGCAAAACACTCATATTTTGTACGGTAAACGTAATCTTTATAAAAGGAGGGTCATTATCGGATTTTTTAACTGAACCCTCGAAATTTTAGTATAACCCGAATATAAGAGCCCGAAAACCGCAAATACTTATAACTCGGATACAAATTGTAGCACCCCATGCAAATTTCATATGGTAGAAGTAATCGTTTTGAGGAGTGGGTGGAAGGGGGGATTCTGTGGATTCTTTATAGAAGCTCCTCATATTTTAGCCTATAATAAATATAAAGTCCAGACATTTTAAAAACATATTTATAAGTCGAGCTTTAATTTTCACATGCAAATGCCCATGCACTGCACATATTCAGTTGCATATAATTTGGACACTATGTTATTAATAAAGAAAGAAAACCTACAAATATTTTTACAAATCTTTATTTGATTCTATTATTTAACGGCCCATGAATTTTAGATGTATTGCATTTTACATATTTTTTAAAAGGGGCTTCTTAACATGGCATTGTGATAAAGACACATTACTTTTTAAATTTTGCATCGGTACAAACTACAACTTTTTATTTCATCTTAATAATTATTTTAATTTACTATTTAAAAAAAAAAAACTATTTAAAAGTTTGCATTAATCTTTTTACATGTAACATCAACGCTATTTCTACCGGTATCGAATGACACCTTTAAAAAGATTTCGATTTAAGTTTTTTCATTCGTAATTTTATTACAAATCCTTTTTAATACATTTAAGACTTTTTTATGCTTATTACATTAAAATAAACATAAATCAAAATTTTAAAAAGGCGTTATTTGACACCACTAGAAATAGTGTTAAAGAAATAACTTTTCTGTAAAGTTGGGAAACAAAGGTTCAAATTTCTAATAATCATAAAATATTCTTTTCGTAGTTAAAATTAATTCTGTATTTCAAATATTTACTTATTATTTATTTGACTTATATAATTAAAATTAAAACAGCCTACCTATTTTAATATGACAAATAAAAAATAGAAATAGAAATATAAAAAAATAACACAGAATCTCAAAATAGTAATGTATGGTGAATCACTTTTGCATAAAATTTCATTTAAAATGAAGAAATTTTATAATTATATCACTATGAAAAAATTTGGTAATTTAGAAAGCATATTTTTTTATCTACATATTCTTTATTCAAAAGAATATATATATACATAAATATTTCTGTACTACCTCAAGTGTAGATGGCCTGACTTCCCACATTTGACTATGCTAAATAAAGCTCCAAATAGAAGTATTATTCTTCTCGTGCTCTCTTTGTTCTGGTCAGCTGGCGCTTTTTTGTGGCTACAAGGCATTTTTCATCTTTAATGGCTTAAAAGAAACTTCCGGGACATCATGCAAGAGGACGATCTTTCCTTCAAGTTGAAATCAAAGTTTCTTATATCCTAGCATTTAGTCCAGGCAATAGGGAATTTTACCTAGCAAAATTAATGGTAGTACTGGAAATAGGCTTTCTAGATGTTTTTTGGGTCGCTGAATCCGAATTTGTAACTTCCCACCAAAATTTCCCCCGGCAACCCCCCCCGGGGTTGCCAGGGGAAATTAACCCCCGGCCGTTTACCGTACCAAAATTACCGTACCAAAATTACCAATTTTGGTAAAAAGCCCCCCAAAAAAGGTTTTTATTAAAAAAATCAATTTTTTTTTACTGTTTTAGAGAAAAAGTATCTAGAAATTCAGAAAGTAGACAAAATTTCCAACAAATTAGATATATGACATCATGACTTAGGATGAAGGGGAAGGGGGAATCTGCCTCGGAACGTGCGCGCGGTGCTGCGTAAACTAAGTTGCGCAATTCCACTTAACCACTCACACGTTTACATTCGCCCTCCCATCTCCCCTCCAAACTTTGTCTATAACGTTTACTTTCAGATTTTTGGGTCGCTGAATCCGAATTTTTAACTTTCCCCCGAAAATTCCCCTCCCCAAATAGTTGGTTTTAACCTAAATTTCTTTTTGTTTTAGGGGAAAAGCATTACGAAATTCAGAAACTAGACAAAATTTGCAACAAATAAGCTATATGACATTATGAATTAGGATGAACGGAGAGAGTGAGGGCTGCCTCTGAACATGCACTGCGGCGCTACGTGGACTAAATTATGAAGTCCAGGCAATAGGAGATTTTATCTGGCAAAATTAATACTAGTTCTGGATTTCGACTCACTTTATGTTTTATGGGTCGCTGAATCCGAATTTGTAACTTCCCACCAAAATTTCACCCGGCAACCCCCCCCAAACATTGATTTTTTGAAAAAATTTGGTTTTTGGGAAAAGCGCGCGGGGAATGTTCCGAATGTCCCTCTTTCCCCGTTTATCCTACGTCATAATGTCATATATCCTGTTTGGTGCAAATTTTGTCTAGTTTCTGAATTTTGTAATGCTTTTCCCCTAAAACAATAAGAAATTTAAGTTAAAAATTTGGGGGGGGGGAAATTTTGGGGGTAAGTTAAAAATTCGGATTCAGCGACCCAAAAAACTTAAAGTAAACCTTATAGAGAGAGTTCGCAGGGAAGATGTGAGGGTTAATCTAAACGTGTGAGTGGTTAAGTGGAATTGCGCAACTTAGTCCACGCAGCACTGCGGCGCATGTTCCGAGGCAGATTCCCCGTTCCCCTTCATCCTAAGTCATAATGTCATATATCTAATTTGTTGAAAATTTTGTCTACTTTCTGAATTTCTAGATGCTTTTTCTCTAAATCAATAAAAAAATTGATTTTTTTAATAAAAACCTTTTTGGGGGGGTTGCCGGGGGAAATTTTGGTGGGAAGTTACAAATTCGGATTCAGCGACCCAAACACATCTAGAAAGCCGATTTCCAGTACTACCATTAAATTTGCTAGGTAGAGTCCCTATACGGTCTCTATTGCCTGGACTAATATTTCTATCTCCCCGTCCTATTGTGAATAAACCATTAATGTGTTTTAAAGGATTGGTTTCCCAGAAAAGTGTTGAATGATGGCAGGACAAGCATTTGAATGGAGCCTGCTTTTAAATCCCCTCTTGAATATTGTCAAATAAAGATAGATAAGAATTTCTTGAGCTTTTCAGTAATAAGGATTAATTGGTTGAAAGGTAATCCCAGGGAAAATCTCAACTACATATTCGCTACCTTATCATACTATTTGGCGACTTTTCCTTTAAGGCTGTTCTTATCTGCTCTGCTCAACAAGCGCAAAACGTTTTGACACACTTACAAATTCATTTTTTAACGGAAAGATATAAAACTGGAAAGCCTGGCCATGGAAGAGATTTGGAATTGAATTGTGTTTTCCAATTATATGTTTAACTATCCTAATTTAAGTTGATAGCCTTATCTTAAAGTGGAAAAAAAATCTAAAGAAATCAACTTTTTTCCTTAAAAATTGTTATTTTCCATTTTTCTTTGCTTAATTAATAATACTCATTAAGTAAGTTGATCATTCAAAATTTAAATATATGTTTAACTTTCCTCTTTTAAGACATTCCTCATTTCCTCACACAACATAACATTCCTCATTTTATCATCATAAAAAAAAAATCAACCTTTAAGACAAAAAAACACGATACTTGCAAACATAACTATTGAAAGATTTTTTTTTTTTAATTTTTCGATAAATAAATTACATTTTTAGTTATAAACAATTTTTTTCTCAGGACGGCAGTTTTTTTTCTTTTCCAGTCCTGTTTCAAAGCACCATCTTTGACAGCGTTCTCTGGAAGATATTCTACTTATACCTAAGAATGGGGGAAATGTTCGATTGCAACAGTTTTTTAATAAGTGTACCTACCCATTTTCCACCAGTAGTCATTTTTCGTCCTGGGTTTTATTCATTTAAACACACAAGCAAAATAATGGCTGAATATAATATCTCCTGATATTGTTATTCATTTATCAAACATCATTTCCTGCCTTTTATTCTGTAGTTCGGACGATGTTTAATAAAAAATATTAAAATAAAATAATTTTGGAGCTCTTTATTGAAAAATTTTCTAATATGTACCTGTATATATATATATATATATATATTGTAATTAGACATTTAAAATTTCCTTAATTTTTTAAATGGTGGACAGAAAGCCTGTTTTTATTTTCCAGTTTTCTTTCTGGAAAAAGTAGAGTAAAATTAAATGACTAAGGTGTAAAACGATAATAGTCCATTTTTTAAAATTTGATATGACAGTTTCATTTAATAGCTTGAAAGGCGTACTATCGTTTGTTAATCTTCGACAAAGGAATAGAAGGGAAATAATCCTTTGAAAATTAATTATTAATTAATTAATACTTAGACCTTATGTTTTAGACTGATTTTTTTTAAAAAAATTCTATTTTATTTCTTGAAAAATAATAAACCCAAGATTTTGAATGAAAACTTTAAGTGATGAATAATTGCTATTAATTAATTCTCAAAACAGTTAGTAATTTTCATATAAAAATTAAATTAATATTTTAGTAAATATATATTTTTTAATTTAATGTATCCTTAATTTATTAAATTAATAACATTATTAATATACATTACAAATTTCTACTTTAAAATAAAATCGATACATAATATATTTTATATTCAATTTATCATTATATTCTATAGTAGCTATAAACTGAAATTTATCCTTTACCTATTTATTTTTATATTTAAAGTTACCGAAATGTAAAACTATTAATATAATTAATAATAAAAGTAAAATAAAAATATATTATTTTTTTTTTTTTCTGGGAAAGTGGGAGGAAAAGAGTATTATAAAAAATAAATAAACGACAAATATAAAAAAGCTTAGTTTTGTCAGTTGAAATTTACAAATAAAATTAATTAAAATAATAGTTACATTATTATATAAAATTAAAAACAATAATCTTATTACAAAGAAATAGGCCCAGATTCAATAAAATTAGCTCACAAAAATCGTCTTCGAAGGGTGAGAAGACTTAAAAAATTGCAAGAAATAATTATTAAAAAAAAAAAAAAAAAAAAAAAAAGTGAAGTGGTGGGAGGAATTTTCTGAAAACAAAATATTTTTCATAGCACGCCTTGTTACCAAATCACTATTGTTTTCCCAATGTTTATAATGGTAAAGTAACTTATGAAAACAAATTTATAAGATGCAACTATGTATTATAAAAATAATAAGAAAAAATAAATTTGTGCTTCAATAAATATATCTCATTTCTGAATTATTAAAAGGAGAGGGTGTAGAGGGGTGATTTGAGGAAATATTTGCATATAATAGCTTATATGTGTCTAATTGAATTATTGAATACATTTATGATTAATCTAGTTGAAATAAGAAAAAAATAAGCTCAGTTTAATTATTTAATTTATGATAATTTAAACGTTCCAAAAAATGTATGAAAACAACCAAAAAAACATTTATGGCAGTTTATAGTATATATAAAATACCTAATAATAATAAATAATAATAAAACTTAAAAAATCCATTCTGTTAAATAATAATAGTTAAAAAAAAAAGACAATGTCCCCTGTAAAATTATATCACATTGTTCAATCAAACAAATTTTCAGCTCGCTGTGATTTCATAATCACGAGTTATAAAAGTTTAAATTTATCGGACTGTTTTATTCAGCTTTTTATAAAATTTGAGGGGGGGGGGGTATTTTTTAATAGGGTTTATATGTTATAATGGAATACAATAATGGAACCAAATAATGTTTAAATTGCAGCGTTTGGCGGGCCCACGACAATTAGAATCCGAGTTATAAGGTGGTGAGCACCAAAATTGTAAGGGACCGAAATGGTTAAGGACCGAAATGGTAAGGACCGAAATGGCCAGAGACCGAAATGTCTCGGGACCGAAATGGCCAGGGACCGAAATGTCTCGGGACCGAAATGGCAAGGACCGAAATGGCCAGAGACCGAAATGTCTCGGGACCGAAATGGCCAGGAACCGAAATGTCTTGGACCGAAATGGCCAGGGACCGAAATGTCTCGGGACCGAAATGTCTCGGGACCGAAATGGCCAGGGACCGAAATGGCCAGGGACCGAAATGTCTCGGGACCGAAATGGCGGGACCGAAATGTCGTGTACCCCACACATACATACACACACAATTTTTGCTCGCATTATAGTGTAAGGTAAAATCCAAATCTCTGTATGTCCCTCACAATTCCGGTTGGACCATCTCATTGTAATGAGTAACTGTTGAAAAATACTAATGACGGGTTACCACAATAGCGCCAAAGTTTGACCAATTTGGCGAATTGTCGCCAAATTTGAAAAAATATCGCCAAATTTGGTGACAAAAATAAGTTGTCATATATCAAGCCAACTTGGCGATAGTTGCCTAATTTGGCGAGATTACCATTTAAAACGACTAATCTTTCATAACCGAGCTCACCGCAATTTAATTTAAACTCCGCGCATTTAAGGTATTTTTTCAAAATCTGTGGGTCAGAATTTAAAGTGTAATATACGAAAATGTACGTCTTTACATCTTCATACCGATGCTACTAATAAAAAAATCGCCACTAGACGGCACTGTACTATCTGATTTCCTAACTGCCCGATTTCAATGTGCTTTAAGTACTTTTCCAGTAAAGGGACTTTGGCGAGAGTTAGAAAATGGCCTTGGCGAGAATATGAAATTTGGCAACATATTTTCCAGCAACTTATTCACTGTGTTGTATATATCTTTATATCTCATTTCACGTCATTTTTGACGGGCTAACTTTCTAGTTTATATATAAAATTATAATATATTTGTATATAAATATAGATAATACAAAACATGTTTCAGTTTTAAGACTTAAAACACACGCTTTTATTTTATATAAAATGACGTCATTCGCATCCTCTGAAGAATTCCTCATTTACTATCCAGTCTTAAACAACATCTACAGTAAAGTATTCATATGACGTCACTATCGTGGAATAATACACAAATTCAAATAAACAGATGTCACCCAAGAAACTCGGCAAAAAAATATCGTCTATCTAATGATTCATATGCCTTCATTTGTTTGTAATATAGATAATTAAATTAAATGTAGTTTATAATAGCTCCATGTTTTATCAGAAATCATTCATTTATATTTTTTCAAAATAGCACGTATTTTAATTAGGGGAGAGTAGTAATGAATGGGCCATGGGGATGAATGGGCCATTAACAAAATATGAAAAAGTATTTGCATACAATTATTTTAGATGCCCCCAATATATGGAGCTATTTGTTCTACCAAACTCATAAAATTTTCCATTGTTTGGGAGAAGCCATTTTCTCACTAAAGTAGGATGGTTAAGAATCTGATTGAAAAGTAAATTTTTTCCCTTTCCAGTAAAATAAATAAGCGAAAAAATATCTACTATTTCATTGCAGATATATGTATTAGCAAGTCTTTGCATATCTGTAAACTAATTTTGGGATGTATTTAGATGTTATTTGAACTTAATGTACTAAAAAAACCTGAATATATTCCAGAAGTATAGGTGGGGCTGAATGGGCCACTATATCATGGTCATGAATGGGCCACCTTTGCCCTGATCATGAAAATATGGTTTTTCTTTCTTTTTTTCTGATTTTCTCTTTAATATGAAACATAACTGGTTGTCATGGATTTAGATTAAATTATTGTCTAGTTAGAATAGGTTTGTAGTGATGTCTAAAAAATAATTTGCACCTTTCAGCCTAAGAAATATTAGTTATTTATTAGAAACATAAGTTACATTGTATAAATGATTAAGGTGAACTGTCCAGTTGTTGACCACACCTGCCAGCATTTTCCCATTTGATATAAAACTAGAATAATTATTATTTATATTCTGAAACTGATGGGTAGAATGAATAATACTAGAAATTTACACTAAATAGTCAATTGATAGGCAGCTCAACCCTGTTACAACCATGTCGTTTAATGTTAATTTTGAAAAATATAAATTTTGTTAAATCATAATGTGTATTATCTATTATTTTTATGCATATTTTATGTTCTTTCTTATAATCTCATTATTTTGTTATTTTTCTGTTACAATTATGTGATTTAATAATATCCACTTTTGATGTTTATAAATTTTGATAAGCATTGTGTATTACTTACTATTTCAGTATATTTTTGATCATATCATGTCAAGTACCATTCATTTTGTCATATTTGGTGAATAAAAGATTAATTCCACATTTTTTCATTGAATTCATTTAGGGGCCCCATTCATTACCTTCAATGGCCCATTCAGTCCCATGGGTGGGGATGAATGGGCCAAATTTCTGTACTTTTATTTTCTATTATCATTCATTATAGACATTTTCTAATCCAATTTTTATGACTTTTTTATATAACCAAATAAGTAAAGTAACTGAAGAGTCAATTCTGAGCCAAAAAAAATTATTAGAAAAAATTACAAAAATTAAAAACCAAAAAAATTACCACTCTCCCCTACATCTTTTTTTTCAGCAGTTATGGGAAAATGGCAACAAAAAGATATAATTACTATTTTCCAACTATTGTTTTTTAACTTTCTACAGAAATGGAGTACTTGAGTTGCCAAAATTCAACAAATAGCGCTAAAAACTACAAAAAAATGAATATCTCAAAAATAAATGGAGATGCAGTTTTCAAACAAATTGCTTTAAAAAGTACTTTTTTTTTCCAATTACGACGGTATAAAAATCGAAAATGTGTTATGCTTAGAAGTTAAAAAAATTGCAGTATGGTATTTAACTGTACAATGATACATCTGCTTTGTTTTACGGCTGGCTTATACAGCGGAACATTATTTTTTGGAGACGACACTTTATTTCCTGGGAAAAAGAAATAGCATATCGGGGGCTAAAAAGAGTATTAATTCATACATCCCATAAGGTATATTTTTATCAAAAGAAGATGAAATTATTGAATTTTCTTTGAAAAGCTATCAAATGATTAAGTTATATCGTGATTTTCAGGGACTCACCACAAAATATAGTTATCCGGAAGGAATCGATTATAGTTTAAGATATGCACCTTTTATAGGAAACTGAAGAACAATGTTCTTCAGCATATAAATATTAATTTCTGTAAATTTCATTCATTTTTTCACAAAAAATGCATAGCTGCGAACGATCCTTTTTTGTGTTAACTCTATTTTCGAATCACAATCCTTATCTTTTTTCACAGAATTCTGCAATTGATTAAAATTAAAATTAGGCAAAGATTACTGTTCGGAAGGCGTAACAACTAAAAAGTGGAATACTTGATAGTTAAGGGTATGCTGATAGATATGGTATTTAAAATTTATTTTGCTAAAGAAAAAAAAAATGCTTTAAATTTTGCAAACAATGTATTAAATATAAATATGCAGATTGGAGTGACAGGGGAAGGGGGAAAGGGGAACATTACAGTTGCTAGTACCGGCAGTACCTCAGAATATTAGGGCTCCGGTACTTTTTTTATATTAGAAATTAAGCCCTGATTCCTACTATACATGTTTTATAAAAATGATTCTTACACAATCGGTGTCCAAGTCAATTATTGACGGCAAACATGAGCGATTCCGGCAACAATGTGGCATGTTTAACAGAAATATTTTCTTGGTTTTAAAACTGTTGCTAATTCACGTCATAGATTAACATATAAGATAGGACATTTCCGTACAGCGTAAAGGGTGATGCGATTGCGATCGCAGCGCCTTTAGTGACAATGGGGAAGAAACTTCCCATCCTTGTAATATTTTTGTTATTGAGCATCTACCTTATTGTAATCTTTCTTTTTTTAATGTTGCATGTTTACGTTTTTAACAGAATGTTACACCGATACATGAACATAGAATATATATTCTATTCTATATATCTAAGATCTATTCTATGTTCATGCACGGATATATATATTTTTTTCGTACATGATGGGTGAACGATTTAAGTGCAACGAAAAACAAGCCAAAAATTTCGTCTTGAATATTATACGTCAAGTAAATGTGATATAAGTGGATTTAAAGCTACATAAAGAGACGGTGTAATGTAAAAATATACGAAATATTGCAACCTGCAAGTCCCAGAAACTTTCATAAATATTCCCATTTGGTAGAAAATTTTTTACAGACGATGTTTTATTAATTTATGAAGTTTAATGTATTAAACAATCGTTACAATAATTTTTAAAAATTTACCCATTTTCACTTTATCACAGATAAAATAAAATGATTGTTTTTAATGTAAATAACATACAGTCAGTTCAATAATATTTATGATATTAACATATAGGAAATAATAATAAAATTATAGATAGCGAAGAATTCCTTTTTACAAATTTTTAGAATTATATAAATTTAAACGTTAAAATAAGGCAAAACATAGAGATACTGATAAAATTGTATTCGATGTGAATAAATTAACACAATACCCGAATTCAGTTTCTTACAATTTTATCTGATTAACTTACATATTTACGTTTTCAACAGTATTCCCTGGGGTTTTTCTTTTATAATATTATTAGAATTATCATTTTGTAAGTTAAAGGTGAACAAACAAGTACGAAAAAAACCTCCCCGTCCCAATAAATCAAACATAAATAAAATATCTCTGGTTCCTCTGGTTCGTTTAGGAAAGAATAGATGTTCAAAACATAGAGCGTAAACATATTTCATCAACATAGGTAAATTTCGGAGACTTGTTAATTCTTCCCACTTGTCAGTAGTGACGCTAGTACTGTTGCTATTACAGATTTTGCCGCAGATGTCCCATCTTGTATGTTAATCTATGATTCACGTTTACCATTCACGTATTGTAACGTACATCTTTTGGGACAACATCAACTGTAATCGTCTGAATTAGGCGGGATCTTAAAAATAAACTTTGAATGCTTATAAAAGCGTGTTTTTTTTAAAGAACATTTTTACTTATATATATTTTTTTAATTGAGATTTATTGCAAGCACTCGTTTATGAATTTCAATTATGACTGTCGAATTTGGCGTTTCTTTTTTAATTCTTTTCAAGTTGATAATTTTACTGGAACAAAAAACATAACCTTATTTAAAATTTTATTTATTTCTTGAGGCTTAGGAAGCAAAAAAGTTTTTAAGCGACACAATGAAAAATTAGATTTAAGTCAAAGGCTCATAAATTATTTGCAAGCGCTATAAATAGCTTTAGTCGTCTTGCCATTTAAATTTAGAAATCTTCTTATACTCCAAATCAGATGGAAATAAAAACAGAAATTAATTTCTTTATTCATGTGAATGAATATTTCAAATGTCTATTCGTTCGTGAATTATTAGAAGTGGCACTTTCTTTCAAGCTCCAATGAGTTTGAAATAGGGAGTACACGATTCCTAGTCTAAAGATTTACCCATTGAGTTAGCTGTATTTTTCTGCTGTTCCAGAAAGCTGAAGCACAGCTGGAAAATTTTACGCTACATTTCACCATGAGAAAGTTTGATTCGACTTTTATTGTCAGTTTTCGTCGCATAAATATCAGTTATTTAATCCCGATCAGAACGACAGAAAATTTTATTTATGCATTCATTTCAGTTCAACTGAATCTATGGCTTTGAAATCGTCTGCAGCGTTTTAAAATAAAGTTGAATCGGCGATTTTAAAATTAGACTTCAAATTATGAAATGGAACAACTTACTTATTCATTTATAGTGAATTCAAGAAATTCTAAAGAAATAAAATTCAAACTACTAAAAAAGAAAAAAAAATGGCGCGACAGGCATATTCTTATAAATAAAAATTTTTGCAAGAAATGGTGCATGATTTTTTCCCTTCAAACTAAGTGCTGTTAAATATAATTGTAAAATAATTTAGATATTTCAATTTTAGTGTAAGATGTCATTAATTTTTTTTTTAAATTGTAATGTCTTACATTACTGAATTTTAATGGCTAACGTTATTGAATTATATTAAATAATATTCAAAGATTATTGCCAACAAAGCAAGATTGAATAAATTACTTGGAATCATTTTTGGCAGCACATTTAATGTCTTGATATGCGAAATGTCTCAGTAAATTAACGGAAATTAATGAAATTAATTAAATTAACTTGAAAATAATGCTGAGTAAGCTAAGCAGGCACAGTGTATTTAGACTTTCATGTAATGTTTGTAATTAATAATTTTCTGTATTTCTTTTTTCAGCAATACATACATTCTTTTAATTATCTTTTTTTTTTTACCGCTGCAAATATTGAAATTTTTTGATTTACGCACCAGAGTGTTTACGATTAATAAATAATTTTTAAAATTTTAATTTCCTTCATTTTGAATACTCTATTCTTATGTATTTTATTTACAATGACTCACATTTACAGTAGCTCACAAAAGTGGTGGGGCACTAAGAAAACCCATAATTATCTACTAATTAAAAAGTATTAGAATAATTTTAAACGATTTCTCCTGTTGTAATAAATCATTCACATCTTTATATGTTATAAATATTTTCGAGAACATAAAGAAATTTTATTAAGAAAATTGTTAATTTTTATCAAAAGGGTAGAAAATTATGCCAGAAAAGTGATTGGACAGTTGTGGGACTTTAAACAAAACTATCGATTATGGATACAAAAAGGAAATATATTATTTGATATTAAAAGTAAGTGGCAACACCTTTGAGAACCGTTTGCTAATTTTATTAAAATAATTTTAGTTGAAATATAAATAAAATATATACTCGTATTATAAAGAAGTAACGTTTGTTTGTTTGTCTCTGGAACTACCGAAACGATTTCAAAAGTAATAGTGTCAAATTGTTTCAGAGGTTTTGATGTTATGGATGTTTCTAGATTAAATCTATATTAATATTATAAAGAAAGTAACGTTTGTGTGTTTGTTTGTTTTTCCGTTGAGTTTGTTGGTTCCATTGGTGTTTGTTTGTCCATTTAAAAAAATAATGGTGGCAAAATGCTGGTGACCATCTCTGCTCCAACACAGGCTATATTTTATGCCGGTACAACAATCTCCAACAGGCTGCAGGGGTAAAAAAGTTCTAAAATTGCGATTTCTACGATATTGTCGGGGCTAGAAATTTGAAATTTGGTGTGGTGGTAACTTTCAAAATATAAATACTTAGCTATGAACGGTTTCTAAAAAATTCGAAATTTTGAAGGGTGAAATGAGCAGAAAATGCTCTAAGTTACTATTTATTTGGCTAAAAAGTTAAAATTGGCATGGCTGTTACTCTAAAGTCGTAAATGCACGGATCGCATATAATCGCCCAGAACAGTTTTCTAAAAAAAATAATTTTAAAAGGGTGCAAGAGCAAAAAATGTTCTAAAATTGTGATTTATGTGATACAGTTGGTGTAGAAGCTTGGAACGTTTTTTGGTGGTTACTTTTAAGATGAAAATGCTCGTTAACCCTTTCAGGGGCGGTGGTATGTTTATGAAACCATCTAATTTTAATTCCCAAACGTTACAATGGCACCAGAGTTGTGGTAAAATATTTTTCACTTAATTGTGAACTATAGCCTGTTTCTTATTTACAAATAATTTTTTTGGCAAATGGTAATTCTTCTAAACAGATTTCTAAATGGTCTGTGATTTATCTAAAACTGTTAGTGACAGAAAGTGTAAATTTGACATGTTGTTCCTTTAGAGACATAAATGTACGACAGAACAGTTTTTTTTTAAATTTAGAAATTTTAAAGTGTGCAGGAACAAACACCGTTCTAAATTGTGATATTTTTATGCTGCTGGACTAAAAACTTAACATTTGGTATGGTGGTCACTTTTAAGACTTAAGTGTTTATTAAGAAAGGTTTCTAAAAAAAATATCGAAATTTAAAGGGAAACGTTCTAAAAACCTTCTTAACTGGTAATTCTTCTAAACAGATTTCTAAATGGTCTGTGATTTATCTAAAACTGTTAGTGACAGAAAGTGTAAATTTGACATGTTGTTCCTTTAGAGACATAAATGTCCGACAGAACAGTTTTTTTTTTAAATTTAGAAATTTTAAAGTGTGCAGGAACAAACACCGTTCTAAATTGTGATTTTTTTATGCTGCTGGACTAAAAACTTAACATTTGGTATGGTGGTCAATTTTAAGACTTAAGTGTTTATTAAGAAAGGTTTCTAAAAAAAAATATCGAAATTTAAAGGGAAACGTTCTAAAAACCTTCTGAACTGGTAATTCTTCTAAACAGATTTCTAAATGGTCTGTGATTTATCTAAAATTGTTAGTGACAGAAAGTGTAAATTTGACATGTTGTTCCTTTAGAGACATAAATGTCCGACAGAACAGTTTTTTTTTTAAATTTAGAAATTTTAAAGTGTGCAGAACAAACACCGTTCTAAATTACGATTTTTATTATGCTGCTGGGCTAAAAACTTAAAATTTGGTATGGTGGTCACTTTTAAGACTTAAGTGTTTATTAAGAAATGTTTCTAAAAAAAATATCGAAATTTAAAGGGAAACGTTCTAAAAACCTTCTAAACTGGTAATTCTTCTAAACAGATTTCTAAATGGTCTGTGATTTATCTAAAATTGTTAGTGACAGAAAGTGTAAATTTGACATGTTGTTCCTTTAGAGACATAAATGTCCAACAGAACAGTTTTTTTTTAATTTAGAAATTTTAAAGTGTGCAGGAACAAACACCGTTCTAAAATGCGAATTTTTTATGATGCTGGGCTAAAAACTTAAAATTTGGCATGATGGTTACTTTTAAGCTTTAAGTGTTTATTAAGAAAGGTTAAAAAAAAAAAAAAAAAAAAAAAAAAAAAAAAAAAAGAAATTTAAAAAGGTGAAATGAACGGGAAACGTTCTATAAACCTTCTAAATTGTGATTTATTTGAAATTGTTAGGGATAGAAAGTTGAAATTTGACATGGCTGTTACTTTAGAGACATAAATTCCCAACCGAACAGTTTTTTAATTTAGAAATTTTATGTGCAAGAACAAAAAAACCTTCTAAAATTGCGATTTCTGCAATGTAGTTGTTACAGATGCTTGCATATAACTAGAAGCTTGGAATATTGCATGGTGGTTACTTTTAAGAAGTAAATGCTCAATATCGCCATTGACCATACTGTAAAGGAATACTTTTGAGTGCCCATGCTATTGTATTTATTGTATTATAACTGTAAACTATTAATGCTACACAATTCATTTTCTATACCGAACATACAAAGGTAAACTTCAATAACATATATCAAATACATGGCAATCCGATTATATATACGCGAGTTAGAGAGCGGACAGACAGACAACCGGCCAGACAAACCCAATTCATAAACACTTTGTAAATATGTTGCAAAATGTTAAAAACATGCCGAAAAATCGAATGCTAAAGAAAATTACATAAATTTTCAATTCTCCCAGTTTTTATGTGAATTCATTTTCAGTACATTTGGAATAAATGATTTTATTTTTTAAAAAGTTGCGAATGCATTTCTTTCACAACTAATGCACCTTGAAATAATACGCACATAAGAGTGCATGTAAAAATTTTTAAGTTAATCCTTCAACACGTGGTAGATTTTTAAAAAATTTTATTGTTTTTACTTTCTTCTATCTTTACAAGAAGAAAGTATTGGATTTGTGAAAAATTTCGACTTCCGGTTTTCGACGGACTTATACGTTTTGGGTCCCAGAGATCCCGAAAATCATGTTTTTACAAAATGTATGTCTGTGAGTCTGTCTGTCTGTATGTAACACAAATTTTCTGGGCACTGTATCTCAAGAACTAATGCACGGAATTTAACAAAATTTTAGATTCAGTTAGACCTTGATATTAAATTGGTGTTGATTAGTTTTTGGTGCAAATCACACAGCAGGTGGTGCTGATATGCTGCATTTTTAATAAGTTCTGCAATATCTCTATCTCAAGAACTAACGCACGGATTTTCACCAAACTTCAGATTCATGTATACTTTGATATGAATTGGTGCTGACTAAGTTTTGTGTAAATCGCTCAACAGATGGCGCTGCTACGCAGCATTTTTCACGATTTCCTCAATAGTTCTATCTCAAGAAGTAATGCACGAATTTTCACCAAACTTCAGATTGAGGTATACCTTGATATGAATAGGTGCTGATTAAGTTTTGGTGTAAATCGCACAACAGGTGGCGCTGCTATATTGCGTTTCCATGATTACCGCAATAGATGTATCTCGAGAACTAATGCACGGATTTTCATCGAATTTCAGATTCACCTAGACGTTCACATGTGTTGTTGCTGATTAGGTTTTGGGGTTAATTGCCTAACAAGTCGATTTGCTATGCTGCAATTTTCATGATTTTTGCGATAGCTATATCGCAAAAACTAATGCACGGAATTTAATCAAACTTCATATTATGTTATATTTTCACGTAAATCGATCCATATTAGGCTTGGGTGTAAACAACGTAACAAGTGTCGCTTTTATGCTCTTTGGGTGGGTGATTTCGTTTCAGACATTTAAGAGGGCTGGTGCTGAAATTCAATGATTTCTTTGAAAGAGGCGTTGTTTGTATCTCCTTTTTAAACGTCCACAATTCAACAAACCTATACTTTTAGAATCCTCATGATGGGCATAGATTGTCATTTAATTATTTTGGTACTGTGATAGCGAATTTTCAAGCATTAAAACGTATGAGATAGAAGAAAGTTTTGGGATTGGCACATCCGACTAGTTTTCGAAAGAAGTTCTGGAAACGTAAATGTTCCAACATGAATGTGAGCGACTGTAAGTCAAAATTTAAAACTAATTGCAATACTAATTACATTTACATGGTAGTCAACTTCTACGCTTTTTAACGCTTTCTAATGTAGTTAAAAAGTGTTTATAATTTCGGTTTGTCTGTCCGTCTGTCGTAGCTCTAACTCTCGTAAATATACTCGGATTGTTCTGAATTTTTTGACGTTTACTATAGCACAATAGCTATTAAAAATGAAGTATGTAGCACTTATAGTTCATTCACAGGGACAACACAGGAACACAGTCAAAAGTATTTCGTTACATCACCGTCAATGGAAAAACAAACTTTTCCTGCGCATTTTAATTGTGGTAGACCATTTCCAACATAATGAAATTGATATGCATTTATGAAGTACACTAAAACATGCATTCTGTAGAATATGGGGTGCAAAGCATTTAGCATTAATTTACAGGCCCAAACAGATTTTTTTATAGTGTACTGCTTCTGAAGTACTGTCTATTAGCGACAATTGCTGGAAGTGCGATTTCATTGATGGTATGCGTGTTTAAGTTGAACTAAGCTTTTGCTTACTATGTGGTGTGTATAAATGTTATAGATCAGTGGTTCCCAAACATTTTGACTCGCGGAGCCTTTTTTAGAAGGAGTTTCTATGGCGGAGCCCTGGAAACTTACCATGCCCTATGTTACAAGATAAAGTTTTTAAATGCATTGCTAGCGAGCACAGGAAGTGGGAATAAATAGTAATCTAAACAATTGTGCATTGTCCCAGAAATAAAATTATATTTTGAAACTTTTACCGAGACACTGAATTTATTTTTAATTACCATCAATACAGATGGAACTGGCAAAAGTCTTCATACTTAAAAAACCTCCAAAATGCAAATTTTGCATTATTAGAATGACAAACAATAACACATAAACGTTTAATGTGATTGGATTGTTTTATACAAATGTCTGAATTCGAGTTCTTTGACAGTAATGGCAGGCGAATTTTTGTTTCTGCATTTAAAAGACTTCTGTATTTCGTTTTGGATTTAAAGTAAGATCTTTAACACTAAATGTACCAAGGATTTTACCCAAGTTTCATAAAAATATTTCAGACCAGAATTTTTATTTAAAATTATTTACTTTTCTATGTAACTTATTTCTGTCGGATTTATATTTTAGCTATTTTATAAAAAAATTTCTGGAAATATTTTCATTTGATATCACTGAATAACCGGTTGTTGTATATTCGATGTTTATGAGATATCAAATCAACGAGGACTTTGTGTTTCACTGAAGTTAAGGTGGGTGATTTGTTACATCGCTGAACACATTCAGTACAGATTTAGAGTCGTCCAAAGCCTTTTCTATCCATCTGTTGAAAAATGTCGCTTAAACGGGTTTTTAAAAACTGTAGGATGTCCTTGAATATTTGTATTTTTTCTTTAATCTGGTGTTTTTTGCATTCCTTTTTAACAAGAGGGGTATAATCGATACCATCGTTTCGCCCAGAATCTGACCAATACACGTTTCATCTTAAAAAACGACACGTTTGGTAAATGCATCGGAAATTGTGCAGTATCATTGCAATGATAGATACATTTATTCCATTTTGTTAAGCATATCGGGTAAATATGCAATTGGCATTTACAACCTTCATTGATTAAAAGTTTTGCCAGTTTAGAGTTATGGTTTTTTTAATATATCACCTCTGCAGTTTCAACAATCGTGTAAACGCTATTCCTCGACAATACCATGTTACTTCGGTATGCAGTAGGAGGGACGGATGCTGGCTTCCAATAACTTCACGTATAAGCATACAAGCTTCGTGATTTTATATACAGTGTGACTTCAAAAATCCTGCATCAAAACCATCTTTTCCCTTCCTTTTTCTTTTATACTTTCAAGTTATGGGAGAAGAAAAATAGCAATTCTTTATGAATTAAAACAAGATCGAAAGTAAAATATAAAAAAAAGATATTTGACTTTATTTTACCTTTGTCATAGGCGATTACTTTCTGAACAAATTTTCTGGGAGCTGTACTGTTGCTTAGCAAACGGAACAACTTTGGTGGATGCATGGCACAATATATGGCTGGAACGAATTTTTGGCAACGGCGACATTCATGATGAGGAACAATTTTCAGGCCTTCAAATTTGCTTTGAAAAGGCTGCAATTTATGAGCCGATTGAACATGCAAAATCTGAAAATCCATTAAGTGTCGAAAAAAGTGATACAGAAGATTGGCTAACCATTGACCAAAATGCTTCAAAAACGAAAAATTTAACGGTCAGCGAGATCGCTGAGGCTGTGCTAAATAGAACCGCCGATAATACTAGTAGCAGCACAGAAGACGAGGCTGAAGAACCGGCAGAAGAAAAGGTGTCGCTATAAAAATGCATAAGTTGGACTGGGGTGTTAATATATCTTTAGAGAAACAGGCCTTCATTTTCGAAATAGACATTCTTCAGTTGTATAAAATACAAAAAAGAACTCGTTAACCCTTTCAGGGGCACCGTTTGTAGTCTGCAAACGCTTAATATTAATGCCCAAACTGCCAAATGATACCAGTAATTTTTTAGTACAAGTTTGATCTCATAATATACATGAAGAAAACCTTTTGATTATTTTCAAATTAATTTGTTCGTAAATTGCGGTGAGAATTAATTTTTTAAACATTTTTGTAGCAGAAATGTCTTGCCCCTGAAAGTGGTTAAAAACGACCAAAAAATTAAAGCAAACAAAGTTGGCATCTATGTTTCCCAAATTACAAGAGAAAAAATAATTTCACTCTTTATTAGATTTTTTTCTGTTATAAAAAATATCAATTAAAGTAAGTTTTTTTTTAATCATTTAATTTTCTCTTTTTCTTACATAATTATCACTCAATAATGAATGAAATTATGGATAAAGGCACCATTTAGAATATAGTACTACTTTTGATATTCCTTCAAAAATCCGGCATAGTCTCGGCCCCAATGACGCCGGATTTTTGAAGTTGTACTGTAGTTTATTATTTTTATGGCATCATTCAACTTTTTCATAAGTTCAGAAGACATTTTCTCAGGGATAGCGTGTATCTAGTATAAACAGCGGAATAGATGGTGCTATAGTGCTTTGCCATATGTTCATTTTTTGCAATGGCTCTAGCATCGTGAGCCATCATTGTTTTCGCATCATCAGAGCATTCAGGTTCATACGTGTTTTACTATGTATTCATCCAAAAATATTTCGTCCCTTAGTGTTTTGGTTTGTATCGATCTACAAATAATAAGATCCTGATAACTTTGTGAAACCTCTTTCAGACTAGCTTTAGTAAGGAACATAATTTTAACCGAGTTAATGTTTTCAAACACCGTACTAATAGAGAAACCAAGTCTAGTTGCGGATGCTCGTTTCAAAAAAGCAATTTAAGACTCTTAAGTACCCTAGTCTGAACGGTGTATTAGTATATGTAACTAAAAAATACTTACAAAACTGCTAATCCAATGACGACAGTAGATTCACGCATTTGTAGTGTAAATTTAGCACATCTGAAGAGGCTGTTAAGTGTTCTTTTATGTCAACAGTCATATAGTTAATGAAAAAATAAATTATGTTATTTGACAAGGGAATATTGGACATTAAATTGAGAACTTTTTCATAGAGCAAATTCTTGACAACATCAATTTTACAATGCATATTAAGTGTCTTTGCAATTATATGATGTTCACGATCTCAAGCGACTCGTTAAACTATCAGGTAAGGTGCAATCATAAGCGCCGACTTAACGGGGGTAACGCGCAATGGTGTCAAACCAGGTAAACTTCCATCAAACATTTTAGAACGTTATTTTTATCCTAATTAATCACAGTGATTAAACAGGACCAAAGGAAAATTTTAAATTAGTGGCAGAAATATACCTTATTGTCTATTTCATCCTAGTGACGTCTGCGAATATGTCCAGGCAATTTCATATTTGTTCTAACAAGTGTTGTGATTGTTTCTTTTGAAGCATGCATACATTACTTTGCCCTTCATAATGAAAAAACTGAGGTGGTTTACCTTTCAAATCTGAATGGCCTATTTCAAAATGAGCATGCAACTGAGTAAAAAACGTGGAATTATTGGATAACATTAAACATCAAGTCACACTGAGAGGAGGAGTTGAGAAATTGAAATATGCAAATTTTCCTTCAGAATAAAATTTCTTGCTTCCTTATACTAAATTTACATTTTTTTTTTTGCATTTATTGCATTTTTTGATCGGAAAACGTAAAAATAGAGTGCTAGTAGAAATTGATATTTGCACCGGAAATGGAATTTAGTTTGTAAAAAAAAAAAAAAATCTGTTTACATTTTTGGAAGATAATATAAGAAGAAAAAAAATTGCTTTAACTGTTTTTTCGTTCAAATTTTCTTTATTTTCCTAAAGTGCGGAGGAGCCCCAAGAAAGTTCACGCGGAGCCCCTAGGGCTCCGCGGAGCACACTTTGGGAATCTCTGCTATAGATCATTTATACAGGGCTACACAAAAGAATTCGTAAATATCAGCGTGAATGGCTTAAAGGCGGTTTTCAATTCAGTTATGCACGTTCAAGCTGAACTATATTTAGTAAATTAAGATATTTTTGAATAATATAAATAAAATCATATACAGGGCCACGCAAAGAACTGGATACACGGCCTCCTACGTATGATAATGCTTGGTAGTGTGATTTCAGTAGTTTGAACCATGTTTTAGCCTAATTTAAATATTAGCCTAATTTGCGGCGCATATAAAAATCTGTTGATAATATACAGGGATGTACAAAAGAATTCAAGCATGTTTCCGTATATTGGTAGAAACTGCTGAAGGTGAACCTATTGTGTATTTTCTTACTAAACTAAGTTTTATCATACTATGCAGAATATATACAAATCTGCAGATTAAATACAGGGCTGCACAAAATAATTGGACTACTTCTTCGGTTATGGACGGTAAATGCTGAAATCTGGTTTTCAGATGTGCTATGCATTTTCTAAAACGTTTACTCAGATTTTTATTTTTTTTAACCTTAAGTAACAGCGAAGTCTCGTTAAAGAATTTTGGAAGTGCTGGAAAGTGTTTCATAATCTATTCTTGACGCATGATTTTCCTTTCTTGCTTGAGTCAAATAAACATATTTTAACCAGAAAATTTATGTAATAAATAAAATAAAAGAGTACTATATTTCTTTGAATAAACGCAGCACGCATTTAAATAAATAATTTTTTTAGGTTCAAAACATGTTTATATGCTTTAAAAAGTATAGAAGTAGTCAGGTATGCAGTTACCCAATCTACAAATGCAGTGCTTGTAATTAGAATAATTGTCAAATTATAAACTTTTTGAAAGTTACCATTTATAGTAGAAATAGAATGGCTAATTCATATTCTTTCATATATATCATATTTTTTTCGATCAATATTTTAATATATTCAGCACAGTAACCACTAATCTCGTTATAACATATGCAAATTCACACCGACTATACCAACGATAAAATCTTGCAGCGATAAAATCTTATTAATCTACTCCTCCCAATTCATATTACATACTTGTAATCATTACATACTGCACACATAAAAATTAAAAGGCTTCGAGACATGTATGACGTTTCTCTGCCAAACTGATCGCAAAAATCTCTTAATAATTATTAATGATGTTGAAAAAAAAAAGATTATGAATATTGAAATCAATTCAAGGTTCAGAGAAGATGTCTATAAAAACACACGCAGTTCTTCAGGGTGTTGTGATTTATTTGATTTGAATATTAATTTTAAAATAAGCCAAGTGAAAGTCTGCTTACCGTGATATGGATATTGTCATTTTGTCATTTAATTTTAGAATAGAGTAGTATGATTAACAACGAATGTCTTTCTTGAAGGATATATGAGGCAGTTTCCGATTGACCGGAGTGAAGTTACACCCAAATGATTTAAGCATATGTTTTAGAATGAAATCATCATAAAAGTAATAAAAAGAAAATTGCCCAGTTAAACTGATGGCATTGAGCTCACAGGCTATTCACACTAATTGTATACAGGCATTCCCCGACTTAGGTATTAAGTGGCTTACGTAAATTCACAGTTACGTAATCAATCACGAAAGTTACATTTGTGAACATACTAGCGCGTTTGATACACAATTGCATGCTTTTGATATTTATTTTATAAATAAAATATAAGGTTAGTTGGGGGTAACTGGACCCACGAGGTAACTGGGCCATAGGCTATTTTATAAAAAACTGTTGATGTTTTTTAAGTTTTAGCTTTTGTGAACAATGCCCCTTAATCTCTACTTCCTAAAACAACGTGTATCAACTCAGTCATAACTCTCACTTTGCTGTGATAGGTTGTCAAAAATTTACGTTTCTTTTTTTAAAAAACAACGTCTATATGGTTGAACTTCCTCGGCTGATTATTAAAATACTGTAAGTACTTTTATTAAACAATCATTTTTTTTTAAAGATTAGACATATAACTACATTAATATTATTAGGTATCTATACATATTTACTTCATGTTTCAAATGTAAGCCCGGTGTCCCAGTTACCCCATAAGTTTTTCAAGAATGGGGTAACTGGGCCATGCTGGATCCAGTTACCCCAATAGTTATAAATAATTTTTTTGTGTTTCTCTTACTACGGGAAGTAAATTTCTCCATTGTTTTTTTGCCCACAATAAAGAAAATGATAGAATACCTTATTAAAACTACGTAATGAAATTAAAAAAAAGCATATTGAGTGGTATCAAAACAAATTTCTTGACCCCTTGAGAGGCGGTGATGCCGTTATGGCATCACTTAATTTTAATCCCTAATTGCCACATTGGCACCTGAATTTTATAATGAAAATTTCACCTTTATTTAGTACACGAAAATATGGGGTAACTTTTGCTTGTTTTCAGATAGATTCTCTTGTAAATATTGGCGTCATTAAATTATTTCAACATTTTACGAATGCAAGTACCTTGGCCCTGAAAGAGAGATAGCCAGACCTTGAAGTTGTACTATAACCAAGGTCGTATTCTATAGGGAAACTTTTATCGTTCCTACCACTATTTTGAAAATAATATCTTCATCGCACCTTTCTTTAAGGGTTCTGGTAGGAACAATAAAATTTTCCCTATATAATGTGACCCCTAGATAAATATAAAAAAGTACTTAAGTACTTACGTAGCCGTTTGTTCATAGATTTACCTTGCTATTTTTTCTCCTTAAAATACCCATGTGACTTTTATACTTATTATCTATACTAAAGTACATAAGTACTTACTTAAGTTTTATGTTTTTGGCATAAATAAATCTAATATTTTCACTTTTAGTGCTTTTTTTAGACATATTGACAGCCAAGGTTTCCCTTACAACGACGTTTATTGACATATAATTTACATGATCTGCCTGGTTTAAATTTTTTTAAGTTGTTTACACTTTTTCAAACAGGACCTGATATCCGATATGAAAAAATATAAATGCGTGTGGAACATAGACACCACCTGGTCCAGTTACCCCATTTTTTGGGGCAACTGGACCCATGAGGAAAGAAAGATGAAATATGCATATTTTTATATTTTTAAATTTTAAAATGTAATTTTGAGCTGCTGTATCTTTCTTTGGTTTCCTGACTATATAAACATGAAAAATACAGTAGTTTCGTAAAATTAACAGCACAATGTGCTGGCAATTTTACGCGACTACTGTATTTTTCATGTTTATATAATCAGGAAACCAAAGAAAGATACAGCACATTCACTGTGATCGAGTTTGTGCTGGCAAATTTACAGTGTTTTTTTTACAGTGTGACAAGGCGTCAGTTATTTCTTTACCTTCTTCTATCTTTATAAGAAGTATTGGATTCGTGAAAACTTTTAACTTTCGGTTTTCGACGGATTTACATGTTTTAGGGGTCAGAGATGCCGAAAAACACGTTTTTACAAAATGTCTGTCTGTGAGTCTGTGGCTCTGATTGTCTATCTGTCTCTCTGTATATGACACAAATTTTGTGGGCGCTCTATCTCAAGAACTAATGCACTGAATTTAATAAAAAATTATATCCTGTTAGTGCCTGATATAAATGGGTGCTGATTAGTTTTTAATGTAAATCGACCAACAGGTTGCGCTGATATGCTTCAGTTTTCACGAATTCCGCAATAACTCTATCTCAAGAACTAATGAACGGATTTTCATCACACTTCGGATTCAGTTAGTCCTTGATATGAATTAGTGCTGATTACGTTTTGGTGTAAATCGCCCAACAGGTGGCACTGCTGTGCGCGTATTTTACAGAATTTATACCTTTATAGCGATAGTCCTATCTCAAGAACTAATGCACGGAATTTCCTATCTTCAGAATCCTCATGATAGGCATAGACTGCCATTTAATTTTGGCGCTGTGATAGAGAGTTTTAAAGTATTAACATGTATGAGATAGAAGAAAGTTTTGGTATTGGCGCATCCGACTAGTTTTAGAGAGTCATCAGGAAGTTTAAAAAAAGTAGGCTATTCTTACGCTGATTTATTAAAATGTTTATGAGTTACACGGTTTTAATTTATAAATTATTATTTTTTCTTCAGAAATTTTCATCGCTGTTTTGTCTTTTTCTACTCATAACTTTTAAAATATTCATGTTATTGTCATAACAAGTAATAATAATAATTAAAAAAAAATAAAGTCAATTCCTACTTAGGTCAACAAAGAAATTTTTTTTCTAAATGAATAATAAGTATTTCATTAACGATTGAAAATTTGAATAAAATTAACTAATAAAATTTAATTAATGAATTAATATTTGAAAAAATTGTATTAACATCAAGTGTCATCCACTACAAGTTTAACAAAATGTATTTGAACTTGACTGGATGAATAATAAGTATTTTATTAACGATTGAAAATTTGAATAAGAGAAATTAATTAAATTTAATTAATTAATTAATATTCGAAAAAAAACTGTATTAACATCAAGTGTCATCCACTGCAAGTTTAAAAAATGTATTTGAACTTGAGTGGATGAATAATAAGTATTTTATTAACGATTGAAAATTTGAATAGGAGAAAGTTTTTCTCCCATATTAAACTAAAATTAATTAATAAAATTTAATTAATGAATTAATATTTGAAAAAACTGTATTAACATCAAGAGTCATCCACTACAAGTTTAAAAAAATGTATTTGAACTTGAGTGGGTGAATAATAAGTATTTTATTAACGATTGAAAATTTGAACAAGATATATAAATGTATACAGGATGATTCATAAATATCGAAACAATAGGCTATCTCCTTAAATATTGCCCCTAGGCACATACTTCCAATTGCAAAGTTTCATAAAAAAAGGTGCAAAATTTGATGAGATAAGCTTCAATCACATGGGGGGGGGGGGGTCTATATGAGAAAATATAAAAATTATATTTTTACACGGCCCTCGTAGGATAAAATTTACAATTAGGAAAATTTTCCTTATCCATTCCTGAATTAAACAAAAAAAAATTCCATTTTGATATCTGCAAAATTCACAGAGATATGTCCGTTTTAATAATTCGAGAGGTTTCAAGGGATCAGACACAAATTGAATTACGTGTAATTCAAGAATCAATGTTACTGTAAGGTGTCCGGGAAACATTTTTATTTATTTATTTACAGAGTTAGAATTTTGAATTTGTTTGTGGTGGCTAACCATATAATTCGTAAACAGAAACACATCACAAGACTTCTTACAAAATTAAAATAATAATAATATTTTTTTTTCAAAAAATTCAGAGTAATTTAAAATTGTTATAACTCGAAATATTATTTGTCGAATTATTTTTTTTCTTTTAATTAAACAGAAATATACAAGTTTTAATTTGATTCAGCATTAAAAAAAAATTAATTAAAAAAATGAAATAGTTAAAATAGCAATTAAAAAAAAAGTGTGGTCATTCCAAATATACTTTATTTTCTTGTGTGTCTTTTATCAGTGGTATTATGTATATATACGCACGCGATTTCATCTTAGGGTAAGTCTTGTTATGGATTTAGTATTTTAGCTGTCTTGTTGTTTTAACCACAAGATTAACATCTGTACTTGAGAACCAAACTATCGTGTCCAAAAATGAAAAATTTTATTTTATCAACTTTTAATACTAAATAAACTGTTTTTTTTTTTTTAGCCAAACTATCGCTATACTTGTATCATAAGTTATTTCAGAGATATTCTGTTTTATAACATTGTAAGTCACATATTGTCTAGCACAGTTGTCTTCTTTCTTTTCGTTCTCATTAAAAATTAAGTGAAATGTCACTTTCAATACCTTGGCTCTCGGGTACAGATATTAAATTTGTTTAACGCATGCGCTAGTCTATCATACAAATCTGGTATACAGCCAAAGTTACAAAATTTAAGTTTATTAGAGATATAAAATTTTTTTATGCACTTTATGTTTCAGATAATAGATGGCTTTATTGATATGATGCGAAAGAAAACCATTTTCATGGGCGATGCACTTAATTTTATTTAATTAATTATCTAGACAGGTGTCTGTGCATATTTTAGATTTCTGCATGGGCCGAAATTTGTACAAAAAATTCCAATTTTTCTTAAGATACAATTAAGATTATTTTAGAGAATACTACATACATATTTATAAGAAAATTTTATAGTATATTCAAACCTCCCACTAATCCTCCGTAATGTGTAGATTAAGTTGAACCAGTTAACCACTTTTGAACCAGAATATTTATTTAATGAATCTTTGATTTATTTAATTTAAAGGTTTTAAGTCGGATTTATTCAATTGTATTTCTTAAAAGAGTTTCTGGTTCGAACGTATTAAACCTGGGTCAAATAAATAGAACTATAACCGAAGATTAGTCGGAGGTTGGCTTTAAGAAAAAAAAATCGCAATTGCAACGTTAATGATTATTTATGCTCTTAGACTTAAACATTCGAATAAATGTTTATTTTTAAAAAACAATATTTTTTGGAATAAATGAAAAATAGGTTTAAAACAACATAACGTTTGAGGCAGTATAACAAAAAGTAGATTTTTGAAAATATTTCTGCGTAATGTATTAAAATATACTTCCAATGATTTCGTTAACAGAAGTTTCATTATCCCTATTACTATTTTTACAAAACTTATTGCCTGCCCGAACCTACCCTAAGAACAATAAAGGCACGTCCTGGCACGGTCCAGCCAGCGGGTCGCACCGGTTACGGTCCTGGTGCCAAACTCGAGTTTATGCAGACCTCTAGCATATTTCTTAAGCAAGTTTAACGCAAAAATCTATACGCTGTTATTTTATATCTAAAAGTTAAAGCATTGTCTTAGATCGACTTTTATTAATGTGTAAATTTATGGTCGATCCCTAACTTGCATTTCAAATGAACTGATGCGCGTTGCTCAGAGGTATACTTAAGTGGTGTAAGTCACGAATTTTGGATTTTAATATCTCTGTGAATTTTGCAGATATCAAGTTGGATTTTTTAAATTTAATTCAGGAATGGACAAGGAAAATTTTCTAATTTGAAATTTTATCCTACGGGGGCCGTATAAAAATTTAATTTTTGTATTTTCTGATATAGTCCCACCATGGAGTTGAAACTTATCTCATCAAATTTTGCATCTTTTTTTGTGAAACTTTGCAATTGGAAGTATGTGCCTAGGGGCAATATTTAAGGAGATAGCTTATTGTTTCGATATTTATGAATCACCCTGTATAGGGAGAGTGTGAACTAATAGTAGGAATTGAAAATTAGTCTAGTTCCTCTATAGCATTATTATATTTATTATGGAATTCATAAAATATATTTATAGTTAATAATTTTAAATTTAAATAGTTTAAAAAAAAATAGCAATTTTTTGATTAATTTTATACTTTTTTTTAAAATAAAAAATAAAATAAATTACCTATTTATGTCACATTTTTATGACATTTTGAATGGGGGTTATGGCCGATAAAAACATTTCGAAATTTTTCGGAGAGTTGCTTCCCTTCGAATGGCTGAATAGGTAGATTTCTTACTTTTTCTAATATAAGCTAAATAAAACTGTAAATTTTCACTTACTCGTTTTCTTGAACAATAGGTATTTCTGTGGGGGGGGGGGGGGAAGGGGGAAATTATTGATTTGTAATTTTGTACGATATCAAAGAAACGTAAAATACAAAAATAATTGTGAAAACAAAACAAAACAGTTAATCTAAATTTTATATTTTCTGTTAATTCGTTTGTAAGTTAGAAACAAGAAACAAATAGCACCCTAACTCTTGGAGGTACTTAAATGTTTCATTGTGCAATACAAAGTTTTCATATTTCTCAAATTAATGAAAATATTTATACCCGAACACTGGACGCTTTATTTATCATGAAATAAACATTGCCATTTCCCGCTTGATAAATCAGTAACAAGTCTTCAGAATAAATTCTCCTTTGTAGGGTTCCTCCAACTGGAGACCTCAAATTTCTTTGTGCGCGATTTATATTTGGCGAATACATTAGTCCCTAATAGATACTATGACAACTGAATGGAATACAGAATGAATAGCATTCTGCTTATATTTTGTTGAGGATTTATGAGATTCTTACAATAGAAACAGTTTATAGCAGAAAAAGCATAAGTGGGCAGGAAATATCATATTCTTCCTCAGGCACAGTGCTCTGTTTCAAGCAACTGAATAATCAAATATACCATCCAACTATTAAAGTAATTAGTTAAATTCAATGCTGTTTTGGATGATTTATTCATAATAATGAGAGATAATAATAGTTTTAAGATAAGTCAAAAAATAAATACAAACCAGCATTTATTAACAAACTACGTTTATTTTATACTAATGTGTTCGCTGGGCAGGAAACAGAGTATTCTTTCTCAAAACCGGTGCTCTGTTACGCCTTTAACGAAACATGTGTTTTCTGCGATACTTCAAGAAATTTGCTTTTTTGACAAAATTCGCGTTTTTTTCGCGATCCTTTGACTGAAATTGTAGGTTTTTTCACGATATTTGTAGAAATTTGCGTTTTTTTCAGGATCTTTTGACAAAATTTGCATTTTCCAGCGATCCTTTGCCGAAATTCGCGTTTTTTCCGCCATCCTTATCCGAAATTCACGTTTTCCCCCTTCTTAGCCGAAATTTGCGCTTGTTTCGTGATATTTGCCAAAGTTTGCGTTTTTTCGCGTTTATTTTATGAAATTTGCTTTTTCCGCGATCCTTAGACGAAATTCGCTTTTCCCCCGCGATCCTTAGACAAAATTCGCATTTTTTCCCCAATCCTTTAACGAAACGTGTTTTCCGCGATACTTGAAGAAATTTGCTTATTTGACAAAATTAGCTTTTTTCGCGATTTTTTGACGGAATTTGTGGTTTTTTTCGCGATATTTGAATTTTTTCGCGACCTTTTGCAAAATTCGCGTTTTTTAGCGATTCTTTGAAGAAATTCGTCCGTTTTCGCGATCTTTTTGCGAAATTTGTATTTTTTCGCGATCCTTTGACCAAACTGGCGATTTTTTCTGCGAACTATTGACGAACTTGATTATTGATTTCTAGAAATTCGCGATGCTTTTCCGTGATATTTTTTATGTCCGAATTTTCGGACTGATGACCGATTTTTTTTTAATTTTCGGAATTTTCGGAACAGAATCATCCCTGGTCTTCCTACTTTTTTGAGCAGCTTTTTTAAATTTCCTGGCCTCTTTAATCTCTTGTTGGGCTCTCATGTTGTGTATATTAGATACTGGATGACAAAGTTCTAGGATAATCGCAGCGCTATAACTCCGAAAATCATTTGAATTTTGAATGGTTAAACGCTTAAGATATCCCTTTCTGAAAGTATAAATAATTCGCAGTAAGATAAACGCAGTATAGAAGCTGCATCTGTTGAGCGATTTACATCAAAACCTAATCAGCTTTAATTTATGTCAAATTCAAGAGAAAATGAAGTTTGACGAAATTCTAAACAGCTTGAGATATAGTTGTCGCGGAAATCGTGAAAGTTGCAGAATAGTACCATCACTTGCGCGGTATACGCCCAAACCCAATAAGGATTTATATATGTCAAGATCTAACAAAATATGAAGTTTTGTGAAATTCCGTGCATTAGTTCTTGAGATAGAGCTATCACGGAAATCTTGAAAAATGTAGCATAGCAGCGCTGCTGCGCATCTGTTGGGTGATTTACACAAAACCTAATCAGTACCCATTTATATCAAGGTCTAACTGAATATGAAGTTTGATGAAAATCTGTGCATTAGTTCTTCAGATATAACTATTGCGGAAATCATGAATAAAGCAGCATAGTAGCGCTACTTGCTGGGCGATTAACACCAAACCTAATCATCACCAATTTATGTCAAGGTGTAATTGACTCTGAAGTTTAATTAAACTCCGTGCGTTAGTTCTTGATATAGAACGCCCACAAAATTTGTTTCACAAACAGACACATATAAACACAGAGTTACGGTCAGACATTTTCGAAAAACAATCTAATTGTCTTTAGAACCTTCTAAAACGCATAAATTCGACAAAAGCCGGAAGTCGAAATTTTTCTGAAATCCAATATTAGAGAATATTATTCCAATATTATAGACTCCAATATTATTCCAATATTATAGAAGAAAGTAAAAAAAAAAAAAAAAAAAAAAAAAAAAAAAAAAAAAAATAATGGTGGAAACTCTTGATGAAAGCAAGAACGACTTCATAGTACGCACTTAAAAAGTAAAAAAAAGTTCTCTTAATAAAGAAATTTATTAATATGATTTGGAAATGAAAATCTACCAATAAACACTTCTTTAATAAATAAGTGATTTGTAATAACAGTAGTACTTGTAATAGAAATTAGTTGATGTAATACAGATAAAAATATTACAGACATCACCAAAAAATAACATGGAATTTAAATATTTTGATGTTATAAATTATCTGCGAAAGAAATCTTTGCTGGAAATAAACAAATATTTGTTCTTGCAATTATTTATTTTATAAATACTTCATTGAGGACAACAGCACCGTAAAAAAATCTTAACAAAAATAAAGATAAAAAAAAAAAAGAAAAATTCAGTTCTCATGACACTAGTAAATAATAATATGAATATATTTTAACGATTTTACATCATAAAATTTGAAAATAATCTCTATATATCGGTTAAAAAACTAATATTTGTAATAATATTTAGCCAAAAAAGTCGTTTCATGAATCATATATCACAAGCGTCACATAAACACGACTTTTATCTTATTTTGCTTCTACTAAGTTCAACTACTGTTGAGAAAACCCCAGCGTAATAAAATTGTTTCTCGTAGATAATTATTATCACTGTGCTATAAACTTCTACTGTCTGGAGCAGTTCCATGGAGCCACCAATCAAATTTAATCTTCTAATGAGTCATAAAATTTTTATTATGCATCTTTGTTGGCAAATTTCATTTAACTTAGAATGGTTTCAAAGTAGAATCCTGCACGGTTCATGTTAACTTTATACTCGAACCCAAAAATTATATTTCAAGTCAACCCGAAATCCGACCCCAACCAGATAAAAAAAATTCGCAACCTGAAAATTTCAACCGAACCTGATGTACTTAAATCAAAACTCGAAATGAAAAATAATTGATCCATATACACTTATTCAAACATAAACTACAATTATTTCTCTAATATAAATTTTATCATTTATGTTGAAAAATTAACATATAGTTATACTTCTCGATATTAATGTAAATTGTGATGATGAACACATGCCATATCATTTCCACCCATTAATTATTCCGTAGAATATTTATTTTGCAGTCGTAAATGGCTAACGATGGAAGACAGGAATGAAATCATTGGGAAGAATTTCCCGTTCGATCAAAAAGAAGTGGCATAATCATAAACGAATTTATTGAAATTCACATATCAGCACATTTCCACTAGTCATCCAGTTGAAACTCATATCTATTAAAAGTAAACCATTTAACTCTTTGAGGGGCAAGCAATTGCGTTTGTGTAATACTGAATTCCTACCGTAAGTTTGGAAAAATTTTATTTCTTAATAAGGAAAAGCAATTTTTCAACTATTCCCCCCCCCCCCCTCCCAAGTTATAAAAGTAAAACTTAGTTAAAAGTTTCTGGTGCAAATCTTAATTAAACTTATGTGGGATATAATGTATCCTACCGCCTCTCAATAACTCCACCAAGTGACAGGTGTTTATTAGCAGACTAAAAAAAACGTACAATTTCCCTTTCCAGGTCTGTGTGAGCTGTATAAATATCAGGAAAACGCGCAAAGGTACACTGACTTGCTCAACGCCAGAGCCAACGAAACTCAAGTTAGGGGGAAGCTAGGGGAAGACGCTCTTAGCGATGGGCAGGGATGGGGAAATACACCATTTTACTCGCCACTGGCGAGTAGATTTCCTGACAGGGCGAGTGAATTTTTAGGCAATCTTTGAAAAACTGCAGACTATAGAAGATATGCCAAAAACTTTTTTGTTTTAATTGTTGGCTATATTTTTCAACTTTTCAAATTTACCGCAATGTAAACATGGTACTAAGTTCTACCTTATATTAAACTTTCTCTTATTTATCTTATACTGTACCTTAAGTCTTGTTGGCTGGTAGAGTAAATCCTTGGCGAGTAGGATTTTCTAAAAATTCCCCACCCCTGGCGATGGGTTAAAAAGGATGAGTAGGGTGAGCAAAATTTGACGTAGTGACAGAACTCTTTATTTATAGCAGAAAATTTAACAGGGTTACAGGAACAGAAAACGTTTTATATTACGATCCTTGTAATCCTGAAGGGGCTAGAAACTTGAAATTTGGCATTGTTACTTATATATGTAATTTCTTCTAAGAACAGTTGAGAAAAGTTCGAAATTTAAAAAGTGTGAAAATGCGCAAAAAACGTTCTAAAAACGTGCTAAATTGCGATTTCTATGCGACTTCCATGATATTAAAGATAGAAAATTGAAATTTGGCGCGGTAGATACATAAGATATAAATTATCTCTAAGACTGTTATTAAAAATTTCGAAATTTAAAAGGGTGAAATGAGCGAAAAGCGTACTAAAACTTTCTAAATTACTACTTCAATGGAATCTAAAGAAATACCAGATCGATTTTAAAAGTAATGATGACAAATTGATGGTGACAGTCTCTGTTTCAAACGTAGACTATATTTTTTGTCGGTGCCACAAAAAAAAAAAAAAAAGGCCAGGTAGAAGTGAAAAACATTCTAAAATTGTAATTTTTGTCATATTGAAAGGGCTAGAAACTTGAAATTTGGCGTGAAACTGACATAAGATGTAAATTCTCACTAAGAACTGTTTTTAAAGAAAATGCAGATTTAAAAATGTGAATGGAGCGAAAAGCGTTCGAAAAATTTCCTAAATTTCGATTTTTTTGGAACTGCTAAAAATAGAAACTTGAAATTTTGTATGGTAGCTACTTATATGATGTAAATGCTCTCTAAGAACAGTTAAAAAAAATCGAAATTTAAAAGGATGAAATAAGCAAAAAGCGTTCTAAATTAACGATTTCTATTGGATTCTTAAAGATAGAAACCTAAAATTTGGCATGATGATAGATACTTACAAGAAGTAAATTCTTTCTAAGGACAGTTTATAAAAGATTCGAAATTTAAAGGGGTAAAATGAGCGAAAGGATTTTTAAAAAACTTTCTAAATTATGATTCTATGGAATAGCAAGAAATACCAAACCGATTTCAAAATTTATGTTGGCAAATTCATAGTGACTGTCCCTGTTCCAACAAATACGATATTTTATGTTGGTGCCAGTACCGCGAGAGGGCTGCTAGACCGTTCGACTAAAACCTTGGGGCATCACACGATGATTACTTTTAAGACGTAAATGACTAAGAACGGTTTCTAAAAAAAAATCGAAATCTCAAATGAAAACTTAAATGAGCGCAAAAGCTTCAAGCTACATTCTAAATTATCATTTATTTAGAATTTGGAGTCCTTCTCATTAATTTGTCTCATTTCTGCTTAATGCTGTGTAATAATGAAGTTTACTCAAACTGTCGTTTAAATAGTAATTTTTTAATTATTCTTAACAGTATAATTTTTCTAATAAAATAGGCACACAAATACCACTAGGCATTATTCAGCTATTACGGGAGCAAAGCCGCGGGTTTTGCTAGTTTAAAATATAAAGTGTGGTACAACAATTTTACTAAATAAAATCTCTCTATTCTAAAAAAAAAGTAACTACCGCTGTCACCGCCGCCGCCGCCGGTTTTGAATTTTTTGTGACCAGAGGTCTTTCTTCGTTAATATTAAGCAAAATATTGCATACAAAAATATGAAAATCGGTGGAATTATAGAGAAATGTTTGATAAACGCACTGATGCAGACAGTTTTCAAATCGAAGAAATATTTAAAGAGATATTTAATGCTAAAGTTGGACAAAATCGTTCCATTAAAAAAGTTTTATAGGAGCAAAAACTGTACATCGGAATTTAATCATTTTTAGATCATTTTATTCGTCAGAATTTCCCGGTGTGCAGACTTCACTCAGTTTATTAATTTGACTTATTTTTGAGGTTTTATTTCAATTTTAAATTCAAATTTTCAGCATTTCGAGATATATTTTTTTACACATTTTAGAAATTGGTATTAATTTAAACTGTTGCCAACTGTATAAACAGCGCATATTTGCTTCAAATAAAATATTTATTTTACACGTGACTATTATAAACAAGAAAATATAAAAAGCAGGAACTCATTGAAAATTATCATAAAAACCATATTACACGTGAATTTTAAAAGTGAAAGAATGTTGTAAAATAATAAATTCATTAACATGCGTTCGAAGTCTTAAATAGGAGAAATTACGTCACATTACACATTACGTAAAATGAACAAAAAATAATATTGCAAAACAGTTTAAATTTAAAAATTGCGCGAGACATTTATGTAATATTTTAAGATGATATTTTCAACTATTTTTATTAGGATAGCGCAAATAATATTTCATTTCTAACAAAATTATTGTCACGTGAATAGTAAAAGGAGAAAGAAAAGTTTAGTGACAATTACGTCAGATTAAAAACGATACATTTAAAGTGCCATTTAAAAAAAAACTTTCTTTTCGTTTTGCTAAAAAATACCGGGAGGCAAAGACTCTGTTAATTTAATTCATTTTATATTAGCTTATTTTGAAATGTCAAATGATTTTATTTAATCAAAGACGGAAACAGCCATTGTATCATTTAACAGCCGCTGATTTGGCTTTAAAATTCCCCAATCAAAGAGAAATGAATAGAAACCCGTTTATAGGGAGATCGCCACTGTTTTTAAACTTATAATTCAATCTTCCGAAATATTTTTTAAGCCGATCAAATTAGCGTGGTTTTAGAGTCTGCGGTGTCTGAACGGGGGTTGACGAGCGTAGCTCGTAGGGGGCAGCGCCCCCTAGTGCTAGAAAAAAAATTAAATGGTCGAAGTTAATTTTAATGTATGCGCGTTTAACGATATATTACATGCTAAACCGAGCCTCGCTCGGTAGTTTTTCCAACATTTTTTTCTTTCAATAAGCATAGAAAAGTGAAAGTTCCTATACGCGAAACAAACAATAAGCTATGAAGGATATATTTATATCTTCGGCTCGCAGTCTTAGCACGGTTGAAAGTGAAAAGCATGAGTGATTTCATAGTGGCGCAGAATATATGGCATGTTTCAGTTTTAAATGTAAAAATGTTTGTTTTCATTTAAATATAACGTCATTTTGCCCGTGCGGTGTATGTTTGGAACTTAGATTTTGTATTCCGAAGCGTTCAGTCGATTACGTAAAATAACGAATAAAAGGGTATATTAAAGGGAATTTGGATTGTCATTTATATATATATATATATATAAAGTTTTTTATATGAATGTGATTACAGTATAACTTCAAAAATCCGGCATCATAGGGACCGAGACTATGCCGGATTTTCGAAAATTCCTGATTTTTGAAGGAATATCAAAAGTAGTATCTAGGAATATCAAAAGTAGTATTATATTCTTAATGGTGCCTTTAGCCATAATTTAATTCATTATTAAGTGATAATTATGTAAGAAAAAGAGAAAATTAAATATTTAAAAAATTTTACTTTAATTGATTTTTTCTATGTTACAGAAGATAAATCTAATAAACAGTGAAATTATTTCTTCCCTTGTAATTTCGGAAACATCGATATAAACTTCGTTTGCTTCAATTTTTTTGGCCGTCCTTTAACAAGTTTTTTTTTTATTTTATACAAATGAAGAATGTCTATTTCGGAAATACAATCTTGTTTCTCTAAAGCAGATATTAATTCTCCATTCAATTTTGCGCATTTTTCTAGTGACACCTTTTCTTCTGCCGGTTGTTCATCCTCGTCTTCTGAGCTGCTACTTGCATTATCGGCGGTTTTATTTACCTCAGCTTCAGCGATTTCTCTGCCCGTTAAATTGTTCGTTGTTGATGCATTTCCGTCAATGCTTAGCCAATCGTCTATATCCCTTTTTTCGACACTTGACGTATTTTCAAATTTTGCGTGTTCAATGAGCTCATAAATGGCGGCCTCACGAGAAAGTCTAAAAATTTTTATCCTCATCATTGATGTCACCGTGCCGAAAATTTTTTCCGGCCACATTTTGTGTCATGCATTCGCCAAATTTGTTCTCGTCGCTAAGCAACGGTGCAGCTCCCAGAATATTTTTTTCAGAAAATAATCGCCCCTGACAAATGAAAAAAAAGTCAAATATTTCTTTATTGCAGTTTTGTTTTCGATTTGGAAGTTTTTAATTCATAAAAAAATACTATTTTTCTTCTCCCATAACTTGAAAATGTAAAAGAAAAGGAAGGAAAAAGATGGTTTTGATGCCTGATTTTTGAAGTTGGCGGATTTCTGAATGCCGGATTTTTAAAGTCACACTGTATATGTCAGGCTTGCCATGTCCTGAGCGCTATATTCTCCATGTTTTACAAAAATTAAATTTTTTCCTCAACAATCGTTGTCTAAGTCAATAGCTGGCGGCAAACATGAGTTTTTTTTGTCAACGATGTGGTAAGTTTGGCTGAAAAATTATCTTGCTTTTAAAATTTCTAATTTTGTGCCAGGGTGTATAGTCATGGCATCAAACTATAGCGATGTTTGTAACAATATAATAGTAGTTTTAAACATAGCAAAAAGCGTAAGTACAGCTATCTATCAAGAAATGCTATCATAAATAGTCTTTCTTAAATTTTTTTTTGATTACTGTAGCAAACAAATTTATTGTTACACCTAGATTGAGATACAATTTTAACAACAAATAATTTTTTTTTATTGAAGAGTTACAAAAAAAAAAAAAAAAAAAATCTTAACTTATTAGACTGGTTTGAGATACAAACAAACAAACGCTACTTCTTTATGCATATCAGTATAGATTGGCCATTGTATCATATCAATATCTGATTGGGCACTTCCTTTCACGGTTATCTATATTTCACGATTCAAGACATCACATTGTAAGAGGTATTCTGCTAACTGAATGAAAAACAGAATGCATAGTATTCTTTCTTAGAGATTTATGCGTCTTTTCCAATAGAGACAGTTTATGAAAGAAAAAAACATATATGTGGATGGGAAAGAATATATTCCTTTTCTAGTATAGAGCTCTATTTGGTAGAATCTTACTGTAGTTATGATCCACAAGAATATCTTAAAAAAATTATAAAAACTTAAATTCTTCACAGGGAATGCTTGAATAATTTATTGATTAAAAATCATTTAAGAGCTTGTAAAAAATCAATTATTATATGCTAACTACATACAAAACACAAGTGAAATTTCTTTCCAAAAGTCAGTGATAACCCGTAAGGCATGGTGACGTCACGTCGACGTCGTTGTGAAGTCACGCTGTGACATTGTGACCGTCGATGTGACGTCACGTGACGTCGATGTGAAGTCATTGTGACTAGAATGTGAGGTCGTTATGGTCGTTTTAGAGCTCTTTTGTGACGTCACATTGTGACGACTTTGTGAAGTCACGGTGTGACAAATTTGTGAAGAGTGTGTCATTTGTGACTATTTTGGTATTAACTTTGTGACGAA
The DNA here is from genome assembly GCA_963932465.1 of Maratus speciosus. Classification (NCBI taxonomy): domain Eukaryota; kingdom Metazoa; phylum Arthropoda; class Arachnida; order Araneae; family Salticidae; genus Maratus; species Maratus speciosus. The sequence continues at coordinate 576,633,303 of OZ010792.1, forward strand.
TTTGGGACGAATGTGACAATGCTTTAAAGTCACATTGAGATCACTTTGTGAAATATGTGTCATTTGTGACGAAATTGTCTTTAACACTGTGATGATTCTGTGACAACAGCGACACTGCTTTAAAGTCACATTGTGACAATTTTGTGAAAATTGTGTGATTTGTGAGTATTTCGTCATTAACGTTGTGACGAATATGTGACTAGGGGCAATGTTGTGAAGTCACACTATGACATACTTGTATAGTTGTAAACACGTATGCATGTCACACATAGTCATAATTATGCATGTTGTAAAACCATTTACATCTATAACGCTAATATACTTCAGCGATACATCGCAATTAAAACTCGGGGGCCGCTATAACAAGGGTATACCAAAAGAATTTTATTGAATCAAAATGCAATGCCCCGCACACTTCAATTTTTGTTGCACCTTTCTTTCCTATTGCAATAAATGAGAATATTGAAGACAACAGAATGATCGATCTATCACATTTTTTTTTTCAAAATTAGCTATTTGTTAAAAGCATTAAAATTACCAAAGAAACAATTTGTTTAAATTTTCAAATCTTTATCAAAATAAAATTTGTGTTAAAAATATAATATTTTATAATGTATACAGTACTTTTTTATATTCTTTAAACTATAGAAAATACTGAATGAAATTAATTTATTTCATTTAATACGCATTACAAACTCGAAGTCACTGGTGAAGTTGAATTTTTTCGATTACACTACATTTATAATAAAAAAAAAATGAAAGATAAAAAGAAATGCCGATATTAAGTAATTAAATTTTATTTGTTTTAGGATATTGATTACCATAATATATATATATATATGATTGTAATTCAAACAAGTTGGGGCTGAGAAAATAGGATGCTTCTTTGTTATAGAGGCCCCTATAAATTTGATTATGCAAAAATTGCAGTAACGACATTGCTAAGATCATTGTGAAGTTTATGCATGCGTTATATACATATATATATACACTCGAAACGCTCATCATGTGCCATGTAGTCATTATATACGTATTGTTTACGTATTTTATGCCACATACATGCATTACAAAATTTCCGAAGTACATTTTAACAATAACCATTTGAAACTATTCAAATGAAAAATTCAGCTTTGGTATATAAAATTAACTGAGTATCACCAGTATTATTATGTTGAGAATTCTAAGAACAATTTCGGCAATAATCGTTATGTTGGAAGATAGCAACAATAAATAAAATCGTATTTTTATGCTCACTGTAAAAGTAAGTAAAACTTTTGGGTATGCATAGAACGGTGATACAAAGGGTTAATTTATTTTACATCAGGGTTTGCTTGAAGTAAAATCCATATATAAAACAACTTTTTGATTAATAAAAAATAACTTTAATAATTGATTGCCAAAATTACATTTTTATTTATGAAATTATATATTATAAAAATAACTCTTACTATCTATGATTTTTTAAAACAATAATACCTTATTGTTTATAAAACATAGCACCGCAGCTGCTCTATTTTGCGTCTAATGTGAAAGTTTTTATGTTTTGCCAAAGATCTATCTGGCTGGATATATGTTGCCATGACATCTATAACTCTGATATTATCATAAATAGTACAAAGAGATTAGAATCCACAACGAAATTTTTAGAATAAAGTCTGGTGAAAGTTTTATAAATACAGTAGAACGCCGATTATCGGAACTCCAATTAACCGAACTTCCAATTATCCGAACAGCATATTTCTCTCAAAGAATTCTTTTTAACCGAATTTCCAATTATCCAAATATTTCTCTCTCTAAAAAAGGAAAATAAAACCACCTAACTTCCAATTTAATTTTTGCTTAAATTATAATCTCTGAAGTTTAGAAAATGATAAAAAGAGAAAAAAAAATTAAATAATAAAAAAGTAAACAAAAAACAATTAAAAAAAAAAACAATTTTTAAGCATTCCAGTACTAACTGGTGCTGTCAGTCCTAAACCTAGATAAAGTATGAAGGTTTTAGAATAGTCAGGAACATCCCTTAAACTGTCTGCCCATTTATCCGAACTAGAGTCGGTCCCGACTTGTTCGGACAATCGGTGCTCTACTGTATATATTGTATTAGAAATACAAATAATCATATTTATTTTTATATGACACAATAAAACAAAATAATGAACACAGTATCAAATGGTTAACTACTTTTTAAAGTAAATAAAGTATAAAAATTGAGACCATAAACACAAAATAAAAGCCACACGTAGGTTCATCCTTATTATTAATATTTTATTTACAAGATTATGGTAATTATAAATAAGAAATCCATTTTAATCACGCTGTTTATAAAGAGTGTATAATATCGATACTTTGAAATTTATCTCGATAAAATCATTCAGGAAATAAAATGATAAAATTATCCAGAAAAAAAAGTAAATAATAAAAGATGGTTATTACATTTTAGATTCATACCGTTCAAGTATATGCGTTATTTTTAAAGTAAAATCATATTTAAACACTTACTGATTGCGTAACTTCTATATTTTCATTTGCCAACAGACTTTTAGTTCACTTTGAAAACATTTCAGTAAGAATGTTTAACAACTGAAAAGCTTTCACCAGCTATGACTATTTCTTTATAGATTTTAAAACATTTCTCAGGTTGAATAATACATTAAATAATCATTTTTTTCTTAACATTACATATCTACGATCTCTTTTAATAGTATACGTTTCCGTTATGTCTTATTTTTTATAAATTCCTCTTCTGGGCAGTTGCAATTTTTTTAAATAAAAACATGCAATGCAAATTGTTTAAGACCATCACTTAATACAAAATTAAAAAATTATGTTTGCCAATAATTTTATTCCATAAAAAGCCTTTTTTTCTTAAATAAATTAATTATCTTTAAATGTTTATTAATTATATTAATGACTGATTATAATATTTGTCCATATACTTTCATATTTATGACACCATGTGGTTTTAACCAAATATTTAAATAAGAAAATAAACCAGATTAAAATACAATTTAAATCACTAATTTTAATAATCTGATCAAAGCTGTTGAAAAGGAAGTTAGATATTTTAACAAAATAAAAAATAAATGTAATGAAATATTTGTGTTCTATAACATGTTTATTAGAAGATAACTAAAATCATTGTAATTAAAAAAAAAAGCAAACAGGGAAAATAATATTTTAGATATTTCAACAAAATAAAAAATAAATGTAATGAAATATTTATGTTCTACAGCATGTTTATGAGAACCTAACTAAAATTGTTGTGATTAAAAAAAAAGAAAACAGGGAAAATAATATTTTTACATACCTAATTTCATTGACGTTGTACGTGATACTTTGATTTTGTGGAACCAAGTAAATCCGATAATAAGTACGATGGCAATGACTTGAATCATCTTCAACAAGTCAAAGCTACCGTAATTTTCTCGGGTTTATATTTTGTTAACTGAACTAACTTGGATCCTGAGAACGTTCTTGTTTCAGTTTTTAAATCCGGTTTAACACGTCTATGCTGTCCAGCATCCACAGAACTTCCCGCGTTTATTCTAAAAAACTTCACTGTTACTTTTATCCGTTATTCTGCCGTCGAGTCGTAACAGCTGAAATAGCGCAGATACAGACGATTTTTAAGTTTCGAATTTCGAAGCAGATGTTTTTCGGTTTTATTTGTTTTTCTATACAACACTTTCGGAAGGAAATTAAATGCGTAATAATTTTTTCAAATTGTCTCTAATTCAATTTCCTGTTTGAAAATGTTTTATTGTATTTCACCTTTTATTTTTATCAGTTTTATTGAATTGTAAAGTTTCATTTACGAAAATTATAATAATAATATTATCCATAATTAGAGTTTACTTGATAAAACATTGCTTAATTTTTCAAAATCTGTACAAATTAATTTAATGGGAATAATAATGACCCCCTCCTTTTTTTAAAAGTAAAATTTGTATCACAGGTAATATATACAAAATATCTTCTTAAAAAATACAACAAGATTATTGAGAAGAGATGAGTTTTTCTTTGTCAATCTGTCATTCTCTTAATATTAATTTTCTGTAGAATAAAACATCTTGTAAAATAATTTTTAAAGATATATTTTGAAAACAAAAAATAAAATATGAATAATTAATTATGTCATGGGCTTTGCATAAATTTTGTACATTAATTTTATATTCGGAAAATGTCAATTTTATTTTAAACGTCTGAAAAAAGTAGAATTAAAAAAAAAAAAGTTTCTTAAAATAGTGAAACACTAAGAGGAAAATAAAATGACTTGAATGCAAATTATAAAGCAAGAAATGCATATATGACTAAACTTTGAAGACGCTTTCTGCGTGCTCATTAAAAGCTTCAGACTTAACTGTAACAGAAAGTTTTTAGTTTGAAACCACAGAAATGTTTCGACTACTCTTTGAGAAACTTCTAGTGTAACAGATGATCATTTACAAAAATCTTTATAAAAGATAAGTCGAGATCTGTTTACCTAAAACATTTTTTTAATAATATGAAATTCGCATAATTAGGCAATCTTATTGTGTCGCTGATGAATTAATTACATTTTATGTTATATGAAAATAAAAAGTTTTGGTTAGAGGCACAGAGGCAACTTGGACCACGGTTTAAAAAAAATTTAAATCCGGCAGAAAAATATTTTTTACAGTAAATAGCATGTTTTTAATAATTTTTGTAATTTTTTAAAGTTTTCAAAGAAGTTCACATCTCAGTCACAATGTGACATCACTGAGTGGTGGCATTTTGGTCACAGATGTGACGTGACCACAGTGACTTACAGTGACGTCACAATGACGTCACTGTAACCGTGCATGCTATGAGGGAATAGTCTTTCTTAAAATTTATTTTGATTCTGTAGCAAATAAATTTATTGTTACCCCTAGATTGAGATACAATTTTAATATCCAATAAAAATTTTTGTATTGAAGAGTTTATAAAAAATATTTTAAGTTATTAGACTGGTTTGAGATTACTCGCAAACTGTAATAATCTGGAAGGAATAATTGGACTAAAATGTCATGCTTACGCTATCACATAATTTGTCTATCATTTTGAGATTAAGCAAAGACATTCGCATAATTGTCACTTGAATAAGTTAGATCCTAATCTAAGCACACCGTTAACCAATCAGCACGTGAATATACAGGGTGATCCAAAAAATATTGAAACGCGCTTAAATTGTTATCCTGAAGATAAACAGATAATGTAAATTTGAAAAGTGTTCAAAATAAAGGCAGGAAATAAGTGTATCTTAAAGAAATAGTCCTTTCCGTAATTTTCAAAAGTTTTCTCTTTTTAAATTTTTATAAGATTTCTTTAGGCAAAATTGGCCTACTACAAAATTTTTCTTTTTGCTCCTACTAGATTATTACAAGAAAACTGCATGTGGAACAATGGGCACATGTAAACGTGGAATGGAATTTAAATAACGTGCATTACATCGAAACCATTTCAATATTGAAGTCTTCCAAAAATTGTCAGTGGTTGGAAGTGATATTTTCATTCATTGCTTAAATGTATAGAGCAATTAGCTGCTTTGTTTTGATATCATAGCAATACATTTATTTTAGAAGGTGTTTCGTAACTACAACTTCCTAAGTTGTTCAACTAAAACCCAGCCCAAAAATATTTATTTCTTTAATATCACTATTGAAAAGTGTGCAGGCATTAATAAGTTAAGATTTTAATAGGTTTTATCCTTTTATTCCATTTAAAAGTATTTTACTAATAACAGTTAAGCTTAAGTTGATGGATGGGGAACTCTTGAACAAAAAATTTTGAGGCACATGTAAACAGTTGACAAGTGTTCAATCTGCTGCAGAAACGTTTAGGTTGGAACCTACTATGCATCTTAACTGGATGACAAACTTTCATAGGAGGAAACATGAGTAATATTTCGCTTCCATCAGAGAATACATTCCAAAGTAAATATGCAGCTAGGAGATTGTTTACCAATCAAAAACGAAATCTTTCTAGAAATACATCTTTTCTAAAATGTAATATAAATTTACTAATAAGAATACAAAACCAAATGGTTTATGATAATGATAAATATACTAAATTACATTTCATTTGATTTAATGCACTATTTCATAATAAATATTCTGACAGCTGAATGGAGGACATTCTGTTTTCATTTTGGTTAAGGATTCATGAGTGTCTCACAATGGAGACACTTTACAACAGAATAACGGTCAAGTGCGAGTATTACTCGCGCACAGAGGGTTCCGTACAATAATATATGAATTAGTAAGTGTATTATTAAAAAAATACCGTTGCTAAAAGAATACTAAGACTTTGTAAAAACTATACAACGTAGGGTTGGGTATAGCTGTATAGTATACAGGGTCCAAAGGAAAGTCCCCTTAACCTGAAAATACTTGCGAACGCAGAGAGCTACAGATATACAAGTGAGGTAACGGTATAGTAAAGCGACTACGCCTGACCTAATGCAAACGACAGCAGCGCCCGTAGTGGCGAAATTTAGAAGATAGCCATTGCAAATCGAAAACGAAAAGAGGTAGAGCAAATTTTCCAATTAGAAAGTTTTAGAGTATCAATTAATCAGTACGAAACGACATTTGGTTCACATGGATAAGATAAATCGTTGACTGCATAGCCAAAAATGTCCGAAATCGATGAGTGACAATTCTACTTTGATTATTCAGATTCCGGAAATATAGCAGTGCACAATTACAGATTGTGACGTTGTACTGTGCTGTAATGTCTGTAAAGATTTAATTTCCAATACATTTAAAATTTTAGATTAAACCCTTTCAGGGCCAGAATAATTCTGTTCGCAAACTGATGAAATAATTGACTGACAACAGAATATTCAAACAAATTTCTCAAGAAACAGAAACTCACTAATTTGCACTTTCATTACAAAAGCAAAATTTTATTAAAATATTCTTGGTGCCGTTTGTCAGGTTTGGAATTAAAATTAGGTGGCTAGACCGTCTAGCCACCGCTCTTGAAAAGGTTAAATATATGTCGTCATATTGAAGAGGCTTGCAATAGACGTTCCATGCTGAAAAATATGCATGCAGAATTACTATCACGAATACAAACGTATATCGTGAGCAATGGCGAACTTTTCGAACATACTGAATATTAACTTTTTATCGCTGTGAGACAGTTAGTATTTTTTTGGGTGTGATGTTATCAAAATGTATTGAGATAAGTACGTATTTATAGCATAAATTGTGCGTATTTCTTCATACTTCTGACTATTCCATTCAAACGTTTACACAAAATGGAGTGCATCGATTTCGGACATTTTTGTGTAAACAGGTGAAGATTTATCTTATCCATGTAAACTAAATGTCGTATTCTAATTCTATTAATTAATTGATGCTCTAAAACTTTCTAACTGGAAATTTTGCTCTATCTCTTTTCGTTTTCAATTTGCAGTAGCTATCTTCCAAATTTCGCCACTAGGGGGTGCTGCTGTCGTTTTCATTAAATCGGGCGTAGTCGCTTTACTATACCGTTACCTCACTTGCATAACTGTAGCTCTCTCCGTTCACAAGTATTTTCAGGTTAAAGAAACTTTCCTTTGCACCCTGTATACTAGAAAAGTATAAATGGATATACCATGAAAATTCAAAGATATATGGTACCTAAATAATAGCAAATATATCTATTCTGCATGTTTGCTATTTCATATAGGTTTTTAGTTAACCTTTAAAGACATAGTAGGTGAGCCACTCAATCGAAACTAGTCGCGAATCTCATAGTATTTATGTGATTAATTCTCATTAAATTAGTCTGTTTTTAACAATTTGGCGTTTATTGCTTTTATACTGCTACTGGGCATTACATAACATAAAAATATCCTTAAAATTTGTTATCTAGTCTTTAAAAGCCGATGGAGCATAGAGTACGCCGTCCCTGTCATTATGTATGTCCAAACCGTCCGTGTCTTTAAAGGTTAATATCTCGGCTAATTACCGACGATTTTTTCCGAAATTCATGATCAACAATGCTTTTATACTTCTGCTACGATAGGTACCTAAAGCTCTGCTCAACACTTTTGCTGAAGACCGTAAATCGAAATTTGAGTGTAACGGAAAAATGCGATTTTCTCAAAAACTATGTGACCTAGGGTAATCGCTACAAAGGGTACTAGGAAAGTTTTGCAATACGGATTTATTTGTCAAACTTTTTCAAAATAATTTCCGTTACAAGCAATACAGTTCCCCAAACGCCGAAACCAGTCCTTAAACCAGCTCTGCCAAGTTTCGCTTGGGAGTAAGGAACACTCATTATCCCAAGCCCTCAGAAGTGCCTCGTCACTGGAAAATCGAATCCCTTTCTGCTTCAGTTTCAAATGTGGTGACAGTACGAAGTCACTGGGGGCAAGATCTGGACTGTAAGGAGGGTGTTCAAGAAGTTTCAGTCCTGTAGTGACCAAATATTCAGTGCAGGCTTTGGTCCGGTGAGCCGGAGTTTTGTCCTGATGGAGGAACCATTTGTTCATTCTTGACTTTGGTCACAGGTTCTTCTTAGATTCTATGACTTTAGGTAGGCACTGTTCATTGTACCACTTAGCAGTAACTGTCTTCTGTGCGCCCAAAACGATACACTCAAAAATCCCACTCGATTTGAAAAATACAGCTATCATTTTCTTTTTGACAGATCGAGATTTTCTAACAGCTAGCGGTGTGTCCTCATCATCAAAGACCCAAATTTTGTTTTGAGACTTAGTCGGCACATTTTAATGGTATAGCCAGGTTTTGTCACCTGTCACGATGCTGTTCAGATACCGAGATTACCCTTTACCAAACATTTTTAGCATCTCCCAGCACCAAGTCACATTTCGTGTCATCTGCTCTTCAGTCAGTCTATGTGGCACCCAGAGACAACACAGTTTCTTGATGTGCAAATGATCATGCGTAATTGAATGAATTGCAGGTGCATTTAGGCCCAAAGTATCCTCTACATGCTTGTAAGTTATTCGTCTGTCTTCGTTAAGCATTTTCCTCACAGCAGTAATGTTTTCCTCCGTAATTGACGTTCGAGGCCTTCCCCCTCTTTCAGCGTTCTCCAAAGAGAAATTTCCACTTTGGAATTCTCTGTACCATCTGCGTATAGTCATACGATGTGAACAATCATCACCAAGTGCAAGAGTCATTTCTTCTAAGCATTGGTTTATGCTTAAACCACGCGCGACGTTACACCGCAAAACTGCTCTTATCTCACTTCGTGACCAGGACACCACTGGAAGAACTTCACACGATCACAGCTAATGAATAACTGAGCTACAGACTTGTGGTTACTAGCAGGTGCATAAGTATGAACCTATGTCAACACGCAACCACAAGCAGCCACCTGCGACTGTTTGTTTCTTCATATTGCAAAACTTTCCTAGTATCCTTTGTATAATTTTCCTGTAAGGTTTAAATTAATGTTTACGACCTCTAATTTTTTCATAATTTTAGTTTCAAAAGATTTGGAATTAGATGGGGGGGGGGGGGACACATTTTTGCACTACATTTTCCACCATAACTTTGAAAACATAATACCTAAAATTAAATTAAATATATTTTTGATTTCAGCTTTACGAAAGCTTTCACACGATACCCCACACGATATACAAAGAAAAGATTTTTTTTTTCAAGTAACTTAATTAGCCTCTCTACATTTTTCCTAAATATATTTATGAATATTTATTAATTTGTAAATATGTGGGTCAATAGTCTTTATTACTTCCCCGAATTTGAACTTTCCACGGTGCATAGTTTACGAGTAAAAGGACTGTGACAGACAGACAGACACAGGAGTTATCTTATAATGGTTCCGTTTTTACTTTTTAAGTACGGAACCCTAAAAAGGGTAAGTGGATAGGAAACACTGCACTCTTTCTCTAATATAGCTGTCTAAAGCAACCTAAATTTTACTAAAAACATAAGTTCTTAATCCCTACGCAACTAGAGTCCTTTACAGAATTTTTAATCTTTTAACACTGGCTTTTCAAAATAGAAATTTGTGGCTAATTAAATCACACATATGTTCTGACTAAATAAGATAAAATTTACCATTAAAAATTACTGGTAGGAAAATCAAGTTTCCTGAGCCTCGTATACGTCACATATTAGAAGTGTGCACAGGCCGGAATTTCAAGGCTAGGGCTCCGCCCGAACTAAAGCTATCTTGGCCCAGCACGGCCCGTACAAAAATCAGTGAAAACAGGCCCGAGCCGCCGTGGAAAAATAAACTAAATCAGTCCCGATTTCATTTCTACCAAAAAATTTCGATTTTTCTTAACATACAATTGAGATAGTTAAAAAAAATTCTGCTTACATATGGGAAAATTTTACAATACATTTTATTATATATTACTAGGTGTTCACAAGACAGAAAATACACAATAGAAACATTAATGATTACTTAGACTCTTAGATTTTTTAACATTCAAATAAAGATTCAGTAAAAAAAAAAAAAAAAAAAAAAAAAAAAAAAAACAATGTAATTTAGAATAGAAGAAAAAAGATCGTTGAAAACATCATAACTTTTGAAGTTGTATAATAAAATATAGATTTTTGAAAATATTACTCTATAATTTATTAAGGTATAGTTTCAATGATTCCGTTAACAGAAGTTTATTATCGCTATTACTATTGTTACAAAACATATTGCTTGTCCGACACGTCCTGGGAACAATTAAGTCTAGTTCCAGCCCGACTCGACTGCATGAAAAATGTAAGCTTGATCTTGGGCCGACCCGGGTCAGCTGAAAAAAATTAAGCCCGGACTCAAATGCCTATTTCTACGCTGGAAATTTTATATTTAGGGTAACTGTAGGATAGATGGCCATAGAGGAGAGTTGGCCGTAGAGGAGAGATAGATAGTCTAAATATTTCCAAAATTTGATCATAAAATTGCAACATAAACTTTGTTCGTAGGAAATAGTTCAACCAGTTTATTCATTGCGACGTACAGTTGTGTTTTTCGATTATAAAAAGTAAGTTTAATTTTAATGTTTATTTAATTTAGTGGTTGATTTTTTTTTTTTTTTGACTTAGGTATCTGAATGTTTTGCAGTACGTACGATATATATATTTTTTACTATATGGGATTTTAAGGCACGTATATAATCTAATCTTTATTTCTAAGCCTAAAACATAGACGTACAATGGCTATTGATGCTTTAAATTGGGTGACTACCAGTCCTTCAATTTCAGGAGAGATGGCCACTTTTAATCAATATTTCAAAATTGTACGGAGTGAGAATTTTAAGTAAATATTGTTAAATTAAAAATAAATATATAACGTTTATGTTTATAATTATATTAATTGATATAATTGTTTAAATTTTAACTCATATAAATATTTCAATAATAGTAATAATAATAATATAATAAGACCTAACGATGTATTTGTTTCAGAAAATGCTGAAAAACGTGGGAAACTTTCACCCCAGAAACTATAAAGTTGATAAATAGACTAAATTAACACGAGAAAAAAAAAACACGACACTTTTAGCAGCGAAGAAAGTGAAATACATTTTAAATTATCAGATTCTACAGATTCCGAATGAATAGAATTAGATTAGGATCACTGTGTTGGTTGTTGGTTGTACAGAACAATATAATATCACAACCAAAAAGGATGTCTGGATACAATGCATAAAATACCGGGAGTGATTCAATGAAACGTGTACAAATTATCAAGACCTTTTTTGCCAAAAATGTGGTAACATTTTACGAAAATGAAGTATTGAAATTATACTTCAAATTTTGTTTATTCGAGTTTTATTCACTCATTTTTCACTCTTCTTCACTTTTCAACTGCCTCTTTACAAATTGCTATATGTTTTTCATGATTAACTATATGAAAAGTGGTTTTTTTTTTTTTTTTTTTTTTCTATTTAACATCACTTTTTCTTTCGTGTATTGGATGGCCATCTCTCCGCGGCTTTAAGGAGAGATGGCCATCTGCCATTTTAATTTCAACTTTGTTTCCCAATTTTTGTTCTCAATATTTAATTATTTTTTGCCCAAAATATTTTGAGTATATGTATAAGAATTTTAAATATGCATCAATATTTCTTGTATTTGCATTCTAAGAATTTTTATTTCAATCTTTAAAAACTATGGCCATCTATCCTCGAGTTATCCTATGTATTGATGTTGTCAAACTAGCATAGTCTCGTGCAGTAAGTACATTTATACTTATTATCTCGAAAGTCATATCCGTTGAAAATGGTTCATATTTTATCGACTTCGTTTGAAATTTTATATCGGGCCGGTCGCCCTGTTTTAATTTTTGTTTTTACTTTTTTTTAAAAAATCGTTTTAATTGTTTTATCGGCCAGGCTGGCCCGTTTAATTTTTCTGTTGGCCCGGTCCGGTCCGTTTAATTTTTTTTATCGGCTTGACACGGCCCATTCAAAAAATTGTTTTTATTCTGCAGCCTGGATCGACCCTTCTTGATTTTGCTGGCCCCGCATCGAGCATAGAGGTTTGCACGAGCCCAGGCTCGGCTCCAGGATATCTATCACGTATACATGTCGCTCGTGGCGCAGATGTTAAAAGAAGAGCTTTTCACACGGATAAAAAATAAAAAATTCAAACTCCTATGCCACTAATAAAAATATAATATAAAACCAATCATTTGACATTATGAAATACCCTTAAAAATCCTTCTTTTTTGGTCGTAAAAACAACAACAAAAAAAAGTTACTGTTGTAATAATATTTAGTCAAAAAAACTTTATAATTCATTTATCGCCATAGCATGAAACGAACACGATTTTTTATCTGCAGTTGTTTATACCAACTACTGCTAGGCAGTCCTGATTACAATAAAATTGAATCATGGAGACAATTTTATACCACTATGCTATAAAATTCCACTCTTTGGACCCGTTCCGGAAGGTCACTAATCAAATTTAGCCTTTTAATGAGTCATAAAAGGTGCCGTTATGAATCTTTACTGTCAAATCGCATTTTACTTAGAGTGGCTGCAGAGTCATAAATTTCGCATTATTAAATGGAAACACCACACGTATTCTTAACTTCATGTGACGGCATCGATAAAAATTATCCTTAGCTGCGTCACATTTTCAAAAATGTTTCATACTTAACATACATTATAAAATATGACATTAAATTTTTACAAATTAAATTATAAAAATTAGTTTGATACTGGTGAAAATTAATTATAAAGCATCTCAAAATAAAGAGAAGCTATCAAAAGAAATGAAAAAAAAATCCTTTTAATGGATGCAGAATAAAAATAATTTATTAAATATATAGTGTGTTTCAAAAAGGTAAAAACGCACTTTATTTATTTATTATTTTCTGCATTTATTTTTTTTTCCGTATTTTTAACTGACAGCATCGATAAAAATTATTCTTAGCTGCATTACATTTTCAATAACGTTTTATACATAACAACAACAAAAAATAGTATAATATCAAATTTTTACAAATGAAATTAAAAAAAATTTCTTTTCTAATGGTGGAAATTAATTATAAAGCATCTCAAAATAAATAGAGACTATAAAAAGAAACGAGAAAGAAAAATTCTTAATGGATGCAGCATCAAACAAATTTATTATATATGTTACCGGCCAAACCCGATTTTAGGCCAAACTAGTTTATCCTAACGGGCATCGGATAAACTAGTTTTTCCTAGGCCAAACTAGTTTATCCTAAGGCCCATAGGATAAACCAGTTTTTCCTAGGCCAAACTGGTTTATCCTAACGCCCATAGGATAAATTAGATTTTCCTAGGTCAAACTAGTTTGGCCTTACGCTCATAGGATAAACTAGTTTAGCCTGCTATTTATTGGTCTGAACTAGTTTGTCCTAGGCCGATCTAGTTTATCCTAGACCAATTCAATTTGGCGTGCTTTTATTGATCCCAAAAACCGCTTCCGCGCCAACCTTCTATTTTATCCTAGGCCAAATCTAGTTTATCCTACGCCAATTCAATTTGACATTCTTATATTGATGCCACAAAATGGTAAAAAAAGAACCGAACCGAACTAATTCAAACTCAAATTCAATTTCTCAAAAATGAGTCAAGTTCAAGCTCAAATTCAAAATTGTTCAAACGAATCCGCTCAACTCAAACACATCTATGGAAGTCCACTAAAAACTCGTATTTTTAATTATTATTTTTAAATATAATAGAAGCTTAGCGACCAAATTTACAAAATTTTGTAAGCTAGTCTTTGGTTATTAGATGTAAAGGTCTCCACTGGCCAGCTAAATTTTCCTTCCCGACACTCGGTCCGGGCTTGGTTTGGGATTACTTTTTTCGAGAGGTTCAGACCGAGATGGACCGGGACTTCCGTGATTTTTTTTCCGTCTTAAGTAGGGACTGGACTGCATTCTTCTTGATGTCTGCACAGGCAAAAATGTTAAGTCCAGTTTCCAAACCAGCTCATATGAAAATCATTTGGACCCATCTCTGGTCTGTTCAGTAAAAATATCAGTAACATTTGGCACGTCCAAACTTTTTTGTTTTTTATGCACGTTTTTTTAAATCGCTTTTATTCCACAATTAAAATTTATATATTTATTATTATTTTTTTTTACTTTCTTCTATCTTTACAAGATTAAAATATTGGATTCGTGAAAATTTTCGACAGATTTACACGTTTTAGGGGTCAGAGATTCCCCAAAACATGTTTTTACAAAATGTCTGTCTGTGACTCTGTGAGTCTGTCTGCCTGTATGTGACACAAATTTTGTGAGCGCTCTATCTCAAGAACTAATCCACGTAATTTAATAAAATTTACATTCAGGTAGTCCCTGATATAAATTGGTGCTGATTACTTTTTGGTGTAAATCGCCAACAGGTGGCGCTGCTATGCTGCATTTTTGACAATTTACGAAATAGCTCTATCTTAAGAGCTAAAGCACGGATTTTCATGAAACTTCAGATTCAGTTAGTCCTTGATATGAATTGGCGGTGCTTACGTTTTGGTACATATCGCCCAACAGGTGGTGCTGCTATGCTGCATTTTGCAGGATTTACACGATTTCTGCAATAGCTCTACCTGAAGAACTAATGTACAGATTTTCAACAAAGTTCATATTCAGTTAGTCCTTGATACGAATTGATGCTTATTAGGTGTTGTGTAAATACCCTAATAGGTGGCGTTGCTGTTCTGTATTTTTCACGATTTCCTCAATAGCTCTATTTCAAGAACTAATGGACGGAATTTCATAAAACTTCAGAGTCAAGTATACCTTGATTAATATTGTGGCTGATTATGTTTTGGTGTAAATCGCTCAACAGGTGACGCTGCTGGGCTGGATTTTTCACGATTTTTGCAGTATCTGTATCTCAAAAACTAATACACGGATTTTCACCAAACTTCAGATTCAATTAGACGTTAACATAAGTTGTTTCTGGTTAGGTTTTGGTGTAAATTACTCCACAGACTGCTATGCTGCACTTTGCTGGATTTGCAGGATTTCAGCGATAGTCATATCTCAAGAACTAATGAACGGAATTCCATATCTTTAGAATCCTCAAGATGTGCATAGATTGCCATTTAATTTTTCACTGTGATAGCGAATTTTGAAGTATTAACATGTTTGAGATAGAAAAAAGTTTTGGCATTCGTACATCCTACTAGTTTTAACATGAGTAGATGCATTTTTAGGTAATACAATTAAAGTACAGTAAAACCTGAGAAAAAATAACCAGCCTATGAAGGAATCCCGTGTTTAACAAAAAAAATATTTTGATCTCTGTAAAATGAGTATATAAGTTACTTGTAAAAAGAATATAATGCATTTATAACAGACGATGAACCTTCTAATAAGGAAGCCTGCCTATAATGGATTTTCTTCTTCCCTGTGCAATTCCGTCTTAGATGATTTTATTGTATAGGATTTTAAAAATTTTTAAATCTCCAAGCCACAGAATGTGTATTAACGATATTAATGATTCTATTGTAAACTATACTGATTTTTTTTAATGAATATCTATTTGTATGTAAATATCTGAATACTTACCACTAATTTTTTTACACGGCTTGGAGACTTGAAAATCTAAAAAAAATTATATAGAAAAACCTTCAAAGTCGGAATCACATAGAAAAGAAAAAAACTTCGTTATAGTTAAGTTCTTTTTTTAGCAGGCCCATCGTCTCTAGCAAATGTATTATGTTTTTTTCAAACGGATTATTGTATCCAATTTGCACCGATTAAAAAAAATTGTGTTTAAAACCCTTTGAGCTCTGCCGGGTGAATTTTCACCCACATAAAATCAAAATCTTTTAATTTCCTTCAAAAACTCTCCATTTTAAAAGCAAAAACTGGGTTTTGTAGATTTTACTTGTCTTCTTAAAATCTAGATGGCAGCACTATTCTCTGCAAATATCTAGTAGGTTTTTAATGCGACCTTAAAAACACTCCAATTTTGAAGGTTTAGAAATTTTGTATTTTTCAAGCATTATAAAGAAATATTTTTCAAAGGAGATAACATTTTTTTTCTCTTGGATACACCAAACATTTAATAATAATTACATGCAAATCACTAAACTGAAAATTTAAATAATTACAGGGGATAGAAATAAGTAATGGTAGAATTTTCTACCAGCAGAGCTCTAAGGACTACAAAAATGTGCTTTGTCACTAGATGGCAGCACTAAAATTACATACCAGACAGTGTTTCAGAACCAAAATTTAGATGCTTATAATTTAATTCCAAGGAATTTAAATTTGTGTTTAATTCAGCAGATTGACGAGTTTATTATGTTTTAAATATTTCTAAACAAAAATTAAATATTTTTAACATCTGTTTCATCTATAAATTTGATTAGTTTATATTTTTATATTATGATTTAAAAAATTTTAAATTTTGAATTTTCTCATTTAATAAATTTTTTAAATATTTTAATAGTCTTAGAATTTGTTTAAACAATGTAACTGCTTAAAATATGTTAAAATTTCAGCAATTATAATAATTTTAGAATAACTTTGCGGTGTCATTTCTTGTATTAGCGTGTTGAAATGAATGCTCTAGAGCTCTGATGGTGGAAAAACTTCCCACGTCCCCCAGCCTAAAGGGGGTATTTTAAAATTTTTTTAATCACATGGTTCAATTTCAGACAGTCCCCTAATCACATTTTAAGTGTTTTTCTAGCATATTTTTAAAATTTTAATAACCCGGAGCTCAAAGGGTTAATACAGAATTTCGTCATACACAGATTCTTCTAACAGGTTTTACAGTATTGTACCCCCATCCGTATAAACGTATATGTACTATTCTTTAAAGATAATTTTAATTGTGAAATAATGGTAACTTATAAATATATGTATTTTAGGCCAAACTGGTGCCGGGACTTCGCCGGATTTTTGAAAATTCCAGATTTCTGAAAGAATATCAAATGTACTTCTTATATACTTAATAATGCATTTATTCATAAATAATTCAAAGCCAAGTGATATTTATGTGAAAAAAAATCTGTAAATTCTTCCTCTCCTAAATTTTATGATAACCTCTCATCCCATTCTTTGTCACCCCAGCACACAATATGTTATATGGAACATATTTTGCAACTACCGACGGCGGTGAAATGGGGAAGATAGGGGGACAGTATCCCACTCCTCTTCAAATAAATTTTATTATACGGGGGTGACGGCAATACTACTTTGCACAGGCACCGGAGCGGCAGTTGGGATCAATAAAGGCACGTCAAATTGCATTGGCCTACGATAAACTAGATCGGCTCAGGATAAACTAGAAAGTTGGCGCCGTTGCGGTCTTTGGGATGAATAAAATCACGCCAAATTGAATTGGCCTAGGATAAACTAGATCGGCCTAGGACAAACTAGTTCAGACCAATGAATAGCAGGCTAAACTAGTTTAGCCTATGAGCGTTAGGCCAAACTAGTTTGGCCTAGGAAAAACTAGTTTATCCTGTGGGCGTTAGGATAAACTAGTTTGGCCTAGGAAAAACTAGTTTATCCTATGGGCATTAGGATAAACTAGTTTGGCCTAGACCAATCTAGTTTGGCCTAAAATCGGGTTTGTCCGGTAACATATATATATTATAGGGTATCCCACAAAGGTAAAAATGCACTTTATTATTTTTTTTTTCCGTTGACCATAGGCAATGTAATAATTACAAAAGTGTTAAAAATAAAGGTAAGAAACAAATTTACGTTAACGGAATAGTCTTTTCATTAATTTTTAAAGAGTTATAATTTTTAAGTTTCAATACGACCCCTTAGATAAAATTGGTCAATTAATACATTCTCACGAAATTCCTTTTATCCCAAGATCACTATAATATATATATATATATATATATATATATATATATATGAAGGAGTTAAGGGGTGTGTGATCGTTTATATAGTTTTGGTAAGTACACACGCTGCAATCCATAGCAAATCCCAGCAGTTGTCATTCGTTTCCTGTGTATACCATGAGGCAATAATTCAGAAACCAGCTTTCCAGGGAAAAGTACTTTATTATACGAAACACAAGGATTTTAGTGGTGCCCCTCTACACTCAGCAAAACTTTGGAGGTCCTCTTACGATGACACTCAGAGGCGAAGTGATTTTAATCTGCGTAATTTAATACCCCAAGAATGCATGTGTGTTGAACCAATACGACAATCACAAAATATCGGTTAGCCTGGGAGAGATATTAAAATTTGAACGAGATAAACTCCAAGTACAGAAGCCACATTTGGCTATCAATTAAAAAGTGAAATAAAAAGGCAACCAATTATTATTATCGGAGCTTACGCTCGGTTATGAGGATTTAGCTACACTCAATGAATGGCTTTACACCTCTATTACTCTTCTACTAGGTTCAAATACAATCATTTCTCCATGGTACCGTGTGTATCCAGAAACCGCAAAACGTAGATGTAGTGTCACTAGAGCTACGAAATCTCTTTTGCATTTGAAGCCATGTTCAAGGGGGTGCGTCCTTCCCGCCTGACTACCATAACCGGGAAAGGGATTGGCGCTACAACTTCTTTTCTGCCTTGTCTGGGAAGAGGAAAACACCAGTAGATATCTGCCTGGCAACACGGGGGTCCAGCCACTCCTGTGATTTGGCCGCTGTTGCGTATTCTTGTATCAATCCTTTCGTTGATGTATCTAAAGATCTCTGGTGAACTAAGTTATAAGTATTCGTGGGCAGTGGAGAGGGAATCTGTGTTTCTCTAGGTAGCTGATTGGATTTGGAACTAGCCTGGTTCTCTGTTTTCAATATTTTTCTAGCTGGGCTGCTCGTTTTGTGAGTTGTAGGGAGTTCATTTTGCTCGATAGAACTGTGGTCTTGATGCATTCCTTGGGCTATAGTTTGAATCATTGAAAGAATTTTAATGCTATTTTCTTTTTGGGCTTCCCTCGTGGATGTTATCAGGGCTGTGAGTGTAGATAACGTCTTTGACATTTTTGTAAGAGCGTTTGCCACCATCTGTGATATTGCATAGTCGGTATGAAGATAACCACGCTGTGTTGGTTGTGCAGCAGCTCTCGCGTATCCGGACTGTTCTGCCGTTGTTCTGAATCTTCGCCGTGCTTCACTAATAGACAAATGTTGAGTGCTTTTAAATTCCTGTATTTAAATTTCTTCCTGGTATTTCGGACAATTTTTATCTCCTGATAGGTGGAGGCCCCGACACGAGGCGCACATGGGAACCTCCTGCGTGCAACCACCTCCATGAGAAATGCCGCATTGTCTACATAGTTTTTCCTTCCTGCAACTTTTTGTGGAGTGATTATATGCCCAGCAGTTCTGCAGCAGCGTGGTCTGTCATGGAAAATAGAAATTCGGGACAATTGGTACCATAACTTAATTTCTTTAGGCAAGTAGGTACCTATTTTCGTTATCAACACAGTCTTGGTGGGAACTATCTGACCTTCTATCTTCCTAGTAAATCGACGAGTTTCCAAACTATATATTCCAACATCTTGCAGGTCTGCCGTTATTTCTTCACATGATACATCTGTGGGGATACCGTGCAGCAGGAACCGTGTGGTAATGCTTTCTCGTTGGAGAACAGGTGATACCGATATTTCTTCCAATTCTTGGATGTCTAAGATTTGTTGCGCTGTTTCTAGAGAGCTTGTCGTTGCTAAGAGTTTCCCTCGCCGGGTTAGTTTCAATTCATCAATTTGGTCGTGACTTGGAATAATTTCTTGAATTCCGTTCTTTAGACGACGCTGGTGTATGCTTGGGAAAGCCCCATTTGCTTCCAAAAAGATTATAATTTTCTCGTACGTATCACTCTGCAACACTTGTATTATTTCCTTTGATGAGATATCCAAACAATAAAGGTTAAAGTTTTCCTGTATTTCCTGAATTGAAGATACGCCGTTTGCTACGGTGTCATTTTGCTGTCGTTTATTTCTCCATTATTCTCAGTGAGGAAATTTGAATCCGTTGCATTTTCTTAGCTTTCATTTTTAGAAGATATCAATTCTTTTTTCCTAGTATTAAGCTTTATCCTAGCATTAGGCAAACCTATTATTGCTTACAAAAGTATAACGGCACGGATAATTAATGACTACTTGCAGGCAGATGTGAAAATGCAATTTATGGGTCTTTTAATGTTCATACGAGGCTCCATATAGCTTAAATTAACTGTACGATTTCTAGATTACGTAAATAGATTTGTAAAAAGCGGCGTTTATATAATAAAAATATCAATAAAGAATATTTATGCGGGAATAACGATTGCTCTTAAATTAGAAATAAAGAATAATAATTTTTGAATGATAGCTTTTAACTGACGAAGGGAAATAAATTTAGGAAAAGGGTTAATTTTGAATAAAAATATAACACAAATATATGGCCTAGCTATTTGCATATCTGTACCTTTAAAACTCCATTAAAAGTTGAGGGTTAGGTTCCCTTAGAAAGACCCCCACGAAGGGCACTCCCCCTGGGCCTATATCCCTCGTGCAGATAATTGGCCGTCATAAATACAACCAACCAACCAACCAACCATTAAAAGTTGACCATTTTGAATCCTTATTATTACATCTGAAATTGGAAATTTCAATTTGTGAGCTATTGCAAGAAAAAGAAATCATGAATAATAATATAATACAGTCATTTAGCTTAGACAAAAGATAATCCATGCTTGCAACAATAATATTAGTGGTGAAATATCATAGAAGCATTAATCGAAGAGCCGAGTTAAGCATTGAAAATGAAAGAAAACACTAGAAACTGCTTTTAAAAAAATTTAAAACATCATGTTTTTAAGCTTTAAAATTGCATTTGTCTGTTTATATGACTTCTGTCTGTGTAATGATTTCAGATGTATTTGTGATGCCGTTAGTTCTCACTTCTTAAAGTATTTTTCTAAAGAAAGAACTCTGTCACCAAGTTGTAAATGGTCCCTATTTTTAGTAGCGAAGTAGCATTTTAAAAGTTACCGAAAAGTGGTGTAAGTTACCCTTTTTATATGGGAATGACAAGTACACCAAAGAAGATCGAACAGTGCAACTTTTTATAGGAATGACAAATACACCAAAGAAGATCGAACAGTGCAACTTTTTATAGGAATGACAAATACACCAAAGAAGATGGAACAGTACAGTTTTACATAAGAATGACAAATAGAAAGCTTAAAACTAGGAACAAAGAACATATAGCAGACATCAAATACAACAAGAAAACTACAGCTTTAGCCAGATTATGTAACAAAGAACCTTTATAGATTAATTAAAAAAATAGTGGAACAATTTATCTATAAAGTATTTGCCATCCATTATCCGAGAATCAATAGAGATCATTTTACACAGTGAGAATATATGCAATGATTCAGCCTCCTTGGAGCTTCTTAAAATTTGGAAAGAGATGTTCTGCAGAATAATGAAACAACAGTATAAAATAATTCATGTTCACTAATATACATTTTTAATATTACAGCTCATTTCATATGCATGAGTTCGCGTGATTTTTGTTTACCAGTTTTCAATAAAAATTTTTTTTGCGAAAATATTTGCATCAGAGTTGTCGTCAGAGCAATCAAACATGTCGATCTGAATAAATAAAGGTATTTATTTGCCTTTTGAATGTATTTTTGACACTTTTATGACATATTAAGTTAATTTCTACAGAGTTTTACTATAATTTCATTAAAAGAACACACTTTTCAAAATTAGTATTTAACCTACAATATTCAAAATAATGTTCTATTTATTGTTAAAAACGAATGAAATCAATGTTATATATCTTTTCTGAATGTAGAATAAATTAGAACTGTTTCACATCCTATCCTTCTTTCAAAAGGAAAATAAAAACGGAAGATTCTATGCAATGCAAATTTAACACCGGGTTGTCACTCAGCTAGTACATGAATAAAACTTTAAAAATGTAAATAATTCTTAATATTTGATTATTTTGTATATGCATTTTACACATTTGAGAAAATAATGAAAATACCATATTCTAACGCTAGACATAAAGTATCAATTGACACACACAGTGGATTTTAAAAATTTGTAGTAAAAAGGCAGTACCTTGGAGTTGAATTCGAATATAAAGTCCAATATTTTTCCACACCATCTCTATGTTATTCCAAATAACACCTAACATTAAAAAAAATATATTGACTGATTTTCTTTTTATATAAAAATTAAAGCGGAAGGAGGCAGAGAAAGAACACGCCACAAAAGTCTTCGTACACTGAAACATTTTTATTTTTGCACTGTGGTGACATTTAAAAAATCGTTTGATTTTAATTTTTGCTTGCTTTCTCCGTAAATATTCTATTTATTATTTACAAAATCGTAAAGAAACAAATAACAGCATACGAAAATTGATTATCTTTCATCATAGTAGGGGTAAATCAGTTCAGAATATTGCTAAATTAGTTAATTTATCCCATTCTACGGTGCAGTATGTAATAAAACGCTTTAAAGAAGAAAATAAGATAGAAAACAAGGTAAAAAAATCCCTGCCGGCTCGGGCCTACAGGCGGAGGTAGATTTCGAAGTTAAGTACTAAATTCACCAACAAAACTTAAATCAAGATTAGAGATAAACCCAGTTCCTTCACTAAGAATGAGTTCTAAGGGAGATAAACATTTTGTGAAAATTCTAATATACACGAATACACACACGCATGTATATGGAATAGGTTTAAAAATGGCTAAAGCAAATTCAGAGAACCTCAAAGTGTTAAAATATGTTAATATTTCTATAGTCGGGTTTTTATCATGTTTTAATAAGTTTCTTCAAGCTCACTTGACGTTACATATTCATCTGCTGAAGTCCATTATATTTCCAATATGACGCAATATTTATTTTATTTTTTTTTTATTCGTCAAACTATTTATTTCATTTTGAGTTTTCATGCGAAAATATTGCTCTAGAAAACTTATGACGTAATATTCAATTTGTTTTCAATTCGTGAATCTGTTTATTTAATTTATTTTTTCACGTGAAATCTTGCAATAGAAAAGCAATTGTTGTGGTGAGAATTTTACTGCTTTTTTTTTAATTGTTGGCAACTACTATAACGAAAAATATTTATTTTTTCCTGTCATTGTTGTATAAGAGCTAGTTTTATCAGAATCATGTTAAGACGGTATTCAAAATTTTGAGTCCTCCCCATTTCCATTCCCTTGGGCCGATTTTGCCCATTTTCAATCCCCGCCGAGATATTAACCATCTTAAAGTTGTTGGCGAGTTTGAAGACGATCCGTGCATAATTGCGACTTTTATCGTGCGGACAAAATTTAGTACATACATACATATATATATATATATATATATATATATATATATATATATATATATATATATATATATATATATATATATATATATATAAACTTTTTAGGTGGGGGTGGTTTTGGGTTCCTGGGATCATATAATGAAAAGTTATGAAGGAATTTTTCAAAAGTCGCACCATGGTAACGACTGCAATAGGTAGTATTTCTTACGAAATCTACCTAAAAATCGTTTGTCAAAGTTAACACAACGTGATCAGAGATTTATAATTAGAAACGTTGTGAAAAATCCACTTTTAACGGCTGTAAAGTTGCTAAAGAATTTAATGAAAAATTTTCTACTTCAATTTCACCTGAAACTGTTCGACGAGTGCTGAGATCAGCTTTATTAAATGGGCGTTCTGCCCGTAGAAATGTTTTTTGTTAGTGTGAAAAATGGAAATCTTAGACTTTCCTTCGCAAAATCAATAATAAAAGAACCCGAATCGTATGAAGATAATGTCTTATTTGCAGATGAAAGCAAATTTAACATTTTTGGTTCCTATGGGCGAATAATTGTATAGAGAAGACAAAATGAAGAACTCAATCCCATGAACTTAGTTGTAACAGTTAAGCATGGCGGTGGGGGTGCATGGCAGCATCAGGACTAGGTAATATGGTATTTATTGATGGCATAGTGAAACATGCTCTTTACTTAAATATTTTAAAAGACAATTTAAAATTACCCCCTCAAAATTTGGGTATTGGAAACAAATTTTGTTTTTATCAAGATAACGATCCTAAGCACACAGCTCTCAACGTTTGCCTCTGGTGTCTCTATAATTGTCCACAAATTCAGAAAACACCACCTGAATAGCCGGATTAAAACCCAAACAATAGAACATATTTGGGAAGATAAGAATTGAAAGATCTTCTTAAAATACCACCAAAAACTTTGTTTTGCTGCTGATTTCGTAGTAGATGCACGTCTTCTTTGCGCCTGACGAAGAAAGACTCAGATCTTTCGAAAGGCCTAGCGCATTTAAAAGTTTTTGATGGTGTTTTAAGAATATCTTTTAGTTCTTATTGATTCACACGAGTTTCATCTTATTTTCTTTGGGGCATATTTGGTGAGAACTGGAGGTTAGAGTACGAAGATACGGCATTAAAACGAAAAGCCAGCTAAAAACAATAATGATCGACGAATGGATGAACATTGATGCAGAAAAAGAAAAAAAAAACTAGTGAAATCTATTCCCAGAAGTTTAAAACCTGTTGTGGATGCTAAAGGATATCCTATTAAGTACTAATTTAACGAAATATTACAATATTTACTAATATTCAAAGATTTTTTTAAAAACTGTACGAAGACCTTTGTGAGGTAACTTTTTTGATTATTGATTTCTTCAAAATAACGTTTTACTATGTTTTAAAAATATTTTATGTAGTTTTGTTAAGCATAAGTTATAGATCTTATTATTAAATACCATTTTTAAATATTAATTTTAATTAATTGATAGAGCACTATTTCATTGAAATTCGTAAGTGTACGAACATTTTTGGGAACCACTGTATAAGAATTTCTCCTTTGCTAAGTCAATAACACGGCTTATAAATAAATTGTGTACAGTTTCAATGTTTCATTGAAAAACTGAAGTTTCTATATCAGGATGTGTATTTGACGATTTAATGCATCAGTCCTTAAAAGACATTCTGACAGCTGAATAGGGGACAGAATGAATAGCATTTTCGGGAGATTTATGAGTTCTTCACAATAGAGACAATTTATAACAACAACAACCACAAAAAAAATCCCTGCCGGCTCGGGCCTACAGGCGGAGGTAGATTTCGATGTTAAGTACTAAATTCTCCAACAAAACTTAAATCAAGATTAGAGATAGATCCAGTTCCTTCAATAAGAATGAGCTCCAGAGAGCTAAACATTTTGGGAAAATTCTAATATACACGAATACGCACACGAATGTATATGGAATAGGTTTAAAAAATGGCTACAAAAAATTCAGAGAACCTTAAAGTGTTAAAATATGTTAATATTTCCATAGTCGGGTTTTTATCATGTTTTAATACGTTTCTTCAAACTTACATGGCGTTACAATATTCACCTGCTGAGGTCCATTATATTTCCAATACGACGCAATATACATATTTTTTTAATTCGTCAAACTATTTATTTTGAGTTTTCATGCTGAAATCTTGCTCTAGGAAACTTATGACGTAATATTCAATTTGTTTTCAATTTGTCAAACTATTTAATTTTACACGTGAAAATTTTGCAAAAGAAAAGTAATTGTTGTGGTGAGAATTTTATTATTTGTTTTTTTTTTAATTGTTGGCAACTGCTATAACGAAAAACTTTTATTTTTTTCCTGCCATTGTTGTGTAAGAGCTGGTTTTATGAGAATCATGTTAAGACAGTATTCAAAATTTTGAACCCTCCCCATTTCCACCCTCTTGGGCCGATTTCGCCCATTTTCAATCCCCGCCGAGATATTAGCCATCTCAAAGTTTTTGGCGAGTTTGAAGATGATTCGTGCATAATTGCGACTTTTATCGTGCGGACAAAATTTAGTACATACATACATACATACATATATATATATATATATATATATATATAAACTTTTTAGGTGGGGGTGGTTTTGGGTTCCTGGGGTCCTATAATGAAAAGTTATGAAGGAATTTTTCAAAAGTCGCACCATGGTAACGAATGCAATAGGTAGTATTTCTTACGAAATCTACCTAAAAGCAACATGGGGGAATAAGAAACAGTCTATCTGTGATATACTGCCACATTTAAAGCAATATTTCGGTTAATAAAAATAAAGTACGTATTCAATAAACAACCATTTAATTAATTTAAGCTGTGTGTGATATTTATAAAAAATTTCTCCATACGGAATTCTATCTATATTATAAAGGACAAACATGTCCGTCCGTAACGCTGACGTTATTTTGATGTTGGCTAAAGCAGACGATTAAATTTCGTTTTTACTCCAATTTTTTAAACTTCTAAATATCGCACATTTTCAAAGTTTGCAATGTCGAATACAGAAAAAAATGTACTTACAAATGCAATTTGTTTCAAATCAAAATTTACTCATATTTTATGTTTTCTAAATAATTTTCAAGCATGAATTTTTTTTTAAATCTATCTCTATCGAGCAGACGATTTTGAAAGATAAAATCCGTTTGCACTTAAGTTAATATAAATAGTTTAGCATTTGTTTTCGGCTGGTATTCTATAACGAAATTGAAACTTCATCAATAGATTAATATAAATAAAACCCAAATTAAACAGACAGGTAATCCAACTACGCGCTTAAACAGCTGAAATGATCAGAATTAAAAAAGACTGCTGTAAGTAACGAAATCTTTGACGATTTCTTCGGCTGTTAGCTCATACGAAAGTATCGCTTATAATACATTTCAAAATTTTATTTTAATGCAAAATAAAAATGCTTTTTGGAGTTGTTGGTGGCGATCGAAAAATATATATCACATATGAAAATAAAAATGGTTTTTCTTTATATTGTGTAACCCGGGAGGCCAGATTGGATTCCCTAATACTAATAAAAGAAAGTTTCGCTCCCTCTGTGTGTGTGTGTATGTGTCTGTTTGTTGGCGACGGCTTGCGAAATCTTCTGCACCCACGTCTGAAAATTTGGATGAGGGTAGTCCAAGGCAGGTTCTGATGCAACTGAGGCTCGAACTTTTAATTTTCTTATAATTAACCGAGATATCAATTAAAAACTCATCGAAACGCATTATTCTTTTCTAAAAATCGGCAAGCGCGCCCGCGCATGCTCAGTCCTTGTTTTATGCAGCGCGTAGAAGGGAAGAACAAATGCTGATTTTTTTTTTTTTTTTTTTTTTTTTGGCGGGGGGGGGGGGGGGGGTCGAATATTAATATAAAGCCCATATACCGAACCGTTCGGGATACGTAAAAAAGGAAGTCATATTCTTAACTTTTGTACTTAAATCCCGCAATCAGTTAAAAAAAATACGGCTGTAAACCGTTTGAAATTTTTTTTTTCAAAAAGCTTCCTTTTCGCTGTTAACTTTTTCTGCCTTTCGGTGACGCTGCCTAGGGTTCGATTTGAGAGGTACCGATTCACAAAAAATACATATTTAAAGCTGAGACCTTCTTCTCTTCGACGATACAACCAGTTTTGGAAAATATGGATTTTAACCCTTTCGGAAAAAATCGCGACTGCATGTCATTTCGCGCCTCCCGAAGACGATCTTTTTTCTACACTGCTTCTATACTTGTTTTCTAAAGATTTCGTAAAGACACAATCTTTTTAGAGAATCTCGTGTGGGGAAGCTATAGTCCGGTAGGGAGCCGGGAAGAAGCCGATGATTGCACTTTCGTACCGTGTCGAGAGTTTTTTTTTTCCGGTGCGGAGTCGGGAATAATCCGTTGATCGTATGTGCACGGTGTCGGGAGGCTTTTCAAGTGTTTTAAAGGGATGGACAGCACAAATCAACGCAAAAATCTAAAATTATTTTTGTGCATATTATTACTTTTTAGTTTGTTCTGAGCCATTTGCGAAAAAGCGCATGCAGATGGGATTATTTTTCGCAAAGTTACAAGCGTTTGAATTTTGTAAGCAAACAATTTCTCGGACCTTTAATATACTTTAAATCTGTTTTTCTCAAAACTCATTTTTCAACGTTTTTAGATTTTGAAAGGCTCTATGCGCCATAATTTTTTATCAAAATTCATGAAACTGATAAGGAAGAATCCTGATATTGCTTACAAAGACTCTGTGTATGCATTTTAAAATTCAATTTCATTAAAGTAATTAAATTTGATTTTTAACTTATTAAAAGGCAATATTTTGATGAAAATCGGTATCGAATTCAGAAAAAAAAATCCCTAAAAAATTAACTATTGAAGGGTTTAAAAAGCCAATACATAGATTTTTTGTAGTAGAGCTTTGAGGATTAAAATACAAAATAGAGGAAATATCTAAAAAATTACGACGCATGCAGCATTTAAAAATTTCGTTTTAAAATTTTATTTTTTATATAAATCTTAAAATTATTAAAATATAGAACATTTCTTTTAAGGTGGTTCTATATACTTATGGTGAAATATTTCCGTAAAATTTCATATCTCTATGATGAAAATTAAAAATAATATATATTTAATGTCCACCGCCCCCTTAAAAGAAGGCACCACAAAGTTTTAAATCAAAAGAGCATAATAAATTAAACATCACCAGCTTAAATGCAAAACAATGGAAGATTTTTCCAATAAATATTCATTTGTAGAATTAGACTACCTAGGTATGTTTTTGAAATCTAAAATTCGAACTTCATATGAAGTAGGTTCCTTTTGATAAATGCAACGGAATTATCTTCTGTTTTGTTTTTTAGACTACAAAAGTTTTTTGAAAGAAAACTACATAATTCTTTTCAAAAATTAAAAGTAAGAAAGTTATGCGATTTCTGTGAAATACCGAAGATAACAGGAAATCACGGTGATTTAACAAAGAACAAAACTAGAGAACAGGAATTCTGCTTTTTCAGAATTTAATGTCGCCCCCGACATTTCCATTACTTCATTTTCTTCTGGTGGACTGGTGGCTTCTATTATTATGAAACAGCCATTATAAATGAAGCGTTATGTGAAGATGAAAGAGCAGTCGTAAAAAGTTAGAACTCTGATTTTGTGGTCAGAATGGAAAAAAATGGCCATAATCACCTAATCATCATCTTCATCTAACGCTTCATTTATAAGGGCTGTCTCATAATAATAGAAGCCACCAGTCCACCAGAAGAAAATAACTCGGTTAAGCGGGACTTGGATAATCGGGACTCTACTGTAGTGCAAAACATATTTCAATTTTAAGACTTAAAGCGCACGCTTTTATTTTATGTAAAATGACGTCATTTGCATTAATATAGATACTTAAAATTAATTGTAGTTTATAATATCTCCGTGTTTTATCATAAATCATTCATTTATATTTTTCTCAAAATAGCACGTATTTTAATTACATTTTTTCAGTTTTTATGAGAAAATGGCAACAAGAAGATATAATTGCTAATTTTCAACTATTTTTTCTTTACTTTCTAGAGAAATGGAGTACTTGAGTTGCCAAAATGAAACAAATGTCTCTAAAAACTACAAAAAAATTAATATCTCAAAAATAAATGGAGATGCTGTTTACAAACTAATTGCATTAAAAAGTACTTTTTTTTTTCTCAATACGACGGTATAAACATTGAAAATGTTCGATGCTTAGAAGTTTTTAAAAATGCTGTAGAGTATTTAATCGCACAATGAAACATTGGCTTTTGTTTTGCGGCTGGCTTATACAAGGTAACGTTATTTATTGGAGACAAAATAAGCTAGGAGAAAGAAATAGCATACCAGGGGCTAATAAACCACGGATGAAATTTTCTGATTGTTAAAGAACAAACTTCGATGGGTGCAATATCACATTTGTGAGAATGAATTTTTCTAAAAATTCATATTTTGGAATGACCAGTTTTATAAGAATCACTGTAAAGTGTATATGCTATAGCAGGGGTCGGCAACCGTTTTTGGCTGTGGATCACAATCAACCAAAATATGTGTTGGTTGAGTCCCAAGACGTCTCGGGGCAGTAGTATTTTTATTTTAAAACGGTCTTTTTTGGTGAATAAGATAAATTTTACGGAGAAAGTAATTACAATACGCTTTTTTAAACCTTATACTTAAAAATTTAAATTATAATTACAATTATTATAACAAGTAAAGATTAAATTAAAAAACCCCAAAAAACCCGACCTCGTAAAAAGCAAACGAATTAATTATTTCTCATCAATGTGAAACTATTTTTTATATTACTTACCTATTTTATTTATTTACTTGTATTGATGACTTTTAAGTTGTATTTAATTGTTAGTTCCTATCTATAAACATTGTTTTGATCAGGCTTATAGATGTCTATGAAGGTCAGAGTTGCAGTAAAGCTAGAGATCCTACCTACACAACTTCCAGGTTGTGTAATATTTAAATGGAGCTTCTGACTCTAAAATAATCAATGAAACATCGTCTTTATTTTGAAAGACCTATCCAATGATAGGCCACTCAATAGGGTGTCTAATTTTTTTCGTCACTACCACTATTTTGTATTTCACGGCCGCCCTTTTGAATTTATAAAACCAAATTCCTACCCTATAACCATCGAACGGTGAAGACGAATCGATAGAGATCCCATTCATTAAAATCCATCCAGCCGTTGGGATGTTTCGAGAGTATAAAGAAATCCACATACCCAGATACGCGCCAAACACATAACCTTTCTTGGCAGTCGAGCAAAAAGAAACATAAATTTAACGAACTTTACTTTTCGCTTCGATATCCATGGCTCGATTGCTGAACTTGTGACGTCAATTCAGCCAAGTCTGGCTTATAGTTAGACGTCTTAAGACGAAATACAAGCATCTGAATTCTTCATAGGTTAACTGCTCTAGTACTAACTTAAAATGAATTTCACGTGTAAAAATATTTACTCACATTTATAAGTTAAATCGAATGCTTAAAGCCATTTTTTTTTTTTTTTTCAGAGATGAAAACTTCGCATGGGAAGTGATAACTAACACGCTGATATCGGGGAAAGATCATAATCGTTTGATTTTTTTCAAATTTTTTCCGCAATGCCTGGAATTTATCCGTTCATAACACTGAACTTTTAAAATCGATCATTTCTAAACTAGTAAATCTGCAGATTAATGGAGCCTCAACTTCAGTTATGCAAGTCATTGTCTTTTAATCTCATTTTGCATAATATTCAACATCCTATAATCTGCATTTTATTATTTTAAATTACATAAATATTTATAAGCACATAAAATTCTTGGAAGGTTTCAATAGAAATAAGTAATAGACGGAAATATCCAACTAGCAATATTTACTTAAACTGAATTTATTATATCTAACATTATCTAATTTAGAGATCTAGTGTTTTTACAATTTTTGTTTCCGAAAAACAGTTTTGATGGTCATAGATGTATGATCTTATCTAAATAGATCCTATAAAATTACATAAGAAAATAACTTATTATCACTAAACTAAAATTATAACTAGATAAAAGTGAAAAAAGTATATTTAAGAGCATATAAATACCTCTTAACCCCTTAAGCGCCCCACGGGTGCAACCATTAAGTGGTTGCACCCGTCAACATGTGTTGTCAACATGTTGTCAACACATGTCAACAAACTGTCAACATGTTTTGTACGCATAATCGGTACGTTTATCAAGATCAATATTGATATAAGAAAAAATATTTCCGCAAAAATTTAGAAAATGAACTTCGTGAAACAAAAATCACGTAATCACAGCTTTAATGAAATCTGGTGTCCTAATAAAAAGCGTCATCTGTGAATGTGAATTATTTTATTCCACTGTTTTTAATTTTGTAAAGCATGTCTTATAATATATTCAGATTAGTTTATTAAAAAGCATGTCTTTAAACGTAACTTTTTTCATTTATAGCATGTTAAAACTTTAAATTAAATACACCCTAATATTCTTTATAGCATTAACGTACTAAAATCTCCCCAAAATAGATATAATTGGAGACCTGTAAATCTACTGGATAATCATTAATCGCCGTGTCCACTGCTAATTGCCTAAATTAAATCGATTTGGCGCTATGAAATATTTTTTGTGATAGCTTTTTAATAGTACCTACATTCAATTTAAAAATATAATGCTACTAACATCGTTCATATTTGACGTAAAGCTATTGGGTCGATCGGAAAGTCGTGTTTTGTTGGGAAAATCAATTCGTACCGGAAAATTCCAACATTTAATTATTAGACCTTGATTCCGATATCTAATGTCTAATAATTACCGGGCAGAATTTTCCGGTACGAATTGATTTTCCCAACACGACACTACTTTCCGATCGACCCAATATATTGCAGACCAGATTATTAAAGATTAACTAACCTTTTATTTCCTCAGCCAGACTTTCTGATAAATGTTTCGTAATCGGGATCATTTAAGTGATTTGTTTTTTTATAGGCTATGGAATGCAGTTGCTAGGTAACTGATGAAAGAAAAATAATGATATATGTATCATGTCAAATAAATGAATTGATAAAGCAAAATATCTTATATTATTGGAAAACATTTATAAATTTATTTATAACATTTATAGTGTTTTTCTTTTTTCTTGTAGTCCAGTCAGTCGCATTTTTTCCCCCTTGAAAATGAACGAGGTTTCGTTCGAAAGACCTCGGGATATAATAACATCATTGTGAGTCTTGGCACCTTTTAAGTAATTTTATGCTGGTTTTAACTTTTTATATCGATAACAAGGTGAAAATTCTTTCACGGCACTAGTTAATTTAGTGTTTTGATTTTATTTACAAATTTCCACCAAAAATTATAAACCTAATTTAAAAAATCGGACAAATATATTGACAAATTTTCAAACGAATAGGAATAATTTAAAATACCTCATTTGGACAGATAAGGTACATCATTTGGTACAGTTTTCCCAAATTACAGAAACATAGATTATCATGATATCTGTTATATGCGTTTTTTAAATAATAAATTCTGCGTACTTTTTACACAATGTAAATTCCACGAATTATTATCATACTTCTATCGTTCTAAATGTAAAGAATAATAGTAATAAAAATAGAAAATTAATATAAAAAAATGCTTGATCGCTATTTATTTCCCTTTAAAACAGCAACAGATTAAAAAATATATAACTATATGCAGCGAAACAAGGATAATGCGGTCGAAAAGTTTTAGATATTATTGTCAAGATTCTTGAAAATTATAACAGTTTTTTGTGAAAACTACCTTTTTAACATTAAATATTTGTTGCAGTTAATGTTATAAGAATAAAACATGTTAATTTTTCAGATTCAGCAACCAATAGAAAATAAAAGAACGAAAGTCAACTCTAATCTATCGAAAATGATCTCTGTAAACAAGGCTTACCTATTTCAGCATTCGATTTGAATTTTTTATCCATAATGTCTGCAATTTATTTGACTAGTCAGTCGACATTTTTAAAAGGTCGATAAACGAACCGCTTGCATTCTTTAATTAAAAGAGAGGGAAAAAAAACGCTTCGATTGTGAAACTTTTTATTCGTGAATTGGTCATTGTGTAGTTAATACGTGTAATAAATTTCATACGAGCAAAATATTTTTTTCTATTATGGTTAAATTAACGGCAGAGTCGTTAGATACTTGTGATTCACTGAGGTTTGTTTTGTCATCAACAATTAATTGTGGTTCTTTATTTAAATCAAGGTAAGGCGCGTAAGTTTTTAGAAGTTGTTAAATAGGGATTGTCACAATATTGCATTAGGAGTGATTTGAAAAAGAAGAAAGTCATTGTAATTTAGCTCATGAATATTATATTTTTCACATTTCTTTTCTTTCTTACTTCTGAGAAAACGTAAATTTCATGTTTGCTGTTTAAGATTTTATGTGGGTAGTATAAATGATGTAATCAAATTTCGATGTAATTAAACTTAATTTTTTTCCTTTGGGATTTACATATAATTTTTTCTGGTTATGGAATTTAAATACAATTAATATATTAGCTTGAATATTTAATTGAATTAAATAATATTTAAGAAATAAGTAACGGCAGAGGAGGTATGGAGTGGGACTTTTAATGATGGTAGCTTGTTTTTCGAGAAGCTAGGAATGCGAAGGGACTTATGGTGTTTCTGCTTACTGACAGAATTAATATGTGTTGAAGGTGTGAAAATA
Organism: Maratus speciosus; assembly: GCA_963932465.1. NCBI lineage: Eukaryota > Metazoa > Arthropoda > Arachnida > Araneae > Salticidae > Maratus > Maratus speciosus. The sequence goes on from OZ010792.1 coordinate 576,667,746, forward strand.
AGAGAATTTAGAGATGTTGCAGGGGCCTTCGAAATGTTGTGTGGTAGAGATAAAACTGGCATTACACCTTTCCGTACCTGGGCTCTCAGAGCTCTTATGCGCAAGCGCCAAGAGGGCCGGGATTAAACACGGTAGAGATCTGCACAAGCCCGGGCTTGACTCGACGCCCGTACCTGACACAGCCCGGGAAATTGAAAACAAGCTTTCAAACGGGCCGGGCCTAGTGAAAATCGCAGAGAACTCAAAAGTAGGTCTGAAAAAAAAAAAAAAAAGGAAACATCTATTGTCAACACACTAAATCACAGACTAATCACGGCTCAAACTCAACCTTGTAACTCGTTACAGTTTTCCTAAATGGAAGAAAAAGAAACTATCGTGATATCTTTTATGCGCGTTTTTTAAGGCTGTTCTTAACTGCTCTGTTGAACAAGCGCAAAACGTTTTGACATATTAACAAATTCATTTTTTAACGAAAAGATATAAAATTGGAAAGCCTGGCCATGGAAGCGATTTGGAATTGAACTGTTTTTTCCATTTTTTGATCTACCAATTACCTGTTGCGTTATAAGCGTTTTCGATCACGTGACTAGGACGTTTTTCGACCGCTCTTCAGTGCTTTTTCTCCGTTCGCGCGGAAATCGATTCAAAACGTCCACTTTGACACTCAACAAAATCTAGTGCGTTTGCAAAAAAAAAAAAAAAAAAAAAAAAAAAAAAGAAAAGAAAAGAAAAAACAGCTCGATGACATAGTTTCTGAACAACAACACCGTCTAATTTCATGCATTTCCGAACAAAAATTAATTAAAAATTATGTCAGGAAGTTGCCTTTTTGGATTTGAGAACACCCTTAAATAATAAATTCCGGGCATTTTTTATACAGAATATAAATTCCACGAATTATTATCATACTTCTATCGTTCTAAATGAAAAGAATACCTGTAATAAAAATAGAAAATTAATTAAAAAAAATGCTTGATCGCTATTTATTTCCCTTTAAAACAGCTGCAGATATATAGCATAAATATATATATATATATAATATATGCAGTGAAACAAGGCTAGTGAGTTCGAGAAGTTTTAAATAGTATTGTCAAGATTCTTGAAAATTTTAGTAGTTATTCGTGGCAGTTATCTTTTTAATATTACATATTTGTTGCAGTTAATATTATAAGAACAAAATACTCTGTTCATTTTTCAATTCCTACTATTAGCTCACACTCTCCCTATATTTATTTATATATTTATATATTTATCTTGTACAAATTTTCAATCGTTAATAAAATACTCATTATTCATCCTATCAGGTTGAAATAAATTTTTTAAAACTTGTACTGGATGACAATTGATGTTAATAAAGTTTTTTCAAATATTAATTAATTAATTAAATTTTAATTAATTAATTTTAGTTTTGCATGGGAAACAAAATGGCGGCCATTGATTATTGAAGTTCAATGAAATTATTTTCAATAAGGGGTTACCATAGGGGGGGGGGGGGACCCTGTTCTGTCGCCAAATACCTCCAAGTTTGTCGCCAACTTGGCGATATATCGCCAAATTTGGCGGACAAAATGAGTCGCCAAAAGTGACGCCAACTTGGCGATATCTGTAATATTTCGCCAAATTCCCATAGAGTTCCATTGTAAACCTACTTGCTTATAGAAAATTAACAAATTGAGATATTTTAATGCAACAAAAGCTCATATTAGCTTGATTATATTAAATTTTTCTTTGATGGCCTAAGTAGGAATTGACTTTAAAAACAAAATTTTTATATTACTTGTTCAGAATAAGCAAGCAAAAAATAAATAAATAAATGAAATACAAATTTAATCTATCGATAATGATCCCTGTAAACAAGACTACGCATTTCAGCATTCGATTTGAATTTTTTATCCATAATGTCTACAATTTATTTGACTAGTCGATTTTTCTAAAGAGGTCGATAAACGAACCGTTTGCATTATTTAATTAACAGAGAGGGAAAAAATCGTCTGATTGTGAAACTTTTTATTCGTGAATTGGGCATTGTGTAGTTAATGCTTGCAATAAATTTCATACGTGGCAAAATATTTTTTCTATTATGGTTAAATTAACGGCAGTGTCGTTAGATACTTGTGATTCACTGAGATTGGTTTTGTCATCAACAATTAATTCTGGTTTTATATTTAAATCAAGGTGTGGCGCGTAAGTTTTTAGAACTTGTTAAATAGGGATTGTTCCGATATCGCATTTGGAGTGATTTGAAAAAGAAAAAAGTAATTGTGATTTAGCACATGAATATTATATTTTTCACATTTCTTTTCTTTATTACTTCTGGAAAAATGTAATTTTCATGTTTGCTGTTTAAGATTTTATGTGGTAGTATAAATGTTGTGATCAAATTTCGACGTATTAAACTTAATTTAAAAACAAAAATCGTTGGGATTTCCATATAGTTTTTTCTGGTTGTGGAATTTAAATAAAATTAATATATTAGCTTGAATATTTAATTGAATTAAATAATATTTAAGAAATAAGATAATGGCAGCGGAGGTATGGAGTGGGACTTTCAATGATGATATCTCGTTTTTCGAGAAGTTAGGAATGTGAAGAGACGTTTGGTGCTGCTGCTTACTGACAGAATTAATTGCTATGTGTTGAAGGTGCGAAAATTCCGTACCTGACATAGCCCGGGAAATAGAAGGGAAAACTTTCAAACGGGCCGGGACTATAAAAAATCCCAGAGGACTCTAGGTCTGAAAAAAAAAAATAGCTGATGTCAACACACTAAATCACAGATGGCGCTGAAACTCAATATTGTAACTCGGTACAGTTTTCCCAAATTACAGAAAAAGAAACTATCGTGATAACTTTTAAATAATAAATTCTGGGTACTTTTAGCACAATGTAAATTCCACGACTTATTATCATACTTCTATCGTTCTAAATGAAAAGAATAACTGTAATAGAAATAGAAAATTAATATGAAAAAATGCTTGATCGCTATTTATTTCCCTTTAAAACAGCAGCATATAATAGTAATAAAAAAAATTATAATTATATGCAGTGAAACAAGGCTAATGAGGTCGACAAGTTTTAGATATTATTGTCAAGATTCTTGAAAATTATAATAGTTATTTGTGACAGCTATCTTTTTAATATGAAATATTTGTTGCAGTTAATATTATAAGAACAAAATACCCTATTCATTTTTCAGAATAAGCAAGCTACCAAAAAGAAACAAATGAAATACAACTCTAATCTATCGAAAATGATCCCTGTAAACAAGACTACGCATTTCAGCATTCGATTTGAATTTTTTATCCATAATGTCTACAATTTATTTGACTAGTCGATATTCCTAAAGAGGTCGATAAACGAACCGCTAGCATTCTTTAATTAACAGAGAGGAAAAAAATCGTCTGATTGTGAAACTTTTTATTCGTGAATCGGGCATTGTGTAGTTAATGCGTGTAATAAATTTCACACGAGGCCAAATATTTTTTCTATTATGGTTAAATTAACGGCAGAGTCGTTAGATACTTGTGAATCACTGAGGTTGGTTTTGTCATCAACAATTAATTGTAGTTCTTTATTTAAATCAAAGTGTGGCGCGTGAGTTTTTAGAACTTGTTAAATAGGGATTGTCCCGATATTGCATTTGGAGTGATTTGAAAAAGAAAAAAGTCATTATGATTTAACTCATGAATATTATATTTTTTAGATTTCTTTTCTTTTTTTACTTCTGGAAAAATGTAATTTTCATGTTTGCTGTGAAAGATTTTATGTGGGTACTATAAATGTTGTGAGCAAGTTTCAATGTGTTTAGACTTATTTTTTTTATATTGGAATTTACATTTAATTCTTTCTGGTTAAAAAATTTAACTAAAATTAATATAGTGACTTTAATATATAATTGAATTAAATAATGTTTAAGAAATAATTAAGGCCAAGTGGGGTATCGTTTGTTATGTATGTTTTAATTCTGAATTGAATGACACCATCCATAAGTCGATATGATTATTAGTTACAAAGTTAGGCAGGTTGTAGGAATAGAAAGATATGAATATTTTTATGAATACAAAATTATGAGTACACGGATTTTGACAACTTTAATGACCCTGAAGAAGAATCAGATTATTCCGATTTTGATTATTGCTATTTTGAAGACATTTAATAGGTTTTGAGATTTTTCGATATGATATAAAGAACATGTTTTGAATGTATGTGACAAAGCTGTGTCCAATAATAAAGTATTATTTTCGACTTTGTATTCATAAAACTTACCATAAGGGGCTGTGCATATATCGCTCACCCACAAGAAAAGTGACACATCTCGCAAAAATTAATTTTGCGTTTTATTCCACTAATAGGTCTGTCATAGATGTGTCTTGCTACACAAACAGTTTCATAAGTGTAGTTATACGGAAAATTCCTTTATTATACGCTATATGTCCAGTTGTAACCACAGAAGAGGGGTGAATTGTGTGGGGAGGTAAAATTACCCAGCACTCCAAACTTCATCCTACGTCTTTTTATTAATAAATGCAGATCTAAGTGCTGCAATTTCATCTTATAATAAAATTATGCGAATTTTCTTTTCCCTCTCCTGAAAAATTTACTTTTGTCGAGATGTGTCACTTTTTTTGCGGGTGAGCGATATAACGTTATCAACTTTTGGAATTTTTAGACTCCCTCCCCCCTTACGATATCATACGTCATTGTTCCTTGAACCCCCCCCCCCCCTCCCCCAGTAATGATATCATTATCAATCTATAAAAAATCCTTAGATTTTTGGATTTTTTTTTCCTTTTGCTTGGAGTGATATACAAATATGGTTGCATTTATTTTCGCATACTATATTTATTCAAATAAATTGTTACTTTATGTATGAAATAACTTTATATCAAATAGCACTTAAATGAATACTATTTAAAAGTATTCAATAAAATCTTTTTGTTACACAATGCATTCAACGTAATAATGTCTTCTTGCAACTTTCTCGCAGGAGATGTGGTAGACAGAAATTTTTATCAGCAAAACAGGTAGACAACATTCTTTCAATTTTGTTTTGAAGTAAACACAACTACCATTTCAAACATACTTCGCATATGGTTTGTCGAACAGCGGATTATACATGCAAACAGAAGAATAGGAATTCCAAAGTTTGGGGTTTTCCATAGTTTGGAATTAAATAATTTTATAATCATTTAATGATTTTAGTAATAATTTTGTATTTTAATAAAACTAGATAATAGACTAAAAAATATAATTGTAAAGTGTGTTAATGACAATTGTAAAAGATAAATCGTAATGAACATATTACAAATGAAAATCAAATTTCAAAGTAATTGCTTAAAAGGCGCAAAGGCCAACATAGTGAAAAAGATTTCAAGCCGGGACTCGAACCCGGGCCATCAGTATAGCGCACTGACGTTCTACCGACTAAACCACTTGGAACGATACCCAGCAAGGAAAATTTCTCACTATTATACGTTGGCAAGGCTACAAACGCAGCACAAGATGGAATATTTTCCGTGAGCCACCAACCTGGGGCAAACACGGAATATAATTAAAACCAGCATCGATAGAAACTTTATTAATACGTGGAAATTATTCCAGAGGGAAACATTCGCCTTGGATACAATATTTCAAATGAAAATCAAATTTCAAAGTAATTGCTTAAAAGGCGCAAAGGCCAACATAGTGAAAAAGATTCCAAGCCGGGACTCGAACCCGGGCCATCAGTATAGCGCACTGACGTTCTACCGACTAAACCACTTGGAACGATACCCAGCAAGGAAAATTTCTCACTATTATATGTTGGCAAGGCTACAAACGCAGCACAAGATGGAATATTTACCATGAGCCACCAACCTGGGGCAAACACGGAATATAATTAAACCCAGCATCGATAGAAACTTTATTAATACATGGAAATTATTCCAGAGGGAAACATTCGCCTTGGATACAATATTTCAAATGAAAATCAAATTTCAAAGTAATTGCTTTAATTATATTCCGTGTTTGCCCCAGGTTGGTGGCTCACGGTAAGTATTCCATCTTGTGCTGCGTTTGTAGCCTTGCCAACATATAATAGTGAGAAATTTTCCTTGCTGGGTATCGTTCCAAGTGGTTTAGTCGGTAGAACGTCAGTGCGCTATACTGATGGCCCGGGATCGAGTCCCGGCTTGGAATCTTTTTCACTATGTTGACCTTTGCACCTTTTAAGCAATTACTTTGAAATTTGATTTTCATTTGAAATATTGTATCCAAGGCGAATGTTTCCCTCTGGAATAATTTCCATGTATTAATAATGAACATATTATTTTGATGTAAAGACCAAGTTACAAATAAAAAGAGAAAAATTTGGTTGGATTAGAAATGATAAACGATATCAAAAGTCATTCCCCCTCCCCCTAGAGATATCTTACGATATCATGTACCAGACACCCCCCCCCTTCCCCCTAAAATGATAACGTTATATATGCATAGCCCCTAACTTTGTAATGAATGATCGTATCGACTTGCGAATGGTGTCATTAAATTCAGAATTTAAAAAATACATAAGATACGATTATCTCCTTGACCTACTTAACACCTTAACTGCCGGCGAAATATGACGCGATCTCCAGTGCCTTATTTAATAACATAATTTTACAATTAAATAAGGCGGCGAACAGTTTTCTGAAATAACAGTAAGAATATGCGCATGTTATACGTGTGGAAAACACGACTCTACTGGTGAAAAATGTCCCGCTGTAATAAAAGTTCCCCATTTCTATATTATATGTAGGTATTCTCTGACAGCGTATATATACGCCCGTGGCAGTTAAGGGGTTAAACAATTTTTGAATCTACCCTCTCCCTGGGTTAAAAATGCCCCCTTTTGCCCCCCAAAGCATGGTAAAACAACTTTATTCTTTGGAACTTCATTTCTAGTACCAAAACGAAGTTCTTCTCAAACTTTGGTGGATAGCCGTCAGTTGTTTAAAAAAGTCCCCTATTTTACCCGTACTAATACGTAATTGTTTCTGTGCGAGTATGCTATTTAAATAAATGTATTTATAATGGTATAGAAGAAAGTTTTTTGATGACCTAACAAACTAGTTTTAAATTGAGATTTTACTTCAAAAGAAGGTGCGCTAAAAACATACTGGACGAAATTTAGAGAGTAAATAATAATAGTCGGTGTGTGTGAGTGAAAGTCAATTTTTAGATACACTTTCACTTCTTTCGACACAAACTACGTGAAATTTGAAAATAAGACGCTTGTATTTTTGTATTCTCTGACGAAGGCTATGTATATAGTTGAAAGTACTAAGTATATTAAAGTAATTTAACACCTTTTAAATATTTTTTCATCTTTTAAGTAATTTGCGCTTAGTGTAATTTTAAGTTTAACTTTTTTAAAGATGAATTTAGCATTATATTTATTTATTCACCTTAAATTTGTTTAGCATATCCAATTATATAAGATTTTAAATGCTAAAAATAACAGCATTTTTAAAAATAATGCTGTAAAGAACCAGATCACTTATCTCTTTTCTCATTTATATATATTTTTAGAAACATATTAAGCCGATTTCAATCACGTCTTCCGAAACAGGTTCCATCTGTCATTCGTGTTCAACAAAAGCTCTCAATTGCTTCTCCGTTCGCTAAATTTCAAGGACTTAAGAATTAATGTATAGGAAAAATGTCCTCTGAAAGGGAAGTTCATCCCTTCCAACCCTCCATCAGAAGTTAACTGCATTCTCATTTATTACATATCGACTGTGCTGTAGGTCCAAGTTTCATGACAACCTTTTTAACGAAGAAGACATCAAAGTCGATCGAAAAAAAAAAATCATTATTAACGGCCTACTCTGGCAGTAGTGCCTATTAACATATCTCCGATATTACATTTTAAATGCCCGATAATTAGTAGCGTTTTTGCTACTGGTCTACGCAGAATGGAATCAAAGTTATGCATCATGAAAAAAGAAAATGCAGATAAGAAAATAACATTTAGGTCATTCCATATCACGTGTTATCATCATTGGACAGCTTTTCTAGATATTACTGCTGTTTTAACAATGTTATTATATCCTCAAATTAAGGGAGTCCGGGACACAAAAATCTTCAAATTTTCTAAAAAAAATATTATTGCATTAAAACTTTCTCTATTTTTTTTCTGCTTAAAATGACATTTAAATCATGTTTCTATCTTAATTGGAAAAGAAAATATTATTTTTTTCGTTTTGGTTTGTTTTCAAAATCTAGCTTTCAAGCAATGTTTGTCACGGAAACGACTTTTTGTGAAAATACGTTTCTCTTCATGACGGGTTTTCTCACCATTTCTTGTATTTAAATTGTTATAAGTCAAGAACCGTTAAAGGTTAAATGTTTCAAACTTGGAACATGTCTTTTTCAATTGTTTTACTTTAATTTTGATTCAGCGTATTTGAAAAAAAAATATTTACTTTTGAATATACGATTTTCTTAAAGAAAATTGCACCCTTTTTTTGAAAATGTTTCGTTAAATATTTTTAATTTTTTTAAATTAATATTTAAAAAAATGCTGAATCCAAATTAAAACTTATATATTTCTGTTTATTTAAATGAAAAACAATTTAAATTCTATTAATAATATTTCGAGTTATAACGATTTTAGACTACCCCATTTTTTTTATAAATTTTAATTTTTAAATTAAAAAAAATATGAGATGTTTCATCATGTGATTTTGTTTACAGATGATATGGTTAACCATCACAAAAAAATTCAGAATTTTAACTCATTAAATAAAAACTATTTGAAAATGTGTCCCGGACCCCCTTAAAACAACTATGTGAATATGAAAATCTAGGGCTTTTTGTTACTTTTAATGTATGGCTTATATTTTAACAACTTATAAGTTAATAGATATAGATATTTATGTAAGTGTCACGCGCATGATATTTTAATTATTTTTCATGGAATGGCCCTGAAATGGACTGAGGTCTAGGATTTAAAATGTGGAGATTTTTAAACCAATTAAGGGGACAGTCCACCTGAAAATTGGTCAAAAAATCGATTTTTAATTTTAAATATTAAATGAAAACCTGTTTAATTGTGAATATTTTCACACCTCATCCATACGGCAATTATATTGCGAAATACAGTCGACGCTCGTTACAACGACCCCTTGCGAGCCGAAGAAAAAGGTCGTTATAATGGGAGGTCGCTATAACGAAAGTGAGCGAAAAAAAACTCTAATCATATGCAGAAAAATTAAATTTTCCAAGGAAATTATAGAATACAGTATTATCACAAAATTTTGTTTACTTTCGTATCAAATAAACATTGACAATAAAAAATTATTTAAAAAAATCCAATTAAGAGAAGGCTTATGTATTTCTAAAGTAAAATTTAAGGTAAATGTTAAGTCACAAAAAAGTTACGTATTAACATTTATTTTCTACAAAAATAATTTGAAATTGTTTTTGGGCATTTTCTTAAAACAAAATTTTCCACCTCAGTTAGTAATTTTAAGTTAGTAATCCACCTCGATAAGTAATTTTCTGTGTTTTCTTGTCTTTCAAAAAAATGTTTTAAAGCGTCAATAGCACTTGAAACCCTTTTCACAGGTACCGATTTTTTTCCAAGAAAAGAAAATGGTAATCTTTTCTTGGAAAAAAATCGGGAGGAAAGGTCAGTTCGGTTGCTGTATTGGGAAGCCGGCAGTTGGCCGGTCGTTATAATGGATGTAAAAATAACATACCATAAAGGTGATACATTTTGCATCGGTCTTTATAATGGAACGGTCGCTATAATGGGCGGTCGTTATAACGAGCGTCGACTGTATTGTGAATTTTGTTCATACACTCAACGCAATGACCCACACAAATGAAAACTTAAAATGGCTTAATTATATTTATATAAACAGTACAAATAGCTGTACAAGAATGACTTTCAGGTGCATATATATAATTAATAAGTATTTAAAATGCATCAAAATATCTTAAAATACATTAGAAAAAAAACCCCAGAACGTTTCAATCTTCACAAGGCTGTCGTCAGTGGGATTTAAATGTTATTATTTTCTTTGCGCTTATTCGAGAATTGTCTAGAAGAAATTTATTTGAATTTAAAAGTTGTATGTCAAGTGAGATGCCAGATAAAGTTATTCAAATTTTCAACAAAATGAGCTTTCACTTATTATGCAGAAAATTTCTCCATACTCCATGGATATCGTACGATAGTGCATCGTTACAAGCTGTATCTTTATTGGCGATTATTTCAAGTGATTCTCTTATAATAGCTTCCTGGTAATTATTTGTTCGGAATATAATTTTCGATTTATTAAACTCTATTTTTATAGGTTGCGTTTGAGCTAATCTTGATAATGCAGTATGGGGTCTATTTAATCTGATATCTGCTTTATGCTCTTTAATTCCATCACGAAAGTTTCTCATCGTCATACCAACATAAATAAAATATTTACTATCTTTTTGGAAAGGTATAATGCATACTCCGGATCTATTGATTGCTGATTACAAATTAGTATTAGATTAGTATTAGTATTTAACAGATCTTTTAACTTTGGGGGAGGGGCTGCGATTAATTTTAAATCATATTTCAAAAAGGTATGTCTCATGTTTTCAAAAAGGTAAAAAACTTTAAATGGCTTTTTCTCCATGTTCCTATTTTCTTCCCTTTCATGTTGTAAAAATGCTAAAGTTTTTTTTTTTTTTGTAATTGAGATAGAGATTTAAAATTCTTCTTGCATGTTATTTATTATATATGTGATAAATATGCGCATGGAATTAGCCTTCAGTTTTTTCGTTATTTTTAAAAAAAAATAAAAGTATATGGAGATGTTTCAGATTTCATCGCTGTACACTCTATATATCAGTAAAAAAATTATATTAATTGTAATATTAGATGTATCTATAAATCCACGCTCAGTCTTGTGTAATACACATTTGAAAATCTTAAAAAAAAATTGGGACAAAAATTTCAATATATTTAAAAAAATAGTAGAGATTTTTAAGGTGTCAAATTTTTTTAAACTTTTTAAAAATGTTAATTAAATTTGCAGAGTATTTTTTTTTACTTTTCAAAATGTGCTTTTATTTGAATATTGAAATGCAGTGAGTTCACCATTTGAACCATATTTCTTAAAATAAACAAAATTATTGAAAAGGTAAACTGCCCCTTAAAAGGCCATTCTATATCACTTGCGGCACAGATTTTCTACATATTACTGCTGTTTTAACTATGCTGTTGTATCCTCAAATTAAAACAACTATGCTAATATGAAAATCTAGGGTTTTTTGTTATTTTTAATGTACAGTTTATATTCTAACATTCTAATAGATATAGGTATATATGTAAGTGTGACCAGGGTTCTCGCTGCCACTCGCCATTGTGCCAAATCGCGACAAAATGCTTCATTTGGCGAGTAAACGAACAATAAAACTCGCCAAATTGCGAGTGCTCAATTTCTGTTCTTTGTGTCCGTATATTTGTGTGTGTGTGTACCAATACAATCAAGATTCTTATTCGCGTTGCTGAACAGTTGATGTCGCTTTAAATGTTCAATCGCAACCGCACCCTATTTATTGCTCTGTTCCATTGTTCTATTTATAGAGGTACTGACTCCACACCAATTCAGTTTAGCAACAGCCAAAGATGCAGAAAGGATTACGCGATATGTATTTATCTGTTGTTAGTTAATTACTAACAATGCACTGGTGCGCGTCGTATCGTGCCGGTAAAAACACAAACAAAATCACTTGCGCATTAAACGACAAATAGGGGAGAATTTTCCATGAGGTATTGGAATAAACCATTTACCACACTACTTATTAGTTGTATGCAAAATATCATTGGCCGGTCAATTTTTTCTATCTGTTAGAGTCGAAATATCATAGTGTATATTTTCACAATGGTAAATCAATGATAGCTGTTTTCAGTTTTTATTTAGACTATTAAAAGAATGTCTGAAACATCTACACATTTAGGAGACATTTAGAATGTTCTTAATTTTAATAGATTCTGTAGCAGATAATCAAATTTCTATTTTATAAGCAATTACAAAAAAATAGGTTACTTTAGAACATATTGAAAGAAAGGAATACAATAAGGGTTTAAAGATAGGTTTTTCAGTGCTTCACGCCGAATCTATTTTGCTAACATTTTTTTTTTCATTTGGCTATTCTTTTTCTTTCTATTTTTATTTGCCAAATCGCTAATGTTGATCTAAAGCCAGCGGGAACCCTGAGTGTGACGTGCAGGACATGTTGTCCGTTTTTCATTTAATGTCTCATTTGCGTTTTTTCATTTCTATGAAAATGGTGATGAGTTGAAACTTCACTTTTTGTTTAGGATGAAGATAGTCTCGGATGACAAACTCAATCCTAGATTTCAATATTGCATATCAGTCAGGAATCTAGGATTCGTAATCAATCAGTTAGTTATAAAACAAATCATGCCTTTTAACCCTTTCGAGACGGCATCTCTCACACAAATTTTATTTGGTTGACACCGCTTTTTTTAAACAGTTCCCTTTACTGGTGAAATACCAAAAAATTCTCTAATTAAAAAAGACAAATATTACATGTATGTATTAATGGTGCCAAAAACAAATTCCACATGCACCTTTATGCATCACTCGTCCCGAATGGGTTAATCAATAGTTATCCTTTTAGATCTCAGTAACTTATTCGAGCCACTTCATTTAACTTTTCAGAAATTCTTTCCGCAAATGATTTGAAATTTAGTAGTCCTAGACGAAATTTGCTTTGATTCGAAAATTAAAATGTTAACCCTTAAATGCATAGTGTAACTCAGGAGCGACATGCTCTTTTTTTGGCATTTATCGCTTTCGATTGGTCAACTATTATGTGTTACCCTACGTGTGATAACATAAATTAAGATCGTGAAGTCTGTTTTTGTTCTGATTGGTTATCACGGGGAGGTTATAACATCTTTTTTTGATACAACTTGCAATGGACTCGACTGACGTTTTTTCTCTAGCTTTATAAGGTAGTCATTATTATTTTTGCAAACTATTAAAAGCATTATATCGTTGAAGAGTTGTTATTGTGCAGTGTAAAAACTTAAAAGCAAGTACATAATTTAAAATAATCAATAAACAATTTTGGACCATTACACCATAGATAATTAAAATTTAAATAAGTGAGAAGTGAAAAAAAAACACAAATCCTTTGCTATATTAGTGTATAAGCATTTAATATAAATTAAAACATTAAAAATGCATTAAAATCATTAAAATATTCATTCTACAGTTTCAGCACAAATCCGTGGCCTTTCTCAGGAATTTAACTGAACTAAGCTGGATCAGCAATGTTTTGGCAATGATTTGGCGGATTTTTGACATTGCTGATCCAGCTTAGTTCATTTACATTCCTGGGAAAGGCCACGGAGGTGTGCTGAAACTGTAGAATGAATATTTTAATGTTTTTAATGTTTTAATCTATATTAAATGTTTATACACCAATATAGCAAAGGATTTGTGGTTTCTTCACATCTCGCTTATTTAAATTGTAAGATAATCATTTTTTCAGCCAATTTTGTTAAGTAACTCAGGAATGACATGATGTCATTATGTCCAACAGAAACATAAATAATTTTTTCACCATTTTTCGAGCGGATAATTAACAAAAATAGACTCAAATATAATGTTTTCCGAACAAAATAAAATATAATACATAAAAATGTTAAATTGAAGTTAATTGTTGCCCCAGAAAAAACAAACAAACAAAAAGACATGTTTGGTTAGAAAGGATAAAGTTGTAACCACGGAGGGAGGCTAAAACTTTAGATAACTGAAAAGTTTCAAAAAGGGTGTGTTGACCTCTCTGAAAAAAATGCAATTACTTTATTTTCATTAGACATAGTTCCATCTTCCTCTAAATAATAAAAATAATAATGACAAAATGGTGTCTGTGATAGAGACAGTTTGTGAAATCAAAATCTTCGATCATCAATGGGTAAAGCAATTAACAATTAAATGGTTTCTTTATATTTCCTTTATGATTAATGATGTCTGAATAAAAATGATTTGGAGCCTTAATTTCTTTCACTCAAGTTGTAATAAACCTCCTATAGGTTGAAAATAATCGTTTGTGGTAAATTGTTCTATTCTTATATTATCGGTTTTTTATTTTCCCCCGTGTTTTTAACAATACTGCGAAGGATTAAAACTTTTCCCCAGGCTTCACTTAATAGCTTACTCTGATAAAGAGAACATACAGCATCTGTTCGCATTTCGCATGTGCAGAAACTTCCATTTTAGCGTGTAATGAATCAAGTCAGTAAGTTTATTAATTGGGTTGGAAAACAATGTATTGTTTTATAAACTCTGACAGTGTTGAGGGCTTTATCTATCAAGAACATTTAAAAAATGGTTTTATCGTTTAAATCTCATCTTAAGCGTTTCTGGAAAAGAATGGTACCATAATCATCGACAAAATTAAGCAACCTTACTTTAAACCTTATTTTATTTTTATTTATTCATTTATTTTTTTAAAACTAAAGTTTTGATTCACAGTTCTCTTTCTTTAGCTTTTAGTGTTGACAAACTACACATTTTAGCCCTGTTGGAGAAAATGAAAGGTCTCCTTAAAGTCATTTAACACTTTATGTATTGAATTATGAATTCATGAAAATGTTATCTTCTAAAGCCTTTTTCGTGAATTGTTGAAACTACATTAGAAGATTTACCTAATCATTTAATAAATTTTAGAAGGAATGAAGGATTTAGAAGGATTCATTAAATTTGAATTTATAAGGATTTTGTGCACTATTTATTACAGCACTCAAATCATTTATTTTAAATATTTTTCATAGTATTTTGTAGAATTAGGAGATGCACAAACATAATGTTCTTACAATAGAAATATAAAAATATTTCCGAATTGGAAAATCCCCCCTCCCCTCCCCCAACGCCAAGAAAGCTGAAAAGATGCAAAGGCAAAAGAAATCCCCCGTTCAAAAATATTTTTGTTTCGTGTAACCCATAATGCTTTTGGAACAAGATAAAGTAATGTATCTGTAACTCATTCTAAACTGTATTACAATAAATGGATGTATTAAATGAATTTTATGGCAAGTTAATTTAATGGTACTTACCGGGTGTCCCAAAAATGATTGATGGATTTTAAAATTCAATAACTTCCAAACGGTGACAGATATTTAAAACATTCTTGCAGGAGGGTTATGTATGATGTCAGGAGTTTTTGTACTGTGATTCTTGATTTTAGTTATAATTTCAAACAATAGATGGCGCTGAGAGCCACAGGCGCTCAGTCCAGATCCGATTCCTTTGGTACTTCGGGATTCATTCAATACATTTTAATCTCCTTTTTTCACATGGAAGAAGAGAGAGGCCGAAAAATCGAGGCTAGATTTAGCGGTTATTGCTTTCAGCGCCATCTATCGATGCTATTTGTAACTAAAACTGAGAATCGCAGCATAAAAACTCCTGACATCTTATATAACACTCCTGCAATAATTTTTTAAATATCTATCACCGTTTGCAAGTTATGGAATTTTAAAATCCATTAGTCATTTTTGGGACACCCGGTATAAGTACTGTCAGTAGATAAAGGGTTAATATGAGGTTCTTCTCAAGTCTTTAATTTTCTAATTTGGCACTCCTGTTTTTGAATAAAAGTTTCATAACTTATTTTCATTTCTGCATGTATTCCAGGTTTCAATATTTTTTATTTAGGTATGAAAGAATCAAGTTGCTATGCATATTTTTCTAAAAAGTTAAAATATGTAACAGTCTGAATGTATTTGATTGTTAACTGATAACCAGTTTTCACGATTTCTATATACCCAAAACTGCTTTAGAACACCAACTTTGTCAGTGTTTTCTAAAATTTGTTTTATTTTTATAGGGCCATTCCATGAGAAACGGACAAATGTGCTACACGTGACGCTTACATAAATACCTATATTTATTAACTTATAAGTTGTTAAAATACAAAATATACATTAAAATTAACACCCCCTCCCCTATATTTTCATATCAGCATACTTGTTACTTTCTTCTATCTTTACAGGAAGAAAATATTGGATTCGTGAAAATTTTCGAATTCCGGTTTTCGACGGATTTATACGTTTTAGGGGTCAGAGATCACGAAAAACATGTTTTTACAAAATGTCTGTCTGTGAGTCGGCCTGTCTGTGTGTGACATACATTTTGTGAGCAATCTTTCTCAAGGACTAATGAACGGAATTTAATAAAACTTTAGATTCAGTTAGTCCCTGATAGTTTAATTGGTGATGATTACTTTTTGGTGTAAATCGCCCAATAGGTGACGCTGTTATACTGCATTATTCATGATTATCGCAATAGCTCTATCTAAGTAACTAATGCACGAATTTTCATCAAACTTCAGATTCTGTTAGTCCCTGATATAAAATAGTGTTGTTTAGTTTTTGGTGTAAATCGCCCAACAGATGGCGCTACCATGCTGCATTTTTGACGATTTCCGCAATAGCTGTATCTCAAGAACTAATGCATGAATTTTCATCAAACTTTAGATTCAGTTATTCCCTGATATCAATTGACTCCGATAAGTTTTTGGTGTAAAATACCCAATAGGTGCCACTGCTATTCAGACCTTTTCACGATTTCCGCAATAACTCTGTCTCATAAACTAATGCACGGATTTTCATCAAACTTCTAATTCAATTAGAAGTTCACGTAAGTTGTTGCTGATTAGGTTTTGTTGTAAATAACCTAATTGGTGGCGCTGCTGTGTTACATTTATCAGGAAGTATTAACATGTATGAGATAGAAGAAAGTTTTGGGATTGCCACGTCCGACTAGTTTAAATTTGAGGACACAATAGCATTTTTAAAACAGCAGTAATAGGTAGAAATTCTGTTCCACACGTGATATGGAATGGCGTTTTAATAGGTTTAAAAATCTCCACATTTTAAATCCTAGATCTAAGTAATCTGTCCGTTTTAGGGCCATTCCATGACAAATTGACGAAATGCCCTGAGCGCGACACTTACCTAAATACCTATATCAATATTGACTTATAAGTTGTTAAAACATAAACTATACATTAGAAATTACAAAAAACTCTCGATCTCCATATTAGCATGATTGTTTTAATTTGAGGATATAATAACATTGTTAAAACAGCAAAAATAGGTAGAAAAGCTGCCCACACGTGACATGGAATGACCCATAATATAAGTCTGTTTGTTTTCTCTTTATCAAAAAAAGAAAAAAAAAGAAAACCAACGCGGGCGCTACTGTAACTGAATTGTTTTGTGACTGGTGATCTTTCTTGGTTAATATTAAGAAAACTATTCCGCATACGAACATGAAAATTGGTGGTATCACAGAGAAATGATTGAGAGCTACTGAATGTTTAAGACGGTCAAAATAGTTATAGGAACAAAAATTATAGGAACAAAAACTATGCTTTGTAATTTAACCATCTTTTGCAGGTATATACGGTGTGCAGACATTTGTCTGCGGTGCAGACATTTGTCTACCTGTGTGTGCAGACACACAGATACGCATGTACATTTTTAATTTGACTAAATCTTTGAGGTTTTTTTTTCAAATATTTACTCACAGTTTCACTATTTCAAGAGAGATTTATTTCATATTTAGAAAAGGTCATTAATTTAAATTGTTATTGTTGCCAAATTGTAAAACAGCGCAAATACTAATATTGCCTTTCAATCGAAAACTATAATTACCAGTGGTCTGTCCAGACTTTTATCATAGGGTCCTGTTTTTGTGAAAGTGTGAAAAAAAATTTATATTTGTGAAAAATCTTGTCATAATTTTGTGAATTCTAAATTGTTATATTCAGATTCCTTTTTTCCTGCTTTTAAAAAGAACTTTTGTGTATAAAATAGTTAGGTAACAGGTTGTTTGGTGACTTCAACTATTTCATAAAAGATCAGGTTTTGTTTTAAAATTATGAAATTTGTGTAAAATTCAGTTTGGAGATGAAAATATTTTGTGAAGGGTCCTACTTTAAGGTGAAAAAATTTGTGAAGGGCCCTGTTTTAAGATTAAAACATTTGTGAAGGGTCCTTTAACGGACCCCAAAACTTTAAAATAATAATTAAATGATCACGTGTTTAAAGCAGGAAATGGGGGAAAATTACGCCATGAAAATTGTATTTACATGTAAACAGTAAAACGAAGGAAAATTTTAAAAGAATAATTACATTATTACGTCTTAAAAGCAGTGAATGGGGAAAATTAAGTCCTATTTAAAATGGACAAATAAAAATATTGCGAAACAGTTTCAATTTAAAAATATGTTTACACGAGATGTTTATTTCATTATTCGAGATGGTTTTTCTGACTATTGTTGCCAATTCTAAGACAGTGCAAATAACAATATTTCTTAAAAACATTTTCATGTGAACATTAAAAAGAGAAATAAAACTTTGGTGAAAGTTACGTCAGATTTAAAACGATACATTTAAAATGTCTTTATTTACAGCAATTTTCTTATACCGTTGTTAAAAAATTCCGAGAGGTAGCGACATTGTTCACCTAGTTCATTTTATATAAGCTGATTTTCCAATGCTTAACTGATCTTATTTAATCAATCACAAAACCAGTTCGGCCTTAAAATCGCTCAGTCAAAGGGAAATGAATGGAAGCTCGATTACAGAGAGATCGCCACTGGTCCTTGAATTATAATTCAATCTATTATAATCTTTTTAAAAGAGATCAAATTAGCATGTGTCTGTGGTATCTGAATGGGCGTTGGCGAGCGTAGCTCGTTAGGGGGTAGAACCCCCTAATTTTAGAAACTGAATGAAACGATCAGAAAAATTTACGCCATATTGGTCCAAAAATTAATACACATTTTTTTTTGGGGGGGGGGGGGGGGCGGGAGGGGGTTACACTTTTGGATAGATAATATGGATTTTCAGACAGGTGAGAAGTAATAATAATATTAAAACTCAACTCACTCAATAATAATAATAATAATAATAATAATTAAAACTCTCTTGATAGAAATTAGAGAATAACTCATAGATTTTTCAATTATTCGTTATATGTCAGATTCGACGTAAGTCAATGTTTAAACATATAAAAGTAACTTCCTAATATTCAATTTCAAAAAACGTCTGCACATTTTATTTCGTTGTAACGATCTTGTTGATTAATTCCCAGTTTACAAATACAAAGAGCTTTAGCAAAGAGATATAACGGTCATTTACCTAGTGAACAAGAGTATTGAAGTTTGATTCTATATTATAATGATCAAAGTTGTCGCGAGAATATTTTGGGCCGAGTATCAAGCTTTGCACCCACCAATTTTAACCTCTTCAGTTCCGAAGCTAAAATAATAATGCAAATGCTTGTTCTTTGTTTTTTTTCCCCAAACAAAATGACATCGTAAATGACAGAAAAAATATCTTTTCTGAAATGGATCCTTTAGGCGCTTAGTAATTTAGGATAAAAAATAGGGATCTAAAATTACAAGCCCCCTTTAAACATCAATTTAATAACCATTAACCTAAATGAATGCAATCTCAAATTTAAGAGCTTTAAACAAGTAAATAATCTACAAATACTCAAAATTTTTTATTGAAAAAGATTTGAGTTAAATACTTATGAATATTTCTCACTTTCTTGGTCATAATATTTTTTGGGCCTTTTTAGGCAATTTGCAAACTCAGATGAAAATAACATTTATTTTATGTGGGAATCAGCTTAGATTCTGCCATTTATTCCTTTGCTTTGAACGCAAAAAAAATTCGGCTATTAAGAAGTGATGTGAAAATGTAAAAAAATCGGACATTTTAATTTTTATAAGGAAAGGAACAGAGGTCCCCGTTTGGAGACCCAGGGACCGAAGAGGTTATTTACAGCAATTTTCTTATAGTTTTCTTATCAATTTTCTTATCAATCACAAATCCAGCCGTTAGCTGTCTCAACAGCCGCTGATTCGGCCTTAAAATCCTCAGTCAAAGGGAATTATTTAGAAACTGGATTACAGGGAGGTCGACACTGGTCGTTGAATTATAATTCAATCTATTATAATCTTTTTAAAGGAAATCAAATTAGCGTGTGTCTGCGGTATCTGAGTGGGCGATGGCGAGCATAGCTCGTAGGTGGCAGAGCCCCCTAATTTTAGGAACTGAGTGAAACGATAAGGAAAATTTACGCATGTTGGTCCAAACATTATTTTACCTTTTTTTGGGTGGGGGGTTACAATTTTGGATAGATAATATGGATTTTCAGAGCGGTTAGAAGCAGTGGTGTAGTCGTAAAAAAAAACAACAGAGGGTATACGTTCTAAGCAGAGGGTATACGCTCAAGGCAGAGGGTATACCCTAGTATATACTATAGCTTTCTTGAGAAACAGAGGGTATACGATGTTCCTTAAAAATATCCAGAGGGTATACGGCGTATACCCCCGTATACCCTCCACTACATCCCTGGTTAGAAGTAATAATAATAATATTAAAACTCACTAGTAATAACTCGCTCAATAATAATAATAATAATTAAAACTCACTTGATAAAAATTAGAGAATAATTCATAAGCAAGCCACAGATTTTTCAATTTTTCGTTGATGTCCGATTCGACATAAGTCAATGTTTAAATATATAAAAGTAACTTCCTCATATTCAATTAAAAAAAAAGCCGGCACATTTTATTTCGTTGTAACGATCTTTTTAATTAATTCCCAGTTTACAAATACAATAAGCTTTAGCAAAGAGATATAATGGTCATTTACCTAGTGAACAAGGGTACTGAAGTTATATTCTATATTATAATGCCCAAAGTTGTCGCGAGAATATTTTGGGTCGAGTATCGAACTTTGCACCCACCTACTTTAACCTCTTCAGTTCCGAAGCTAAAATAATAATACAAATGCTTATTCTTTAGTTTTTTTTCAAACAAAACGACATCGTAAAGGACAGAAAAAATATCTTTTCTGAAATGGATCCTTTAGGCGCTTAGTAATTTAGGTTCAAAAATAGGGATCTAAAACTACAAACCCCCTTTAAAACATCAATTTAATAACCATTAACCTAAACTGACGCAATCAAAAATTTAAGAACTTTAAAGAAGTAAATAATCTACAAATCCTCAAAAATTTTTATTGAAAAAGATTTAAGTTAAATATGAAAATTTCTACCTTTCTTGGCCATACTGTCTTTTGGGATGACATTTATTTTATGTGGGAATCAGATTAGATGCTGCCATTTATTCGTTTGATTTGAGCGCAAAAAATATTCATTTATTAAGAAGTGATGTGAAAATGTAAAAAAATCGGACATTCTAGTTTTTTATAAGGAAAGGAACAGAGGTCTCCGTTTGGGGATTCAGGGACCGAAGATGTTAAAAAAATCTGTGGCTATACATAAATTCTATACAGTAATCCCTTAACATTCGCGGAGTTAGGTTTTCGGAAATATCCGCGAATATTGAGACTATGTTCCCGTGCATAAAAGGGGGTTAGGTTTTAAGATTTTTTTAAATGTAAAAAAAACAAAAACAAACAAACAATTGAAACGTAAAAATATATTTATTAAGCAATAAGCAGTACATGCTGTAAATAAATTTGAATAATTATAATCATATTGTACAAAATTTGGTTGCCAATTGATGTCAGAAAAAGAATTATTGATATGCGATTGTTCTGAACAAAAGATTTTTTGTTTAGAAATTTCTGTAGAAGGAAAAGTTGCGGTCTCGATTTCTCTAATTTAATTTTTTTCCTCACAAGTTAAGAATCGCATTCTATTGCTTTTTCAGCAAGTTATTGTTGAAGCTTTAAAATTTTCCATATAATTTTTGCAGAAAAATCTTCATTTGCAAAAAAAAATTCTGAATTTTAGAAAATTTAGGATTTTTTTTTCTTTTTTTAACATTAAGTCATGTTTCGCGTTTCTCGGAATTACTGATCTACATTTTGCCTCAATACATGAGTTGAAATTCTCAGAACTTAGGCTGTACAATGCAGCTGTCCAGTGTCGAATAGTTTATGGAATTGGCGAAACAAAGCGAGTTCACTTTGTAAAAAAAATATTCCTTATAAAACAAAATTCGCGAATAACCAAGTTAAGTATTCGCGAATGTTGAAATGTTCCTCATTTTTTATTTCGCGAATAATCAAAACTCGCGAATGTTAAATCCGCGAATGTTAAGGGATTACTGTACATAAATTTCTGTCGATTTATGTCCAGTTCATCTCTGCGTCTTCTAGAGTCACACACCTGTCGCCATTTAATGATAATATGTCGTCATGAATGAGATGAAATTAAGGCTGTTCTTAACTGCTCTGCTCAACAAGCGCAAAACGTTTTGACACATTTACAAATTCATTTTTTAGCGGAAAGATATAAAATTGGAAATCCTGGCCATGGAAGCGATTTGGAATCGAACTGTTTTTTCCATTTTTGGATCCATCAATTACCTATTGAGTTATAAACGATTTTGGTCACGTGACAAAGACGATTTTCGCCCTTCACGGACTGGTTTTTCTGCTTTCTTCGGGAACTTTGGTTCAGAACGTCATCTTTAACACTATTTTCTGAAATATCTATTGCGTTTGCAAAAAAAACGGAAAAAATAGCTCGATTACATAGTTTCTGAACAACAACACCTGCTAGTTTCATGCATTTCCGAACAAAAATAAATTAAAACTTATGTGAGAAAATTGCCCTTTTGGATTTGAGAACAGTGACAGTTAAGTGACAGTTTTTAACACTTTCCAAAGTAAGTGTTTATAAATTCGGTTTGTCCGTCCGTACTCTAACTCGCGTAAACATACTCAGGTTGAAATGTAATTGATATATGTTACTTTTCATGCCATGTTCGGTATTGGAAATAACGCGTATAGCATTTACATTTTGTTTACAGGGGCATTCAAAATAACTCCATTACATTATGGTCTATGGTGAAAAATCGTTTGGAGTATTTTTTTAATAAAATTACACTGTTTCAAACAGATTAAAATTGATATACATCACTTATGTGCACTATAAGATGTTTAATATAGCATTTGATGTGCATAGCATTTATCGTTCATTTACAGGGTCGCACAAAAAAATTCGGCTGCAATTCTGTATATCAGTCTTAATTGCTGGAAGTGCGTTCTCAATTATAGGCGTTTTAAATGCAACTAATTTTTGCATATTACTTGAAGTGTGTACACTCTATTGATAATATACAGGACTGCATAAAAGAATGCTAGTATGTATTTCCACTTAATAGTGGAAATGGCTAAGAGGAATTTTTAACTGTATTATGCGTTTCGTAACAGAACTGAATCTTTGCACGCTATGAAAGATATACACAAATGTATAGATTATATATAAGGTTGCACAAAGGAATTCGAATATTTTTTCGGATGTAGATAGTAATTGCTGAAATTGGGTTTTCGAATGTGTTGTACGTTTTACAAATTGTCTATTTAGACCTCATCTTTCACTTTGTTAATTTGTCAAGTTTTGTTTCAGCTTCCTTAATGTACTGGAAAGTGTTTTACTGTATGCTTGACGAATTATTTTTCTTTCTTGCTGCCGAAACGTCAGTGGGGCTTACCCGAAAAGTTTTTGATGTTTGTGGGTTTGTCTATGGGTTTGTCGTGAGTTTGTATGTCTCGCGATAACTGCCGCAGAAAGCATCCGATTAGCCTGAAAATTACGGTAGATATGTTGCAGTGGCGTGGCGTCCGGTCATCGCTGGATGCGGCGATGACCAAGCAATATTTTAAAACTCTTAATAAGCTTTTAAAACTCTACGATCCAGTTTTAGCAGAACATTTGGAGTTCATGTATAAGTGAAGGTAAGATTTAAAGTTTCTTTTTTGAACATTCAACCATTGAATTTTAGAGTTAATAATTTTTCACCACAAACTTAAATAATTGCGATGACCACCGAAAATTTTCACGCCACGCCACTGATAGTATGTTGGTGAGGTATTCGTAAATAGCTGTATAGTTTTTGATTAAACTTGGTTCATTTATTCGAAAAATAAATAGAACTTTTTTCCCAAAATGCCAAAATACTTTTCTATGGGATTTCAGTCAATTTTCAAAATTTCCCATTAATTAAAAAGAAAATGGTGCATTTGGGTAATTGATTTAAATGTTAAATTATGTGTGCTAAAATTTCCATTGGTAGCGCAGGTCTTTAATTACTCTGATTAGTTTAAAATTTTGTCAATACATATGTTAGAAATTCTAAATTATCTATGTATTTTTTAATGGATGTTGTGTATGTGTTCGAAAAATATAAATCGTTTAACATAAATTCAATGGGACAACAGGCGTTTCAGGGGCGCAGAGCCTCCCGAAGTAATGTATATTTGTATTCTAAAAAATTGAAACAATAATCTCTTTAAGAGGAATTGCCTAGAATCTTGTTTTGTATTACAGTTCTTAAAAGTTACATTTTCTGAATTTTTAGGAAAATCTTATATGCTTAAAAATGTACATATAATATGCTTAAAAACGTACAGTCGTGTTAAAAAAAAAAAGTAAACACCCCCTACTAACGCCTCAACAAATTATCATAGAAGAAAGTTACTGGTACCGAACAATTCGAAATAAAGCCTACTTTTAAATGATGCATACATAAAATTTGTTCGGGGGGCCCTCTACATATTAAAACAAACCATAACTTTGTTTTTTCCAATAGCAGTACACAATTCTGATAGCATAAATGAGCTCTACACCCTTCAATTAACCTAAAAACAAATTTTTAGGCAATACGTGCGATAAGTTTACGAGAAATTAATTATTTTAAAACGAGGGTATTTTAGGGGCTGTATCCAAATTGAAGTTCGGTACTCGATTGTTGACCGAGAGAGCCTCCTTCTTGATCAAGGCATCATAAGTGCTACTTAATCAGTCATTGAATACTGCTGGGTTAATGAATAGCAGAAAAATTTTCAAAATATCTGGCCACTTCTTTCATAGATGGCCCTTTAAACCATTATTTTGCCGTTTTTAAGCATAATTTGAATTGGAAGAAAAATGTGAAATTTTGGATTTCCATAAAACAAGACTTAATAAATCTAAATCCATGAAAAAAATTGTAAGTTGCAATTCATAATTTTTTCGAATATTAATTTCATCATTCATAATTCATATCATAAAATTATAAAATTGCAAATTCAACGTATTTATGTTTGGGTATATTAGTATTTTTGCTACAAAAAAATTAGCACATTAAGAGTATAATTGCAGGAGATATAAATAAAAATATGAAAATGTAATTTAACATTAGAAGCACTAAATTTTGAATGTTTATAATTCAGAAACTTATTATTCAAATGACTTGAAATTTGGTGTCTAGGAATAGTTTGAACCGAAAATTTGAAATATTTTGTTAAAATTGGGTATTGCCATTGAAAAAAAATGAAGTTTGGATTCATTTTAATATGTAGATGGCCCCCTAAGCAAATTTTATATACATCATTTAAAAGTAGACTTTATTTCCAATCGTTCGGTACCAGTCACTTTCTTCTACGATAATTTGTTGAGGAGTTAGTAGGGGATGTTTACTTTTTTTTCCCACGACTGTACATATTATTAAATTGCGGATCGCAAGATGTGAAATATTGTGTACTTTGAGATGAAAATTAAAATTTCATGCATAACTGACGTTGAGGCCCCTGATCTGAAGATTTACTATCAAAAACCAACATTGTAAATCGTAGATTATTGATTCAATTTAAAAGAATAGCTGCAACGGGCATATTAGTCTGATTATTGCAATGTGTTACGATAGTATACGTCGGATATTTTTGAAAAGTAATTATTTTTTTCCCACATACTCATAGACTACGAAGGAATTTTTACTAATAATGAAAAACAAAACAAAATAAAAACTTTCTAAGCCAGATACATTAATAGCTACTGCATTCCTGTGACGTGTATGAGGGGCTTCATCACTTTCTGTTTTTAGAGATCTTTAACCTTTTTTATATCCTTTGTTACAAGTCCTATTATTGTCAACTCGTGACACATGCGGCAGCTCCATGTAAAAATAATGATTTCAAAGAATACCTATTTTTACGTATAATGATTCATGCAAGGGGGAGGAATATTTCTTAGGTGCCGATAACTATTGTTTCATGTCACTTTGACTGATCACTTTGACAGCTCGCAGAGGTTTTCCAAATGCTTAGGATTTCTTCGAAATAAATACTTGCATTCCATGGATGTTTGTATAATACACTTTATGTAAAACTGTAAAGTTTGTTCTTCAGAAAAGTATCTCTATAAAACTATGTTGCTTTATTATTTAACTAAGAGATTAATTTTTGACTGTTATTAAGTTTGCATTTTATAATTCTGAATGCCTTTCATGTGAAGTACAGCTCATATGAAAACTAACCAGGAACGTGTAATGTGACATGAAACGTGACTAACATGTAATGTGAAAGAAAAATTGTGCTTCAAGCATAGAATATAAAACACTTTCTAACATATTCAGACTACTATAACAAAACTTAACCGTTTAACCCTTTATCTACTAACGGTACTTGTAAGTACCACTCACTTTAAACTTTCATCCCATAGTGACTATTACTAATATTCTAATGGTACTTTGCGAAAACACACTTTTAACTCCACTTTATCCGGATACATGGCAGCAGTAATTTAATTTAACAGTTGAATGACTCGGTGGTACTTATAAGAACCGCCAGTACACTGGGTGTTGGAGAAAACTTTTCGTCTGTGTAGTTATCCATCGTTTTCATCTGCTTTGAAATATAATTACTAAAATGTAGTGTAGTAATCATTTGCCTAGTATTTCTTTTCTGTTTCATTATTATTTTTTATAGGAAATCGAAAAAGTTGTGGCACCGGCTGTTTTTTCCATGCTAGAAACAGTATATGTAAATTCATATATTGCATATGTGGGGATGCGAGAGAACATGTTGTCCCTGGAATATAGACGTCGCTTAATTAAAGAACTGCCTAACAAGATCAAAACCTAAAAGAGAAAAAAAAAAAAAAAGTTTTTTTTTAAACTTTTTCAGGGGCAAAGCATTTTTAATGCTAAAGTGTTGAAATAAATGATTGGCACCGGAATTTGTAATTGAATGATTTGTAAATACGAAACAGGCTATATTTCACATTACTTATTAAATCGAAAATATTCTACCACAATTCTGGTGCCATTTGAAATACCTTGTGGGTTTCCTGTTACGATATTTTAGGCATAGTGTACTGACTGTACTTTAAAGTACCACTTTAATTAATTACTTCTAAGGAATCAAATTGCTCACGGGTGAGTATTTTTTATGTTTATCCCTTCATTTTCATTGTAGTAACTGAAAAAAAAATTACATGAAAAAAATTCCAGTAGATCATAATGCAGTAGATAAAGAGTTAATAAGGTGTGATAAAAAACGCATTAAAAAACGCATAACATATTTGAAAACCCTATTTCAGAAGTTGCCATCAATAGTCGAAAAAAATATCCTAATTCTTTTGTGCTGTCCTGTATATGATCTATAGATTTGTATACATATTGCATACTTTGCTAAAATTTAGTTCAGTTAAGAAACGCATAAAACAGGTGAAAAAACGGAAATGTACTCGAATTCTTTCGTGGAGCTCTGCATATGATCTATAGAACTCATACACACCAAGTATTATACAAGGGCGGATCCACTTTCCATTTAGAGGGGCGGTCATGTCTCTCCGTTGAAAAGGGAAGTTTTCACAACTGAAATAGCAATTCTTATATCTTAAATTTGCTACAATTTTAAATTGGCTGGTTCATGACACAATGACGAAGTTATATTTACATTCGTAAATGCATAAACTTTTCAGGTATATTTCGTAAATGCATGAAATTCAGAAGTTCTGTTCCGATACTAAGAAATTGAACAGTTTACCATTTTCTTATAAAGTCATATAAATTATATCTTATTCTTCTTATAAATTCTACGTTTCGAGCTGTTTCTACAACCGTCTTCAGGAAAAATATGATGATTAAAAAATGGTTATTTTTAACCATCATATCTTTTCTTGAAGACGGCTGTAGAAACAGCTCGAAACGTAGAATTTATCTTTTAGCTTATTAAAGTTCGTGTTTTGTGTACCATTAAGCAAGTTTGCGTGTCTTTATTTATTATATTTTATGTTATTCGATGTTCCGACATTTTGGCCTGACGGATGTTAGTTACAAAAAATCTAGGAAAATATGAGAGCAATTGATTTTTTTTTCCATTGATGGATGACTGAACATACAATGTGGATAACGAATAGAACAATTTGTCTGTTGCCAAGTAGTTGCTACTGAGAACTTGATTCTGATTGCCGTCGTATATATTCCTCTGCAGATGTCGATTGCGATAGAGTAAGAGATCATTCATCTAAAGTACATGATAAATTGGCTAAAGAGAGATTAAATGCTCGATTAATCGTTTTTTGGAGATGATCCGAACTAATTTTGTTGGTAAGCGAAAATGAAAGCGACATTCAGTTTTCATTCAAAATATCATTTTTCAAAAGTTCTAAAGATAATTATCTTTTCACTATCATTTCGGAAAAAGAAAATAAAAATTACAACTTTTTGTAAAAATAATTAAAAAAAAATGCAATTTAACAAATTACAACGACCATTTGGAAAATGATTTTTTCAAAGACTAAAATTTAAGACATAAAAAATCGCACGGAGTTGATCCTACATTACGTACGCCATGGATTACATTTTTCGGTACTGTAAATTTTTAAACTTCTACGGAGCTGGTCATTCATTACGTACGCCATGGATTAAACATTAATATTCCTGGACCCATTTTAAATGAAATTTCATTCTTAAACTTCTAAACATCCCATACTATTACTTTTTACACCGCCGTATAGATAAAAAAAATGTACTTTTTAAATGCAATTTGTTTGAAAGCTGTATCTCAATTTGTTTCTGAGTTATTCATTTTTTTTCCAGTTTTTATTACTTTTTTGTCATAGTGGCAATAGAAGTATCCATCTCTGTTGAAAGTAAAGGGAAAGTACAGATTACTGTATAGACCCATCAGAAAACGAATAAAATGCGGATTCAACCAATAAAACGCTTCAGATATGTTTTTGTTTTCCTACCCTGACAGAGGACAATAACCATTTTTCCAAATGGTTAAAAAAAATTAATTTAGACAATTAAAAAGCTCAGTGGACGAACATGTTATGATACATTTTCTCGAAAATTGCTCTATTTTACGTATGAAAGCTTTATAAGATATAAAACTAAAATACGAAAATTCTACTTGGTATTGAAGATATGCGACAGTATCTTTGAATATTTAATATTTTTATATTTAATCATTTAAATTGTGAAACTAATTTCTAATATTTAATAATTAAATGTTAAAATTCTTTTCTAGGAGTGTTTAGTATCACCAATTAACATTGAAACATATGCTACTATAAGAAGGAATTAAATAAACAACTAAATTATTACGAAAAAACTTTCACTTCAATTTTCTCGAATTCTAATTTTTGTTACATAACATCTTCTTCCACTCAGTTCTTCAATTTATTTTCTATCAACGTGTTTTTTTTATGCGAGTTAAAGTGAACATACCGGGTGTCCTAAAAAGGACTGACTGATTTTAAAATTCAATAACTTGCAAACGGTGACAGATATTTAAACAATTCTTGCAGGAGGGTTATGCATGAGGTCAAAAGTTTTTTTTTTTTTACAGTGATTTTCGATTTTAGTTCGAATTACAAACAATAGATGGCGCTGTAAGCAATAAGCGCCAAATACGGGCTCGATTTTTGGTCTTTTCTCTTCTTCCATGCGTAAAAAGGAGATTAAATTGTATTGAGCGGGCCACGAAGTACCAAAAATCGAGCCTGAATTTAGCGTCTATTGATCGCAGCGCCATCTATTGTTTGTAATTCGTACTAAAATCGAAAATCACGGTAAAAAAAAACTTTTGATCTTATGCATAACCCTCCTGTAAGATTTTTTTAAACATCTGTCACCGTTTGCAAGTTATTGAATTTTAAAATCCGTCAGTCCTTTTTAGGACACCCAGTATCTAGCTGTATATAATTTTTAGTATGAACCGTTTCATGGATTTTAAAGTTCCGTATTTAAAAAGTAAAAACGGAACCATTATAAGATCACTCCTGTATCTGCCTGTCTGTCACTGCCGTTTTACTCGTAAACTATGGAATGTGGAAAGTTCAAATTGGGGGAAGTAATAAAGACTATTGACCCAAATATTTACAGATTATTAAACATTCACAAATATATTTAGGAAAAATGTAGAGGGACTAATTAAGTTACTTTGAAAAAAAAAAAAAACCCTTTTCTTTGTATATGGTGTGAAAGCTTTCGTAACGCTGAACTCAGAAATACATTTCTTTTAATTTTAGGTATTATATTTTCAGAGATATCGTCGAAAATGTAGTGCAAAAATATATGCCCCCCCCCCCATCTATTTCCAAATCTACTGAAACTAAAATTATGAAAAAATTAGAGGTAGTAGACGTTAATGTAAACCTTGCAGGAAACTATAGCGATTACCCTAGGTCACATAGTTTTTGAGAAAAGCGTATTTTTCCGTTTCACACAAATTTCGGTTTGCGGGCATTCAGCAAAGGTGTTGAGTAGCGCTGGAGGTACCTATCGTAGCAGAAGTATAGAAACATTGTTGATAATGATTTTCGAAAAAAAATTTATCGGTAATTAACCGAGCTATTAACCCTTAAAGGCACGGACAGTTTGGACATACATAATGACAGGGGCGGCGTAGTCTATGCGCCATCGGTTTTTAAAGCCTAGGTAACAACTTTTAATGATGTATTTGTGTAATGCAATGCCCATCAGCAGTATAAAAGCAATAAACGTCAAATTGTTAAACACAGACTAATTTAATTAGCATTAATCACATAAATATTATGGGATTCGCGACTAGTTTGCATTGAGTGGATCTCTAATATACGCCTCCCGTGCCTTTAAAAAATAATTAAAAACCTATTTGGAAAAACACGGCACGGACCAAGGTGGCGTTGCAACTTTGCGACCTCCTTTCGAAGCGCGCTTAGCGCAATGCCAAGTTTCAACTTTGAACAAGGTTTTTATTTTAGATACACTGTAAAAAGAAAAGAATATTATTATGCTGAATTTGGGTTTATGAAATGCCAAATGAAGTTTAAATATACACTACTTTTATTGTCAGTATCGAATTGAGTTCATAAAACAACAACAACAACAAAAACGAAACAGATTAGGATAAGATTAAAAAAAAGAGTTATACAGAATAGGAATATTTGATATTATTTATGCAGCATATCTCTTTGAACTTTTATGGTATACCCACCCATTCATACTCTTCTAGTATATATACTAGTACCAGGCGCGGATCCACGGGGGGGGCGATCGGGGCGATCACCTCCCCCCAAAAGTATAAATCCACCGCTTATCGCGAATTCCAAAAAATGGTCGCCGAAAAAAAAAATGAATTTCGTCATTCGTTCCCAGAAAAAATCACCACATTCGTCAAAGCATCGTGCAAAAAGCGCCAATTTCGTCAAAAAATCGCTGAAAAAACGCGAATTTTGTCAAAAAATCGCATAAAAAACGCAAATTTTCTCAAAGAATCGCATAAAAAACGTAAATGTCCTCAAAATATCGCGAAAGAACGCGAATTTTGCCAAAGAATCGAGGAAAAAAAGCAAATTTCGTCAAGAAATCTCGGAAAAAATGCGAATTTCATGAAAGGATCGCGAAAAAAATGCTCGAATTTCGCCAAAGAATCGCTGAAAAAAACGCGAATTTTGTCATACGGCTGCGACAAAAATGCATATTTAGCCCCAGGGGAGATTCCCAGAGGCACGGATCCAGGAGGGCGATCGGGGCGCCCGCCCCCCAGATATAAATCCAACGCTTTTAACGGTAGTTTTTGCGGAACAGGCAGACAAGTAAACGAAAACCAAACACTTATTTCAAATGAAAATCAAATTTCTAAGCAATTGCTTAAAAGGCGCAAAGGCCAACATAGTGAAATAGATTCCAAGCCGGGACTCGAACCCGGGCCCTCAGTATAGCGCACTGACGTTCTACCGACTAAACCACTTGGAACGATACCCAGCAAGGAAAATTTCTCACTACTATATGTTGGCAAGGCTACAAACGCAGCACAAGATGGAATATCTACCGTGAGCCACCAACCTGGGGCAAACATGGAATATAATTAAATCCAGCATCGATAGAAACTATATTAATACATGGAAATTATTCCAGAGGGAAAATTCGCCTTGGATACAATATTTCAAATGAAAATCAAATTTCTAAGTAATTGTTTAAAAGGCGCAAAGGCCAACATAGTGAAATAGATTCAAGCCGGGACTCGAACCCGGGCCATCAGTATAGCGCACTGACGTTCTACCGACTAAACCACTTGGAACGATACTATCGAACATACTGGACATATCGAACATATACTACACAAACTATTGTATCGTTCCAAGTGGTTTAGTCGGTAGAACGTCAGTGCGCTATACTGATGGCCCGGGTTCGAGTCCCGGCTTGGAATCTATTTCACTATGTTGGCCTTTGCGCCTTTTAAGCAATTACTTAGAAATTTGATTTTCATTTGAAATATTGTATCCAAGGTGAATTTTCCCTCTGGAATAATTTCCATGTATTAATATAAACCAAACACTTTTCGGTGTCAATGGTACGTCATTGACATTGACAATTAATGAACAAAAAAGGATTATGTCCTGTCAAAAGGGATATGGCGCCATAATTTTTGACACTATGGGTTGAGGTAGGGGTTGATGCCACTTCGTGTGCCTTTTGTTGAATTTCTACAACAGAAAATTGACACCGTTATGCAGATCCCTTTAAAGTGTGGAAACTTTTTCATCTTTTCAAAGAAGCTGCACTTCTAATTTCTGTATAATATTTTTGCAGAGAGCTCTTTTGTTTTAGAAAAGAATGGGATTCGTAGCAATTTTCAAAGAAAGGAAAAAACAATAAAAAGAAAGGACCTTTTAAAACTTCAAGCATCTTAATATTTTCTGAAAAAAGCGACTAATGTTTTAAAAAAAATTTGCTGCTATTGCCACCCACAATGGTAAATTTCAAGGGGCATTTGATGAATGAACAAAAAAGGATTATGTCTTAGTCAGTTAAAAGCTAAAATGCATATGGTGTGTTAATTTTTTTCAAGCCAACTTGGTAAACCAGTTCTTCCTTTATGTATTTACTCAATGAAAGGCCTTCTAGGTGATTTGAATGGAAAATGCCGCTCTACTGTCACCCACCATTCATTGTTTGGTTAACCATTTTTTGCTGTCTTTCTACCTTTTGTAGAGAAGCTATGGAAACAGACCTAGGTCTCAGTCACAAATGTTAACCTTGATGGACTAATAATGAGTAGATTATGAAGAAGTATACGCACCGCTTAGATGACACATTTTGACTTTTCAAGGATGTTAAGACCCCTTGAGATTTTTATTCAGTCCCTTTTTTGAATAAACCGATAAGATAAATAATTACCAGAGTAAAAATGAAAAGAATAAAAATAAGATATCTAATAAATAAATTCTATGGTAACATTTTTAATTTTTCGGCACAATTAGTAACAATGAGTCATATTTTGAGGAGTGACTTTTTTCGCACAACTTTTCCGCACTAGTCATACTTCGATGATAGGTAGTGCGGAAAAGTTGCCACTGGTGGCACTAAGTTCGCACAAAAAATTTGAGATTTTTCGGACAATTACTTCATTTGCCGTAAATGGCTTGAAGTTTGGCTCAAATGCTGATTTTTGAACTTTTTTAGCAAAAGTTTAAAGAAATGTTAAATTTAAGTTTTTTTAGCTGAATTTACTTGAAATGTCATGTTTAGTGTACGAAATGTTTAAATAAGCTCTAATTACACAGGCCTGCGATGAAAAAAATTCAAGGGAATTGATAGCTGATCTTTATGTATTTTTTGGTGCTAATTTAAAAACAAATAATGAAAAAATTCTATCACGTCACGTTTTCTTTAAAAAATCAATTTTAGTTGGATTTTTATGAACATTCCATCGTCCATACGCCCCGTTCCTCATGGACCTGATGTGCCAGTGCTTTTGCCTTCAATTGAATTGCAAAGTCATCTTTTCAGGGTCTTCAGACTCGGAACACCCAGAGGTTCAAGGCTCCGATGATGAATATAAGCCCCATGGAAGCGATTCACATCAGTCCACCTCTCAGGTTAAACTTAGTGATCTGACTAGAGATCTGGGCCTTTACAAAGAGGCAGCAGAATTGTTGGGTTCCAGATTGAAAGAAAAGAAACATATTGGCCAAAGGAACCGCTTTTTATTAGTACAGGAATAGAGAAAAGGAATTTGTTAAGTAGTACTTTGAGGAGGGGGAGAACCTGGTCTATTGTTCTGATGTTGCCATTGTTGAGCAATTTTAATATCACCTACGATAAAGATGAATGGAGGCTGTTTATGCATTCATCGAAAAGGAGCCTTAAATCTGTATTTCTTTATCACGGAAGATAGTATGCATCTGTACCGGTTGGATACTCGGGGCATTTAAAAGAACGCTATTAAAACCTGGCTTACGTCCTCACCAAAACTAAATAAGCCGACCTCGGTTGGACAGTTTGCGGTGATTTGAAAGTTACCTCCATGCTTCTTGGCCAACAATGCGGATACACAAAGTATCTATGTTTCCTTTGTGAGTGGGACAGCCGTGATAAGACTCAACATCGGGTCAAAAAAGAATGGCCGAAAAGACAAAATCTTAAGCCAGGCACTAAGAATGTAATTCGGAACAGTTTAGTTGAGCCAAAAATTGTATTGTTTCAAATGATTGCGATTGTTTCAAATGATTGCGATTTTTTCAAATGATTGCGATTGTTTCAAATACCTGTGCAAAAAGTTTCAGGTTTATCCGAAGCCAAGTTGAAAGAGGTAATCTTTGTTGGTCCAAATATCCACAAGCTTATGAAGGATAAAGAATTTGAGACTAGTATGGCAACAAAGGATAAAGAAGCTTGGCTTGCCTTCAAAGATGTTGTCAGCAAATTTCTGTGTAATTACAAGAATCCTGACTATAAACCAATTGTAATGAATATGATGGAGAAATTTCAAGCGTTGGGTTGCTCCATAAGTGTCAA
Source organism: Maratus speciosus (assembly GCA_963932465.1). Classification (NCBI taxonomy): domain Eukaryota; kingdom Metazoa; phylum Arthropoda; class Arachnida; order Araneae; family Salticidae; genus Maratus; species Maratus speciosus. Next base: position 576,702,843 of record OZ010792.1, read on the forward strand.
AACACATTTCCTTCACTCACATGTGCACTTTTTCACCCGCAAATTTAGGATCAGTCAGCGAAGAACAAGGTGAAAGCCTCCATCAAGACATCAAAGATATGGAGCGCTCAAAATAAAGATGAGATAAGATCATGCTCGCCGTCTACTGTTGGATGAACGCGAACACGAGATAAGCTTGAGATTGAACATAAAAGAAGAACATCAAAAAGAAGTTTCATAGAAAAAGAGTACGTACTTAAATCGAAACTTTTTTGTTTTGTTTTGTTTTTGCTCAGTTTAAAATTTGTTTGAAACTTTCATGTACACATACATAATATTTGCTCCTCTTGGTCAGTTGTCTATTTTATGTAAATTGCCTTAATAAAAACAAATTAAAATAGCATGTAGATGGTATTTTTCTAGAAACTGCACTATAATTTGATGTAAAAAGTTTAAACTCGAGGGAACTTTTTGTATCCTCGACCAGAGGCGGCTCGTGCAATATGGCAACAGCTGTTTTCATCCACTTAAACCTATTAAAGTGTAATCGATTACTGAAAAACCAATTTGCCTCACCGAGAATCTATTATTTTACATACGGATATTTTACACGGATAAAAACCGCTGTTGCCAGATAGTAGATGCAAAATTGTTCGAGAGAATTCCTTTCCAAATAGGATTTTAACAAAAATATCGATATCGATTTACAAAAAATCCTGATGTGATGGGACAAAATGGAGGTCATTTTCGAAATCAGCACACCAAATAACATAAGAATCCGCGAAAACTTCTCTTGTATTTTTGAAAAACTTCAATTTCGCAGGCCTGCGTTATGCATCATTTAATAGTTATGGACATTTTGAATTAAGTGACTTTGATAGCTTTTTCACGTATAAGTGAGCAAAAATTGCAGGAATTTTGACAACAGGGAATAAGGATCTCGTCATCGGTAAAGACTTGGTCAGGAGGCAGAAAAAGAAATTTGGAAAGAAGATACAGGAGGAGGAAGATCTTAGAGGAAGAAAAATTACAAGCATCTTTTTTGATAGTAGAAAAAATAAAACAATCATCATAAAAAAGGGGGACTAGCAGCACTGTCGACAGAAAGACGAAACAAATATCACCATGTTGTCTGAACGTGGTTTGGAATAGTTGGATCACTTGACACCTCCTTCTGACCACTGCAGAGAAATAGCAAAATCATTATATAATTTTCTAAGCCAAAATAAAGCCTGCTTTGGAAAAAATCAAGAAGAGAAATACAACATTTGATATGTATTCTTCATACGAACGAGCTCCCACTCTGACAGCGACATCAACTGTCTAAACTAGATGGTAGAGCCACTTGGCCTAAGACCTTTACCAACTGAAACGGAGCTAGATTAATAGAGTATTCAAATCTTCAGCCTTTTGCATTTTTTGATGTCCATGAAACAGGAATAGGCTCGTAGAAATGAATAAGTACATTTTCGCACGCCATTAGGGATTATGTGCTTCGTATTTCTCTCGACGGTGCTGCTTGTTCCCTTTTTTCTATAAAGATCGTGTTATTATTTCTACTATAAAAAAATATATTTGTAATGTTTCACCCTCCAAGATATTCCTCCTCCTGTATCTTCTTTTCAAGTTTCTTTTTCTGTCTCCTGACCAAGTCTTTTTCGATGACGAGATTTTTATTCCTGGTTGTCACAATTCCTGCATCCTGAAGCACAGATGAAGCTCTTAACGCAGTTGAACTATGTGATATACCAGTTCTAAATCTGGTGAACGCTGTGTGAGAAAGGGATATGCGTTTGGGAGTGTCTGCTTTTGAAGTCCCTGGTTCAAATTCTGATCCAGACAAACTGCCTGCTTCAAAGTTCCCACTTTTTTTAATCTTCTGACAAATAGCTGTATTTTAGGGCAGTAAAATAATTAAAATCCCATCTCGCTGTTACTCCCATCTCCAATTTCCTCCCTCATCCTCGTGATGACTGATTGCGTTTTCATTTGTTTCTACTACACATCTCCTCTCCTTCCAGAATTGCTGTCAAGACATGTTGTGGTCCGGCATTCAAATATGTGACTCTGAACGCATCGAAGACCCGAAGAAATAGTGAGGAACATAATAAAGACAAAAGAGACAAACCGACGAACGAACCAAACAGTACTTACAATTTTTGCTCAGTTATACGCGAAAAGGCTATAAAAATCGCCTAATTCAAAATACACATAACTAATAAAAAATAGATTCTCAGAGCTTATTTAACCATTTCGTACACTAAACAGAACATTTCAAGTAAATCCAGCGAAAACAAATTTAATTTCGCATTTTAAATTTTTTTGCTAAAAAAGTTCAAAAGTCAGCATTTGAACAAAACTTCCTGCCATTTGCGACAAATGAAGGAATTGTCCGAAAAATCAAAATTTTTTTGTATAAACTTAGTGCCACCAGTGGCAACTTTTCCGCACTACCCATCATCGAAAATCGAAAAAAGTTTTTTTCGGCCCACCCTATTATATAATAAGAGGGTTGGTTAACCGAGTATGTCGGTTAATTGAACGTCGGATAATCGAGAGTCTATAGTAATTTTTAAATAGCGTTAATTATTTCATATTCATATAATAATTAACTGCAATGAATGATTTAACCAATAGGAACTATGACTGTGTTGATTATATATCATCCATCCGGTATCGCCCCCCCCCCCCAAACGAGTCTCTGGATCCGCCCCTGACTAGTACTAGTATATACTTTTCTAGCTATACCCAACACTACGTTGTATAGTTTTTTACAAAGTCTTATTATTCTTTTAGCAACAAAGTTTTTATTAATACAGTTAATAATTCATATATTTATTGTATTGAACCCTTTCAGCGTGAATAGTACTCGCACTTGAACGTTTATTATATTCAACGGATCAAATTTTTGAAAAATAAACTCTAACAACTGTTTTTTCGTGCAGCTTACTCAGTTTATCTTTAAAAGCTTTAAAGCCAAACAATTTAAAGAGGACATCAAAATAGTAGTACAGCAAGTCATTTTAAGAAAATATCTTATTGCACCCAGTTGGTATATTTTAGACAGAAGAGTGGTTTGGCACAAGATAGTGTTTTTGTGTAAACCATTTATTGTTATACCCATTTTAGGCAGATTTCGTGAGAAATACTACCTGTTACATTCTCCCCTATGTTGGAATATCTGAAACATTTTTGCAGATCTATGCCGATCATGACCCTTAGAACCCAAAACCACTCCCGGTTCAAAACTTTATCTATCTACATATATCCCTTTTTTATGGACACGGTAGCTTCCATAATTCTGCACAAATCTTTTCCAAACTGATACATAAAATCAAGAGGCAGAAAATCTCGGTCAAGTCCGTTACTGTGCAAAATCAGATCAAGAGGGTGCATCATTAACTACAACTTTTGGTTTAAAAAAAAGTTACAAGACAATTTATTTTTCATCATTGTGTTTTGCATTTCTTATTTCATGTGAATTAAAGTGAACAAACACATCCAGCTGTATATAATTTCTAGTGTAAACCTTTTCATGATTTTTGTTGTCACATCTTTTCGTTCTCTTCTTTTCTTTTTCCTATTTTACACTGGAAATATCGCATGAATTACTGGATTCGGGAGTATAGTTCCTATTCATTTCTCGACCATCGTGACAAGATCTTTTGAACAGCACCACTCTCGTCGAAACCCAAAACAGACAGTTGGGGATATTCCCTAAGTTAGCAGAAAGCGCAAGCAGGTGAACTTATTAAAAATACATATATAATTTTTTGCTACCTTTTTTTTAATAAGATAGGACAACAGGACAAAAAATGAAACACTATTTAAACTATCTATTTAGGATTTTTAAATTGATTTCTCAATGTACAATCAAAATTATTTAATATTAAACTATTAATTGATAAAAATGTTTTTTCTTTAACTATTACACCCTTCAATTTTTATCTATAATCTATTTTCTACATTTTAGCTTTTAAAATGTTTCATTGTTGTTATTTCACAGCCATTTGGCATATTTTGACCTGAGTTTATGGTCGCATTACGAAATCCATTTTTGTTCTAACTCCCATACAATTGTACAAGTTAAAGAGAATATTGGGAGATTGATCACTGATGGCTGGCAAGCGGAAAAACGCCTTAAAATTAATGTATTAATTTATAATTAAGATATAAAAATATTGAAATGTTATACCGGAAACACACCTGTGAAAGTAATTTTCATAAACCTAACCTATCAGGAAATGGTTTAAAAATCCATTACAAAATTCCATCTTTATACACAAAAATCGGTTGGAGTTAAAAATTAGAGTGTAATAACATATATGATTTAACCCTTAACCCTTTCAGGGGAAAGGTTCTTGTATTCTTAAAATGTTGAAATAATTGAATGACACCAGTATTTATAAGAAAATTTATTTATAAACAAGTAAATGTATATTTTCGCGCACTAAATAAAAGGGAAATTTTCATTAAAAATTTCGGGTGCCAATGTGGCTATTAGGGATTAAAATTATGTGATGCCATAGCGGCATTACCGCCCTTCAAAGGGTTAAATGCATAGTGATGCATATCTGCATCACTTTTTATTTAACTCTTAATAAGCACTATATTCATATAGAAATATTAATCCTGTAAAAATTACAAAAATATGCTACTAAATAAACTTAAAAATCTACTTTAAAATTTCTGGTTTCTAATCTTTAATATAAGAATAAAAAACACAATTCTAAAAGAATAATTCATGCATTTAAGGGTTAAATTTTACAATATATATATATATATATATAAAATAAGGTATTTAGATTCATACTTATTAAAATATTTACTAATTTGCAATATTTTAGTTTTTACTTGTATTGCAGATGTGCAACATAAGAAAATGTTGGCGTATTATACGAAAAATGTATCTATGATTTTTCCTGTGTTATAAACATTTCTGAGAATTATATATGAGGCATCCAGAATACAAACCGACTAACTCCATTTTAAGTGGTGTTTTTTTAACAAAGGAACATTGAAAATTTTCTATATATTTATGCAGTGATAAAAAGTTGCCCTCGATTAAAAGAAAATGAATGAGTTCCATCAAAATATCCCGAGAAAAAATATTACGTAGATACAATATTTTTATAGTTACAATAACTTTAACTGTTTATAATGAACATTTTCATTTGATGGAGTTAACCGATTTGTGTACTGAACGGCTCATATAATTTTTTTCGAAACGAAATAAAAAATCATGCATTTAAGGGTTAATATATTATTCCTATTATCGATATTCTTCTGTAGATCCTTCCTATATACCTCAGACATTATCTCCTTTCAGATGAAAGCTATGATAAAAGGGATCGGCGTCATTAATTGAGACAGAACTCGGATGTGAACCATTTTTCAAATGACAATTAGTCTTTCTGTAAGGTATGTTTATTTCATTGACACTCTGACAATTTGAGTGGCGATTTTAGATGGCATCAGAGATTATTGGTAATCTTAGTGATTCGCCTAGATAAAGAGTCAGTGCGATTTGGCCTACAGTTGAAAGCAAGAAATTGGAAGAAAATTGTTCCGATGTATTTTAAGTTATTCACTAAAGCATCTGCTGACAAGCAGTAAAAGTTATAGAAATTTGTCATTCGACTATAGAAGTTAAAATGTGAAGTATTGGTAAAAGTGAGCGATTGGAAAAAATATTATAAATATATGCTGCGAAATATTATTAATGAACCAATGTTTATTTTATTATTGCCAAAAGCAAAAACAGCAACAACAACAAAGGTAATTATTATAAATAATCGTAATGATTTGATATATACATTAGCAAACAAAAATAAAAAGTTAAAAATCGGAAGATGGTTCTTCATATAGACTGAAAGTTATTCACAAGAACATTATTATGAAAAAAATAAAAATAAAAATAAAACTATTAAAACTTTTATTGTTGATAGAAAAATAAAAAATCGTTTTAAGATCATGAGGTATTTACTAACTTAATCACGATTAAGCATTCTTGTTCTCAAGAAGTAACGCACCATTACAGAAAATGTCGAAGACTATTTTGAGTAATTTGCTGAATTATTTACAGAAGTAAATCTATTATGCTCTTCGTTTAAAAATAATAAAAGTCAGTGAATGCTAAAAAGCATTACAGTTTGGTGAGTAAATAGAGAAATGAATCTAAAAATATTATTGAAAATAATAATCACATTATTCAGAAACCCTGGTGTAGCTTTTTAAGGTATTTTGTTAAACTGCGCAGGAAGTTATGCGTTCAGGGTTCGTACGGGTCCCGTTATTTTCCAGGTGAAATATCAGTATTTTTTTTAAAAAAATAAATCTAGTTCAAAAGCAAGAAATTTTGCTTATTTCAATAGAGATTTTCTATAATAAAATACTGGTACCAAAGAATTTCCTGGTCTGGCAATTCCAGGAGCCGTAAAAACCCTGTGTGTTGTTGTTGTTACATATATGCCCCCTAGCCACCGCATAGTGTGTTCAAATGACAAATTTCCACGACATAAAATTACACTCGTATGCATTTCCCCAAAGTGTCTCAATTATGTAGAGTTCTTATAAATCCCAAAGCAAGAATAACTATGTGGATTTTTCCTTTACATACAGCCCTGACACAACTGTCTAACCCCGTTTTTAGAAAAATAATGTGCCGAACAGTTCCAACTAGGTGACTACGTGCCCACCAATTTTTCGCTAACCAATCAAAGAGGAGAAAACCCGGTAAAACCGACGGGCAAACAAAGGTTTCAAGTTGGTTGCTAGCGAGGCTAACGAGAAAGACAGGCTACGGCGGTGGGTCCGATTCTTCCTTTTTTACAGACCGCTGGAGTCACGTGATGCTCTTTTCGCACATTTTCATTGGTGCATTCGAGCATCACGTGACTCCAGCGGTCTGTAAAAAAAGAAGAATCGGACCCACCGCGGTAGTCCGTCTTTTTCGTTAGCCTCGGGTTGCTAGGGTGTGACGTCAGTTGACACTGATCTATAGGGAAAGTAGAAAAGAGAGGTGAAAACCAAAAATGAGTAACTGATGAAAAAAAAATGTTAATGCAGGTTCAATTTTTTATATTTCTGTAAATTATTTTTTTTTCGTCTTGTAAGCAATATTCTGAACGTAATTTTAATTTAGTTAATTAAGTTTTGAAACCAATGTATGATTTCTGAAATGTTTATAATTGTCAACATTTTCGTCTTGCGAAGTCAAGATCCCGTTCTATCCTGCAAACTCATTGGTACATTCCTGTTCTGTAGGCATTTGAAAAGTGAGAAACTCCAGGATTACCTGCGCCCATGCGTGACTTTGGCAGTTAGTGGTGTTCGATTGAATGAAAGTTCACGTAAAAAAATCAAGGTTCTACACCAAAAAAAAAAAAGAAAAATAAAAAGAAATTGAATATTTGAATAAGAGCCGAAAAAAAGCATTATAGTTACATTAGTATATTGGGTGTTTTCAATGGCACAGGTCTATTCTATACTACGTAAAAAAATATATAACAAGGTATATTGAAACTGTGATTGATTCAAAAGAAGCATAAAAAACTCAATACAATCAGTTACAGATCATTTATTTTGTCACAAGTAGTTACAGAGCATTTATTTAGTGCAATCAATTACTATATTTCAATATGTGGGCCCTTTGTAGCTCGAGCAAACCAAATGCTCTGCAACTGCTTGTGTCATAAATGATCTGTAACAGATCGTCTTGAGTTTTTTTACGCTTATCTGTGATAATTTAAGGTACAGCGCATCTATGGGCGAAGTTTGGAACTAATTTTTTTTTTTTTTATTCACTTCAAGAAAACTTTTCCTCGTGAGAAACATTTTATTCCAAAACGCACCTCCGCACGACAGTTACTTGATTTTACATTAAATTTTAAAGTGTGTCAGAGACTTTTGGACCACCCTGTATTTTATTGGTATCAATTTAAGAAACCTTTCTAAAATTTACTTGAAATATATCTTCTTATTATAGAATTGGAGCAAAACAAATGATAAACATATAAATAAAGATATCTTTGTTCGAAAAATATTTATTGTAACAAAGTTTACGTTATTTAGTTTACGAAAGTCCAATTTAGAAAATACATAATCGTTTATTTTTAAATGTTTTCATTATTTTGGGAAATACACTCTTGTAATCTTTAAGTCCCAACGAAATAAATAAAAGACTTTTAAAGGTAATTGGACATATTTTCCTGTATAAGTCTAGAAGGATGAATTTGTATTCCACATTACTGCTTGAATCCTTTGTACAAAAAGTTGCTTTACTGATAATTCGAGAAGTTTTAATTGGACCCATTCCTAGGAAGTTTAGGGACCATTATAGTGTTACATCCTCTACCAACCCCCTTTTCAAAATTTTAATAGGACCCAATCGTAAGATGTTTAGGGACCATTAAAGTACTATATCCTCTACCAATCCCCTTTTTTTAAATTTTAATAGGACCCAGTCCTAGGAAGTTTAGGGACCATTAAAGTGTTATATCCTCTACCAATCCCCTTTTTCTAAATTTTAATAGGACCCAATTTTAGGATGTTTAGGGGCTATTAAAGTGTTATATCCTCTACCAATCCCTTTTTCTAAATTTTAATAGGACCCAAATCCTAGGATGTTTAAAGGCATTGAAGTGTTATATCTTATACCAATCCTTTTTACAAAGAATTCTTTTTAATAACAATTTGCTAAATTTTAATAGGAGCCAATCCTAGAATGTTTAAAACCCTCTGAGTGTTTGGGGCGTAATATTCCGTTCACTAAGCTCCAGGTTTCACAGCAATACAAGCAATATTTAAGATAATATAATTCTACAGATTTAATGAATTTTAAATACATTGAAGAATGATTAATACTCTCAAGGATTACATTCATATTTGAAATTGAATTTTTTTAATAATGTTGAAAGAATCATATTTTCTTAGCATTTAAAACAAAATGCAAAGAAAATAACATTACAATTTTACCCTTTTGCAAGACGCTCGGAGGGTTAAAGCCATTGAAGTGTTATATCTTGTACCAATCCTCTTTACAAAGTGTTCTTTTTAATGAAAAGTTGCTCAATTTTAATAGGACCCAATCCTAGGATGCTTAAAGCCATTGAAGTGTTATATTTATTGGACCCCTGCCGCCCCCCCCCCCCCCCAAAAAAAATAAAATAAACGGTTAAGTGCGAGTATTACTCGCGCTCGGAGCTCCCTTACAATAAATATATGAATTATTCATATATTTATTTTACTATCTGTATAACACTTTTATTTTGTGTTCTATAGATGTATATATTCTTTTTTTAATCTTATCCTAATCTGTTTATGATGAAATTAATTCGGTACAGACATTAAAAATAGTGCATATTTTAACTTCATTTGGCATTTCATAAAACTAAATTCAGCGTAGTAATAATCTTTTCTTTTTACAGTGTAGCTAAAACAAAACCCTTGTTCAAAGTTTAAACTTGGCATTATGCTAAGCGCGCTTCGCAAGGAGGTCGCAAATTGCAACGCCCGCCGCCTTGGTCCATGACGCGTTTTTCTAGATATGTTTTCAATTAACTTTTAACGATATGGGAGGCTTATTGAGAGATCCACTCAATCCAAACTAGCTGCGAATCCCATAGTATTTTTCTGATTAATTCTAATTAAATTAGTCTGTTTTTAACAATTTGACATTTATTGCTTTTATACTGCTACTGGGCATTACATTACACAAATATATCATTAAAAATTGCTATCTGGGCCTTAAAAGCCGATGGTACCTAGCGTTCGTCTCTCCCTATCATTATGTATGTCCAAACCGTCCGTGTCTTTAAGGGTTAATATCACGGCTAATTAGCGACGATTTTTTTCGAAAATCATTTTCAACAATGCTTTTATACGTCTGCTACGATAGGTACCTCCAGCGCTCCTCAACACTTTTGCTGAATGCCCGAAAATCGAAAATTGTGTGTAACGGAAAAATGCGCTTTTCTTAAAAATTATGTGACGTAGGGTATTCGTTATAATTTTCCTGCAAGGTTTAAATTAACCTTTACTACATCTATTAGGTAGCTTTCATTACAAAAAGCTACCTATTGCAGCCGTTCGGAGGAAAGCGATTTCAAAAATTTTGGTATATTTTCATCGATCATGACCCCCAGACCCCGAAACCACCCTCCGTTCAAAATTGATATATATATAATACTGAAATATTAATCGGTATGGTGTTTATTATTTATATTTTATATCCTATAAATATTTAAATACGTTTTATTGATTCTTCCATTTCATATTATTTGTTTCTATTCTGCTTTCATTTTTAATCAATTCACTTGATTTTAGTGGTTGTTCGGGCACAGGGGAAAATTAATTTTAGCTTTAGCTTATTTTTCCCACAGAAAACAATCATTTCGCTTATATCATTGAATTCTCTGCCCTTGATAACGTAATTCAATGTATAAGCTTTTCAATTTTTGTCGGTGTCCACTTTTTTCCCTTTTTCTTCCATAATAATTCTTATAATATTTTTTTTTTTTTTTAATACTTACAGCTTTAATTCATAATAATTGACGGTGGTAGGTTATGTTTAATTAATGGTAATATCTATCTATATATATATATATATCTGACCTATGTCACACTGTAACTCTCGTAATTATGAACCGATTTCGCTGTAATTCGGTGTGTACATAGTACATACCAATGTCTCGACCGAGTTCGTTGTCCAGCTTCAACCGCCGTTTTGCTTCAAAATGGCAGCCATTTAAAATTTTTAAAAAAATTTAAAATTTGAAATGTGGTACCAAAAAATTAAAAATGGAAAAATATTATTTTGTTATGTATTTGACCTTTATACAAAGATTCCGGAGCAGTTTTTGTTTCGTCTATATCTTAAAAAATGGCTGAGTTATAGCATTTTGAATTTCTAGCGTGGCTGACATTTTGAAACGTCCTGAATTTTGTCACGCGATACAAGGCGTATTTATGAACCGATTTCGATATAATTCGGTGTGTGCATAGTACATACCAATGTTTCGACCGAGTTCGTTGGCCAGCTTCATCCGCCATTTTGTTTCAAAATGGCGGCCATTTAAAATTTTTTTTAAAAATTTAAAATTTGAAATGTTGTACCAAAAAATTGAAAAACGAAAAATATTTTTTTTTATGTATTTGACATTTGTACAAAGATTTCGGAGCATTTTTTGTTTCGTCTATATCTTTAAAAATGGCTGAGTTGCAGCATTTTGAATTTCTAGCGCGGCTGACATTTTGAAACATCCTGAATTTTGTCACGCGATAAAAGGCGTATTTATGAACCGATTTGGATGTAACTTCGTTTATACATAGTACATACTAATGTCTCGACCGAGTTCGTTGGCCAGCTTCATCCGCCATCTTGTTTCAAAATGGCGGCCATTTAAAAAAATAAAAAAATAAAAAAAATTAAAATGAGATACCAAAAAATTGGAAAATGAAAAAGATTTTTTTTCGTATGTGTTTGACCTTAATACAAAGATTCCGGAACAGTTTTTGTTTCGTCTATATCTAAAAAAATGGCTGAGTAATAGCATTTTGAATTTCTATTGTGGCTGACATTTTAAAACGACCTGATTTTTGTCACGCGATAACAGGCGTATTTATAAACCGATTTGGATGTAACTTGGTCTGTACATAGTACATACCAATGTCTCGACCGAGTTCGTTGGCCAGCTTAATTTGCCATCTTGTTTCAAAAGGGTTGCCATTTAAAAAAAAAATTAATTTAAAATTTAAAATGAGGTATTAAAAAATTGGAAAATGAAAAAGATTTTTTTTTATGTGTTTGGCCTTGATACAAAGATTCCGGAGCAGTTTTTGTTTCTGAAAATTTGTTGTTTTGTTTATATCTTAAAAAATGGTTGAATTATAACACTTTGAATTTCTAGCATGGTTAACATTTTGAAACGATCTTGTATTTGTCACGCGATAACACACGTATTCGCCTATTTCGATGTAAGAAGGCATGTGGATAGTATACATCAATATCTCGACCAAGTTCGCTGGCCAGATTCATCAGCCATCTTGTTTCAAAATGGCGGCCATTAAATTAAGAAAAATATATAAATTTAAAGTGAGGTGCAAAAAAATTAGAAATTGAAAAAGGTTTCTTTCTTAAGTATTTGACCTTGAAAAGGATTCAGGAGCATTTTTTGTTTGTCTTTACCTTAAAAAATGGCTCAGATATAGCAGTTTCAATTTCTATTGTGGGTGACATTTTGAAAAATCTGATTTTTTGCATGCGACAGCACTCGTATATATCAACCGATTCCGATGTGAGTGAGCATGTGCACAGTAATTACTAACGTCTCGACCAAGTTCACTGGTTAGCCTCATCCACCATGTTGTCTTAAAATGGCAGGCACTTCAGGAAATCGCCGAATTTGGCAGCCAAATATAAGTTACTTTAAAGAAAAGCAGCTTGGGTAAAGCTGACTAATTTCGCGAAATTCTCATTCATTATATTGATAAAAATTAGTATTGAATCTCCTATATTCGGTTTCCACTAAATTGAGCTTCGTGTGTTTGAATGATATAAGTTGGCTTTTTTAAAATAAGGAATATGAAAGCTACCTCTTCCTCCCGGCACTGGCCGGAAGGACTTTTTCATAATTTTAGTTTCAGTAGATTCGGAAATATAAGGGGGAGGGACATATTTTTGCACTACATTTTTGACAATATCTCTAAAAATATAATACCTAAAATTGAATTATATGTACTTTTGAGCGCAGTATTACGAAAGCTTTTACACGATACCCCACACGATATACAAAGAAAAGATTTTTTTTTAACCCCTTCACAGTCGCTTAATATTTGGAAAAACCATCAAAAAAGTACCTATTTATTTTATTACAGTTATTGAATAATTATAAGGTCTCTAAATAAAATATGTAATTATTTTTATTAAGGCGAAATATAAAGATAATATAGAACAAATTCACATTTGTAGAAAAGCCATCATGAGAGAATTCTATGTCTTAATGTTTGTTTTACCATCATACAAATTAATGCGAATAAAATCTTTATTTTTCACATCTTAGATCTTTATTTATCATCATCACACAAATTTTTACAAATAATATTTGAAATAATATATATACGTTAAATTTTGATTATTAATAATTTTTTTGAGTGTTATATATTTCAAAACATGCAATACAAATCCCAGCATTACAATCAGCGCTAAAATCCAAACGGCAATATTAAAAGACTTCACACGGAAATGCCAGATACATTTTTCTGGTTTCAGAAGTTTTTTCCAGCAATTAAATCTCCAGCCCGGAAATAGGACGGGAATGAGAAATAACGAACGACACCTCAGCACGTGATACTGACGGGAGCGAGAATTAAGGGGTTAAGTAACTTAATTAGCTCCTGTACATGTTTCCTAAAAATATTTGTAAATGTTCACTAATCTGTAAATATGTGAGTTAATAGTCTTTATTACGTCCCCAATTTGAACTTTCCACGTTTCATAGTTTACAAGTAAAATGACTGTGACAGACAGACACAGGAGTGATCTTATAATGGTTCCGTTTTTACTTTTTAAGTACGACACCCCCCCCCCCCCCAAAAAAAAAAAAAAAAAAAAAAAAAAGAAAAAAAAACTCGCTTGGTACTTTTTGGGGAGGCATCGATCATTTGCTTGCAAAATGTTCTTCCTTCGTGGTCTATCTTGTAACTAAATGCCATCAACCTGTTCGAAACTTTTCATCACTGAATCACATGTTCTAAAGGGATATCGACTAACATCTTTTTTGTGTTGTCAGACCAGCATTAATACTGCGTTTGTTTAGAAATTGGAGTATGCTTCGAATTTCTATTTTCATAATATTTTAAATGTAATTATATCTTTAAAATAAAATAATATGAAATTTAATGTTATTTATTGTCAATGCTGTTAATTTATCATCTTTGTCTGCAAAACATGTTTGATGAATGCAAAAATGTTTACTGGAGAATGAATAGCATCTAAAAACCTATATTTCGGTTTGGAAAAACGGATTCACTTAACGTTTACTTAAACACTACTAAAGCACTTAAACGTTTTCAAAAATCAGTGGTAGCAAAATAAACTTTGTTTTTATAAACCCTTCTTTAAATCTCGAAAATATATTGGTTTCTAAGGTTTCTAAAGATAAAGAACTCCCTTCGGAATCGAAGATGACTCGGTAGAGGGTATTGTATATTTTCGTCCGTGGTTATATTATATTTTCCTAGATTAAAACATTTGTCTTTAGACTTTATTCTGTCTTTACAAGAAGAAAATATTGTATTTGTGAAAAAATTCGACTTCCGGTTTTTGAAGGATTTATACGTTTTAGAAGGTCCTGAACACGATTTGACTGTTTTTAGAAAATGTCTGTGTATCTGTAATGTGACACAAATTTTGTGGACGCTGTATCTCAAGAACCTATGCACGGAATTTAATAAAACTTTAGATTAATTTATACCTTGATATAAATTGGTGCGGATTAGTTTTTGGTGTAAATCGCCCAACAGATGGTGCTGCTTTGCTGCCTTTTTCTGGATCTACACGATTTTAGCGATGTTCATATCTCAAAAACTAATACATGGAATTTTATCAAACCTCATATTCTGTTAGACCTTGAGAAGATCGTGGCGATTAGGTGTTCGTGTAAATCATATAAGAGTGGCGCTGCTATGCTGCGTTTTCCCCCATTTTCGCGATAGCTGTATCTCAAAAACTAATGTACGGAATTTAATCAAACTCCATATTTTGTTACACATTCACATAAACAGATTCTTATTAGACTTGAGTGTATACAGGTGTCGCTTTTATACTCTTTGGGTTGGGAATTTTCGTTGCAGACAACTAAAAGAGTAGGTGCCAAAATTCAATGATTTGTTTGAAAGATGTGATGTTCCTATCTCCTCTTTAAATACGTATAATTCAAAGAACCTATACATTTAAAATCCTCATGATGGGTATAGATTGATGTATAGATTGTCGTTTAATTTTGGTACTGTGATAGCTAATTTTGAAGTATTAACATGTATGACTTTTGGAATTGGCACATCCGACTAATTTTACAGTGTAAAGGAAAACTGAAATAATTCATAATGAAGGGAACGAATATTTTTTCCAACTGGATTAAATCATATTCAAGGCTGGAGCAACACAGTTGAAGTGCATTCCAAAAGAGAGAAAAATGTCCAGACCAGAAATCGAACCTGGATACTTGGCGTGCCGTGCCAATGCCTTACCTGTTAGGCTATCTGGTCTGGACATTTTTCGCTCTGTTGGAATAGACTTCAACTATGCTGCTCCAGCCTTGAATCTGAAATAATTATTTTAATGCATTTTAAATAATAGAAGGAATGAGGTGCTTTTTCAAACAAAGAAAGTCATTAAGAAGTTAACACTTTAACCCTTTATCTACTGACGGTACTTATAAGTACCATTGAAATAACTTGTTATAAAATTTATTTAATAGATCAAT
Source organism: Maratus speciosus (assembly GCA_963932465.1). Classification (NCBI taxonomy): domain Eukaryota; kingdom Metazoa; phylum Arthropoda; class Arachnida; order Araneae; family Salticidae; genus Maratus; species Maratus speciosus. The sequence goes on from OZ010792.1 coordinate 576,718,307, forward strand.
TAGTAGTAATAGAGTTTAGAATGAGTTATAGATGCATTACTTTATCTTGTTCCAAAAGCATTATGGGTTACACAAAAGAAAAATATTTTTAAAAGGAGGATTTCATTCGCCTTTGCATCTTTTCGGCTTTCTTGGCATTGTGGGGGGGGGGGGGGGATTTTTCAATTCGGAAATATTTTTATTGTAAGAACATTCTATTTGTACATTTCCTAATTCTACAAAATACAAAGAAAAATATTTAAAATAAAAGATTTGAGTGGGGTTATAAATAGTACACAAAATCTCTCTAAATTCAAATTTAATGAATCCTTCTAAAATCCTTCTAAAATTTATTAAATGATCATGTAAATCATCTAATATAGTTTCAAAAATTCACAAAAAATGCTTTAGAAGATGAAATTTTCATGAATTCATAATTCAGTACATAAAGGGTTAAATGTTGTTAAATTTATAAACTTTTCAATGGTAACTAAAACTGAATAATTCTTGACTGAATCTAAACTGAATCTAAGACTTGAAATTCATTCAAGAGTGGCGTGTAAATTAAACGGACAATTGTAGACTCATTCATTTATTGCACCATAACCGTTTTCAGACTCCATATCTGAATTTCAAAGGTATTGCCGTTTTGCGAAGATAAATGATTTCCCATAAACGTTAGAAACGTTTCAGTGAAAAGTTGTAAAGGACTGTAAATTTCAAATTGGTCACAAATTTTAGTATACATTTGATTTTTAGATGAATATTTGTATTGCAGCATATTATAAAGTCTAAACAAATAAAAGAGTAAATCATGTATCCCGAATTTATTTCATTTTTCTATCGCACTTTGGTGCTTTAGTATACGGGTTATTCTCTTAGAAACGAATAAAAGGTACAGCGGAATATTTATTAAACAAGAAACAACAAGAATGTAAAATCATGCATCAAGTATGAATTATGACACACTTTCCAACTCATTCAGATTACTATAATAAAACTTCAATGTTTAACAATGTGAAAAAGGATGTCTAAATAAACGATTTGTAAAACACATAACTTATTTGAAAACGCAACTTCAGCAATTCTCCTCAAAAGTGGAAAAAAAATCTGAATTTTTTGTGCAGCCCTGTATATGAACTATAGATTTATCATATAATGCATACTATGCTAAATTTAGTTCGGTTAAGAAACACATAAAACAGTTGAAATTCCCCCATCAGCAATTTCAAACAATAAACGGAAGTGTACTTTAGATGTTTTTTGCAGCCCTGTATATACTATAGAATTTATACACACTAAGTAATATGCAAAACAAAATTTAGTTTAAAAACGCGCACCACCATGGAAAGCGCACTTTTGAAATACGTTCCACTTATATAATTTCTTTTCTTGTCAGAACTTCTTTAACCCATTTGTGCCTGAATTTTTGTTTTCTGAAATTTGTTGGTAAAATTACTTTGAATTGTTGCAAAATGAACTGGAAAAAAACTAAAAAAAAAAAATTACGCTAAAAATATTTTGTATTTATTTGATAAAATGTAAACGTATTAACCCTTAAATGCCTGGTGTTGCTTTTCGGTAACATACCCAATTTAGGCTCTAAAATACTATTAGAATAATATTGAAGCTATAATGCCTAATGTTGCTAATAAAATACATTCTGAAAATATTATTAAATCGATTTTCAACATGTAGATGGCAACACTTGTGCTGTTTAAGAATAAAGATAGATTTATTTTTTCAATTGTTGCTACTTGTTTTTTTTTGTTTTGTTTGGGAGCTTGCGAAATACCCTATTTTGACCTGCAGTGAAGTAAAATTTATTTCTTATTATAGTTCCTAAAATTCTTGTGTGTTTAATATTATAGAATTTTATCAAGGGAAATTATTTTTTCAATTAAACACCAGTATTGCCAATTAGTAACAAACTGTTTTTTAGCCGTAAACCATACTTAAAACAAAATATGATTTTTTAAAGTATTTTTCCCATGATTTATTTAAAAAATGAAAGCCGAAAAACATTATTACAATGAATTTTGAAAAATCAGGCATTTAAGGGTTAAATATGGGAATATGCATAATATTTGTAACAGTATAATATGCATAATTATATGTTTTGTCTAAATTTATATAAAATAAGCTTTTAAATTTTATATTATATACTATGATTAGTATTTTTATGAATTACTAGAGAAATATATTTATTACTTTACAGAGACTAATAACATTAAAAGTATTAGTAATGATAAACGAAAAATAATCGTATTTGAGGCTTAAAAACAATTTGCTTCATAATCGTCTTGAAAAGGACTTTACATAAATATTTGTCCCTTAAGCATCTAACAAAAATATGTACCCATTTGTGTCTAGTGTCCTAGATTTTGCACGTTACAAAAATGCGTAAAAAATAGGCTTGAACATATAATTTCACAATTAAAAAAAATACGGATTTCAAAGAAGTCTACAAACTAAGATTACGACTTATTTATTTGAATCCTTGGTAGAAAAAACACAAATAAACTTATTTTTTATATATCGCTCTCTAGAAAAATGAAAAAAACTGTAAACTCCCGAAAAAAGCCTTCATTTAAGCAAATAAATATCCATCTTATGTTGCCATCGTTCGGTAAGAGATAAAGGCATTTATAGATAATTATTTCATACAATTTTCATGTTATAAAGAAGAAGAACATTATAAAAATTTATTAAAATTCGAAGCGTCCCAAAAATGGGACGCTAGGCATAAATGGGTTAAATACAGACATCCCTTGAAATTCGCGGGAGCTCGGTTCGCGGAAACCTCCGAGAATGTCAAAATCATGAATCTTGAGACTATCTTTCCGTGCATAAAAAGGAGTTATGTTTTATATTTCTTTTTTTAACCATTTGGAAAAATGGTTATTGTCCTCGTCAGGGTAGGAAATCAAAAGCATATCTGAAGCTTTTTATTGGTTGAATCCGCATTTTATTCGTTTTCTGATGGGTCTATACAGTAATCTGTATTTCCCTTTATTTTCAACAGAGATGGATACTTATGTTGCCACTATGACAAAAAAAAAATAAAAAAATAAAATAAAAATAAAAACTACAAAAAAAAAAAAATTAATAACTCAGAAACAAATTGAGATACAGCTTTCAAACAAATTGCATTTAAAAGTACATTTTTTTCTCTATACGACGGTGTAAAAAGTAATAGTGTGGGATCTTTAGAAGTTTAAGAATGAAATTTCATTTAAAATGGGTCGTCTTGGAAATCTGTCGATGGAAAAGCCTTTTCCCGAACAGCCAATGAAATGCTTGGATAATACGTAAGTTTCGGGAGGATAATACGTAAGTTTCAGGAAATCTGAGGAGTCGCAGACGATTTTTGTCGCTTGCAATTTTTACGTGTAATAACACTATTAATGTTTAATTCATGGCGTACGTAATGTATGATCAACTCCGTGCGATTTTTTATGTCTTAAATTTTAGTCTTCGAAAAAATCATTTTCCAAACGGTCGTTGTAATTTGTTAAATTGCTTTATTTATCTATTTATTTATTTTTTTTTTTTTAATGGAAAAGAGCAATTGAAATTCAAAAAGCATATTTATTAAGCATTATACAAGTACATTAAAAGTACATGCTTTAAATAAATTTGAATAATCATAAACATATTGTACAAAATTTGTTTGCTAGTTGATGGTGAAAAAAATTTATTGATGTGGGATCGTTTGACAGAACAGATCTTTTGTTTATGAATTTCCATGTCAGGATAAGTTGTGGCCGCGATTTCCATTTTAAATATAAGACTCCTCACCAGTGAAGAATCTCATTCTATTGCTTTTTCAACAAGTTGTTCCCCGACAATTTTTGCAGAAAATATTTCCCCTGCAATAAAATTTTGAATTCTAGAAAATTGAAAAAAATCTGCATAAAAAATATATTTTCCCTCATTACAAGGGCTGAATTTCTCGCAACTTAGGCCATAAAGTAATACAGTAGGCTATACATACAGTAGTTAGGTTCCAGTGTCACATAGTTCACGCAGAATTGGTAAAACAAAGTGAGTTTACTTTGTAAAAAAAAATATTCTTTATAAAACACATTTCGCGAATAACCAAGGTAAACATTCGCGAATGTTGAAATGTTCTGCAGTTTATATTTTGCGAATAATTAAAACTCGCGAATGTTAAGGGATTATTGTATTTGCTTTTTATTTTGTCCTGTGATTTTGAGACCCACTTCTTTGGTTGAAGCATAGTTTACTGTTGTCGCCGTACTAGCCCCTTACGTAAACACAAATTCAGGCGCCCCGTTGTCCAAAAAAGTCATACAATTTTAGCCAGACAATTTTATCAGAGTTTGAAACATTCCTACATTTTAGGGGCTTCTTTTGTTCAATATGTTGATTAGTTGTTGTCATTACAGATGAAATTGAAAATAGTTTCTATATAGTTTCAGTTAGTTTGGTATTGTTTGGCATATCTTAATGTTATATTATAATACGAGCAAAAATTGTGTGTGTGTGTATGTAAATTTTATCTTGAAAACGGCTCTAACGATTTTGATTAAATTTTGCACCATTCCATTTGCGGGCTCGAAAAGACCATTGGGATGGGTCACATGTTCGAGAAAATTCGGTTAGTGGGTCATTTTGGGTCATTATGGGTCAGGGTCAAGCTAATTATATCTGAAAAACTAACTGCTCAAGACATTTTCACAAAATTTTGTAATATACCGCTTCTGGGCATGAGATAGCCATTGGGCTAAGTCCCATGTTCGAGAAAATTCGATTATTGGATCATTTTTGGGTCACTGTGGGTCAAGCTAATTATATCTAAAGATCGGCTCAATCGATGTTGACTAAATTTTGTATCCAACCGTTTTCGGGTACGAGAAGACTATTGGGCTAGGTCACATGTTCGAGAAATTTCAATTTGTCGGTCATTTTTGGGTCACTGTGGGTCAAGCTATTTTTATCTAAAAAACGACTCTAACGATTTTTACTAAATGCTATATTCTACAGTTTTGGATTACGAGAAGACCATTCAGCTAAGTCACATGTTCGAGAACATTAGATTAGTGGGTCATTTTTGGGTCACCGTGGGTCAAGCTAAGTTTATCTAGAAAACGGCTCTAACGATTTTGATGAAATTTTGTAATCTCTCGTTTTCGGGCACGAAAAGAGCATTGGGGGGATGGGTCACGTGTTCGAGAAAATTCGATTAGTGGACCATTATGGGTCATTATGGGTCAGGGTCAAGCTAATTATATCTAAAAAACTAACTGCTCAAGACATTTTCACAAAATTTTGTAATGTACCGCTTCTGGGCATGAGATAGCCATTGGGCTAAGTCCCATGTTCGAGAAAATTCGATTATTGGATCATTTTTGGGTCACTGTGGGTCAAGCTAATTGTATCTGAGAAACGACTCAACCAATTTTGACAAAATTTTGTATTATTCTGTTTCTGGGCATGAGCAGACCATTGGGGTAAGTCACATGTTCGAGAAAATTTGATTAGTGGGTCATTTTTGGGTCACTGTGGGTCAAGCTATTTTTATCTAAAAAACGGCTCTAACGATTTTTACTAAACTCTATATTCTGCAGTTTTGGATTACGAGAAGAGAATTGGGCTAAGTCACATGTTCGAGAACATTCGATTAGTGGGTCGTTTTGGGTCACAATGGGTCAGGGTCAAACTAATTGTTTCTAAAAACGGCTTAAACGATTTTGAATAAATTTTGTATTCTATCGTTTTCGGGCTCCTGAAGACCATTTGGCTAGGTCGCATGTTCAAGGAAATTCGATTAGGGGGTCATTTTGGGTCACATTGGGTCAGGGTCAAGCTAATTGAATCTAAAGAAACGCTCAAAACATTTTGACCAAATTTTGTACTATACCGTTTCTGCACATGAGATGACCATTGGGTTAAGTCCCATGTTCGGGAAAATTTGATTAGATTTTTTTTGGGGTCAATGTGGGTCAAGCTAATTGTATCTAAAAAACGAATCAAACGATTTTGACAAAATTTTGTATTATACCGTTTCAGGGCATGAGAAGAGAATAAGTCACATGTTCGAGAAAATTCGATTAGTGCGTCATTTTGGGTCACAATGGGTCAGGGTCAAGCTAATTGTTTCTACAAAAAAAACGACTTAAACGATTTTGACTAAATTTTGTATTCTATTGTTTTCGGGCTCCAGAAGACCATTGGGCTAGGTTGCATGTTCAAGGAAATTCGATTAGTGGGTCATTTGGGTGACAGTGGGTCAGGGTGAAACTAATTGTATTTAATAAGCGGTTCAAAACATTTTGACAAAATTTTGCATAATACCGTTTCCGGATATGATAAGACCATTAGGCAGGGTCGCATGTTCTAGAAAATTCAATCAGTCGGTCATTTTGGGTCCCAATGGATCAGGATCAAGCTAACTGTATCTAAAAAACGGCTCAAACGATTTTGACGAAACTTTGCATTACACCGTTTCTGGGAAAAATAAAACCATTAGGCTGGGTCGCATGCTCAAGAAAATTCTATTAGTGGGTCATTTTGGTGATAATGGGTCAGGGTGAAGCTGTATCTCAAAAAGGTTCAAACGATTTTGACAATTTTTTTATTATACCGTTTCATAGTACAAGAAGACCATTGGGATAGGTCCCATGTTCGATAAATTCGATTAGTGGGTCATTTTGGGTCACTATGGCTCAGGGTCAAGCTAATTGCATCTAAAACAGGAAGAATGATTCAGTGGGAATAATATATCGAGATAAACACAAAGCTAATTTTGACCGAGCTTAGTTCCCTGCAAGTCCATTTTTATATGGTGAAGCTTGTTAATCCGCAATGATATTTCAACGCACAATTTGTTTTGATTGATTGCATCAGATATTGCTCTATGATTATGTATGATCATATTATTGTAAAAAAATTCTTTCATTTCTTGATCCGAAAATTCCTGCACACATTTTAAAATTCAATATAAAATCAAGTAGTTGTCGTACATGAGTACGGTTTGAACTAAAATGCTTCTCAGGATGAAAAGTTTTCTTAAGGCTGTTCTCAACTGCTCTGCTCAACAGGCGAAAAGCGTTTTGACACATTTACAAATTCATTTTTCAACGAAAAGATATAAAATTGGAAGGCCTGACTAAGGAAGCGGTTTGGAATCGAACTATGTTTTCCCATATATTTATAAATAAATTACCTATTGAGCTACAATCGATTTGGATCACGTGACAAAGATTTTTTTTTCACCCTTTCTTCTTTCGCGCGGAAATTCGGTTCAAAAGGCCCACTATGACACTATTTTCTGAAAGAGCTATTGCGTTTGCAAAAAAAAAAAAAAAAAAAAAAAAACGGAAAAAACATTTTGATGACACGGTTTCTGAACAACAACACCAGCTAGTTTCATGTTTTTCCGAACAAAAATAAACTAAAACTTCTGTCATATAGTTGTCCTTTTGGATTTGAGAACAGCCTAAAAGCGAATGAAAATAATTCTAAATTTCGATCATAGATGACACCACTTGTCCGTATGTTTGCTTTCAAACATGCGTTTTACACCTGATTTTCATATTCATTTTGACGCTGTGACACAGAAATGACGACTTGCTTGAAGAAAACTTTTCATCGTGAGGAGCATTGTAATCCAAACCGCACTCCTGTATGACAATTACTTGATTTTATATTTAAATTTAAATGTGTCATGGACTTTTCGGACACCCTGTATATATTTAGTATAATTTAGCACAAAAACTTTCTAGATCTTTTGGTGACATGACATTCACTGGCTTATTTTTAGCATTCGTTGGAGATATATCTGTGCTGTTTTGACATAGTTCAAGTGCCCACGGCATAAAAGTAAGACAAAATTAATTGTGCACAACACAGTGTAGATGAAGGAGCCACTCACGTTTTCCCTAAAACGTTTCATTAAACCTTATCGATCCTATGTCACCACTGCCCACCTGACATAGGTACTTTGGCACGTACCGGTCGTATGGCACGTGTGAGGTGACAAGATTAATCCGTTCGGGACCAGCATATCTCACACGAATTTTATTCGGTAGGCACCATTTTTTCTTTAAGCATCACTTTACTTGTACTTTGACAACATGTGCAAGAAAAATATACCACAAAATTTATTTTTAAAGAATAGCGGCGCGAGTAGAGAATCAAATAATCGTCTCTTGTAGTCCTGCGAATATTCATTGGATATAATTACAATCTAGTGGCGAATCATGCATAAAAAGCCTGCGTTCGATAAGGGTCGATAATCACATAATTTTTATTGTGCCCAATTTATAAATATTGGTTTAGAGAATCGATTGCAAACGATTTGACATACATTGAAGCGATCTAAAACATTTAATATAGAAATTATCCAATAAAAACTAAATTACCAAGATAGCGGCAGTTTTTCAATATGACGGATTTTCCTCGAGCCAAAAGACGGATAAGTGGGAAATATCGGGAAAACTCTTGTGATGATTAGGGGCTTGTGTGGGACGGATTATAAAAGAGTGCGTTTTGGAAAAATTATAAAAGGTTTGCCTAAAATTTAGCTCATCTGTAGAGGGTTGATTAGATTATAAGTGACAAAAACAAGGAAATATTTATACTCTCTGGTACAAGGGGCCTATATCCCTAGTGTAGATAATCGGCCGTCACAAATCAACCAACCAACCAACCTCTGGTACAAGTACTCACAGCTAAGGCTCAGTGGCGTAGCTACGGCGGTGGAAGGGGGGCGTCCGGCCCCGGGCGCCAAACTGAGAGAGGTTTACACTGAAATTATCTCGCATATTTTGACAATAAACAAAAATTGTTGATTTTTTTATTTTATTTTTTTGTGTGAATGTTTTCTTTAGTATATTTTGTTATATCCAAATAATGCAGAAAGAAAAAAATTGTGTAAATGTTTCTAGGTTCAGAACAATTGGTACCTGGCTTTTTCCACGAGCACTTGTAGTGTAAGTGACATGCTACGATTTTGGGCTACATTGTAAAAAGAAACGAATTTTTTACAGTACAAAGTACTGTTCATCTCGCGCACAAACTCGATCACAGTGAATGTGCTGTATCTTTCTTTGGTTTCCTGACTATATTAATATGGAAAATACAGTATTTGCGTAAAATTAACAGCACAATGTGCTGGCAATTTGGACGCCAGCAGTTTGTGCTGTAAAAAAAAAAAAAAAATGCGTCCAAATTGCCAGCACATTGTGTTGTTAATTTTACGCAACTACTGTATTTTCCATGTTAATATAGTCAAGAAACCAAAGAAAGATACAGCACATTCACTGTGGTCGAGTTTGTTCTGGCAAATCTACAGTGGTTTTTTTTACAGTGTACTAGTATTTTAGAACGGAGAAATGTGACTTATTTTATCGGAAACATCTCATTAATTGAATAAGGCCAAGCAAACTTTTCGAAAATAACGGTGGCCAACAAGCATAGCAGTTATCAGCAATGTGACTTACACTAGAAAAAACTATGGAACTAGCCACCTAATATAATTATGTTCCTAAATTGAGGCGAAAAATGATTAAATAGGGGCGCCAAATTTAGAAGATCTTTAAACGAAATTATTTTACATATTTTGTCAATAAATAAGAATTGTTGACATTTTTTTTTTTTTTTTTTGCGTATGTGTATGTGGATATTTTGAAGAAATTCGGTGAAGGTGGGGGGGAATGGAGATATCCATAATTGTCAATCGCTGATGGAAGTTTTTAACTGTCCAGCCTCCAGTAAATAAATCAAAAAGTCTATTGACGACTTGGAGTCACATTTCTGGTATAAAAAAAACATTTTTCATATCTAGCTGACCCGCACGACGATTTTTCCAAACGAACAGCGAATGATTAAAACCTCTATTCAAATTAAAAAAAAAAGAATCTCTCAAAATGAACTTCTGGGATGGGAGTGCTACGCACGCATCTGCAACCATTGAAGTCTTCCATTCAATTTATCTCTTTCAAAATGAATCTCCGGAACGGATTCCCGCTGCGTACGTCTCCGTATAGAAGGCGTGCTGCGCACGTGCAAGAACATCGGGAGATAATCGTAAGATGAGTTGAAAGAAGAAAAAAAATCCGTTGAAATCGTGCCCATGAAACCTCAGATAAAAATGGCCCTGGCGGTGGAAGGTAGAACTAAAGCTGTAAGACAATCGGTATTGAAGTTGAATGAGAAAAATCTAGTTGAAATTGGATCAATAGAACCCGAGATAAGAATGCTCCCCCTGTATTGGAAGGTGGAGCTAAAAGCTGAAAGAAAATCGTTAGCTAATTTAAATGAATCCATCACCGTTGAAATCTGGCCCATAGAATCAGACAAAAAAAGAGGCTTAGAAGATGGATAATGGTGGTAAAAGAAGTGCACATTTTGGTAAACATTTACTTTAAAAGGTAAATAAAGGGGAAAAACCCTTGTGGACGAACTCTTAACTCAAACTGGACTCTTGCCATAGAACACACTAATAATCTCCGATTAAATTGATAAAATACTACTTTTAAATTATGTTTTTAGAATTCGACAACTTTTAATAATTAAATCGATTGTCTACATGTCATATAATCTCTGATACATCGATTTTCGGAAATTAATAGAGGGGTCGGCCAGAAAAAGATATATTTAGTTCAGTTTTTAATGAATGTTCGTCCCTTTATGGTTCTCTCCGAACTTTTGTACTGTGTCTCCGTCAGTTTTTGGAAAAAATTAAAAAAAATTACTGATCGATTTTCAAAAATTTTACAAAAATATTTTTTTAGATGTGCTCTGAAATTTTCAAATCGAAATCTTAATTAGTTTTTTTTTTTAATTTTCGCCAATTATTTTGAAAATTCTCAATTTCTTTTATTTCGACTGTGGGAATCAGGTTCAGATGTGCGCGCGATTTTTCAAATTTGTGAAAAAGAAATCGCATTTTTGATGAGTTTTTAATTAATATTCTCAGCCAATTATCAAAAAAATAAAAATTCTGAATACATGAGGACCTGCTTTGTACTACTCTCACCCAAAGTTTCAGACTTGCACCTGTGGTAGATATTTCTAACCATCTCCATCGCACTCAGACACACATAGATTGGTTTTCACGCTGATTTTTGTGTTTTTAGCATTCCATATGAGTATTTTCGTGTAATGGGGGCTTTTGTGAACCAATGCAAAAAGTATTTAGCTGGAAGAACAACAGGATATTATTTCGTCTTTATTGTGAATTCCACTTTTCCGTCGAATTGGCATTGAGAAAAGCCAAATAATAAAATGTGGGCGACCTACCCCAAATTTTCCCTTCTTAAATCGCATAAAACACAAAGTAGGACCATTCTGTTTTCCTAGTACGACCAGTACAAACGGCTGTTTTCGTCGTTTTACAAGTTAAATTTATTTGATACATATTTAAATTCAGCGCATATGCAGTAGAGAAAACCACATCTATGTAAAGAATAACTGGGAGATTAATGGAAGAAAAGAATTTAACTCGGGAAGCTCTTTGTGGATCGAACTCGTTTATTTCGTCGCTGCATCTTGCAATCATCTCCACGAGTTCGATCGGAGATCCCACGAGCTATTTAAGCCAATTTCGGGACCTACATGGTCGTAGATTATGCAGGCTTATAAAAATTGCAAAATCTAAACTTTTTCGCTCCAGTTCTTGCGAATATTTTGAGGCTTGTAATATTTTCCAGCAGAGCTCGAAGATGCCAGTTTGCGAGAAACATTTAGTTCAGTTGGTTAATTAGCTCTTGATTGACATATGGTCAAGACCAGCAGAATTCCCGTGATTTATTACGTACAAGGCTTTAGTCACAAACAAAGGAGAATTGTCCAAACTTCAGTATTTTCCATCTTAAGTTACACTCTGATTTTAATGGTGAACGTAATAAATGTTGTGCTGGGAAACAAAGTTCAAGGGGTAAAACGGATTTTAGAATATAAGATTTAAGGTTAGGAAAAAGAACTAAATGATTTTAATATAAATTTTTGAAATTTAATTTAAAACTTGAATTTTAATTCTTATCCCTTTCATCTATATATAATATGTATCTCTCTACATAGATATCTGATCACTGTCATGCGACTGCGCTTGTGTTTATAAACCGATTTGGATGTGATTGAGCATATGCTACGGGTTTATTAAGATTTCGACCAAATTCGTTGGACATCTTGATCCGCCATAAGGATTCAAGACCATTTTTTGTTTTTCCTTCTATCTTAAAAAATGGACGAGTATAGCAATTTGAAATTCTAGAGTGGCTGCAGTTTTCAATCAGGAGATTTTATTACCATAATCGGACGTAATTTAGGAGTTTTAGCAAATGTGGTTTTTTGCAAATTTATTTTCTTTGTCGCTACTCCTATACGCTTAAAACAAAAATTATCCGTGAACGTTCCACTAAGTTTTTGAAATTTCCATTCAAATTCAGTATTCACGAAAACTAGGAATCTTCTCTAATCGGGGTTCACACATTTTAGTTTCGTGTGTTTCAGTAAAATTAGCTGAATCATTAAAAACAAGTAAAAGTTAAGCTGTCTTTTCCTACCGATAGAAGCCGAAAAGACTTTTTCTTCTCATCTTCAGTAAAAATAATGTGGTTATTTTTTAATTTAGGGAGGAGGGGGGGGGCGCAAAATTTCTGCTTGCCCCGGGCGCCAAAAAACGTAGCTACGCCACTGAAGGCTCCGTACAACTTTGAATCATCTGCCCAAGTTTCAGTATAAAACACAATAATGTATCACCAAAGCTTTCTCATGTAGAAATAAAAAGTATTCATATTTATCACCGAAAGTGAAATTATAATGATTGAAAATTGCTTTCTAACGCAATAATTTTACGATATATCACAGCAGTGATATATTATCCGCGCTTCACTGAATCGCTGCAGCCAACACAAAGTTTTAATGCTGAAAAATATTTACAGCACTAAATAAGAACAATGACAAATTTGGCTCATAACTCATTTTAACATAAAATAACAATTGCTATTATTATAGTACCTTATTAATAAAAAAGTAGTTTTAAAAATTACTTTCTAATGCTAATAGGGCATTCAGTGTTAAAGTACTTCTTGAAATTTGAACTAGCAGATGATTTCGAAGCAGATTCTGTAAGATAAGTAATTTATAACATAGTTATGATTTATTCTGCCATATTAAATACAGTAACTGTTATTTAACGCTTTTTAAAGAACAAAAAATAAGACGCAAAAAGCTGAGCTTGGAGGAGTCTTTTAGAATTCGAAAGAAAAGTTTTTTTCAATGAAATAATCATATAAATTGTCCTCCGTGCCAAAGAAATATGGCAGTATAGTGTCTGGTTTCTTAACAAATTTCAACATCATTCAAAAGTGTTTATGAATTGGGTTTGTCTGTTTGTTCGTGCTTTAACTCGCGTAAATATACTCAGATTGCTATGCAATTAATATATGTTAATGAGGTTTACTATAGCATGTTCTATGTTGAATTTGCATTTATAGTTCATTTGTTGCATTTATAGTTCATTTACGGGGACACTCAAAAGAATGCCATCACATTGCGGTTTATGGGGAAAACTTGCTTGCGGTGTATTTTAATGATGTTACACTATTTAAAAGAGATTAAAATTGATATATATATATATCACTGAGATACACTACAGAGACTTACAGTTGAATAGAGTGTGCATAGAATTCATCTTTCTTTTACAGGGACACACAAAATAATCCGGTTACAGTACTGTCTATTGATAATAATTGCTGGAAGCGCGTGTTCAGTTGTGGTAGGTGATTTTAAATTAAAATAATAATTTTTTGTCTATCACTTGGTGTACATAAATTCTATAGGTCGTATACAGGGTTTCACAAAAGATCTCGAGTACATTTCCGTTTATTGATGGAAATTGCTGAATATAAATTTCCAACTGTGTAATGCGTTTCCTAACTGATCTAAATTTAACAAACTATGTAGTATCGTATATACAAATCTATAGATCATATACATGACAGTACAAAAACATTGGAATATTAGTCGGACTATTGATGATAATTTCTGAAATTGTGTTATGCGTTTCCCAGATGGTTTACTTAGACATCTTCCTTCACCTTATAGACCGGGAGACGGCAGAACAGACAATCATCTCATCGAGTTCACGGCTGAACTTCCAGAATTAATTAAAACTCGATTCGCATATTAAAACGCAATCGGTCTGCCAAGTCCTATCTTGGTGGAAAACACCTGAAAACCCGATATGAGCGGTTGACTCGTAGGTTTACCATTGTTTTTTTTCTGCTCCCAGTCCTCCATGCTTTCATACCTTTCGGTTTAGGAAAACACAATCATAAACCTACGCGTCAACCGCTAAAATCGGGTTTTCAGATTTTTCCACCAAGATAGGACTTGGCAGACCGATTAAGTTTTAATATGTGAATCGAGGTTTAACTAATTTTGGAATTACAGCCGTGAACTTGATGAGGTGATTGTTTGTGCTGCCACATCCCGGTCTATCACTAACCCCGTTTGGGACCAGCATCTTTTATAGGAATTTTATTCGGTTGACACCACTTTCTGTCAAATAATTAAATTTAGTTTAATAATTAAGAAAATGACTTAAATTAATAAGAAAAATTTTCTTTTTCTTTTTTGGTGGAATCAAAAACGAGTGCTGTAAGCATCATTTGAAGATGCATATATGCACCCGCGGTCCCGAAGGGGTTAAAAGGTGAAGTTTTGTTAAAGTATTCTGAAAGTGTTGTAAAGCGTTTCATATAATCTATGTTTGACGCATGTTTTTTTTTTTTTTTCTTTTTTGGAAAGAAATATGACAGTGGACTCGCTATAATATTCAAACTCGGTTTATTCCCACTATCGAGTGATCCCTTAATTACGTCATACAAATTTCGAGATTTTGTTGCTCTCCTATTGTGTCAAAGGTTGCCACTCTCGAGTGACCAACATTGTAGCCACAGTCACCAAGTTACCACATTCATTCTTATGACTGACCTTCATACGCTGTAAAAAAGTAGGGTAATTCGTAGTTATCCCGTCGACCAAATTCGCCAGATTATACAAATTGTCATACTTTTTATTTTAAATAATGAAAGAACAAATAAATTAGTAAAACAGTAATAAAAATAGAAATAAAATGTCGAATTAATGGTTTTATTGGCCATTATTGGCATTTAATCTTACAATTAATTAATTAATGGTAAACTATTATTGGCATTTAATCTTATAATTTGGCGACGGTAATTTGGTCGATGGGATAACTAAGAAGTACCAAAACTAGTTGGATGTGCCAATCCCAAAACTTTCTTCTATCTAATATATCCTAATATTTTAAAATGTAGTTATAAATGTCAATACTTTAATAATATTAATTCAATAGTACACCAACTTTGATTTTCACCTTAAATTTCTGCTTCAGTCCATTAATCGGAGTACAAACGAGTTAGTCTCGATCATGATATTTATCAAAATCAATAGTTTTACGTTATTCTGCTGTACATCAGTTGTTCGAGAATAGCCGGCTTATCATGATTCGAAGTTCCCGTCGCTTTACGAGACGCTGCCGGTATATAATAGAACTGCGGAAATTCAAGAAAATTATGCAAAAATTGCTATTACAATGCTCCCTTTCGGCGGAATGTTTCCAAATTCAAGGAGGACCTGCTTGGCAAAGCCAAAAATAGACACAAAAAATTTGGTGAAATTCTATGCATAACTTCATTCACTTCTTGATAGTACAATGGCGACATAAGGCACACAGGCATACGGATACACGGACAGACAAATATTTTGTAAAAATATATTTTTTGGGTTCTCTGACTTCTAAAACTTGTAAATCCGTCGAAAGCCTGAGGTCGAAAATTTTTTTTATTACAGTACTTTCTTCTACTGAAGATAGAAGAAAGTAGAAAGACAAATATTTTGTAAAAATATATTTTTTGGGTTCTCTGACTTCTAAAACTTGTAAATCCGTCGAAAGCCTGAGGTCGAAATTTTTTTTTATTACAGTACTTTCTTCTACTGAAGATAGAAGAAAGTAGAAAGACAAATGTTTTGTAATCTACGAAAATATAATATAACCATGCACGAAAAAATACAATAACCTTTTCCGAGACATCCATGATTTTGAAAAGCTTTCTTTATCTTTAGAAACCTCATAAACCGATATTTTTGCGAGACTTAAAGAAACATTTATAAAAACAAAGTTTCTTTTCCTGCTGCTGATTTTCGGGGATTTTCGAATAATTTTTTATAATGTATTACTCTGTTTTCTCAAATCTCAATATAAGTTTTAAGATGCTAGAAATTCTCAATGAAATGTTTTCAGTTTCGTAATTGAATTTATATATGCAAGAGTAACCAAATTATTTTAATTTTAACCCATTGAGCGTTTCACTAGATTATAAAAATGTACCTTAAAAAGGCCTTGAATAGGAAAAAAAACTTGTTCAAAAAGGTAGAAGGGGTTATGTGATTTTGTAGTTGAAAAGTGCTAAGGGATTTAGTTCTTTCCCCTTCTTTCTGACACTGAATGATTGAAACGTCTGTCCACTGTCTTTTATGAGGTGTGGATGGGCGTTTAAAACTAGTTGACTAATAGCTTTCGAAAACGATTGTCTAGTTAATCCCATGCAACATCTGAAAGTATGTAACGAAATAGCAGTTTTCAGGAATACAGGTGTGTGTTCCGTGTTGCTTAGAATAATGTTTGCAAACTGTTAATGTAGTATAATTTGCTTTATATGCTATTAAATTTTATCTAAATTTGAAAAGAATTTATATCTTCGTAATAACAAGCATGTTTCATTTCCTCTAAATGCATTCTTTTTTTCTAAACAGTTTCTGTTACATAAACTTGTAAATTTTATTAATTTGTAATGATTTAATTACAAAATTAAACTGGAAGTAATCGATTTTTTAAATAAATTTACATTTTATAAAACGCACGCATAGCGATAGATCTCACTATACAACGAATCTCAATTAAACGTTTAGAACACTTTAGTTACACTTTTAGATAGGGTTATTCATCGTATCTCAATTTCAATTAATGCTAATATTATTTTTTTTCTTTTATAAATAATAATAATAATAATAATAATAATTTCTCATTATGCAAATTAGTGTAACATCTGCCTTCTTTGATTTTCTATGATATAAATCTGAGATAGCTGATATATTGTACATTATCCTGATGAATATACCAGTTGAAAATACATTAAAATATTCTAACACCACCCCCCCCCCCCCCACCAAAAAAAAAAGTGATTTATTATAAAGTATTTCAAATGCGCACTCAAAATAAATGGAAAAAACTTCTTCTAAATGATAATTCTTCTAACTTATTTTTTTTTTTTTTGTGAGCAATAAAAGAATTAAAACAAATTTTAATAAGATTTTCAAAATGTGCAAATTCCTGTTTAAAAAAAGAAGAAAAAAATACAAACTGACAACCTTTTTTCCAGCCATACATAAAAAAACAGGCGGATTTTTGGATCTTATAATTTAGCTTCCAGATAACAAATTTGAATTTTTATTAATTCCTATTATTTTACTGATAAATGTAGAACATTAAAAGAAAAACATTTATTGATGTAATCAAAGTGGCAGTAATTATTTCAACCTTTCCTTTCGTCTCGGCAGGCAATTGTTTTAGTACAGTAAAACCAAACATGTTAAGGCGTTTCTTTTTTATAAAGTACACTATTTCTTATACTTAAATCATGTTTAGAGATAGTAAAGATATATTATTTAAGTTTTACAGAATTAATTAATCAGTAACACTGCACAGTACCACTGTATATTACAATAAAACCGGTTAATACGAGATCACTAGGTACGAAAACAAATTCTGTTTTAGACAGGTTTTACTAGGTGTAATTGTGTAATATTTTGTATTTGGGAATATAAAATTCTCCGTTTAAGGCAGGATTATGTTATACATGGATTTCATTTTTACAGGTTTTACTGTAATTAATTAGTGATCATAGTATTGCATCATTAACGAATTATAGGTGTAATACTTGTGCATCCTCCCCACTTAATCGGGTCACGGATAATCGAATACCCCGCTTATTCGAATAGAATTCTCCGGAACCGAATTTATTCCTATTGGTTCTATGTTATTTTCCCCCGCTTAAACCAAATAACTTTTACGAACCTCCCCGCTTAATCGAATAAGAACTGTGTGACCGATGTTTGAAAATAGGCGCAGAAAGCCCGTTTCAGCTAGAATTTCCTTCCACCTTTTGTCATTTCCGGTTCCTTTACGCTGAAAACAAATTTTCAGTTCTTCCTGCAATGATTTTGGTCGGCAGGTATATAATGGACAGGTCAAATGATTTCCCCACCTTGATCTCACCACTATCGCTTCTTGCTGTTAATCAGGCTTTAATGGCAATGCGTCGTCACTTCGACACTCGAGATGGTCGTTGTGATATATTGCACTCATTCGAAAAATAACTCTATATTTACTCCTTTAAAATTTCACTTAAACAAACAACTTTAAACGATTTTTTAAAGGCAGTATAAGTAACATAAATTAGAAGTAGCAAAGTTTTGACCAAACTCAAACGAGCTGCATTAAGTGTGATGTAAACCATATAAATGAATATACTGACGTTAAATTAATAAGTATTTACTTTATATTAGCATTCGTATTTATTTTAGTTTATGTTATTCTATTAACGATTTATTATTTTGTTAATTAAACATACCGTAGATGGGTATTTTCCCTTTTTATTACGCATATTACAGTTATGATTCCCCGTTTAATCAAAAACCCCGCTTAATCGAATATTATTTCTGGAACCAAAAATAATCGTTTAAACGGGAACGACTGTATTACTGATTAAATGCAAGTTTTAATTTTAACAATGAAACCCTTTAAAACGAAATGATAAGGGGCAATATAATAATTTTGAATTAGAAATTTTCCAAAGAACTTTGGATTTTTTTAAGGCAAGATTCCGCTTAGTACAGGTATTACTATGTATAAATAGGTCAATGGAGAGTCTGCATAGTAATATACAAAATAAATGTGCTTTTTGTAAGTTCCATTGTAATAAAAGTGCCCTTTTTTTTTCGGGTGTCATTTTTCTCCTTCTCACCACCTAGGAAAAATAATTACATTTAAAATTTTCCAATAACAGGAATTATTTTAGGTACCTAATATATTCTCCTATTGAAAATGAGAAAAATACAATCCATTTCAAATATCTGTGAAGAGTAATACCTCCCCCCCCCCCTCACTTTATCTCCCATAAAACTTCCAGCGTCCATCGGCCATAAAGAGATAAAAAGGATTTAAACTTTACAACAATAAGTTCGCAACTCCGCGGGACACAAGTTGAACATTCTTAGACCAGATGGAAACTAAGCACTATTTTTAATAATTTCGAAATGCATTCATGTATTTTTTCTTATATTTAGTACAGTAAGACTCCGTATTTTTTCAAAAATTCTTTGGAGAAATTGAAAAAGAATATTTGTAAAAAGAAACATGAGCTAAAAATCATGTGTCTAGCATAAATTATGAAACACTTTCCAATACATTCAGAATATTGAAACAAAACTTTACAGCTTATTACGGAGAAAGGTGGTGTCTAAATAAATAAATTAGAAAACACATAACGCATTTGAAAACCCAATTTCTGCAATTGCTGTCAGTTAGTTGGAAAAATATCTATTTTTTGTGCAGCCCTGTATATGCTCTATAACTTTGTATGTATGTATGCAAAAATTTAGTTCCGCAGGAAAATTCCCATTCAGCAATTTCTGTCAATAAACGGAATTGTACTTGCGATAGTGATTCCCAGTATATGACCTATTGAATTTATAAACACCACATAATATAAAAAAAAATAATAATAACAACAGTCAAATTTAAAAACGTATACCGCAACTGATAACGAACTTATAGCAATTATTGGTCATAGGCCAAATTTTTTTGTGTGTCCCTGAAAATGAAATATAAATTCTATGCACATCATATTCTACAGTAATCGCCTTGTAGTGTACAACTCCTTAGTGAAATATAAAAATTCCAATATGTTTAAAATAGTGTAATATCATTAAACTACACCATACACGATTTTTCTAATTCACCGTAATGTGACGGCATTCTTTTGCGTGTCCCTGTAAACGAATCTTACATGCTACACATTTCATTTTCAATAATGAACATGCCAAATTAAACAAAAATAACATATATCAATTTTATGGCAATTGGACTAAATTTATGTGAATTAGAGCACGGACAGAAGGAAAGACAGACAAACCGAATTTATAAACGCTTTTCAACTATACTGGAAAGAGTTAAAAAAAAATCAAATGACACTTTTTATCACTTTTTAAGATTTATCCTTTTTTTAAGTTTTAGGATTTGGATGAAACCAGTTTTAATTTTCCTTCTCAAGATATTTTTATTTTTTTCATTTAATTTTTAAACAAATAATATTAATAAACAAATAGTAGTAATTATTATCTCTGCGTATTTGTATGTATGGAAACTTTGAAAACTTTCTCCAGCATAAAAAATAAAAGCTCATAAAAATAAGAACGAAGAATAGATTGTGAGAATAGATTTCAAGAATAGATTGTGAAATACTTTCCAACACATTTATCTATCTATAAAACTGTACTGAAATTTTACCGGTAAATAAGGCGCAAGATATGTGGCAGGAAGATATGTGAGTAAACAGTATGGTAAACATATAACACATTTAGAAATCCAGTTTTATCAATTACCTTCTATAATAATTAAAAAAAAAATAATCAATTACGCACCCAAACGGCCATGTATCTTGTTGGTTTGCGTATCCCTGTATAAATTTTTTTATGTTCCACAAACTTCTATTGGCATACAAATATAGTTCAGCGAGAAAATGCATCACACAATTAAAACTATTCTCTAAGCAACTTCCATAGTCAGTAATACTTATATATTTTTTTTTCTGCGTTTCAAGTAAAGCAGGTGTATCTGTTCTTTTAACGCGCTACTTTGATAGCTTATGTATAAGAACAGCGAGTTTTATATATTTATGGAATCTTTGACCAAGGATAGTCTTTGGGGTGAGAAGGAAGAGAGTGGGGGAACATAAAAAAACTTTACATACAGATATTTTAAAGGGGTTGAAATAAACATGTTGACTAACAAACGGAAATTTTATCATCTTGATCTTTACAATGTAGGAGAGGGCAGAGTTAAAGGGGTCGGGGGGTAACAAAGTATGAGTAAAAAATTCAGTATTTAGCGCAAGGAAACACAATTTAGGCAATACATTGCATAAATAAAAATGTTTTACAAAGATCTTTGAAAATAAAGTTTAATATATAAAATTATTGGTTATGGTGGTCCATTAAATACATATATATATATGTATATTACACATATATTGTCAGGGCCCGACTTATGTAGGTGCATGCGGGGAAGCTTCCCCGGGTCCCCCTTTTTAGGGGACTCCCATGAGAGTAGTCAGGATTTTTATTTAAATGGTGTCAAATGTTTAAAATTAAATAAAAGTGACCAAAATTCATACATTTTCGAACTTTTAAGAAGGAAGTGCGGTCCCCTTCCCCCCTCCGCTTTCAGTAACCTCTCCACCTACGCAAATATCATTAGAAAACTAATGATTAATATTTTATTATGACAATTTAGTATTCTATAGTTTTCAAAAGCAATTCTTTATTAACGTTTTTCTCTTAACGTGGCAAGTTAAAACCAATACTTATAACCAATTTGGGACGTTTTCTTTTAGACATCTTATAACGTACGTAGATAAGCAAAGTAAATGTTTGCAAAGAAATACTCGTATCAAACAATCTATCATTTTTTTTCTACTATTTTCCTACAAGTATTTTTTTCTTAAAGTTTTGATTATCTTTTTGTGACACTCTGTATACAGATGTAAGCAGTACCGGATATAAAACTTATGCATATAATGCAATAGTATGAAGTTTATTACTAGCTACAAAGAAAGAAATTGTTATTTTGTGAATTTTCGCCCAGTTTTGAATAAAGTCTAGTACTCTGTTCCCTCGTTGTTCAAGTGATGCTCTTGTTGGGCCCCAGACTATAAGTAAAACATCATCCACATATGCGACTATCGCACAGAACTCAAACAGGAAGGTCCGCAGCAGAGTCTCGAGGAGAGCCAACCATAAAAATGGCCCCAGACATTAGCCCTGAGGACAACCCCTTGAGAAAAAATACAAAAGATCTGGCAGCTGCCAGTCCACCAGAGCCCGCCTGCCCGACAGGAAGGAGGCAATTATATTAATTAGCTGAGGTGATAAGTTTAAATGGTATAGTGCCTGTAGTGCTAGGTCCCATGGGAGATTATCAAAAGCCCCCATAAAATCTAGCGAAATAAAAGATGTATAATTTTTATTAGATTTGTTAATATCTATGTAAGATAATGCCTGTTCTAGTGCTGTTTCGGTCGATTTTAATTGGGTAAAACCGTGTTGTAGGCCTGTTAATGCGTTACTTTGAGTTAGGGAATGATTAATTCGTCTTAAGAACATTTTTTCATAGATTTTGCCAAATATCGGGAGTAGCGTTATTGGTCTATAAGAGGTGTGTTCATTTGCTGGTCTACCTTCCTTCCTGAAGTAGACGAGCTCGCCCACCTTCCAGGCCTCCGGGAAATAGTTTAAACGAAGTGCACTGTTATACATGTCTAGAAGAGTTAAGGGGATTTTAGTAAGGAGAGATCTAATCATCCGATGGTCTATTCCGTCGGGACCTGGAGCTTTGTTTTGGTTAAAGCTATAGATTGCATTTCGCAGTTCTTTTATTGTAAAGTTAGGTTGGTCTGCGTGAGTTTGTTGTGAGGTTGCCATATTTGGCTGAGCTGGTGATCCCGGTGATGCACCAAAAATTTTTTCTGTCAGTGTAAACAAAGAAGAGGACCTGGAAGCTGGGAATGACAAGTCCGGCAGATAGCTAATCTGACAGTCTTGAAAGTCCTGAAAAGCCAGTTTTTTAGATTTGCCAAATGGGCCAGTTTGTTTCTTACAAAAATTTACCCAGACGTTTTTCTTCACTTTTTGAATCAATTTCTGATATTTGGCACGCTCTCTTTTGTAAGTTTGATATTCTACCGAGTCTAAGTTCGTCTTCTTAGCTCTTGTAAAAAGTGCTTTTACTTTATTTCTTTGAGAACGAAGGTCCGTTGACCACCAGGAGAACTTGACCTGTCTGAATGGAGGTTTTAGTTTAAAGGATGCTTTTGCACTATTTTGAATAATATTTTGAAAAGATTTGTAGGTCAGGTCAAAGGCCTGACGTGAGTCTACTGAAGAAAAAATTACGGAATTTAAGTAGCAGGAGTTTTCAACCATGCCTATGAATTTGTTGAATGGGACATTATTTGTTCTGAAGCGGCGATTCGGAAGGATCGGGATTGGAAGCAAAAGATCTGTTACGATAGGCCGATGGCCACCGAAAAGCTCAGGGAAGACATCCCATCCTCGAAAGTAGCTGAATAGTGGTTGTGTACAAATTCAGAGGTCAGGACGCCCTTCCCTTTTGAAGGACTCATAGGTTGGTGTACAGGATGGTGAGTTTAAGACAATCAAGTTATTTGCTAATAAAGAATCTACGAGTAGCCGTCCTTTGTCATCGTCACGAGTATAGCCCTACAGCTGGTCGTGTGCATTGAAATCACCCAGGACTAGCTAGTACTCACTCTGGCGTGCGGAGTACAGCCAGTCTTGTACGTCCACCTCAAAATCTGAACGTGGAGGGCTGTACAGGCTGCCTATGCTCAGAATAAAATTTTCTAGTTCTAGGTTTACAAAGATGGAATGATCGTTTTTTGCCGAGATACAGTGCTTTAAATTTTGATCCAAAATTATTATGTGGCTATTGTTGGAGCTAGAGCTGTAACAGGGAACATCAACTGGGAGAGAAGATGGGCGTTTGTTAAAGAGATAGGCATCCTGGACGCATACCAGTGAGAATTTTTCGTGAATTATGAAACGGATAAATGTTGCCGTGTTGGACTTACTGTTCTATAGGTTACATTGTATTGCACGGAATTTTATGCAATCTTAGTGTCTTTTGTGCTACTGCTTCTCGTTGTTGTTTAATATATGTCGGGCAGCGTCCATCGAAAAATGTGTGACTTGTTGGAATGTCCTTACCTGGAGTTTCTCTACATCTGTTTTTCTGTATGCAGTTGATACACTTTGGTTCCTTCGCCGTACATTCGTTTACATGCTGTTTCTCTGAGCAATAAGCACAGGTTAGTTCATTTGTACAGTCTCTTGATACGTGGCCTAGTCTTTGACAGTTGAAGCAACGTGGTATTAGAATATATGGCTTTACTGTACATCTGTTAAAACCAAAGCACGGTTTCAGCGATTGCAGTTGCAATGCGTCCCTTTCATGCATTTGGAGAACTAGATGTGAAGTTGCTTCTCCCCTTCTTCCTTTCATCACTTTCAGCAGCTTGAAGGAGACATTATCCTTTCGTAGACATTTATTAAGAGCTGGGATTATGATGTTTTCTTCATAGTTTTGAATTGCTTCATCATTTTCTTTTTTTGTCTCGTTTTTCTGATTTATTGTCTATTTTCAACTTCATCGGGGCTTCTGGCCCTCCAAATACTATCACCCGTAGCATCTTCGGTGGTTCCTCTGTTATGTTTATCATGTGATTGAGTTTTTCACTGGTTTGGAGGCTGGTTCTTATCTGTGCAAGTTCTTCATCATTGTTACAGGTTATTAGGAATTTCCCAGATCTTGTAGGGATACAGTTTGAGGTCTGTAGTTTTCTTTGATCCACTTCGGTATTTAAGACATTCCTTAACTCCTGGACTTGAATTCCATCTGTTTTCGGGCTCAGTATTAGGGTTGGCTTTTTCGTTGGCAGAGGTGGGAATTGTGCCATTTGTGCGTAACTAAACATCTGTTCGCGTTCCTTGTCAATTCTTCTCATATCTGCTTTTTGTTTTGGTGTTTGTAGTAATGGAGATTTTTTGAGGGATTCCTGTATTGCTTCTATTGCTTGCTTCTGTTTTTTTAACTCAGATTTCAGGAACGTTCCATGTTGACCCAATATGAAAGTCATAGTTTCCTTTAATTCTGATAGAATGCCTATTTGCTTTTTGTTACCTTCTACACGTTTTCGGTGTTCTATGCATTCTGTTTTCCAGTTTTCCCTTTCTTCATTTATTTGCTCCACTAGTTCCACAGGCTGTGGAAACCTTCTATGATTTCATTTTTGATAGTTAACTTTTCGCTTTTTGGATCTTCATTTTTATTTGCGAGGAGACGATTAATGTTTTCTTCTATTTTTTGGCGTATTGCGCACGGTTTTAATTTTTTGGCTTTTATAAACCGAAGTTCCTCTTCTATTTCATTTTTCCGTGCTTGGACAGAATTTAACTCTTCTACTAATTTTTCCATGTCCGCCAGCTTGATACGGGCTTCAGCTAATTTTCTCTGCTCTATTATGATTTCTTCCGCCTGGTGTTCCCGTGTTTCTTTTTCTTCTTCCAAACCTGCTCGAATACGTTCCAAATCCGCTTTTTCCTGATTGCCCTCTGTTATGTTCTTTATTATGTATGCTTTGTAAGCTTTTACCATGTTTGCATCATCAGATCTCCCAAGCCTTTTGCACTTATCATATTCTTCGAATATCTCGTCCATTGTCATCTTTTCCAATTTTTCTATTTCGCAGATCTGTAAGTTTTCCATCTGTTCTTGTTGTTCGCTCTTACCATTAGATTTTCTTGATGATTTTGATTGTTCAGTTTGTACTGGTTTCAATAAGTTGTTTTTCTGCGATCGCTGTTTTTCCGCTTTTTCTGATTTCGCTGGCTTCTCAGATTGTGACCCTTTGTCAGACTGCCTCTGTTGCGATGATTGCAATCGTTTTTTTGATTGTGACCTATCCTTTCTTGATCTGAGGCAATGCGAGGGTGTATTACTTTCATTCATCTTTAAGTCCGTGCGAAACTTTTGCGCAGTCTAAAGTTTTTGAGATGAAGCATAAACATGTAGCATAGACGGTTAGCACTTTTATCACTTCTTCGCTTTCGACTAAGATGATGGGGAAACACAATTGACAAGATTGTTTGATTCGCTTGTTAGTACCTTAACCACTTTTTTGAACCTCACCTGTTTAACTCAATAAAACTAACTAGTTATCTCTCAGTTCAATATAATATTGATAGATTAGTTCCTGGACGGAAGAGGCTACGCCAGAGCCCATACTACACCCTTTTGAAAGAAAGGGAAATAGAAAGATAAAGCAAAAATCAGTGATCGAAATCACCGGAAATGACTAAGAATAATAACCGAAATTTTGGGATAATTTTGAATACTAAAGAAATAATAAAAAAAAATGATAGAATATATGTTTCTTTCTTATGTTTTTAAAATAAATTGGGCCAAGACATATGTTGTGAAGGGAGTTCCCTGTGTTGCGTAATTTTTTTCGTCTTTACCACCATTTTGTATTTTACGACCGCAATTTTGAATAAAAAAAAAACAAAACAAAACCTAGCCTATAACCATCGGGCCGTTAAGACGAATTGATAGAGACCTCACTCATTAAAATCCTTCCAGCCGTTGGGATGTTTCGAGGGTATAAAGAAATCCACATATCCAGATACGCGTGAAACACATAACCCTTCTTTTCAGTCGGGTAAAAAGACACAAAATGGTTTAAACACTTAAAAGTTACCGGAATAATTTAAAAAAAATCTAAACTTAGTTTACAAGTTTGGTGAATAATGCGCTCTCCGGAATTATTTTTCTAATAAAACCTTCTTCAAGCGACCAGGAGAAAACGGAATTTGTTTCATTTTTCTTCAAAAAAATGGGTCGCTCGTGGAGGGTGTTCAAGTGGGATGGTTTCTGAATGGAGGTAAAATTAGTATTGAACCTACGGGAATAAATTTCGTTCCATGAAAAAATTGTCGTTCAGGGAGGTTTCACTGTATGTTGGAAAGAGTTAAAAATCGGGACTGTACGTGATGTAAGAGGATTTGATGTTTAAAGATCACCGTTACATTCATAATGGAGTATCAACGACTTTGAGTGATGACTCTGGTTTTCAGGTGAGCGCAAAGCCAGCACGCGCTAATAAAGTTCACAGGGTGTGTCGTGAAGAGTTGGTGTAAGAAAATTAGATCTTTTACGGGAGGAGCAAAAAATACATTCAATTTTTGGCATTATTAGTTGTATGTTTCTTTTATTTATTTTTTCTAAGCGATGGTATCATTGGACTTTAGGCTAATCTGTAGAGGTTATCGTCATTCGCTTCTGTATATATAATTGTTGGACGATTATTTTTTATTCAAAACTAGCAGGTTTCCTCAACTACTCTGATCGTTTTCCCCAAATGAATCTTGAATCAAGCAAAATATATCGGTAGATTCTATCTTGTGTTTTAAAGCTTTTACCTAGAATGTCCTTTCGAATTGCTGAAAACGAAATGAACGCCATTGCAGTATAATATTTTTAAATCTGTCTGTTTACTTTTAATCTGTCAAAATTTGGACTGTTCCGGACCAACTCTTTCAACTGATCCCTTACAGTAGAATTTGGTAAAGAACGATAAAACAATATGCAATCTGCTAAAACCATCCTGAAAAATTATGTAACTAACACAGCAAGTTTCATCAAAATCCTACCCGTAGAACTTTTTAAAGCACCTAATGTTTCATAAATAAGGCTCACCTGATTATAGAACCTTTACCCATAATTCTATAACTAAGCAACGTAGAACGATATGCGATATACTAAAACCGCATCTGAAAAAGTATCACTAATGATGCAAGTCTCATCAAAATCCTCCCAGCAGAACTTAAACAGGCTAAACTTTAATAATCGATATCCCCTGATTTTAGAACTTTCCTCCAATAATTTTATAAATAATCAACGTAGAAAGATATGTTACATACTAAACCCTCATCTGAAAAGGTATTTAACTAATAATGCAAGCCTCATCAGATCCATTCAGTATAACTTAAAAAGTCTCTCATAATCGGTATCTCTCGATAATAGAACTTTCCTCTGTAATTTTATAACTAAGCAACGTTGAACGATTTTAATCGAATTTTTTTTTCGACGGATTTGCACGTTTTAAGGATCAAAGATCACAAAAAACATGTTTATACAAAATGTCTGTCTGCCTGTGTGTCTGTGTGTCGCCATTGTACCATCAAAAATTGTATGAAGTTATGCATACAATTGAACCATTTTTTTTTAAGATTTGGGCTATGGCAAGCAGGTCCTCCCTGAATTCGGAGGAAACCCGTCGGTAGGGAGCGCTGTAATAGCGATTTTTGCGCATTTTGAACCATCGAAAAGTGTATTAAGTTATGCATAGAACTGAACCAAATTTTTTTGTTTATGTTTCTGACCATGGCAAGAAGGTCCTCCCTGAATTTGGAATAAATTCGCCGATAGGGGGCGCTGTAATAGCAATTTTTGTGCATTTTGACTATTGTACCATCGAACAGTGTATGAAGTTATGCATAGAATTGAACCAAATTTTTGTGTATATTTTTGGCCATGGCAAGAAGGTCCTCCCTGAATTTGGAAAAATTCCGCCAGAAGGGGGCGCTGTAATAGCAATTTTCGTGCAATTTTCAATATTGTACCATCGAAAAGTGTTTGAAGTTATGCATAATTCTAATAAAAATACTAATAAAAGTAATTAAAATGAAATATTAACATGAGATAGAAGAAAGTTTTGGGATTGGTACATCCAACTAGTTTATATACTAAAACCTTCCCTCGAAAATTATCTAATTAACAGTGCAAGTCCCATCAGAATGCATTCAGCAGAACTCAAGTTATAAGCAGCCTGGACGAAATTCCCATTTGCATTTTATACATATGGTAGATACGAAATCGTGAATTAATATTTTGCGAAATATTAATTATAGTTGTTAAATTTTAATCGAATGAAATCTGTTTGAAAATTTTTACCCATATATTTTACATAATATATATATATTTTTCAAATAAAGAATGAAAACTCGGGTTGTACGTGCTAAACAAGCGCGCGGCATACACGAATAAATATGGTAATACAAATAGTTCCAAACTAATTTGATTAAACAAACTTACCAATGCATAAAAAAACACATTCTCAAACAAATTACCAGTAAGCATATTTAAATGTTAAAGGTGTTTATATTTACATTATGTCAAATCCACTATTCAATAAATAATTATAAAGTACAGGCTGGGCGAAAAGGGATTGGCCATTTTTAAAATTCCTTAAAAATTCACGTAATTGTTATCGAGAGCCAATTTGGTCTAAATCCTCCTCATGATCGAAAGTTTTGTTTATTGGCCAATTTTAAAATTTCGCAAAAATTCAAGTAATTGTTGTAGGAGAGGCAGTTTGGATGAAAATGCTCCTCATGATCGAAAGTTTTGTTTAAGCAAATAAAATAAAATAGTTTGAAAAATTCCTCTGAGTTGGCGCTATATAATATGAACAGCTACCCAAAAAGTATAACAAATTTAAGAGAAGAAAGCATTTGATCATAGATAGTGCTATTTATTCGCACATTTAAAGTTTCTTTTATAATTGCGTATGTCTTTTTACTTTTTTCTATGTATAATACAAGAAAGTATTCTGATAGAAAGTGTTTTCGACGGAGTTACACGTTTTAAGGGTCAAAAATCCCGAGAAATACGTTTATGCAAAATGTCCGTGTGTCCGTTTGTTGCTATTGTACCATCGAAAAGTGTAGCAAGTTATATAGATTTGAATCAAATTTCAAGCATATGTTTTTGGCTATGTCAAGCAGGTCTCCCTTAAATTTGGAAAATTTCTGCCTGAAGGGGGCGCTGTATTAGCGATTTTTTGTCATTTTCATTATTATACCATCGAAAAGTGTATGAAATTATGCATAGAATTGAAACAAATTTCATGTATATATTTTTGGCTACGGCAAGCAGGCCTTACTTGAATTTGGATATATTTTGCCGGAAGGGGGCTCTGTATTAGCGATTTTTGTGCCATTTTCATTATTATACCATCGAAAAGTGTATGAAGTTTTGCATAGAATTGAAACATCATGTATATATTTTTGGCTGGCAAGCAGGTCCTACTTGAATTTGGAATTATTTTGCCGGAAGCGGTAAGCTGTAATATCGATCTTTGTGTCATTTTCATTATTATATCATCGAAAAATCGATTATATTTTTTAAAGAATTGAACCGAATTTCATATTTGTGTTTTTGGCTACGGCAAGCAGCTCCTTCTTGAATTTGGAAATATTCCGCCGGAAGAGGGCGCTGTCATAGCGATTTTTTTATAATTTTCCTCGATTTTCGGGAGTTCAATTGTACATCGGCGTCTCGGGCAGCGACGGGTACTTCACATCCTTCTAAGCCGGCTATTCGTAAACAGCTGACGTACAACAGAATAACGAAAACTATTAATTTTATTAAATATCATGATCGAGATTAACCTTTTTTTTTACTCCTACTAGGGGGCTCTGCCCCCTACGAGCTACGCTCGTCAACCCGCGTTCAGACACCGCAGACCCTAACAGCACGCTAATTTGATCGGCTTTAAAAAGATTTCGGAAGATTGAATTAAAATTTGAATCTGACAATTATAATCTTACGTAATTTTCACCAAACTTTACTTTCTCTTTTTAATATTCACGTAAAATTACTTTTGTAAGAAATGAAATATTATGATCATCTTAAAATATCAAATAAATGCCTCGCGCAATTTTTAAATTTAAACTGTTTTGCAATATTATTTTTTGTTCATTTTACGTAATAAGTGTAATGTGACGTAAATTCTCCTATTTAAGACTTCTGACGCATGTTAATGAATTTATTATTTTACAGTATTCTTTCTCTTTTAAAATTCACGTGTAAATATAGATTTTATGACGTAATTTTCAATGAGTTCCTGCTTTTTATATTTTCTGTTTATAATAGTTACGTGTAAAATAAATTTTTAATTAGAAGCAAACATTATTGTTTGCACTGTTTATACAGTTGGCAACAGTTTGAATTAGTACAATTTTCTGAAATATGTAAAAAATATCTCTCGAAATACTGAAAATTTGAATTTAAAATAGAAATAAAACTTCAAAAAATGAGTCAAATTAAAAAACTAAATGCAGCCTGCACATTAGGAAATTCTGACGCATAAAATGATCTAAAAATGATTAAATTCTTATGTACAGTTTTTGTTCCTATAAAACTTTTTTAATGGAACGATTTTGTCCAACTTTGGCATTAAATATCTCTTAAAATAATTCTTCGATTTGAAAACTGTCTGCATCAGCGTGTTTATCAAACATTTCTCTATAATACTACCGATTTTCATGTTTTTGTATGCAACAGTTTTTTTAATATTAACGAAGAAAGGTCATGCTTAAGCATTCAAATTGAATGCCGATCTACTGGGAATATCTACGCAGATTTTCATTGGTTCATTTCCAAATCAAAACTTTTTTTTATATATAGAAGGATTAATTGGCTGAAGCAGAAATTTAAGATGAAAATCAAAGTTGGTATAGTTTTGAACTAATAATATTGAAATAATAACATGTGTAACTACTTTTTGAAATATTATGATGTGTGAGATAGAAGAAAATTTTGGGATTGGCACATCCAACTAGTTTCTGAATATAATTTTTGACGCAGTGATGATCGGCCTTTAGGACAAAAATTTAAGCTAAGAAAAAGAATTCAACGCACTGTAGAGGTTGTGTGAATGTCAATAAGTCAGAATAAATATCAAAATAATCAAGTAATGCATATATCACTAAACTTTGAAGACGTTTTTCACGTGCTCATTAAAAGCTGCAGACATAACAGTAATAGAAAACTTTTAGTTTGAAACCGCAGAAGTGTTTCGAATACTCTTTGAGAAAGTTCTACTGTAACTGATGATCATTTACAAAAACCACTATAAATGATAAATTCAGGTATGCATGCATAAAACATTTTTTACTTAGATGAAATTCGCATAATTAGAAAATCATTCTGTGTCGTTGAAGAATTATTTACATTTTATTTTATATGAAAATGAAAAAGGATCATCCTTTAAAAAATATTTTTATTATGTGTAACCCATAATGCTTTTGGAACATGATAAAGTACTGCATCTATAACTCATTCTAAACTGTATTACTATTAATCGATGCCCAGTTAAACTGATGGCATTGAGATCACAGGCTATTTACACTAATTGTATATTGTAATCTTACTTCAAAGAATAATTTCAATGTCCCTCGAAAAATAAAGAAATCAACAAAAAACCCACTTAGCTAAGTTAAGGGGGGGTAGCTCCCCTATTTCCCCCTTTATACTTAACCAATGAACTCCAAATCTAATCAACGAAGCGCCTTATCAGAATAAACTGCTTTTTCCAAATTTGAAGCAAATCGGATAATTCTACACGAAAAACCCATTTATTTAAATTAAGGGGGGATTAGCCCCCCGTTCTCCCTCTTTATACTTAACCAATGAATCCGCAAGACTAATCAGGAAAGCGCCTTATCAGAATGAACCTATCACCAAAATTTGAAACAAATCGGATACTTCTATCAAGAGTTATCGCGTTAGATACATTACGTACGTACATACAGAACCTGTGGGGGCATTACCTCTCAGGCTTCGATAGCATGTGAGCTAAAAGCAATAGGCTGTCGTTAAACAATTTACTCTCATGTAGTATATGTGAATCCCTTTGATGATTTATAGTCTTCATGTAGTAGCAGAGAGGAGCGAAGATAAATGTCGGACTATTAGTGATCTGCGGCATCCACTGATACAGAAAGCGTTAACATTAATTGTGAATTACCCAGAAATGTATCATTTATTATCCATGGCTTCTATTTTTACTACTTTGATAGATGAATCGATTTTTTGAAAAACACATTTTGATTTTAATTTTAGGAAAAATAAAACTTTAGTGATAACAGAAATGTAGTCAGTCATATAGTAAAATGAATAAACCAAGACAACTAATACCATTTTTCAACTTCACTGAAAAGTTAAAAGAAGATTAATTGCTTTTTCTCATCAGATGAAAATGATTTTTTTTTTTTTCGTTTTAGAATACAATTGTTTTAAACGTTTACAATTTTGTTATTTTTTGCTTTTTCAGTTTTTATTTTAAAACGTTAAATCTTTAAAAAGGAAAAAAAATCACATTTAAAATTGAATAAAGTGAGTTTGTATGTAAAACTAAACAAGAAAGAAAAAATCATGCATCATCAAGCATAAATTATAAAACACTTTCCAACACATTCAGAATAATATAATAAAACTGTATCGTATAATAAGTTAAAATATTATGTCTAATTCAACCGTACGGAAACACATAACACATTTGCAACCCAATTGCAGCTGTTCCGATCTACTATCGGAAAATTATTCGAACTTTTGAGCAGCCCTGTATATGGTATATAGATTTGTATCTATTAACTACATGCATGCATGAATTTACTTCAGTTAGGAAATACATACCTCAAGTGAAAATTCATCTTCAGCAATTACCGCTAATAAGGAGAATGGTGCGTGAATTCTTTTGTGCAGCATTTGTATATGAGCTTTAGAATTGATATATAACGAGTATCATGCAAAAAAGTAGTTAAATTTAAAAGTGTAAATTTAAAAGTGTAAATTTAAAAGCCGAAATAGAAAATGCACTTCCAACAATTATGGCTCAAAGACAGTACTGTAATCGATTTCTTTTGTGTATCCTTGTAAATGAACGACAAATGCTATGAATAACCTATTCTATCGTAATCATTTTATAGTGAAATTCAGTGATTTATGTCAGTTTCAATACATTTGAAATAGCGTCATGTCATTAAAATACTCTGCAAAAGATTTTTCTTCATATACCATAATGTAATGGAATTCTTCTGAGTGGCCCTGTCAATAAACTATTAATGCTACACACTTCATGTGCAATACCGAACGTGCCTTGGTAAGCATCATTAACATATTTCAATTGGATGGAAATCCGAGTCCATTTACGTGAATTAAAGCGTGGACAGACGGACAGACAAACCGAATTCCTAAACACTTTTTAACTTTGTTGGAAAGTGTTAAAAAAGAGTATTGGAATTGAAGAGACTCGTTTTGTATAGTATCTTTAGCACTCGTTTAATCTATTACTATCATTTATGACGTTATGTTTCATCTTTCCAACATAGTTTAAAAAGGCTTATGAATTCGGTTTGTCTGTCTGTCTACCGTCTGTCCATGCTTTAACTCTAGTGAATATACTGGGATTGCCATTCAATTGCTATATATGCGGGATTGCAAATTAAGGATGTTGCATTTATAGTTCGTTTTCAGGGACACTCAAAAGAATTCCATTCCATTACGATCTATAGGGAAAAATCATTTGAAATGTATTTTAATGGTGTTACGCTATTTCAATCTCTACATTCTTTTAGAATGCAACTATTTTGAATAGTGGATTCTTCTTCATTACTCCCAAAAAATAAATGATTAGGGATTTCAGAATTAGAAATGACGAAACACTGGAAAAGAATTCCATTCCATTATGGCCTATAGAGAAAATCATTTGCAATGTATTTTAATAGTCTTAAAATAATGTATTTTAATGTATCTTAATAGTGTTAAAATAATGTACTTTAATGTATTATAATAGTGTTCAAAATCGTTTGAAATGTATTTTAATGATGTTGCGCTATTTCAAGCTCTACATTCTTTTAGAATGCAACCATTTTGAATAGTGGATTCTTCTTCATTACTTCCAAAAAATAAATGATTAGGGATTTCAGAAATAGAAATGAGGTTGTAGCAAATTAAACGAAACACTGGAAAAGAATTCCATTACATTACGTTGTATAGGGAAAAATCGTTTGCAATGTACAGGGTGTTTATAAAGTCCCAGACCCATTTTGATGTTTAATAACTCATAAAATAATAAAGATAGATTAAAATTAATAACATAAATGGTTAGATAGACTCAAAAAGTTTCATGACCCTTGTCAATGAACTTCCACGTGTGCCCCCTTCGTCGCACGGAGAATATCAAGTCGATAGTCAATTTCACGCCAGGTTGCGGCAAGCATGTCAGCATCCACAGAGGCTATTGGAGTTGGTTTCCAGGAAGAAGGATTGGGCGAGGAGGTCCAATTCCTTGGTCACCCAGATCACCTGATATAACGCCGCTGGACTTTTTCCTTTGGGGATTTGTAAAGGACAATGTTTACGGGAGGGGAGTGTCGAACATTGATGACTTAAAAGCCAGAATTACAACCGCAATAGCCTCTGTGGATGCCGACATGCTTGCCGCTACCTGGCGTGAAATTGACTATATCGACTTGATACCCTCCGTGCGACGAACGGGGCACACGTAGAAGTTCATTGACAAGGGTCATGAAACTTTTTGAGCCTATCTAACCATTTATGTTATTAATTTTAATCTATCTTTATTATTTTATGAATTATTAAACATCAAAATGGGTCCGGGACTTTATAAACACCCTGTATTTTAATAGTGTTACACTATTTCAAACTCTATATTCTTTTAGAATGCAGACATTTTGAATAGAGAATTCTTCTTCATTACTCCCAAAAAGTAAATGCTTAGGGATTTCAGAACTAGAAAAGAGGTTGTAGTAAATTAGACGAAACACTGGAAAAGGATTCCATTACATTCCTGTCTATAGAGAAAAATCGTTTGCAATGTATTTTAATGGTGTTACACTATTTCAAGCTTTACATTCTTTTAGAATGCAACCATTTTGAACTGTATATCCTTCTTCATTACTCCCAAAAAGTAAATGCTTGGGGATTTCAGAACTAGAAAAGAGGTTGTAGTAAATTAAACGAAACACTGGAAAAGAATTCCATTACATTTCGGTGTATAGGGAAAAATCGTTTGCAATGTATTTTAATAGTGTGCATATGTGTGAACTATTTCAAGCTCTACATTCGTTTAGAATGCAGACATTTTGAATTGTAGATTCTTCTTCATTACTCCCAAAACGTAAATGCTTAGGAATTTCAGAACTAGAAAAGAGGTTGCAGTAAATTAAACGAAACACTGGAAAAGGATCCCATTACATTCCTGTCTATAGAGAAAAACCGTTTGCAATGTATTTTAATGGTGTTACACTATTTCAAGTTTGTATTCTTTTAGAATGCAACCATTTTGAACTGTATATACTTCTTCATTACTCCCAAAAAATAAATGCTTAGGGATTTCAGAACTAGAAATGAGGTTGTAGCAAATTAGACGAAACACTGGAAAAGAATTCCATTACATTACGGTGTATAGGGAAAAATCGTTTGCAATGTATTTTAATAGTGTTACACTATTTCAAGCTCTACATTCGTTTAGAATGCAGACATTTTGAATTGTAGATTCTTCTTCATTACTCCCAAAAAGTAAATGCTTAGGGATTTCAGAACTAGAAAAGAGGTTGTAGTAAATTAGACGAAACACTTTGCAATGTATTTTAATGGTGTTACACTATTTCAAGCTTTGCATTCTTTTAGAATGCAACCATTTTGAACTGTATATCCTTCTTCATTACTCCCAAAAAGTAAATTCTTAGAGATTTCAGAACTAGAAATGAGGTTGTGGCAAACTAGACGAAATACTGGATCCGATTTTGTGTCTAAGACAACAATTTGGCCAGTTCAGGTAAAGTTGAAAGTTGATTTATTTGAAATAATTTAAATTCATCAATTACTTCACTTGAATTAGATTGTGGCAGTAAGTCTTCTCTACAAAATGTCCAAAATGTAAGTTATTCAAAATTTGTTTTCAATGAACCTCTGGAATAATCACTCTACATTCTTTTAAAATTCAACCATTTTGAACAGTAGATATATTCGTTACTTCCAAAAAGTAAAGGCTTTAGGGATTTCAGAATCAGAAATGGGGTGTGAATAAATTAGACGAAACACTGGATCTGATTTTGTGGCTAAGACTACAATTTGGGTAGTTTAGGTAAGGTTGAAAGTTGATTTATTTGAAAGAATTTAAATTCATCAATTACTTCACTTGAACTAAGTTGCGGCGGTAAGACTTCCTACAAAATGTCGAAAATCTAAGTGATTCAAAATTTGTTTTCGGTGAACCTTTGGAATAATCACTCTACATTCTTTTACAATTCAAGAATTTTGAACAATAGATTCCACTTGATTATTTTTAAATAGTTAAATGCTTAGAGAATTCAGAGTCAGAAATGAGGTATGAGTAAATTTAAACGAAACACGGGATCTCATTTTGTTGCTAAGACAATAGTTTTGGGAGTTAGAGGTTGTAAGGAACTAGTAACTTTGTTACAGAGGCTCTTTAGTGGTTTGAAGGTGAACATGGTGTAAGACGTAACTCTAGTTTAGGGGCACTCTAATTGTCCGCGGTGCATTTTTAATTAAGAGTTCACTGTTCCGCGAGTTAGCGGTAACCGTATGCAAATTTATTTGCTCAGTCTGCTGGAGTATAAATAGGGGAGCGAAAATATGTTAAGCGGTTAGTTAGTTGGTCAGTGAGTAGTTGAAGTTCAGTGAGTTATAAGTTAGTTGGCGTGAGTAGTTTTGGTGTCGGAGACATGGCCTGTGTAGCTGGAGCTTAGCCTGGGAACAAGAACAGATTTAGAATGAGATGAAATCTAGATCTGGATTTGAAGAGATTCCCGCCCCTCAAGCTCGCTCCGGCGAAATGAAGTTTACGTGAGTTGACTTTTGAGTTTATATTTAATTAAGATTGTTTTATTGCTATCTCGGATTGAGGGCGAAATTTATAAGGTCTTGTCTGCCAACCCTTTGCCTGTTGTTGAATAAATGCTCTATATTTTAGCCCTATAAGCCTCCTCATGAACTGCTACCAAAACCATTACGCCACAAGGTTACAGGTAAAGTTCAAAGTTGATTTATCCGAAAGAAGTCAGATTTATCATTTACTTCACTTGAGCTAAGGGGACCGGGAAAGCCTTATCTCCGCCATGTTAAATTCACCAACTTTATATACCTTTTTCTCAGAAATGGTGAAAGATAGAGTTCTAGATTTTTTAGAGTAGTTAGAATAACATGATTTACGT
The DNA here is from genome assembly GCA_963932465.1 of Maratus speciosus. Lineage (NCBI taxonomy): Eukaryota > Metazoa > Arthropoda > Arachnida > Araneae > Salticidae > Maratus > Maratus speciosus. Next base: position 576,756,311 of record OZ010792.1, read on the forward strand.
ATTTTAACAGACCATTTTCTTTCTAAGTGAAACTCAAAATTATTATTATTTATTGAAAGTTATTTTTAAATTAGCATTTTTGGTAAGATTTCAATGCCTAAAATAAATAATTCTCAACAAATCATTAAATCTCTCCGTTAAACTATACAATATAATATAATATAAATATTAAAATAAATCTGAGTTCTTAAGTTGAATAGATACTGAAAAAAAGGAACATAAACATGAAAAATCCAAGTTTTGAGAAAAAGTCAATTAAAGATTTAAATGGCCATTAAGCTGTGAAGTACTCTTAGAAAAAAATGAATAATTTCACCACTTATTTTTTATATATAAATATGTGTGACACATCGTTGGAAAGATAAAAGTTTAAACTATTTAATGATAAAAAAAGTAAAAATCGGTTTTTTGGTTGAATTTTGCTTTCCCGGTCCCCTTAAGTTGTAGTGGCGAGTCTTCATTATGTAAAGGAAGACGTGAAAGACCGTTAGAATTTTCGTGCTCGGTGTTTTGTTTTTTTAAACAGGTAAAATAAGGAATTTGTGCATTTTATGGATAATAATGATTTAAAACAGCTCCCAAACTAAGTTATTAACACAAACATTCATATCAATAACAGTATTAAGTTTCAAATTTAGAATACCTCAAGAGATATTTAATTGTTTATGAATGTGGATGATAAGGAACAAGCTATAATTGATAGGTACTGAATGTAGAGCAAAAAATTACAAAAGATTGGCAGATAACTAATTTGTTTAAATAAAATGCACTTAGAGTAATGCATAAACAAACTGATGCCGAATTAAATAATAAACGAATATATTTAAATATTAAAAGTATTTATATTTACATTCATATGAAATCCAATAATAAATAATTTTAAAGTACAGAGTGGGCCAAAAGTTAACGCATTTTAACATTTAATAAAAAATCATGTAATAGTCGTACGTTGGGCGGTTTAGATGAAAATGTTTCTTATGATCTTAAGTTTTGTATAAGCATATAAAAAAGTAGTTGCAAAAATTACTCATAGATGGCGCTGCTTCTACACTGATTCAGCCCCAAAAGAGTATAAAAAACAAGCATTTAATCACATATAGTGCTATTTATTCTCACAATCAAAATTTCGAAACTAAAATGCAAAGTTGATTTATTTGGAACAATTCAAATTCATTAATTACTTCATTTAAATTAAATTGTGCTAACATGTCTTCACTAACTAACAAAATACATGAAAGAGCATCAGTATTTCCGTGATCGATGGATACTTTTTTTTGTAACATGTAAAACAATGAATTTTTTCATTTTATGGATAATAATGATTTGAAATCTCTCTCAAGGTAAGTTATGAATACAAACAATTCTTATCAATAACAGTAAAACTTGAAATTTAGAATATCTCTTTAATGCTAGTTAAACAGTTAATTAAATTGCATATGAATGTGGAATGGTAATGTAACGAACAAGGTAATATATATGACAGGAGCTAAATGTAGAACGAGATATTACGAAAGATTAACGTTTTTGGCAACAATGCTGTCAAATATAATCGAGCTATGATATCAATACGGTATTAGATGAATGAAATACATAAATCTAAGCAGTTATTGAACCGTTGCAAATAATAATGTTAGTTGTTTCATGTATTTATAATTGATGTAGATTCATATGAATTATTGTGAAACTTTGCCTTGACAGTTTCTAAAATGGAAATATAGAGAAATTATCAAATTGATATGTATATATATGTTACAAAAGTGCTGGACATTTAAAATGTAACATAAAAATTATATTTGTCTAAATTTGGTTTTCTTGCTTAGTACAGTCGAAGAAAAAAAGTAAACAACCTTTATTAACTCTGTAACAAATTATTGTAGAAGAAAGTGACTGGTACCAAACGATTTCAAATAAAGTCTACTTTTAAATGATGTATATAATATGTTCTTAGGGGGCCATTTACAGATCAAAACGAACCCAAACTTTGTTTTTTTCAATAGCAATACCCAAGTCTAACACCATAAATCAATTCTACAACCTGCCTAAATACAAATTTTCATGAAATTCGTACGACTAGTTTCAGAGAAATTAATTATTTTAAAATAAGCCTATTTTAGGTATTGTATCCAAATTGAAGTTCGGTACTTCGGTATAAGTACTGCTTTGGTAGTTCGGTATAAGAAATGACAAAACAGTGGTATGAGACTAGACTAGTTTTTACTCAATTATTCTAATTGTTAAATAAATCATACGAGATAGAAATTTCCAACTGGGCGAAAAATGTCCGGATCAGGATTCAAACCAGGGATCTCTTGGCTGAAGCTGCCAATTCTTTGCTAACTGAACTATCCCGGACGTACCTGGAGGACCTAATTCATCCACTTAACCTTATTGATCCTAGCATGTGGTCTGATATCTGAATCAGCTCAACAGAATAAATCGCAAGTAATGGAGCTCCATTAAAAGTGCACGTAAGGTGTGCGCAATTACTGTAGATTAATGTTAACATCTTAAAATTAATCTAGTGTAATTACGTATCCAGCGTTTACTGATGCTATGATCAACAAGGTTAGCTAGGTGAATTAGGTCACCCAGATTCGTTCGGGATAGCTCAGTTGACACAGCATTGGCAGCTAAATCCCTGGTTCGAATCCTGGTCCGGACATTTTTCTCCCAGTTGGAAATTTCAATCTGGTATATAGTGGGTATGAGACTTGGCAGCTATGGAACTAATTCACCAAAACATGTGCGTGGCATATATTTCCAGTGCAAAAAGGTTAATGTATTTTTGTAGCTAAAGCTTATTTATAATACGTTTTTGCTTATTCTGTGCAATAAATTTCTTTCTGAAAGTTTCTTCGTTTACTTAGTTTTTATAAAATTACCAAATACCACATATAAATTCATATACACTATTCAGAATGAGAGAAAAAACACCATTAAACAATAAGAATATCATTTATACCAGCTTTTACCCTCTATAAATTGTTTCGAATGACAAAGTGTTCACATTTAAATGTTAAATATAAGCATTATCTTAAGCGAATGATTTATATAAAATTGAATGATATATCATTAATGCTGTTTAATATTCTGTTTCTGAATTGTTTTACCCTTTCACATTTAAGCCCTAAATTATTCAGGTGGTTAAAATTAAACTGACGGTACTCAGAGGTTCATTGCTCCGGTTCTACTAAACGGATCCGAATGAAACTATATGTTATGTAGATCAAATATATGTTATGTAGATCATGCGGCCGAGGTTTTCGTAAAAAAGAAGTTTGAAATTGTGGAACCAGGTGGCGCTTTAATGACGTAAAAAGAAAGATAATAGTTAAAAAATCAAAGAACAAAGGCATATTTTATTTATTTACACACCTGTGCGCTCTATGAGCATACCTTGTCGGTTAACAATATGCTGAAAGCGTTCAACCACATTATCAACTGCCGCACGCAACATATCAGCCGGAATGAGGGAGGCATGGCACACGATGCTATCTTCATTGTCCGCTTCATTAGTTACACGTCCTTGATAAACACGATCTTTGAGAAAATCCCACAGCCAGAAGTCACAAGGGTTCAGATCTGATGACCTTTCTGGCCAGATAATTGGGAAAGTACGCGAGATGACACGTTCATCAGCGAAGTTAGATTGAATCACATTCTTCAGACGTATCGCCGTTTGAGCAGTTGCTCCATCTTGCACGAACATTGTGGTGGCCAAACAACCTCATTGTCTTAACGTCGAGATAACATGATTCTCCAGGAGTCTGCTTTATCGGTAACTTGTGACTGTATACCTAACAAACCTGTCCATTGTGACTTCCTCGAAGAAGTACGGGCCCAAAATGAAACTCGCCATTTATCCACACCATGCCGTGACATATGGAGAATGTAGCGGCTGTTGTCGCACGGCATGAGGATTGGTGGAATCCCGTATGCGGCTGTTGTGCGTGTTCACAGCACCATCTAAGTGAAAATGAGCCTCGCTTGTGCATGAGATATGCGATGGCCAATACTCATCCACTTGCATCATGGCCAGAAAACGCAAGGCAAAATCAAGACGTGCAGAGTGATCTTGCGGTTTCAACTGTTGCACGAAATGCATCTAGTAAGGATACAGCTTCAGAATTTTGCGTAAAATCATGCGCACGGTTGTCCACGGAATATTCAGTGTTAGTGCTATTGAGCAGGCACTTACAGTAGCATTTGAAGAACTTGCAGAAGCTTCAGCTGTTGTAATTGCAACCTCCTCCATAATCGCTGGCTCAGTTGCACGTCGTCCTCTTACCGGTGCAACATCCAGAGAACTGGTTTCTTCAAACGTACGAATCAGACCTTTAACTGCCTTTTAGGACATGGATCGGCTCCTTAAGCTTTCAATCGCCGAAAAGCACGGAGTGCTGCCGAAGCAGTGCTCTCATTCTGATAAAAAAGGTTTTACGATCAATGTGCGTTCCTTCTTGTTCAACGGCATGTTCGCGGCATACGAGTGATTTCTTTGAACCATACATATCGCTTTTATAGCAAAATTATATTAGCTGCTCATTTGCATATGGTTTGAGCAGTACAGCGCCGTCTGGTGGTGAAATTTCAAACTTTGTTCTTGTTTTTTGACGAAAACCTCGGCCGCTTGATCCACATAACATATATTTGAAGTTTCATTCGGATCCGTTCAGTACAACCGGAGCTATGAGCCTCTGAGTACCATCAGTTTAATTATAACCATCCCGTATAAATTTATCATCAAAGCGAAACAATAGCAGTTAAAAATTGTTTTCTAAAATAATAATTTCATGCGTTGATTCACACCATAGGAAATATCATATAACGAATTGTTATAGCCTACGTAAAGTTTTACCATTAGAGGGGATTTACTGTATTGTTCAGAGCAATGATAAATTTTCTTCATAATTCATTTCAATAGAACATAACAATAACTATACTATTTATAACATTGCCAATAAAAAAGTAGTTTTAAAAATTACTTTTTAATGCTAATAGTATACTGTATTCACTTCTAAAATAGCTTTGGAAATTCGAACTAGCAGGCGATTTCGAATCAGATTCTGTAAGTGAAATCATTTATAAAGTATTATGATTTATTCCATCATATTTCATTTCTTAAGTATTATTTAACGCCCCTTTAAAACGCAAGAAAATGTGGTACAGAGTATCAAATTTCAAATGTGAAGAAATTGGAAAGAAATGATTGTCATTCGAATCCTAATAGCATATATAATCATTTTATTTTTATTTTGTTTCATTCTGCTTGCAATAGTTTCATATTATAAAAACTCATCAAACAGTACCGTTAGATTGTAAAGTTCCTAAATACTTTTGTGTGTTCCTATAAAATCTTTCTTCATATAACAATGAAAAAGAAAGCATTTATGTAAAAGTGAATAATGCATCATCAACACAATTTAAAGTTTTGATGGTGAACTATTTTATTCTTCAATGTTAAAATCGTTAATTATACAAATTTATCTCCCAAAAGCCAAACAAAAAAATTGAAAATTTTCTAAATAATATTTTCATGCGTATTTTTGTAACAATTAAAATAATCATGCATGTTTTAGCTCATTGCTATAGCCAATAAATAGAAAGATTTTACTTTAGAGAAGTTTTACTGTACGAAATCAAAACAACGATATAATTTCCCTCGCATTTTACTTTAACAAAACATAGCAACAGTCCTTATGAATTTTACATCTTATTCATGTAAAGGTTTTAAATATTATTTAATAATTCTGATACATACTACTGAATATTACAACGACTTTGGAAATTCGAACAAGCAGACGATTTCGAATCAGATTCTGTAAGTGAAATCATATACAGCGCATTATGATTTTTTTTCTTCATATTTCATTTCTTAAGTGCTAATTAAGGCTTTTCACACAAGGACAAATATTTTTCCTCGCTCAACTATACGAAACATTCCGATACATTTTCTGACTCATTTTAAACATAAAAGCATCATACTTGCAGGAAAGATTACTGAAATGGTTAGTAATTTAACAGTTTTTTTTTTCATTTTCCTATATATTAATTACATTTTGATTTATAAAAGATTGTTTCTTTGAACTGCAGTTTTCTAAATTTTCTGCGCTGCTGCGCCCGTAAACTCACAAACTTTGACAGCGTTTTTTGAAAAACCGTCTGCCTGTTCCAAAAAACATAAACCGAGAGGTTCTGCTCTCGAAGCTGGTAGACGGGATGCTGCTGGGTTCGAACCCAATCGCGCCCGTTGGCCTAATCGTTCGGAGTTTTCCGCGGTTTTCTTCGAACCTTGGATTTCCAAGCGTAAATACGGGTTAGGTTCCCTTAGAAAGACCCCCCACGGAGGGCACTCCCCTCGGGCCTATATTCCTCGTGCAGATAATCGACCGTCATAAATAACACACACACACACACACAAAAAAAACGTAAAACCGTTTGATTACATAGTTTTTTAGTATTTGATGTGTTTGCGAATAAAAATGAGTCAAAAAGTAACCAGTTCGGGTTTGAGAACAGTCTTAACGTCTTTTTAAGAGACTAGGGGGCTCGGCCCCCTACGAGCTACGCTCGCCAACCTCCGTTCAGACACCACAGTTTCTAAAAGCACCCTAATTTGATCGGCTTTAAAAATACTTTGGAAGATTGAATTATAATTTTTTTAAAAATCCCTGTCGACTTGGCCTACAGGCGGAGGTAGATTTCGAAGTTAAGCACTAAATTCACCAACAAAACTTAAATCAAGATTACAGATAAACCCAGTTTCTTCACTGTGAATGAGGAAAACTCAGGTGCTGTTAAAAGATACAATGACTGTTTTCGTCTTTGATTAAATAATATAAGTTAAACATTTCAAAATAGCTAATATAAAATGAATTAAGTAAACAGAGTCTTTGTCTCTCGGTATTTTTTAACAAAGAGAAAAGAAAGTTCTTTTAAATAAGACATTTTAAATGTATCGTTTTTAATCTGACGTAATTTTCACCAAACTTTTCTTTCTCTTTTTAATATTCACGTGAAAATACTTTTGTTAGAAATGAAATATTATTTGCGCTGGCCTAACAAAAATAGTTGAAAAGATCATCTCAAAGTATCAAGTAAATGTCTCGCGCAATTTTTAAATTTAAACTGTTTTGCAATATTAATTTTTGTTCATTTTACGTAATAAGTGTAATGTGACGCAAATGTGACGTAATTTCTCCTATTTAAGACTTTTAACGCATGTTAATGAATTTATTATTTTACAATATCCTTTCTCTGTTAAAATTCACGTGTAAATATAGTTTTTAGGAAGTAATTTTTAATAAGTTCCTGCTTTTTATACGTAATTATTTAATTCTAATTTGAAAGTTTTTTTTTCTGATTATAATAGTCACGTGTAAATAAATTTTTAATTTGAAGCAAAGATTATTGTTTGCACTGTTTATACAGTTGGCAACAGTTTAAATAAATACCATTTTCTAAAATAAGTAAAAGATATCTCTCGAAATGCTGAAAATTTGAATTTAAAATAGAAAAGAACCCTCAAAAAATGAGTCAAATTAAAAAAATAAATGCAGTCTGCACACCGGAAAATTCTAACGTATAAAATGATGTAAAAATGAATTAATTCCCATGTATAGTTTTGCTCCTATAAAACTTTTTTAATGGAATGACTTTGTCCAACTTTAGCATTAAAATCTCTTAAAATAAATCTTCGATTTGAAAACTGTCTGCATCTGTGTGTTTATCAAATATTTCTCTATAATACCGCCGATTTTCATATTTTTGTATGCAATATTTTTCTTAATATTAACGGAGAAAGACCTTCGGTCACAAAAAATTCAAAACCGACGGAGGCGGCGACGGTGACAGCGTAAGTAAGTTTTTTTAGAGTAGAGAAGAGACACGAAATTATAAGACATAGTATCAAATATGAAGAGATTCGACAAAAGAAATTGTCAAAATGAAACGAATTTTTAAAATTTGCGATTTCCGAAAAATCCCGAGTTGATGGTAAAAAATGAAGGTTATTTTCGGATTTTGTGCATCACATGTATTTTATAGTATCAGATTTTCGCTATTTTTTAACTTTTTAACTTAAAAATTTACGATTTTCGAAAAATCTTGAAGTGATGGCTAAAAATGTATGCCTTTTTTGGATTAAACGTAATAAAATACATAAGAATCAATTATCAAAAGTAGAAAAGCATAATCATCACATCTATTTTACAATATCAGATTTTCGCTATTTTTTAACTTTTTAACTTAGAAATTTACGATTTTAGAAAAATCTTGACGTTAAAAATGGAGGTCATTTTTGGATTCAGCACTACAAAATACTGACGTTGTGACATTTTGAAAAGAGCTTTACGTACAGATTAAGCAAGTGTAGCGCCATCTGTTGCTTAAAATTTGATCTAATTTTTAAGTTATTTTATACAAAATTTATCAGTTACCCAATAAACATGTCATTTACTTTATCTGTAGATTTAGTATAATCAATGAATTATTGTACTTACAAGTTCGTTAGTTCTGTAAGGAAATTTCGAATAAAAAATGTGTAATTTTTTGAATTCGAAATAGGAAAAATGCTAACCCATTTTCGCCCCACCAGTGGCCGAGAGGTTCTGCTCTCGAAGCTGGTAGACGGGAAGTGCTGGGTTCGAACCCAATCGCGCCCGTCGGCCTAATCGTTCGGAGTTTTCGTGGTTTTCTTCGAACCTTGGATTTCCAAGCGTTAATACGGGTTAGGTTCCCTTAGAAAGACCCCCACGAAGGGCACTCCCCACCCTTAGGGCCTATATCCCTCGTGTTGATAATTGGCCGTCATAAAAACAAACAAACAAACAAACAAGCTAACCCATTTTCAAAGAAAGAACATTTAAAATTTTTTTCACAAACAAATATCCGACAGTTAATTTGTTTATATAAGAAAATTTAATAAACTCAAAATTGAGACTCAAATAAATTTTTCAAAAATTTTTAACTTAGGATGGGTTTGATGTGATTTACGAATACAGAATGAAACTTACGATCAGAATAGAATTCCTTCAATCGTGTCAAATCTTTTAACTTTACAATGACAAAGCGACATTATTCAACATATTTGAAATCTATGCTTTGAAAGGCATTCGAAGAAGGCGGCGAAAATGAAATGAATATTTGGAGCATTGCTGATTTATTGCGCCATATCTAGAGACCCATAACCGTTTCCAGAATCCACATCTGAATTTTATAGGTGATGCTATTTCGTTAAAGATGAAAGAGTTAACTCAGATATTAGAGAAGGTTTTGGAAAAAGAATTTGCTAAGTTATATGCATGACAAATTTGTCAGGATATTTTTATACACTGTAAAAAAAAAAAACGTACTAAAATACGGAAATTCTACTGGTAATCGAGACGCCATTACTATTTCCGTATTTTAACGAAACTTTCCCCCGGTAAATTACAGAAAAATTTCAGTTTTTCTGTAATTTACGGGGGAAAACTTCCGTTAAAATACGGAAATAGTAATGGCGTCTCGATTGCCAGTGCAATTTCCGTATTTTAGTCCGTTTTTTTACAGTGTAGCTTACCTGATGTTTACAGGTGTACATTTCTATAACTATCAGTAAAAAAGTTGAAAAAGTAATTTATGTAATACATATATTTTTATAATTTATTTCCATGTCATACACTGTAAAAAATAAAATGTTTTTAATTAACACATTAAAAACTGGTTAGGATATTTTTATCGCTTCTATATTATAAAGAACAAACGTGTCCGCCCGTAACGCTAACGTCATTTTGATGCTGGCAACAGTAGACGATTAAATTTTGCTTTTACTGTAATTTTTAGGTAGCTTTCATTACAAAAAGCTACCTATTGCAGCCGTTCGGAGGAAAGCGATTTCAAAAAATTTTGGTATATTTTCATCGATCATGACCCCCAGACCCCGAAACCACCCTCCGTTCAAAATTGGCATATATATCTGACTTATGTCACACTGTAACTCTCGTATTTATGAACCGATTTGGATGAAATTCGGTGTGTACATAGTACATACCAATGTCTCGACCGAGTTCGTTAGCCAGCTTCATCCGCCATTTTGTTTCAAATGGCGGCCATTTACAATTTTTAAAAAAATTTAAAATTTGAAATGTGGTACCAAAAAATTGAAAATGGAAAAATATTTTTTTCATATGTATTTGACCTTTATACAAAGATTCCGGAGCAGTTTTTGTTTCGTCTATATCTTAAAAAATGACTGAGTTATAGCATTTTAAATTTCTAGCGTGGCTGACATTTTGAAACGTCCTGAATTTTGTCACGCGATAAAAGGCATATTTATGAACCGATTTGGATGTAACTTCGTTTATACATAGTACATACCAATGTCTCGACCGAGTTCGCTGGCCAGCTTCATCCGCCATCTTGTTTAAAAATGGCGGCCATTTAAATTTTTAAGAAAAATTTAAATTTGAAATGTGGTACCAAAAAATTGAAAATTGAAAAAATATTTTTTTCTTATGTGTTTGACCTTGATAAAAAGATTCGGGAGCAGTTTTTTTTTGTCTATATCTTAAAAAATGGCTGAGTTATAGCATTTTGAATTTCTAGCATGGCTGACAATTTGAAACGTCCTGATTTTTGTCACGTGATAACGGGCGTATTTATGAACCGATTTGGATGTACCTTGGTGTGTACATAGTACATACAAATATCTCGACCGAGTTCGTTGTCCAGCTTCATCCGCCATCTGGTTTCAAAATGGCGGCCATTTAAAAAATTTAAAACAATTTAAAATTTAAAATGAGATACCAAAAAATTAGAAAATGAAAAAGTTTTTTTCGTATGTGTTTGACCTTATTACAAAGATTCCGGAACAGTTTTTGTTTCGTCTATATCTAAAAAAATGGCTGAGTTATAGCATTTTGAATTTCTATTGTGGCTGACATTTTAAAACGACCTGATTTTTGTCACGCGATAACAGGCGTATTTATGAACCGATTTGGATGTAACTTGGTCTGTACATAGTACATACCAATGTCTTGACCGAGTTCGTTGGCCAGCTTCATTCGAGATCTTGTTTCAAAAGGGTAGCCATTTAAAAAAAATTAAATTTAAAATGAGGTATTAAAAAATTGGAAAATGAAAAAGATTTTTTTTTTGTGTGTTTGGCCTTGATACAAAGATTCCGGAGCAGATTTTGTTTCTGAAAATTTGTTCTTTTGTTTATATCTTAAAAAATGGTTGAATTATCGCACTTTGAATTTCTAGCATGGCTAACATTTTGAAACGATCTTGTATTTGTCACGCGATAACACACATATTCGCCTATTTCGATGTAAAAAGGCATGTTAATAGTATACATCAATATCTCGACCAAGTTCGCTGGCCAGCTTCATCAGCCATCTTGTTTCAAAATGGCGGCCATTAAATTAAAAAAAATTACATTTAAAGTGAGGTGCAAAAAAATTAGAAATTGAAAAAGGTTTCTTTCATAAGTATTTGACCTTGATATAAGGATTCAGGAGCATTTTTTGTTTGTCTTTATCTTAAAAAATGGCTCAGATATAGCAATTTCAATATCTAATGTGGGTGACATTTTGAAAAATCTGATTTTTTGCCTGCGACAGCACTCGTGTATATCAATCGATTCCGATGTGAGTGAGCATGTGCACAGCAATTACTAAGGTCTTGACCAAATTCACTGCTTAGCCTCATCCACCATGTTGTCTTAAAATGGCAGGCACTTTAAGAAATTGCCGAATTTGGCAGCCAAATATAAGTTACTTTAAATAAAAGCAACTTGGATAAAGCTGACTAATTTCGCGAAATTCTCATTCATAATGATTTAGTATTGATAAAAATGAGTATTGAATCTCCTATATTCGGTTTCCACTAAATTGAGCTTCGTGTGTTTGAATAATATAAGTTGGCTTTTTTAAAATAAGGAATATGAAAGCTACCTGTTCCTCCTGGCACTGGCCGGAAGGACTTTTTTAAACTTCTGAACATCGCACACGCTCTTTAATTAAGCTATATTTGAATAAACGTAGAAGTCCACTACTCTTTAAAAAGAATACATTTTAATGTTTAAGTGTAGAATAATGGCGATTTAGAAATGCATGCATTTTTTTGCAAAAATTTTTGGGCCAAGTCTAATTTTACTGACCTTTGAATGGACCAGGCCACGCTCAGGAAATGATTTTCATGCGGGCTGGGTCAAATCTAGGACTGAAAATTTTGAGTCTTGGCTAATATGGGTTTAAAACTTTACATAAACTTATATTCATTTAATAGCTTTTCTTTCTACATTTTAATACTTATAGAACTTCGTTATTTTAAAAGTAATACCTTCATTACCTAGGATATAATGTTAATTGTTTTCTAAAACATAAATTAATTTAAAAGAACCGACATTAAACTTAAGTGTTTCATAGATGGCGTTAGCTGTTCCGTAATCGACTATTCTCAGGCCTACCCTTTTATATGGTGGAATCGTCCAGTTCAATTTCTTCAAAGGTATAAATTGCCTTTCGATAATCAAACGCCGCGCTCTCTCTTTTCTGTTCGTTTCTTTAACACTTTGCACTCCGTTGTCGCCGCTGCGGCGACATGGTACAGTAAGTGAAAAACTCGGTTGTCGCCGCTGCGGAGACATCATCGTTCCTTGAAAAATTCGTTTTTTGGCACCAGTAATACAGGAAAATAAAATTTGTCTTATTTAATCAAAGCATTTTTGAAATTGTGTACTTGAAGGAAACTTCTTTTTATCCGACTGCCAAGAAGGGTTATGTGTTTCACGCGTATCTGAGTATGTGGATTTCTTTATACCCTCGAAACATCCCAACGGCTGGATGGATTTTAATGAATGAGGTCTCTACCGATTCATCTTAACCGTCCGATGGTTATAGGCTAGGTTTTGTTTTTATAAATTCAAAATGGCGGCCGTAAAACACCGAATGGCGGTTGAGACGAAATAAAAATTTTACGCACCCTATTGAGTGGCATATCATTGGATAGGCCTTTCAAAATGAAGACTATGTTTCATTGGCTATTTTACAGTCAGAAGCTCCATTTAAATATTACACAACTTGGAAGTTGTGTAGGTAGGCTCTCTAGCTTTACTGCAACCCTAACCTTCATAGACATCTATAGGACATCAAAACAGCGTTTATAGAGAGGAACTAACTGTTAAACATAACTTAAAAGTCACCAATACAAGTAAAAAAAAAAAAAGTAAATAATATAAAAAATAGTTTCACATTGATGAGAAATAATTAATTAGTTCGCTTTTCACGCAGTCGGGTTTTTTGATTTTTTAAATTTAATTTTTATTTGTTAAAAAGTGGTGCCGACCGAATAAAATTTTTGTGTAATGACGCGGAGTTGCTGGTAGCCTACAGCCAAAATGAGGCGGAGTGCAAAAGGTTAAAGTTATCGTTATGATTTTAATATGTTTGAGTTTGAGTTACAGTAAGTTATTTAGTTTCAGTTTTACGATGTTTTTAAAGAACGGTTTTATTTATGATTTAAATTTAAGCTGTTTTGAAAAGCTCCATGTGTATTGAAGTTTAATCCTGATTTAATTAAAGCTATTTTTAATAATTTACTTAGCTATTTTAAACAAAGTTGGCTCTGAATCCTTTTCAACTTAAAGCTGTTTTTAAAGTATTTTTATGAAGTATACATTGAATGAAATGAAGTTTAAATAAAGAACTGTCGTCAACAATATCTGATTTATCTATGTTTTATAAAGATTTAACACAGAGTTTTATTACAGGTATCTTCCACAGCACGATTATAGTTTCTCTGTTAATAGCAGTATAAGTGTATATTAGACCTGTATTCATACAGGCTAAGAGAAGAATTATGACTTTTTTTTATCCGTGATTTGTAAGAACTTTATATATATTTTATGATAAAAATTACTATTTGGGTTTAAAGATAAATTTAAAATAACATTGTAAACAAACATATTTTTTCCTCGCAAAAGTTTTGATACGTTCTCTTTGGTATACATTAAAAAAAAGGAATGAAAATCTAATCTTGAAATCGTGTGTGATGAACAAAAAGTACTTGATTTTATATATACTGAACTTATTTTAATCTTTATTACATAGTCTCAAAAAAATCAAAAAATTGATAAATTTCATTTATCTGAAATCTGCGCATTTTTGTCGTACGTATTCCCCTTTTATAAAATTATCCTAAGGTTTAAAAATAAAACAAAAAGGTTCACACGATGTAGTAACACTTACTACTCTATCCATTTTTAAATTACAGAGATGTACTTGCAACAGAGTTTGCACAAACTGCACCATTACACGGGAAAATCCCATTTTGAGAAAAATTTAAAAAACACTTGTCTCTTTAAATGGGATAAGGGTTAATATAACAAAATACGGAAATTGCAGTCCGCACAATAAAATTTCTATTTAATGTTATATAATGCAATTTTCTTTTTTACATTCTAATAAAAAATATTCTTAGAAAAATTTTCAAGAGATATTATATTCATAATAACACAAAAATAAAGCAATTAAAAGATTTAAAATTTCAGATTGTCATTTTCCTGGCATGCCACAATGTGATGTGTGCAAAGTAAAAGACTTTCTGCTATCATGTACAAACATCTTTTTCTAGTTTTTTTAATTTCTAATTAATGATTATACCTTATATAACACATATATGTGGAAGGTAACAAGTCCTGTATTTTAACAAATAATTTTCCATAATTCAAATGTGATTGTCACTGAAAATGAATGTCATTGTCCTGGCTTGCTCATTTTAGTTCTTTATGAGGTATAAAGATGGCACTGCAGAGTAATTCTTCTTGTTCTTTACATAGTTCATGTCAGAAGTAGTAAAATCATTGTTACCAGTAAGATCTTTTAGATATTTCTTTGAAAATAATGTGTTTAAAGGCTTTGTAAAAATTGAGTAGACTTTTATTGTCATTTTCCCGGCTTCTATAAATTACAAATAAAACTGGACATTACACTGAATTTGATGTACTATAGAAGAAACATGTTCCTTTAACACGTTGGCGGCGGGTGTCGAAGGGTGTTCGACACTAGCGCCCCTCTCCAAATGGCGGCCGTCGACGACCCTTCGACACCTGTTAATGCTGTTTCAATTCATTCTGTATCTGTCTAGCCAACTGGTAACATCTTTAAATTTTTCCCTAGCCTAAATCATAAAAGGGGAACCCCTTTTCTTACCACTGTTTCCTTCAATTGTGGCATTTTTCAAATATAGGTCATTTCAGGTAAAATGTTTGCAGGAAGTAATTGATTCAAATGAAACTGCCCAGCAAAGAGGAAATTGCTGGCCAACAGCAAGATAGGTACTGGCAATGATAGAGAAGTGCTGGCTGATGGTCTATCACTGCATGGCCACTGCTGGACAGCTTCAGTCAACTTTGCTGTTGGAAATCATCAGATAAAATTCTGGTGGGCATCCATTTTTTCTCATGCGCTGGTCCACCACTACATGGAAGTGTACGAACTTTTGCAGTATTATTGCTGGGAACCCTTACGCTAAGTGGTGCTGAGAATATCAAAGACATTGAGTATTTGAACAGAAATCTGAAATGAATATCTTAATACACTTTAAGCTGTGAAGCTAATTTTTTTTAAAGTGTAAAAAATATAGCACCACTGCCACCAACAAAATAAATAAGTAAGTGAATAAATAAATAAATTCTTTATTTCAACGCACTTTTTTCTCTCCTTAAATCTGGTTTTACTAGGTTACAAAGGATTTCAGTTTTCATAATTTACGCAGTTCAGAATCAATAATAAAAAAAAGGGTATAAAATACATAGGATTTCTATACAATAGAATAATTTCTATACCAGTTTAATGAGTGGGAACGTAAATCACAAAAGAAACAAACTTGAAATAGTGTAATGAGAGCTTGAAAACTACGAGCAGTCGTAGCGTACGCTGAAAGCACTTGTTCATGTCCGATCACGAAAACCAGACAGCATCGAGAGGTCAGTACTTGGGAGGTTGACCACATGCAGTTCAAATATTTCTATAGACATTTCTATTATAGAAACTTCTACAGGTATTTCTATAGCTCTTGGTGAAACTAGCTTGTAGAACAAAGAGCCATAATTATATAATACTTTTTTTTATAGAATTCTATAAGAAATTTTTGTAAGGGAAAGTGCTGGGCCAGCAAAGGAATAGCAGTGGGATAGGTGCTAGCACTGCAGGAAAAGTGCCGGATTGAAGTAATTTGATGGCATACCAATGCTGGCCTGCTGTTGGCCATCACTGATGGGCCAGCTGCATTCGGCTCGGACACTTTTCGACAGGTTTATGTAATGGTACCTTTGCACTTTACCGCTTATGGCACTGCTGGCTGCCATCTTTTTTAAAGCTGATGGCCCACTGTTTCTTTCTTTGCTGGGTGAACTTGAAAAAGATAATGTGTAACGGGATCATAGAATTTTTGGTATGGGTCATGACTTATTTCACAGGTAAGATATTTTCCGTTGTAACCATTCCTTTACAGGAAAGTGCAATAAATATTTCCAAAGATATTTTTAAAAGATCAAAGAAAATCCCATCTTCCAGGTATACAATTTTTCGTTGAAACCTCTTTCAACAAAAATTACGCAAATTGACTTTTTGGAAACAATGAATACTTTTATAAATTTAAATATTAAACATATTTGTCATTAAATAAAATCTGCTTGATTATAATAAACATAAATAAAATTAATATTGATTGGTATTTGAAATATTATCCATGTTTCGTTTCCTACATAAATGGATGTCCCTTCCTAATGGCGGGCGTCGAACAACCGTCGACAGTCGTTTTTTTCCAGGTAAAAATATAAAAAGTTGGAAATTGCTCGTCAAACGTGGCAAATGAGGTGCGTTCGTACTATAACTAGTTTTAAAATTATTTTTTGCACCCCATATTGTACTGAATGTATAATTTTTTGCACTTCATAACGTGCATAGTCTGATACATCATTAGAATGCACTTCCAATAATTTTTTCGGAACACTTTTGACTGTCCCTGTAATTAAACTATACATCCGATTTTCCTAAAATTTGAAATAGCTCAACAAAATTTTGCAACAATTATATCTTTAAAATTTCAGACCATTCGGAAGGCTGTAATATCATTAAAATGCACTTGCAATAATTTTTCCCATTGGCCGTAATGTAAAGAAAAACTTTTGGCTGTCCCTGTAATTAAACTATACATCCGATTTTCCTAAAATTTGAAATGGCTCGACAAAATTTTGCAACAATCACATATTTGAAATTTCAGACTATTCGGTTGGGTAGTTTTTACTCTGTTACATGCGGACAGACGGACAGACGGACAGACGGACGGACAGACGGACGGACTGAACGACGACTATAGGTGCTACGTATTTATATAATTACGAACGCACCTAAAAATCGGCAAAATTTGTTATGGAACATTTATAGCATTGCATTAAGATTAAATTTTAACAACAACAACAAAAAATAAAAAACATTCAGCCACGAGGAATGATTTCACCTCATACGGATTAGCCGCCAACGTGTTAAACAAAATTAAAATGTGTTTGTAAATTAAATGTGTAAAAAAAAAAAAAAAAAAAAAAAAAAGAATGTGAAAAATGTTTTAGAATGAAATTATCATTATCATGGCGGTCATTATCCTGGCATACATGTGCCAAGAAAATGACACATTATAATTACATAAAAATGAACTTAAACTCTTCAAACTTTAACAATTTTACATATAAATTCCTTTATTCAGGTGTTCAAACATAAAAAAAAAAAAAAAATCAGAAGCTTTGAAAAGATTTAAATTTTCAAAATCTCACATTTATGCGATATTCACCCTTATATGTTTGTTTGCATTTTTAAGCTGGTAATAATCAGAGTTAAAGAGCTAAAAGGTACGCAAATAATATATACACTTGAAATCTGCAGGATTGGCTCTATGTTTTAAGCCATAATTTGGAAAATCGATTTTTTGAGGGTATTTGACGTTCCAGGCATTTTAAGTTCTGCGTCCATACTTTTATTCTCAATACTACATTTACCTATCAACGAATATGAATCTTTATACGCATACGCACGTCATCGGTATCAGAATTATGAAAATACGAGCATCTGTTCAAAAGTTATGTGTTGACATGCATTAAAAAACGTACGAATCGAATTGCGTGACTCTTCTTGTATAATGCTTACGTGAAGATAAACTATGTACAGTCGTGGAAAAAAAAAGTAAACACCCCCTACTAACTCTGCAACTCATTACAATAAAAGAAAGCTACTGGTACCAACCGATTGGAAATAAAGTCTACTTTTAAATGATGTATATAAAATTTGCTTAGGGGGTCATCTACAAATCAAAACCAAACCTAGCTTTGATTTTTTTCAATGGAAACACCCAATTTTGACAATATATTTTAAATCTTTAGCTCAAACTGTGCCTAGAAATGAAATTTCTAGTAATTTGAATTATAAGTCTTTGAATTATAAACATTCAAAAATTAGAGCTTCTGATGTTAAATTACATTTTCATATTTTTATTAATATCTCCTGAAATTATAATCCTAATGTGATAATGTTGTGTGTGGTTATAATACTAAAAAACCCAAACATAAATACATTAAATTTGTAATTTGAAAAATTTTATAATATGAATTATGCATTATCAAATGAATATTCGAAGAAAATATGAATTGCTACTATTTTTTGATAGATTTATATTTATTATGTCCTGATTTATTCAAATTCTCAATTTCAAATTCTTCTTTCAAGTAGTTTTCGAATTATCATTAAAAAACGTCAAAATGATGGTTTAAGGGGCCGTCTAGGATGTGCGAAAAAGGACTTACTTGGAAAAATTATTTTACTCATTTTATTGAAATATTTTAGCTGTCAATAGTCGAAGCATACATATTAAGCGTGTCAAGAAACTATTGTCAAGAAACAATACATCAATAGAAGTGAATAGTCATTCTGTAGCATTTCATTAATCGAGTACCAAAGTTCAATTTGGATACAGCCTCTAAAATAGGTTGATTTTAAAATAATTAATTTCTCGGAAACTAACCGTACGAATTTCATGAAAATTTGGATTTAGGTTAATTGAAAGCTGTAGAATTTACTTATGGTGTCAATCTTGGATTTTGTTATTGAAATAAACAAAATTTGCGTTCGTTTTTATATGCAGATGGTCCTCTAAGCAAATTTTATATACATCATTTAAAAGTAGACTTCATTTCCAACCGTTTGGTACCTGTAACTTTTTTCTACGATAATTTTTTCCAGAGTTAGCAGGGGTGTTTATTTTTTTTCCACGACTGTACGTATAAATATCACTTAGCAGAACTGACACAAACTATGTACAGGAGTACAGATAAACTATGTTTATACAAATTAATTCTTTAAAAATTAAGTTTTATGATTTTGAATAATTTAGGGAATTTATCTTAGTTTCAGAAAATTCCCTTTATTTAATTTATCAGGCATAACATACGAAAAACTTTCATTTATTAAAAATAGTTTAACCATTATGAATTATAATGGAATTACTATTATTTTACGTCAATCAGAATTTAGATAATTTTGTTTGGAGAATCTTTTCTTTTTTACCAACCCTCTTCTCCTGAAACTTTCCATATAAAATATGAAGAGTGTGTTTTCTAATTTGCATCCTATTTTTGCGATTTATTAATTTATTTATAAATTATTAAATAACAGCTGTAAGATTAAAAATGCGTTATGAATTACGACAAGCTAAAAATTACTTTTTTATGTGATGCCAATCCAAATCACATAAAACATTATAGTATTAAAAACATTTTAACAGAGCCAGTCACGTTATAATATGTTATTTTTTAATAAACACTATTTGAAAACTAATTTCTTATTGATAAGGAAAGAAAATAATTATTGATTATTTCTATTTTGACATAATTTATGAAACTGTTTTGCCATTTGTAACGGTGTTCATTGGGATGGTTCACTTAAATGCAAAAACTCCAACCATATTACAGGAACTATGAAAATTTATTTAACATTTTTAACTTTAAAGTTACAAAAAGAGATCATCTTCATAATTAATTAAGAGTGAGAGAGAGTCCATATTTACAAGGTACGCCTGGGCGTGACCCACAGACCATGAAGGTCTTACATCCTTTTGGTCGAGATAAAAAAGTTGAGTGCTCGTGATTTCACAAGAATCATATAACACTAGTCGCTACACTTCGCCAAATTCAAACATTGGCACCCTGAACGAACTGTGGACAAAGGTTTCATTCGCGAGCCAAATGATTATCCCAAAAATCCAGCAACACCGATGAGAACAATGAAAAGCGTGATGGAAAAAGGTTGCCAGTCCACAAATCCTGGGAATCATTATCTAACCGAAATGATTACATAAAAAATGCTCGCAACATACAATCGCGAAATGCCAAGAAAGGCATCTGGTAAACCAACTGACAAAAAGATTTAACCTCCATGAAACGTGATTTTAAAAACCGCATCTCATTTCGATGTGAGAGACGGCAGAAACATCTGGGAGGTGTTTATATTACAGACTGGAATTCTCTTAAACAAGTGTTACTTAAAATTACATACTGCAGAGAGATGAAAGGGGGAGATGCAGAAATCGCATAAAATACCTTCGTTGTTACACGATTTTCAACGGTTCCATCTTAGCAGTGATAAGGAAGCTTTTCACTGCGGTGGGCAAAATCCGATGAAATTACATGAAGAGATATTGTTACTAGCAGCCGCGCCTTGTGATTTTTATTTATTTCATTGCACTGGGAGCGGAAACAGACAGATAAGGGAAAAAGTGAAAAAAAAAAGAAATGAATCTTTTAGCGGCCTGAAATAAAGATGTTTTTAGAAAGAAGAAAGAAAACCCATTAATAAAAATCTGGATGGTTTTGAGAAATGAATTTAATCACATATTTCATTATAGGAAAGAGGGGGGGGGGATAATATGATCTAAAAGTAAGAAAGTTATGTTTTAAATTAATTTTGAATAAAAATGATAGCTATGGGACAGAAACGCTGTCACATAAATCATCCTGACAACAGAAGAAAGCTGAAACGTGTACGTTGCAGCTTTATATCTACTTAAAATCCTTTGTCCACCTTCGCACTTACAGAATATGTACCATGACAAAATAAGTAAAATTAACTATTTAAGTTGATATCTACCAAGAAACCTATTTTAACTTGTCTGTGAAACTATTACCCGTTAGCTCCTGTAAAATATTTTATACAACTATAAGTAAGTAGAAAAAGAAATATTTGCTTGCTTTCAAAACAATTCACAAGAATTGTGTTATGTCCATGACTGAGCGCTCATAATATTCAAAATAATCTTTTTTTAAAATTAAATATTCCACAAAATAAAAGGGCCACATTAGTTGATAACACAGGATCCTATATTTAATTTTTTTTTGTGGCATTGTGTTTGTGGCGCTGGTACCAGCATTTTAGTCATGTATCTATTCATATAGAGAAGCATTTACTGTATTTACGACTTCTCAAAAATTTGATCTTACATGAGATCATAATATTAAATAAATACAAGCAAATAAAAACAAAGGACAAAAACACACCAGTAAAAAAATTTGTTACTTTAAGGAAAGATGAATTCTTTCATAAAATTGAAGCTTATTTGTATTATCTTAGGTTGCTTCATTACTGGCATAAGAAACTTACAAAAATTTGTGCATAACGCACAGGACTACCAGAGACAAAAAAATTGTGCAAGCTGCACGCGCTCAAACAAGTGTAGCCCTAAATATTGAAATTTTGTGAATTCTAGTGGCATCAGCTTATGGCTTCTGCCTTAAATAATAAGGGGTAGTTTTTTTAGATTCCTGCAATTTAACTAAGTCCCCGGTTTCCAAAAAAAAAATCACAGTATGTTATAATTTAGCATTTTATGAATTTTTACACTGCCATCCTGACTTTCCGTGTATTGATCAAAATTTAACACCTGGCAAACTTATAAAAAAAATTAATAAGAAATTGCATACAATTTTATATAGTGTAGCAAGATACCTTACTCGATCTGCCACTTCCAAGTAAGAAGTAACCAATGAAAGTGTAAAAAAAAAAAAAAATGTTACATGTTAAAAGTAACAAATTCGAAATGCATGTGTAGTTTAATATGTCATGTGACGGATAACTCCTAGAAACATTAAAATCTTTGTATAGAGACAAAGTGATGATGCCATTGATATGTTCTGACATTATGCAAACCCAAAAAAAACTTGTTAAAAATAAAATAAGTATTTTAATATTGAAACATGGTGTAAAATTTAAAAGATAGAAAAGTAAAAGGAGAAACTGTATGTGTGTGGAGGGAGGGGGGAAAAACTCCCAAACTCATGAACTACCTGAAATAAACACATGAACAAAAGTGTACGCCAGCATGACAACGTATAAGTAAGCACATGAACAAATTGTGTAATATCACATGAACTCTATGTATTAATGTCTCAATGAACTAAAATTGTAATGTATTTGCCAAAAAAATAAACAGACAGTATATGTGTAATAACCCAAGACACTTGCATACGAGTGAGATTCAATTACATAATTAATGAGTTATCATCAAAACGTAATGAATAAGGGTTAAAAAACAAATGAACTACTTGTGATGTGTGTGTAAACTCTGGTTAAACTCTAAACCAGCCAGTGTGTACTGCTCAATGAACTACTTGTAAGAAGAAGAAAAAAAAAAAAAAAAAAAAGAAATACTGCCGAATAAATTGCTAGCAATGTACAATGTGTAAAAACAAATGAACAAAATATGTAAATCAACACATGAACTAGTGTAATGTATGTATAAGAATGCACCAAAATGTATAAAAAAAACTGTTGTGTAACACAAACAAATATCCAACATATGAACTACATGTGAAAGAAAACTGTTGAATAAGTGGTTTACTAAGGGTTAAAAAGAAAATAAAACTGCATCTGCCAAATTCATTACTGTCTTAAGTTAACAGAAGCGTGCATAAAATGTATAACTCTACGCTAAAAATTGTAGAAGTTATGCAAGCCAAACATGTTCCAAGAAAAGAATGAAAGGGAAAAAAAAACATATTGATAGCAAAAATAACAAGCAATGTACCTTATGTGGTATGAGTGTATGTATCCGTCACAAGACAACTGTGAGACTTGAACTCACAAATTAAAAAAATTTTAAATCTGAAGAAAAAAAATGCCAAAGATTTAGTTTAATGACTATATGTGAATAGCCCTTTAAAAAAAAATAAAGTGTACCTAACAGCTCACATTATGCATGTGACTACATTTCATAAAAAAAGCTCTTACCGATAACAAATATCATGTCAGTTATAATAAAACAAATAATATAAAAATTTTGTTTCTAAAGTCAATTCTTACTTAGGCTATCAAAGAAAAATTTAATATAATCAAGCTAATATTAGTTTTTGTTGCATTAAAATATCTCAATTTGTTGATTTTCTATAAGGAAGTAGGTTTACAATGGAACTCTATGGGAATTTGGCGAAATATTACAGATATCGCCAAGTTGGCGTCACTTTTGGCGACTCATTTTGGCCGCCAAATTTGGCGATATATCGCCAAGTTGGCGACAAACTTGGCGGTATTTGGCGTCAGAACAGGGTCCCCCCCCCCCTATGGTAACCCTTATTGAAAATACTTTCATTGAAATTCAATAACCAATGTCGGCCATTTTGTTTCCCATGCAAAACTAAAATTAATTAATTAAAATTTAATTAATTAATTAATATTTGAAAAAACTTTATTAACATCAATTGTCATCCAGTACAAGTTTAAAAAAATTTATTTCAACCTGATAGGATGAATAATGAGTATTTTATTAACGATTGAAAATTTGTAGAAGATAAATATATAAATACTAGCTGAGTACCCGCGCTTCGCTACGGTAAATTCTCCCTCTTTCACAACTTCCTATTTTAGTCGATTGCCTGTCTTTTTTACTATTTCTCAACCAGTAATTCTAATTTTGCACCTTTTTTTTTATTTAAGTCAACCTAGTTTTTATATGTAAAGATGGATTTTTGCAATCACTAATTGATTTTTAACTCACTTCTTGGTATGTTAGAATTATAAACATTATATTTACAGGTGTGTTTATAGGTCAATAATGACAATGCTACTCTTTAATATTAGAAAAAATTAATTATAAATTAATACATTTATTTTAAGGTATTTTACTGTTAGCCTATCTCAGGTGATAACTCACCAAATATTTTCTGTACTTCGTACAATTTTATGCGAGTTGGAACAACAATAGATTTAATTATGCACCAATGAACACTCGCCAAAATATACCAAATGATTAAAACTGAAACAATGAAACATTTTGAAATAAAAAATGCTGAAAATAAATTTTAAAAATCCCTGCTGGCTCGGGCCTACAGGCGGAGGTACATTTCGAAGTTAAGTACTAAATTCACCACCAAAACTTAAATCAAGATTAGAGATAAACCCAGTTCTTTCACTAAAAATGAGCTCTAGGAGATAAACATTTTGTGAAAATTCTAATATACACGAATACGCACACGCATGTATATGGAATAGGTTTTAAAAATAGCTATTGCAAATTCAGAGAACCTCAAAGTGTTAAAATAAGTTAATATTTCCATAGTCGGGGTTTTATCATGTTTTAATACGTTTCTTCAAACTCACATGCCGTTACATATTCACCTGCTGAGGTCCATTTTATTTCCAATATGACGCAATATTTTGTTTTTTGTTTTTTAATTCATCAAGCTATTTATTTTATTTTCAGTTTTCAAGCGGAAATCTTGCTCTAGAATACTTATGACGTAATATTCAATTTGTTTTCAATTCGTCAAACTATTTATTCAATTTAATTTTCCACGTGAAAAACTTGCAATAGGAAAGCAATTGTTGTGGTGAGAATTTTATTGCTTTTTTTTAATTGTTGGCAACTGCTATAACGAAAAATATTTTTAGGTAGATTTCGAAAGAAATACTACCTATTGCAGTCGTTACCACGGTGACCGTTTTTAGCCTGTTGTATAAAATCTGGACTGTTGTATGAGATACAACAGGCTAAATCCGGCTAAAAACTCAGGCTAAAAGATAGTTGTCAGTCTATCGACTGGAAATTAACAGATTTTTTTAATACTCCTATAACGAAATTTAGAAACGATTGCGGATGATTAAAATAAAAGACATGGGTGTTTATTGCTCCGGGAGGTTATCTTTCTCTGGATGTCTGTCTGTCTATCCTACAGCATGCAATTTTCTTGTAAAGGATGATATTATTATGCAGTAAAACCTCCATAACGGACACACCCGATTAGTGGACACCTCTATTTAGCGGACATTTTTTCGATTACCAACCCTTAAATAACTGTACATAATTTACTCTCATTAGTGCACACCTCCAAATAGAGGACAAATTCTGCCCTCCCGAGGTGTTCGCTATTCAGAGGTTTTACTGGTAAAACCTCCATAACGGACACACCCGATTAGCGGATACCTCTATTTAGCGGACATTTTTTTGATTACCAACACTTAAGTTACTGTACATTTTTTACTCTCAGTAGCGGACACCTCAAAATAGAGGGCAAATTCTGCACTCTCGAGGTGACCGCTATTCAGAGGTTTTACTGTATATATTATTGGCAGTTATTTTACAGGGCCGCACAAAATAATAAGAATATATGAAACGAATATAAACTATCTTCGGGATTGGTAGATCGCTGATGGTAATGTAATTTTAGGATGTTATTGCAGTCACCCGCAGCATGTTTCCAGGGTTTCGATCATCTGACGAAACCCTACATGCCCCACTCCTTTGTCTGTCTGTCTGTCCGTCTGTCACAGAACCCGTTCTCAGAAACTACATATGTCGGAGACTTGAAATTTTGCATACTTATAGCTGAGCACCACACATCAAATGGCAAAAAATAAAAATTTGAAAAAGTCTAATATTTAACCCTCTGGGCTCTAACATGTGTATTTTAAACAATTTTTCTAACTCAGCCCCTAATTAAGTTGGAAACTTGGAATTTCGCATACTTATAGCTGAGCACTTGCGATAACACGACAAATCATAAAATTTTGAAAAAGTCATATTTAACCCTCCGGTCTCTAATTTCTGTATTTTAAGCAATTTTTCTAACGCAGCCCCTAGTTAAGTAGGAGACTTGAAAGCTTGCATATTTATAGCTGAACACCACACATCAAACGACAAATCATAAAATTTGAAAAAGGTCTAATATTTAACCCTCTGGGCTCTAACATGTGTATTTTAAACAATTTTTCTAACTCAGCCCCTAGTTAAGTAGGAGACTTGAAAGCTTGCATACTTATAGCTGAACATCTCACATCAAACGACACATCATAAAATTTTGAAAAAGGTCTAATATTTAACCCTCTGGGCTCTAACTTGTGTATTTTAAACAAATTTTCTAACTCAGCCCCTAATTAAGTTGGAAACTTGGAATTTCGCATACTTATAGCTGAACACTTGCGATAACACGACAAATCATAAAATTTTGAAAAAGTCATATTTAACCCTCCGGTCTCTAATTTCTGTATTTTAAGCAATTTTTCTAACTCAGCCCCTAGTTAAGTAGGAGACTTGAAAGCTTGCATACTTATAGCTGAACACCACACATCAAACGACAAATCATAAAATTTGAAAAAGGTCTAATATTTAACCCTCTGGGCTCTAACATGTGTATTTTAAACAATTTTTCTAACTCAGCCCCTAGTTACGTAGGAGACTTGAAAGCTTGCATACTTATAGCTAGCTGAACACCACACATCAAACGGCAAATAATAAAAATTTGAAAAAGTCTAATATTTAACCCTCTGGGCTCTAACATGTGTATTTTAAACAATTTTTCTAACTCAGTCCCTAGTTAAGTAGGAGATTTGAAAGCTTGCATACTTATAGCTGAACATCTCACATCAAACGACAGATCATAAAATTTTGAAAAAGGTCTAATATTTAACCCTCTGGGCTCTAACTTGTGTATTTTAAACAATTTTTCTAACTCAGCCCCTAATTAAGTTGGAAACTTGGAATTTCGCATACTTATAGCTGAACACTTGCGATAACACGACAAATCATAAAATTTTGAAAATGTCATATTTAACCCTCCGGTCTCTAATTTCTGTATTTTAAGCAATTTTTCTAACTCAGCCGCTAATTAAGTTGGAGACATGAAATTTTGCATATATATAGCTGAACACCTCACATCAAACGACAAAAAATAAAATTTGAAAAAGTCTAATATTTAACCCTCTGGGCTCTAACTTGTGTATTTTAAACAATTTTTCTAACTCAGCCACTAATTAAGTTGGAGACATGAAAGTTTGCATACTTATAGCTGAACACTTGCGATAACACGACAAACCATAAAATTTCGAAAAAGTCATATTTAACCCTCCGGTCTCTAACTTGTGTATTTTAAGCAATTTTTCTAACTCAGCCCCTAATTAAGTTGGAGATATGAAATTTTGCATACTTATAGCTGAAGACTTGCGATCACACTACATATCATAAAAATTCCAAAAGTCTTATATTATTACAGCCCTCTGACCACTCTTTCTTATTGTGCACCACAGCCTTACATATTTTAGTTTCACTTTTTACCACCAGGTGACGCCTACCTATATCGAGTGCTATGGGCCTGATCCCCTCGACTAATATGGGTACGGATAGGTTGTGAAACGGAATTTCTTTCTGATACAGGTTTTATTTAGAATATTGTGCGCCCTTGGTTGCAAAATGTGGAACTAACATATTTTTTCAAAAAGATAAAGTGTTTTGAAAGGAATATTAAACAAAACCATCTGTGCGATCTGTGATCACACTTAACCAACTTGTTTCTTCAAGATGGTGCATTTAGCATTTATAATAGTTATTTTACAGGGTCCCATAAAAGAACACGAATGTATGAAACGAATATATCTTAAATGCGGGGTTTGTAGATCACTGATGGTAATGAAACTTTAGCACGTTGTTACAGTCACACGCAGCATATTTTTTATTTTATTTTTATCAAGAGGGCGCAAATAGCATTTATAATAATTGTACAGGGCCGTACAGTAGAATACTAATATATGTTATATGCTGGATTTTTAGATCGTTGATGTAATATAATTTTAGCGTGCTGTTACAGTCTCCGCAGCATGTTTTACCTTCAAGAAGGTGCATACAGCAATTAGAGTTATTTTACAGGGCCGCACAAAAGAACACGAATGTATGAAGCGAATATATGTTAAATGCAGGTTTTCTAGAACGCTGATGATAGTGTAATTTTAATATGTTTTTACATTAGCATACAGAATGATTTTTCTTAAAGAGGATATATATAGCATTTATAATTATTGTACAGGGCCGCACAAAAGAATGCATACATATGTTAAATGCGGGATTGGTAGATCATTGATGGTTATGTAATTTTAGCATGTTGTTACAGTCACCCGCAGCCTGTTCTTTTTTTTTTTTTTAAGCGGGTGCATGTAGCATTTATAGTTATTATACAGAGCCTTACAAAAGAATACGAAATACGAATATATGTTAAATGCGGGATTTGTAGATCTACGATTGTAATGTAATTTTATGATGTTGTTACAGTCATCTACAGCATGATTTTTCTTAGAGATGGTGCATATAACATTTATAATTGCTTTACAGGGCCGCACAAAAGAATACGAATATATGTTAAATGCGGGTTTCGTAGATCGCCGATTGTAATGCAATTTTAGGATGTTCTTACAGTCACCCACAGCATGTTTTTCTTCGACATAGTGCATATAGCATTTATAGTTATTTTACAAGGTCATACAAAAGAACATGTAAGTATCAAATTAATATATGTTAAATGCGGGGTTTGTAGAAAGCTGACGGTAATGTAATTTTATCATGTTGTTACAGTCTCCTACAGAATAACTTTTCTTGAAGAGAATGTATATAGCATTTAAAGTTATTGTACAAGGCCGTACAAAGGAATAAGATGGGAGGAAATGGGGTAACCAAATTTCGGTAAAATAAATTTTTTTGATTTTTCAATTTATGATAGCTATATTAAAGTTAAAGTTCGCACAGATTCAATACAATTTTATCACGTGTTTATATATGCAGTGTCCCCTGGCGGGAAATAGAACAACTATTTTAAAATAAAATATTTTTATTAAAATAAATTTTCAGAATACGTTTCTGCCATGGTAAAATTTATGTTTTACTAAAATATTTTACACGCAACTTTTTTTTTCGCTGATAGTACCCCTGGTGGGAAGATTGTATAACTGAAATTTTAAAATTAATTTTTTTTTTTACGTTTTCTTTTACGTCCTTAGCTTTAAGTATGCAAAATTTCATGTCTCCAACTTAATTAGGGGCTGTGTTAGAAAAATTGCTTAAAATGCACAAGTTAGAGACCGGAGGGTTAAATATGACTTTTTCAAAATTTTATGATATGTGGTGTTATCGCAAGTGTTCAGCTATAAGTATGCAAAATTTCAAGTCTCTAACTTAATTAGGGGCTGAGTTAGAAAAATTGCTTAAAATACACAAGTTAGAGCACAGAGGGTTAAATATTACACTTTTTCAAAATTTTATCATTTGTCGTTTGATGTGAGGTGTTCAGCCATACGTATGTAAAATTTCATGTCTCCAATTTAATTAGTGGCTGAATTAGAAAAATTGTTTAAAATACGCAAGTTAGAGCCCAGAGGGAGGCTTAAATATTAGACTTTTTCAAAATTTTATTTTTGTCGTTTGATGTGAGGTGTTCAGCTATAAGTATGCAAAATTTCATGTCTCCAACTTAATTAGGGGCTGAGTTAAAAAAAAATTGCTTAAAATACAGAAGTTAGAGACCGGAGGGTTAAATATGACTTTTTCAAAATTTTATGATTTGTCGTGTTATCGCAAGTGTTCAGCTATAAGCATGCGAGCTTTCGAGTTTCCAACTTAATTAGGGGCTGAGTTAGAAAAATTGTTTAAAATACACAAGTTAGAGCCCAGAGGGTTAAATATTAGACTTTTTCAAAATTTTATGTTTTGGCGTTTGATGCGTGGTGTTTAGCTATAAGTATGCAAAATTTCAAGTCTCCAACATTTATAGTTTTTTTTTAAATGGGCTCTGTGACAGACGGACAGACAGACAGACAAGTGAGACGAATAAGGTTTCGTCAGATATGAAACCCAAACAATATGTATGAAGTATACATCTTTTGTTAAAAACATACAATAATGTATATGAACAAAGTATTTCAATTTCGCCAGTGTAGTGTAATATAATTCAAATACGATACTTCCAACAATTTACGCCTTTAGAAAGTAATGGACCCGATGTTTTTTGTGGAGCCCTGTATATGAATAATAAATATTACGTTAATCGTTTTTGATTGAACCATGCTAGAGTGAACCTAAAGATCGTATATCGAATTTGTTTCTCAAAATATGATTTTTTTACATTTTTAAGTATACAAACCGTCAATAGATAGCAGGACAATCGATTTTATTTTTAGCCTGTTGTCAGGCTAAATCTAGCCTGCATTTAGCTTGAAAAAACGGTCACACTGGTCGTTACCATGGTGCGACTTTTGAAAAATTCATTCATAACTTTTCATTATAGGACCCCAGGAACCCAAAACCACCCCCACCTAAAAAATTTATATATATATATATATATATATATATGTATGTATGTATGTATGTACTAAATTTTGTCCGCACAATAAAAGTCGCAATTATGCATGAATCATCTTCAAACTCGCCAACAACTTTGAGATGGCTAATATCTCGGCGGGGATTGAAAATGGGCGAAATCGGCCCAAGAGGGTGGAAATGGGGAGTGTTCAAAATTTTGAATACTGTCTTAACATGATTCTGATAAAACCAGCTCTTACACAACAATGGCAGGAAAAAAATAAAAGTGTTTCGTTATAGCAGTTGCCAACAATTAAAAAAAAAAAACAAATAATAAAATTCTCACCACAACAATTACTTTTCTTTTGCAAAATTTTCACGTGTAAAATTAAATAGTTTGACAAATTGAAAACAAATTGAATATTACGTCATAAGTTTCCTAGAGCAAGATTTCAGCATGAAAACTCAAAATAAATAGTTTGACGAATTAAAAAAATATGTATATTGTGTCATATTGGAAATATAATGGACCTCAGCAGGTGAATATGTAACGCCATGTAAGTTTGAAGAAACGTATTAAAACATGATAAAAACCCGACTATGGAAATATTAACATATTTTAACACGTTAAGGTTCTCTGAATTTTTTGTAGCCATTTTTTAAACCTATTCCATATATATGTGTGTGTGTATTCGTCTATATTACAATTTTCACAAAAAGTTTAGCTCCCTACAGCTCGCTCTTTGTGAAGAAACTGGGTTTTATCTCTAATCTTGATTTAAGTTTTGTTGGAGAATTTAGTACTTAACATCGAAATCTACCTCCGCCTGTAGGCCCGAACCGGCAGGGATTTTCCGTATTTTCTTCCTATCATTGTTGTGTATGAGCTTGTTTTATCAGAATCGTGTTAAGACGGTATTCAAAATTTTGAGCCCTCCCCATTTCCATTCCCTTGGGCCGATTTTGCCCATTTTCAATCCCTGCCGAGATATTAGCCATCTCAAAGTTTTTGGCGAGTTTGAAGACAATCCGTGCATAATTGCGACTTTTATCGTGCGGACAAAATTTAGTACATACATACATACTTTAACATACATATAAACTTTTTAGGTGGGGGTGGTTTTGGGTTCCTGGAGTCCTATAATGAAAAGTTATGAAGGAATTTGTCAAAAGTCGCACCATGGTAACGACTGCAATAGGTAGTATTTCTTACGAAATATACCTAAAATGAAGAATGTAATATTTTTTTAAATGTAAATTTTTATCAATTATTAATTAATTAATTTAGGATTATATGCTAACTAATACATTTAGAAATCCTAAAAAAAGGTTACATAATGTTTCAATTTTCCTTTCCTGCTGTCCTTACTTTAAAAACAAACAGAGTAAAAATTATATATCATTTAATAAATTCATATGCTTGCGTTTTTTAGAAAGTATCAGAAAAAGCAGCGAATTAGTCATAATCGTGTTCTAAGCCCACGCTAGATTAATGTACCGTAACGGAAAAAAAGCATGAATTTCGGTCAAAAAATTGTGTGTGATTTTTAATATAAGCATTGAATAGTTATAAAACAGTTTTAAAACAACCATTATTGTCTTATTATTTTGACTTCTATGTTTATCTCTTTTTGTATCTTAATTTTCTAGTCATTAAACAGCATTTAATGCATCTCCATACCTATAAGGGGGGGGTTGCCATAGGGGGCCCCTGTTCTGTCGCCAAATGCATCCACGTTTGTCGCTACATTGGAGATATATCGCCAAAAGTGACGCCAACTTATCGATATCTCTAATATTTCGTCAAATTCCCATAGACTTCCAATGTAAACCAATAGGGTTTACTTATTTACAGAAAATCAACAAATTGAGATATTTTAATGAAACAAAAACTAATATTAGCTTGAGGGATTATATTAATTATATTTAAGGGAGTTCAACGTTCAAGTAAATTAAATTATGAATAAAAGTAACACGATACAATGCTTAGCATGCTTTCCCAAACCTAAATTTTAAGGAAGACCAAACTGGTCACCAAGGGCGGCTAATTTCCAAGATTACAATTGTTAATTTCTTAAAATATATACGTTACTATAACAATGCATAGTCCGTGCAGAAAAAACTGCTTGCAGGTGTACATTTCGTCACACTATACTATAACCATGAAAAAAAAAAAAAAAAACTCTTTTTTTATCGACATCATTAATTCATACATGTCTTTTGCTCATTTCATTTAAAATACACCCATTTAAAATATATGTATAACTAATTTCATTTAAAATGATGAAAAGAAAAAATAATAAGAAGAAAAATACCTTAAACCAAAAAATTTTATTTCAACATCAAAGAGTATTTTGTAATTTACGCAGGCGAAGCATAATAGAATATAGTCAATTTAAACTGCAGTCTTCAAATTATAAATATATTTTACTACTGCAGCATGGCGTACGTAATACGTATTTTTCACACTACAGTAAACATTTCATTCTTTGAATGAAGCCATTCATGGTTTTTTGAACAGACATTTTTATATGTATAATTCCTAACTTCTAAAATAATTTTATTGTAGCTTCCTCCTCATCAGATAACTGTCGAATAGTAAAATCTATGTCAGTAATCAGTATTAAATAAGTTATAATTAATAATAAATGTTTTCTATTCAAAAAATAACAAATTCAAAAGTTTTACGGAGTTACGATGGAATAATACTCATAAAAAATATTCACGTTCAATAAATAGCAAAGGTTAATGCTTGGCATGGTTTGTAACAAAAATCGTTTGCACGATTAGGGTTGAAATAAATGGCGCGATATCATACATTTTCGCATGGTGTTCGTAGAAGTAAAAAGTACCACAGATTTATTTATTTATTTTTAATTTAGTTTTAGTTTTTGAGGCGTTTGTAATACTTTTCTTAACTGACATAGTTGTTTTAATTATTTAACCAAATGAATTGATTAAAAAATTATTCAATTTGAATTTATTCCCTTGCTATAGTAACAGAATGAAGAGAATGAGTTTTTAGAAATTATTACTTGAAAATTTGAGCTTTTGGCGCCAAAGATAGCGCCAAATTAGAAAGATATGAAATATCTCTCGAACTATTGGACTTAAAAGAATTTAGTTAGTACCATTCGATTCAGCATACAAAAATACACCAAAATATGTCATCAGTTGAAAAATAACTATAAAATCAGATTTTTAAAGAATTTTTTTAAAGTTCTTTCTCTTTTTTACCCCCCTTAGGGGTGGAATTTTAGAAAATCCTTTCTTAGCGGCACTCAATGCCATAAGAACTATTTTTACCCCAATTTTCAAAATTTTAGGTTCAGTAGTTTTGGCTGCGCGTTGATTAATACGAAATTCAGACTTTCTTTTATATATATAGATATAAATAAATATAGGGAGAGTGTGAGCTAATAGTAGGAATTGAAAAAAATACCTTATGTTATAACTAAAATAGCAACGAGACACCAGCCGCGCGTAAACAATGAAATCTAACAGTACATTAGCTGCGTGTGTAAAAATGTACATCCGGTTAATTATCCCTTGCCTAAAACCTTAAGATGACTGTGTAAACAATGTACAATAGTTACATTATGTTATAATTTCTGCAAAACTTTTAACACACGAACTAAAATAAAACACTTGACATTAAAAGAAAGTCTATCTAAAAACAAAAACGAAGTTGTGAAAAAAAAATGCAATTTTAAGCTAAACACAAATGCTGATAAAAGAAACCTATACATGCACAGATGGTAATGAATGTCCTTAACCATGGTGAGTATTAATTAAAATATAACAAAATCAGCAAAACTGAACGAGTAAATGTGTGTGTGTGTGTGTGAAGTACCAGGCCAAACATGACATCACAAACCATGTACATAAGAGGGGGAAAAAACATGTGTGATTAATACCTAACAATGCTATCTGCCCATAGCAAGTTAGAAATAAAAGTGTAAACTAGTGTAAAAGTGGTATACATAATCAGCATTAGGAAACAATTACAGGTGAATTTTGGCAATTTAAAAAATGCGAACACTACTCCAATTGTAAAATTAATATTAGTGTAACTCTATGACATATGCAAGGAAACATATCCGATCCCTGATTAAGTTAGCGGCCAACTTGCTTAACCATAGATCGAAATACACACCTCAGACATTTTGCTATCCCATGGAAAATAGCGCAATGACTGAAGTATCCCACATAAACCATGACAGAAGTACTAGCAATCAAACTTACACACAAAAAAAACAATGTATTAATGTGAATGCATGTCATTGAGAAACATACAAAAAAAAAAACTGCTTAAAACTATACGTCAAACCTATGTTGTACATCTTATGTATTTTGCAAAAGCAAACGAGAGCCAAAAAGGGAAAAAAAAATATTTTTGTAACCATGACATGATGACTCGAGCTATGTAATATACCTAAAGAAAATGTATGCCAGGATAAACTAATCTAAGCTTACTAAATATTTTGCCAAAGTTCACAATCCAAGAAAATATTTATGTAAAAGATAAAATAATCTCATATTTTTTTAACTTATGATTACGCCAACTGTATGTAAATTTCTAATCAAGTGCCCACATCTAACTGAGAAAAAAAATGTTATGCTCACCTCCTCTATAATTATTTTAAATTGCCACCAATAAGCAAATCCAACATATTTCACATTATTCTTAATCAGCGCAAAAAAATTTATAATAAAGTCATAAAACATAAAACATTCTGCATAGAAAAATAAAATATCTATTAACTCTAAAAAGAAATTTCAAAAGTGTGTCCCAGATCTAATAGTGTAAAAGGTATTCAAAAGCAAGTCATTTACAATCTAAGATAAATATATCTATAGACTTTTTTTATCACTATTTTTAAGAAAGGCTGAATGACAACATCTTAACTAACAATAAAAAAAATTTAAAAATCCCCAGAGAACTACTCATAAAAGACACTATACTGAATAAATTGCAATATGACACAACATATTATTTAAATCATACTGTTAACAGACAGCATACGAGCCAGCGTATTTATGTCCAACAAATGATAAAACAACAGAGAAGCAACTTCAAGGCCTGGAGATAAAATAAAAGGAATATATTATCTCTGAAGTGCGTCAATGTGTCAATGCAAGATACTTAGGAAGTTTCTAATATGAATCAAATGCAACAAACTTAAAAAAAATTGCTACCCTTTTTTTTATCCCCTTAGAAATGCATCCCAATTATTCATAAATTTTACTTTACACATCAACTGCCCATCTGTAAGTAACAACTTATATTTTTAAAAGCAGATGAAATATTACCTAACATATTAAATATTCATAACAGAGATGAATACAAATACATCTCTTTTCAATCAAAATAGAAATTAAATTAAAAATAAACACACCTTTCGTTAAAAATATGTCATTCATAACTATAATTAAAAGCAACAAAATGTGCAACAGATAAATTAGATAAATTTTAAAAGGCTATTGTTTGTCCAATAGCGACAAGGAATGCAAGCGCAATATCTTTCAAGATAAATGCCAAACTCAGAAAATCCTTGTCATGCATGAAAATAAAGTATATTTAAACATCCATACAATACTGAACTGTAATAGCACTTACCTTTTAAACATTAACCTGCAAAGAGCAGATTAGAATTATAGCTGCAAGAATAACGGTTTAAAAAAAACAATAATAATTTTTTTTTTACAAAGCCGATATCTTCTCTCTTCCGGCTATCACATTTTTATAAGTAGCCATAATAAAAACTATATGGAATAGTATGGAGTAATAAAATTTTAAACAATTATGAATATAGAAACATTTATCATAGCATGACAAGAGATGAAACTGAAAAAAATATAAAAAGGAAACTACTGTATTAATTAAAATTAAGATTTTAAAAAGGAGAAAAAAATGTTCATGTTGAAATTTGTAGTGTATTCTTAAATTTTTTTAACACTACATAAAAATGTACTTTTTAACTGTAGTAATTAACACAACTAGTGTCACACTAAGTTCACTTTGAGATTTTCATCTAAGTCACAGAAAAGCACATACTTTTTAAATGATGCGTCCTTCATATTTTAAGTGAGAAACACTTTTTTTTAGATTACCTTGCGTAAAAAACACATTTTGGAAAGAAAGAAAAACATTCTATCACAAAGGCAATATTCGGAATGAAGCACGATGAATTTTTGACATTGTCAGGTGCACTTTTTTGTAGGAATCACTAGATTTCACCTTTTTTTTTCTATTTCACAACCAACCAACAATGATGTGTGATGAATGTGGACATAAACAGGTGCCCTTTTTTTTTGTCGAGTACACTGGTGCAGAACTATTACTCTTTTTTTATGTTGACACACTTTTTTGAAGAAATAACAGGTCGCATAAAAGAAAACACGAATCGCAGGAAACACAACTGCCGTAGATGGCAATTACAGGTGAGATCCACTATTTGAGAGACTTCATAGCCTTTTTGGAAACATGCATGGATCGCAGGAGTGAGCACAGCACTGAGTAGTAAGCAGTCTTGAATTAAACAAACACAGCGTCGCGCATCACAGGCACATCAATCAGGCAACCATGGCTCGTCGCTTAAGTGGAGGGGTGATGACATACTCTTTATTCCAACATCACTAGACACAGACACAGGAACTGGCAGGGAACTTGAAGAAGCCAACTGTCCTTTTAAAATCTAACTGGAATACGTCGAAAGCGGAGCATACATCCATTTTAAAAGTTGGGGGGAGGGATTTCTCTCTCTCAACTACATATATATTTTTTTTAGGTTGGAGAAAATACCGGCCAATGGGCCAAATTTATGTAACGGTGTTCAGTGGGATGGTTCACTTAAATGCAAAAACTCCAACCATATTACAGGAACTATGAAAATTTATTTAACATTTTTAACTTTAAAGTTACAAAAAGAGATCATCTTCATAATTAATTAATAGTGAGAGAGAGTCCGTATTTACAAGGTACGCCTGGGCGTGACCCACAGACCATGAAGGTCTTACATCCTTTTGGTCGAGATAAAAAAGTTGAGTGCTCGTGATTTCACAAGAATCATATAACACTAGTCGCTACACTTCGCCAAATTCAAACATTGGCACCCTGAACGAACTGTGGACAAAGGTTTTATTCGCGAGCCAAATGATTATCCCCAAAATCCAGCAACCCCGATGAGAACAATGAAACGCGTGATGGAAAAAGGTTGCCAGTCCACAAATCCTGGGAATCATTTTCTAACCGAAATGATTACATTAAAAATGTCCGCAACATACAATCGCGAAATGCCAAGAAAGGCATCTGGTAAACCAACTGACAAAAAGATTTAACCTCCATGAAACGTGATTTTAAAAACCGCATCTCATTTCGATGTGAGAGACGGCAGAAACATCTGGGAGGTGTTTATATTACAGACTGGCATTCGCTTAAACAAGTGTTACTTAAAATTACATACTGCAGAGAGATGAAAGGGAGAGATGCAGAAATAGCATAAAATACATTCCTTTCTCATTCGTTGTTACACGATTTTCAACGGTTCCATCTTAGCAGTGGTAAGGAAGCTTTTCACTGCGGTGGGCAAAATCCGATGAAATTACATGAAGAGATATTGTTACTAGCAGCCGCGCCTTGTGATTTTTATTTATTTCATTGCACTGGGAGCGGAAACAGACAGATAAGGGAAAAAGGGAAAAAAAAGAAATGAATCTTTGAGCGGCCTGAAATAAAGATGTTTTTAGAAAGAAGAAAGAAAACCCATTAATAAAAATCTGGATGGTTTTGAGAAATGAATTTAATCACATATTTCATTATAGGAAAGAGGGGGGGGGGAGGATAATATGATCTAAAAGTAAGAAAGTTATGTTTTAAATTAATTTTGAATAAAAATGATAGCTATGGGACAGAAACGCTGTCACACCATTCGTCTGATTTTATTGAGTAAATGCCGTTTTTAACGCTTTCCAACAAAGTTGAAAAGTGTTTATGAATTCGGTTTGTGTATCCGTCTGTCTGTCCACGCTCTAATTCACGTAAATAGACTCGGATTTTCATGCAATAGATATATGTTAATTATGCTTAACCATGGCATATTCGGTATTGCATATGATGTGTGTAGCATTAATAGTTCATTTACAGGGGCACTCAAAATAATTCCGTCTCAAAAGAATTCGTTTGCAGAGTATTTTAATGACATTACGCTAGCTCAAATGGATTGAAATTGATATAAATAACTGAATTTTAGTTCAAGATGGTTACGTTAGAATAGGGCATTCATAGCATTTATCATACATTTACAGGGACATACAAAATAAATCGGTTACAGTATTTACTGTCTTTGAGCGACAATTGCTGGAAGTGCGTTTTCCATTTCGGTCTGCGCTTTTAAATTGAACAAATTTTTTGCATGTTACTTGTTGTGTATAAATTCTATACCTCGTATACAGGACTACAAAAAAGTATTCACGTTACCATTCTCCTTATAAGAGGAAATTGCTGAAGGGGAATTTTCAACTGAGGTATGTATTCCTAACTGAACTAAATTTCTGCATGCATATTTTTTGCAAAAGATAGAAATCTATATATCATATACTGGGCTGCTGAAATAATTCGGATAATTTTGCGACTGTAAATGGGAACTGCTGAAACTGTGTTTTCAAATGTGCTATGCGGTTCCATATGGTTGAATTAGACATCTTATCTCAACTTATTAAACGGTGCATTTTTGTTACATTATTCTGAACGTGTTAGAAAGTGCTTCATAATCTATGCTTGATGCATGATCCCCCCCCCCCTTGTTAATAAGTCTTCTGTGTGCTTAAACGAAGTAGCGAAACATAAATGGCATTTATATGCCTACGATGAACAGCCTGACTCGCAGCGCGTTTCCCAAGGCTGTCAAAAAAATTGATCAAAACTAAATAATAATAACAAATTACAACGACCATTTGGACAATTTAACAAATTACAACGACCATTTGGAAAATGATTTTTTCAAAGACTAAAATTTAAGACATAAAAAATCGCACGGAGTTGATCCTACATTACGTACGCCATGGATTAAACATTAATAGTGTTATTACACGTAAAAATTGCAAGCGACAAAAATCGCCTGCGACTCCTCAGATTTCCTGAAACTAACGTATTATCCAACTGAAACTTACGTATTATCCAAGCATTTCATTGGCTGTTCGGGAAAAGGCTTTTCCATCGTCAGATTTCCAAGAAATCTGACGACCCATTTTAAAGGAAATTTCATTCCTAAACTTCTAAACATCCTACAATATTACTTTTTACACCGTCGTATAGAGAAAAAAATGCACTTTTAAATGCAATGTGTTTGAAAGCTGTATCTGAATTTGTTTCTGAGTTATTAATTTTTTTGTAGTTTTTATTACTTTTTTGTCACAGTGGCAACAGAAGTATCTATCTCTGTTGAAAGACAAGGGTAAATACAGATTACTGTACAGACCAATCAGAAAACGAATAAAATGCGGATTCAACCAATGAAACGCTTCAGATATGTTTTTGATTTCCTAGCCTGACAGAGGACAATAACCATTTTTCCAAATGGTTAAAAACTAAAAAAAATGCAATAAAAATCGCGAAAAGAGAGCAAAATTTGCTATATTGGGCAAGAAGATTGAAACCAGAATCCTTTTACTAAAGCAAAAATAATTGCAAAGAATCACGAAAAAACACTAAAATATAAAACATTGCAGAGGACATAAAGCCTACTACGATAACTAACTAACGATGACGACTAAACGATGTCTTCTACGAGTGTCGAAAAATCTCTTCGGAAGGAAAAAAAAATTCTAAAAATCACATGAAAAATTTGAAAATTGCTGCACGAAATCCGAATAAACTTTATTAAATAAGACAGAATTGCTATTTAGATCAAAAAATTACCACGAATCGCGAAGAAACGTAAGGATAGCATTAAAAATCGCAAAATTTTTAAAAATCACGAATGAGTTAGCTTTGCTGTGTCAGGATACATATTTAACAATTAATTCCAATCACGAATCTTAAAAAATCGTCGTCAAGCGTGAAAAAACGCTAAAAATCGCGGTAATAAATGCTAAAAAATAAAATGTCCACAGGAAAAAATTTACTATATTGGACTAAATTTTTGCATACTACGTGAAATGCATCAGTTCTAATGGTATACAGGGCTTCAGCAAAGATTTCGTAGGCATTACTGAGAATGAGCGTGCATTGCTATAAGGTGTTTTTTAATTTGAGTTATGCATTTTGGAGCTCAACTACATTTAGCATATTAAGAGGTGTTTGTAGCATATAAATACATATACAGGGCTATGCAAAGAACTGGACACACGTCCGACTAAGGATAGTAATTCCTTTAAGTGTGATTTCAGTTGTTTTACACGTGTTTTTACCTGAATGAAATTTCAGCTAATATGTGACATTTATAGAAACCTGTATGTAATATACAGATCTGTACAATAGAATTTAAGTATGTTTCCGTCTATTCATAGAAATTGCTGAAGGTGAATTTCAGTCGCGTTTTTCGTTTTCTTACTAAACTAAGTTTTAGCATACCATGTAGAATCTGTATCAAATGTATAGATCATATACAGAGTTTCACAAAAGAACTGGAGCACTTGTTGAAATTGGTTTTCAAATGTGTTATATTTTTCTAAAATGTTTACTTAAGTATCTACTTTAACTTATTAAATGACGAAGTTTTGTTAATGTATTCTGAAAGTACAAATGAAACAGCATCGAAAAACTGGCGATAAATCACAATTAAATATTAAAAGTTGAATCGACATAAAACAAAAGAACACACAGGACGCGTTTGGGGTTGGAAATTTTAAGAGTCCTTCATCAGTCAAAGTAAACACGGGTCCATAAGGGACAAGGTCACTGTGAGATTACTTCTCACAGTACCTAAATTTAATTTATTTTTGTTACTTTTCATCTATTTTTTACATCGATATCTATTTAAATTCATTCATTGTATTCCGAGCGCAATGTTTACTTTTTGTCAATCGCACCCACAATCTATATTCGCAGAGCGCTCTTTTTCCCTACGGCTTTGTTGGAGCGAATTTATTTTTACGCTTCTGATGCGAGTGGCGATATTACGCATGCATCAATCCTCGCCTCGCTTCGTTTTTTTAGTACTGGTCATGACGTCATCGATGTGCTTCTCACCGCCCCCTGAATACTAGGCCTGAGCGCTGACACAAAAATGGCGGCTGCCGAAGGCGGATTATTAATATTCGCACCAAAAAATACATTCGCATATTCGCACCAATAATTTTTTAAAGTTTTCTTCACTTCATTTTTCTGAGATTAAA
Organism: Maratus speciosus; assembly: GCA_963932465.1. Lineage (NCBI taxonomy): Eukaryota > Metazoa > Arthropoda > Arachnida > Araneae > Salticidae > Maratus > Maratus speciosus. The sequence goes on from OZ010792.1 coordinate 576,798,281, forward strand.
CAAGTCAAAGAAATCTTTTATAAAATTCTGGTGTCAAAATTTACGGAACCGTACATACGTTTAAAAAAATCCGCCTTCGGAAGCCGCCATTTTTGTTTCAGCGCTCAAGCCTATGCTTCTCCTCTTTTCCCTGACGTAATCTCTAGGCGAAAGCTGACGTCTTTAGGAGGTGTGCGTTTGTTTCGTTTTTACGAATCGGAGATTACTTTTTTAAATCTGCCGTTTTCCATTTGATTTGCATTAATTTGTCGTAACTTTGAATTTAGCTAATCAATTTAAATCTGTTGTTTAATTACTTTTTAGCCCCCGTAGTTGTCATTTATAAACTAAAACCCGTTAATTTTAAGATCAGAATTGATTGTGATGAAGAGCTGATAAGATATAATTGTTTTAGAATTTTACAGAGTGCGGCTGCGGCCGGCGCTCTTTTGAAAGGAACCGGCAAAGTGTTTTACAAAAGAAATTATGGAATCGTACTAAAGACTGGTAATCCTTTCCGATGCAGAAAGTAATGTCATCGACATCGTATTTTTATTTAATGTGCTTCCCCTTCATAACTCCAAATGTTGTGGCTTTTGGTGACCAGAAAGTAAAATCTTTTTATTAACCTTCTTTAACTACTAATGAACCGGAAATAAAGTAATTCATTATTCTTCAAATATGCTTCATCATTTTGCCTTCAACAGTCTACAAGTTTATAAAGTGAGAATGTTCTTTATTTTGTTATTATATTTTAACGATCATTAATTTGTTCAAGAAATCCAGCAGTGATAATTACCACTATACAAAACCTCTTCACAGTCACAGATGAGCAGCAAGGACAGAGAAAAGAGCATACATAGAATGCGAATGGTGGCGCCAGCTGAAAGTTAAACACCAGTCACAGAGGAGAACCTGCAGAAGAGGAAAGCGTTGCCAAGATGATAGAAAAAATTAACAGAAACGCAAAGAGTAAAGGAAATAAAAAGAAATAAATAAATTAAAATAAAATAACTGAATAAAAAAAATAAAAGAAGTAAATTAAAAACTAAAACTAAAAGAGAAAACACAAGGGAAAAACATAAGAAATAAAAGATTTTTTTATATTATGAAATGAAAAGAGACTGTGAAAGAAGAGAAAGAATTATAAAAGTAAATTCCAAGTTGAAGAGAGAAAAGGCGATGATGAGAGATGAATAACAAGTTTATGGGAATTTTATTTAATTATTCTGGAAGTGTTGGAAAGTGTTTCATAATCTATGCTTGACACATGATTTTTCTTTCTTGCTTGAGATTTTAATGGGAGAATTCTTCCATTCGTTTATTGAGAGTTGAAGTAGAGGTATGCACGGGCCGGAATTTCCAGGCCCGGGCACGGCCCGTTTGTATAATGTCACAATGTATTAAATAAGGTGAATATTAAAATAAAAAAGTGATAGCAATCAAGTAGTGTGAATTAAAAGAACCTCTCCCAACTCGCAACAGTGACACTGCATGTATTGTCCGTTGCGCTCCGAAAAATGATTCTTCTACTTTAGTGTTGTTTGGACGCGAGTGGTTGTTACTTCCAGTACTGGTCGTAATGTCATCCTATTGTACATTAAAACAAAGTAAATCTGTTGAATATTTCCTTACAATATCTTCATTATTTTTAAGGTTATGGAATTTCGGTTTCAGTTTGGAATAAGACATCCTGCATTTTTAATTGAATATTTGAGCTCTAGAACAGGCTCTATAACAAACACCGTGCATATTTCTGTCTAATATCACCCCCCCCCTTTTTCTTTTGGTTGAAAGCGTTTGCGAATACCCTCTAAAATATTCTTCATTCATTATTTTCAACTCTTTAAAATAATTTCGGATAACTATCTGTTTTAGAAAACAATATTTTATCATGCATTTTCATGATTTTTCACTCAATTCCGCAAATTAAACATTTAAAATCTTTATCCGTTTCATTCTACCTTTCCAAATAAACAGCTTTGCATAAGCTTTGTTATCAACAGCTGTAAAGCCAAGAGACGAAGTATCGTCTGCTTAATATGGATGTAACAGAAAATTAAACCGTTTACGAAAGTGGAAACTTGCGATAACGAACAAGGCGTTGGATAAGGATGCGAGCTGAATGCGGAACGAAATATTCGTAAAGATTAATGCTTATTACAACAATGGCGTCAAATATAATCTTGCTGTAATATTAATAGTGCTGCTGGGCGAGCGAAATAAATTGACATAGGTAGTTGCTATTCAACCGTTTTAAGGAATATGGGTGCAATATCTGCTGGAAATTGCTTCACCGAATATTTATCATTCGAGAAGATTCATGAAAATGATTGTAAAGATTTTCTTACGAAATGATGAGATAAAAGTTATGTAAAATATATTTGTTGAAAGGTATAAATAAATACACCTAACAAATGTCTCAGATAACATAATGACCATGTTATATTGTATAATGTAGCGAGGCATTTGTGATACTGTAGAATCTGGGTTTAAATTATTATTGTTATTAGTAAATTGATTAGATTCACGTGAAATGATATTATGTTCAACGGAAAGTTTCAATGGAAATAAATAGTAAAGGGCATTTCAATAGAAATACTAAAGCTAAGACAGGGAAGCATAAAAACAGTGTGCATTACAAAAACAAATCATTCTATTAATAAATAGATTAACCGTTAGGGATCAGCATCACGTACATAAATTTTATTCAAAGCACCACTTTTTTCTTAAACAGTTACAGTTATTTATTTTCGAAGATACCTCTCATCCTTCAACTATACTTAAACTTTCATCGACTGGTTTGTCCTTGTTTATTTCGAAATATATATACAGGGTGCAATATGTTATCTATCGCCGACCTTTAATTTCTCAATCATTGGTCGTACACATATAGTTCCAATTACAAAAACATTTCAAATGAAGTAAATATTCATGCTGTGGCATTATTTAAAGTAAAAAAATCAATTTTATAAAAATTACGAAATCTAAATTTTTATACGGTCCCTTAGTCCCTACAGTTATATTTAGTAAAAGTTTACACATATCATAACACATATAACACAAATAGTTTGACATCTGTACTACGAAAATTGACAGAGTTATTAAATTTCAAATTTTGAGATTTTTGCACATGATTTTGTCCGTTGAGGGATCAGTTAAAAGATGAATTAAAGTAATTCGAGATCAAAATCAGGGTGCTATGTCCTTTTTATGGCGAAACACCTTCAGTCGGTATCGCCAAATCGGAGTATCACCAAAGAGGTTTATTTTATCTAAAATTTGAGCTGACTTTTAGGGGTCGTATACAAAGCGAAGAATAAAATATTGAAATTAAACAGAAAAATAAATATCAATTTATTATAATATCAAAAACGGTCTACTATAAAAAATGAATACATAAAACGATGGAAACTACTAGAGATACTGCTCAAAGTGTTGTCCATTGGTGGCAATGCACAATGGAATGCGTGACAGTACTGAGTCCTGGACACGTTAGAGCATAGCAGGTGTGCAAACTGTGCGACAATCAAAGATGATGAGCTGCTTCAGATAAACCATAGAAGTAGTCTCAGTCGCATAGACCTATGCCTTTATGTAATACCAGAGGTAGAAGTCCATGGAAGTCAAGTCCGGTGAATGCGGTGGCCACTCTACCGGACCACCCTATCCAAGGATCTGTTGACTGAATTCGGTGGCCAGACAAGCCCAGACGTTTGATGCTATATGCGGAGAAAGCCCCATCATATTGAAACCGCACCCGGCATGCATGTTGGAGAGCAACTCTTCATACCAGTCACGTACCGTGTTTTGTAGAAGATGCAGGTCACGATCGCCCGTTAAGGTCCCATCGTAGAAGATGGGTCCAACAATCTAGGTTCCCCATATACCGCACCGCACCGCACGTGACGTACTGTCCGAGCGATGTGGAGGTTTCCAGGGCGCATCATCCTTTTGATTGTCGCACAGTTTACACACCTGCTATGCTCTAACGTGTCCAGGACGCAGTGCTGTCACGCATTCAATTGTGCATTGCCACCAATAGAGAACACTTTGAGAAGTTTCTCTAGTAGATTCCGGTGTTTTATGTATTCATTTTTTATATTAGACCGTTTTCTGATATGATAATACATTGATATTTATTTTTCTGTTTAATTTCAATATTTCCTTCTTCGCTTTGTATACGACCCCTAAAAGTCAGCTCAAATCTTTCGATGAAATAACCCTCTTCGGTGATACGCCAATTTGGCGATACCGGCTAAAGGTGGTTTCGCCGTAAAAAGGACATAGCACCTGAATTTGATCTCGAATTACTTTAATTCATTTTTTAACTGATCCCTCAATGAAAGACAAAATCATGTGCAAAAATCTCAAAATTTGAAATTCAATAACTCTGCCAATTTTGGTAGTACAGATGTCAAACTTTTTGTGTTATATGTGTTATATGTGTAAACTTTTACTAAATATAACTATAGGGACTGGGGGACCGTATAAAAATTTAGATTTCGTAATTTTTATAAAATTGATTTTTTTTTCTTTAAATAATGCCACAACATGAATATTTACCTCATTTGAAACGTTTTTGTAATTGAAAATATATGTCTACGACCAATGGTTGAGAAATTAAAGGCCGGCGATAGATAACATATTGCACCCTGTATAATGTTAGTCTGCTATTTTAGCAATTTTTATAACTCCTGAAACTTAAATGTTTCTGAAAGGATTTTTTTTTTCAGATGGGTTTTTCTCCCGGTCGTTTTTTCATCTGTTCTTTTTGGAATTAATGGAATTTTTTCTCATTTTATATAGTTAAACTTTTAAGTACCGTATATCCCAGCGTATAACACGCCCTGACGTATAACACGCATCACTAATTTGAGAGATTTAATTATTTTTATTTCAAGCATATACTGCTGTATAACACGCACCAAGTTTTCTCTACAAAAACAAACCAAAAATACCAGCTTGGAAGGATCAAAATGGACAAAAATAATGGATAAAAAATGTTTGGGAAAAGCGTCCTGGAGCTTTAAGAAAACCAGAAAGTCTTTTAGTTTGGGATATGTTTAGATCCTATAGAACAGACTTAATTAAAAAAAAGAATAATCGCATCTAATACAGATTTGACAGTAATACCAAGTGGACTGACTTCGTTATGTTTCCATACAAAAAACCTTTTAAGAAAAGTTTTGGAACATACGGAAGCTCGAAAGAGAAAAACATTTACGCAAGAAGGAAATATGCAACATGTGTCATTGATGCAGTTGTGTGAATGAATTATAACATTATGGTATGAAATCAAACCGAAAGTAATTGTTAAATCATTTTAAAAATGTAGAATATGAAATGAACTTGACGGTACCGAGGATGACTATTTATATCTAGATGAAAGCTACAGTTAAGATAAAATACATGAAAGCGACAATGAGGACGTTACCGAAAGTATAAATGAGGACGAATACAACGAACTTTTCATGTTATCTGATAAGGAAGATTACGTTTCTTAGAAAATATGTATTGTAAGTTTTTTTGTTTATGTTGATATACAAATGCATTTAAATATACTTCTAAAAATTTGGAAACCTCTAAAAACCTCTTATGAATGCCTCTAAATATTCTTCTTATGATTTTACACCAACCATTTTATATTCGATGTATAACAAACACACGAAAAAATGAAGTGATTTTTTAGATTTTAAAGTGCGTATTATAGTGGTATCTTAAATATATTTTCATTTCTATTTTTATTTTGCTCTACATTTTTAATTTATCTTATCTTTATGTGATTTAACCACAACGAAACATTTTTCCTTTATGGCTCCCTAATGCCTCTGCAAGTCGAACTATCTCTATACTAAATGATAAGTTGTTCCGCAACTAGGTAGCCCATACAACTGCTTACATTGTTCCATAGTTCCTAATTAAATTAAACAAATGTAACTTTTCTTTATTATAGGTACCAAAAATAATTGCTGCATGCACCATTTTGAAGATGCATACATGCACCCACGGTTCTGAAAGGGTTAAGCATATCTAAGTGAATTAAAAAACCCAAAGTTATTCAACATTTACTTCAATGTCTTGTGTTTTTTGAACTGGAAGTAGAAACTGGGAAAAACCGGGATTTTGTACTATCTACTAAATAAAATAACAAATCTGAATAAAGATGAAAGTACACTCGGCATCATAAAACCAACGGAAGCAGAACAACGTATAGTCCAAGAGCCGACAGCACAAAACCCCATGTTATCAAGCACAAGAAAAAAAACTTTATTTTGCGGAAGAATAGAAGTAGGGGAATCTAATGATCCATGTCTGCCGGAAGTGAAGGGGTGCATAAGCCAAAAATTAACACCACCAGTGGTTGACTCGTAGGTTTATCACTGTGTTTGTCCTACAAACAAAGGTATGAAAACATGGAGGATAGATGACGTCACAACAAAGAGTGTCACGGCGTTCTCCAATCTAGGGGGCATTGATTCAGCTCGACCTTCCCGTGCTACAGAATATAGGAAGTAACAATTATTTTTTTTGTAATAGAAAACTTTAATTAAACATTTTTTTTTACATTTAATTTTTTTTGGATTACCAACTGACAACACCAAAAGCATTTTTATATGAAACATATCAATAATGTAATCAAATAAAATTTAATCTATTAAAAGCAATACAGTAAAACCTTCCAAAGCGACCACGTTCTGTTCCAATAAAAATTGATCGCTCGGAGAGGTGGTCTCTTAATGGAGGTCATTTTTAAATCTAGATTTTAATTGTTGAAAAAAGGTAACAATTAATGTTACTAAAATTTATTTTTCACATTACGAAAAAATATGAAAATTTAAGTATAAAAACAGAAGTTAATTACATAAGTTAGTTACTATAGAGTTTAAAAAATAAATACATTGACGTTTGCTTTGATTTTACGGTTTTATCTTTTATAATTTTTATTTCCAAGTCCTTTCGAAGTTCAGTAAATAAATGCCTTTTTTTTTTTTTTTTTTTTTTTGACGGGAACAAATAATGACGATTTCATTAATTTATCTATTTCTTCGAGAGTTTTCTGACAGAATAGGGCAGGCAAGTTTATTGACTGTCATTCTAAATTTGTTATCGGAGTTAAATTCATTGCCTAAAATGGCACAAAGGGATTTAAACGCTTAAAAGTTACCGGAATAAAACAAAAAAAATTCTAAACTCAGTTTAGAAGTTTGATGAATAATGCGCTCTCCGGAATTATTTTTCTAATAAAACCTTCTTCAAGCGACCAGGAAAAAACGGAATTTGTTTCATTTTCTTCGAAGAAATGGATCGCTCATGGAGGGAGTTCAACTGGGATGGTCTCTGAATGGAGGTAAAATTAGTATTGAGCGTATGGGAATAAATTTCGTTCCATGAAAAAATGGCCGTTCAGAGAGGTGGTCTCTTAATGGAGGTAGTCGCACAGGGAGGTTTTACTTTACTTTCGTATTGGCCGCATGGCAGGAATTAAGATTTCGCTGCTCACAGAAACCTTTTTTCTGATACTTTCTGTGGTCTAAGTGTGTTTTATTTATATTATTCTTTTATGCATTTAACGATGAAGTTTTGATTTCGTTATAGAATATTAACCAAAAGCAATTGCTGAACTATTTATATTGTTTACAGCGCAAACGGATTAATGTTTTGTAATCGTCTGCACGTCATAGAGATGATAGATATAAAAAAAATCATACTTGCAAATTATTTTCAAAACTGTAAGTATCCGTAAATTGTGATAGATTTTTCAAAATAAGTGCATTTAAAAAAGAAAAAAAAAACATTTTTTTTTCCATTCGACGTTGTAAAAATTGAAAATGTGGGATGTTTAGAAGTTTTAAAAATTCCCGTAATTACAGTAAAAACCGAAAAATAATCGTCGTCGCCAAGGTCCAAATGACGTCAGAGTTACTCACATGTACGTTTGCCCTTTATAATATAGATAATAGCTGCATAATATTGCTTTACGCTATTGCTATATAATTGGATTTTGATATTCGGGATTTTTCCGATTATCTGAATAACTAGAATGATTACGCGAGAGCAAAAACAATAAGTTACTATCCTGTTCAACGTGCGCTTTATTTCGAGATTTTAAACAAAGATGTAAAAATTAAAATCACAAAAAAAAAAAAAATTACACTCGACATTTCAGTTTATCTTTAAAACCATTCTCAGGAGTTAATTTTTTAAAATACAAATCTGTTAAAAAAAAAAATAATAATATTTTTATGAAATTTCTATTACTTCTTTCAGTTTGAATATGTCTTTGATTGTTTAACATGTGAATAATTTTGTGCTGATTTCTATTTTAGAAAATTAACTCCTGAGGATGGTTTTAACAATAAACCGAAACGTCCAATATAATTTTGAATTTGTGATTTTAATTTCTACATCTTTGTTTAAAATCTCGAAATAAAGCGTACGTCGGATAGCAACTTATTGTTTTTGTTCTCACATTTGAGTATGTAACGTAAAGTCCTTATTTATTATTAGAATGGTTACATTATTACTTTAAAATGAAGAGTCTATACCAATGACAATAAAGTATCATTACACTGCAATTTCGATTTTTTCTTCGACAATAAATTTATATTTAATATTAAAACTCTGAATTCTATAAATTTATCACCAAAAGTTAAACAGTAGCTTTTGGAAATTGCATTTTAAAGCAGTTATTCTGCAACTAGCTTGACAACAGCAAATATTATATTCATATTTTAATAAATTATTTCCCATCTAACGTAGAGCGCTTTAATATTAATGGAAATTCAATTTACACTATGAAATCAGCACAGCGAAAACTTTAGTAAACTCATAGTTTATCTTATCACGGCATAACAATAACCATTATTAGTATCAACGAAAGTAGTTTTGAATGTTACTTTCTAATGCTGATACACGTTTATTGTTAAAACCCTTCCTGAAATTTGAACTATCCGATAATTCCTATTCGCATTCTGTAAGTAAAGTCATTTATAATAATGCGCTATGATTTATTCTGTCATATTTAATCTCGTAACTGTTATTTAACGCTTTTTAAAGGACATAAAAAACGTGATGCTGAATGCTCAAGGAGAAGAGATGGGAAAGAACTGATCTTCAAAATGAAATGGTTATGCAAAGTATTTGCTGACTGAATGCAAGATAATAATAGCGTTTGAAGAAAAGAAAAGAAAAAAAAACAAATAAAAAAACGCTTGTGAATGGAATTAAAGTTCTGATTATTCAGAGTTAGCCTAAGTGATTCATCGGTTTCGAAAGACTGTATATTTATAAGTATACGACGTATAAAGGAGCGTGATACATGAAAAGATGCATACACTCACCAAGTTTCTTTTACATAGGGGAAAATAGCCTAATTTGGACCGCCGCTTTAATTGGACCATTCTGTCGTTAATTACAGGAAGAGACGCCATCTACCGCTGAAATCCTACTCATCAGAATGACGTCACTCATGATTAGAAGATGCAACCGCCTACCACGTGTTGTTTTCAGACAATTTAAAAAAACCTAAAGTTAGCTGTTTTGATCTACTTTTTTCCTACTAAACGTAAGTGAATACTTTAAAACTAAGGTAAGTTGTTATGTTTTTATGTACGTATATAAATTCATCTGTTAATTGCGCATATTTCTCACGCGGCTTTGTTTGATTTCGTTTTTGTTCTTAGTCTTGAAATTATCTGTTTTAAAAAATGGCACAGTTGCCATAATTGGACCATTTTAAGTTGTTTAAATTGGACCAGATATGCGATCATAAATTTTGAAAATTAAGTAATGAATTTCGAGGACGTTACACTTTGTACACAATTTTTTTTGTTTTTTTTATATCTTATAATGGATTACTATCTCCATGCAATTTTTTTTTTTTTTTGGGGGGGGGGAGGGGGGGGGGGTTATATCTAGATTAATTTTTTTATACAGTTTAGGCCTATATAAACAAAAAAATATTTTTACATGTTTATGCAATAAATTTTGTTTGTAATTTCTTTTATCTTGTATGTATTTGTATTTATTTTCTTTGAATACATTATTCCTACGGCGTATTTGGTTTACAGAGTTGAAGAATTCAAACATTTTCTTCCTGGAGGATATTTGCGATTCCCTGAGGAAGGGCAGACTTTTTACAGTTCTGGAGGGTGGAATTACATTTTTTTGTCATTAAAACTCATAAAACCTCAAACCTTCCGGGAGGAGGGGGGGGGGGTGAATTCAATACTGTTGAATATATAATGTTTGCGTATAATTAATCGTAGCGTTTTTTTCAATAGAGCATATTTTTTTAAACACTTTTATAATATACTGTTAAAAATGTTGAAAAAGACACGGACAAGCTGTCTGGAAAAAAAAAAAAAACAGGTGACAGCAAAAGCTGTTAAAGATATAGGAAATAAAAAGGAGAGAGTAAGTTGTGGAGAAATTGACCTGCAATAAGGCTGTAGCTACAAATCCTCCCCAAAAGCCAAAAAATCATTAGAAATATTATATCCTTTGCTAAATTTAGTTTTAAAAAAGTACAGAGGGAGCCAAAAAAACAGTTGTGTTAACATCTTCGCCATATAAAGTAAACCTTGAAATGAAAAAACACAAAAAATCGACTAAAAGGAAGCTATCACAACATAAAAGCAAAAGGAACATCAAGTTTTAAAAAAATAGGCGTAATGCAATTATCAAGGAAATGATGTAAGGGGAGAACTACAATCATAATGTAAAGAAAACTTCTGTTGCAAAAAAAAAAAGTCTAATAATTCAGAATCTAAAAAGAAAAATCTAAATAGTGATGATTGGGTTTGCCTGATTTGTAAGAAAATAAAACAGCAGAAATGATTCAGTGTTCATATTGCCAAATACGGTCCCAAGTTGTGTGCGCTGGAAAAAAAAATCAATAAACGAAATTCACGTGTAAGCTTTGCATCACTCCTTAAATGATATTCAAGTAACTGGCAATTAGTTTCATAATTTCTATTCTTAATTACTGATAACTTTGATTTATATTTTGACTATTTTGATTTAAAACAATTACACTTATTTTCAGATATTTGATTTCATTATATTTCATTGCTGTTATTTTGTTTGATTGTTTCAGTAACCGTAAACTTTGCTTTTAATAAAATTAGTTATATTCCCTAGTCATTAAAACAACCTGATTTTATTTGGTCCAATTTAGGAGACTGGTGGTCCAACTTAGGCGACCAGTTGCTGAATTTGGACCACTTTTGACAAATTTTTCAAATTAAAATAAAATTTAAGATTTTCAAAAAGAAAATGATATAAAGTTTTATTTAGTTAGTGGATGAATTGATTGACCCCGTGTAGTGATATTTTTCAGATATTCCAAAAATTAAGTGAGTTACACCTGAAAATAAGCGAAGTGGTCCAAATTAGGCTACTCTCCCCTATACTACAAATGTTCAATGTGTGCGCCCTTAGTCACCTGGCATACATCCCAGCGGTCATCCAGTTCCGTCCATACGTTCAATAAGTTTCTGGTGCCCATTACAAATGTTCAATGTGTGCGCCCTTAATCACCCGGTACACATCCCAGCGGTAATTCAGTTCCGTCTATACGTTCAATAAGTTTCTGGTACCCACTACAAATGGTCAATGTGTGCGCTCTTAGTCGCCTGACACACATCCCAGCGGTACTCCAGTTCCGTTCATACGTTCAATAAGTTTCTGGTACACACTACAAATGTTCAATGTGTGCATGTGCACCCTTAGTCACCCGGCACACATCCCAGTGGTAATCCAGTTCCGTCCATACGTTCAATAAGTTTCTGCTACACACTACAAATGTTCAATGTGTGCGCCCTTAATCACCCGGTACACATCCCAGCGGTAATTCAGTTCCGTCTATACGTTCAATAAGTTTCTGGTACCCACTACAAATGGTCAATGTGTGCGCTCTTAGTCGCCTGACACACATCCCAGCGGTAATCCAGTTCCGTCCATACGTTCAATAAGTTTCTGGTACACACTACAAATGTTCAATGTGTGCGCCTTTAGTCACCCGGAAACTTTTAAGAATTCATTCTTAAAAAATTTAAATTATTTTAAAAGACGGAAAGAGATAGTTTAAGCCTACGTTCGGAGCGATAAAAGTGTACAGTATTGAATAAATAAACATATTTTTAGTTCAACGGAAATACAAAAAATTGGAAAAACATAAAATCCTAGCAATATCTTCATAACATTTTAAAAATTGGATTTTTTTGCTAATTTTTTTCTAGCAAAACTTCATGCTGATACCAGACTCAATTCAACAAAATATATTTCATTTTTTTTTTTGTACTACAATCTACTATGACAGATGACACTTACCTGTGCACTGAACTAGGAGTTTTATAATAACTTCAAAATTGACTGAAATGTTTCAAAATAGGTAAAAAAAATACCCTTTTTGTTTTATAAAAAATTACCATTTTTTTAAATATACGGGTATCCATAAAATAGTTGCATTATCTCAAATAGCTTAGATTCTAGTTCAGAACATGGTAAGTAATATGGAAAGCATTCTGACAAAATTTCACTGAAATATGTTTAAAATATATAATATCATAAGACGAAACGCAATTTTTCACTTTGATTCAACATAAAATAAATAATGTGAACATTAAAAATGTCCAGAAGTTTACTTAAAAGACGAATAATGTAATGAAAAAGATGTTACAAGTTTAAAATATACATTTTATTTTAAACTTCTTAGTACTTTCAAGCCTTCCAAGCTCATCATCAGAAAAAAATCTTAATAACTAAATGTTGTTTATTTATACCTATTATTGGCATATTATATTATTATATTATCATATCACATATTATATTATTGGCTCTCTCATTTTCAAAACAAAGTGACGCATTTGTATAAATAAACAACATTTAATTATTAAGATATTCTCTGATGATGAGCTTGGAAGGCTTGAAAGTACTAAGAAGTTTTAAATAAAATGTATATTTTAAAACAACGTTTAGTTATTAAGATATTCTTTGATGATGAGCTTGGAAGGCTTGAAAGTACTAAGAAGTTTTAAATAAAATGTATATTTTAAAACAACGTTTAGTTATTAAGATATTCTTTGATGATGAGCTTGGAGGGATTGAAAGTACTAAGAAGTTTTAAATTAAATGTATATTTTAAACTTGTAACATCTTTTTCATTACATTAGTCGCCTTTTAAGTAAGATTGTGGACATTTTTAATGTTCACATTATTTATTTTATGTTTAAAACATTTTATGTAATGATGTTTATCGAACTTCGAAATAACGAAGAAATTGATTTTCCAAAAATTGCATTAAAAGATTTCTTTTCAGGTGAAAAACTATCATACCAAATCAATTTAGAAGTATCAATTAAGGTTTATAAAGTTAAGAAAATGATGCATGAAAACATTGTTTAGACTTTTCTTGGTATTCCTACGCCAATTTCCGATATTTGACTCATTACTTCCTGTTTATTAAATTGGACCCATTCCTCTTCTAGTAATCATAGAAATAAAATTAAAACAGATTTGGAATAGTAAAAGATTGCTTTTTCAAATATAACAATAAAACAGTTTTCTAAAAATTCCCCCCAAAATGCCATTTTAACCTTAACCTCTTTGGGACCGGCGGTTTTTACACAAATTTCATTCGGTTGGCACCACTTTTTTTTTAAAGTTACCTTTACTAAAACAGTTACGAAAATGCTCTAATTAAAGAAACTAAATATTACTTTTCTTTTTCATTGGTGCCTAAAACAAATTTTGTATGCTCTTTTTGAGGGTGCACATATGACGGGTTAATCACAAACCAGATAGGAACCATTAACCATTAACGATCGAAAGGTCCCACTCGGCTCATCACACTTTTGCGAGGAATATCAATTACACTTCTTTTATTTCTTTGGCACCATTTTTTTTTCACAAATATTTTTTTGTATTGTTTAAGGGGACAGTTTACCTCAAAATTGATCAAAAAATCGATTTTTGTTTTTAAATATTAAATGAAAGCCTATTTAATTGTGAATATTTTGACACCTCATTTTTACCCGGCAATTATATCGCGAGATATTGTAAATTTTGTTAATACATCCAGCGCCATGACCCATACAAATTAAAAATTTAAATGGCTTTTTCTCCATCTTCCTATTTTCTTGACTTTCATGTTTTAAAAATGCTAAGGCTTTTTTTTTTTGTATTTCAGATAGAGATTTAAATTTCTTTACACATGTTTTATTATTATATATATGTGATAAATCTGCGCATGGAATTAGCCTTCAGGTTTTTTGTTATTTTCTTAATAATAGAAGTATATGAAGGTGTGTTAGATTTCATCGTTTTACACTCTATATATCAGTAAAAAAATTATATTAAATGTAACATTACATGTATCTGAAAATCGATGCTCAGTCTTGTGTAATACACATTTGAAAATCTTTTAAAAAATGGACAAAAATATCAATATTTAAAAAAGCTGTAGGGATTTAAAAAAAATCAAAAATTTTTAAACTTTTTAAATAAATATGCAGTTAATTTTTTTTTCAAAATGTACTTTTAGTTGAACTTTGAAATGCAGTGAGTTCACCATTTGAATCATATTTCTAAAAATAAACAAAATTGTTGCAAAGATAAACTATCCCCTTAATTGCTGAAAGTTTGAGATTATGCCGAAATTTTTCGTACAAAAATACTGGTGGCAAATGTTTTTTCACATTTTATCGGCAAATGGAGTGTGCAAAATCGTCAAATTTGAACATCAGTATTTTTCAGAGCACAGAAAATTTCGCCTTATCTGCTCTTCAAATTTCAGCAATTAATGTAAAAAAAAGTTTGTCAGAAAAACTGGTACCGACAAAATTATAAGAGAGTGTAATTGACGCTTTTCGTGAAAGTGAGGTATCCGATAGTGGAATCTTTCGATCGTTAAGGTTTTAATATTTAGCTGACTAACTAGAAAATTAAAGCATAATTTTGAAATGAAAAATCCATACAAGAAAGTAAGGCTTATTTATAGTTATCATGGGAAACTCTTTTTATTTTTCAGTGTTAAAGCCTAAATTACACCATTTTATCACTGTAAATTTTAAATAACTTTTCGAAATTGCATTCTAAAGCAATAATTTCACACATAATTAGGTGACAGAAAAAATATCCATATCTAACTAAATCGTTCCACTGCTAACACAAAGCTCCAATATTAATGAAAATTCCATTTATTGTATGAAATCAGGATAGCAAAATGTTTGGTTCATAGTCTATCTCAGCATAACATAACATTAAAGATTAAAATTACTTTCATTGATGATAATAATAGATTTTACTTTTTAATGCTAATACGCGTTTATTGTTAAAACCCTTCCTGAAAGTTGAACTATCCGATAATTCTTATTCGCATTCCATAAGTAAAAGCCATTTATAACGAGTCATAATTTATTTTGCCATATTTAATTTCGTAAATGTTACTTGGCGCTTTTAAAAAGGCATAAAAACGTGATACTGAAGAAGTTTAGAAGTAGAAATGATTATGAATAACTGATCCTCAAAAATGAAATGATTGTGCAAGTTATTTACGGTTTGAATGAGAGATAATAATAGTATTTGAGAAGAAAAAGAATTCGTTTGTACATGAGATAAAGAATATGATTTTATGCATTGAAAAAATTCGTTCGATGTGCCATTCGGGAATTAATGAGAATTGTTATACATGTTAGAGCATTAAATTAGTTATTAAATGGAGATATTTTTTAAATATCAAAATATATAAGATACAGTCGTGAGAAAAAAAGTACACACCCCTTACTAACTCTGCAGCTAATCGTAATAGAAGAAATTTACTGGTACTAAACGATTGGAAATAAAGTCGACGTTTAAATGATATGTATAAAATTTGCTTAGGGGGCCACGTACAAATCAAAATCAGACCACACTTTGTTTTTATCAATGGCAAAACCCAATTTTGACAATGTGTTTTAAATCTTCAATTCAAACTATGCCTAGAAACAAAATTTCAAATCATTTGGATGATAAGGTTTTGAATTATAAACATTCAAAATTTAGAGCTTCTAGTGTTAAATTACATTTTCATACTTTTACTAATATCTCCTGAAATTATAATCCTAATGTGATAATTATTTGTGTGGTTATAATATTAAAAATCCCAAACATAAATGCATTGAATTTACATTGAATACATACGGCGAAATTTTGAACTTTTTTTTTTTGCTTAAACAAATTCCCACCCCTTTATTATGTCTTTCACAAAATTTCACATATTTATGAGCAGTAGTTTTTTTTTTGTAGATAACTTTAAAGTAGGGTCATTTAATTATGAACACCCTGTATTTTTTATATATAGTGATTCGATGAATTATTAGCTGTTTCACAAAATTAGTTAATAACAATATATTTAACTATGCATTATTAAAAACTTATATTAAAAAAGTAATTTTAGAATTAATTGTAATTATTTCTTTTAAACACGTTTTGATGTTACAGTTTTACAGAAATTTTCTCCCTACACATTAAAGAAAAAAAAAAGTTAAAAAAAACTTTGTTTCATTACTGAAGATATTATTGTAAAATATTGAAAGTATTCTAATGCTGCAATATTACCATTTGCTGTGTTTTTCAAAAGATTTATGTTTAAAACACACCCGAGAAAAGGAACTTGAAAAATAATCATGATCTAAAAATCTACTTTTTTTATTTCCAGTTCACTCTACTGTTTTTTTTTCTTTTTGTACAATAGAATTCCTTTTTATCAATGAATTACTTCCTATCTTTTCTATCAAGCGAAATGAGGAAATTGTCTTCACGCATTTTAGATGGCGATGAAAAAGGGTTATAAGATTAAATATTAAGTAATAAATAACAGATTATGGATGTTCTTACTCAAGGAATGCAAATTGGAAACTTTTCAGAATAGTATTTACTTCAAAAGGCATCTCTGGAAGAAATATGCATCTCTATGAATGCATCAAACCAGGAATTGCGGTAACTCGTTTTATTTTCAAAGTGTTTCATGGTATGTTTCTGAAACTAAAAAAGTAATTATTTATAAATGTGGAATAATAAATAATCTTATTTTATTTAAAAGAGAAAGGATTGAATATTCAGATGTATGCATCCATATGTATATGATACATATGAGTACTCCTATACTAGTTTATTGCATCCTCTTCAAACTCATTAATAATTTTGTGGTGTGTATATTTCGAATTACTTACAAAAAGTAACTTTCTTTAATGTTAATAATATTTTAACACCCGAAACATGACAAAAAGCCTATTTAAATGTTGAAAAAAGAGATTTACTATTTTTGATTTAGAGACTTAACAATAATTTTTGCTGTGAATTTAGTATCAGAATACTACAAAGAAAAAACCACAAGCTCGGTGAGTTTTTGTTTATAGCAGTTTTTTTTATAGATATTTCGGGATCAGTGCAGTGTACCGTGTAAAAAATATTTTGTAATTCTACAGATGTAAAGTTACAGAAATCTGTATGCTTACTAAAATTTTATCTGTACACTGTACAAAAAAGATGTCAAGGTACAAAACTAGTTTTTGTAAAGCTTCAGAAATCTGCAGCTTCACAAAACAATCTACTAAAATTACAGTAATCTTACTAAAATTTTATCTGTAACCAAGGTTGTAGCTACATAAAAAGTTCTAGGAATCCCAGTTTTCTAAAAAATTCTTAGTAACCGTACAGATTTTTTGATTTAAAGTGCAAAAGTGTATCTGTTACATGAATTTTTGCCGTTGCCGTTACATAAAAAGTTCTAGGAATCCCAATTTCAGAGAAAAATTTTAGTGACTTTACAGATATAGCAGTCATGCGTAATCTTGAAACACCCTTTTCTAAAAACGTATTCTGTTTTGCCATTAGCACGACTACTGAAAATTTATGTAGTTGCGCCATAGTTTCTTGTTTTCATGTTAAAATTTTTCACTATCAGAATTTTAGTGCATTACGAAAAACGTGTGTTTTCTTTCGTAAAATAAAAAAACTATGGCTGAAGAAATTATTGTAAAATATATAAAGCAATGTAATGCTGCAATATTACCATTTGCTATATTTTTCAAAAGATTTATGTTTATAACACACCCGAGAAAAAGAACTCGCAAAATAATCATGATCTAAAAAGCTACTTTTCTTATTTCCAATTCACCCTACTGTTTTTTTCATGTTGCACAATACAATTCCTTTCTAGCAATGAATTACTTCCTATCTTTTCTATCAAGCGAAATGAGGAAATTGTCTTCACGCATTTTAGATAACGATAAAAAAAGGGTTATAAGTTTAAATATTAAGTAATAAATAACAGATTGTGGATGTCCTTAGTTAAGGAATGCAAACTGGAAACTTTTCAGAAAATTTACTTCGAACGGCATCTCCGGGAAATATCTATGAATGCATCAAACCGAGAATTGCGGTAACTCTTTTTATTTTCAAAGTGTTTCATGGTAGGTTTCTGAAACTAATAAGGTAATTATTTATAAATGTGTGATAAAAAATAATCTTATTTTATTTAAAAGAGAAAGGATTGAATATTCAGATGTATGCATCCATTGTATATGATACATATGGGTGCTTTTATACTAGTTTATTGCATCCTTTCCAAACTCATTAATAATTTTGTGGTATGTATATTTAGAATTACTTACAAAAATTAACTTTCTTTAACCCTTAACCAGAAACGTGAAAATCCCGTGCACAAACAGAACACTTAATAATTTACTAAATAGTGAACTTAAACATTTAATCTTTAACAGTAATGCATGAACAGGACCAATTTATTAATATAACAGCATAAAAATAAGTTTGGAACGTCGGAGAGAGAAAATATTAAGGGCAGATATGTAGACGCAAACATCTCACAGACGTACGTTTCCAGTTAAGTGTTAATGAATGTTAATAATGTTTTAACATAGCATCGAAAACATCACGAAAAGCCTATTTAAATGTTGAAACAAAGAGATCTACTATTTTTGATTTAGAGACTTAAAAATAATTTTTTCTGTGAATTTAACAGCAGAAGAATATAGTAATGAAAAAACTACGAGTTCGGTGAGTTTTGGCTTATAACTGTTCTTTTTGTAGATATTTCGGGTATCAGTGTATCAATCATGTATTTCATGCGTAATCTTGAAAACACCCTTTTCTAAAAATGCAGTCTGTCTTGTCATTGACACGACTACTGAAAATTTATCTAGTTGCAGGGTTGCCACAGACGACTATTTTTCAATTCTACCTCACACCACATTCCCAAAACAAAAATCATTGACATACTGTTCGAGAACATTTGCAAGAGAAATATACTACATTTTTTTTAAATAGTGGTGCAAATAGAATAGAAAAATAGTCGCCTGTGGCAGCCCTGTAGTTGCCCAAGCTTGCTCTTTTTATGTTAAAATTTTACACAAACAGAATTGTAGTGCATTACGAAAAACGTGTGTTTTCTTTCGTAAAATAAAAAAATGCTGAAGAAATTATTGTAAAATATTAATGCTGCAATATTACCATTTGCTGTAGTTTTCAAAAGATTTATGTATAAAACATACCCGAGAAAAGGAATTTGAAAAATAATCATGATCTAAAAAGCTACTTTTATAATTTCCAATTCACCCTGCTGTCTTTTTTTCTTTTTGCACAATACAATTCCTTTTTATCAACGAATTACTTCCTATCTTTTCTATCAAGCGGAATGAGGAAATTGTCTTCACGCATTTTAGGTGGCGATAAAAATGGGTTATAAGATTGAATATTAAACAATAAATGACAGATTATGGATGTCCTTACTTAAGGAATGTAAATTGGAAATTTTTCAGAATATTTACTTCAAAAGGCATCTCTGGAAGAAAATCTATGAATGCATCAAACCAGGAATTGCGGTAACTCTTTTCATTTTCAAAGTGTTTCATGGTATATTCCTGAAACTAATAAGGTAATTATTTATAAATGTGGAATAAAAATTTTCTTATTTATTTCAAAGAGAAAGGGTTGAATAGGGTAACTCCAGGAGAGTCGCCGCATACGGGATAGATGCCGCACCCCTTGTATTTCTTGTATTTATCGATAGATGGTCGTCAAACGCACAGTATAGATGCGCAATGAGATTATTTTAACCAGTGTATAGCGTGAATCCCATTTCGATGTTTACTTGTAGAAGTACAATCCTTAATTTGACGTAAGTGCATGATTTCACTGTCCAAACTTTTAAACACGTTATGTTTAAATACTTTTCATACACTAATTACTAAATGCATGCATGATTTCGAAGTCAAAACTAAGTGTAGCGTCTGTATAGAGTACTGGGTGCATGGTTACGACATTTCCCTTAGCGATAGCAGGTAACTGTGATGGCCGACGTCTGCACCATGCAAAATGAGATACATGCCGCATTGCTATTCCGGTATACATGCCGCAGTTTCTTTTGTACGGAATGATTAAGTGTTATTAACTTTTCTTTTTGTTTTTGCCCAGACTAACCATGTTAGGCATGTTATCAAGTTCACTAAAACCAAAGGAGAAAAAGGGGAAAATAAAAAGTAAGAAGGCCAAGAAAGATGCAAGTCAAGATGATAATAATGAAAAATTGGATTACTCGTAACGCAGACGTTCTTTGCAAATTACTCAAAGAAAGAGGAAGTGTAATTGACTTCGCTGCATCATGTGTTTAAATGTTGTTACATAAAGACTGCACTTTTTGACACTTTTTCTGTAGATATTAGTCGAAAAAACAGGTCTCTTAACCCATTCGGGACCATAGGTGCATATAAGCACATTCATAAAGAGCTTACAAAATTTGTTTATGGCACCAGTAAAAGAGAAACGTAATATTTTCTTTGTTTAATTAGAGCATTTTTTGATGATTATTTAAGTAAAGGTAACTTCTTTTAAAAAAGTGGTAAACCCGAATAAAAATTGTTTAAAAGTCATCGGTCCCGAAAGTGTTAACAAATAAATTAAGTAAACACAATTTTACCTTTTTCCTTTTCCCTTTCTAATACATTGTTGTTACGTTGTTGCTGAAATAACAATTAAAATTTAGTGTAAAAAAATAAGTCGATAATTTTAATAGTGAAAGTAGGCAACAATTAATAATTTGAATCTACTAATACGTTTCATTGTATTAATTTAGTTTCATTTTGTTATTACATCGTTAATTATAGTCCAGATATGAATATTTTTTTGAATATTTTTATTTTTTACTTCATTCTGTTCTTATTACAAGCGCGGCATAACTACCGCACAAGTACGGCGTCTCAGCCTGAATGTACGGGTGACGCGCCGCAGTGTAATGTTTTAGAAAAAAATTGCTAAAAAATATAAATAATTTGTTTTGAATTTTTTTGTCGCAGTACACGCGTTGTATATTAAACATTAAATAGCACAGCATGATTTTTTTAAATTTTATGTCCACCATGGGACTTTATACACAAATTCAAACAAATATGCGGCATAAATGCTGGAATTACCCTATTGAAAAATGTTATTTATTATAAATATGAATGTTTTTATATTAGTTTATTGCATCCGCTACAAATTCATTAATAATTTTGAAGTTTGTATATTTCAAATTACAACAATTACTACAAAAAATACCTTTCATAAATGTTAATAATGTTTTAACGTGGGGTCGAGAATAGCACAATCAATGTGTCAAGCACTTTGAAACACTTTTCAATACTTCCAGAATACTTTAACAAAAATTCGCCGTAATAAGAAGAAAGATGTTGTCTAAGTAAACCATTTGGAAAAACCATAAACACATGTGAAAATCCAATTTCTGGAATTCTCATCAATAATCGGAAAAAATATCTGAATTCTTTTGCAAATCCCTGTATGTGATCTGTAGGTTCTCCGATATACAGTGGTGGCCAAAATTGTGAACATCTTTTTGAAATTTTCATGTTTTATAATTTTGTGTGCTTGAAGAATATAGTAAATTTCACTTAAATACAAATGTTTATATATCAAATTCAAGGAAATTTAATATAGAATTTAATTAAAAAAACATAATTAAAATATCTACGTTACAATAAAAGTTACGCTTACAAAAATAACATCTATCTTAGATTTCATTGTATTTTAAAGTTACATTTACACCTTCAGTATTTAGTAGGATAACCCTTGTTTATTATTACAGCTTCACAAGAGTCTTTTCATTGAGAGAACTAGGGTTTGGAGTTCATTCTTTTTAATCACATGATGGCAAGAATCAATTAAAACTTCAATAAGTTACGCTTTATTAGATGGACACTTTTTTTGTACAAGGATTTTTAAACGTCGCCACATATTTTCTATAGGATAGGATCAGGGCTGTTTCCTGGCCGGGGTAATAATTGTATGCTTTTATTTTTAAATCATTCTTTGCATATTTTTGCCGTAGGGCATGGATTTGAATTCTGCTGAAAGATAAATAGTGTTTTATTGGGGAAGTGGTCCCTGATGGAAGATATCAATTTTGGTTTCAGGACAATTTCGATGTATTTTTTTGCATTCAGAATGCTACCAATCCCTTGAATGCGACTCGCACCATCTGCAGACATATAGGCCCAAATCATGACATTTTTGGGCTCTTTGTAGTTGCCAGGGCCGGCCCAAGACAATTTTGGCACCCGTGCGAGCATTCTCTTCTCAGATTTCCAAGAAATCTGACAACTCATTTTAAATGAAATTTCATTCCTAAACTTCTAAACATCCCACAATATTACTTTTTACACCGTCGTATAGAGAAAAAAAATGTACTTTTAAATGCAATTTGTTTGAAAGCTGTATCTCAATTTGTTTCTGAGTTATTATTTTTTTTTTGGTAGTTTTTATTACTTTTTTGTCATAGTGGCAACAGATCTCTGTTGAAAGTACAGGGAAATATATATTACTGTATAGACCAATCAGATATCGAATAAAATGCGGATTAAATCAATAAAAACCTTCATATGTGCTTTTGATTTCCCATCCTGACGAGAACAATAACCATTTTCCCAAATGGTTATTGTTAATAATAATGATAATAATACTAATAATAATAGTTTTGTTTGCAAATAGATCATTTCTTTTCAATATAGGTGTATGTAAAATGATTATACCTACATACTCTAACAATGTTTGTGTCAGTTAAACGACACTTTTTTTTGGGGGGGGGGGATAGAATGTGCTTTTTAAAATTGTATCACATACCGAAAACACTTTCTAATTGCAACAAATAAATTTTACGCCTTTTAAGCAGTAAAAAAAGTAGGTAGAAAATTTACTATAATCATTTTATACATATATGTTGAAAATAAATTACCTATAGTTCAAAACATTTTCTATTTTACAATATGTACAAGTAAAATCCCACGCGAAGTTTAAATTCAATTTGAATCTGTGTTAATGTATGCGTCATCAATTATCTTCAAATTGACCCGGTTCTAATTTTAATATTTTCACGCAATCTCTTTTTATAGGTTCAAAAATTTAAAAATATATCAAAAACAAGAAAATCGATTTTTTTAAGGTTTAAAAATGACCGTGATAACTACACTAAAATGTTGAATTCTGAAAAGGATTCTCTTATAATAAGAATTTTTGATAAATTAGAAAAGTCATTAATCTCTCGAAAAATTCATTTGAAAAAAAGAAAAAAAAGTCTTGTCTTTAAAATAAATAAGATATGAACACAAATTTTGAAGCACAGTACATAGCATACATTGTGGTCAAGAAGTGATTACACACACACATAAAGGGGAAAAAAGGTCTATACAATTGTTGTTTATCTTCAAAATATGCGAGATAATTTCTATTTAAAGTTTCTCTAAACATGGCGTAATCATGTAAAGAACAAAATGGGTTTAGATAAACTTTTTATTTCTTCATTTTTCAATAAAATATTTTACAAAGAATGCATTCACACACCACACACAACGGAAAAAAGGGCTACAATTCTTGTTTATCTTCAAAATATGTGAGATAATTCCGATTTAAAGCTTTCCTACATTTGGCGCCCCTCACCTACGGCGCAATTAATTAGTCAAAAGAAATTAGCACTCCATAAGGAAGCGGAAGAGTTGAAGAGCTCCCTAAATATAACGCCTCCCTCTCTCCATTTAATCATTTGGATCATCCTTTCAGGTACGTAATCAATCATGTAAAGAACAAAATGGGTTTAGACGTTTAAAGAAACTTATTCTTTCTTCATTTTTCAGATATAATAAAATATTTTACTAAAGAATGCATTCACATACCACATACAAGGGGGGAAAAAAGTCTGCAATTTTTGTTTATCGCCAAAATATGTGAGATAATTCCGATTTAAAGCTTTCCTAAATTTGGCGCCCCTCAGCTACGGCGCAATTAATTAGTCAAAAGAAATTAGCACTCCATAAGGAAGTGGAAGAGTTGAAGAGCTCCCTAAATATAACGCCTCCCTCTCTCCATTTAATAATTTGGATCCTCCTTTCAGGTACGTATTCAATCATGTAAAGAACAAAATGGGTTTAGACGTTTAGAGAAACTTATTCTTTCTTCATTTTTCGGATATAATAAAATATTTTACTAAAGAATGCATTCACGTACCACATACAAGGGGGGAAAAAGTCTGCAATTTTTGTTTATCGTCAAAATATATGTGAGATAATTCCGATTTAAAACTTTCCTAAATTTGGCGCCCTCAGCTACGGCGCAATTAATTAGTCAAAAGAAATTAGCACTCCATAAGGAAGCGGAAGAGTTGAAGAGCTCCCTAAATATAACACCTCCCTCTCTCCATTTAATCATTTGGATCCTCCTTTCAGGTACGTATTCAATCATGTAAAGAACAAAATGGGTTTAAAAGTTTAGAGAAACTTATTCTTTCTTCCTTTTTCGGATATAATAAAATATTTTACTAAAGAATGCATTCACGTACCATATACAAGGGGGGGGGGGGAAAGTCTGCAATTTTTGTTTATCGTCAAAATATATGTGAGATAATTCCGATTTAAAACTTTCCTAAATTTGGCAAAAAAAAACGTAGAATCCAAAATTATTTATCGCCGCTCTTTACTCCTACCGCCGGTTGGCGCCCTCCGCTACTAGGCGCCCCGTGCGGTGGCACACTTTGCACACCACTTGGGCCGGCCCTGGTAGTTGCTTCAGTGTAATCAGGATGCAGCTCTTCCCCTACTCTACGTCTCACACATTTTCGCCCATCACTACCAAAGAGCGATATTTTACTCTCATCGCTTCAGATTATTTGCTTCCCCTGATTTTCTGACCAATGAATGTGTTCTTTTGCCCACTGAACTCGTTTCTTGCGTTGCTGGAGATTTAAAAATGGTTTTTTCCTCGGAATTCTACCTTTCAGTCCAAAACCTGCTAATCTTCTCCTTATTGTTTTTGAACTAACTGAAATACCCATTGCATTCATTTCACATCTACCAGCATCTGACGAAATTGTTCTATCTTTGAGGCGTATCCTTTTTATCTTTCTATCATCAGAAGCACTTGTGCATTTCTCTTGGCATGATCTTGCTTTATTTATCACTGATTTAGTTTCTTCATAACGTAAGCACAACTTTCGTACGCCAGATTAAGTGACTGATCCACCAACCTGTCTTGCAATTTCAGCATAAGAGAGACCAAAGCAATATGAAAATTCTGCATCTTTTTGTAGGTGTCCAATCAGTTCTTGTTGTTGATGACATTGTTTTAAATTATTTGCATTAAGAAAAAAATAGAAATATTAAAAAAAAAATATTCTATTTACTTACACTAGTATTCACCCTTCTGCAAAATTCATTCCAGCAAAATACCGAATTTTCAAATCAAAACATACTACAGTTTAGTTACTGACATTTGATTGGCTCTCAGAATAGTCATTGTGATTAGCTAGGAAGCTTTTATTACAATACAAACTCAGCATTCATGACTACTAAAGAAAGTGTAACTTTTTTTGTAATGCAGATATTTTAATTCTGTTTTTTTATTATTAAATTCTACATTAAATTTCTCTGAATTTGATACATAAACATTTGTATTTAAGTGAAAATTAATGTATTATACAGGGTGATTCATAAATAGCGAAACAATAGGCTATCTCCTTAAATATT
The DNA here is from genome assembly GCA_963932465.1 of Maratus speciosus. Classification (NCBI taxonomy): domain Eukaryota; kingdom Metazoa; phylum Arthropoda; class Arachnida; order Araneae; family Salticidae; genus Maratus; species Maratus speciosus. Next base: position 576,824,329 of record OZ010792.1, read on the forward strand.
GCCCCTAGGCACATACTTCCAATAGCAAAGTTTCATAAAAAAAGGTGCAAAATTTGATGAGATAAGTTTCAACTCCATGGGGGGGGGGGGGGGTCTATATGAGAAAATACAAAAATTAAATTTTTATACTGCCCCGTAGAGTAAAATTCCCAATTAGGAAATTTTTCCTTATACATTCCAGAATTAAGCACAAAAAACAAAATCATCTCGATATCTTCAAAATTCGCTGAGATACCAAAATGTAAAATTCGGGACTTACACCATTTATACATGCCTCTGAACGACGTGTTTTTGATTCATTTTGAATGCAAGATAGGGATCATCCACAAATTGTACATTATTAAAAGTCATTATAAGACAGTGCCTCTCCTTTGGATATAAAATAGGCAGCGTATAGATTTTACGTTAAACCTGTTTTCAAAGTTTGCTGGTGGTCTGCACTAGAGATCTGCACGGGTCGAAATATCTAGGTCCGGTCCTGAACCGACCCATCGGAAAAAAGTTTGGCCCTGCCTGGAAAAAAGTTCAAATCGTAGCCTGGCCCGGCCTGACTGAATTTCTACATAGTTTTTTACATCGATATGGTTAAAAGTTGTTTCGTATGGAGGAGTTCTGACCAAAAATACTTATATCATTTCTTTTTATGCTTATAATTGTTATTTTTAAAGAAGCGCCAAATGCTGAGATTATTTGTTTTATTAATAAATCTCTATTTATATGTAAATGATTCACTTCTCCTTTAATATCGTTAATCCATATTCAATGTGTTGGAGACAATGAAAAATGCTATAAAGTAAAATCTTTTAAGATGGAATCACATAGGAAAGAAAAAAAAAAGCATTATAGACAAGTTCCCTTCTTAGGAGTTGTAATAGTAGTCTATTTTTTCTCAGGTATTATTATATTAATTTTGAATGGATAAATAGATTTTTCCGTTTAAGAAAGGATTCCATCGTAGGCAGATTTTTTTCGCTAGTTTTACTGTATTTTAATTTTTTTGCCTTAAAATGTAGTATCCTTTTAAAATATGAATTTTAAAGTTTTATTGTAAAATAAAGGCCATTTAAAAATATATGCATTTGTTGTAAACGTTTTTGGGATGAGCCAAATTTTAGTTATTTTTGCACGGATTAAGTCAGTCAGAGATAATGATTTTAATACGGGCTGTCTCGAGACCAGGACTAAAAATTTCGACCAGGGGAGACCTAGGAATAAGGAAGCCAGTCCCGGTTCGGTAGCCAGTCCCGGTTCGGTAGCCAGTCCCGGTTCGGTAGCCAGTGACCGAGAGGTTCTGCTCTCAAAGCTGGTAGCTAGGAGGTGCTGGGTACGAACCCAATCGCGCCCTTCGGCACAATCGTTCGGAGTTTTCAGTGGTTTTCTTCGAACCTTGGATATCCTTGCGTAAATACGGGTTAGGTTCCCTTAGAAAGACTTCCACGGAAGGCACTCCCCCCTTCTGACCCATATCGCTCGTGTAGATAATTGACCTTCATAAATCACACCCACACCCGGTTCAGTATGAAAAAATACGTTAGGCCCGGCCTGGCTGAGTCTTCAGAAAAAAGTCGCCAATCCCGGGTCTGGCCCGTCGTGGCCCCAAAATACAGACTTTTTTAACGGCCTCGCCGGGATGATAAAAAGCCTGAATTTGTGAGGGCTAAAATTACGAAAAACCCTTAATCGGCATGTTAGAAAAAGCATTGTTTCAAATTACAGATTTAACATTTATTTATGGACATTTAAATAGGACAAAAAGGAGGTGGAAACAGTAAAGTTTAAACTGAATCGGAAGTTTAAGCTACAGAAAGAAGTTACTTTTTCAAGTGCAATTTTTTAAAAAGCATTTAAACATTTTATTAGGAGCCAATCAATGTTTAAAATGGTAAATGCGTTTTTCTGCATGATGTTTTATTTTCCTCTTTACCATTTCTCGTGTATAAATTATTACAAGTCAAGAATCGTAAATAAAAAAGGTGCAAACTTGGAACATGCCTTTTTTGATTATTTTACATTAATTTTGTTTCGGCAAATTTGAAAAAAATTTTACTTTTGAAAATATGATTTTTTTAAAAATAAGTTATATAATTTTTTAAATAAATATTTTTAGTATTTTTAAAATTTATATTTAAAAAAAATCCTGAAACAAAACTAAAATTATACTTTCCTCTTTAATTAAATGAAAAAAGTTTCGAGTTATCCGCTTAAAAAAATACTAATCATTTAATTTTTTTTAAAAACTTTATGAGAAATATTAGGATGTGGTTTTGTTTGCAAATTATATGGTTAACCATCACAAGAAAAAGAAAAAAAATCAAAATTCTAACTCAACAAATATATTTTTTGCATGTTTCCTAGAACTCTTAAAGTAACATTGTTTCTTGGATTGCACGCATTTCAATTTGTGTCTAATTCCTTAAAACCTGACGAATTATTTAAACGGCCATAACTCTGCGAGTTTTTCACATATGAAGATGCAATTTTTTGTGTTTAATACAGGAATAGATAAGGAAAGTTTTCCTGATTGGAATTTTTACACTACGGGGGCCGTATAAAAATTTAATTTTTGTATTTTTTCAAATAGACCCCACATGGAGTTGTAACTTATGTCATTAAAATTTGCATCTTTTTTTATGAAACTTTGCAATTGGAAGTATGGGTCTAGGGGCAATATTTAAGGAATTAGCCTATTGTTTCGATATTTATTAATCACCCTGTATAAGCACACAAAGTTATAAACATAAAAATTTCAAAAAATGCCCACAATTTTGGCCACCAATCTATCTATCTATCTCTCTCTATATTTATACTAGTATGCTACATTTTAGTTCAGTGAGGAATCACATAGCATAAGTGAAAATTTTAATTCAGCAAGTTCCTCAAATAAAAGGAAATGTATTCGAAATCTTTTGTTCTGCACTCTATAGGGTCTACCATAGAATTTATACATACCAAGTAATAAGGCAAAAACATAGTTAAATTTCAAAAAGCGTTCCACAACTGAAACGCACTTCCAGCAATTATTTTTAAAAGACAGTAATATAACCGAATTCTTTAGTGTATATTCCCTGTAAATGAACGATGAATGCTATGCATACCTTATTATATAACAAGCCTCTTGTAGTGCACCTCAGTTATTCATATCAATTTCGATAGGTGTGAAATAGTGTAACATCATTAATATACACTGCAAACGATTTTTCCTCATAGATCGTAATGGAAAGAAATTCTTTTGAGTGCCCCTGTAAATGAACTATAAATGATATGCACTTCATTAACATGCAATAGTAAATCTCAATAACGTATATCAATTACATAGCAATCCGAGTATATTTATGAGGCAGATCGCACACAGAACAGACAAGCGACAAAAAACGTGAGTCAGGAGACAAATTCGAGTGTTCAAACCTCACACTTTTTTGTCGCATGTCTGTGCAGTGAGCGATTTGTGAGATCATGGACAGACAGGCGGCAGACATAGATACAAACCGAATTCAAAAACTCTTTTGAACTATGCTGAAAGTGTTAAAAAGAATAAAGATATCTAATATTTTTGCCTTAGAGATTCAACCATAATTTTTGTTGGGAATTTAGCAGCAGAATAATATAATGGCAAAACAAGCAATTTAACAAATTACAACGACCATTTGGAAAATGATTTTTTCGAAGACTAAAATTTAAGACATAAAAAATCGCATGGAGTTCATCATACATTACGTATGCCATGGATTAAACATTAACATTCCTGGACACATCATGAACAAATTTTAAAAGAAATTTCAGTTTTATAATTTTTGGTATTGTAAATTTTTAAACTTCTACGGAGCTGGTCATACATTGCGTACGCCATGGGTTAAACATTAATATTCCTGGACCCATTTTAAATGAAATTTCATTCTTAAACTTCTAAACATCCCACGCTATTACTTTTTACACCGTCGTATAGAGAAAAAATGTACTTTTAAATGCAATTTATTTGAAAGCTGTATCACAATTTGTTTCTGAGTTATTAAATTTTTTGTAGTTTTTATTACTTTTTTGTTATAGTGGCAACAGAGGTATCCATCCCTGTTGAAAGTAAAGGAAAAATACAGATTACTGTAATAGACCAATCAGAAAAGGAATAAAATGCGGATTCAACTAATAAAACGCTTCAGATATGTTTTTGATTTCTTACCCTGACAGAGGACAATAACCATTTTTTCAAATGATTAAAAAAGGAACTACGATTTCGGCGAGTTTTTTGCTTATAACAGTTCTTTTCATAGATATTTCGTGTATCAATGATCAATCATGTATTTTATGCGTAAGCTTGAAAACATCCTTTTTAAATAATCAGTCTTATCTTGTCATTCACACGACTTCTAAAAACTTACGCACTTATTTAAACTTCTTTTCTTGATATTGAAAAGTTTTACTAGCAGAATTTTTGTGAATTATGAAAAAAGTGTATTTTCTTTCGTGAAGTTGAACAAGAAGTAAAGGAAAATCATGCATCAGGCGTAGATTATGAAACACTTCAAAACTGTAGTAGGATATCTATAGTATAACAGACAAACGTATCTGTGCGTAACGCTGACTTCATTTTGCGAATGGCAACAACGAACGATCAAATTTAACTTTTATATACTTTTATTACGATTTTTTAAATTTCTAAATATCGCACATTTTTTAGTTTTTACACCATCGAATAGAGAGAAAACTGTACTTTCAAATGCAATTTGTTTGAAAATTGTATCGCAATTTACTCGGTTTTTATTGTTTTTAAAATAATTTTCAAGCATGATTTTTTAAAATCTATTTCTTTTGCTTGCAGGCAGACGATTACACAGACAAATATGTTTGCACTTAAATTAATATAAATTAAATAGTTCAGCATTTGTTTCCGGCTTATATTTCATAATGAAATTTAAACTTTATCAATCCATGAAAAATATATAAATAAAACACAAATTTAAGACGTGTATACGAGCCACGCTTAAAACATTGAAATTATCAGAATAAAAAATAGTACTAGCCATTTTTAGCAATTTCTTCAACTGTTAATCCCTGGCATGAGACCAATATGAAAGTATCGCTTTTAATAAATATTGGTTTTCACGAGTTCGTAAAGGCCGTTTATATAATTATTTTTTCAAATGAATTTTAATTTAACACATATATGCAAGAGAATAAAATTCTTCTTACCTGTATAGACGTAAATGCTGGTGCTTCGGAGACACACCGGTTTCGTTGTATTCAGTAGAACGCTGGAAATCATAAATTTTATTAAAAAATGTGGCGATGTGTGAGTGGCTTTCAATCATGGAGACTCATAGTGTTGAAGGAACCATCTAGATTTAATGTAAATATAATTAATTATTAAATGGTACATTTTCTGGAGTATTTGATAAAATATATATTATAAAGTTGTCTGGGTTAATAATTAATGGCATTCTTTAGGAGCCAAACATTGCTTCCTATAAAATGAATGCAAAAGGAGGATCATTTAATGCATCCTCTTAGTTCAGTGACAACACCCAGATTAAAAAGGGTTTCAAAAAGTTGAGTCAAGGTTTGTTGGTTCACAGTTTAATTTCACAAAGGAATATTGCTGATGTTGCTGAAAGCCCTTGTTCATGATCAGTTCAAATTAAGACATTCAGCCCGTGGTGTCTTTGAAAGTTCGTAGTTTTGCCATCTGTCTGAAAGAAAACGAAGATCTGATTATTAAGGTAATGTTTCAGTCTTTTGGAGTTATTCGAAATACTGGCCCGATTAGTGGCGACACCTGTTGCATATGTCACGGAACAAACGAAGACGGAACACATTTCGGATTATTTCCAACAATAAATTTAAAATTTTATTTGGATTTATAGTTGCTAACATATAAAAATGATTGTTGGTATTGTGAGTGAAAAGTCTGAAAAATATATATTAAATGTAAAACATTTAAAAAAACATATACATGGTGATTCAAAACTTATCGTTAAAATTTCGTGGGAAAGTAGGGAATACGTCAGGAAACCGATTTTACATAGGAAAGTATGTCTGCAAATGTACGCATGCGTATGTAGAGGGCGCTGTGCGTACCCGATCTTCCATTGGGTCCCAATCATTGTTTTGACTTTCCTAAATCCAGTATTCTTTCTTCTCCTATTTCCACTTCTCATTTGGACATCCACGAAGCCACGTGCATCTTTAAAAACTCCAAAAATCTCGATAATGACCTTCATTCAATGACTTCATTATCTGACGCCTGGAAACTTACCATTTAATTTTGTTCTTTCCGATTCTTTTAACCTTTATTTCGATGACGTTTGCGGATATATATGCCTATGTGAAATCGGTTTTCTGACGTATTCCCTTCCTCCCCACGAAATTTGAGCGATAAGTTCTGAATCACCCAGTATATGGTTTTCATTACCTGTGTTCTGTAACCCGGGGAGCCCGGGTTAGAACTCCTTGTTATTAATAAATTTCATTTTCTCCTAGAATGAAAAGAGATACTATCTAAATAAGCAACTTAAAAAACACATAGTAATTCAGTGAAAATTCATTTTACGTAATTTCTGCCCATATCCGGTGATTTTCGCAAAGTTTTTCGCGTATGCGATCTATAGTATTTATATACACTAGCTATTGCAGTGAAAATGAGATCAGTTTAAAAATGTATACCACAGAAGCAAACAGTTCCAGAAATTATAGACCTTAGTCAGCCCTTTAAGGGTCAATATCAGAAAATACGGAAATTGGAGTCCGCACAATAAAATTTCTACTTAATGTTATATAATGCAATTTTCTTTTTTACATTCTAATAAAAAATAGTCTTAGAAGTATTTTCGAGAGGTATTACATTTATAATAACACAAAAATAAAGCAATTAAAAGACTTAAACTTTCAGATTGTCACTTTCCTGGCATGTCACACTGCTACGTGTGCCAAGTAAAAGGCTTTCTCCTACCATGTACAAATATCTTTTTCTAGTTTTTTAAATTTCAAATTAATAATTATACCTTATCTAACACATATATGTGGAAGGTAACACGTTCTGTATTTTACAAATAATTTTCCATAATTCAAATATGATTGTCACTGAAAATGAATGTCATAGTCCTGGCCTGCTCATTTTAGTTCTTTATGAGGTATAAAGATGGCGCAGTAGAGTAATTCTTCTTGTTATTGACATAGTTCAAGTCAGAAGTAGTAAAATCATTGCTACTGTGACGTTTTATCTGCGAGGACTCAGAGACCAGATGCCCTAACGAAATAAACATCGTTAATTTGAACCTCCAGATGCCTCCTATAACTTCGCCTGTCAGTTTCACCAAAAACCAGATGGTACATGTAAACAGTTTTAATCATGTAAATATCTGGAGAAAAAAAGTGCTGCGTAAAAATGTGATAAACTGAACTTGTTGACTAAGATGAGTCAAGACCACGTGGGGTATTTCGGAGATGAACAGAGGGCAGAAAACCAAGGCCCCGGAGAGGGGGAGTATCTGCTGTGACACGACCCGAGACGGTCGAGTTCTCGGTCCTGCCGAAGAGGAGCGTCTCGCTCCGGGAAAAAATTAACTTTTTTGCCGTGTAAATATTACGTGTGCTTGTTATGTGTGTGTCCCGTATCGTCTAATAAAACTCTGAAAAAGAAACGAACGCCAAGTTCTTTTAATTCTAGTAAGAGCCTTTCTTAAATGAGTTCATATATGACGGTACAGCTGGTGTCAGAGTTTGGGATTCGAGTTCTTCGAAAAATTGGGCACATACGCACACAAGGCCTCTGTCGTTGTTACCCACGGAAGGAATGATAAGGTGAAAGTTCATTCTTTCGAGAAATAGAGAGCCGTCCTGGTTTCGGTTTGTGAAGAAAGAGACAGTTTTGGAAGTTTCACCCGGTCACCTGAGAGAAGAGAAGGGGGTTGTTTTCACTCCCCTGCTGGAGGAGAAAAAAAAAAGGCTTGGTGTTAAAGCTTGGTGTTATCTGGTTTCGGTTTTGGAAGACTTGGAGAAAGGAAGACTTGAGAAATCCTTACCCAGCGTCGGAAAAAGAGGAAGATTGTTTTTCCCCCGTCTGTGATCAGCTGTTCGACTGCGGAAAGGAAACAGAGTTACAACGCCGCTGTTTGGTGATGAAAGGATTGCGGAAGGGTGGAAAAAAAAAGAAGATAATTCTGTGATTATTAAGGAGCCAAGGCCTGAGACGAAACTGTGATTATTTTAGCAGTGGATCGGTTTGGATAGAAGAAAATTGTGAAATGTGAACGGCCCGTTTTGGGTCGAAGATAGTGTTTAGGTGTTCCGCGCCTGTGGATATATTGTTTAGTGGACCTCAGGGTCAGAAAGTTTGTGTTCAGTGAGCCACCCGGCTGAAGAAAAAAAGTGGATTACCGGTTAGTGTCTGAGCCTTCAATTGGGGTAAGTCACAATTTTGAATTTGGAGTTAATGTATAGTGATTTTTAATTATTTAAAATTGCTGATTTTGTTGGGAAAATTCAAAAACGGGAATGACAAAATTGAACAGGTACTAGTCATGGAAGTGAGTCAGTATTTGCATACTGCTGTGTTATTGAAAGAAATTTTATGATTGATTGTGATTATTGTTAATATAGTATATATATATTTTTTTGTTGTTGTATTAGTGTAGAGAAGTACCTTTTTATAGAGAAATTTTGTCTGAAAAAAAAAAAGGGTTAGATATGGCTTTCCCGGGTAAAGGAAAAAAGGAACATATAAAAAAGTTAGTGGATGAACTGGAACTTCACAGGACCGGAAACGAAACTCGGATTCAGTTAACGCACTTGGTGCTGGAATCTGAGGAATATGAAGAGGAAATAGTACGGTCTCTGTATGAGACTATATTAGAGACAGCTAAGGAGGAATTAGAACGGGAAGAAAGTCAGCGCGCACGGTTACAAGCTATCGAGAGGGAGGACATGTTACGTAAACAGACATGGGAGCGTGAGCAAACCATTAGGAAGGAAGAATTGGAGCACGAGAAAGAATTAAAGGAATTAGAATTAAAAAATAAATTCGAGTTAGAAAAACTAAAAATCGAGAAAGGAATTGCCCCGTCTTCAGTAAATGCAAATAATATACATTCGCGTTCCCCTGAACAAAACTTAAAAAAATTAATCCCGGATTTTAATCCAGAAAAAACAGATATTAGCTTGTATTTGGTTCTGTTTGAACGCCAAGCAAAACGGGTTGGGATACCGAAGGAAAATTGGGTCTCTCATTTAATTGGGCTTCTGCCAGTAGACATTATTTCCATTATTGCCAGACAACCCGAGACAGAGTCAGAAGATTACGATAACGTAAAAGGTATATTGTTAAAAAAATTTAAATTAAACCCAGAGAGTTTTCGGCAGAAATTTGTTAGCCACCAGAAGTCGCAATCATTAAATTGGCAGGATTTCGGTTTCGAAATCCGAAATTATTTAAATGAATGGATAGCAGGTTTAGGAATAACTTCTTTAGACGAACTAAAAGACCTTTTGGTCACCGATCATATTAAACGGCGTGCGACGTTTGAAGTGCGTGAACATTTCATTGACAAATGGCCACAGCTTAAGACCGAAGCAGCGATAGTGGAATTATTGGATGGTTATGAGAGTGTCAGAGCGTCGTTTAAGAAAAATCGGTACGCTGAGGATGGAAATACGCGTCCGAAACCGGACGAAAAACAGGTAGAAACGAAGAATGAAACTCTCCTCCCTGGTGCGTCAGCCCAACGCGGTACCATGAGTCGGGAGAAAGCATTCGAAAAAAGAGTGGAGCGTAGATGTTTCCATTGCAACTCCAGGAACCATTTGCGGAATTTTTGTCCAGAATTGAGTAAAAATTCGGGATCGCGGAATACGAGTGAAGATATTGAAACGGGAGCGAAAGCTAGAGTAAGCTATGTAGGAGTGGAGAAGTTAAATTCTAGATGTGTCTGGGATAAAGAACGGAAGGCCGTAGGCAAAAGTAAATTACCACTCATTGATATCAATATTTTGGGCCGAAGGGTTAAGGGAATAAAGGATTCGGGTACGGAGTTATCGGTTTTTCGAGGCGAATTGATTCCAGATCAATATAAAACGGGTGAACAGATCGAGTTAGTTCCGGCCATCGGAAAAATTCGCAGAGCAGATCTGGCGAAGGTTCCAGTTTCTTTGTGGAACGGGAACCAGGAAAATTCACCTAGGATTTATATAACGGCAGCACTGGTTGCCGGAATTAAATTGTGAAGCTTTGCTGACACCTTGTATTTGTAGGCGCTTATTTAAATTGAGAAAATCGGATCGCAGGTACGCGAGGGGGAATAATTCAAATACCAGGGTGCCAGAAAAAAATAAAGTTGAGGATGCAGGGTTAGGTAAATTTAAAACTGGAGAGAGTTTGAAAGGCAGTGCGAAAATTGAACCCGAAGTGATAAATAAGGCATCAGAAAAGCGCGAGCAGGTCAAAAAAATAAACGCTAATTCCGAATTTCACAATGATTGTGCACCCGAGTGTGGAAATTTTTCCCTTAAGGAAAAATTTATATGGGGCATGGAGGGACTGTGACGTTTTATCTGCGAGGACTCAGAGACCAGATGCCCTAACGAAATAAACATCGTTAATTTGAACCTCCAGATGCCTCCTATAACTTCGCCTGTCAGTTTCACCAAAAACCAGATGGTACATGTAAACAGTTTTAATCATGTAAATATCTGGAGAAAAAAAGTGCTGCGTAAAAATGTGATAAACTGAACTTGTTGACTAAGATGAGTCAAGACCACGTGGGGTATTTCGGAGATGAACAGAGGGCAGAAAACCAAGGCCCCGGAGAGGGGGAGTATCTGCTGTGACACGACCCGAGACGGTCGAGTTCTCGGTCCTGCCGAAGAGGAGCGTCTCGCTCCGGGAAAAAATTAACTTTTTTGCCGTGTAAATATTACGTGTGCTTGTTATGTGTGTGTCCCGTATCGTCTAATAAAACTCTGAAAAAGAAACGAACGCCAAGTTCTTTTAATTCTAGTAAGAGCCTTTCTTAAATGAGTTCATATATGACGGTACACTACCAGCAAGATTTTTTAGATATTTCTTTGAAAATAATGTGTTTAAAGGCTTTGTAAAAATTGAGTAGACTTTTATTATGTCATTTTCCTGGCTCCTATAAATTACCAATAAAACTCAACATTACATTGAATTTGAGGTACTATAGAGGAAAATGTTGCTTTAAACAAAATTAAAATATTAGATCTAAAAATACAAAAAGCAAGAATGTGAAAAATATTTTAGAATGAAAATGTCATTATCCTGGCATACCTGTGCCAAGAAAATGACACATAGTTATAATTACATAAAAATTAACTTAAGCTCTTCAAACTAGTTTCTTGTTTTAGCTCTTCAAACTAAATTCCTTTATTTAGCTGTTCAACCAACATAAAAAAAAAATCAGAAGCTTTGAAACGATTTAAATTTTCAAAATTTATTTTGTGATATTCACCCTTAAATGAATTCTACAAAATTCGAAAGTGTAGGAGAATTCTGTTTGAATGCATTTTATTCAAGTGCTTTTCATTTCTTCTAGAATTGTATAATTTGTTGGAGTTTAAGTGGCGTGTTAAACCAAAACGCTCGGTAGGATAGTTCGCGCTCTCTTACATTTAAGCAAAATAGAAAAATAGAAGTGTAAAAATTGCTCGAAGCTGCTTATTTATAGTTGATAGATAAGTAAAAGGAAATCGCTTACCTTTATTCTTCAGTTTCGCGACGGCTCGTAAATCGTCGTCGGCCAGTGATCTTTCATAGTCGATGTTAATTTCAGTTTATCCATTTGTTTAGTGCTTAGATATGATTTTATTTAAAGAGCACTATTCTGTGAAATAACACCTTGACGACGTATCCATTTGGTGCTGAAAGATAAAATCTATTAATATGTGTTTATGACGAAAAAAAAAAAACGGTTCGTTTCTGCGCTTAAGACATTTTGGAGTACTTGTAAACTCCGTGTTATCGGAGCTATTACATTATTAAGAGCGGGAAACGTATATGCGGCGTAAAAGCACAGAGCCGCTTGATAAAAAATAAAGAAATCATTAAGAGAGTCTGGTGAAACTTATGAGTACATATGATTAATAAAAGTTACTACTATGAAGTGCAATATCAGTCATTTAAACAAGAAAGTAATATTAAGTTCTCAAATTGGCTTATTAAAGTCTTTTGAAGCACTAATTGAGTTCTTTTCTGATTTAATTGGTCTTTGAAGTTTCCGAAACATCTGGAGAATTAAATTCAACATAATTCTATATTGAATTCGACGTGTATCAGATATCAAATACAACAATAGAACTACAGCTTTAGCTAGACTATATAAAAAAAGAGCTTTACCGATTAATTTTAAAAATACTAGAATAATTTATCCATCAAGATTTTATTTCCTATCCATTATCCGATATTCAATAAAGAAAAATTTACGCAGAGAGAACATATGCAATGATTCAACCTCCTAGGAGTTAATTAAATTTGGAAAGAGAAATTTGGAAACTAAGGAACAATAGGTTGGTTGGTTGATTTTTGACGGCCGATTATCTACTCGAGGGATATAGGCCCAAGGGGGAGTGCCCTCCGCGGGGGTCTTTCTATGGGAACCTAACCCGTATTTACGCATGGAAATTCAAGGTTTCGAAGAAAACCGCGAAAACTCCGAAACGGTTAGGCCGGCGGGCGCATTGGGTTCGAACCCAGCACCTCCCGTCTACCAGCTTCGAGAGCAGAACCTCTCCACCGTTAATAATTCACGTTCACAGATATCCATTTTCCTTAGAGCACTGGTATTCATTATACATTTGATCTTGCGATTTTTGTTAGTTTCAGTTTAAAATTTTCTTGCGGAAATAATTTTTTGTCAATATAGATCTTGAAAAAGTCACGGTTTGTGCGATGAAAGATGTATATCAGGATAAAGGTATTTATATGTCTTTTATCACTTTGAGCACTTATTAGCTTGATTTAAAGGATTACAGCAGTCACTTCTCCAAGTAGGCGCCACAATTTTAAATAATTGATGCATTGCTTCAATTAAATACGCCACTAGAAAAGAACGTTTAATGAAACTTCTGTACTAAACGACACATTTCTATTTACACAATGGATGTACATGTTTACAAAATTAGGAAGGACAGAAGAAATCCGCAGGAAAACTATTGACATGCATACATCTTCACCACCTGCACCGCGGGAAAAACTAACCGCAGGGAATGAAGAAAAAATCTCTGACAGCAGCTAATCACGGAAAAATGAGGGACTGTCATTTAGTGCAGCCACCTAGTGTAGTGATCTTTAAACATTAACCGTTACAGAACTAATTACTTTAAACCTCTACATTATAGAAAGATTATAAACAAGCTTTCGACACGGGCTGCTTATTTCATTCAATAAAACTTGAAACTTTATTATTTCAATACACAGTTGATATCATTCATATAAAAATGCCTTTTGGTGTATTGTAGTTGGTAGGTATTATAAAAATTGTATTAGACATTTGAATAAAAATGTATATATCAATATTTTTACTATGCTCCTTGCAAGGAAAGCACAGCTTAGATAACCGGGTTTAAATAACAAAGAAAAAATAATTCGTCAAGCATGGATTTCAAGCGTCAAGCACTTTCCAACGCATTCAGAATAATGTGACAATATTTCATCGCTTAATTAGATGAAATTGGATGTTTAATTGAACCATTTGGAAAACGCGTAACACACTTGAAAACCCAATTTTAGAAATTTTCACCTACAGTCGGAAAATTATCCAAATTCTTTGAGCTGTCCTGTATGTGATAGATTTAGTAGATTTGTACCTATAAACTACATGCATGCACAAATTTAGTTCAGATAGGATATACATAACCACAGTTGAAGATTCTCCTTTCGCCATTTCCGCTCATAAGGAGAATGGTACGTGAATTCTCTTGTGCAGCCCTGTATACGAGGCATATAATTTATATACAACGAGTAACATGTAAAAAATTTGTTAAATTTAAAAGCGCATACCGAAACTGAAAATCCACTTTCAGCCATTATTACTGAAAAACAATACGGTAAGCGATTTCTTTTGTGTGTCCCTGTAAATGAACAATCAATGCTATGAATACCCTATTCCAGGGACGGCGAACCTTTTTACATCCGCGTGCCAATATTTTTCAAAAAAAAAATTAACTGAATATGGCGTGCCAACAACTTACCCCCTCCTCCCCCACGACCTCTCATTTCCGCAAAAAAAAAATAGCGAATTATAAGTTAGTTTAATTCTAATTCTAATAAATAATAGTGTCTAAATTATATATCATTATTAGATTATTATAATAGCTAACGTACCTGCGGGTAATACCAACATACGCATTATAGAAATAACTATAGAAAAATATAATTATACACTGCTCAAAACAATTAAAGGATATTGCAGTTTTAGGTGGATTTTGTATCTGGTAAACTGTTTAGCTGATTGATACATGGTCGACAGACATAGTAGGTTATATGAGAATAAATTACACATGTTTGGCAGAAAAAAATGCATTTTATTGCGCATTTGTGTACTAAAGGAAAAAAACACAATTTGTGCATATGAGAAAAAAAGAATAAGAAAAGGTGTTTTCTTCAAAGAAAATCATTTTCAGTAGGGGGTATGGTTTCCACGGGCGGCCAGCAACGTTGAACACCTTTGAGGCATGGACTCAATGAGGCTATTAATGACGAGTTGGGGTATTCTGCCCCGCTCTTCCAGAAGAGCTCTTTCCAGTTCTTGGAGAGTTTGTGGGGGTTGTTGGCGGCCAGAAACTCGTTTTCCTAGAGCGTCCCAAACGTGCTTGATTGGATTCATGTCTGGAGAACACGCTGGCCATTCCATTCGAACGATTCCTTCCTCGAAAAGGAAATCCTCCACCAGGTTTGCACGATGTGGCCTGCAGCTATCGTCCATTAAAATGAAGTTATCTCCGATTGCTGCAGCGTAAGGGACTACAATAGGTCTGAGGATCTCATCCCTATATCGGCGACCAGTCAGAGCTCCATCTCGAATGATGTAGAGGCCAGTGCGCCCGTCAATGGAGATGCCACCATACACCAACACTCCTCCACCGCCAAATCTGGCACTTTCGTGCACGAACGCAGGATTATTCCTACTGCCACGGTCCCTCCAGATGAAAATACGCCTATTATCCGGATGCACAGAAAAACGGGACTCGTCAGAAAACAGAATATTGCTCCATTCATTTCTCCTCCAGTTGACATGCTCGGTTGCCCACTCCCTGCGGTCGCGACGATGCCTTGATGTTAATCTAACACATACCATCGGTCGGTGAGCATACAGACCTACAGCATGGAGCCGGTTTCGGACAGTCTGAGTTGAAATCGTGGTGCCTGTAGCCGAGCGAAAGTGTTGTTGGAGAAGAGTAGCGTTCATGGTTCGGTGTCTCCGAGCTGTTAACGCTAAATACCGATCTTCATTGGGCATTGTTGCCCGTCTACGACCTTGCCCTGGTCTTCGGCCTGCACATCCACTCTCCAAAAAATGGTTCCCGATCCTGGAAATGACACTTTGTGACACTACAATGGCTTGTGCTACTTCGGCTTGAGTTTGGCCCCCTTCTAACCTACCAACAATTCTCAAAGCTTCTGAATCTGTCAAATGACTTCGCTGAGACATCGTACTCATCGAAACAAAGCAATCACTGAATGCCGATCATCCTTGTCTTCATTCTCTTTTATCCAGTTGAAAGTCAAATTTCATTCGCTGCCGCCGAAGCGCCGTTTTTGACGTCGAACTCAAAATTTCATACTCCACAGTTTGAAAACCAGAAAAATTTGCATTTGTGATTCTCTTCTTCTATTTTCGGCAAAAAAAATTTCGTTTATATCTTTATTTTATATAAAACTTCAAATATCCTTTAATTGTTTTGAGCAGTGTAGTTTTCATTTCATTTTACAAATGTTTTAGCAGTGAAATTATTATTTTTTTCATACTTGAAAAAAGTCATGCTTTATTAGTTTTACTAATACTTTTACATTTTAACAAATTAAAGATCAATTATCTAATTCTAGCAAAAGTTAAATAAAGCCTCATGTGCAGGTCAAAATGCGTTAAATTAGGCAATTATATTACAGCAAAGAATAATTTGATTTCCTAGATTTCTCTCTTTCTATGCGAACCATAGCCGCCATCATAACGATATCGAGGAACTGGGGAGTTGGAAGGGTCAAATATTTCTTAGTGGGAAGTTTAGTGATATAACAAGTACACAAGTACCTATTATAGAAAACAAAAGCTATTTTCAATTAAGCTCGTGTATTAATAAAAATAGAATAAAGATGTGCAGAATTTTAGGAATTTGACTTAATTTTGATTTAGAACTTCAATAAACGGCGTGCCAAAAATATTTTCCCGCGTGCCAGTTACGGCACGCGTGCCATAAGTTCGTCAACCCTGCATTCTATAGTAATAATCTTGTGCTGAAATTCGGTGATTTATATCCATTTCAATACAGTCGAAATGACGTAATGTCATTAAAACACTCTGCAAGCGATTTTTTCCCATTGACCCTAATGTTACGGAATTCTTTTGGGTGCCCTTGTACATGAAATATTAAGGGGGTCTCAGGAATCTTAAAATTGGAAAAAAAAGAAAAAAGTACCATTTTCAACATTTAACCCCTTGAGGGGCGGTGGTATTTCTATGAAACCACTTCATTTTAATTCCCAAATGCTACAATGGCACCAGAATTTTGGTAAACATTTTTTCGGTTTATTATATTTGCGAAAGATAGCTTTTTTCTTATTTACAAATAAATTTGTTTTCAAATTCCAGTGTCAATCATTAATTTCAACATTTTAGCAATGAAATTTCTTTGCTACTGAAAGGGTTAATATCTTAAAATGTATATGGCTTAAACACATAATTTGTATTGGTATTAAAAGATATAAGTATGTTTTTTCATTTCATGTATTTAAAAAAATTGAAACCTGCAGAATTAATATTTATAGTTTGCTCCAAACTGTTAGACATTTGTCGAACGGAAAATTGGTATAACAGTTTACGCGCAGGATTACAAAATAAATTTTGAAACTTGCAATAAATTTTTTATGCCTAGTTATACATCAGATTTTAATAATTACCCTGAACCTAAATAAATTTGCATTTAAAGCATTTTTATATTTTTAATGCAAAGTTGCATTTAGCTAATAGAAAATTTTGAAAATTTCAACAGTACAATCACCTTAAAAAATATATATTTTTTTGAAAAATAAAAATGAAATTTTAGGTTCAGTTTATACAGACTAACATGAAACATACGTTTTGAAAACTTCATGAAAAAATATTCAGAAGTGTTTGAGATATCTTGCGCGTTATACCAAAAAACGTCATTTGGAGAAAAATGACTTCAAAGTTTCGGAAACACCACTTTAGCTATTGCACGGGTATAATTCTAATAGCCATAACTTATGTTCTAATGGGAATTTCAAGGAAACAATCATACCAAAATGTTCAGAAAAAATAGAAGTCTAACATCCAAAAAAATTAAAATTTCGAAATTTTGAAGCTTTAAGAGTCTTGAGATCCATTAATGCTACACACTTTATATTCAATACCGAACATGTCATGGTAAACATCATTAGCATAATATATCAATTGCATGAAAATCCAAGTTAGAGCGTGGACAGATCGGCAGACAGACAAACCGAATTCATAAACACTTTTCAACTCTGTTAGAGAGCGTTAAAAAGCGCTTAAATAAAATGCATTAAAATAGAATTCTTCTTTTTCTGCCCCTTCCCCTTCCTTTGTTTTTGACAAAAACATTTTTTTATTTAATTAGGCGTTTACTCAATATTCTAAAAAGTATAATAAGGTTAAGAAAGAATGATTGATGAATGGATGTTTATATTCTTTTTTCTAAGAATCTGAGTTACTGTGATAATTATTTTAAAATTTGTTATGCATAAAAGAAAAACTTTTGGGAGCATTTAAATTGAAAGGTATATGATTTGAATAGTTGCCTTAAAATGTCACTTTATTTTTGCATCTGCAATTTCCATCATTTTTTGAAGCAGATCTTTCATTTTAAGTTTAAAACTGATATAAATTTAAACACATGAACATTAGTCCAGGCAATAGAGACCGTATAGGGACTCTACATAGCAAAATTAATGGTAGTACTGGAAATAGGCTTTCTAGATGTTTTTTGGGTCGCTGAATCCGAATTTGTAACTTCCCACCAAAATGTCCTCCGGCAACCCCCCTCCCCCCCAAATTTTGGTAAAAAGCCCTCCGAAAAGGTTTTTATTAAAAAATTCCATTTTATTATTGTTTTAGGGGGAAATAGCTAGAAATTCAGAAAGTAGACAAAATTTGCAACAAATTAGATATATGACATTACGACTTAGGATGAAGGGGAGGGGGGTATCTGCCTCGGAACATGCGCCGGAGTGCTGCGTGGACTAAGTTGCGCAATTCCACTTAACCACTCACACGTTTACATTAGCCATCCCATCTTCTCTCCGAACTTTCTCTATAAGGTTTACTTTAAGTTTTTTGGGTCGCTGAATCCAAATTTTTAACTTACCCCCAAAATTTCCCCCCCGAACCCCTCCACAAATAGTTGTTTTTAACTTAAATTTCTTATTGTTTTAGGGTAAAAGCATTACGAAATTCAGAAACTAGACAAAATTTGCAACAAATAGGATACATGACATTATGACGTAGGATAAACGGGGAGAGAAGGGGCTGCCTCGGAACATTCCCCGCGCGCTTTTCTCAAAAACCAAATTTTTTCAAAAAATCAATTTTTTGGGGGGTTGCCGGGTGAAATTTTGGTGGGAAGTTACAAATTCAGATTCAGCGACCCAAAAAACATCTAGAAAGCCGATTTCCCGTTCTACCATTAATTTTGCCAGATAAAATCCCCTATTGCCTGGACTTCATCATTTACTGCACGTAGCGCCGCAGTGCATGTTCCGAGGCAGCCCTCACCCTCCCCGTTCATCCTAATTCATAATGTCATACATCCTATTTGTTGCAAATTTTGTCTAGTTTCTGAATTTCGTAATGCTTTTCCCCTTAAACAATAAGAAATTTAAGTTAAAAACAACTATTTGGGGGGGGGGGACTTTTGGGGGAAAGTTAAAAATTCGGATTCAGCGACCCAAAAATCTTAAGTAAACCTTATAGAAAAACTTCGGAGGGGAGATGGGAGGGCGAATGTAAACGTGTGAGTGGTTAAGTGGAATTGCGCAACTTTGTTTACGCAGCACCGCGCGCATGTTCCGAGGTAGATCCCCCCTTCCCCTTCATCCTAAGTCATAATGTCATATATCTAATTTGTTGGAAATTTTGTCTACTTTCTGAATTTTTAGATACTTTTTCTCTAAAACAATAAAAAAATTGATTTTTTAAAAAAAAACCTTTTTTGGGAAGGTTTTTTACCAAAATTTGTGGAGGTTGCCGGAAGAAATTTTGGTGGGAAGTTACAAATTCGGATTCAGCGACCCAAAAAACATCTAGAATGCCGATTTCTAGTACTACCATTAATTTTTCTAGGTAAAATTCCCTATTGCCTGGACTACATGTACTTCAGGTCATATTATTTTTTATGCAATTTCTTATTTGATTAAAAATATAAAATAGCTTATTTTCATATAATAGCCGGTGGTTTTTATGTTGATTTTATTATAATATATGCCACAGAGGAAGCAGACGATAATATAAAAAATTTAATAGAATGCATCATATATTTAATTTAACTTTTTACATAATAAAATATTTCTTTTTCACATTTATTTTTAAACTATGATTTATAACATTATAGACCGGGAGTAGGCAGCACATACAATCACCTCATCGAGTTCACGGATGAAATTCTAGGATTAGTTAAATCTCGATTCGCATGCTTTAACGCAATCGGTTTGCCAAGTCATATCTTGGTGGAAAACACTTGCAATCCCGATTTTAGCGGTTGACTCGTAAGTTTAACATTGTGTTTTCCTGCACTCAAAGGTATGAAAACATGGAGGAATAGGAGCAAGAAAACACAATGGTAAACCTACGAGTTAAATGCTAAAATTGGGTTTTAAGGTGTTTTTCACCAAGATAGGACTTGGCAGACCAGTTGCATTTTAATATGCGAATAGAGTTTTAATTAATCCTGGAATTTCATCCGTGAACTCGACGAGGTGATTGCCTGTGCTGCCGGCTCCCGGTGTATTATTATTTTTAACTCAATCAAGGTAAACATATTATACGAACTGAATTTTCAAATTTGAGCGAAAAATATCCAATCCGGGTAGCCGAACGCACGGCCTTTGACTTAAATCGACAACGCTTACCTAATGAGCTACCTGGACAGAAAATCGGAGGACGACACACAGATGTGACACTCAGGTTGTCACATCCATGCCACAGCAGTAACAAAGAAAAATAAACGGTCAAGTGCAAGCATTACTCGCACACAGAGGGTTCCGTAGAATAAATATATGAATTTGTAATTGTATTATAAAAAAGAAAAAAAAAGTTGCTAAAAGAATACTAAGACTTTTTAAAAAACTATATAACGTAGGGTTGGGTATAACTGTACATATTAGAAAAGTGTAATCGGGTATACCATGAAAGTTCAAAGAGATATATGGAACAATATCAAATATAGCTATTCGTATAACTCTTTTTTTAATATTATCCTAATCTGTTTATGATGAACTTAATTCGGTACTGACAATAAAGGCAGTGCATAGTTAAACTTCATTTGGCATTTCATGAAACTAAATTCAGCGTAGTAATAACCTTTATTTCTACAGTGTATCTAAAACAAAATCTTTGTTCAAAGTTTAAATTTGGCATTGTGCTAAGCGCGCTTCGAATTGAGGTCTCAAAGTTGCAACGCCGCGCGCCGCCTTGGTCAGTGGCGCGTTTTTCCAGATAGGTGTTTAATTAACTTTTAAAGTCACTCGAGGCGTATTGAGAGATACAATCAATGCAAACTATCGCGAATCTCACAGTATTTATGCGATTCATTCTAATTAAATATTTCGAGGGCGATGCCCTTAAAAAACGGACACCTAATTTTAATTCCAAAACAGACGAATGGCACCAAGAATATTTAATTGAAATTTTCCTTTTATCATGCACGTGAAAATAAGCAAGTTCGCATTTTCTAATATATTCGTTTATAAATTCTGGTGTCAGTTCATTATTTCATAAGTTTATAAATAGAATTACTCCGTGCCGGAAAGGATTAAGTGGTCGCAGGACTCTTAAAGCTTCAAAATTTAAAAAAATTTAAATTTTTTTAGATGTTAAACTCCTATCTTTTCTGAATATTTTGATATAATTGTTTCCTTGAAATTCCCATTAGAACAGAAGTTTTGGCTTTTAGAATTATACCCACTCAATAGCTGAAGCGGCGTTTCCGAAACTTTAAAGTCATTATTTTCCAAATGGCGTTTTTGGGTATAACGCGCAGGATACCTCAAAAACTTCTGAATATTTTTTCATGAAATTTTCAAAACATATATTCCATGTTATTCTGTATAAACTGAACCTAAAATTTCCTTTTAATTGTTCAAAAAAATATTTTTTTAGGTGATTTTACTGTTGAAATTTTCAAAATTTTGTACTAGCTAAATGCAGCATTGCATTAAAAATATAAAAATGCTTTAAATACAAATTTATTTAAGTTCAGAGAA
Organism: Maratus speciosus; assembly: GCA_963932465.1. Classification (NCBI taxonomy): domain Eukaryota; kingdom Metazoa; phylum Arthropoda; class Arachnida; order Araneae; family Salticidae; genus Maratus; species Maratus speciosus. The sequence goes on from OZ010792.1 coordinate 576,846,005, forward strand.
ATTATTACAATCTGAAGTATAAGTAAGCACCAAAATTTTCATTCTAGTTGCAATATTTATTTTGTAATCCTGCGCGTAAACTGTTATGCCAATTTTTTGTTCGACAAATGTCTAACAGTTTTGAGCCCCCTATAAATACTAATTCTGTATCTTGCAATTTTTTAAATACATGAAACGAAAGAACATAGTTATATCTTTCATCCCAATTAAAATTGTGTTTTAAAATATACATTTTAAGACATTAAATGTTGAAAATGGTCTTTTTTTCATTTTTTCCACTTTTTAGAGTCCCGAGACCCCTTAAATTAGTCTGTTTTTAACAATTTGACGTTTATTGCTTTTATACTGTTACTGGACATTACATTACACATATATATCATTAAAAGTCGTTAAGTAGGCATAGAGTACGCCGCCCTGTCCTTGTGTATGTCGAAACTGACCGTACCTTTAAGGGTTAATATCTCAGCTAATTATCGATGATTTTTTTTCGAAAATCATTATCAACAATGCTTTTATTCTTCTGCAACGATAGGTATATTCAGCGATGCTCAACAATTTTTCTGAATGCCCGTAAATCGAAATTTGTGTATAACAGAAAAATGCTAATTACTCAAAAACTGTGTGATCTAGGGTAATCGCTATAATTTTCCGGCAAGGTTTATATTAACGTCTACTACCTCTAATTTTTTCATAATTTTAGTTTCAGTAGATTTCTGAATTAGATGGGGGGGGGGGGGACATATTTTTGCGCTACATTTTCAACAATATATACAACAAAATATATTTCAACAATAAAATAAATATATTTCAACAATGTTGAAATATATTTCAACAATATATTTCAACAAATATAATATCTAAAATTAAAAGGAATGTATTTTTGAGTTCAGCGTTACAAAAGCTTTCATAGGATACCCCACATGATATACAAAGAAAAGATTTTTTTTTTTTTTCAAGTAGCATAAATAGCCTCTCTACTTTTTTACTGAATATATTTATGAATATTTATTAATCTGAAAATATGTGGGTCAATGGTCTTTATTATTTCCCCGAATTTCAACTTTCCACGTTCCATAGTTTACGATTAAAATGGCTGTGACAGACAGACAGACAGACGGACAGACACAGGAGTGATCTTATAATGGTTCCGTTTTTACTTTTTAAGTACGGAACCCTAAAAAGACAAATTACACGTCAAGCATAGATTATGAAACACTTTCCAACGCTTCCGGAGTTCTTTCACGAAACTTCGCTGTTTAATAAGGTAAATAAATCAAAATAAATAATTTAGAAAACGCATAACACATTTGAAAACCAGAGTTCAGCAATTATCCTCCATAACTGGAAAAGTGATCCAATTCTTTTGTGCAGTCCTGTTTTTAATCTGCATTTGTATGTACTATTCTACCAAAACTTAGTTTAGTAAAAAAAAACTCATAACAGGTTGAAAATTCACCGTTAGCAATGTCTACCAATATACGGAAACATACTTGAATTATTTTGTACAGTCCTGTATATTATCAACAGATTTTTATATGCGCTTGCGCACATATTAGGCTAAAATTTAATTCAGGTTATAACATGGATAAAACTACTGAAAGCACATTATCAGACATTATCATCCGAAGAAGGCCGTGTATCCAGTTCTTTGCGTGGCCCTGTATATGATTTTATTTATATTATTCAAATATTATTCTCTTAATATACTAAATATTATTCTCTTAATATACTAAATATAGTTCAACTTGAACGTGCATAACTGAATTAAACGCTGCCTTTAAGCCATTCACGCTGTCACTTAAGAATTATTTTGTGTAGTCCTGTATGTGTATATACACTGTAAGAAAAATACTGCCAGTTTTCCGGTAGGAATCGGAAAAATAGTTGCCCTTATCGTACCGGAATAATTTCCGACCCAGATCGGAATAAAATCCGTAAAATTAAGGAAATAGTCAGTAAAAACTGGCCTTATTTTTTTTTACAGTGTAGGATCTATGGCATTTATACGCACCGCATAGTAAGCAAATGCGTAGTTCAACTCAAACACGCATACCATCAATGAAATTGCACTTCCAGCAATTCACAGACCTGCAAAAAAATACTTTCTGAAAATTGCATTAATTTTGATAACTAATTTTTACGTAATTTTTATTGCTGATTCCGAAAATGAAATCATTTTTTTTCTATCACATGGGGATTTTTCACAAAATGATTGCATATTTTTAAAGAAAAAGCTGAAATCACGAAATTTTGACATTTGATTTAAATTTCATTTATTTATTAATCCATATAAATTACATTTATATGTGAGTTCAAGTAATAGTTAAGTATATGTAGAAACGTTACAAGCCCTTATAGTAATGTTTTTTTTCTTTACATCAAATGTTTTTTTTTTGCCACTTTTCCTATTGTGAACTTTGCCTCTTTGTAGCATCCAGCAGCAGTCGACTATCATGCGGATATTCCATTTGCCTTCATATCGCCTCTCCATTTCCTTTATATCCAGGTGAAATGTTTCACCTTGCTCCTCACTAACTGCACCTAAATGTTCAGGAAAATAGTCTAGGTGTGAATCGAGAAAATGAACTTTTAAGCTCATATTACACCCTAAATTCCTGAAAATTTTACCGTCTCTTGTACAAGAGATTTGTAGTTTGGGTCTTTTTTGTTGACAAGAAAGCTAGTAATAACTAGTTTGAAAGATCTCTAGGTTTTCCTTTCGTTTGTTTTCATTTTACCCTCAAAATTTTTATCTTTCATCATTTTCCTGATGTCTGGTCCTACAAACACACCTTCCTTCAGTTTTGCTTCGGATAAACCCAGGAACTGCTCACAGAGGTATTTGAAACATTCATCTTCTTTTGGTAAAACCTTGACAAATTTTTCATAAGATCTAATTTTATCTGAAGCGGTGGAAGTAACACTTTTTTTTGGATCAACAAGATTTTTCCTTTACCAGGTCCATGAGAGCCACGACGTATGGCAGACGGAAAGTCAGGATAAAATATTTCCTTTTTGTTCTTTAAATTGAAACCTTTCACATTACAAATACAAAAAGTCCTTCCGGCCAGTGCCGGGAGGAAGAGGTAGCTTTCATAATCCTTATTTAAAAAAAGCCAAATTATATCATTCAAACACACGAAGCTCAATTTAGTGGAAACCGAATATAGGAGATTCAATATTAATTTTTATCAATATAATGAATGAGAATTTCGCGAAATTAGTCAGCTTTATCCAAGCAGCTTTTCTTTAAAGTAACATATATTTGGCTGCCAAATTCGGCAATTTCTTAAAGTGCCTGTCATTTTAAGACAACATGGTGGATGAGGCTAAGCAGTGAACTTGGTCGAAACCTTAGTAATTGCTTTGCACATGCTCACTCACATTGGAATCGATTGATATATACGAGTGCAGTCGCATGCAAAAAATCAGATTTTTCAAAATGTCACCCACAATAGAAATGGAAACTGCTATATCTGAGCCATTTTAGGTAGCTTTCTTTACAAAAAAGCTACCTTTTGCAGCCGTTCGGAGGAAAGCGATTTCAAAAAATTTTGGTATATTTTCATCGATCATGACCCCTAGACCCCGAAACCACCCTCCGTTCAAAATTGATATATATATATATATATATATATATCTGACCTATGTCACACTGTAACTCCCGTAATTATGAACCGATTTCGATGTAATTCGGTGTGTACATAGTACATACCAATGTCTCGACAGAGTTCGTTGGCCAGCTTCATCCGCCGTTTTGTTTCAAAATGGCGGCCATTTAAAATTTTTAAAAAATTTTAAAACTTGAAATGTGGTACCAAAAAATTAAAAATGGAAAAATATTTTTTTCTTATGTATTTGACCTTTATACAAAGATTCCGGAGCAGTTTTTGTTTCGTCTATATCTTAAAAAATGGCTGAGTTATAGCATTTTGAATTTCTAGCGTGGCTGATATTTTGAAACGTCCTGAATTTTGTCACGCGATAAAAGGCGTATTTATGAACCGCTTTGGATGTAATTCAGTGTGCACATAGTACATATCATTCTCTCGACCGAGTTCGTTGGCCAGCTTCATCCGCCATTTTGTTTCAAAATGGCGGCCATTTAAAATTTAAAAAAAATTTTAAACTTGAAATGTGGTACCAAAAAATTAAAAATGGAAAAATATTTTTTTCTTATGTATTTGGCCTTTATACAAAGATTCCGGAGCAGTTTTTGTTTCGTCTATATCTTAAAAAATGGCTGAGTTATAGCATTTTGAATTTCTAGCGTGGCTGACATTTTGAAACGTCCTGAATTTTGTCACGCGATAAAAGGCGTATTTATGAACCGATTTGGATGTAATTCAGTGTGTACATAGTACATACCAATCTCTCGACCGAGTTCGTTGGCCAGCTTCATCCGCCGTTTTGTTTCCAAAATGGCGGCCATTTAAAATTTTTAAAAAATTTTAAAACTTGAAATGTGGTACCAAAAAATTAAAAATGGAAAAATATTTTTTTCTTATGTCTTTGACCTTGATAAAAAGATTCGGGAGCAGTTTTTGTTTCGTCTATATCTTAAGAAATGGCTGAGTTATAGCATTTTGAATTTCTAGCGTGGCTGACATTTTGAAACGTCCTGATTTTTCTCACGTAATAACAGGCGTATTCATGAACCGACTGGATGTACCTTGGTGTGTACATAGTACATACAAATATCTCGACCGAGTTTCTTGTCCGGCTTCATCCGCCATCTTGTTTCAAAATGGCGGCCATTTAAAAAAATTAAAAAATAAATAAATTTAAATGAGATACCAAAAAATTGGAAAGTGAAAAATATTTTTTTTTGTATGTGTTTGACCTTAATACAAAGATTCCGGAACAGTTTTTCTTTCGTCTATATCTTAAGAAATGGCTGAGTTATAGCATTTTGAATTTCGAGCGTGGCTGACATTTTGAAACGTCCTGATTTTTGTCACGCGATAACAGGCGTATTTATGAACCGATTTGGATGTAACTTGGTCTGTACATAGTACATACCAATGTCTCGACCAAGTTCGTTGGCCAGCTTCATTCGCCATCTTGTTTCAAAAGGGTTGCCATTTAAAAAAATTAAATTTAAAATTTAAAATGAGGTATTAAAAAATTGGAAAATGAAAAAGATTTTTTTTATGTGTTTGGCCTTGATACAAAGATTCCGGAGCAGTTTTTGTTTCTGAAAATTTGTTCTTTTGTTTATATCTTAAAAAATGGTTGAATTATAGCACTTTGAATTTCTAGCATGGCTAACATTTTGAAACGATCTTGTATTTGTCACGCGATAACACACGTATTCGCCTATTTCGATGTAAGAAGGCATGTGGATAGTATACATCAATACCTCGACCAAGTTCGCTGGCCAGATTCATCAGCCATCTTGTTTCAAAATGGCGGCCATTAAATTAAAAAAATTATATATATTTAAAGTGAGGTGCAAAAAAAATTAGAAATTGAAAAAGGTTTCTTTCTTACGTATTTGACCTTGATATAAGGATTCAGCAGCATTTTTTGTTTGTCTTTACCATAAAAAAGTCCTTCCGGCCAGTGCCGGGAGGAAGAGGTAGCTTTCATAATCCTTATTTTAAAAAAGCCAAATTATATCATTCAAACACACGAAGCTCAATTTAGTGGAAACCGAATATAGGAGATTCAATACTAATTTTTATCAATATAATGAATGATAATTTCGCGAAATTAGTCAGCTTTATCCAAGCTGCTTTTCTTTAAAGTAACTTATATTTGGCTGCCAAATTCGGCAATTTCTTAAAGTGCCTGTCATTTTAAGACAACATGGTGGATGAGGCTAAGCAGTGAACTTGGTCGAGACCTTAGTAATTGCTGTGCACATGCTCACTCACATTGTAATCGATTAATATATAGGAGTGCTGTCGCATGCAAAAAATCAGATTTTTCAAAATGTCACCCACAATAGAAATGGAAACTGCTATATCTGAGCCATTTTTTAAGGTAAAGACAAACAAAAAATGCTCCTGAATCCTTATATCAAGGTCAAATACTTAAGAAAGAAACCTTTTTCAATTTCTAATTTTTTTTGCACCTCACTTTAAATATATATAATTTTTTTAATTTAATGGCCGCCATTTTGAAACAAGATGGCTGATGAATCTGGCCAGCGAACTTGGTCGAGGTATTGATGTATACTATCCACAGGCCTTCTTACATCGAAATAGGCGAATACGTGTGTTATCGCGTGACAAATACAAGATCGTTTCAAAATGTTAGCCATGCTAGAAATTCAAAGTGCTATAATTCAACCATTTTTTAAGATATAAACAAAAGAACAAATTTTCAGAAACAAAAACTGCTCCGGAATCTTTGTATCAAGGCCAAACACATAAAAAAAATCTTTTTCATTTTCCAATTTTTTAATACCTCATTTTAAATTTTAAATTTAATTTTTTTTAAATGGCAACCCTTTTGAAACAAGATGGCGAATAAAGCTAGCCAACGAACTTGGTCGAGACATTGGTATGTACTATGTACAGACCAAGTTTCATCCAAATCGGTTCATAAATACGCCTGTTATCGCGTGACAAAAATCAGGACGTTTCAAAATGTCAGCCACTCTCGAAATTCAAAATGCTATAACTCAGCCATTTCTTAAGATATAGACGAAAGAAAAACTGTTCCGGAATCTTTGTATTAAGGTCAAACACATACAAAAAAAAATATTTTTCACTTTCCAATTTTTTGGTATCTCATTTAAATTTTTTTATTTTTTAATTTTTTTAAATGGCCGCCATTTTGAAACAAGATGGCGGATGAAGCCGGCCAAGAAACTCGGTCGAGATATTTGTATGTACTATGTACACACCAAGGTACATCCAAGTCGGTTCATGAATACGCCTGTTATTACGTGAGAAAAATCAGGACGTTTCAAAATGTCAGCCACGCTAGAAATTCAAAATGCTATAACTCAGCCATTTTTTAAAATATAGACGAAACAAAAACTGCTCCGAAATCTTTGTATAAAGTTCAAATACATAAGGAAAAATATTTTTCAATTTTCAATTTTTTGGTACCACATTTCGAATTTTAAATTAAAAAAAATTTTTAAATGGCCGCCATTTTGAAACAAAATGTCGGATGAAGCTGGCCAACGAACTCGGTCGATAGATTGGTATGTACTATGTACACACTGAATTACATCCAAATCGGTTCATAAATACGCCTTTTATCGCGTGACAAAATTCAGGACGTTTCAAAATGTCAGCGACGCTAGAAATTCAAAATGCTATAACTCAGCCATTTTTTAAGATATAGACGAAACAAAAACTGCTCCGGAATCTTTGTATAAAGGTCAAATACATAAGAAAAAAATATTTTTCCATTTTTAATTTTTTGGTACCACATTTCAAGTTTTAATATTTTTTAAAAATTTTAAATGGCCGCCATTTTGAAACAAAACGGCGGATGAAGCTGGCCAACAAACTGGGTCGAGACATTGGTATGTACTATGTACACACCGAATTACATCGAAATCGGTTCATAATTACGGGAGTTACAGTGTGACATAGGTCAGATATATATATATATATATATATATATATATATCAATTTTGATCGGAGGGTGGTTTCGGGGTCTGGGGGTCATGATCGATGAAAATACACCAAAATTTTTTGAAATCGCTTTCCTCCGAACGGCTGCAATAGGTAGCTTTTTTGTAAAGAAAGCTACCTAAAATAGCAATCATCAGTGTGATTTTTAGGTTTTCTCCAAACCAATGGTATACCAAACTGTAAAGATTGCTTTTTACCTTGAAACCATTGCCTTAATTCTTCTACACAAATACGACAAACTTTGTGTGGAGCCCAAGGCTTGTCTTGATCGCCCAATTTCATGCCAAAATAAGCGAAATACACTTTTTTACAAAGTCAGATATGCTTCTTTGTTGTTTTTTCACTGTATAGTTACCACAAATATAGCAGAAACAATTCGGTGAATTAGCACATCCTCTGGAAGCCATGTTCCCTAATGCAGCAAAAGCTAGAATAAAAATTACAACTATAACTTATAACTCACAGGCCAGAATAAAAATACATATGTACAGCACAGACTAAAGAAAGACACTGATTCAGGTGTAGAGATAAGGTGAAGGTCACTGAAAAGGGATGTGAAGAAGGGTGGCGAGCAGACACCTGCAAGCAGGAGAGATCCTATTTCAACTGCTTTCCTCTATCTTGAATATTGTATTTAATAGGCAGTTTACCGATTAAAAGAAATATTCTGTACTGAAACAGTTTCTTCTTTCTTTTTTATTAGTTTAATGCACCAATTTACTATTTTAAGTCCATAAATTTATTTATCAAACTCATATAAATAATAATTTTTGATCCGAAATATACTAAATTCATTAAAAAATAGATAGCGATTTGTGATGAAACTGAACGTGATGGAATTTTTTCATTATTTTTCTAGTAATCAGTATCCAAAAAACTATAAAAGATACCACTTACTATACCGGCAATTTTTTCATCGCAGGCTTGTGATCGCTAATAGACAGTACTTCAGGTAAGTAGTGTATTCGAATACTTTGTGTGTCCCTATAAATGAACGATAAATGCTGTGTAAATCATGTTATACAACAAGTAGCTTGTAGTAAGCCTCAGTAATCTGTATCAATTTCATTATGTTTGAAATAGTGTAACATAACTAAAATGCGCTACAAACAGTTTTTCCCCGTAGACCATTATGTAACGGAATTATTTTGTGTGGACCTGTATCAACTGTTCATTTGACAATGTAATTGAGCAAATGAAGGAATTTTACACATTCTCACAGTACAAATTTAAATAATTCTCTATTTTTGTAACATATTTTTATCTTTTTTTTTTAATTTAACTTTATTGATAAAGTATTAAGTACTTAAGAAACAAATTATGAGTCAACGTATTTTTATTTTTTAAATTTAACTTTATTGATAAAATATTAAATACACTAGAAAAACTTTATAAGGAAATGGACATTCAAATCTCAAAACCATTATCTACTGTTCATCTGACAATGTAATTGTGGAAATGATGGGATTTTACATTTCCTAACGGTATAAATTTAAACAATTATGTATTTCCGCAACGTATTTTTATTTTTTTTAATTTAGCTTTATTGATAAAATATTAAATTCTTTAGAAAAACTTTATGAAAGAAATGGACATTCAAATTTCAAAATCATTATCTACTGTTCAATTGACAGAAGATAAATTGTGCAAAGGAAGCGATTTTATTTTACACTTCCTAATAATATAAATTTATAGAATTTTTTATTTCGTAACATATTTTTATTTTTTAAATTTAACTTTATTGATAAAATATTAAATACTTTAGAAAAATTTCATGAGAAAATGAACATTCATTTTCAAAAACAATATCAACTTTTCATTTGACAATGTATTTCTGCAACTGATGTTGCACTTTTATTATGATTATACACTTGATTATGATTATACACTTCCTAGCGATATAAATTTAAAATATTCTTTATTTCCATAACATATCTGTGTTTTTAAAATTTAACTTTATTGATAAATTAGTAAATACCTTAGAAAAACTTTATGAGAAAATCGACATTCAAATCTCAAAACTACTGTTCATCTGACAATGTAATTGTGCAAGTGCAGGAATTTTACACTTCCTAACAATGTATATTTAAAGAATTCTTTATTTACGTAACGTAACTTGATTTTTTTAAATTTAACTCTATTGATAAATATTAAAATACTTTAGAAAAACTGTATGAGAAAATTGGACATTCAAATATCAAAATCATTATCTACAGTTCATTTAACAACGTAACTCTGCAAATGATGGCATTTTACACTTCCTAGCGATACAAATTTAAAGAATTCTTTATTTCAGTATCTTTACAACTGTGGAATCCACTTACAACTCCATTTCTTTTGTAGAAAAATCCGTTCATGAAAATAGCTACAATGAGTAATTAGCTATAATGCCGGAAACTTCCAAAGTCATCATTAATAAAGCTCCATACCCAATCCCAGATAAGCCAATCAAAAACCCAAAAGGCGTTGCCGATCTGCAAGTGTTGAAAACTAGATTTTCGATAATAAATGATCACGGCACTTCGGAGTTCGAGCCCTTCAGCGCCCTCTCCTCCATTTACTTTAGGATTACAAGCCTTTGTTTTTGTTTTTTAACTCCAAAGCAACAATTTCCATTCTTTAATGGAATATAGAGCGGTTAATTGTATAAACTTAATTGCAATCACGTTAAAAGGAATATTTGAATAAGCAAGTAGATACAAGAAAGATAATGTCAAGTTTTAATTTTAATTAAAAACTCACTGTTGTGTGATTAATGTAATTTTTAAATCAATATGAGGATAACATAGATGCACGTGCATTTCGTTTTAAGTTTATTTTTCTATTAAATAAAGGACTTCCTTGATACATTTTCTCCGCCATAAGAACGAAGCTTCAGCATTTGTTTAATATAAAAACAAACAATCATTTGCTCTGACGAAAAAAGAGCAGAAAAATGAACTATAAGAGCTATGTAGAGGTTAATTTTCTTCTTCTTTTTTTTACGTGACCATGTTGTTTATAAATTTAAAACACTGGGTGGAATGATAGTGTATTTTCTATTATCATAATCATAAAATATATTTTCGGAAATCAATCACTCATGTTTTCCAACTAAAACTGCAAATGGGAAATATTAATAGTGGCACATTTTAAAAATTCTAAACTTGAAATTACTGTGAGAAATATTGTTAATGGACTTTTGTTAACCAAATGGACATTTAAACTCGTGCTTCGCACAGATATAACACTAATAATAAAAATCCCTGCTGGCTCGGCCTACAGGCGCAGGTAGATTTCGAAGTTAAATATTAATTTCACCAACAAAAACTAAATCATGATTAGAGATAAATCCACTTTAATAATTTTATTTGGTCGCTTTTGACGAGTTTTTAATTTCATTTTCGTATAAAAGTTAATTTTATCAGAATCATGTTAAGGCAATATTCAAAAAATATTTTTCCATGCTCAACAACTCGAAATTTTCTGACACATTTTGAGATTAATTTTTAAAAGGAAAAACCTGAAACTTGCTGACGTGATTTTTGAAGAGATTTATAAGCGACCTATATTTTTAGTTTTCATTCAATTAATTAGAACTTGATTTATAAACAATTATTTTCTCAGTAGGAGCATATTTTTCTTTTCCAACACAATCGCTTCGAGAAATTCGGTTCAAAATGCCCACTTTGACATCATTTTTTGAAATATATTCTGCCTCTATCAAAAAATAGACCATTATGGCACATTATATAGTTTCTGAATAAGAGGTACCTACCAATTGGATGCGTTTGAAAGCAAAAATGAAATTAAAAATCAGTTAGAAAATAAGCAGTTTGTATTTAAGTACACCCTTAATACGATATTTTTTTCTTCAACCTCTATGTATTTTTAATTTGTTTTTGCTGTAAGAACTGGTCTTATCAAAAACTTGTCAATATAAAAGTTGTAGATAATATTAAGAAGATATAAAAAAAATTTATGCAGATTTGATATCTTGTGAATTGACGAAGTTATGGATTTTTTTCTTCTTCAACTCCCCTTTTTGTTTTCGTTTTTGATTTTTTTTTCGTGGTAAGAATTGGTCCTATCAAAAACTTGTCAATATAAAAGTTGTAGATAATATAAAGAAGATTTATAATAAATTCAATTGGATTTTATATCTTGAGAATTGACGAAGTTATGATTTTTTTTCTCCCTAAAACCCTATTTTTGCGCCCCTTGAGCCCATTTTTAATTTTATCAAAAATCTGTCATACACAAATTTATGGTCCTTCTTTTAGAAGTAATAATAACTTTAAATTCAGTTGATATGTATTATAATTAAAAAGTTATTGGGATTTTTCGTTTTTCTCAAAACCCCTCCCTATTTTCATCCCTTTGGTCCGATTTTGCCCATGAACGAACGTGAATCGAGGTTTTATGGCTCTTGATTTTATGTATCAGTTTGAAAAAGATTTGTGCAGAATTATGGAAGTTCTCGTGTCCATAAAAAGGTGATATATATATATATATATATATATATATATATATATATTCCTAGATCTTAAATTAATTCTTTGTAATAGTCATAAAATACTTTGTAACATATATGATAATCGAATAGATTTCTCATTTAATGTTAATTTATTCACGAATTATAACTCATGTCTTCATAAATCTGTTTATGTCAACATTTTACTTAACTTAGCTCACAGAATTAATAGTCTTTGTTCTAACAAATTTAAATTAATAAATTTAAAAATGTTGAACAACAAGCGATAAAATACGCCTTTCCATCATTTCTTGTTAAATTCATTTTACATACATAATTAAACATTAAATATAGATCTATGCTATTTTACAATTTTCGTTTTTGGATACAATTAGCTTTTAATCTTGTGTGCGTTGCCGCAAATACTGAATGCTATGTCACCGTTTTTTCCCTCTTATTGTTTTCTTCCTGTTTTTCACTATAAGTGTTATTACATGACTCCTACATACTGGTAATTTAGGGGGGATAAGTTTGCATGAATTATTGTGTGCTTGCTGCAAAAAGGGTGTTATTTAGGACTTTTTATCTTACTGCATTTATTTTTTTCTTAACTATATAATACTGGGGTAATAATTTATTGGCTCTTTTTTATATTTATATATTATATATAAGATTATTATTATTATTATTATTTTATTAATTGATTACAGATGGCAGCACTTATAAATTATTTTTAAGTAACTTAGCTTGTCAAATAAATACATTAGCTTTAAATAACTATCACTGGTTGTCAACACTAATATATACATAAGAATATTGCTTTAATATTATTATGTAATTTACTTTGAGGGTTGTAATTCAATTGCTTTTTATTTATTTATATTTATATATTTATAAATACTTCATAAGGTTATATTTTTTTATGATTTAAATTGCTAAAAGATGGCAGCACTAAAATAGTTTATGCTTCCTGGATCTGCAAATATTTAGTTTTCAAAAAATCTCACTAGATGTCAACACTAAAATAGACATTTACATATAGTTTTATTATTATTATCTAAACAATTTAATATTAGTTTATTAATTAATTTGTATACATAATTATACACCATCTTGAATAATTTTTACATTTTTACATTTATAATATTTTACTATATATATATTTTTTTTGGTTTAAATTTAGAAATAAAAGTTTTAACGATATTAACTTTTAATCGTTAACTATTATACATTTTCAGTATTCTAACGGTGTTGTTCACCTTAAACAGAATATTATATATCTTTGCTGCATGTGTAAGTTTTTGTAAGGGTCCTTCAATGATTTTCTAGGGGGGTAAGTTTAATTATTTTTACAAGTATTTTCAAATAATTTTCTTAGTTCTTTCCTGTTTTTTCATACGTCTTTTAATAGTTCAACATTATTTAGCTGGATTTTTGTATCTTTTGTCTATATCTGGTTATTGCAATATATATATATATATATATGTTCCATCTTTATTTTGTATAATGTCAGTGTTATGTATTGAAGCTAAATTTATTAATTTAATTTTAGTAATTGGAAATAGATGATGAATTGTAATTATATAATGGTTATATATATATATATATAAAGTTTTTTAATGGGGGTGGTTTTGTGTTCTAGGGGTCGGTGTAGATCTGCAAATTTTTTTCCGAAATTCCAACATAGGGGAGATTGCAGTAGGTGGTATTTCATACGAAATCTAATAAAAAATTACTCACGAAGTCTACACATAGAAAAGACTCGGCATTTCCATTGATGAATATGAGATATGCAAAAGTATATCAGTAATTTTATTCATAACTAGTTGGATGTGCCAATACCGATACGTTCTTCTATCTCATAACTTTTAATATTTTAAAAAGTTGTTTCTCATGTTAAAACTTAAATGTTATTAGTTCAATGCTTCACCAACTTTGATTTTCATCTTAACCCTTAAATGCCTGATTTTTCAAAAATCATTGTAATAATGTTTTTCGGCTTTCATTTTTTAAATAAATCATTGGAAAAATACTTTAAAAAATCATATTTTGTTTTAAGTATAGTTTACGGCTAAAAAACAGTTTGTTACTAATTGGTAATACTGGTGTTTAATTGAAAAAATAATTTTCCTTCATAAAATTCTATAATATTAAACACACAAGAATTTTAGGAACTATAATAAGAAATAAATTTTACTTGCTCACTGCAGAACAAAATAGGGTATTTCGCAAGTTTCCAAACAAAACAAAAAGAACAAGTAGCAACAATTGAAAAAATAAATCTATCTTTATTCTTAAACAGCACAAGTGTTGCCATCCACATGTTGAAAATCGATTTAATAATATTTTCAGAATGTATTTTATTAGCAACATTAGGCATTATAGCTTCTGTATTATTCTAATAGTATTTTAGAGTCTAAATTGGGTATGTTGTCGAAAAGCAACATCCGGCATTTAAGGGTTAAATTTCTGCTTCAGTCAATTAATCGGAGTAAATCCGTTTTAATCTCGATCATGAAAACTAAGTTGGATGTGCCAATCCTAAAACTTTCTTCTATCTCATATATTTTAATATTTCAAAATGTTGTTACAAATGTCAATATTTCATTTTTGATAGTCCAATACTATATCAACTTTGACTATATATATGTGATATTTATTAAAAGCAATAGCTCTTCGTTATTCTGTTGTATATCAGCTGTACGCGAATAGTCGGCTTATCAGGATGGGAAGTTCCCGTCGATTCACGAGCCGCAGATGTGCAATAGAACTACGAAAAATCAAGAAAATTAGACAAAAATTGCTATTATAGTGCCCCCGTTTGGCGAAATATTTCCAAATTCAGGGAGGACCTTCTTGCCATGGCCAAAAATTTGGTACTATTCTATACATAACTTCATACACTTTTAGATGCCACAGTATTAAAAATATTCAAAAATCGCTATTGCAGCGCCCCCTACCGGTGGATTCTTTCTAAATTCAGGAAAGACCTTCTTGCCATGGCCAAAAACATACACAAAAAATTTGGTTCAATTCTATGCATAACTTTATACACTTTTCGATGGTACAATATTCAAAATGCACAAAAATCGCTATTACAGTGCCCCCTACCGGCAGATTTTTACCAAATTAAGGAAGGACCTGCTTGCCATAACCAAAAACGTAAAAAAAAAAAAGATAGGTTAAATTCTATGCATAACTTCATCCACTTTTTGATGGTACAATAGTGACACACGGACAGACAGACATTTTGTATAAACATGTTTTTTTTTTATTTTTTTTTTTATCTCTGACCCATAAACCGTGTAAATCTGTCGAAAACCGGAAGACGAAAAAAATTTCGATTACAATACTTTCTTTTATTGGAGGTAGAAGAAAGTAATAAAAAATCTGGAAAGACTCCACTTTAGAAAATACTTTACATTCAGATATCAGGTAATTCAAAAGTAACTAAAAAAATATCTAACAGAACATAAACAATTAATTCTATTAAAATACCTCAGTTATAGAGCTAATCTGCTGCAATAAAAAATCAAATACACAGCCAAAGTTGGCGTTGAATATGAGCAGTCCTGATAACAATTAATTTCAATCGATACTTACAACCTTTTTTTTTTGCCATTTTACATTTTAGTAACAAATCAATAATAATAATTCTATATGTTTATTAGATCAACATTTATTAACACAGTAAAATTATTTTACTCTGAATAGAAAAAAAAAGATTTTTTTGGTTTCACTAAATTAAGTCACCTTCTGATGAAATATGTTGTATGAACATGAGCAATTTAAACAATATCAGTTATCGTCACAGAAGGATTTCAAAATAATTATAGAAAATAACAAAGCAGTTACAGTCCATAGCAGCAACTGTAACTTCTATGGACCGCGGTTACAGTTATGCGGTCCATAGCTAAAACCGCGTTACAGTTATGAACCCTGTAAAGCGGCAGGGTCCATAAGTCGCGTTTTTGGCCCATGAAATAGACTAAAATTCGATTATGTTATACTCACTTGATTATTTCCCTTTTTAATATAGCAGGTATATATTGTACGATTTTAACAATAATGTTTGTCCTTTGTTCGGATTTATATGACTTATACAAGCTCAAAGTTCGTATAATTCGTAGTTTTGATGAAAAATCCGACAAAATTTCTGCTATTTTTACTTCAATTTACTCTCTAATTTTACCCGACTGCCAAGAAGGGTTATGTATTTCATGCTTATCTGTGTATGTGGATTTCTTTATACCCTCGAAACATCCCAACGACTGGATGGATTTTAATGAATGAGGTCTCTATCGATTCGTCTTAACCGTTTGATGGTTATAGGTTAGGTTTTGCTTATGTAAATTCAAAATGGCGGTAGACACGAAAAAAAAATTACGCACCCTATTGAGTGGCCTATCATTGGATAGGTCTTTCAAAATGAAGACGATGTTTCACTGACTATTTTACAGTCAGAAGCTCCATTTAAATATTACACAACCTGGAAGTTGTGTAGGTAGGATCTCTAGCTTTACTGCAACTCTAACCATCACAGACATCTATAGGCCTGATCAAAACAGTGTTTATAGATAGGAAGTAACAATTAAACAAAACTTAAAAGTCATCAATACAAGTAAATAAAAAAATTGGTAAGTAATATAAAAAATTGTTTCACATTGATGAGAAATAATTAATTAGTTTGCTTTTTACGCAGTCGGGTTTTTTGATTTTTTTAAATTAAATTTTTGCTTGCTAATATTTTACTATGAGCGCAGTTTTGCAACACTTTTACTTTAACATATTTTGTATATTTTGATGTGATTTATAACATATATCAAGAAGGAAGTGTCGCACGATTGCGCTGATATAAATAATTGACGTAAGATGATCATTTTCCATGATTCCAAATTGCACATCCCTATACACCTGTGGTAGCAGTGAGACAATTCAATGAATTAAAGTACGATCTGTTGCAACATCCACTTTATTCGCATAATTCGGCTCTTTTTGACTTCCATATATTCCCACGACTAAACATTTTCCTCTGGGAAAAAGATTTTCCATGGAAGAAGTAAAAGCCATTGTCGACGACTATTTTGAGGGGATTGCATTTTCTTGATGGCATAATGGCTTTAGATCATCGTTGCATGAAGTGCATTAAATTTAAAGGAGATTCCCAACACTTCATTTCAACACTCTAAGATACGCATTTTAATAATATGTAAATACATTTGTTTTAAATTTGAAAGCAAACAAATTTATTTGTCATCATAAATGTGTAGTTTTACTTTTATTCCGCTCTTATGCTGTTCGGATACTTAATACTAATTAATTATAATTTCGTCCATTTCGCATTGTTAATAATACAGTAGACTCCCTCAAATCCGTAACCTTAAAATCCACAAACGCCTAAAATCTACTCATCATCATAGATGTAAACAATGAAAATTTCAGTTCAGATTTAGGGTAAAAATTACAATATTATTTTTTATTTTTATATCGCTTTGTAGGTATTTTAAACGTAACTTTAATTAATATCACTCAATTCATACTTTTTCATGAAGGAAGTATAAATTTATTTCTGAAAAAATTCAAGATATTGCTAATATCTTTGGTAATCACAATCTTTTACCAAATATTTTTATGCATTAATCAAGCTTTTTTGTTTAATTAAGCCTGGCTAAACCTGGAGTAAATTTACTTATTATATGATTTTTATGAGAATTATATTTATGAGGCAACTTGCATTGTAAAATTTACGAAAAATGTATCTTTATGCTGTATGTTTAATTACAGATATTTAATTATTTACTTGGCATTTACTTATAATAATTTAATCATTCTTAAAATCATCTTAATTTTTATTATTTTAGTTTATTACTTTACTTAATTATTTTGATATTTCATTATGTTGTAAGCATTCATTATAATTTCGGTTGCATTATTACATTCAAATTATGTTTAAAATATGTAAAAAAATCAATGACCAGAAATCCACAAAACTCTAAAATCCGCACAACCTCTGATCCCGAGCAGTGCGGATTTGAAGGAGTCTATTGTACTGTCAAAAATAATAATCAGTAGCTTGGACGGGATTTATTTTCTGGTAGTGCCCATAATTTTCTATTTGAATGGAAAATATCTTCTACTTTATCCTAAATAAGAACATTTTCGTTTGAACACATTGTAATGGTAAATTTTTAAATTTTAAAGAATACGGGTAATAGGTGGGAAATCAATTTGCGACATATAACGCTGATACATTCAGGTTCATTATCTCTCAAAGTTTATTTATTTTGATCTTCAAAAGTTAAATCTAAAGCTCTCTTAAAGTGGAGCAGTACAGGGATGGTATTGGGTAAGGGGGAGTGATTGAGAAGTGTTGATAGTTTACAAAAAAAAAAAAAAAAAAAAAAAAAAAAAACTTTCTAATTGTCGCTTTCATTTCGTGAACTTTTCAAATCCCCCTCGTACCTTAAAATTAATTTATAATTAAGCTATAAAAATATTAAAATGTTGTATTGAAATCAGAAACACACCTTTGTACAGTCGTGGAAAAAAAAGTAAACACCCCCTAGTAACTCCTGAACAAATTATGGTAAACGAAAGTTACTGGTACCGAACGATTGGAAATAATATCTACTTTTAAATAATGTATAAAAAATTTTCTTAGGGGTCATCTACCTATTAAAACGAATCTAAACTTCATTTTTTTCGATGGCAATGCCCAATTTTAACGAGATATTTCAAATCTTCGGTTTAAACTATCCATATACACCAAATTTCAAGTCATTTGAATGATAGGTTTTTGAATTATAAACATTCAAACTTAGTGCCTCTAATGTTAAATTACATTTTCATATTTTTATTTATATCTCCAAAAATTCTGCTCCTAATGTGCTAATTTTTTTTGTAGCAATAATACTAATATACCCAAACATAAATACGCCGAATTTGCAATTTTTATAATTTTATGATATGAATTATGAAATTAATATTCGAAAAAGTTATGAACTGAAACCTACAATTTTTTTGATGGATTTCGATTTATTAAGTCCTGCTTTATGGAAATCCAAATTTTCACATTTTTCTTCCAAGTAGTTTTCAAATGATGCTTAAAAAACGGCAAAATGATGATTTAAGGGGCCGTCTATGATAGAAGTGAGTAAATTTTTGGAATTTATTCTGATATTCCGTAATCAAACAGGTTTAATTGACACTTAAAAGTGCCTTGATCAAGAAGGCGGCTCTCTCGGTGGACAATCGAGTTCCGAACTTCAATTTGGATACAGCCCTTAAAATACGCTCGTTTTAAAATAATTAATTTCTCGGAAACATATGGTACGAATTGCATAAAAATTTGTTTTTTGGCCAATTGAAGGGTGTAGATTTCATTTATGCTGTCAGAATTGTGTACTACAATTGAAAAAAAAAACAAAGTTATGGTTCGTTTTAATATGTAGATGGCCCCCTAAGCAAATTTTATATACATCATTTAAAAGTAGACTTTATTTCTAATCGTTCGGTACCAGTAACTTTCTTCTGTGCTGCTAATTTGTTGAGGAGTTAGTAGGAAGTGTTTACTTTTTTTTTCCACGACTGTACATTAGGGTGGAACTAAAAAACGAAGTTTCGAATTTTATATTCTAATAGTGATTATTTTTTTCCTTTTTAACTCCATAAAAAGCAAATATTTTTCTTTTAATTTTAAAATGATATTTTCCGGTTCCTCAAAGTGCCTGATTTTCCATAAAAAACGAAAAAAAGCCAATAATTGCATGAAAAGTTTTTTAAGCTTATTGTTAAATTTATATTTTACAAAATTAAATTAATTAATGTTAATGTCCTGTAATAAAGAGAATAATTTAGTTTGAGTGCCTTAGAAAAGTTAGCCCCACTTTATTTGACTTTTGTAGAAGCCAGCGTCGTGGGCGTCGGCTTTCATTGTCTCTGATTTATTTGGCTGCGACACATAACAAG
The DNA here is from genome assembly GCA_963932465.1 of Maratus speciosus. Classification (NCBI taxonomy): domain Eukaryota; kingdom Metazoa; phylum Arthropoda; class Arachnida; order Araneae; family Salticidae; genus Maratus; species Maratus speciosus. Next base: position 576,866,028 of record OZ010792.1, read on the forward strand.
TTAGTCCGATTTAACAGGTGTTAACAGTTTCTTTAATTATTTTTCGATAAACATTCGGTGTCAAAAGTGACAAAGTCTGTTAACGTACCTAAGTCTAGATAATTGTTGAAGTGTCCTGTATTTCGTGAACCAAAACAATTAACATTAGACTGTCATCTTTGACGAACATATGAAGAAGTTATGAAACATTATTTTTGGGTTCAATTTAACTTAAAATCTGACAGCTGGAATCTGGTACACACTATTTCTAAAATATCTAAAGCTGTTGATGATACAATTAAAAGTGTATTACTGAGACCTTCAACACCAACGGTTTCTGATACACAAATCATAAAAAATTATTAGAGACTAGTGCGAGAAATGTCAAAATTTGAAGAAAAATATTAAGATTAGAAAGAATAATCCCACATCCAATATAAAATTGTAAAATGTTAGGTAATCCTGTAAAAAACATTTCTTTGTGTAAAAGCACTAAATATTATCGAGTATCAGAACAAGAACGTCACTTTCTCAAAGACCAAAGAGAGATGGGGTGATGACAATAGGATCAATAGATATAAAAACTACAAAAAAATGTGTAGCAAGACTGGAAATGGAAATATCAAGGAAAAAAGTTATTTTAAAACAAAAAAATGATGTTTTGATTGAATGATCGTCAAGTGTAAAAAACAGTTCGGAAGGAAATAGTTCAATCGGTTGTTTTTCTAAACCTGAATTTGATAATCAACACGGTGAAAGAACCGGAGTATTAGACAGAACTGCAAATATTATTGCAAATGGCACCTTAGAAGATATGGCTATTTCTGATGATAATAAAGAAAAGGTAACTGAAAGAAGGACTTGAAGACGACAAAGAGAAAAGAAAAGGAAGGATTTGAAAAAACAGGAAAGACGAAATGAGTTAATTTTAGAAGGTTAGTATTTTTATGGCAGAAAGGATAACGCTATGATAACTGAAGCAGAGGGAAAAAAGTATAAAGAATCATTAAAGACGAACATCTGGTCTCAGTTCAAAAACCAGGATAAAAATATATTGGTCATATTTCATTGACATCATCTTCTTATATTAATATAGCCACTGCAATTTTGGTGTATTTTCAAAATAATAATACAGACATTTAGTGTTTGAGAGTTATTAGGTGAAACAGAAACGCCTTTAATGCAGGATGCAAATCTGGAGTTGTTAAAACATTGGAAGCAATACCCTACAAACTTTATAATGGATAATTTGATTATTACATGCAAATGAACTTTTTTCTTAGATACTTATTTCAACATCTTGCTGAAAAACTACGGGTACAAAAGGATTTTCTGGACCAGTAGGAAAGCGACTTGAAAAAATGCGAACACATTGAAATTATAGACTATAAAAACATTGATCCTATCTTGATGGTCTGATCGGATGAAGAACTTAAAAAAAGTACAAACAGGGGATACACCTGAATTTTAGATTTTCCTTGTCATACTCAAACAGTGGAAATGTGTGTCAAAACTGTCCCGCGAGCTGCGTCAACCGTCTTTAAATATTAAGCAAAAGACGGCTTAATCTTGGGAAAGTTGAATTCCCACAATGTAATGACAAAGTTTGCCTAAAAAGACAGTAGGTTGAATATCCAATTTAATTAATTCATAACAAAGGGAGGTAAGGAGGGTGGAAGTCGATATTTAACCACCTCCTCGTGGTGACTTCTGGATAGTATTTGCTAAATAAAAGTAGATATGAGCTAACAGCTACGTTGTTTACTTTCAGTTACTTTATACTGAAATTTCAAAACTTTGACCTCCTTGAGGAACCGGAAAATAACTTAATTTAAAAAAACCTTTTCAGCCAAAAGTTTAGACATCCAAAAAGGAAAAAAGTTTTCACTATTACACATTAAAATAAAAAGTTTTTTTTTTTTTTACCCTATACTTAAGTTCCACCCTACTGTACATACTTTGTATAATTCTAGCCTATAAGGAAGTTGGTTAAAAATCCATTGCAAAATTGCATCTTTACAAAGAAAAAACAGGTTGAGTTAAATTAAAGAGTATTAAAAAGAGAGGTGGTGCTGTCACTACGCCCTCAATAAAAGGACAAAACTCTCCTCTAAGGATATGATCTTTTCAAAGATTTTTTTACTTCCTTCTATCTTTATAAGAAGAAAGTACGTGATTCTTGAAAATTTCCGAATTCCGGGTTCCGACGCATTTACACGTTTTAGGGGTCAGAGAACCGGAAAAAACATGTTGATACTTGGAAAATTTTCCAGAGAGAAACATTCGCCTTGCATACAATATTTCAAATGAAAATCAAATTTCAAAGTGATTGCATCTTGTGCTGCGTTTGTAGCCTTGCCAACCTGTAATAGTGAGAAGTTCCAGGCTGGGTATCGTTCCATGGGGTTTAGTCGGTAGAACGTCAGTGCGCTATACCAGGGTTCGAGTCCCGGCATGGAATCTTTTTCACTAGATTGGCCTTTGCGCCTTTTAAGCAAATAATTTGAAATTTGATTTTCATTTGAAATACCGAAAAACATGTTTTTACAAGATGTCTGTCTGTGAGTCTGTGAGTCTGTCTGTCTGTCTTTGCGTGACACAAATTTTGTGGGCGCTCTGTCTCAAGAACTAAAGAACGGATTTTAATGCAACTTTAGATTCAGTTAGTCCCTGATATAAACTGGTGCTGATTACTTATCGGTGTAAATCGCCCAACAAGTGGCGCTGCTATGCTGCATTTTTCACGATTTCCGAAATAGCTCTATCTCAAGAACTAATGCACGGATTTTTATAAAACTTCAATTTCCGTTAGTCCTTGATACAGTTTGGTGCTGATTACAATTTAGTGTAAACCGCGCAGCAGATGGCGCTGCTATGCGGCATTATTAATGATTACCGCAATAGCTCTAGCTCAAGAACTAATGCACGAATTTTCACCAAACTTCAAATTCAGCTAATCCCTGATATAAATTAGTGCTGTTTATAAAAACAGCAAATAAAGCCTTTGTGAAACAATATTAAAAAGCAGAAAAAACAACGTTTAAAAATGCACAAATAATACAGGAAAAGCAGCAAACAGCTGTTTCGAATCTACTAGCGAGATTCATCTTCAGTGCAAGATAGGGGAAAAGGAACAGCGTGCTAGAAAAAAGCAAGGCTGAGCAAAAAACTTAGCCTTTTTTGCTCAGCCTTGCTTTTTCTAGCACGTTGTTCCTTTTTCCCTATCTTGCACTGAAGAAGAATCTCGCTAGTAGATTTGAAACAGCTGTTTGCTGCTTTTCATGTATTATTTGTGAATTTTAAAACGTTGTTTTTTCTGCTTTTTAATAGTGCTGTTTAGTTTTTAGTGCAAATCGCCCCACAAGTTGAGCTGCTAGGCTGCATTTATCACGATTTTCGCAATAACTGTATCTCAAGGACTAATGCATGAATTTTCATCAAACTTCAGGTTCAGTTAGTCCCTAATAGAAATTGGTCCTGATTAGTTTTTGGAGTAAATTGACCAACAGGTGGTGCTGCTATGTAGATTTTTTTACGATCTCCGCAATAGTTCTACCTCAAAAACTAATGCACGAATTTTCATCAAACTTCAGATTCAGCTACAAATTGACATAAGTTGTTGCTGATTAGATTTTGGTGTAAATTACCTAACCGGTGGCGCTGATATGCTTTATTGTTCACGAAATAATAACATGTATGAGATAGAAGAAAGTTTTGGGATTGCCACATCCGACTAGTTTTTCTTTATATGGGGAAAAAATTTAAATGGGAAAACTAATCTAATTATTTTTTAGGCTGATATTATTTCCTACTTATCAGATAATTGCATATAATCACCAGATACTGCAGGGGTTATCTAGAAATTTGTAAAGCTGAGTATAATAATGAGAATAAATCACTACATCCAACTACAATATAGAATAAATTTCGGTAGCAAAATTTCTATATGATATTTCCCAAATATGAAATTTAATAGAATGCCATAGAAATGATAATATACATTTACTTGGAGATTACAGTTTAGCTAAATTGAAATTTATATACTGAAATCAGTATTTTTATTCAAAATACGATTATGATTATACCAAAGATTTTACTTAATGGTCCTCGTTACGGTAACATGTCTAAAGCCAGTTATCAATTCGAGGTAATTTCGCTTAGGTAAATGTTTCGATTGGCAGAGTATAAATATTTCTTGAAGAGAAAGCAATCAGGGAGAAAGTAAATCAAATTTGCAATTCCATAACTGCATTTTAGATTATGCTAGCAATCATTAAAATTTAGAAATTTAAATTACAGGCAAATGAATAAGAAACTTTCAGTTAAAAGCTACTCCTGGAATGCTGATAACAGAAAAATACTAAATAAAAATTCAATGACTTCAATTTATTTGAAATGAGTTTTTGAATTGTTATGCCAGTGCATATTCAGCAACGAAATGTAATAGGGTTAATAAATTATTCTTTGAATCTATACCTGTTCCTAAGCAAAAAAAATTAAGAAATCTATTTTAAATTAATTAACCGTTGTTTTTGTTTTTCGAAAGAATACCTAGATTAGGGTTGGTGAAACTACAGCACGCGTGCACGAGGTGGCAGAAATAAGAATTTCTCTGTTGTGATAAAAATTTAAATTGAAGTTTAAATTGATTTTATTTATTGTATAATATTTATTTTTACTTGTATTTTAACAACACTGTCAGAAAAATTCCTATTTATAAATGAAATTATCCATCATTTTTAAACAAATAATTTCCGTACCTCTAGAAAACATGCTTTTTCCGTTAAATCTTCCAGGCAGTCTGAAAAAAAAGGGGGTGGGGGATTCCGTTTATTCCTTGCACGCATCCGGATTGGCTGTATTCATACCAAAGTTCGAATTTATTTTTAAAATGAAAAACCGAAAATTCAATACATTAAAATTTTTAATTTATTTAAAAACAAACAAACAAACAAAAAACATAATGCTTTTCGAATTTAATAAAGTAGCAATTTTCTTATCAATTTAAACTTATTCGCAATTTATTTTTTAGAGCATTAAAAAAAATTCGCATATTCTAAACGAATACATTAAAAAATATATTGTAGTTAAATCAAGTTAAAAAAATCGATTTTATTCTAAAAAGCAAACATTGCCAATTTAATTCACGATATTCATTCATATTTCACACCCAACAATCAAATTATGTCTTATTAAAAAATACGTCTAATATGTTATAATTTTTACTCTCTACTATTCTATATAAGTGATAAAATCCCAACCATTATTTCATAACGACGAAATGTACCTGCAATTAAGTTTAAATTTCCGAGCTTTCTGAACAAGAAATTTAACAAGGCTTACCAATCATCCACGAGAGAAAGAGAGATGTATTTTTTGAAGAACTCTTTTTTTCAGATTACGGAAATTTTCTGTCCTAGAACGGAAAACCCTCCGGAAATTTCTTCATTTCTCGGATAAATACCGGTAGCAGTGCTGCCAAGAATATTCCCGTGATTTGAAGGAAGTATTTATGAGAGTGCATGTACTTATATTGATATAATGAAACAGTTCGTGAAAGTAAATAATTATCAAATACTATATTTTTTAAATGATCACTTTTACACGGACACTATTCATTTTCTCTTCAAATGTATTCTTTGGCGCCAACTTCTGCACTTGGCAACTATGGTATTGGTATAATGGAAAAGTACCACATTTTAAGAAACTTAGTCTTGTAGCGAATATTAATTTTACATGGAATATCTTCGTCTATTTCGAAGGTGAGACGAAAACAGAAGACAAAATATATTTTGAGCGTACCGAATTAATTTATAAATTTGATATTAATTTTATGTTCAATATAAAATGAGAATCTTCTTTTTCATTGACATATTTTAGTTTAGCGACAAAGTGATCTTATGGTTAATCTTCCGTAATAAGGCGCAAAGCAGCCAAATGGCGTATTTGAGCAAGTGTGATTTGGCAAATGAGTGTTTTTAAAAAATTTAATGGTATTAAAATTCATTTTAAAGGGCTGTAGCCAAAGCCATCATGGCAACACTTGGAAGTGGAACCAATTACGGCAGTTTAATGAACTGAAAAAAAAAAACGTTTTTTTTTAAGTTTCTCTCACCAAGAATGGGCAATCAGTCGCCAAATGTGAAACCACTGCTACTTTTGTTTAGTTACTTTACATTATTGTATTAAAGAACTGTTCATTGTTGAGATAGATTTTTAAATAAAATTGCCTTTTACATGTTAAATTTTTATCAAAAATGGCATTTAGCATTAAAGTATATTATAAACATAAAAATTTGCATAATTTAAAAATATGAATAATTTAATCTAGTAATAAATAACGACTTACCATTTTTTAAAAAAATATATAAATTAATAAATTTCTTGTTAAACAGTTTATATTTTCTCATATTTAATTATATTTGATGCTCGATGTTAATAATTTTCCCATAATTTTGGTAGTGCCATTATTAAGCTAAAATTTTGAAATTTTTCTTTTTATATGTCTTTAGAAGCTACATAGAAGGAAAAAAAATGGAAAATACAAAATGCTGTAAAATTTTCTACATCAAAATTAAATTATTGCCCAGTAAATTATAATATAAAGTCTGTCATTCTGTATTTTCTTACATTCTGTGATTATTTGTACATTTGATAGAATTCCTTGATAAAAACCTATATGAATAAGATCTATAAATCCAATTCAATTCATCGTCATTTTTATACACTGAGTTTACCACATCTATTTCACAAAGTGGATAAAGTTCGTCATTATGACGTTTCTGTATGATTTGATGTCATATTATGTCACCCGCTGTCGTTCAGTAATTCGATTTTCAGTTTTTTTTTTATCTCACAAAAAAACTGTATATTTACCGAAATGTCAGAGGAGGCCTGTTGTAGAGATGCGATCGGATTTATTTGTTCATCTGTCTGTATGTCTCACGATATCTGCCTCAAAAAAGAAGTTGATTATCTTGAAATTTGGTAGCTAGTTTGTGAGACATACAAAAATAGATGCATAATTTTTGGTTTAACTGGATTATTTATACGAAAAATATATATTTATTTTCATATTAAAATACAAAGAAGTTTACCTTTTTCCTAAAAAAATTACAAGTGTAAGCAGTTTATGAGACTATCACCGCATAAAACCGTGTTTAATTTGACGCTTCTAATTTCCAGAATCTTATAAATATAAATGTTACACATAATAAAAAAAAATTAAACTGCGGATTCTTCGATATTAAATATTATGCAAAGTGAAATTAAAAACAATGACTTGCAGAGCTGGAGTTCAGACCCCTGTTCTGCAGATTTACTAGTAGTAATACAGTTGACCTTCTATTTAGCGAATCTCATTATTCCACTAAAAACATTCGTATAGTAGAAAATTCAATCATATGTCTTTTTCAAAGTGTAAAATTTGTACACTGTTAGCTCAGTTTAAACTGCTAGATTTTAAAGTACACTGTAAAAAAAACGACATTTTTACAGTTCATCTCGCGCACAAACTGAATTACAGTGAATGTGCTGTATCTTTCTTTGGTTTTCTGACTGTATTAACAGGGAAAATACAGTAGTTGCGTGAAATTAACAAACAATGTGCTGGCAATTTGGACGCCAGAGCTTGTGCTGTAAAAAAATGCGTCCAAATTGCCAGCATATTGTGCTGTTAATTTTACGCAACTACTGTATTTTCCATGTTAATATAGTCAGGAAGCCAAAGAAAGATACAGCACATTCACTGTGATCGAGTTTGTTATGGCAAATCTACAATGGTTTTTTTACAGTGTAGTAATTTTTGCTGCTTTCTATCTTTTTCATGTATGCTCATTAGGTATTTACATATTATAAAAATGGAAGCTATATTCTTTCAAAATTTTATTTTATTACAGCACCTGCATTAAAATACAATTCGCAATTTGGTGCTGAACACAATTTTGTGAGAACGTCGTTCATTCAATTGTTCACATTTTTGGAGAAAATCCTCTAAAAATGGTAACGGACTCCGAATTGTTTCGAAAACCTTAATATAGAATAATTCCGGGAGAATCGCTGCATCCGGAATAGATGAAACACTCCTTGTATATCTTGTAATTATCGATAGATGGCAGCCAAACGCGCAGTATCGGTGCGCAATGAGATTATTTTAACGAGTGTATGTATAGCGTGAATCCCATTTCGAGGTTTACTTGTAACTGTATAATGCTTATTTTGATGTAAGCTCATGATTTCACTATCCAAACTTTTAAACACGCCATGTTTAAATGCTTTTCATACGCTAATTTCTAAATGCATGCATGATTTCGAAGTCAAAACTAAGTGTAGCGTTTGTATAGAGTACTGTGTGTAAGGTTACGCCATTTTCCTTAGCGAGGGCAGGTAACTGTGATGTGCGCCGTATGTACCATACAAAATAGGATACATGCCGCAGTTACTTTTGTACGGGATGGTTAAGTGTTATTAATTTTTCCTTTTCTTTTTTCACAGACTAACCAAGTCAGGCATGTTATTAGGTTATTAGTCGTTAATTGTGATTCTAATGATTTTGCATTTTAACGACCTGGGTTGAAAGGAAATATTGTTTTTCAAAACCAGATAAATTTTAAACTTGTTTACAGATTTTATTAGAAATACCCACATTTTATAAAATAAAAGAAAGTGTAAGACTACAAGGACAATGGCTTCCGTAAATGTTAATGAAGCATGTTGGGCGTAGTAGGTATCAGGTAGGGTCTTTAATCTGCGATGATTGGAACAAATCGGCAACTTTTGACAACGCTTCTAATGGCTTTGCTTAAAGGTCACTGGTATCTTCCCTTTCAACAACAACGCTCTCTCAGATAATTTCTTTTCTGCATTAGTGGATAGGGAAATGCCCGCACCAGAAAACACGACACAAGAGGAGGCAAATCGATCAAGTAAAGTGCTAATCAACACATCTCAAATCAATTTAAAGCCTGCAGAACCTGGAATTAGCAGTGTAAAACTACCATCACCTATCAACCACCTACATAAAATATCTCCTATTCCGAGACTTTTTCAGGGGACAGCAAAGCACAGAATTAAGAAAACGGGAGTAAACTTAATCTCTATTGACAATTGGAATGCGCTTAATGTAAATTTAGGAAAAAAATTCCAAAAATGTAAAAAATTAACAAAACAGATATAAAACTATCAAGAGAAAATTTAATTTCGATTCAGGTACAGGATCACATGACAGTTCATCAGACATTGGTGAATGTTCAAACAGTATCGAGTTTACTACACCAAAGGAGAAAAAGGGAAAATTAAAAGTAAGAAGGCGAAGAGAGAGATGCAAGTCAAGATGATAATAATGAAAAGTTGGATCAAGCGTGACGCAGACGTTCTTTGCAAGGAATGTTTAGAAAACTACTCCAAAAAAGAGGAAGTGTAATTGGCTTCGCTGCATCATGTATCAAATGTGGTTACATAAAGACGTACTTTTTCGGCACTTTTTGTGTAGATTGCGGTAAAAAAAAACAAAAAAAAAACAGGTCTATTAACAAATAAATTATGTTAACAGTATTTTACTTTTTCTTTTCCCTTTCTAATATATTGATGTTATGTTGTTGCTGAAATAACAATTAAAATTCAATGTAAAAAAATAAGTAAATAATTTTAATAGTAAAAGTAGGCAGACAAGTATTAATTTGAATCCACTAGTACGTTTCATTGTACTCATTTTGTTTATTTTTGTTATTACATTGCTAATTATAGTTCAGATATTAATATTTTTATTTATAATTTCATTCTGTTCTTATTACAAGCGCGGCATAACTACCGCACAACTGCCGCGCCTCAGCCTGAAAGTACAGTTGCAGCGTAATGTTTTAGAAAAAAATTGTTAGAAAATAATAGTTATTTGTTTTTAATTTTTTTTTTGTCACAGTACACGTGTTGTATATTTAACATTATATAGCACAGCATGATTTTTTTATTTTATGTCCACCATGGAACTTTATACACAAATTAAAAAAAAAAACAAAACATATGCGGCATATCTCCCATAATTACTCTATATATAGTATAATAGATGGTTTTATAGAAGGTTCTTTTTCAGCCCTTAGTCTTTATTTAGAAGTTGTTTTTATTCATTCCCTATAGGCTTTCATCATCTAATGGATATTTGATTATATCGTCATCGCTTTTTCAGATTTGTCCTTTATCTTTCAATTCTACCAAGTACATCTATGAATGTTCATAAATAGAAGGTGCTAATAATATACTACAATGATTGACAAATAAATTAATCTTTCGAAAATAAATTCTTTGATGGGTTAAAAAAGAATTAGATCTTTAAAACTTTGGCCTAAAAAAATTCGGCAATAAACAATTAAATTTAAAAAATCAAAAAACCCGACTGCGTAAAAAGCGAACTAATTAATTATTTCTCATCAGTGTGTAACTATTTTTTTTTTCAATTCCTACTATTAGCTCACACTCTCGCTATATATATCTTGTTCAAATTTTCAATCGTTAATAAAATACTTATTATTCCTCCAATCAAGCTCAAATAATTTTTTTAAACTTGTAGTGGATGACACTTGATGTTAATCCAGTTTTTTCAAATATTAATTAATTAATTAAATTAAATTAATTAACTTTCAATAATCGAGAGAGCCCTCTTCTTGATCAAGGTATTTTAAGACCGAGAGAGCCCTCTTCTTGATCAAGGCATTTTAAGCGCCACTCAAGAAGAATGAATGAATGAAAGAAGAATGGGAGAAAAATAAATTATCTTATTGACCTAAGTAGGAATTGAATTAAAATATTTTTTTATATTACTTGTTTATATTACTTACCTATTTTTTTTATTTACCTGTATTGATGACTTTTAAGTTGTGTTTAATTGTTAGTTCCTATTTATAAACACTGTTTTGATGAAGTCTATAGATGTCTATGATGGTTAGAGTTGCAGTCAAGCTAGAGATCCTACCTACACAACTTCCAGGTTGTATAATATTTAAACGGAGCTTCTGACTGTAAAATAATCAATAAAACATCGTCTTCATTTTGAAAGACCTATCCAATGATATGCCACTCAATAGGGTGCGTAAATTTTTTTTCGTCTCTACCACTATTTTGTAGTTTACGGCCGCCATTTTGATTAATATAAACAAAACCTAGCCTATAACCATCGGGCCGTTAAGGCGAATTGATAGAGACCTCATTCATTAAAATCCAACCAGCCGTTGAGATGTTTCGAGGGTATAAAGAAATCCACTTACACAGATACGCGTGAAACACATAACCCTTCTTTTCAGTCGGGTAAAAAGAAATTCCGTTTGTTATTTAAAGACTCTTTTCTATGTAAATTTTATTCAAAATCAAGGTTCCTGAGAAACTTCATTAAATGGAGAATTTCGTAAAATAGAATCATGTTATATAGAAGTTCAACTGTAATTTTTTTAATTTTATGATTTTACTGAATTTAATGAAATTTGACTTCAGCCACAACGTAACAATTATTTATACCATGATCATTTATACCATTGAATTTATAATTTATCAAAGGCTTTTCCTCGACAAAGGTACTGAAATGAGCGATGAAATTAATTCGGTCAAAAAGTTACATTTCTTTCAATTTTTATCACTAATTTATTTTAATTTGATATTATCCATAATATATTTTATTCATATTCATTGTCGAACATCTAGCGTCATACAGGACCAAATAATGGGATTTTTCTCCCTTTGAAATTCCGCAAGAATAAGAAATAGGAAAGGTAATAGGATAGTGATTTTTTTTTTATGTGCTTGATACTTGTAAACGTTTTCTACTATATTCTTTCTACTAAGCTACAGGTCCACAGCTCGAGCCCAGACTGTGGACTTCACCCAACCTTTCATCCCTTCCGGGTCGATAAAATAAATACCAAGTTTGCATGGGATCTAAACACTGAGAGTGCCGTGTTAGGCTGACCACTGTTCGCAGCACATACTGTATAGCAAATCAGGGTCTATGACCATGAGAATAGGCGGGCGTAAGAAGGCCAGGAGAAGTGTAAACATTGTTCTTATGCATGATTGCCTTACGTTTTTTACATAAAAATACTAATAAATCTTGACACTTCTAGATTAATTTTATGGATTAAGTAACAATAAAGATAAGAAATCTTTAAATGCGATTTCTGGAAAATCAAATTTTCCTGTATTTCCCTGTTCGATAAACTTCCTTATATAAAATGTTTTAAACCTATTTCAGAGAAATTTTATCAGGATGCTTTCCATCAGGGATGTAGTGGAGGGTATACGGGGGTATACGCCGTATACCCTCTGAATTTTTTTAAGGAACACCGTATACCCCTGTTTCTCAAGAAAACTATAGTATATACACTCTAGGGTATGCGCTCTGCCATGAGAGTATACCCTCTGCTTAGAGCGTATACCCTCTGTTTTTTTAACGACTACACCACTGATTTCCATATTAATCACTATGTTCTGAACTGGAATCTAAGGTCTATGTGATAATCTAATTATTTTATAGGTACTCCAAAGTAAAAAAATGGTAATTTTTTATGAAAAATATGTGTATTTTTTGACATATTTTGAAATATTTCAGTTCATTTCGAAGATAATGTAAAACGCCTAATTCAATGCAGTGTTAAGTGTCGTAGTAGTACAGTCTTTCTCGTTTAAACGAATATTGACGGTTCCCGAAATAATATTCGATTAAGCGGGGTCTTTGATTAAATGGGGAATCATAACTGTAATATTTAACGCGTAATAAAAAGGTAAAAAAAAATCTACGGTATATTTCATTAACAGCATAATAAATCGTTAATAGAATAACTTAAACTAAAATAAATACAAATACCAATATAAAGTAAATACGTATTAATTTAATGTCAGTACATACACTTATATGGTTCACATCACAATGCAGCTCGTTTGAAATTGGTCAAAACTGGGATACTTCTAATTTACGTTACTTATACTGCCTTAAAAAAATCGTTTAAAGTGGTTTGTTTTGGTGGAATCTTAAAGGAGTAAATATCGAGTTATTTTTGGAATGAGTCCAAAATATCACAATTACCATCTCGAACCTCGAAGTGACGGCGCATTGCCTGGTTAACAGCAAGACGTGATGTGAGGGAATCAAGGTAGGGAAATCATTTGACCAGTCTATTATACCGAAATCATTGTAGAAAGAACTGAAAATTTGTTTTCAGCGTAAAGGAACTAAAAATGACAAAAGGTGAAAGGAAATTCCAGCTGAAACGTGCTTTCCGCGCCTATTTTCAAACATCGGTCACACAGTTGTTATTCGATTAAGCGGAGACGTTCGTAAAAGGTATTTGGTTTAAGCGGGGGAAAATAGCATAGAACCAATAGGAATAAATTCGGTTCCGGAGTATTCTATTTGAATAAGCGGGGTATTCGATTATCCGTGACCCGTTTAAGTGGGAAGGACTGTAGGTAGTACAAAAGAAACTAAAATATAATTAGTTAAACTGAATGTGCCCTGTCTGGCATAAGCATGAAATTTTGCTAAAAAAAGTGGCAAAAACCCACAATCTTTTAAAATGTTATGAAGATTTATTAGGAAGTTATGTTTTTTCATCATTCTGCATTACAATTGAACTAAAAAGATGTGTATTTATTCAATATTGTACATTAAATAAAAAGCGCTCTGAACGTAGACGGATGCTTTAATAGATTGTAGTGCCGCAGGTGTTAGTTTAGTTTTCTGCATTATATAAAAAACGCGAATGGGAATTTCGTTCCGGCCACTTATACTAACTAGAGTGCTGCTGAAGGGATTTTGATGGGAGTTCCACTGTTAATTAAAAAACTTTTCAGTCACTGTTTTAGTATATTGTATATCGTTCTGCGTTGATTAGTCACAAATTATGAGGGAAAGATCCTAATCAGATGAAACTGATTATGATTGATCACTTTATTCAAAGATTCTGCGGAATGGATTTCAATGGAATTTACAATACTTGTTAGATGATTTTTTAGGAAAGGTTTTAGCATGTAATGTAACATATTTTTTACGTTGCTTAGATATAGAATTATAAGGGAAAGTTCTATAATAAGGTGAATCCGTTTATAAAAGATTATCTTTTTTAAAAGTTTTACTGGGTCGTATTTTGATGAGACTTGCATTGTTAGATAGTTTTCCAGGTATGGTTGTAGTCTATTGCACATAATTCTATATTTCTTTGCCAAATGTTACTTTAAATGATCAGCTAAAAGAGTTGGTCCTTAATTGCTCACATTTTGTCTGATACATTAGAAAATTCAATAGCACAATGGCGTTCGTATTGTTTTCAACAATGGGGAAGGACATTCCAGAAAAGGTCCATATTACTTTAAGGGGACCGGGAAAGCAAAATTCAACCAAATAATCAATTTTTATTTTTTATATAATTAAATTGTTTAAACTTTTATCTTTTCAACGATGTGTCACATATGTTTAGATATAAAAAAATAAGAGCTGAAATTATTCATTCTTTTCTAAGAGTACTTCACAGCTTAATGGCCATTTAAATCTTTAATTGACTTTTTCTCAAAACTTGAATTTTTCATGTTTAAGCTCCTTTTTTTCAATATCTATCAAACTTAAGTACTCAGATTTTTTTAACACTTATATTATGTTATATTGTATAGTTTAACACAGGGATTTAATGATTTGTTGAGAATTATTTATTTTAGGCTGTGAAATCTTACCAAAAAGGCTAATTTAAAAATGACTTTCAATAAATAATTAATAATTAATTTCGAGTTTCACTTAGAAAGAAAATGGTCTGTTACAATACGTAAATCAGGTTTTTCTAACTACTCTAAAAAATCTAGACCTCTGTCTTTCACCATTTCTGAGAAAAAGGTACATAAATTTGGTGAATTTAACATGGCGGAGATAGGGCTTTCCCGGTCCCCTTAAAACACAAAAATCTTTAATTGACTTTTTCTCAAAACTTGGATTTTTCATGTTTAAGCTCCTTTTTTTCAATATCTATCAAACTTAAGAACTCAGATTTTTTTAACACTTATGTTATATTGTATAGTTTAACACAGGGATTTAATGATTTGTTGAGAATTATTTATTTTAGGCAGTGAAATCTTACCAAAAAGGGTAATTTAAAAATGACGTTCAATAAATAATTAATAATTAATTTCGAGTTTCACTTAGAAAGAAAATGGTCTGTTACAATACGTAAATCAAGTTTTTCTAACTACTCTAAAAAATCTAGACCTCTGTCTTTCACCATTTCTGAGAAAAAGGTACATAAATTTGATGAATTTAACATGGCGGAGATAGGGCTTTCCCGGTCCCCTTAAAACACAAGATCAAATTTACCGTTATATTTCGTTTGATTCAAAGTTCGTTTCGATAAACCGACCAGCATAGCGGGTGAAGTCTGCTAGTCTTCTAATAATAATGTTTCAGGGATGATAGAATTTTTAAATTAGTTGATAGAGGATGTGGAATTGATCCAAAGAATATGAGGGGAAGGGGAAGATTAATTTCTGTGTAGCCTTTTTTTTTTTTTTTACTATGTGTAGTTTTTTTTTGGCAGATGCACTGTTAAAAATTACTGTAAAAACACAGAAAAAAACCGATATTCTATGTAAATCTACACTAGTTCTCGGTTAAATGCATTCAGTTGAGTTTCTGAGTCATCATTTTACAGACATTTCCCCTTTTTTATACCAAATTCCCTGTAGGGATGTCAATGTCTTTATTTAAAGATATTTTTATCTTTGCTATAACCTGTAATTAAAAAAAAAATACATTTTTAAAATACTTTTACAATTTTATTAGAAATATTAAAGGAGAAAATTCGGTTTAAAAATTGTTTTATTAAGAATTAGAATATTTTAGACAGGGAAATTTCGTCTCGGCGGAGTTAGTGGGGGATTCTTATCGACAACCACTTTGCAGTTGTTTCATTCCCATGTGCATGAAGTTCGGTAATATTAAAAGTAAATTAAAAGTATTTCCTCGCTGAATCATAAAAGACATCCTTTTTTTTTTACTGTTACTTTTACTGTTCGACAGAGACTGCTCAGATTAGGAATTGAGTCTGTAGAGCATAAATGTCCCTCCCGGTCCTCTTTATTGAGGTCTTAAAAAAATTATAAAATTTAGCCGAAGCTGAGCCCGCCAATACGGGCGACAGAGGGCGGTGTGATATATACAAGGTATAAATAAATGTTACAGTAGCAAAGTTTGCGAAACAACAATAAGGACATTAAATAATACAATATTATACAAAGTAAGACAATATTATACAAGCTGCTGCGACCCAACATTGGGTACTGAATAAGGGAATCCAAGCCCCTATCTCAGTGATGGAGTAAAACTGAAAGGTCACATAAGAAGTTGAAGATGTTTTTAAGCTTTGAGAGCAATGTCGGGCGCGATAAAATATTTGCTAGCCAATCATCTGGAAGAACAGGAGGACGACGGACATGCCAGCGAGTTGTTAAAGGACAATTATTGAAGTAATGAGAGGCAACAGCAACATCACCGCACTCACATAGAGGAGAAAGGGCTCTTTTGAACTTGAAGAGGTATGCCCCAAAGGGACCATGACCGGTAAGGAAAGCTGTAGTGGATGGAGTGAATAGGAGAAGATCCAAAGATAGCGCTGGGACCAGATAATAGGTATATCTGCCCTTGTCTTTTTGCATACGCTAGTAACAGCTCCTGCAGCACATATAGTTAGGTGTTTGTCTCCGACCCTGAGGACTGGGGATCAAATCCCGGGCCGCCCAGAAATAAATATTGTCAAAATTAAATGGTATTGCACGCTGTTAAAAAAAATATGTAAAGTTACTAAAATTTTTCTAGGGAACTGAGATTCCTAGAATTCTTTATGTAACGGCAAGAACAAAAATTCATGTAACTGATATGCACTTTTGCACAGTAAATCAACGATTCTGTAAGGTTACTAAGACTTTTTTTAGGAAACTGGGATGCCTAGAACTTTTTATGTAACTACAACTCGGGTTATAGATAAAATTTAAATAAGATTACTGTAATTTTAGTAGATTCTTGTGTAAAGCTACAGATTTTTGTAGCTTTACGAAAACTAGTTTTGTACATTGACATCTTTTTTTGTACAGTGTACAGATAAAATTTTAGTAAGCATACAGATTTATATAACTTTACATCTGTAGAATTGCAGATTTTTTTTTTTTACAGTGCAGTTCAAATTCACTCGAAAGTCTTACTTCTTCAAAGTTCAAAAATTCTCTAATTTCGAAAAATAATATTTAATTAAATTATTATCATTACAGAATCTACTGTAAATTTACCGAATAATTTCTCTGTTATTTAACCTAATCTCTGTAATCTTACATAAGACTTAAGATTATGGATTACCAGCTGAATCTCTGTAATTTGACAGAAAATATGTTAACAGTGTAGGTAAATTGTAGTACACCTCAATATTTTTTTTATCAGTTTTTAAACAACTTATGTCATGAAATACGCTTTTAACGTGGAATAACTTTTTAAAGTATATAGTATATTTTTAAAAAGCATATTATTAATTATAAAGAATGTTTCAGTCATTCTGAGATTAAAGAACTATAAACAGGATATTTCTTGCCATGATAAGACTGTTAATTGTAGCTACATGTCAAGATTAAGCATTTTTGAAATATTTTCGTTATAAATAATGATTTTTTTTTAAAAAAAGGTAATAATCTGAGATTGTATCAACAAGATAATCATATTAATTTTTCGACTAAAGCGATGTTAGACCAAAGAATATTCAACTATACAATCCTGACAAAGATAAAATTCCTTAATAATAAATTAATTAACGTCTGTAATTAATGCTTTTAATTTCGATGTTTTATAGACGTGCAAACAAGTGAAATCTACCGGGTAATTTTCCGTAGAAGAAATATAATGACAAACATTTATTAACTGGTTTATCAGGCAATTATCTCATCTAATCAAACTGTCGATGACATGACAGGAATAAATTAATAAAAGTATGCTCGCCAGCAGAACGAAACCCAGAAAGGGACACAATTTTGGAAAACGTGTGCCTCTATTCTAGTCCGTTGTCAAAAGCACATTTTTAACACTTTTCAAAATATTTCAAAAGCGTTTAGGAATTCGATTTGTCTGTTTGCCGTCTCTCCGTGCTCTAACTCGCGTAAATATAATCAGATTGCCACGTAATTACCCGACTGAAAAGAAGGGTTAATGTGTGTCACGCGTATCTGGGTATGTGGATTTCTTTATGGATGGATTCTAATGAATGAGGTCTCTATCGATTCGTCTTAACGGCCCGATGGTTATAGGCTAGGTTTTATTTTTATAAATTCAAAATGGCGGCCGTAAAATACAAAATGGCGGTAGAGACGAAAAAAATACGCACCCTATTGAGTGGCATATTATTGGATAGGTCTTTCAAAATGAAGACGATGTTTCATTGACTATTTTACAGTTAGAAGCTCCGTTAAAATATTATGCAACCTGTAAATTGTGTAGGTAGGATATCTAGCTTTACTGCAACTCTAACCATCATAGACACCTATAGACCTCATCAAAACAGTGTTTATAGATAGGAACTAACAATTAAACACAACTTAAAAGTCATCGATACATGTAAATAAAAAAAATAGGTAAGTAATATAATCAAGTAATATAAAAAAATATTTTAAGTCAATTCCTACTTAGGTCAATAAGATAATTTTTTTTCTTCCATTCTTTCTTCTTGGGTGGCGCTTAAAATGCCTTGATAAAGAAGAGGGCTCTCTCGGCCTTAAAATACCTTGATCAAGAAGAGGGCTCTCTCGGTTATTTAAAATTAATTAATATAATTTAATTAATGAATTAATATTTGAAGAAAACTGGATTAACACAAGTGTCATCCACTACAAGTTAAAAAAAAATTATTTGAGCTTGATTGGATGAATAATAAGTATTTTATTAACGATTGAAAATTTGAACAAGATATATATAGCGAAAGTGTGAGCTAATAGTAGGAATTGAAAAAAATAGTTTCACATTGATGCGAAATAATTAATTAGTTCGCTGTTTACGCAGTCGGGTTTTTTGATTTTTTAAATTTAATTGTTTATTGATATATGTTGTTGAGGTTTACTGAAGCATGTTCGGTATTGAAAATGAAGTATGTAGCATTTATAGGGACACTCAAAAGAATTCCGTTACATTGCGGTCTGCAGGGGGGAAAATCGTTTGCGGTATATTTTACTGATGTTACACTATTTCAATCATATTGAAATTTATATATATCACTGAGTTGCAATACAAGATGCTTACTATTAGACCGGGAGACGGCGGCACAGACAATCACCTCATCGAGTTCACGCTGAAATAGAATGAGTTAAAACTCCATTCGCATATTAAAACGCAATCGGTCTGCCAAGTCCTATCTTAGTGGAAAACATCCGAAAACCCGATTTTAGTGGCTGACTCGTAGATTTACCATTGTGTTTTCCTGCTTCCAGTCTTCCATGTTTTCATACCTTTGGGTGCAGGAAAACACAATGGTAAATCTACGAGTTAACCGTTGAAATCAGGTTTTGAAGTGTTTTCCACCAAGATAGGACTTGGCAGACCGATTGCGCTTTAATATGCGAATCGAGTTTTAACTCATTCTGAAATTTCCGCCGTGAACTCGATGAGGTGATTGTCTGTGCTGCGACCACCCGATCTATATAGAATAGGATGGGAATCGTTCATATACAGGGACAGACCAAAGAATCCGCTTGCAGTACAGCGTATTAACAACAATTACTGGAAGTTTGTTTCAAGTTGTGGTACGTGTTTTTAAGTAAATCTAATTTTTTGTCTCTGAATTCTATAGACTATATACAGGGTAGTACAAAAGAATTCGTACATCAAGAACCGCAAGAATTCTTACGTACATCTGACGCACATCTTACGTATTCTTATGTTACATAAGAATTACATTCGTACACACTATCGGTTGCGGACAGCAATTGTTAGAAATGGATTTTTACTGAGTTATGTGTGAATTCGAATTCATTTCGTTTATTAACGGAAATTGGTGAAGGGGAATTTCAACTGTGCTATGAGCTTACTAACTGAACAAAATTTTAGCGCACTATGTACTATAGTTCAAATCCATATATCCAGGGCTGCAGAAAAGAATTCGGATATTTTTCTGACTGTTCCTGCAACTGAGTTTTCAAAAGTGTTATGAACTTTTCAAACGGTGAAGTTTTATTAAAGTAACTCTGGAAGTATTGGAAAGTGTTTCGTAATCCATGCAGGACTTATCATAGTTTGTTCGTTTTCAAAATGCAGGCTATAAATATGAAATAAGCTAAATTAAGAATTTTTGGTTTTAACATCTCTAACAAGACAATTTTTAATTTCATTCATGGCATTTTCTTTTAAGACACATTTTTCTTTATCCTTTCTTAATTATATTATAGTACATCTATTGTACTATGGCTAGACTATTTTTCTATGACTCCTCTAGAATGTGATACACATTTACTCATCCACAGGGACTGGAGTTACAGAGCAAATGGGTATCCATCAAAGCACATCATAACATAGTTCCGTTAAATAAAGTTGCTGTCAGTTTGGAAGCCCCTCAAAAACTTTACATTGTTAATCACTGTTAAATTAAAAATTTATGTTAGATTGTTTTAAATAGAAATTCTGGTGTGAAATGTTTATATCGAAATTGAATAAAATTTTAACAGGGTAGGAAGATTAAACATAACAACATAAAAGCAATCAGAATTGTAAGAAAAAAGGAAATCTAAAAATTGTACTTCTAGCCGTCTTTTTAAACGGAAAATTGAAACAGTTTAACATCTTTTTCGTCAGGATCGCTATCTTCCTGAACCCTCCGTTTAAGATTCTTTTTAAACCCACGAAAGTAAAAAAGAAAACAGAATTAAAATTTGTCTTCCTCATCCAATCTTCCTGTCAAAATTTTTAGTTTTTTTTCCTATTGCTTTTAAATTATTTTCAGTTACCTCAAAAGAAGAAATTGCATTATGTTTTCAAAACCGGTAGAAATTAGAAAATTTGGTTAATCGAATTTGAAAATCCAAGGATGGGCATTGGCGCGCCTCTACCTCTTTTTCCGGCGCGCATCAATAACGGTTAACTGAAATTAATGTTTTTAATTTCAGTGTTTTATAGGCGAGCAAACAAGTGCGAGCTATCAGGCATTTTTCTCATAGAAGAAATATAATGACAAACATTTATTATCTGGCTTATCAGGATCTAATCTGATCTAATCAAACTGTCGGTGACATGATAGAAGCCCCATTGCTTACTACTCTATGTCTAAGTATCGGATCGCATTCATAAGAAGTTGAACGATAATTTCTGCTTGTCTCGAGCGGTAATTGCTCCATCTGTTTCGGCAGCGACTTGTTTGTTTCTTCTTAGGTGCGATAATAAAGTTGTCGAAATTTAAATTAAGTTATATCGATCGATACGCATAGTTGAATGAATTATTTTAATTGCCTTTCTGAGTTCTGATGGTTATAAAGTATTATGTGCATTTCAAGGCAATAATGAAATATGAGTGCAATAAATTATTAACATATTTGCTGTTTCCATTAAGAAATCATTTAGAATAAATTTATTTAAAACGTTTTACAGTTTATTTTCCGTTTATACGAGCAGATATGTGTGGTCATAGCAAATCAGAAGCTTGTTAATTAACAGTCATATCTTTAATTATTTTTCAAGACATCATTAGGTTTTGTTCATTAGTATCGTAAATTTTCATTGCGCCCAAATTGCGCTTTTCAAAGATTCTGAAAAAAGAATATTTAGACTTAATTTATTAGCGGAACACGCCACAATCGGTGGTAAGTAAGGTTGAGGTCATACGCTTGGGATACATGCTACGTTGTTCCAAGATAGGTTGTTAACTCATAAAAAGTAAAAATGTTAAAAATTGCTCAGAAAAAAAAGATTAAATCTTTAAAATGGTCTAAGAAAAATGAATAAAATATTTTTTTTATATATAAGTAAAATGAAAATAGTGAAAAATAAAAAGTAAAAATGTTACAAATCGCTCAAAAAGTTATTTAATGTACAAATTCGTCTACGAAAGCTGAAACAAGCAATTTTTTTTACAGAAAGTAATGAAAATAACATCAAAATAAATAAGCAAACAAATGCACAAAGTAGATGTAACAACAAATATTAGCAAATTTCATATGATTTAAGGTGAATAAAGGCAAAACATTCTTCTTAGGTGCCATAATAAAATTGTCGAAATTTAAATTAAGTTGTATCGATCGATACGCATAGTTCAATGAATTATTTTAATTGCCTTTTTGAGTTCTAATGGTTATACATTATTATGTGCATTTCAAGGCAATAATGAAATATGAGTGCAATAAATTACACACATATTTGCTGTTTCCATTAAGAAATCATTTGGAATAAATTTATTTAAAACGTTTTACAGTTCATTTTCCGTTTATACGAGTAGGTATGTGTGGTCAGAGGAAATAAGAAGCTTTTGAATTAAAAGTAATATCTTTAATTATTTTCCAAGACATCATTTAGCTTTAATCATTAGTATCGTAAATTTCCGTTGTGCACAAATTGCATTTCAGAAAGTTTCGAGCAAAAGAATATTTAGACTTAATTTATTAGCGGAACACGCCATAATCGATGGTAAATAAGCTTGAAGCCGTACGCTTGGGGCTACGTGCTACGTTGCTCCAGGCAATGCTGTTCACTTATAAAAAGTAAAAACTGCTAAAAAAAAAGATTAAACCTCTAGAATGGTATAAGAAATCTGAATAAAGTATTTTTTTATGTATAAATAAAATGGAAACAGTGAAAAGTAAAAAATTTAAAAATGGCATAAAAAGTTATTTAATATCTAAAATGGTCTAAGAATGCTGACACAAGTATTTTTTTTATAGAAAGTAATAAAAATAGCATCAAAATAATTAAATATACAAAGCAATAAAGTTCTGAAGATCTGTAGCAACAAATAGTAACAAATTTTAGATGATTTAAAAGTGAATAAAGGCAAAAACATTCTTCTTAGGTGCCATAATAAAGTTGTGGCAATTTAAATTAAGTCGTGTCTATCGATACCGGTAGTTCAATGAATTATTTTATTTGCCTTTCTGAGTTCTGATGGTTATAAATTATTATGTACGTTTTCAGGCAATAATGAAATATGAGTTCAATAAATTATACACATATTTGCTGTTTCTATTTAGAAATCATTTAGAATAAATTTATTTAAAACGTTTTACAGTTCATTTGCCGTTTATACGAGTATATATGTGTGGTCATAGGAAATCAGAAGCTTGTTAATTAACAGTCATATCTTCAATAATTTTTCAGGATATGAAAAAGTTTTGTTCATTAGTATCGTCAATTTTCGTTGCGCACAAACTGCGTTTTAGAGAGTTTTCGAAAAAGAATATTCAGCCTTAATTTATTAGCACAACAAGCCAGAAACGATGGTAGATAGCTTGAGGCCGTACGCTTGAGCAGTGTTGCCAGATTGGGAACTTTTTTAATTAACATTATTTGTCTGTCACCACCTTTTTTAAAATAGTATAATTCACCTTATTTTTCAGAATTTTTAATCTATTTTTAAATGGGCCGAATACTTCTATTTCAAAAAAGGGGTGACAATCAACAATCTGGAGACAAAAAATTCCCCAATCTGGCAACACTGCACTAGGGACTACGTACGCTACGTTGTTCCAGGCAATGCTGTTAACTCATAAAAAGTAAAAATGACTAATAATACTAAGTAAAAAAAAGGTTAAATTTCCAGATTGGTCTAAGAAAGTTGAATAAAATATATCTATTTTTATGTATAAATGAAATGAAAATGATGAAAAGTAAAAATGTAAAAAATGGCACAGAAAGTTATTTGATGTATAAATTGGTTAAAGAAAGCTGAAACAAGCATTTTTTTAAAACAGAAAGTAATGAAAATAGCATCAAAATAAATAAATAAACAAATACACAAAGTACTGGAGATATGTAACAACAAATATTAGCAAATTTCATATGATTTAAGATGAATAAAGGCAAAAACATTCTTCTTAGGTGCCATAATAAAGTTGTAGAAATTTAAATTAAATTGTATCGATCGATACGCATAGTTCAGTGAATTATTTTAATTGCCTTTCTGTGTTATGAAGGTTATAAATTATTATGTGCATTTTAAGGCAAGCATGAAACATGAGTGCAATAAATTATCCACATATTTACGGTTTTCACTAAGAAATCATTGAGAATAAATTTATTTAAAACGTTTTACAGTCGTTTTGCCGTTTATACGAATAGATATGTGTGGTCATAGGAGAAGCCTGTTAATTAACAGTCATATCTTTAATTATTTTCCAAGACATCATTAAATTTGTTCATTAGTATCCTAAATTTTCGTTGCGCAGAAATTGCGCTTTACAAAGTTTCTGGAAAAAGAATATTTAGACTTAATTTATTAGCACAACACGCAACAACCGATGGCAAGCAAGCTTGAGGCCGTACACTTGGGCTACGTGCTACGTTGTTCCACGCGATGCTGTTAACGCGTAGAAAATAAAAACGGCTAAAAAAAAAAAAAAAAAAAAAAAAAAGAATAAATCTCTAGAATGGTCTAAGAAAGCTGAATGAAGTATTTTTTTTATGTATAAGTAAAATGAAAATAGTGAAAAGTAAAAATGTTAAAAATGGCACAAAAAGTTACTTAGTATCTAAATTGGTCTAAGAATGCTGACACAAATATTTTTGTTATACAAAATAATAAAAATAACATCGAAATAATTAAAGAAATAAAGTTCTGAAGATCTGTAGCAACAAATATTAGCAAATTTCAGATGATTTAAAAGTGCATAAAGGCAAAAACATTCTTCTCATGTGCCATAATAAAGTTGCGGAAATTTAAATGAAGTTCGATCGATATGCATAGTTCACCGAATTATTTTAATTGCCTTTCCGAGTGCTCTACGAGATACTTATAAATTATTATGTGCATTTTCAGGCAAAAATGAAGTATAAGTGCAATAAATTACCCACATATTTGCTGTTTTCAATAACAAATCATTTAAAATAAATTTATTTAAAATATTTTTTAGTTCTTTTGCCATTTATAAGAGAAGGTATTTGGGGCCGTAGGAAATCGGAAGCTAGTTAATTTACAGCCATAACTTCAATTATATTTTTTATATATATATAAGTAAAATGAAAACAGTGAAAAATAAAAAGTAAAAATATTAAAAATGGCTCAAAAAGTTATTTTATATCTAAATTAGTCAAAGAAAGCTGAAACAAGTCTGTTTTTACAGAAAGTACTGAAAATAGCATAAAAATAAACAAATAAAGTACAGTAACAACAAATATTAGTAGCATATTTTAGATGATTTAAAAGTGAATAAAGGCAAAAACGTTCTTCTCAGGTGCCGCATAATAAAGTTGTGGAAATTTAAATTAAGTTTATCGATCGATAAGCATAGTTCAATGAATTATTTTAAGTGCTTTTCTGAGTGTTCTACAAGATATGAATTATTTACGTGCATTTTCAGGCAATAATGAAATATGAGTGCAATGAAATAATAACATATTTGCTGTTTCCATTAACAAATTATTTGAAATAAATTTATTTAAAATGTTTTTCTGTTCATTTGCCGTTTACACGAGTAGATATTTGTGGCCGTTGGAAATCAGAAGCTATTTAATTTACAGTCATAATTTCATTCATTATTATCGTACATTTTCCATGTACACACACTGCGAAGTTTCTGAAAAAAGAATATTCAGTCTCAATTTATTATTAACATGCTACAATCGATGGCAAGTAAGCTTGAGACCGTATGCTTGGGGTTACGTGCTACGTTGCTCCAAAGAATGTTGTTAACTCATAAAAAAGTAAAAATGTTAAGTACGGGATAATAAATAAATAAATAAAATTCTAAAATACAATAAAGTAATTTAAAGTATTTTTTATATATTAGTGAAATGAAAATAGTACCAAATTAAAAAGTAAAAATTTTAAAAATGGCTCAAAATGCTATTTCATATCTAAATTGATCTAAGGAAGTTGAAATAAGTATTTTTACTTTCTTCTATATTTAAAAGAAGAAAGTATTGCATTCGTGAAAATATTCGACTTCCGGTTTTCGACAGATTTATATGTTTTAGAAGGTTCTGATCACGATTTGATGTTTCTTAGAAAATGTCTGTCTGTGAGTCTTTGAGTCTGTCTGTATATGACACAAATTTTTGGCGGTCAAGAAGTCATGCACGGAATTTAATAGAACTTTAGATTCAGTTAAACCTTGGTATGAATTGGTGATGATTAGTTTCTGGTGTAAATCGCCCCACAGGTGGCGCTGCTATGCTGCCTTTTAAACGATTTCTGCAATAGCACTATTTCAAGAACTAATGCACAGATTTTCATCAAACTTCACACTCAGTTATACTTTGATATAAGCTGTGGTGTCTAGGCTTTCGCGCAAATCTTCCCACAGGTGGCGCTGCTATGTTGCATTTTTCACGATTTCCGAAATAGCACTATAAAAAACTAATGCACAAATTTTGATCAAACTTCAGATTCAGTTGGACGTTGACGTAAGTTGTTGCTGCTGAAGTTTTGGTGCAAATGTTGCCTACAGGTGGTGCTGTTTTCTGCATTTTTCACGATTTTCGTGATAGCTAAATCTCAAAAACTAATGTGCGGAATGTAATCAAACTTCATATTCTGTTACATTTTCACATAAGTAGATGCTTTTTAGATAGACTTTAGTGTATATACTGTACAACAGGTGGCGCTTTTATACTCTTTGGGTTGCAGACATCTAAGAGGATGGGTGTCGAAATTCAATGATTTGTTAAAAAAATTCGATGCTTATCTATCTCCTTTTTAAATGCACAGAATTCAACGAAACAAAAACTTTAGAATCCTCATGATGGGTATAGATTGTTCTTTAATTTTAGCACTGTGATAGCGAATTTTGAAGTATTAAAATGCATGAGATAGAAGAAAGTTTTGAGATTGGCACATCCGACTAGTTTAAACAGGGTGTATCTGAAATGCTTCAACAAACTTAGGGGTATGATAGTACTTATCAAAACGAACAAAAAATGCAATAGAGCAGGGGGTCGCAAATGACGTTTAAAGGGTGAAAATCGCAAAACTAATAAAAATATCGAAATCTCGCATGCTGCTTTTCTGCAGAACTGGCTAGTAGCACGAAGCTGGTTTTCCTTTCACTTTCTGCATATCCAGTCAGTAAGAGATAACAAAAACTTGGAAGAAAGACAAACAAATCTGTGAGCAGGAATCCACGTATGCAGGACTCCCGGAGTCATCGAGCGTGTCCGCCAGTCGTTTCTCCGTAGATGTACTCTGTGTAATTATGTCCGCGGTCGACACTTTGAAGAATTGTTATAAAATATTTGTTTTCTCTGGACATCACGAGCTGCGTTGTAACTATTCTGTGAAATAAATAATTTTCTGGAGTGTTTCTTTCTTGTCTCAGTTTGTCCATTTCCATACGCATTTTCTCGATTTTCATCCTTTAAACGTCGTTTGCAACACCATGTTCCATTGCATTTTTTGTTCGTCTTCATGAGTGCTATCATCCCTCTAAGTTTGTTGAAGCATTTCAGATACACACTGTATAAAGTGATGAAAACAGCATCAAAACAATAAATAATCAAATAAACATTGTAATGGAGATCTGTAACAAAAAATTTTACAAAATTTAATAGGATTTAAGACGGATAAAGGAAATAAAATTCTTCTTAGGTGTCATAATAAAGTTATGTAAATTTAAATGAAGTTGTATTGATCGATACACATAGTTCAATGAATTATTTTAATTGCCTTTCTGAGTACGCTACAAGATTGTTATTAATTATTATTTGCGTTTTCAGGTAAGAATGAAATATGAGTGCAATAAATTATCCACATACTTGCTTTTTCCGTTAACAAGTCATTTGAAATAAATTTATTTATAAGGTTGTGTAGCTCATTTTCTACGTATAGTAGTAGATATGTGTGGCCGTAGTAAATCAGAAGCTAATTAATTTACTGTCATATCTTCAATTATTTTTCAAGGTATCATTAAGTTTTGTTCCTTAATATCGTAAATGTTCGATGCGTAGACATTACATCAAAAAGAATATTTAGTCTTAATTTATTAGCACAACACTTTGCAATTGGTGGTACGCTTGGTGTCACCTGCTACGTTGTTCAAGGATATGTTAACTCATAAGAAGTAAAAACTGATAAAAAAAATCTTAAATATCTAAATTGGACTAAGAAAGCTAAAAAAAAGTACTTTCTTAATAGAAAGTAATGAAAGAAAAATCACCAAAATAGAAAGAAAAAGCAATAAAAATGGCAAAAAAAAAAAAAAAAAAAAAAAAAAAAAACATATTTAAATTGGTCTATGCTGAAAAAAAAAGTGCTCTTTATAGAAAGTATTGAAAATAGCACCAAAATAAATAAATAAACAAATATATAAAGTATTGGAGACATGCAACAACACATATTAGTAAATTTGATACGCTTTAAGATGGGTTTAATAGTCCGTAGTGGAGTACAGAACTGTAATTCAAGTCTGCAAATTCGAACTTCAATATTTTGCTCAAGGAGAAAAACGGAGTTAAATCTTATAGATTGAACAGTATATAAATAATAACGAAAATGTACCTTAGCTGAATTAAGAGGAAAAGATTAATATTGGAACTGCTTCAACAAACTGCTAAAACTCGGTAATGAAAACACTTCTAAAACGCTGCTACATTTTTATAGAAGAAATTTATAAAACACCTCATATATGTATATATGTCACATTTTTAAGGGAGCTGTGAGATTCTGAAGACACGCCAGTGTTTTTATTAAAGTTATGACGATTTATTCGAATTAAGCAAATCTATACTTCTTGAAGATCTCATCCAATTCTTCTTGAGTGATAGAATATTGCAGTCGAAGTATTGCAGACCCGCTTTTTAACACTTTCCAGCATAGTTGAAAAGAGTTTATGAATTTAGTTTGTCTGTCTGTCCGTTCTCTAACTCCGGTAAATATGCTGATTGCCATGAAATTTTAATAAGCTATTGAAGTTTACTATAGAATGATCGGTATTGAAAATTAAATGTGTAGCAGTTTTAGTTCATTTACAGGGACACGCAAAATAATTCCTTTACATTACGGTCGATCGAGAAAAATTGATTGCAGCACATTTTGCTGATGTTACGATATTTCAAACAGAATGAGATTCATATACATCACTGAGATGAACTACAACATGCTTTCTCAGTAGTATAGATTAAGTAGCAGTTCGGTGGGACGCATTCACAGGGACTCACAAAATATTCCATTACAATATGACGGTTTGCGGTGTTTTTAATGATGTTATGATATTTCAAACATAACAAAATCACAGAAGTTCACTGCATGTATTCTATATAGTACGTAGCACACTGAAAGAAAAAAATATATACTACCTTCATCTAGAACGAATAGTTATCATTTGCTAAATCCCTGAACTAGAAATATAGATTTCCGAGTTATGCGAATACGGTAAACAAATAAACTGAATAGACGAAATGATCGAGAATTTCTAGTCTATAGTTTTCGAGGTGATGAAGTGACACATTATATTATGAATTATTTGAATGCCGAGAAATGATTACTTGATTTCTAGAATTAATTCATAAACTTGAATTAGAGTTACTAAAACTCGCTTCTTGTGTTCGCATTTATTTGCAGAGATTTTTAAATAAGTTTGAGCACAATAATATACGAAAGCGCCCTTGAATTTTAAAAGGGATAACTGGAACTCTCCAGCAAAGGAAACTAGAATTTATAAGGATGACATGGAAGTATTTTTTTCTAGAGGCGCAATTAATTTTCTAGGATGCTAGTGGTAGAATTTTTTTTTTCAGTGCATTTATCGTCCATTCGCACACACGAAAGAATTCGATTAAAAGGCTGACTAAGAGCTATACTTTCTAGATGTGCGTTTTCCTCCGTTGTATACATTTTTAAACTTATATGCATAAATTCCGGGTGTATAAATTCTATAGATAGCATACAGGGATGCAGGAAAGACTTCGCACGCATTACACTGTAAAAAAAATTCCGCAACGTTCCTGGGGAAAAATGGGGAGCTGAGTTGCCATTATTTCCAAGAAACATTTCTTGAAAATGACTGGAACTTTACTGTATATGTTAAAAACTTTCTACAGAAATGCCAGTAAGTTTCCTGCGAAATACCAGGAATATTTCTGTTGACAGCAAAACCTTACTGACATTTCACAGCATGCGGGATCCGCAGACGATTTTTACATTTCCAGTTGACAATTTCCGCTTTTATTTCATTATTATCATTATTTCTTAGAATGAAAAAATATTTTGAAATTGACATCAAAATTATTATTTATAATTTACACGAAAAAATATTTTTTCAGTTAAAATTCAATAAAGTAAACATATATATGATATATTGTTTCTGAACTTTGCTTAAAATATAAAAATATATAAATGTAAATAATAATTAGAAAAAAAATCTAGACATTAAATATTTTGGATTTTCGTTAGTAATTATGTTAGTTTACAATTTAGATAAAATACATATAAATTTTCATAAAAAAAAAAAAAACCTAAACGTAATTGTATATTTTTTCCGAAAAAAAAAAAAAAAAATTCAAATTTGCAGCAATTCAAAGTGTCAAATATATATCAAATTGAAATCAAATTGTAATAAAGTGTTAAAATATAAAATTAATTAAAAAAGAAAAAAAAGTCAAGAGGTAGCATCGAACTCGGACCGTACGGGTGGCGTGCGAGCTTTCTGCGTCCACACCACGAAAGACACGTTGAGAGCTGCAAACTAATGGGTATTTGAAACGTATGCTAAACCTCGGCATCTAATTTCTGAAAATCTAAGGCCCATTTGAAGAAATCCTTTCACAAGAATAATTAGAGATAAGAACTCTAAAACATACTTTAAATTAATTAAAATCGGTGAGAATCATGTTTGATGGTCCCCTGGTTAATGGAGATCCAAATAATAGGTGTATTTTTTTTTACACGGTCTGCTCGTTAAACATTTCACAGACAAGTACGAGAGATAATCTCTTAGCTATGTCACAGAGGTATTGTATTTTCATCTGAATTGTCTTGACAATAGAGACGTAAAGGATTATGTCGTCTATTGATTTATTTGCATTCCATATTGATTTTTTTTATATTCATTTAAGGAATTCGTTTTCGACACTCGCGCGCGAGCAACGGATTATAGCAAAAAATTAATAAATGACGGCCGCAGCGTTTTGCTGTTTCCAACTTTTGTTCAGGAACGTTTCAGATAACAAAACCAGAATTTCACAGGAAAGAGCTAAATTATTCTGAAAACCTGAGAAAAGGCGAAACGTTCCTGGATTTTACATGGAACGTTACCATTTTTTTTACAGTGTACCGGACAGGGACAGAAATTGCGTAAAATGGATTTTTACTGAATTATTGTGTTTTTTAAGTTTCTTATTTATTTTAATTCCGGAAAAAATGAAATTCCTTGTTAATATCCCGATGGAAAACGTTTCGTAGTCTGTGCCTGATACGTGATTTTTACATCTTGTTCATTTTTCCGAAAGAAAATACACTTTTTTCGTAATGCACTGCCAGTATAAAACTTTTCAACACCAAGAAATGAAGTTTAGACACGTGGGTAAGTTTTTAGTAGTCATGTGAATGACAAGATAGACTGATTATTTAAAAATAATGTTTTCAAGCTTACGCATAAAATACAGGGTGTTCATAATTAAACAACTCAGCTTTTAAATTTGGCTAAAGACAAAACTATTGTTCACAAAGTTGTGAAATTTCGTGAAAGACATAATAAAGGGTTGGGAATTTGTATAAGCTAAGAAAAGTATAAATAAACGTAGCTCAAAATTTCGTCACCACAGGTCGTTGTTTAATAAATCACACATTTTCACACAGGTTTGTCAAATTTTATTCATTAATTTAACCTTATTCTAAAGACAGCATTTCACGACATTTCCCAGAATACACTGCGATCAACTGTGGAACATGCTATTTTACGATTCCAGATGGCATCTGAAAATGATGAAAGTCATGCAGAACATGTTTAGTTATAACAAAATTTGTTAAACTATCGTAAATGTATGCTAAATGTGTCATTCGTTAAAAAACGGCCTCCTATTTTTTTTCCGCTCAAACAAATTCCCATACTTTTATTATGTCCTCCGAAAAATTTCACGACATTCTGAACAATAGTTTCGCCTGTAGACAACTTTAAAATAGGGTCGATTCATTATGAACATCCTGTAAATAAAATTTCTAAACTATCGTAAAGCTAAATGTGTAATTTATTAAAAATCGCCCTCTGGTGGCGAAATTTTGAACTATTTCTATTTATACATTTTTTAGCTTAAAGCAATTCCCATTCCTTTATCATGTCTTTCACAAAATTTCACAACTTTATAAACAATAGTTTTGTCTGTAGACCACTTTAAATTAGGGTTGTTTAATTATGGACTGCATGCGGTCCGTTACAGCTCCGCCCTCTTCAAAGCAATTCCGTAATCTTTAAAATTATTTACCTGAGGCAGTAATTATCTAGTATTTATTTTTATGACTTACTGCTTGGTGTATTTACTGCAGTCATTATTATTATTATACTAAATATTTGTCCTATTATAGCGGTCACAGTTTTAAAAGAAGAGATAAGAGGAAGACAAATGATTGCTCATAGAAAAAAATGACAGTGTACATGATTGATCACTGATACACGAAATATCTACGAAAAGAACTGTTATAAGCAAAGAAAAATCACCGAACTCGTGGTTTCTTCTTTATATTATTCTGCTATTAACTTCGCGACAAACATTATTGCTAAGTTTCTAAATCAAAAACAGCAGATCGGCTTGTTTCCAGATTTAAATAGGTTTTCAACATTTTGCAACATTGTTGGAAAGTGTTTATAAATTCGGTTTGTCTGTCTGTCTGTTCGCTCTCTAATCTCGTAAATAGACTTGGATTGCTATGCAACTGATATATGTTATGGATGTTTACCATGGCATGTTTGGTATTAAAAATTAAGTACATAGCATTTATAGTTCATTTACAGGGACACTCAAAAGAATTTCGTTACATTACGGTCCATGAGGATAAATCGCTTGCAGTGTATTTTAATGATATTACACTACTTCAAACATTTCGAAATTGATGTGAATAGTTGAGGCACCTACGAGAGTCTCACTATGGAATAAATAAGGTGTGCATAGCATTTATCGTTTACTTACAGAGGCAGACAAAAGAATTCGGTTAAAGGACTGACTAAGAACGGTAAATGTTGGGACACTGTAAAAAAATCTGTTTTTTTCTGTAAATTTTTACAGAAAAAAATTGTATATTTTACAGAAAAAACTGTTTTTAAAGAATAACAGTTTTTTTCTGCAAAAAAACGTCAATTTTGTCATTTGTACGGAAAAAAATACCTTTTTACATAAAAAACTGTTTTAACGAAAAATTACAGATATTTTCTGTAAATTAAACAGTTTTCCTACTAGCGCCAAAATTGTCAGTTTTTTCCTGTCAATTTGAGGGTTTTTTTTTTAAACTAATCTAATTTAGAGTGTATTAGGTGGTGTGTATAAATTCTATAGGTTGCATGCAGGAATACACGAAAGAATTCACACAAATTACCGGATATGGACAGGAATCGCTGAAAATAGATTTTTACTGAGTTATGAGTTTTTTTTAAAGTTGATTGTTTAGATATCGCATTTCATTCTAGGAAAAAAACTAAATTACTCAATAATATATTGTTAGTTTCGGAAAGTGTTTCGTAACTTGCTGATGTATAATTTTTCGTTCTAGTTATTATAGTAGATTTAGTACTGAGGATTACAAGTTGTCAGCATCCCACTAATAAAAGCATGTCTCTAATAAAAATAATATCTGGATAGTTATGATTCGAGTCGTAGATGCAACGGTATTTGCCCGAAGTAGGCTTTCCCAGAAAAAAAAAAAAAACAAAAAACAGATGGTTTTAGTTAATCTATTCCAGTAAATAGCCTCTTACAGGCTTCATGGGTAGGCTCACACTATAAAAACAGTTTTAACTTCAGCCTATTAAAGGTCCTTAACCAATGCTTAATTTGAGTCGGAGCTCACAGGAGCCCTGTGGAACAGCGTTTCCGAAATACGGAAGCCTAAATTTTCTTTTACTGTTTCTCCTATCTCCAATGCTTTGCGTTTTTTCCTACCAAAGCGCTTACATATGTGACGTAAACTGTTGAAAATTTTGTCCTTGTTTGAACCAAATTTTGATGCTCAGTAGCTGCAACATAATATGGTGAAATCTCGTTCCAACATTTGGAGTTCCTTTGGAACCATAGTTCCAATTGCAATATTGTTCCAACAATTGGTACTATGGTTCAACCAGAGCTCCAATTGTTGGAACGAGATTTCACCAGCTTATGGTGGCAGCTACTGAGCACCAAAATTTAATTCAAACCAGGGCAAAATTTTTAACAGTGTCACCCACACAGGAGCAAACTTCCATCTACCCTTCGCAAATGTAGACTCAATGTTTTCAAACGGCGACGAGGCATGCCAGGATTAACCACAACCGTATATGCAGTTTTTACTCGTGGTCGTGTTATGCTTATTCGCTGTTTTTTGTCCGCGTTTGTAAAATATTCTTACTAATCAACATATTAGTTCCACGCAGCGCTTAATTTGCACTCAAGCTCGCAGGAACGCAGCTCATGTACTTCTTTATTTTTAGTGAATATTCAAACATTCGTCGGAACCCCTCAGAGTTTATAAATACCGCTCACTGAAATCCTGTGTGTTGTGTTTTTCTAGTTCTTACAAAGAAATCCTCGGCGAATACAATTTTTTCAAAATTCCATACTCTTGATTTTAATCTTATTGCTCTGTACATTTGTTAGGTTTTATTATATATAAATAAAAATAAATATTTAGTCAAAATATGAAATTTTTTGGTTTTGCTGATGAAAAAGAATTTGTTTTCAATTTCGTAAATAATGAATAAAATGTGAGTATGTGGGAGGAGGGGATGGGATGAGTATACACTACGGCTGTTATTACTGCAGAAAATTAGAGCTCCGCTACATTTTTCTTAGAAATTAATCTTTGCCGCTAACAATTCGAGTACATTATGGAACTAAAACTAAATGTCATCGTATCGTGGACACAAAAAAATCCAGAGTTTAGTGATGACTGCATATGTTTAAAAGACAAGTGAAAAACAGCAAAAGTTGTTTCTCTGAGGGTGTACATTGCTTTTATCGGTGGGTGCATAAGAACACACAAACAACAACAAAAAAAACAATGCGCTTGTTGGCGTCAGCCAGTCAACTCTCACGACTGGCCTCTTTAATGGCTATGGAAAAAAAAATATATGTAATAAGGTATTGAATTTAGCACGAAAAACCCGGTACTGGTCCCTTGTAAAAGAAAAAATAGGCTTATAAAAGAAAGAATATTCCAAGATCGAATGATATTTTGATACTGAGAAAATAAGATACCAGGAGTAATTCAGTGAAATTTTGAGATAGGGAAAATAAAGAAAAAGCATTTTAAGGTGGAGAAAAGTAATATTAAATGTGAAAAAAGCATAGCTATATAATATATGTATATATATATATACATATATATATAAACTATCAAATAATATATTTCGTCTCAACTAGCACACCTCTCACAGAACAAGAGAAAAAATATATAACTGTTTAAAAAAGTTAAAATTTTTAATAAGAAAATATAGAAAAATCTAGGAGAAAATAGGCTGCGACCTCATCAGTAATGGGTTATATTTCAAAAGCTGCCAAACATTCAAAAAATATATATAAGATATGTATTAGTGGCAGTGGGTTTCGGCCAGAACAGTGAGTAGCAAAATCATATGTTAAACACTCGATGGCTACATATCACATGTTCCCCCACCGAACCCTACGCCACAATATTAAATGAAAGCCTCACCTGGAACATAGTAAAAGATGCAAAATTATGTTAGTTGAAAAAAATATATAAATATATATATTGATAAAACTAATTTTAATATTTTCCTTTGTTTGGGATATGCAGAAAATCATTCATTATAATGGAAAAACGACGAAGTCTACAACTCATATGTAACAAATTAAAATCCTTAAGCATCGTAAAAATAATTATGTGGTTTGTATAAGGTTGTGTTTGTATAAGGTTATACAAACACTCGGGCAGACAGACGGCCAGACAAACCCGATTCATAAACACTTTTCATCTATGTTGGAAAGTGTTAAAAAGGATAATTTTAGCAGAGATGGAGAAAAAAAAAGAAGAAAAAAAAACATTAACTGTTGTTCTATAAACTAAAAGGTAGGAACAATTACTTTGCTTTGTTTTTCGAATATGCAGTCGGACCCTGTTAAGACGCTCATGCTTAATATGCGGATTTTTTCCCGGTCATTTGTACATCGCCCATAAGTCTTATGCAAAAATATCTTGTTTAATACTCGGTCCCTTGAGGCAAAAAGTCACGCTTAAGAGGACAAAACAAATAATAACTTTAAAATAAGTTTTTATTTTTTGTAAATTTCACTTTAAATATTATTCAATGGTACATTATATGCATTATGGCATACATTTATCACAAAAAAATAAAAAAAAATATTTTTTTTTTGAGGAAAAAAATGAATTTTTCGTAATATTTTAGATGTTACGGAGAACTTTTCAAAATGCCCCAAGCGCATTCCATATCAATGAAAGTCCCTAATATTTTTTATACAATTTTGGTTTATATATATAAATAAAACTGTGCATCGAATTTTATATATTTGAATATAAAGGTAAGAAAAAAAAATATTTTCTAAATTCTTTGAAATTTTGCCTTATTTAATCCGAGCATTTTCCCGATTCAAATAGGCGAAAATTTCGATTTGATGAAAGATTAAAAATTCTGTAAAATTCGCTCGTCCCGAAGGGGTTAATTCAGATAAAAACCACTTTTCCAAATAGTAATATTTGCTTTATTTAATAACAAATTAACCAAGAGGAGCATTACTAATCGGAAATAGCGGTAAATATTTGAATACAAATAAACCTACTAAATTAGCAACGTCTTAGCATTCTTTGTCTCCTCCTCAAATATGTTTTTACTGTAGTAGAGAGAGATAGACGATTTCAGGATACTCAGATACATCATAAAAATTATTATGATTAGACAGGTTTTAAATGTATTTTATATCACTACTATGTTTTATAATGCACGCAAAACCAAATTAAACTCGTGAAGATTAAATAAATACGACTGCGGTGGTATAATTCTTTTATGTTTCTATGTTTGTTTACTTTTTGCTACGGTTCCACTATTTTTTACACAAAAATTAATAAGGATAGCTTTTTCTTATTACAGTAGAACCTCTTTTATCCGAAACTCTTTTAACCGAAACTCTTGGTTAACCAAAATACATCTTTAAAACTTTTTTTTTACTACTACATTTCACAAGCGGTCCTTCCGAACGAAGGGTACGTATAAATATTTTCGATCCCTTTTCTTAGAATTCCTTTGAATTTAACTTGAGTTCCCGTAAGCTGCGGAGTGGATCGAAGAAAACGAACAAATGAGCAATTCTGAAGCTTTTGAATGTTTTGCAAAAGGTTTGGCATGGCTGGAGCAGTAGAAAGACTCTGATACTGGTGAGCTAATAATATTAAAAAACTTCGTGGTAGAGCTTCAAAGCATAGGCAATCGAAAAGAAAAAACAAAACTGCGACAAACCGACAAACAAAACATTATTTCAAACCCCCATGAAAGGTACTTAATTTCAAAATTAAAATTCAGGTAATTTATTCTTGTTTCTATTTTTCTATTGCTTTATTTTTGTTAAGTACTTATGTTACCGTAATAAGAAATAGCGCATACATTTCTCCTTAAACTTATGATTGAAGCAGTCTCAATTATCCGAAAATTTAGATTTTCCGAAAGAGGGTCAGTCCTGATTACTTCGGAGAATGTAAGTTCTACTGTATATTAAAAATGAGGGATAGATTATAATGGTACTCATTATACCAAGTACTAAATATGATTTTAATAACTGGATTGTACTTCTAAGATTTAATATTTTTTCTTTGTGTTAAAAAAATGAGTCTAAGAGGAAAATTGTTTTATTTTTAGCTGTACGTATTAATCGACGAAAAAGCCATATTTTAATCCATAATTTATTTTCAGTTATTATTCCAGCCAATCTTATAAAAACAAACAATGAATTAAACTTACATACAGTTAAAGTTTAATCTAAATATGTGTAAAATACACAATTTTTGAATAAAATAACAGCTGTAAAGCTTATTTAGATGATTAGTATGTAAATGAGCACAGTTCCTACACCAATAAATATATAAATACAATATACAATTCACCTTTAATACGCGACTGTTGTCCACTCTCGTGAAACACGTCTTAACCCTTTATCTACTGACGGTCCTTATAAGTATCATTAAAATAACTTGCTATAAAATTAATTTAATACATCGAGTAGTAGTAATACAGTTTAGAATGAGTTATAGATGCATTACTTTATCTTGTTCCAAAAGCATTATGGGTTAAACAAAACAAAAATATTTTTAAAAGGATGATTTCTTTTGCCTTTGCATCTTTTCAGCTTTCTTGGCGTTGGGAAGTGGGGGGGGGGGGATTTACAATTCGGAAATATTTCTATATTTCTATTGTAAGAACATTATATTTGTACATTTCCTAATTCTACAAAATACTAATAAAAATATTTAAAATAAAAGATCTGAGTGAGGTTATAAATATTGCACAAAATCTCTATAAATTCAAATTTAATGAATCCTTCTAAAATCCTTCTAAAATTTATTAAAAGATTATGTAAATCTTCTAATGTAGTTTCAAAAATTCACGAAAAATGCTTTAGAAGGGAAAAATTTCATGAATTCATAATTCAGTACATAAAGAGTTAACCGGGCTCGATTGTACGAGTATGTATCTGATAGATGCTAAAACTTCTGCTAATTCTAATAACCAGGTTACGCCCGTCTGGTGAATGAAATCTATTTTGCGTGTGGCTATCTACTTCTCGTCCTGACGTAATCAAAATGTGAATTAATGTTGAATTTTCAAAGAAATTATAAATGCTTGCCCATAGGGTAAGTGGTTTTATCATTTTTCTTTAACTATATAAATGATTTTACCAGGAAGAAGTCGTCGGATTTTGGTCCGCAGCAGAAAATTGCATAGCTATAAGAATATCCGAAATAACCTTTTTGAACTTTTAATGAATAATTTCCTGTTTTCATTTATCTGACAGATTTAAATTTATACCAAGTGAACGAAATATGCTTCCAGAAGAAATGAAATTGATTCCAAATTTTAATAATTATGCGTTTGTTTCCCAATTACGCCCAAGAAAGAAGGCTACCTCTAAATCTTCTTCGCTATTTGTTACGATATTAACGTGTATGTTAGTGACCACCAAGTTTTTTTTTTTTTTTTTTTTTAGTTTTAATTATAAGTTTTAATCAGAATTGAAGCTGAGGAGGGAAGCAAGAAATGAAAAAGCATTAGACATGTAAAAGGATTTGGCGAAAAACAAGACAGGATAAATTTGATTATGTACAGTCGTGGAAAAAAAAAAGTAAACACCCCCTACTAACTCTTCAACAAATTATCGTAGACGGAAGTTACTGGTACCGAATGATTGGAAATAAAGTCTATTTTTAAATGATGTATATGAAGTTTGCTTAGGGGGCCATCTACATATTAAAACGAACCCAAACTCCATTTTTTTCAATAGCAATACCCAATTTTAACGAGATATTTCAAATCTTCGGTTCAAACTATGCCCAGACACCAAATTTCAAGTCATTGGAATGATTAGTTTTTAAATTATAAACATTCAAAATTTAGTGCTTCTAATGTTAAATTACATTTTCATATATTTATTTATATCTCCTGAGACTATTCTCCTGATGTGCTAATTTTTTGTGTATCAATAATACTAATGTGCCCAAACATAAATACGCTGAATTTGCAATTTTTATAATTTTATGATATGAATTATGAATTATGAAATTAATATTCGAAACAATTATGAGCTGCAACCTACAATTTTTTTTATGGATTTAGATTTATTAAGTCCTGCTTTATGAAAATAAGAAATTTCACATTTTTCTTCCAAATAGTTTTCAAATTATGCTTAAAAAACGGCAAAATGATGGTTTAAGGGGCCGTCTATGATAGAAGTGAGTAGATGTTTTGAAATTTCTTCTGCTGTCCCGTTGTCTAACAGGCTTCATTGACTGCTTAAGGTGCCTTGATCAAGAAGGAGGCTCTCTCGGTTAACAATCGACTGCGGAACTTCAATTTGGATACAGCCCTTAAAATACGCACGTTTTATAATAATTAATTTCTCGGAAACTTATGGCACGAATTGCATAAAAATTGGTTTTTAGGCTAATTGAAAGGTGTAGAGTTCATTTATGCTGTCAGAATTGGGTATTGCCATTGAAAAAAAATGAATTTATGGTTTGTTTTAATATGTAGATGGCCCCCTAAGAAAAATTTATATACACCATTTAAAAGTAGACTTTATTTCCAATCGTTCGGTACCGGTAACTTTCTTCTACGATAACTTGTTGAGGAGTTAGTAGGGGGTGTTTACTTTTTTTTTTCCACGACTGTACACTGTACGACTGTACACTGTACAGTCGTAGAAAAAAAGTAAACACCCCCTATTAACTCTGCAACAAATTATTGTGAAAGAGAGTTACTGGTAAAAAACGATTGGAAATAAAGTCTACTTTTAAATGAGGTATATACAATTTACTCAGGGGTTCATCTAAAAAAAAACAACAACCCTGTGGCTGTACGATCCATGAAGGATCAGGGTCCGACTCTGTTTACTTGACCTTTGGCCCCGAGGTGCTATACAGCATGTGGCCCGGCCAGGTGGTCAGTCCAACTTGAGACCCTCGGTGTTTAGTTCCCAATCAAGCTTGGTGCTCATTTTGTCGACCCCGAAGGGATGAAAGGTTGAGTGAACGTTGCCCAGTCGGGAGCAGAACTCGCGACCTGTAGCGTGGCAGACAGGCGTGCTGAACACTACGCTACTGGTCTTTCTAGGGGTTCATCTACATATTAAAATCAGCCAAAACTTTGTTTTTTGCAATGGCAACACTCAATTTTAAGAAGATATTTCAAATCTTCGGTTCGAAACTATTCCTAGACACCAAGTTTCAAATCTTTTAAATGATAAGTTTTTGAATTTTAAACAGTCAAAATTTAGAGCTTCTAATGTTAAATTTACATTTTAATATTTTTATCCTGAATCTTCTGAAATTATAATCTTAATGTGCTAATTTTATGTGTGGTTATAATACTAAAAAACCAAAACATAAATACAATAAATTTGTAATTTTTTTTAAATTTTATAGTATGAATTATGAAATTAATATTCGAAAAAAATTATGAATTGCAACCTACAATTTTTTTGATGGATTTATATTTATTATGTCTTGCTTAACGTAAATCCAAAATTTCGATTTTTTCTTCCAAGTAGTTTTCAAATTATGCTTAAAAAATGTCAAAATGATGGTTTAACTGGCCATCTACAAAGTGCAGAAATGCATTATTTGAAAAAAAAAAATATTTTACTCATTTTATTGGAACTTTTCGGCTTGGCAATAGTCGAAACCTATTAAGCGAGTGAAATGGCCATATTGGCAAGTAATAATCCATTAATAGAAGTGTCTGAGTCATTCTGTACCATTTTAAGAATCAAGTACCGAACTTCAATTTGGATACAGCCCCTAAAATAGGTTCATTTTAAAATAATTAATTTCTCGGAAACTAATTGTTTGAATTTCATGAAAATTTGTATAAATTTTAATAGTGAAAATTTAATAGTTTATTAGCTGTTTCGGTGAACTTATGTTTAATTTCAAAACATTCTCTACTCAAACTCAAACAACAATGTAATTTTACGGTCAAGCATAATTCGGAAGTTAAGTCAAAAATAAAACATAATCATTAAAGAGTTTCCCACACTTCACGTCTGTACTCGCTCAAATACCTAATTTAAATTTGTAAAGAATTCACTCAAAATAACCAAAAAAATTTGCTTTTCAATAAAATTACAAACAAATAAATATCAGAAACTTTAAAATATTTAATCTGTTTTACATGCAAACTGTTTGTACGTATAAATGCTATTTCTGTTATAGTTTAAAATAATTGATTTTGAATAAGTTAGAAATATATATAGTTCATAGTTTTTCAAATAAAAATTTTAATATTTGTTAACATTTTTACAGGCGTTTCTGGGCAGAGAGTTATATTGCCTAATTTCAAAACATTCCATGAGCATTTAAAAATGCTAAATTTACATTTTTAGAACTCTTAAAAAGACAAAAAGTTGAAAAAAAAATGTACATTTTTGTTATATAATATTTAAAAAAGTATACAATACAAAAGCACAGTTTTTAGAGGCAATAATAGATATACACCTTTTTTCTTTCATTTCCTATTTTTTGTATAATAACGAAGAAAATTAGCTTTTATAAGGATTTTTGCTTACAGATTACAAAATAATTTCTGCATTTAAAACAAAATTATTGGTATATGATTTTACTTGAGAGGCGTCTGCTTACACTGAATCTAAAAAATTACTTATTTAAAGTTTTATGTTAAAAAAACAAAACTGTATCTAGCTTACTTAAAACTCTCAAATTTTAACAATGTAACACCACAAAAACAGAAGGTTTATTTTATATATTCCAACATACACTATATACAGTGTGCCCATTAAAGCCACCCTCTTAACTTCGGAACGGCTGCTGCTATATTCATAAAAGTGGTGTCTAGGTATAGTAAAGTAACCATGCTCTACTAAATGAAACCGCATACGGCGCCCCCTGCATAAAATCTATGGAGTTAGCATTCTTATATCGAAAATGGACAGAGATAGGGAAACAAACTCTTTTACAAAGTTGTATAGCATCACCTATTTAGTACCAAAAGACACCTTATGGACATTAATGCAAAGAATAGAACGATAAAACGTGCATTTGTTTTTTTCTGATTTCCAACGCTGTGACGTCACGAAACTTGAACGGAAGGAGAAATAATTATATTTCGGACAAATGTGCATCCAAATGCGCAATGCAGCGAACGGCGAGAAGTTTGAGCATCTCAAATAAAGGTATATTGTTATAACTAGTTGTTTTTTTTCTTTCTAAGATCGTTTTGTCACGTCACAGTGTAGGAAATCACGAAAAAAACAAATGCGCGTTTTAGTCATTTTATTCTTCGCATTAATGTCCAAAAGGTATATTTTCGTACTAAATCGATGATGCTCTACAACTTTGTAAATCACTTTTTGTCCCTATCTGTTTCCGTTTTTAAGATGGAAATGCTAACTCCACAATCTTCTACCAGGTGGCGCCTTAGGCGGTTTCATGCACTAGTGCATGGATACTTTACTATACCTAGACACCACTTTTATGAACATAGCAGCAGCCGTTTCGAAGTTAAGAGAGTGTCACGTGACTTTAGGGGGCATATTGTATATAGAAAATTTCATGAGAGACTATTAAAAGGTTTTTTAACTATCTTGCGCGCTATCCCCGAGAATCGGGTTTTCAGATAAATGACTTTGGAGTTGTTCGTTTGAAAATATTCTATATTTAACAACTATGTATAACAACTACTATATTTAACAACAGTGCCATTCATTTTGTTGTAAAACGTTCAAAAATGATTAGTCTTATATATATATATTTATTTATTTATTTTTCAAAAAATGAGTTTTTTGAAAATTTAAAAGTCTTTAGTCCCTTATAATAGTTTCTAAAGCTGTAAAGGGAATTTTTAAACGACAATTTTCAATATGATTATTCATAGTAAAAATCGTCTCTTTATGAAAATAGTGTCAGTAAATGAATATCAGCAATCAATATTTCTTAGATCAATAACCCTCCAGCCTTAACTTTCGGCTTCTTTCTGTCTCTTTAGTGAGTTTTATATCTGTGACAACAAAGATTTCACGCTTCCGTGAACCATAAACACTTCTGTGACACAAAATCTAGCGCTTAACGGTTACTTTCTAAACAACTGCTGTGACGCTAGGAAAACATCCAAAGATAACTAACTCTTCCGGGAATATCAACAGACGCTGAAGAAATAGGAAAATAGATTTTGAAAGAGAATTATCGTGTATGAAATGTTTTTCTTGTACAAACTCTGTACGAAGATGAAAAGCATCTCACATCACCATTTCGTGTATACTAACAACAATTGAAAAAGTGATTATTCGTTCAAAGATTTCTTTGTCAAAATTTCTATTTTCCCGCCGACACTGCTTTTGTTTGGTTTGTTACGGTTAAGGATCAACCGAAATAGGTTTTTAAGACCGAAATAGAAACCGAATCCGAATTTCGGTTATCTTCCTATTTTCGGACGAAAACGAAAATGTCCAAAATCATTTTTAAAATAATTAATGCATACACAAGTATGTATAATTATTAATTAGTCACTCTGTTTATTAATTATACATAATTATTAATTAATTACACAAATTATTAATTAATTTTCACAAAACAAAAACGAAAATGTCCAAAAATATTTTTTAAGTAATTATTAATACATACATAAATATATATATAATTATCAATTAATTATACGTGTAGCCTAAATTTGCTCTCTGTGGCTCTGACCAAAACTTTTTATTTTCATGTAAAATAAAATGTAATTAATTCGTCAACGACACAGAATGATTTTCGAATTATACGAATTTCATCTAATTACAAAATTCTTTAGGTATACATACCTTTAGCTAACTTTTATAATGATTTTTGTAAATGATCATAATGTTGTACTAAAAATTTCCCAAAGAGTATTCAAAACACATTTGCAGTT
This sequence comes from Maratus speciosus, assembly GCA_963932465.1. NCBI lineage: Eukaryota > Metazoa > Arthropoda > Arachnida > Araneae > Salticidae > Maratus > Maratus speciosus. Next base: position 576,910,944 of record OZ010792.1, read on the forward strand.
TCAAATTAAAAATTTCCTATTACTATTTAGTCTGTGGCTTTTAATGAGCGCGTGAAAAGCGTCTTCAAAGTTTGGTCCTATATGCATTTCTTGCTTTATAATGTGCACTCACGTCTTGAGTCAGTCGTGACTGATAATTATATAGATATATACTGATAATTCATAGCAATAAATAAAGAGTGTCTCGTTTGAGCCGATACAGCTCAAATCAATGAGTAATACAGAAAATTTCCGAAGGAAGAAACGAGATTTTTGGAATACAGATAGTTTCGATCGAGTTTCGGTTCGGCCGAATTTTGGGCAGCATTTTCTCCAAAAACGAATTTTCGGCGAAACTCAGAATTTGGATAGAAAACGAAAACAAAACCAAATTTTCGGTCTATCTCAAACGAATTTTCGGAGAAACTCGGAATTTGGGTAGAAAACAAAAACGAAACCAAATTTTCGGTCTATCTCAAACGAATATTTGAAGAAACTCGGAATTTGGGTAGAAAACAAAAACGAAACCAAATTTTCGGTCGATCTCTAGTTATGGTTATTGAAATGAAGCAGAGTGACTGCATACTTCTAGTACTGTCTGTTTGAGAATAGAAATTCGTTGAATGACGCTTGTAGCTTCGTACATTTTTACAATGCATATATTATTTCTGACAGAAAATTTAATTATTTTCGAGATTGCAGAAATTAAATTCAGGGTTATTGAAGTGAATTACAAAATTTAATTATTACATTTATTGCATTATTATTAGGTGCGTTCGTAATTATATAAATACGTAGCACCTATCATCGTTGTCTGGCCTGTCCGTGTGTTCTATATAACAGAGTAAAAACTACCCAACCGAATGGTTTGAAATTTAATATATAGGATCGTTGCAGAATTTTTGTCCAGTCATTTCAAATTTTATGAAAATCGAATTAAAACTATCATTCTATCTTCAAATTCTAATACAATCGAACCGCGTTAAGAAGCGTTTCAAGGGAGTGAATAAAAGTCGCGTATTAAACGCGATTCGCATAATGTTGCAGGAACTGGGCTTATTTACACATTTAATCATCTAAATGAACTTCAGAGCTGTTATTTGTACACTGTAAAAAAAAATCTGTAGGTCTACAGATGTAAAGTTACATGCTTACTAAACTTTCAACTGTAACTGTACGAAAAAAGCTGCAAATCTACAAAACTAGTTTTTGTAAAGCTACAAAAATCTGTAACTTTACAAATGAATCTGCTAAAATTTCAGTAATCTTACTAAACTTTTATTTGTAACCCTGGCTGCAGTTACATGAAAAGTTCTCGGAATCCCAGTTTCCAAAAAAATTCTTAGTAACCTTACAGATTTTTTGATTTTCGGCGCAAAAGTGTGTCTGTTACATGAAATTTTGTTGTTGTCGTTACATGAAAAGTTCTAGGAATCCCAGTTTCCTAGGAAAACTTTAGTAACTTCACAGATTTTTTTTTACAGTGTATATGTTTAACGGCAAAAGTTTTGTACGTATATTTAGGTTAAAATTTTAACTTTATTCAACTTTAACTCATTGTTTCCTTTTTTAGGACAAACTGGAAGGATAACTAAATACAAATATGGATTTCAACATGGCTTTAGTGTCGATTGATGCATTGCGGCCAAAAATAAAACAACAAATATTGTTTTTCTGCAAGACTAATGGTATTAATAGAAAGAAAAAAAATTAAATCTTTGAACCATAATCGAGTTTTTAAAATCGCATTTAGTATTTGGTAATAAGTTTTAACAGGTGAATTCTTCTGTGTTTTAAGAATAACATTATCTAAAATAATTCAAAGTTTCAAAAATCAATGTAAGTTGAAACGGTTATTCTTGTCCCATGAAAAACTCTAACAAAATTTTAAAAAACTATGATAAATAATCTTGAGTTGTTATAATAATAAGTTTTGACAGGTGAAATCTTCTAAGAATAACATTATCTAAAATAATTAAAAGTTTCAAAAAGCAATGTAAGTTGAAACGGTTATTCTTTTCCATGAACAACTCAGACAATGAAATCTTCTGTGTTCTAAGAATAACATTATCTAAAATAATTCAAAGTTTCAAAAATCAATATAAGTTGAAACGATTATTCTTGTCCCATGAAAAACTCAAACAAAATTAAAAAAAAAACTATGATAAATTATCTTGAGTTGTTATAATAATAAGTTTTGACAGGTGAAATCTTCTAAGAATAACATTATCTAAAATAATTAAAAGTTTCAAAAAGCAATGTAAGTTGAAACGGTTATTCTTTTCCATGAACAACTCAGACAAATTTATTCTTTTCCATGAACAACTCAGACAAATTTAAAAAAAACTATGAAATAAATAATTTTGTTTTGGCAGGTGAAATCTTCTGTGTTCTAAGAATAACATTATTTCAAATAATTCAAAGTTTCAAAAATCAATGTAAGTTGAAATGGTTATTCTTTTCCATGAACAACTCAGAAATTTTTTTCATTGGATATAACTTGCATTCACTGTCAAGCACTTTAAAAATGCTTTCACCCCAACTTCGTTTGTAATTCAAGGTTAACCATTTAAGCGTCCTAACCGTGTTTTCTCGTTACGTAACTTTTGGAATCAAAGTCTGATTTTACACAAAATCGACATTAAAGCTAATTTTTAGAAGTGAATAATATAAATAAATATGTAAGGTTATCAAGTACAGATTCTCATACAAATACGTTTCATAGCTACTGCTTTATATATATTTAAACATGAATGAGGAATAATGTAGACTTTCAAAATTTTGTATACATCCTGTATTTCGTCACTATAAGTGAGTTATTTTTTTAAGTATTTTATTTTAAATACTATTATACTGAAATGATATACATTTTAAGCAAATCCCACGTATCCTTTTATAAAAAAACAAAAACAAACAAACAAACAAACAAAAAACCAATTAATTTTGAATGTTAAAAGAAAATTATATAAATAAAACAAGAAATAAATTTTATTGGATGTTCTTAGTTTTAAATCCTTTTAGACAAAAAATAGAATACGTTTACTTTTGTTTTTTCTATTTAAGTCTTATTTCTACACAGAAAAAAAAATAAAAAACAAACCCTGAAAGCATTTTTAACAATGCATCCTGATAAATAAAACCTTTACCAAACAACGGGCAATTTACTGCTACCAGGCACTTAAAAAAAACAATACCCTAGACACCTAAAGTAATACAAGGCACGTAAAATATATTAGTGCAATTACTACCATACTATAAACCAGTAAGAAGCATGGCCTATTTTATTAATTGCTCTTAATTTGGGGAAAAACACGAGAGAACAGGCTGATTGCGTTAATTTGCTAGAATAGTTCGATTAGATATAATTTTACTTACGTCAGAGAATGTTTTTTTAATACATTTTTCGGACGAGATTAATTTTAAAGGTTTCTTTTTTTATTAAACCTTTCAAACATAGTTGAAAAGTGTTTGCGAATTCGGTTTGTCTGCCGGTCTGTCTGTTTGCAGTCCGTTCGTGCTCTAATTCAAATAAATATACATGGTTCGCCATGCAATCGATAAAAGTTATTGAAGATTACTATGGCAAATTTGGTATTCAAAATCAAGACTGTTGCTTTAATAGTTCATTTACAGGGGCACTCAAAAGGAATCCATTACATTATTGTCTATGGAGAAAATCGTTTGCAGTGTATTTAATTATGTTACACTATTTCAAACCTATTGAAATTGATATATCATTCTGAAGCGCAATACAAGATGCTAATTACAGAATACGATGTGTAAAGAATTCATCGTTCAGTTACAGGGATACAAAAAAAAATATATATAGCATAATCTATGTATATATAGTTATAGTATTGTCTATGAACAATAATTGCTAGAAATCCGGAAGAACGTTATTAGTTGTGGTAAGATATTTTAAATATGACAAATTTTTTGGATATAATTTTTAAGAATTTTTATCGATAAAATACAAGACTGCACAAAAAAAAAAAAAATACAGAGTACATTAATGTTTATGGATGGAAATAGTTGAAGGGGAAATTTCAACTGTGCTATATGTTTCTTAACTGAACTAGAATACGAAGCATATACACACATATCTATACGCTTTACAGGACTGCGCAAAAGAGGATATTTTCTGGACTATTGAGGGTAAATGCTAAATCGGGTTTTTAACTTGATATTCGATTTCCAAATTTTTTATTTAGACATAATTTATCCCACAAGGTAAAATATTAAATGTGCATACAGTAACATACAAATATATCAAGGGACGGCAAATAAAAGTTAAATAAATGGTAAAAAGGAGAGAAAAATAAAAGAGTGGTATAATGGTATGTTACCTGTCATAGTTCTTTATATTCCAGTAACCATCTCTCCAGAACGGAAGATAAGTTCGAACACGCAATCTGACCAATAGAGAGACTCATTTTTCAAATCACGGCACTAGAAAGAGAAAACGAGGAGGCTACCATTATATACACAGTAACATATAAGGTAAAATATCAAATGTGTATTCAGTAACATACAAATATATCAAGGGAGGGCAAACAAAAGTGAAATAAATGGTAAAAGGGAGAGAAAAATAAAAGAGCGGTATAATAGTATGTTACCTGTCATAGTTCTTTATATTAAAGTAACCACCTCTCCAGAAGGGAAAATAAGTTCATACACTCAATCTGACCAATACAGAAACTCATTTCACAAATCAGGACGCTAGAAGAGAAAACGAGGGGATTACCATTATATACACAGTAACATACAAGGTAAAATATCAAATGTGTACCAAGTAAAATACAAATATATCACAGGAGGGCAAACAAAAGTGAAATAAATTGTAAAAGGGAGAGAAAAATAAAAGAGTGGTATAATGGTATGTTACCAGTCATAGTTCTTTATATTCCAGTAAACACCTCTCCGGAAGGGAAAATAAGTTCATACACTCAATCTGATCAATAGAGAAACTCTTTTCAAAATCAGGATGCTAGAAAGAGAAAACGAATAGACTACAATTATATACACAGTTACATGGAAGGTAAAATATCAAATGTGTATACGGTAGCATACAAATATATAATGGGACGGCAAACAAAAGTGAAATAAATGGTAAAAGGGAGAGAAAAATAAAAGAGTGATATAATGGTATGTTCCTGTCATAGTTCTTTATATTCCAGTAAACACACTCCTGAATGGAAAATAGGTTCATACACTCAATCTGACCAATACAGAAACTCGTTTCACAAATCAGGATGCTAGAAAGAGAAAACGAAAGGACTACTGTTATATACACAATAACATACAAGGTAAAATATAAAATGTGTATACAGTAACATACAGATTTATCAAGGCAGGGCAAACTAAAGTGAAATAAACGGTAAAAAGGAGAGAAAAATAAAAGAGTGATATCATGGTATGTTACCTGTCATAGTTCTTTATATTCCAGTAAAAACTCTCCTAAATGGAAGTTGAATTCATACACACATTCTGACCAAAACAAACTTTTTTCAAAATCAGGACGCTAGAAATAGAAAACGAATAGACTACCATTATATACACAGTGACATAAAAGGTAAAATATCAAATGTGTATACAGTAGCATACCAATATAAAATGGGAGGGCAAACAAAAGTGAAATAAATGGTAAAAGGGAGAGAAAAAATAAAAGAGTGATATCATGGTATGTTACCTGTCATAGTTTTTTATATTCCAGTAAACACACTACTGAATGGAAAATAGGTTCATACACTCAATCTGACCAATACAGAAACTCGTTTCACAAATCAGGATGCTAGAAAGAGAAAACGAAAGGACTACTGTTATATACACAATAACATACAAGGTAAAATATCAAATGTGTATACAGTAACATACAGATGTATCAAGGCAGGGCAAACAAAAGTGAAATAAACGGTAAAAGGGAGAGAAAAATAAAAGAGTGATATAATGGTATGTTACCTGTTATAGTTCTTTATATTCCAGTAACCACCTCTCCAGAAGGGAAAATAAGTTCATACACTCAATCTGACCAATCCAGAAACTCATTTCACAAATCAGGACACTAGAAAAGAAAACGAGGGGACTAACATTATATACACAGTAACATGCAAGGTAAAATATCAAATGTGCATACAGTAAATTACAAATATATCATAGGAGGGCAAACAAAAGTGAAATAAATTGTAAACGGGAGAGAAAAATAAAAGAGTGTTATAATGGTATGTTACCAGTCATAGTTCTTTATATTCCAGTAAACACCTCTCCAGAAGGGAAAATAAGTTCATACACTCAATCTGACCATTACAGAAACTCTTTTCAAAATCAGGATGCTAGAAAGAGAAAACGAATAGACTACCATTATATACACAGTTACATGGAAGGTAAAATATCAAATGTGTATACAGTAACATACAAATATATCATGGGAGGGCAAACAAAAGTGAAATAAATGGTAAAAGGGAGAGAAAAATAAAAGAGTGATATAATGGTATGTTACCTGTCATAGTTCTTTATATTCCAGTAAACACACTCCTGAATGGAAAATAGGTTCATACACTCAATCTGACCAATACAGAAACTCGTTTCGCAAATCAGGATGCTAGAAAGAGACAACGAGGGGACTACCATTATATACACAGTAACATACAAGATAAAATATCAAATATGTATACAGTAACATACAAATATATCAATGGAGGGCAAATAAAAGTGAAATAAATGGTAAAAGGGAGAGAAAAATAAAAGAGTGATACACTATGACGCAAAAGTTTAGACAATGACGTCATTCAGCTTTAAAATGTAGAATTATGACGTCAGAATTACAAAAACCTGTAAATATATTCAAAAACTGATTTAAAATGCTATGTACAAAAGACAGTCGTTTTATTTGCTATAATACTAATTTTTTTCATAAAAATTCAAATGTGCTTGTCGCAAAAGTTTAGACACTATTCTAAATTTCTTTGAATATTCGCTGGCATATGCAAATTTAGAATCGATGATGTCACAAATTTGGAGTACTTAAGTTCTGCAAACGATTGCGCTTCATAGTCGACATGCCGAGAGCTAAAGAAATTCAAGTGAATGAGGTTTCAAGGATTTGGCAGTTGAAAGGTGAAGGGAAGAGAGTTTCTGAAATTTCTGCTATTATTAATAGGTCAAAAAAATCTATTTATCGAGTTTTATCGAGTGGTTCCGAATATAAAGCAAAATGTCGGTCTGGGAGGCCACGTGTGACAAATGTACGAGAGGATCGCCTGATACAAAGACTAGCGAGTACTCAACAAATGAGCGTACGTGGAGTTCAAAGCTCATCGGGACTCTCTGTATCAAAGGATACGATTCGTAGACGAATTTTGGAAAAAGGAACAATCGTTTATAGCAAAATGCAGAAGAAACCAGCTCTGAAACCACATCATAAGTTACAAAGACTTATGTGGGCTCGAAAGCATATGTCATATGGAGAGAAATGGCAGTCAGTCATATTTAGCGATGAAAAAAAGTGGAATCTGGATGGTCCAGATGGTTGTTTATCGTATTGGCATGACTTGCGAAGGAACCTCGACGTTTTTTTAGTCGCAGACAAGGAGGGGGCTCGGTGATGGTTTGGGCAGCCTTTTGCTATAATGGACAAGTATCTCTGACCTTCACCAATGGTCGTCAAACTTCACAGCATTATACACAGACATTAGAAGAAAACCTACTGCCATTTGCTGAGCTTCTAGGGGGTCCTCAGTGGGAATTTCAGCAAGACAATGCTTCAATTCACACTGCAAAACATTCAAAATCTTGGTTTAATTCCCATAATATAAGAGTTCTCGACTGGCCAGCATGTAGCCCAGATCTTAACCCTATAGAAAACCTTTGGAGCATCATGTGTCGCAAAGTTTATAGCAACGCTAGACAATACTCTTCTGAAAAGGAACTTAAGACATCTATTGAGAATGCATGGTACGATATCGATCCACAAACTATGCACGATTTAGTTTCTTCCATGCAATCTCGTGTATATGACGAAATACATAAGCATGGATGCGCAACCAGGTTTTAAAAATTGTTTATTTCGATTTTATTTAATTTTTGTCTAAACTTTTGAGACAGCAGTTTATTTTTGTTACCATTTAATTTATTGCAATATGCACAATTCCACTTTTCTTTGTTATAAATATTGTTTATATGTACAGCACATTAATTTCAAGCAGTGATTTGAAAATTGAATAAATATTTTTCAAAGTATGTAAGAATATCTTCATTGTCTAAACTTTTGCGTCATAGTGTATAATGACATGTTACCTGTCATAGTTCTTTATATTCCAGTAAAAACTCTCGTGAAGGGAAATAGGATTCATACACACATTCTCACCAAAACAGAAACTCTTTTCAAAATCAGGACGCTAGAAAGAGAAAACGAATGGACTACCATTATGTACACAGTAACATGCAAGGTAAAATATCAAATGTGTATACAGTAACATACAGATATATCAATGGAGGGCAAATAAAAGTGAAATAAACGGTAAAAGGGAGAGAAAAATAAAAGAGTGATATAATGGTATGTTACCTGTCATATTTCTTTATATTCCAGTAACCACCTCTCCAGAATGGAAAATAAGTTTATACACTCAATCTGACCAATACAGAAACTGATTTCACAAATCAGGACGCTAGAAAAGAAAACGAGGGGACTAACATTATATACACAGTAACATACAAGGTAAAATATCAAATGTGTATACAGTAAATTACAAATATATTATAGGAGGGCAAACAAAAGTGAAATAAATTGTAAACGGGAGAGAAAAATAAAAGAGTGGTATAATGGTATGTTACCAGTCATAGTTCTTTATATTCCAGTAAACACCTCTCCAGAAGGGAAAATAAGTTCATACACTCAATCTGACCAATACAGAAACTCTTTTCAAAATTAGGATGCTAGAAAGAGAAAACGAATAGACTACCATTATATACATAGTTACATGGAAGGTAAAATATAAAATGTGTATACAATAACATACAAATATATCATGGGAGGGCAAACAAAAGTGAAATAAATGGTAAAAGGGAGAGAAAAATAAAAGAGTGATATAAGTGTATGTTACCTGTGATAGTTCTTTATATTCCAGTAAACACACTCCTGAATGGAAAATAGGTTCATACACTCAGTCTGACCAATACAGAAACTCGTTTCACAAATCAGTATGCTAGAAAGAGAAAACGAAAGGACTACTGTTATATACACAATAACATACAAGATAAAATATCAAATGTGTATACAGTAACATACAAATATATCAATGGAGGGCAAATAAAAGTAAAATAAATGGTAAAAGGGAGAGAAAAATAAAACAGTGATATAATGACATGTTACCTGTTATAGTTCTTTATATTCCAGTATCCATCTCTCCAGAAAGGAAATTAAGTTTATACACGCAATCTGACCAATAGAGAGACTCATTTCTCTAATCAAGACGCTAGAAAGGAAAACGAGGGGACTACCATTATATACACGGTAACATACAAGGTAAAATATCAAATGTGTATACAGTTACATACAAATATATCAAGGGAGGGCAAACAAAAGGGAAATAAATGGTAAAAGGGAGAGAAAAATAAAAGAGTGATATAATGGTGTGTTACCTGTCATAGTTCTTTATATTCCAGTAAACACTCTCCTACAGGGAAAATAGATTCATACACTCAATCTGACCAATACAGAAACTCGTTTCACAAATCAGGACACTAGAATGAGAAAACGAAGGGACTACCATTATATACACTATAACATACTAGGTAATATATCAAATGTGTATACAGTAACATAAAAATATATCCAGGGAGGGCAAACAAAATGGAAATGAATGGTAAAAGGGAGAGAAAAATAAAAGAGTGATATAATGGTATGTTACCTGTCATAGTTCTTTATATTCCAGTAAACAATCTCCTGAAGGGAAAATAAGTTCATACACTCAATCTGACCATTAGAGAATCTCGTTCTACTAATCAGGATGCTAAATAGAAAACGAAGGGACTACCTTTATATACACAGTAACATACAAGGTAAAATAACAAATGTGTATACAGTGACATACAGATATATCAAGGCAGGGCAAACAAAAGTGAAATAAATGGTAAAAGAGAGAGAAAATTAAAAGAGTGATATAATGGTATGTTACCTGTCATAGTTCTTTATATTCCAGTAAAAACTCTCGTGAAGGGAAATAGGATTCATACGCACATTCCCACCAAAACAGAAACTCTTTTCAAAATCAGGACGCTAGAAAGAGAAAACGAATGAACTACCATTATATACACAGTAACATGCAAGGTAAAATATCAAATGTGCATACAGTAACATACAAATATATCAAGGGAGGACAAACAAAAGTGAAATAAATGGTAAAAGGGAGAGAAAAATAAAAGAGTGATATAATGGTATGTTATCTGTCATAGTTCTTTATATTCCAGTAAAAACTCTCGTGAAGGGAAATAGGATTCATACGCACATTCTCACCAAAACAGGAACTCTTTTCAAAATCAGGACGCTAGAAAGAGAAAACAAATGGACTACCATTATATACACAGTAACATGCAAGGTAAAATATCAAATGTGCATACAGTAACATACAAATATATCAAGGGAGGACAAACAAATGTGAAATAAATGGTAAAAGGGAGAGAAAAATAAAAGTGTGATATAATGGTATGTTATCTGTCATAGTTCTTTATATTCCACTAAAAACTCTCGTGAAGGGAAATAGGATTCATACACACATTCTCACCAAAACAGGAACTCTTTTCAAAATCAGGACGCTAGAAAGAGAAAACAAATGGACTACCATTATATACACAGTAACATACAATATAAAATATCAAATGTGTATTACAGTAACATACAAACATATCAATGTAGGGCAAACAAAAGTGAAATAAATGGTAAAAGGGAGATAAAAATAAAAGAGTGATATAATGGTATGTTACCATGTTACCTGTCATTGTTCTTTATATTCCAGTAACCATCTTTCCAGAAAGGAAATTAAGTTCATACACGCAATCTAACTCATTTCTCAAATCAGCCACTAGAAAGAGAAAACGAGGGGACAACCATTATATACGCAGTAACATGCAAGGTAAAATATCAAATGTGCATACAGTAACATACAAATATATCAAGGGAGGACAAACAAAAGTGAAATAAATGGTAAAAGGGAGAGAAAAATAAAAGAGTGATATAATGTTATGTTACCTGTCATTGTTCTTTATATTCCGGTAACCACTCTCCTAAAGGAAAATTGAGTTCATACACGCAATCGGACCAATATAGAGACTCATTTCTTAAATCAGGCCTAGAAAGAGACAACGACGGGACTACCATTATATACACAGTAACATACAAGATAAAATATCAAATGTTTATACAGTAACATACAAATATATCAATGGAGGGCAAATAAACGGGAAATAAATGGTAAAAGGGAGAGAAAAATAAAAGAGTGATATAATGGTGTGTTACCTGTCATAGTTCTTTATATTCCAGTAAACACTCTCCTGCAGGGAAAATAGATTTATACACTCAATCTGACCAATACAGAAACTCGTTCCACTAATCAGGATGCTAGAAATAGAAAACGAAGGGACTACCTTTATATACACAGTAACATACAAGGTAAAATATCAAATGTGTATACAGTAACATACAGATATATCAAGGCAGGGCAAACAAAAGTGAAATAAATGGTAAAAGAGAGAGAAAAATAAAAGAGTGATATAATGGTATGTTACCTGTCATAGTTCTTTATATTCCAGTAAACACTCTCCTGCAGGGAAAATAGATTCATACACTCAATCTGACCAATACAGAAACTCGTTTCACAAATCAGGACACTAGAATGAGAAAACGAAGGGACTACCATTATATACATTATAACATACAAGGTAAAATATCAAATGTGTATACAGTAACATACAGATATATCAAGGCAGGGCAAACAAAAGTGAAATAAATGGTAAAAGGGAGAGAAAAATAAAAGAGTGATATAATGGTATGTTATCTGTCATAGTTCTTTATATTCCAGTAAACAATCTCCTGAAGGGAAAATAAGTTCATACACTCAATCTGACAAATAGAGAATCTCGTTCCACTAATCAGGATGCTAGAAATAGAAAACGAAGGGACTACCTTTATATACACAGTAACATACAAGGTAAAATATCAAATGTGTATACAGTAACATAGAGATATATCAAGGCAGGGCAAACAAAAGTGAAATAAATGGTAAAAGAGAGAGAAAAATAAAACAGTGATATAATGGTATGTTACCTGTCATAGTTCTTTATATTCCAGTAAAAACTCTCGTGAAGGGAAATAGGATTCATACACACATTCTCACCAAAACAGAAACTCTTTTCAAAATCAGGACGCTAGAAAGAGAAAACGAATGGACTACCATTATATACACAGTAACGTACAAGGTAAAATATCAAATGTGCATACAGTAACATACAAATATGTCAAGGGAGGACAAACAAATGTGAAATAAGTGGTAAAAGGGAGAGAAGAATAAAAGAGTGATATAATGGTATGTTATCTGTCATAGTTCTTTATATTCCAGTAAAAACTCTCGTGAAGGGAAATAGGATTCATACACACATTCTCACCAAAACAGGAACTCTTTTCAAAATCAGGACGGTAGAAAGAGAAAACAAATGGACTACCATTATATACACAGTAACATGCAAGGTAAAATATCAAATGTGCATACAGCAACATGCAAATATATCAAGGGAGCACAAACAAAAGTGAAATAAATGGTAAAAGGTAGAGAAAAATGAAAGAGTGATATAACGGTATGTTACCTGTCATTGATATTTATATTCCGGTAACCACTCTCCTAAAGGAAAATTGAGTTCATACACGCAATCGGACCAATATAGAGACTCATTTCTTAAATCAGGCCACCAGAAAGAGAAAACGAGGGGACTACGATTATATACACAGTAACATACAAGATAAAATATCAAATGTGTATTACAGTAACATACAAACATATCAATGTAGGGCAAACAAAAGTGAAATAAATGGTAAAAGGGAGAGAAAAATAAAAGAGTGATATCATGGTATGTTACCTGTCATAGTTCTTTATATTCCAGTAAACACACTCCTGAATGGAAAATAGGTTCATACACTCAATCTGACCAATACAGAAACTCGTTTCACAAATCAGTATGCTAGAAAGAGAAAACGAAAGGACTACTGTTATATACACAATAACATACAAGGTAAAATATCAAATGTGTATACAGTAACATACAGATATATCAAGGCAGGGCAAACAAAAGTGAAATAAACGGTAAAAGGGAGAGAAAAATAAAAGAGTGATATAATGGTATGTTACCTGTCATAGTTCATTATATTCCAGTAACCACCTCTCCAGAAGGGAAAATAAGTTTATACACTCAATCTGACCAATACAGAAACTCATTTCACAAATCAGGACGCTAGAAAAGAAAACGAGGGGACTAACATTATGTACACAGTAACATACAAGGTAAAATATCGAATGTGTATACAGTAAATTACAAATATATCATAGGAGGGCAAACAAAAGTGAAATAAATTGTAAACGGGAGAGAAAAATAAAAGAGTGGTATAATTGTATGTTACCAGTCATAGTTCTTTATATTCCAGTAAACACCTCTCCAGAAGGGAAAATAAGTTCATACACTCAATCTGACCAATACAGAAACTCTTTTCACAAATCAGGATGCTAGAAAGAGAAAACGAAAGGACTACTGTTATATACACAATGACATACAAGGTAAAATATCAAATGTGCATACAGTAACATACAAATATATCAAGGGAGGACAAACAAATTGAAATAAATGGTAAAAGGGAGAGAAAAATAAAAGAGTGATATAATGGTATGTTACCTGTCATTGTGCTTTATATTCCATTAACCACTCTCCTATAGGGAAATTGAGTTCATACACGCAATCTGACCAATATAGAGACTCATTTCTCAAATCAGGCCTAGAAAGAGACAACGACGGGACTACCATTATATACACAGTAACATACAAGATAAAATATCAAATGTGTATACAGTAACATACAAATATATCAATGGAGGGCAAATAAAAGTGAAATAAATGGTAAAAGGGAGAGAAAAATAAAAGAGTGATATAATGATATGTTACCTGTCATAGTTCTTTATATTCCAGTAAACACACTCCTGAATGGAAAATAGGTTCATACACTCAATCTGACCAATACAGAAACTCGTTTCACAAATCAGGATGCTAGAAAGAGAAAACGAAAGGACTACTGTTATATACACAATAACATACAAGGTAAAATATCAAATGTGCATACAGTAACATACAAATATATCAAGGGAGGACAAACAAAAGTGAAATAAATGGTAAAAGGCAGAGAAAAATAAAAGAGTGATACAATGGTATGTTACCTGTTATTGTGCTTTATATTCCAGTAACCACTCTCCTAAAGGGAAATTGAGTTCATACACGCAATCTCACCAATATAGAGACTCATTTCTCAAATCAGGCCTAGAAAGAGACAACGACGGGACTACCATTATATACACAGTAACATACAAGATAAAATATCAAATGTGTATACAGTAACATACAAATATATCAATGGAGGGCAAATAAAAGTGAAATAAATGGTAAAAGGGAGAGAAAAATAAAAGAGTGATATAATGGTGTGTTACCTGTCATAGTTCTTTATATTCCAGTAAACACTCTCCTGCAGGGAAAATAGATTCATACACTCAATCTGACCAATACAGAAACTCGTTTCACAAATCAGGACACTAGAATGAGAAAACGAAGGGACTACCATTATATACACTATAACATACTAGGTAATATATCAAATGTGTATACAGTAACATAAAAATATATCCAGGGAGGGCAAACAAAATGGAAATGAATGGTAAAAGGGAGAGAAAAATAAAAGAGTGATATAATGGTATGTTACCTGTCATAGTTCTTTATATTCCAGTAAACAATCTCCTGAAGGGAAAATAAGTTCATACACTCAATCTGACCATTAGAGAATCTCGTTCTACTAATCAGGATGCTAAATAGAAAACGAAGGGACTACCTTTATATACACAGTAACATACAAAGTAAAATAACAAATGTGTATACAGTGACATACAGATATATCAAGGCAGGGCAAACAAAAGTGAAATAAATGGTAAAAGAGAGAGAAAATTAAAAGAGTGATATAATGGTATGTTACCTGTCATAGTTCTTTATATTCCAGTAAAAACTCTCGTGAA
Source organism: Maratus speciosus (assembly GCA_963932465.1). Taxonomy (NCBI): domain Eukaryota; kingdom Metazoa; phylum Arthropoda; class Arachnida; order Araneae; family Salticidae; genus Maratus; species Maratus speciosus. The sequence continues at coordinate 576,926,231 of OZ010792.1, forward strand.
GGGAAATAGGATTCATACGCACATTCCCACCAAAACAGAAACTCTTTTCAAAATCAGGACGCTAGAAAGAGAAAACGAATGAACTACCATTATATACACAGTAACATGCAAGGTAAAATATCAAATGTGCATACAGTAACATACAAATATATCAAGGGAGGACAAACAAAAGTGAAATAAATGGTAAAAGGGAGAGAAAAATAAAAGAGTGATATAATGGTATGTTATCTGTCATAGTTCTTTATAGTCCAGTAAAAACTCTCGTGAAGGGAAATAGGATTCATACGCACATTCTCACCAAAACAGGAACTCTTTTCAAAATCAGGACGCTAGAAAGAGAAAACAAATGGACTACCATTATATACACAGTAACATGCAAGGTAAAATATCAAATGTGCATACAGTAACATACAAATATATCAAGGGAGGACAAACAAATGTGAAATAAATGGTAAAAGGGAGAGAAAAATAAAAGTGTGATATAATGGTATGTTATCTGTCATAGTTCTTTATATTCCACTAAAAACTCTCGTGAAGGGAAATAGGATTCATACGCACATTCCCACCAAAACAGAAACTCTTTTCAAAATCAGGACGCTAGAAAGAGAAAACGAATGAACTACCATTATATACACAGTAACATGCAAGGTAAAATATCAAATGTGCATACAGTAACATACAAATATATCAAGGGAGGACAAACAAAAGTGAAATAAATGGTAAAAGGGAGAGAAAAATAAAAGAGTGATATAATGGTATGTTATCTGTCATAGTTCTTTATATTCCAGTAAAAACTCTCGTGAAGGGAAATAGGATTCATACGCACATTCTCACCAAAACAGGAACTCTTTTCAAAATCAGGACGCTAGAAAGAGAAAACAAATGGACTACCATTATATACACAGTAACATGCAAGGTAAAATATCAAATGTGCATACAGTAACATACAAATATATCAAGGGAGGACAAACAAATGTGAAATAAATGGTAAAAGGGAGAGAAAAATAAAAGTGTGATATAATGGTATGTTATCTGTCATAGTTCTTTATATTCCACTAAAAACTCTCGTGAAGGGAAATAGGATTCATACACACATTCTCACCAAAACAGGAACTCTTTTCAAAATCAGGACGCTAGAAAGAGAAAACAAATGGACTACCATTATATACACAGTAACATGCAAGGTAAAATATCAAATGTGCATACAGTAACATGCAAATATATCAAGGGAGGACAAACAAAAGTGAAATAAATGGTAAAAGGGAGAGAAAAATAAAAGAGTGATATAATGGTATGTTATCTGTCATAGTTCTTTATATTCCAGTAAAAACTCTCGTGAAGGGAAATAGGATTCATACACACATTCTCACCAAAACAGCAACTCTTTTCAAAATCAGGACGCTAGAAAGAGAAAACAAATGGACTACCATTATATACACAGTAACATACAATATAAAATATCAAATGTGTATTACAGTAACATACAAACATATCAATGTAGGGCAAACAAAAGTGAAATAAATGGTAAAAGGGAGATAAAAATAAAAGAGTGATATAATGGTATGTTACCATGTTACCTGTCATTGTTCTTTATATTCCAGTAACCATCTTTCCAGAAAGGAAATTAAGTTCATACACGCAATCTAACTCATTTCTCAAATCAGCCACTAGAAAGAGAAAACGAGGGGACAACCATTATATACGCAGTAACATGCAAGGTAAAATATCAAATGTGCATACAGTAACATACAAATATATCAAGGGAGGACAAACAAAAGTGAAATAAATGGTAAAAGGGAGAGAAAAATAAAAGAGTGATATAATGTTATGTTACCTGTCATTGTTCTTTATATTCCGGTAACCACTCTCCTAAAGGAAAATTGAGTTCATACACGCAATCGGACCAATATAGAGACTCATTTCTTAAATCAGGCCTAGAAAGAGACAACGACGGGACTACCATTATATACACAGTAACATACAAGATAAAATATCAAATGTTTATACAGTAACATACAAATATATCAATGGAGGGCAAATAAACGGGAAATAAATGGTAAAAGGGAGAGAAAAATAAAAGAGTGATATAATGGTGTGTTACCTGTCATAGTTCTTTATATTCCAGTAAACACTCTCCTGCAGGGAAAATAGATTTATACACTCAATCTGACCAATACAGAAACTCGTTCCACTAATCAGGATGCTAGAAATAGAAAACGAAGGGACTACCTTTATATACACAGTAACATACAAGGTAAAATATCAAATGTGTATACAGTAACATACAGATATATCAAGGCAGGGCAAACAAAAGTGAAATAAATGGTAAAAGAGAGAGAAAAATAAAAGAGTGATATAATGGTATGTTACCTGTCATAGTTCTTTATATTCCAGTAAACACTCTCCTGCAGGGAAAATAGATTCATACACTCAATCTGACCAATACAGAAACTCGTTTCACAAATCAGGACACTAGAATGAGAAAACGAAGGGACTAAACGAAGGGACTACCATTATATACATTATAACATACAAGGTAAAATATCAAATGTGTATACAGTAACATACAGATATATCAAGGCAGGGCAAACAAAAGTGAAATAAATGGTAAAAGGGAGAGAAAAATAAAAGAGTGATATAATGGTATGTTATCTGTCATAGTTCTTTATATTCCAGTAAACAATCTCCTGAAGGGAAAATAAGTTCATACACTCAATCTGACAAATAGAGAATCTCGTTCCACTAATCAGGATGCTAGAAATAGAAAACGAAGGGACTACCTTTATATACACAGTAACATACAAGGTAAAATATCAAATGTGTATACAGTAACATAGAGATATATCAAGGCAGGGCAAACAAAAGTGAAATAAATGGTAAAAGAGAGAGAAAAATAAAACAGTGATATAATGGTATGTTACCTGTCATAGTTCTTTATATTCCAGTAAAAACTCTCGTGAAGGGAAATAGGATTCATACACACATTCTCACCAAAACAGAAACTCTTTTCAAAATCAGGACGCTAGAAAGAGAAAACGAATGGACTACCATTATATACACAGTAACGTACAAGGTAAAATATCAAATGTGCATACAGTAACATACAAATATGTCAAGGGAGGACAAACAAATGTGAAATAAGTGGTAAAAGGGAGAGAAGAATAAAAGAGTGATATAATGGTATGTTATCTGTCATAGTTCTTTATATTCCAGTAAAAACTCTCGTGAAGGGAAATAGGATTCATACACACATTCTCACCAAAACAGGAACTCTTTTCAAAATCAGGACGGTAGAAAGAGAAAACAAATGGACTACCATTATATACACAGTAACATGCAAGGTAAAATATCAAATGTGCATACAGCAACATGCAAATATATCAAGGGAGCACAAACAAAAGTGAAATAAATGGTAAAAGGTAGAGAAAAATGAAAGAGTGATATAACGGTATGTTACCTGTCATTGATATTTATATTCCGGTAACCACTCTCCTAAAGGAAAATTGAGTTCATACACGCAATCGGACCAATATAGAGACTCATTTCTTAAATCAGGCCACCAGAAAGAGAAAACGAGGGGACTACGATTATATACACAGTAACATACAAGATAAAATATCAAATGTGTATTACAGTAACATACAAACATATCAATGTAGGGCAAACAAAAGTGAAATAAATGGTAAAAGGGAGAGAAAAATAAAAGAGTGATATCATGGTATGTTACCTGTCATAGTTCTTTATATTCCAGTAAACACACTCCTGAATGGAAAATAGGTTCATACACTCAATCTGACCAATACAGAAACTCGTTTCACAAATCAGTATGCTAGAAAGAGAAAACGAAAGGACTACTGTTATATACACAATAACATACAAGGTAAAATATCAAATGTGTATACAGTAACATACAGATATATCAAGGCAGGGCAAACAAAAGTGAAATAAACGGTAAAAGGGAGAGAAAAATAAAAGAGTGATATAATGGTATGTTACCTGTCATAGTTCATTATATTCCAGTAACCACCTCTCCAGAAGGGAAAATAAGTTTATACACTCAATCTGACCAATACAGAAACTCATTTCACAAATCAGGACGCTAGAAAAGAAAACGAGGGGACTAACATTATGTACACAGTAACATACAAGGTAAAATATCGAATGTGTATACAGTAAATTACAAATATATCATAGGAGGGCAAACAAAAGTGAAATAAATTGTAAACGGGAGAGAAAAATAAAAGAGTGGTATAATTGTATGTTACCAGTCATAGTTCTTTATATTCCAGTAAACACCTCTCCAGAAGGGAAAATAAGTTCATACACTCAATCTGACCAATACAGAAACTCTTTTCACAAATCAGGATGCTAGAAAGAGAAAACGAAAGGACTACTGTTATATACACAATGACATACAAGGTAAAATATCAAATGTGCATACAGTAACATACAAATATATCAAGGGAGGACAAACAAATTGAAATAAATGGTAAAAGGGAGAGAAAAATAAAAGAGTGATATAATGGTATGTTACCTGTCATTGTGCTTTATATTCCATTAACCACTCTCCTATAGGGAAATTGAGTTCATACACGCAATCTGACCAATATAGAGACTCATTTCTCAAATCAGGCCTAGAAAGAGACAACGACGGGACTACCATTATATACACAGTAACATACAAGATAAAATATCAAATGTGTATACAGTAACATACAAATATATCAATGGAGGGCAAATAAAAGTGAAATAAATGGTAAAAGGGAGAGAAAAATAAAAGAGTGATATAATGATATGTTACCTGTCATAGTTCTTTATATTCCAGTAAACACACTCCTGAATGGAAAATAGGTTCATACACTCAATCTGACCAATACAGAAACTCGTTTCACAAATCAGGATGCTAGAAAGAGAAAACGAAAGGACTACTGTTATATACACAATAACATACAAGGTAAAATATCAAATGTGCATACAGTAACATACAAATATATCAAGGGAGGACAAACAAAAGTGAAATAAATGGTAAAAGGCAGAGAAAAATAAAAGAGTGATACAATGGTATGTTACCTGTTATTGTGCTTTATATTCCAGTAACCACTCTCCTAAAGGGAAATTGAGTTCATACACGCAATCTCACCAATATAGAGACTCATTTCTCAAATCAGGCCTAGAAAGAGACAACGACGGGACTACCATTATATACACAGTAACATACAAGATAAAATATCAAATGTGTATACAGTAACATACAAATATATCAATGGAGGGCAAATAAAAGTGAAATAAATGGTAAAAGGGAGAGAAAAATAAAAGAGTGATATAATGGTGTGTTACCTGTCATAGTTCTTTATATTCCAGTAAACACTCTCCTGCAGGGAAAATAGATTCATACACTCAATCTGACCAATACAGAAACTCGTTTCACAAATCAGGACACTAGAATGAGAAAACGAAGGGACTACCATTATATACACTATAACATACTAGGTAATATATCAAATGTGTATACAGTAACATAAAAATATATCCAGGGAGGGCAAACAAAATGGAAATGAATGGTAAAAGGGAGAGAAAAATAAAAGAGTGATATAATGGTATGTTACCTGTCATAGTTCTTTATATTCCAGTAAACAATCTCCTGAAGGGAAAATAAGTTCATACACTCAATCTGACCATTAGAGAATCTCGTTCTACTAATCAGGATGCTAAATAGAAAACGAAGGGACTACCTTTATATACACAGTAACATACAAAGTAAAATAACAAATGTGTATACAGTGACATACAGATATATCAAGGCAGGGCAAACAAAAGTGAAATAAATGGTAAAAGAGAGAGAAAATTAAAAGAGTGATATAATGGTATGTTACCTGTCATAGTTCTTTATATTCCAGTAAAAACTCTCGTGAAGGGAAATAGGATTCATACGCACATTCCCACCAAAACAGAAACTCTTTTCAAAATCAGGACGCTAGAAAGAGAAAACGAATGAACTACCATTATATACACAGTAACATGCAAGGTAAAATATCAAATGTGCATACAGTAACATACAAATATATCAAGGGAGGACAAACAAAAGTGAAATAAATGGTAAAAGGGAGAGAAAAATAAAAGAGTGATATAATGGTATGTTATCTGTCATAGTTCTTTATAGTCCAGTAAAAACTCTCGTGAAGGGAAATAGGATTCATACGCACATTCTCACCAAAACAGGAACTCTTTTCAAAATCAGGACGCTAGAAAGAGAAAACAAATGGACTACCATTATATACACAGTAACATGCAAGGTAAAATATCAAATGTGCATACAGTAACATACAAATATATCAAGGGAGGACAAACAAATGTGAAATAAATGGTAAAAGGGAGAGAAAAATAAAAGTGTGATATAATGGTATGTTATCTGTCATAGTTCTTTATATTCCACTAAAAACTCTCGTGAAGGGAAATAGGATTCATACACACATTCTCACCAAAACAGGAACTCTTTTCAAAATCAGGACGCTAGAAAGAGAAAACAAATGGACTACCATTATATACACAGTAACATGCAAGGTAAAATATCAAATGTGCATACAGTAACATGCAAATATATCAAGGGAGGACAAACAAAAGTGAAATAAATGGTAAAAGGGAGAGAAAAATAAAAGAGTGATATAATGGTATGTTATCTGTCATAGTTCTTTATATTCCAGTAAAAACTCTCGTGAAGGGAAATAGGATTCATACACACATTCTCACCAAAACAGCAACTCTTTTCAAAATCAGGACGCTAGAAAGAGAAAACAAATGGACTACCATTATATACACAGTAACATACAATATAAAATATCAAATGTGTATTACAGTAACATACAAACATATCAATGTAGGGCAAACAAAAGTGAAATAAATGGTAAAAGGGAGATAAAAATAAAAGAGTGATATAATGGTATGTTACCATGTTACCTGTCATTGTTCTTTATATTCCAGTAACCATCTTTCCAGAAAGGAAATTAAGTTCATACACGCAATCTAACTCATTTCTCAAATCAGCCACTAGAAAGAGAAAACGAGGGGACAACCATTATATACGCAGTAACATGCAAGGTAAAATATCAAATGTGCATACAGTAACATACAAATATATCAAGGGAGGACAAACAAAAGTGAAATAAATGGTAAAAGGGAGAGAAAAATAAAAGAGTGATATAATGTTATGTTACCTGTCATTGTTCTTTATATTCCGGTAACCACTCTCCTAAAGGAAAATTGAGTTCATACACGCAATCGGACCAATATAGAGACTCATTTCTTAAATCAGGCCTAGAAAGAGACAACGACGGGACTACCATTATATACACAGTAACATACAAGATAAAATATCAAATGTGTATACAGTAACATACAAATATATCAATGGAGGGCAAATAAACGGGAAATAAATGGTAAAAGGGAGAGAAAAATAAAAGAGTGATATAATGGTGTGTTACCTGTCATAGTTCTTTATATTCCAGTAAACACTCTCCTGCAGGGAAAATAGATTTATACACTCAATCTGACCAATACAGAAACTCGTTCCACTAATCAGGATGCTAGAAATAGAAAACGAAGGGACTACCTTTATATACACAGTAACATACAAGGTAAAATATCAAATGTGTATACAGTAACATACAGATATATCAAGGCAGGGCAAACAAAAGTGAAATAAATGGTAAAAGAGAGAGAAAAATAAAAGAGTGATATAATGGTATGTTACCTGTCATAGTTCTTTATATTCCAGTGAAAACTCTCGTGAAGGGAAATAGGATTCATACACACGTTCCCACCAAAACAGAAACTCTTTTCAAAATCAGGACGCTAGAAAGAGAAAACGAATGGACTACCATTATATACACAGTAACATGCAAGGTAAAATATCAAATGTGCATACAGTAACATACAAATATATCAAGGGAGGACAAACAAAAGTGAAATAAATGGTAAAAGGGAGAGAAAAATAAAAGAGTGATATAATGGTATGTTATCTGTCATAGTTCTTTATATTCCAGTAAAAACTCTCGTGAAGGGAAATAGGATTCATACACACATTCTCACCAAAACAGGACGCTAGAAAGAGAAAACAAATGGACTACCATTATATACACAGTAACATGCAAGGTAAAATATCAAATGTGCATACAGTAACATGCAAATATATCAAGGGAGGACAAACAAAAGTGAAATAAATGGTAAAAGGGAGAGAAAAATGAAAGAGTGATATAATGGTATGTTACCTGTCATTGTTATTTATATTCCGGTAACCACTCTCCTAAAGGAAAATTGAGTTCATACACGCAATCGGACCAATATAGAGACTCATTTCTTAAATCAGGCCACCAGAAAGAGAAAACGAGGGGACTACCATTATATACACAGTAACATACAAGATAAAATATCAAATGTGTATTACAGTAACATACAAACATATCAATGTAGGGCAAACAAAAGTGAAATAAATGGTAAAAGGGAGAGAAATATAAAAGAGTGATATCATGGTATGTTACCTGTCATAGTTCTTTATATTCCAGTAAACACACTCCTGAATGGAAAATAGGTTCATACACTCAATCTGACCAATACAGAAACTCGTTTCACAAATCAGTATGCTAGAAAGAGAAAACGAAAGGACTACTGTTATATACACAATAACATACAAGGTAAAATATCAAATGTGTATACAGTAACATACAGATATATCAAGGCAGGGCAAACAAAAGTGAAATAAACGGTAAAAGGGAGAGAAAAATAAAAGAGTGATATAATGGTATGTTACCTGTCATAGTTCTTTATATTCCAGTAACCACCTCTCCAGAAGGGAAAATAAGTTTATACACTCAATCTGACCAATACAGAAACTCATTTCACAAATCAGGACGCTAGAGAAAAAACGAGGGGACTAACATTATATACACAGTAACATACAAGGTAAAATATCAAATGTGTATACAGTAAATTACAAATATATCATAGGAGGGCAAACAAAAGTGAAATAAATTGTAAACGGGAGAGAAAAATAAAAGAGTGGTATAATGGTATGTTACCAGTCATAGTTCTTTATATTCCAGTAAACACCTCTCCAGAAGGGAAAATAAGTTCATACACTCAATCTGACCAATACAGAAACTCTTTTCAAAATTAGGATGCTAGAAAGAGAAAACGAATAGACTACCATTATATACATAGTTACATGGAAGGTAAAATATGAAATGTGTATACAATAACATAGAAATATATCATGGGAGTTCAAACAAAAGTGAAATGAATGGTAAAAGGGAGAGAAAAATAAAAGAGTGATATAAGTGTATGTTACCTGTCATAGTTCTTTATATTCCAGTAAACACACTCCTGAATGGAAAATAGGTTCATACACTCAATCTGGCCAATACAGAAACTCGTTTCACAAATCAGGATGCTAGAAAGAGAAAACGAAAGGACTACTGTTATATACACAATAACATACAAGGTAAAATATCAAATGTGCATACAGTAACATACAAATATATCAAGGGAGGACAAACAAAAGTGAAATAAATGGTAAAAGGGAGAGAAAAATAAAAGAGTGATATAATGGTATGTTACCTGTCTTTGTGCTTTATATTCCAGTAACCACTCTCCTAAAGGGAAATTGAGTTCATACACGCAATCTGACCAATATAGAGACTCATTTCTCAAATCAGGCCTAGAAAGAGACAACGACGGGACTACCATTATATACACAGTAACATACAAGATAAAATATCAAATGTGTATACAGTAACATACAAATATATCAATGGAGGGCAAATAAAAGTGAAATAAATGGTAAAAGGGAGAGAAAAATAAAAGAGTGATATAATGATATGTTACCTGTCATAGTTCTTTATATTCCAGTAAACACACTCCTGAATGGAAAATAGGTTCATACACTCAATCTGACCAATACAGAAACTCGTTTCACAAATCAGGATGCTAGAAAGAGAAAACGAAAGGACTACTGTTATATACACAATAACATACAAGGTAAAATATCAAATGTGCATACTGTAACATACAAATATATCAAGGGAGGACAAACAAAAGTGAAATAAATGGTAAAAGGGAGAGAAAAATAAAAGAGTGATACAATGGTATGTTACCTGTCATTGTGCTTTATATTCCAGTAACCACTCTCCTAAAGGGAAATTGAGTTCATACACGCAATCTGACCAATATAGAGACTCATTTCTCAAATCAGGCCTAGAAAGAGACAACGACGGGACTACCATTATATACACAGTAACATACAAGATAAAATATCAAATGTGTATACAGTAACATACAAATATATCAATGGAGGGCAAAAAAATGTGAAATAAATGGTAAAAGGGAGAGAAAAATAAAAGAGTGATATAATGATATGTTACCTATCATTGTTCTTTATATTCCAGTATCCATCTCTCCAGAAAGGAAATTAAGTTCATACACGCAATCTGACCAATAGAGAGACTCATTTCTCTAATCAAGACGCTAGAAAGGAAAACGAGGGGACTACCATTATATACACGGTAACATACAAGGTAAAATATCAAATGTGTATACAGTATCATACAAATATATCAAGGGAGGGCAAACAAAAGGGAAATAAATGGTAAAAGGGAGAGAAAAATAAAAGAGTGATATAATGGTGTGTTACCTGTCATAGTTCTTTATATTCCAGTAAACACTCTCCTGCAGGGAAAATAGATTCATACACTCAATCTGACCAATACAGAAACTCGTTTCACAAATCAGGACACTAGAATGAGAAAACGAAGGGACTACCATTATATACACTATAACATACAAGGTAAAATATCAAATGTGTATATAGTAACATACAAATATAGCCAGGGAGGGCAAACAAAATGGAAATGAATGGTAAAAGGGAGAGAAAAATAAAAGAGTGATATAATGGTATGTTACCTGTCATAGTTCTTTATATTCCAGTAAAAACTCTCGTGAAGGGAAATAGGATTCATACACACATTCCCACCAAAACAGAAACTCTTTTCAAAATCAGAACGCTAGAAAGAGAAAACGAATGGACTACCATTATATACACAGTAACATGCAAGGTAAAATATCAAATGTGCATACAGTAACATACAAATATATCAAGGGAGGACAAACAAAAGTGAAATAAATGGTAAAAGGGAGAGAAAAATAAAAGAGTGATATAATGGTATGTTACCCGACATTGTTCTTTATATTCCGGTAACCACTCTCCTAAAGGAAAATTGAGTTCATACACGCAATCGGACCAATATAGAGACTCATTTCTTAAATCAGGCCACCAGAAAGAGAAAACGAGGGGACTACCATTATATACACAGTAACATACAAAATAAAATATCAAATGTGTATTACAGTAACATACAAACATATCAATGTAGGGCAAACAAAAGTGAAATAAATGTTAAAAGGGAGATAAAAATAAAAGAGTGATATAATGGTATGTTACCATGTTACCTGTCATTGTTCTTTATATTCCAGTAACCATCTCTCCAGAAAGGAAATTAAGTTCATACACGCAATCTAACTCATTTCTCAAATCAGGCCACTAGAAAGAGAAAACGAGGGGACAACCATTATATACGCAGTAACATTCAAGGTAAAATATCAAATGTGTATACAGTAACATACAAATATATCAAATGAGGGAAAACAAAGTAAAATAAATGGTAAAAGCAAGAGAAAAATTAAAGAGTGATATAATGGTATTTTACCTGTCATTGTTTTTTATATTCGAGTAATCACTCTCCTTAAGGAAAATTGAGTTCATACACTCATTCTGACCAATACAGAAACTCATTTCAAAATGAGGACGCTAGGAAGAGAAAATGAGGAGACTACCATTATATACACAGTAACATACAAGGTAAAATATCAAATGTCTATACAGTAACATACAAATATATCAAGGGAGGGCAAAAAAGTGAAATAAATGGCAAAACGTAGAGAAAAATAAAAGAAGGATGTAATGGTATTTTACCTGCCATAGTTCTTTATATTCCAGTAACCACTCTACTGAAGGGAAATTGAGTTCATATACTCAATTTGTGAAATACAGGAACTCATTTCACAAATCGCAGTGCTAGAATGAGAAGGTTACCGTCATATATACAGTTTTGCATCAAAGAATGTTATTCGGGTAATTTTTGAACATGATATTTTCGAATTTAAAACGGTTCTTTCCAATAGTGTTCAACACATTGGAGAGTATTTGTCTTGATAGTCCAAATCTAGAGTGTAAAAGCTTGTGTTTTGTTATATTGTTGAAAAAAAAAAATCTACAATACGCTGTCTGGTGACCATATTAATAATTTTATTTTCTGCTTAGAGTGCTTTGCATCAATACTTTTAGACGCATTCCAAATTTCGTACTGTTCGAAATTACTGTTTCGGTTACTGACAGTTCAGAGTACGTGAATTTTAATTATGAAAAACTTTACTTTAAAAATGGAAGAAATATTCGCTAATCGCTTTTTTACTTACCATACGAAATGTTTATGAATACTTGCAAAGATTGTCCGAGAAAGAACGAGTCTCACGATATATCTTGTAAATCCTAAAATTAGCTGCACGGTATTTGTTGCCCAATTGTTCAATTTAAGACGATACATATTTTGCATTGTTATATTTGTTAGGAATAAGTATTTGTTACAAACATGTATTATTTCCAACAAACAAATATTATTTGTTATAAATAATATATGTCGTAAACTATTATTGTTACATAATCATTCGTTTCTTTGCTATGCATTTTGAATACATATGCATCAACGCCAAGTGATTAAATATAACTATGTGATTTTATACGCTACTGTGTTTATTATATTTTTATATTTTTTGTTACAGATTTCTGTATAGAATGGATATAAAATATCTTGGAGTAATTATAAGCTCCAATTAGACTCACATAAACAACTGCAAATATTTTTAAATAAAAAATAAGATGAACTTCAATTTTTTTTCTTATCTTCATCTATGTTAGAGTGTGTCGAAGGGTTTGGTTTTACCAGAACAGAGTGTTTGAAATTAAATATTTAAAAGGTTGTATTGCTTTTTCCGTTTCATAACATTTAATATTATCCTGTTTTCATTTGAAACTATTCTTTTGGTTATATTGGTCGTTAGAGTACAGGAGAAATTTTTTTTTCAGCTTTTAGCTTTTTTCTCTCAGAAAACGACTAATTTTGCTTATATAATTGAATTCTGTATTCTTGATAACGTAATTCAATATATAAGATTTTCAATTATTTTTATCCAAATAGTTCCAAACTATTTTTTTGGTTATATTGGTCGTTAGAGTACAGGAGAAATTTTTTTTTCAGCTTTTAGCTTTTTTCTCTCAGAAAACGACTAATTTTGCTTATATAATTGAATTCCGTATTCTTGATAACGTAATTCAATATATAAGATTTTCAATTATTTTTATCCAAATCCATATTCTTTTTTTCTTCCTTATTAATTCTTGTTATATAGTACAAGGGACTTTGTTTTATACATAGCAGCTTGTATATTATGTTTTTGGTATCCATTCAGTGTCTTTTGGGACACTGCATTGTTGTAAATTTATTCATACTATCACAATTTTTGTTCTTGGTCAGTAATGTTTAATTAATGGTTATATATATATATATATATATATCCATATGTATATACATATATATATGAGTACAAGAAAGTACTAAGTACAAGAAAATTAAAAATTGTAAAAGATTCGTTTCTTATGTGTTTGACCATGATGCAAAGATTCCGGAGCACTTTTTGTTTTGCCTATATCTTAAAAAATGCTTCAGTTATAGCACATTGAATTTCTAGTGTTGCTGACACTTTGAAACGATCTGAATTTTGTCACGCGATAACAGGCGTACTTATGAACCGATTTGGATTCAACTTGGTGTGTACATTGTACATACCAATGACTCGACCGAGATCGTTGGCAAACTTCATCCGCCATCTTGTTTCAAAATGGCGACCATTTAAATAAATGAAAATTATTTTAATTTACATTGAGGTAAAAAAAAAAAATAGAAATTGAAAAAGATTTTATTCTTATGTGTTTGACCTTGATACAAAGATTTCAGAGCATTTTTTGTTTTTTCAATATCTTAAAAAATGGCGGAGTTATAGCACTTTGAATTTCCAGCATGGCTAACATTTTGAAACGATCTGATTTTTGTTACACGATAACACGTTATTTACACGATAATTTATTAACCAATTTGGATGTGAGAAGACATTTGCATAGTATATAACAAAATCTCGACCAAGTTCGCTGGCTAGCTTCTATCGCCATCTTGTTTAAAAAGAGCTGCCCGTAAAATTTAAAATAAAAAACTTAAAATGAGGTAAAAAAATTGAAAATGAAAAAAGATTTCTTTCTTAAGTGTTTGACCTTGACACAAGGATTCCGGAGCATTTTTTGTTTTGTCTTTATCTTTAAAAATGGTTGAAATATGACACTTTGAATTACTATTGCGGGTGACATTTTGAAAAATCTGATTTTTTGCTTGCGACAGCACTCTTATATATCAACTGATTCCGATTGGAATGAGCATCTGCACAGGAATTACTATGGTCTTGACTAAGTTCATTGGTTAGATTTAACCATCATGTTGTTTTAAAATGGCGAGAACTTCAAGATATCCGCGAATTTGGCGATCAAAGATAAGTCACTTTAAATAAAACCAGTTTGGATGCAGCTGACTAATTTCGCGAAATTCTCATTCACATTGAGCATTGACAAAAATTACTATTGAATCTTTTATAATCGGGTCCACTAATTTGAGCTTCGTGTGCTTGAATAGTATAAAACTTTGAAAATAAGGAATATGAAAGCTACATCTTTCTGCCGGTATTGGTCGGAAAGACTCTTTTTTTTTTTTTTTTTTTTTAACTTAATTTGATTTTTGTATGTAAAGATAAAATTTTATAATCTGTTTTTAACACAACTTTTTGGTATGTTAGAATTACACAAATTATGCACAACGGTGTTATTCCGACGACAATACTACCTTTTGATATTTTAGAACTTTTTTATAAACTAGGGGGCTCGGCCCCCTACGAGCTACGGTCGCCAACCCCCGTCCAGACACCTCAGACTCTAAATGCACGCTAATGTGATCGGCTTTAAAAAGATTTCGAAAGATTGAATTATAATTAAAAAAACAGTGGCGATCTCCCTATAAACGGATTTCTATTCATTTCTCTTTGATTGGGGAAATTCTAACGCCAAATCCGCTGGGGTACTACTTGATTATCCCGTCGACTAATTTCGCCAAATTATATAAATCGCCAAATTATTTTGCTGCTATAAAACTTTTTTAATGGAACGATTTTGTCCAACTTTAGCATTAAATATCTCTTAAAATAATTCTTCGATTTGAAAACTGTCTGCATCAGCGTGTTTATCAAACATTTTTCTATAATACCACCGATTATCATATTTTTGTACGCAATATTTTTCTTAATATTAACGAAGAAAATCTCCTGTCACAAAATATTCAAAACCGGCGGCGGCGGTGACAACGGTAGTTACTTTTTTTTAGAATAGAGAGATTACTAACTTAAGTTTGAGGATTTTCCTCCTTAACCATACACAGGTAATAAAACGTCAAATATTCTATATGGTTACTAGTGCATAAGAGTTAGAACAACAATGGATTTAACAAGTCAGATGTGCCAATCCCTAAACTTTCTTCTTTCTCATGTTTGTTAATACTTCAAAAATCGCTATCACAGCGCCGAAATTAAAAGGCAATACATGACCATCATGAGGATTCTGGAGATATGAAATTCTGAGCATTAACTTTTAAAACATTACTATCGATAAAAAAAAAGTTTAAATCACGCAAAATGCAGCATAGCAGCGCCATCTGTTGGGTGATATACACCAAAACCTAATCAGCAAAAACGTATGTCAACGTCAAATAGAATTTGTAGTTTCGTGAAAATCCGTGGTTTAGTTTTTGAGTTAAAGCTTTTTCGGAAATCGTGAACAATGCAACATAGCAGCACGAACTTTTGGGTGAATTACACAATAAAGAAATCAACACCAATTTATAGGAAGGTTTCTAATGTTTTATTAAATCCCGTGGATTAGTTCTTGAGAAAGAGCGGCCAGAAAATTTCCGTTACATACAGACAGACAGATTAACAAACTGACATTTTTCAAAAACAGTAAAATCGTATTCAGAACATTCTAAAATGGATAAATCCGTGGAAAACCGGAAGTCGAAAAGTTTCAAGATTCAAATCCTCTAATAGTAACATTCAAGGCGAAATATCAAATGTGTATACAGAAACATACAAATATCATATCCCAATCCAACAATAGTTGAGATCTGCGTTAATAGATGGCAGCCCTACACAATCTGTTTGTAAGGTATCGCATGTTACCAAAGTATTCCACGCAGTTGTAAGAAATGATTTGTTCTGAGAGCTGCGTTTAGCAGCTGCTGTAAATAATGTAAATCACTCTCTTATTTCTCTCTCCCTTTTACCATTTATTTCATTTTTTTTTTTGCCCTCCTTTGATATATGTGTATGTTACTGTATGCACATTTGATATTTTACCTTGTATGTTACTGTGTATATGATGGTAGTTTCCTCTTTTTCTCGTTCTAGCTTTCTGATTTGCGAAATGAGTTTCTGTATTGGTCAGATTGTGCGTATGAACTTAATTTCACTTCTGGAGAGATGGTTACTGGAATATAAAGAACTATGACAGGTAACATACCATTATATCACTCTCTTATTTTTCTCCCACTTTTACCATTTATATCACATTTGTTTGTCCTCCCTTGATATATTTGTATGTTACTGTATACACATTTGATATTTTACCTTGTATCTTACTGTGTATATAATGTCAGTCCGTTCGCTTTCTTTTTCTAGCGCCTTGATTTGAGAAATGAGTCTCTATATTGGTCAAATTGCGTGTATGAACTTAATTTTCTTTCTGGAGAGATGGTGACTGGAATATAAAGAACAAAGACAGGTAACATACAATTATATCACTCTTTTATTTTTCTCTCCCTTTTAACATTTATTTCACTTTTGCTTGTCCTCCCTTGATATATTTGTATGTTACTGTATACAAAATTTGATATTTTACCTTGTATGTTACTGTGTATATAATGGTAGTCCCCTCGTTTTCTCTTTCTAATGCCCTGATTTGAGAAATGAGTCTCCATATTGGTCAGATTGCGTGTATGAACTTAATTTCCTTTCTAGAGAGATGGTGACTGGAATATAAAGAACAAAGACAGGTAACATACCATTATATCACTCTTTTATTTTTCTCTCCCTTTTACCATTTATTTCACTTTTGTTTGTCCTCCCTTGATATATTTGTATGTTACTGTATACACATTTGATATTTTACCTTGTATGTTACTGTGTATATAATGGTAGTCCCCTCGTTGTCTCTTTCTAGTGTCCTGATTTGAGAAATGAGTCTCTATATTGGTCAGATTGCGTGTATGAACTTAATATTCTTTCTGGGGAGATGGTGACTGAAATATAAAGAACTATGACAGGTAACATACCATTATATCACTCTTTTATTTTTCTCTCCCTTTTACCATTTATTTCACTTTTGTTTGTCCTCCCTTGATATATTTGTGTGTTACTGTATACACATTTGATATTTTACCTTGTATGTTACTGTGTATATAATGAAGTCCCCTCGTTTTCTCTTTCTAGCGTCCTGATTTGGGAAATGAGTCTCCCTATTGGTCAGATTGCGTGTATGAACTTAATTTCCTTTCTGTATAGATGTTTACTGGAATATAAAGAACTATAATAGGTAACATGCCATTATATCACTCTTTTATTTTTCTCTCCCTTTTACCATTTATTTCACTTTTGTTTGCATTCCCTTGATATATTTGTATGTTACTGTATACACATTTGATATTTTACCTTCTATGTTACTGTGTATAAAATGGTAGTCCCCTCGTTTTCTTTTTCTAGCATCCTGATTTGTGAAATGAGTTTCTGTATTGGTCAGATTGAGTGTATGAACTTATTTTCCCTTCTGGAGAGTATTTACTGGAATATAAAGAACTATGACAGGTAAGATACCATTATAGCACTCTTTTACTTTTCTCTCCCTTTTAAAATTTATTTCACATTTATTTACCCTCCTGTTGATATATTTTTTTTTTATATCGCCACTCTCTTATTATAACTCTTAACTAATTACTCTTAACTAAGGAAGAAGGCATAACTATAAGATTACTTATAGTTTTTATTTACATTATTTACAGCAGCTGCTAAACGAAGCTCTCTGAACAAATCATTTCTTACAACTGCGTGGAATACTCTGGTAACATGCGATACCTTACAAACAGATTGTGTAGTCCTGTCATCTATTAACGCAGATCTCAACTATTGTTGGATTGGGATATGACACCCCTCCCCTCGTAGTTCAAACGAACTACAGGCAATCTTGTTCTATGACATCTTCGAACTGGAGCACGTTTCTTACAGTCCTCGTCATAAGTTTCAGTCAAATCGTCTTTCGCAGTTTTTTTTGTCGTAACATCATTTTTATTACTCACAACTGTACCTGCCACAATATCATGCGAAGGCTGAGATTGGCTGGGTTCTATAGTATTATCATTATTAAGCTGTTCTTTTATTTTTCCATTAATTCCAGAAAAACGGTTTTGGTTAACCCTTTCTTACCTATCATAATTACTGTAATTTTTACCACTATGTCCCATATTTTCAACTTTGTCTGACATTAGTTTATCATTTCGATTCATCTCTATAACTCTCTCTGGTATTTCATCACTTATCTCTTTATTTCATCTCAACTGATCAACGTGACGCTTACACATTATTCCGTCACATCTATTTACTAAAACCCATCTACTCCCCAATAATTTCATAATTTTTCCTTTTACCCATTTCTCCCCTTTTCCAAAATTTTTAACAAAAACTAAATCATAAAGCTTATATTTGTGCAGGGGTTGCTGTATTTTAGGTTTTGATGGTAATACTAAGTGAAGGGCTGTTCGAACTGGCCTTCCAAATATTAATTCAGCACGGGTTTTACCAGTCACCGAATGAGATGTAGAATGATTTTCTAACAAAAATCGTGAAATTGACAATGTTATGTCACTTTTATCTAGCTTTCTAAGACAATTTTTCACAGTTTGCACATGCCTTTCCGCTTGTCCGTTCGAAGACGGATGATAAGGTGGAACAGGCGTATGCTTAATTGCATTATTTTTAAGAAATTCCTCAAATTCATCACTTCTGAACGCAGGACCATTATCACTAACCAATTCAGCAGGTAATCCAAATGTAGCAAAAATTCTCCTTAATACCTTAATTGTAGTTTTACTATCAGGCCTGGGTACTACCTGTACCTTCAACCATTTAGTATAAGAGTCGACTACTATTAAAAACATTTTACCTTCAAAAAGACCGGCATGATCTATATAGATTCTAAAATTTGTTTAGTTACAGGATTTTCAGTTGTCTACTTTTCAATAGTTTTAGAAGTAACAGGCCAATTATCATTATTTGAAACAAACATTATTTCCGCAGGGTTACTCACTATATTTACAGTTTCTGGGAGAGGTAATTTTCTTAATGCATCCGCATTTTTATTATTTTTACCCTCGCGATACTCAATTGTATAATCATACCTATCTAACATTAACGACCATCTGAGCATTCTAGGTGATAATGTATCAGGTACCTTTTTAACAGGATCAAATAATCTAATTAAAGGTTTATGATCTGTTATAATTTTAAAATGTTTTCCAGCTAAATATTGGTGAAATTTAGTGACACCAAACATTACAGATAAAGCTTCTTTATCAATCATTGCATAATTTCTTTCAGTTTTATTTAAAGTTCTCGAAGCATAAGCAATAGGTTTCTCTTTACCCTCAACAATGTGGCTTAAAACTGACCCTATACCATATTTAGAAGCATCACAGTTTAAAACTATATCTTTGTTTACATCATATAATTCTAAAACAGGAGATGTACATAATAATTGTTTAACTTTTTGAAACGCTTTTTCATGCTTTTCTGACCATGTCCACTTTACATTATTATCTAATAATCTATGTAAAGGTTCTAAAACATCTGAAATATTAGGTAGGAAGTTTCTATAATAAGAAATTAAGCCTAAAAATGAACGCAATTGTGACACATTATTTGGAATGGGAGCATTCAAAATAGCATTAACTTTTCCTGGAATAGGTCTAATTCCTTCCTGAGATATTTTATGCCCTAAATATGAAACTTCCGAAACCATAAATTTTAATTTTTCTTTATTTAATCTTAAACCATGCTCAGAAAAGCATTTCAGAACACTTTCAACTCTTTCAGAATGTTCTGATTCATTACTAGCACTAATGATAACATCATCTAAAAATACACCAACAAATGCAAAATTTTTTTAAATATGTTCAATTTTTCTTTGGAACATACCAGAAGCACATTTTACCCCAAATGCTAATCGTAACACATTGAATAAACCTTTATGTGTATTTATAGTCAAAATTTTACAACTTTCGTTATCTACAGGTTGCTGTAAATAAGCATCTTTTAAATCAAAAACAGTAAAAAATTTACCACCTGATAATTTAGAAAATAATTCTTCAATTCTAGGAAGAGGATAATTATCATTTTCAGTATTAGCATTAATTGTTGCTCTATAATCACCACATATTCTAACAGAAACATTAGGCTTGGGATCAATTACTATAGGACTAGCCCATTCTGGATGATCAACAGGTTTTAAAATACCCTCATTAGTTAATCGTTCCAATTCTACATCAGTAGCTTTTCTTAAAGCAAAAAGAACAGGTCGAGACTTAAGAAAAACTGGTTTTGCATCTTTTTTCAATTTTATTGACGCGGGAGGACCCTTGATTGTTCCGATCCCGTCAGCAAAAACATTAGGAAAATTTCTAATTAAATCATCTTTCGAAATGCTTTTAATCATATTTACATTAGGCCAAAATAATTTTGATTCTTTTAACCAAGTTTTTCCGATTAGACTCGGACCTTCCTCTTTAATAACTAATATTCTTAAATAAGGAATACAATAATCATTAACAACAGCATTTACTTTTAATTCCCCCAAAACAGTTAAAGAATCTTTAGTATAAGTTTGTAGCTTAATATTAGATTTAATTAAAGACAGCTTACCTGAGAACAATTTATGAGCAACACTTTTACTTACGATAGTATGAGTCGCACCACTATCGATTTCAAATTGTATATTTACACCATTTATTTTAACAGATTTTACCCATGATACGTTATTGGAGTTGTCGTCCATGAAATTTAAACATTATTCTTCGTGAACAGTTTTAATTCTTCTGTTCTTAAAAGGTTTCTCACTTTTCGTTCCAAATTTTCTATTTCGACAACAAATTTTTAAATGACCCAATCGATGGCAGAAATGACATTCTGCAGATTTAAAAGGGCATAATTTTGGATTATGATTTTTAGGACATCTGTAACACGGTTTCTCAGGCGCGAATTTATCTTCTTTAAGCTTAGGTGCACGAGCGAACTTCTCCACTTTCGTTTTCTCTCCTTTCGAAACACGCACTTGATTGACAGTCGTACTATCTCCGATGTGTAGGGACTTCACTCCAGCCTCAGCTATCTCAAATGACTCAGCTATTTCTATCGCTGTTTGGAACGTTAAGTCTCTAGAATCCAGTAATTTTTGCTGTATTTTCTCATCCTGGATCCGAAATACCAATTGATCACGGAGGCGCTCATTAAGCGCATTTCCGAAGTTGCAATATTTGGATAAACGACGCAACTCTCTTATGAAATCGGCTATATTCTCTCCTTGCTTCCTTAGTCGTTTCTGGAACTTAAATCGTTCCACAATTTCACTAGGGCGTGGTGAAAAATTATCTTTTGCTTTCTTTAAAAGATCCTCGTAACTGATTTCTTTCAGCGTATTCGGAACAATAATATTTCGTAAAATAGCAAACGTTGTTGTTCCAACAGAACTTAGTAAAATATTCTTCTTCATATCATCATTTTTGATGCTATTCGCTGAGAAATAAAAATCAATTTTCTCGACGTAAATAGTCCAAGAAACATTCGCATTATATTCTTCTAAGCGTCGCAGAGAAATTATTTCTTTATCAGTCATTTCTCGTTCTCTTTTTCTTTTCCTTTTTCAAAAAATTTTTTTTCACAACATTTCAATTTGAGTTAAATCCCATTTTCGTCGCCACTTTTATATCGCCACACTCTTATTATTATTCTTAACTAATTATTCTTAATTAAGGAAGAAGGCATAACTATAAGATTACTTATAGTTTTGATATAATGGTATGTTACCTGTCATAGTTCTTTATATTCCAGTAACCACCTCTCCAGAAGGGAAATTAAGGTCATACACTATATCTGACCAATACAGAAACTCATGTCGCAAATCAAGATAGTCGATAAGTCGCGATAGAAAGAGAAAACGAGGGGACTACCATTATATACACAGTAACATACAATGTAAAATATCAAATGTGTATACAGTACAGTATACAGAAAGGGAGAGAACGAAATTATTGTTTCGGCTACTGACAGTTCTGAGTACGTGAATTTTAATTATGAAAACCTTGTACTATAAAAATGGAAGAAATATTCCGTAAACGCTTTCCACTTACCATATGAAATGCTGATGAATACTTGCAAAGATTGTCCGAGAAAGTACGAGTCTCGCGATATATCTTGTAAATCCTAAAATTAGCTCCACGGTATTTCTTATTTGCGTTGTTGGCCAATTGTTGATCTTCAGACAATACATATTTTGCATTGTTATATTTCTTACAAATAAATAATTGTTACAAATAATATTTGTTACAAATATGTATTATTTCCAACAAACAAATATAATTTTTTTTAAATAATATATGTCGTGAACAATTATTGTTACATAGTCATCCTTTTCTTTGCTATGCATTTTGAATACATATGCATCAACGCCAGGTGATAAAATATAAATAACACATTTTATACGCTAATATGTTTATTATATTTTTATATATTTTGTTACAGACTTCTGTGTAGAATGGATATAAATATCTTGGTAAGATGAAAGCGCCAATTAGGTTTACATAAAGAACAGAAAATATTTTTAAAGAAAAAATAAGATGGACTTTAATGTTTTCTTTCTTATCTTAATCTATGTTAGAGGCTGTCGAAGGGTTTGACTTTGCCAGAACAGTGTGTTTGAACCAATACTTTTTTCGCTCTTTTTTTTTTTTTTTTTTTTTGTAAACTTAATTTGAGTTTTGTATGTAAAGATGAAATTTTGTAATCTGTTTTTAACACAACTTTTTGATATGCTAGAATTACACAAATTATGTACAACGATGTATGATCAATACTACCTTTTGATATTTTAGAACTTTTTATAAATTAATAATTTAAGTTTAAGGATTTTCCCCCTTAACCTGACACAGGTTATAAAACACCAAATATTCTATATAATTACTAGTTCATAAGAGTTAGAACAACAATGGATTTAACAAGTCAGATGTGCCAATCCCTAAATTTTCTTCTATCTCATGCATGTTAATATTTCAGAACTCGCTATTACATTGCCCAAATTAAAATACAATACGTGCCCATCAAGAGGATTCTGAAGATATGAAATTGTGTGCATTAGATTTTAAAATATTACTATCCTTAAAAAAAAAAATTAAATCAGGAAAAATTCAGTATGGCAGCGTCATCTGTTGGGTGATTTACACCAAAACCTAATCAGCAACAACGACATCCATACAACTGACAATTAACACATCTGACAAACGGCCTGTAAAGTTGTATCCCACAGTTACGTAATCCAACATTTAAATATCTCATACACAGAAGAATAACCGAGGTCGTGTCATCTACCTCAAGGACCAGCTGATAATATTTTGATGTGGTTTTTTGTATAACTTTTTGTATATTGATGTACGGATTATTCTTCATTTTTGGATGTAACTTTATTAAATTAATGAAGTATTCACTTTTAGTGTCTTTTGGGATTACTGTTCTGATAATTCTTTTGGTATTATGTTGTCTATATTTAATTTCTGCTTTGTTTTTTATTTCGTCTATTTTTTCTATTTGTTGTTGTAATTCCAGTAGTTACTTTTCTGATTGTGTTTTTATGATGATTACTTTTCTATTTCTGGATGTTCTGCTAAAAAATAATGGTAGTTGTTCTTGTTCTATCAATTTTATATTTATTAGTTCTTGTAATTCTGATATCTTAACTCCCTCCAGACACTTTATGAGAATTGCTGCATCTATGTAGTTATTTTGTTCCCATGTATCGTTTTCTATTGATGTTTCTTCTCTACAGCTATTTGTAATTTTTATCGTTGTATCTTCTAACATTTTCTCCAACTTATGAAGTTGTTCTTCGATTTTAATAAATTCCATTTCTTTTATTGTTCTTATACTTAACTGCTCCTCCAGGGGGCTATGTTCTCGTTTTTCGTTCTCTACTTCCCTCTGATCCGATTCTACTTTTTCTTTATCTCACTGCAGATGTGTATCCTTACTGTTAATTTCTTTAGTTTTTTCTTCTTCTTTGTTTTTAGTTGTGTGCCACAGCGACGCAACGATCTGTTAGAATTCGGTTACTTCAAGGACAGCTCCAAGCTAGGCACACTGTTGCGTGTATTCCACAGACTCCAAGCCATTGCCGCTTGCGACGCCATTTGGGTTAAGCCAGACCTCATTGGAAGACGGAGTAGAGATCTATTGTGTTACTTTTTCATCAGAAAACACATCTCCATTCCGTCCTCCAATGAGCTCTGGCTTGACAGCAATGACATCGCAAACGGCAATGGCTTGGAGTCAGTAGAATGCACGCTACAGGGCGCCTGGCTGGAGCTGTCCTCGAAGTAACCGATTTCTAACAGTTTGTTGTGTCACTGTGGTACCAACTGCAGCTCTAATTTTTTCCGCAGACGCAGTACGATGCGCCAGAGCCGTACGCCAAATACGGCGGTCTTAACTTTGAGTAGAGTAACGTGGCCGACCGGAACCTAGTCCTTTCTAGGCAGTACCATCCCCTGACCACTGCTCCCAACAATCATGCACAGTGGATACATTCCGGCCAAGTCTTTCTGCAATATCGCGGAAAGAAAATCCATTTTCTCTTAGCCATATTATGCGACCTCGTTCCAACTCAGTGAGCTATTGAAAATGACCTCTTTGTCTTCTTAAAGGCGTTCATGGCTAACATCAACTCAATATGTCACATTTCGAAGATAAATAACGCTCACGAACAGCACGCATTTAAAGCAAACCTGATTTGCAATTTCTGAGTGACGCTACTAGCGCCACACTTATACGCGAAGCGCGAAATTTGAAGCGATGTCATCTTTCAGATGTATAAACACGCCTACCAAATTTTGTTTATCTAACGCAAGTCTTTCTTGGTGTTGGGATTTTTTTCCCGCCAGTGTACAAGGCGACACAAATGTGCATACAGTAACATATAAATATATCAAGGGAGGGCAATCAAATGTGAAATAAGTGGTAAAAGCGAGAGAAAAACAGAAGAGTGATATAATGGTATGTTACCTGTCATGGTTTTTTATATTCCAGTAAATCTCTTGTAGGAAAATTAAGTTCATACACTTAATCTGTCCAGTACAAAAACGCATTTCACAAATCAGAAGGCTAGAAGGAGAAAACGAGGAGACTACCATTATATACACAGTAACATTCAAGGTAAAATATCAACTGTGTATACAAAAACATACAGATATATCAACAGGTGAGTAAACAAATGTGAAGTAAATGGTAAAAATGAGAGAAAAATAGAAGTGTGATATAACTGTATGGTATCTGTCATAGTTCTCTATATTCCAGTAAACACCTCTTCTGAAAGGAAAATAAGTTCATACACTTAATCTGACGAATAGGGAAACGCATTTTACAAATCAGAAGACCGGAAACAGAAAAACCGGAAACAGACTACCATTTTATACACAGTAACATATAAGGTAAAAAATCTCATGTGTATACAGTAATATACAAATATATGAATGGAAGGCAAACAAATGTGAAAAAATGGTAAAAGGGAGAGAAAATAAAAAAAGTGATATAATGGTATGTTACCTGTCATTGTTCTTTATATTCCAGTAACCATCTCCTCAGAAAGGAAATTAAGTTCATACACTCAATATGCCCAAAACAGAAACTCATCTCACAAGTCAGAAAGGTAGAAAGAGAAAAAGAGGAAACTACCATTATATACACAGTAACATACAAGGTAAAATATCAAATGTGCATACAGTAACATACAAATATATCAAGGGAGGGCAAAAAAAATGTGAAATAAATGGTAAAAGGGAGAGTAAAATAAAAGAGTGCTATAATTGTATGTTAGCTGTCATAGATCTTTATATTCCAGTAAACACTCTCCTGTAGGGAATAAGTTCATACACTCAATCTGCCCAAACAGAAACTCACTTCACAAATCAGATATCTAGAAAGAGAAGTTTACCCTCATATACACAGTTTTGCATCGAAGAATATTTTTCGGGTAACATTTGAACATGACACTTTCGGATTTAAAACGGTTCTTTCCAATAATGTTCAACACATTGAAGAGTATTTTTTTGATAACCCAAATCCAGAGTGTAAAAGCTTGTATTTTGTTATATTGTTGAAAAAAAAATCTGCAATACGCTTTCTGGTGACCACTTGTGAAAATAATTTTTTCCTGCTAAATGTCTTTTTCATCCCTATAGTTAGACGCATTCCGAAATTCATACATTTCGAAATTATTGTTTCGGCTACTGACCGTTCAGAGTACGTGAACTTTAATTATATAAAACTTCTACTATAAGAATGCAATAAATAATCGTTAAACGCCACTTACCATACGAAATGTTGATGAATACTTGCAAAGATTGTCTGAGAAAGTACAAGTCTCACGATGTATATTGTAAAACCTAAAATTAACTCCGCAGTATTTCTTACTTACATTGTTGCCCAATTGTTGTACTTCAGGCGATATTTATTTTACATTTTTACTTTCTTCTATCTTTACAAGAAGAAAGTATTGGATTCGTAAAAATTTTCGATTTCCGGTTTTCGACGGATTTACACGTTTTAAAGGTCAGAGATTCCAAAAAACATGTTTTTACAAAATGTCTGTCTGTGACTCTGTGAGTCTGTCTGTCTGTGTGTATGTGACATACATTTTGTGGGCGCTCTACCTCAAGAACTAATGCACGAAATTTAATAAAAATTTATATTCAAATAGTCCCTAATATAAATTGGTGCTGATTAGTTTTTGGTGTAAATCGCCCAACAGGTGGCGCTGCTATGCTGCATTTTTCGCGATTTCTGCACTAGCTCTATCTCAAGAACTAATGCACGGATTTTCATAAAACTTCAGATTCAATTAATCCTTGATATGAGTTAGTGCTGGTAATGTTTTGGTGCAAATCGCCCAACAGATGGCGCTGCTATGCTGCATTTTGCAGCATTTACACGAATTTCGTAATAGCTCTATCTCAAGAAATAATGCACGGATTTTCATCAAACTTCAGATTCTGTTAGTGCTTGACATGAGTTGACGTTTTGCACCTTTTGGTGTAAATCGCTCAACAGGCGGCGCTGCTATGCTGCATTTTTTGTGATTTCCGCAGTAGCTCTATCTCAAGAACTAATGCTTGGGTTTTCAACAAACTTCAGATTGAGGTATACCTGGATATGAATTACTGCTGATTATGTTTTGGTGCAAATCGCTCAACAGATGGCGCTGCTATGCTGCATTTTTTAGAATTTCCCCTACAGCTCTATCTCAATAACTAATGCACGAATTTTCATCAAACTTCAAATTCAGGTATACTTTTATATGAATAAATTGATATAATTTCTTTTACTATTTAAATGATTTAATTGACGTGATTTATATAGAAGAAAGTTTTGTGATGGCCACAACATACTAGTTATATTTGTTATGGATATGTATTATTTCCAACAAATAAACATTATTTATTATAAATACTATATGCCGTGAAAAATTAGTCATTGTTACATAGTCATTGTTTTATTTTCTATGTATTTTGAATGCATATGCATCAACGCCAAGTGATAAAATATAAATAACAGATTTTACGCTAATATGTTTATTATCTTTTTAGTTACAGATTTCTGTACAGAATGGATATAAAATATCTCGGAAAATGAAAGAGCGTATTAGGCTTACATAAACAACAGCAAATATTACTAAAAGAAAAATAAGATGGACTTCAAACATTTGTTTCTTATCTTATTCTGTATTACAGGGTGTCGAAGCGTTTGGTTTTGGTATAACAGAGTGTTTTTGAGTCATTCATTTCTATACACTTTCTGCAATCTATGCCCATCATGAGGTTTCTAAAGATATGAAATTTTGTGCATTAGTTCTTGAGATTTGACAATTATTAAAATCGTGTAAATGCTGCCATATGCAGCATAGTAGCGCTATCAGTTGGTTGATTTACACTAGAACCTAATCAGCAGCAACTTATGTCAACGTCTAACTGAATCTGAAGTTTGGTGCAAATCCGTCCGTTAGTTCTTGAGCTAGAGCTATTGAGGAAATCTTGAAAAATTCTGTATAGCAGCGCCACCTGCTGGACGATTGACACCAAAAACTAATCATCTCTGATTTCTATCATGGACTATTTGAATTTGAACTTTGAAGAAAATTCGTATATTAGTTCTTGAAACAGAGCTTAATGGTCTTCAAAATAGACTTCTCCTGCATTAATACAGCGTTGCCAACAACTCTGCCGCCCATTTATTTCCGCATGAAAGTCTTCAACTGGAATGCTGTTCAGAACGCGCGTTACATTTTTCTGAAAGTTCCAGATTGTCAAAACGATAATCTGTTAAGCTGGATTATATTCGAAGTAATAGAAAAGAGTCCGACGGTTACAGATTGGGCCTGTACAGTGGTTGGGGCAACGGTATGACAAACAGTCCTTCTCCTAGACGTCTTGTAACACGGGAAGCGTCTAAGTAGTCGATTCGTTTAGTTTTGTGCAAAACTTTATGGCCTATCTCTGTTCGACAGTCGCTTCATTCTGAAAACCTAACCCAATTTCAAACACGTGTCTGCTTCACGAACGATCCATGTGCTGCAATGGCTCAGGGCGAACTGACTTTCACTAGAATCTGTAGATGACAGCCCACACCGCACGTATCGCTCCCAAACTCCTCCCTTCGGCCTTCTGCTAGGCGCGAAAAATTATCATTACTTAATGGAGATACCCTGTATACTAGGGTGGAGCGAAAAAAATTATTATTTTTTAATCAAAAACGGATAGGTGCCAAAAGTTGCCTTTATACCAGTACATGAACTGCCTGAAATTTTACCGCTGAAAAAAAATGACTTGAGTCTGCGCTTTTGGTCCAAAAGTCGAAATTTTGGGTAACATTTGACATTTCTTTTTTTAAATAAAAAGTTCTTATAGAAAGGATTATCATTTAAAAGTATTATTTAAACCTTTATTATTAATGACTTAACATATTTAAACGATGAAACGATATCTTTGTTCTGTATAACTGGAGCAAAACTGACATTTTTTGCTAAAAAAAAGGCGTTGCTGCGCTGTGGTATCATACAACTAATTGTTGTTTAAAATACAGCTCTTACCTACTTGGATTCAAAAGTACGTCAGAGGTTCCACGTGGAGGTGGCTGCATTTAATGTCACAACAACGCATAGCTCAACCACCCTGCCATCTGAGCACAATGTTTCATTTATATATTGATTTGTGATTTTTTTTTAATCAAAGACTGGCATAAGTTTTCTGTGTATCAACCTAGTCCATCTCTTCTTTGTATCCACTGACGTTGGATGCTGCTGCTGTGACACTCCTTCACATATATTTCTACTGCTTGTGTATGATGAGGCAAGCAGAGTAATTCATTGGAGTTAATGGAACTAATTCAGCCATCTATTATCTCCCCCAAAATTGCATTCAGTTAATGCATAGTGATTGGGGGTTCTGTTACTATAACATTCTACAATGTTCAGGTATTCTTTGAGTATGCCATCATTTACTGTATCTCTTGCATTTTTCACATGCTGAGAAGCTTGCTGTTTAATGTGATGGCAATCGTCAGAGAGCTTTGAAATAAGAATTTGCTCTCGATGTGTAAAGTAACCATTGTCCTAAATAATTTTTTTTTACTATTGGTTTTATGCCGTTTTCTGTGATGTTTAGTATCCGAGTTATTTCCCCTAAGTTTTTAGATCCATTTTTAGATGTGGGTTACATTTGGTGTAAACCATCCTGCGGCATGAACTTCGATTACATACTTTGTGAGTGACCTATAGACTCTGAAGGTCAATCAGTGCTTGTATAAAGCGAAAAATTTTATTCGCCTTTGTGAGCCATCTTGCGTAAGATAAGTTTCTTGGGTTCTTTTTTCTTCTGAGCAATATCTTGATGAAATAACTTTGCAAATGTCTAGGAGGTATTTCTTGTCTGTACTGAGTACCCTTTTCTCTATTTCAGGAAATAATACTTCGAAATTACTCTCTATGGCTTCAAATATTTCCCTACCCTGACAGAGAACAATAACCATTTTTCCAAATGCTTAAAAAAGTTATTTAGGACAATGGTTGCTTTGCATACGCAGAGGATATTCTGATTTCAACGCTCTCTGACGGTCGCCATCATAGCTAGCCTGCTCAGCACATAATAGTTGAAAGATGAGAGCAAATGATGGCATATGCAAATCTAAAATATCGACGATCAACTTTCAAGGGGATAATTATATAAATCTAATTGATTGGAAAATTGTTGTAGGAACAGAAACTCTAATCAATATGCAGTTATCGGGTGCAATCTTGGTGAAGATAATAGACGGCTGAATAGATTATATTAATATCATCCCCACTGCATTACATTTTTTGCCTTCTCTTACACAAGCAGTAGACATATACGTGAAGGAGTATCAAAACAGCATCATCCAACGTCTGTTGATACAAAGAAGAGATGGACTAGGTTGATACATAGAAAACTTATGCCAGTCATTGATAAAAAATTACAATTCAATGTATAAATAAAACATTGTGCTCAGATGGTAGGGTTGTCGAGCCTGTTGTGACATGAAATGAAACCACCTCCAAGTAGTACCTCCTGGGTAGTTTTGAAAGCAACTAAGTAAGAGCTGTATTCTAAACAACTATTAGTTGTATGACACAACACAGTGGCAACGCTTGTTTTTTACCAAAAGTTGTCAGATTTGCTCCAGTTATACAGAATAAGGATATCGTTTTATCGTTTAAATATGTTAAGTCATTAATAATAAAGGTTTAAATAACACTTTTAAATGATAATAATCTCTTTAGGAATTTTTTAACTTTTTTGAAAAAATGTCAAATTTTACCCAAAATGTCGACTTTTGGACCAAAAGCGCAGACTCAAGCCATTTTTTTTTCAGCGGTAAAATTTCAGGCAGTTGATGTACTAGTATAAAGGCAACTTTCGGCACCTACCCGTTTTTGATAAAAAAAATATTTTTTTTCGCTCCACCCTACTGTATACTGTATAGTTTGCCAAAATTTATAGTTCAGTTTGGAAACGCACAATACAGCTGAAAAGAGTCTTTCAAGAATTTCCGTGAAAAAAGGAACAGTACCCGAATGCTTTTGTGGAACCCTGTATATGACCTACAGAATTTATGTACACCAAGTAATATACATGATGTTAGTAAATATAAAAATGTACAGCACAACTGAAAACCAATGTACAGCAATTATTGTTCGTAGGCAGTACTGTAACCGAATTAAGTTTGTGTGTCCTGTAAATGAACTATAAAAGGCTATGTACACACTATTCTAAAATAAATTTCCAGTAAGTTCACTTCCGTTATGCATATCAATTTCCATATGTTTGATATAGATTAACATCATTAAAATATTTACAATGAAGAACGATATTACGTAAGAAGACAGGTATTACATAATTAATTAAAAACAAATACAAAAACACAGACCATTTAATTAAACAGTTTAAAAGCACATAAAAATCATTAAACTTAACATTAAACGTTTCGAACTCGATTAAAGCTCCTCATCAGTAATATAAATAAACACAAATTCCTGGAGGCATGCTTTACTAGTACGGACAAATTTCCACTCAATGAAGCTAGTTCACTTCCAGCTGAATATGCCGTTTTAACCTGACTCAAATACCCGCCTACGTGTTTTATTGTTTGTGAGAATACTCTCAACTGCAAGTTGAAGTATATTATTTCTCGTGAATTTGTGTTTATTTATATTACCGATGACGATCTTTAAAGAAGTTCGAAACGTTTAATGTTATATTACGGCATTTTTCGCGAATTCCACAATAGCTATATCTCAAGAACTAATGACCGAATTTTCATAATACTTCAGATTCAGTTAGTCCATAATATAATGTAGTGCTGATTACTTTTTGATGTAAATCGCTCAACAGGTGGCGCTGTTATGCCGCATTATTCATGATTATCGTAACAGCTCTCATCTGAAGAACTAATGCACGAATTTTCCTCAAACTTCAGATTCAGTTGGTCCTTGATATAAATTAGAGCTTTTTTTTGTTTTTGATGTAAATTGCCCAACAGGTGGCGCTGCTATGGATAACTTTTTTTGTGATTTCCGCAATAACTCTATCTCAAAAATTAAAGGAAAGATTTTCATCAAACTTCGGATTCAGTTAGACGTTGCCGTAAGTTGTTGCTGATTAGATTTTGGCGTAAATCACCTAACCGGTGGCGCCGCTATGCTGCATTTTTCAGAAAATATCAGCATGTATGAGATAGAAGAAAGTTTTGGGACTGCCACAACCGACTAGTTGTATTTGTTTTCAATTAATTATGGAGGGTGGAATTAATTTCGTCTCCAAAATGAAATATATTTTGAAAAACTATCTATATATCGTATACAGAGCGTCACAAAATAATGTGAATATTTTTTCAACTCTTGATGGTAATGCTGGAAATTGGGTTCTCAAATGTGTTATTATGCGTTTTCCGAATTTTTTTTTTCAGTTAGCACCTTTCACCTTATTAAACGGGGAAATTGCGTAAAAGTATTCTAAACGTATTGGAAACTGTTTTATAGTCTATGCTTGATGCATGATTTTTCGTTCTTGTTTATTTTTATTTTTTAAAGAAATATGAATTTAAGACTGAAGCATGCATCAAGCTTTCAATGAAATTAACAGTATCAAGTAAAAAATATCTATACATAGTCAAATTAGAGACTACAGGAATAACATACTGACGTCCTAGAAAATATCAGAACATTTTTATGAAATAATAAAGAAAACTAGTCGGATGTGCCATGTAGTCTCAAAACTTTCATCTATGTCATACATGTTAATACAGTAGAACCTCGATTCTCCGAAGTAAATTGGACCGACCCTCTTTCGGAAAATCGAAATTTTTGGATAATCGAGAATGTTTCAATTTTAAGGTTAAGGAGGAATATATGCAATATTTCTTATTATGGTAACAAGTGCGTAATAAAAAAATAAAGCAATAGTAAAATAGAAACAAGAATAAATTACCTGAATTTTAATTTTGAACTTAAGTACCTTTAACATATATCATAAGGGTATGAAAAAATGTTTTGCTTGTCGCAATTTCGATTGCTTTTGCTTTGAAGCTCTATCACAGAGTTTTTAAATATTATTAGTTTGCCAGTATCACAGTCTTTTCTGCTGCTCCAGCCATGCCAAATATTTTGAAAAACATTCGAAAGCTTCAGAATTGCTAAATTGTTCGTTTTCTTCGTTCCACTCAGCAGCTTATAGGAGCTCAAGTTAAATTCAAAGGAACGCTAAGAAAGGGGATCGAAAATATTTATATGTACTCGTAATTTCGAAAGGACCTCTTGCACACAAGGTATATGATAGTTTAACAAACAAAAAAAAAAAGCTTTCAAAATGGATTTTGCACACAAGGAATGTGAAAGTAAAAGAAAAAAAAAGGTTTAGAAATGGATTT
The DNA here is from genome assembly GCA_963932465.1 of Maratus speciosus. Lineage (NCBI taxonomy): Eukaryota > Metazoa > Arthropoda > Arachnida > Araneae > Salticidae > Maratus > Maratus speciosus. Next base: position 576,960,281 of record OZ010792.1, read on the forward strand.
TGGTTAAAAGAGTTTCGGATAAAAGAGGTTCTACTGTACTTCAAAATTCACTACCGCAGTCCCAAAATTAAATGACAATCTATGAGGATTCTAAAGTTATAGGTTCGTTGGACTGTGTGCATTTAAAAAGGAGATAGGAGCATCGCATTTATCAAACAAACAATGAATTTTGGCACCCCACCATCTTAGATGTCTACGACTAAAATTCACAAGCTTAAAAGCGACAACTTTTTCGTAGTATACACCTAAGCCTAATAAGGATCTATTCATGTGAGAGTGTAACAGAATATTAAACTTGTTTAAATTATGTTCATTAGTTTTTGAGATAGAGCTACCTCGAAAAACGTGAAAAATGCAGCATAGCAGCGCCACCTGTTAGTATATGATTTACACGAAAACCTAATCAGCACCACCTTATGCCAAGATCTAACAGAATACGAAGTTTTATGAAATTCTGTGCATTATTTCTTGAGGTATGACTATTTCTAAAATCGTCTAAATCCTGAAAACTGCAGCATGGTAAAGCCACCTGTTGGGCGATTTGTCCCGAAACGTAATCAACAACAACTTACATGAAAGTGTAACAGAATCTGAAATTTGATGAAAATTCGTGTATTAGTTCTCGAGATAGAGCTATTGTAAAAATAGCAGCATAGTAGCACCACTTGTTGGCCGATTTACACCTAAAACTAATCAGCACTAATTTATTACATCGAAGTCCAAGCTGAATCTAAAGTTTTATTAAATTCCATAAATCTTGAGATAGAGCACCATAGAAAATTTTTCTCGCATACAGACAGACAGAGAGACCACATACACACAGACATTTTCTAAAAATAGTCAAATCGTGTTCAGAACCTTCTAATACGTATAAATCCGTCGAAAACCGGAAGTCGAATTTTTTCACGAATGCAATACTTTCTTCTTATAAAGATAGAGGAAAGTAATAAATGTACAGATATCTCCGTAATACTAGGTTGAGCAAAAAGTTCTGGGAAATTTGTGAAAGTTGCGTTGTTTTGCGCGAATTAACAATAAAAGCAGCAAGGACTATTCTTCAAAGTAGAGACCATCATAGTCCACGACTTTCTGACATCGTTCTGCCAGATTACGAATTTGCTGGAAGTACCATGGCGGTTCCTTGAAATCGAAAAACTCTTGACATGCTTCTTCAACTTCATTAAAGAATTCGAATCGACGGCCCTTGGAAAAGTGTTGAAATTGATCGAAAGAGGCCATAATCAGATGGATCCACGTCTGGACTTAACTATTAGATTAAAAATTTCCCAGAACCTTTTGCTCAACCTAATATAAATTATCTTTAATTATGAAGAAGTTTGCTAAGCAAATGCATTAATTGGACATAATTAAGACGTGGTAAAAACTTAAAAAAGCATTCCGAAAGTTATTTCTGTTATGCTTCATTAAGTGCAAATAAAATATTTGAGTGTCAGAGAAACGCTTTGCTTTTACTGCTGACACAAACCCATAACACAGACTGTGATTTGTCACAAAAAATATATCAAATGGAGTGACTTAAGTATGCCTCTAGACCTCATAAAATGTCCCGTTTTATCACTTTGTGACGTCTGACACAGAAAAGAGGCAAAAAACAACTAACCTAAATGTAAAAATGTAACTCCTTTCCGTGGTTTATATATGTTTGAAGTAATATGTGAGACTCCGGAAAAAATCCGTGAAATTATATGTGCTTAGGAAGAGAGGATAATTTGTTAAAATAATACAAATACAATAGTTTTTAAGAATCTTTCTATTCTAAAACAAGAAAGAAAAATCATGCGTACGACATAGATTATGAAACACTTTCCAACGCTCCCTGAAAGCTTTAACAAAACTTCGTTATTTAGGGAAATAGGGTAAATAAGATAATTAAGTAAACATTTAAAAAATTGATTACAGCAGTTACCGTCCATAGCCAAATATGTATTACAATTCTTTTGAACAGCCCTGTATTTGATCAGTATGTTGATATATATATTACATAATGGGAAAATTTTGTTTAGCAAGAAAATGCATAACAGGTTGAACTTTCTCTTTCAGCAATTCATACTAATAGATGGAAACATACTTGGATACTTTTGTATAACCCTTATTACACGCCACTATTTAGCTAAAATTTAATTCAAACTAAAACACTCTTAAAACTACAGAAATCACATTTCCAGAAATTATCATACATAGACTGCATGTATCCAATTCTTTGCGTGATCCTGTATATAATTTTATGTATATTCTACAAACATTTCTTAATAAACTAAATGCAGTTGAGCGTAAAAATGCATAACTCCTTTAAAAACCACATGAAATTTGCGCTCATACCCAGTAACCCTTACGAATTCTTTTGTGTAGCCCTGTTTAGAAATTATAGCATCTATACACGTCATATAGTATGCATAAATATAGTGAAACATAAAAGCACATATCATAATTGAAAATGCATTTCCAGCAATCACCGCTATAATGTACAGTACTTTTCATACAATATAGTATCTGAAATCTTTTGTGTGTTCCTGTAAATGCTATGCACTTCGTATTATACATGAAATAACTTATAGTAAACCTCAGCGACGTATATCAATTTCATTATATATTAAATAGTTTGAGATAATTAAAATACGCCGCAAACAATCCCCCCCCCCCCCCCCACATATCATTATGTAACGGAATTATTTTGTGTGACTCTGTAAATGAATAACAACTACTCTTTGAACCGCATATTCTACAGAATGCATATTTTAGTGCACTTCACAAATGCATATCAATTTTGTTATGTTTGGATGCGTATAACATCATTAAAAATCCTTTGAAACGATTTTTTCCCATTGGCCGTAATGTAACGGAATACTTTTGACTATCGCTATAGATGAACTAAACATGCTACAAACTTAATTTGAAATAGGGATCGTGCTATGGTAAACGTCAATAACATCCGAAAATTTCAGGGCAATCCGAATATATTTACGAGAGTTAGAGCGCGTGCAGACGGCTAGACAAACCGAAGTCATAAACACTTTTCAACTTTGCTGGAATGTTTTAAAAAGTAACTAACGTTGCTGCTGTCGTTGCCGTAAATGAAATGTTTGTGATGGGAGGACATATATTAAGAAAACTATCGCACGTAAAAGTATAAAAATTGGTAGTTTTTATAGAGAAACGCTCGATAAACACGCTGAAGCTGACAGTTTTTAAATCGAAGTATTATTTTAACCCTCTATACCCCGACGGTACTTTAAGGGGTCTCAGGGATTGATCGATACTGAAAAACATGTAAACAGAGCTCTCTATTCGAGTCCATATAAAAACGTAAGTATTCGATGTAACTAATTTAAACTTTCTGATATTTTTAAGGTGTCTGTAGTCTTATAAAATTATAAAATGACGTACTTCAATGTAATGAAATAAAAAATATAGCAAAATTTATATAACACAACTTTTGGAAAAAAAATTAGGTGTCCTATCACCATCCGTAAGATATCTTAACTTTGAATTGACATAAGAACCTCATTTTTGCTTTAAAATGATCAGGAAACTTAACTCTATAGAATGAATTAAGGATATAACTATCACTCAAAGGAAACCTTATTAAAAAAAACTCTCAAATTTGAAAATTTAAAAAACCCTAAAAAATACATTTTTTTTTCATTAAAAATACTCAAAATATTAAGCTATCTAAAATATATTAATTCATTCTATACATAATGATGTTATATGCATGCATGCAAAGAAAAAAAAAATTAAGCCATTCCATCAAATTGTTTTTTTTTAATTTTACCGATAGTCGTCCAAAATCTAGTTTTGAGAAAACGCGACCCAAAGTTGCAATTAAATGAGTGCGGCTGTGAAAGTGATTGTTTCATAAATGGTTATAACTCCGTTAAAAATGCCAATATTTTTATGCGGTTTTTTGCACTGTGTTCAAAATTAATTGAATAATCAAAATAGTTACAAAAAAAATCGATTTTTTGAAAATTTTTCAAGCCCCCTTAAAGTACCACAATTTTCTATCCCAATTAAAACACACTCATTGAATGCATTCGAAATGGTACTTTTAGGAAACAGTAGTCTATACTTCCCCTGACCATCACTACACAGCAATTGCAGTTCCAGTAAGCTGAAAATTGTTCACGTCTATTTTTGCCTGTGTGAATTTTGCTTCCATTTTCTTGTCTGGCATGGTATCCCTAACTTTTGCTTGGAAACATCTTAAATTTTAAAGGTAAGACTATCGTATTTTTTTTCTTGTTTTAAATAGATCACTTGACAATATGTTATGCGAAAAAAAAATTAATTTTCAGTTTGCTTACTTTACGAAGCACTTTTCAAGTGACGAATGCGGAACGTAGTGCGGCAGTCTGTCTCTTTCGCTACCATGGATAGATTAGAGCATCGCTTACTCAGCTTCATAATGATGAATTTTATAGCTGAAATTTTTACATAAACCAAAAATTCTAATAGAGGCAGAATCAATTTTATCTTTGTTTGTGTAATTTCTATCTGTTCCATCTACTGAAGTAATTCATTAAGGAGATCGGGTAAGCGAAATTCAACCAAAAAAATCTATTTTTACTTTTTTATATCATTAAATAGTTTAAACTTTTATCTTTTGAACGATGTATTGTACATGTTTCTGTATAAAAAAAAGTGTTGGATTTTTTCATTCTTTCTAAGAGCACTTCACAGCAGTGGGCTACTTTTTTAAAATTCAGATTTCTTGATTGGCACCACTTTTCTGAAGTGGTAAAATTCCCATTGTTTTCGCCTTAATTACTATGTTATTAAAGAAGGCGAATTTTACTATTTCAAAAAAGTGGTGCCAATCAAGAAATTAGAATTTAAAAAAAGTAGTCCAGTGGCAACACTGCCTCACAGCTTTAATTCACTTTTTCTCTAAACTTCGATTTTTCAGTTTGTGCTCCTTTTTTTCAATATCTATTAAACTTAAGAACTCAGATTTTTCTAAATACTTACATTATGTTATAGTGCGTACTTTAACACAGGGATTTAATGATTTGTTGATAATTTTTTATTTTAGGCAATGAAATCTTACCAAAAATGCTAATTTAAAAATATCTTTCAATAAATAATTAATAATTAATTTTCAGCTTCGCTTAGAAAGAAAATGGTCTGTTAAAATACGTAAAGCATATTATTCAAACTACTCTAAAAAATCTAGACCTCTATTTTTCACCATTTCTGAGAAAAAGGTACATAAAGTTGGTGTATTTTAACATGGCCGAGATAGTGCTTACCCGGTCTCCTAAATTAATTGATCCCGAAATTATAGTCGTGAATTAACTAATTCGAAAAGAAGAACCCCTCATTAACAATTTTTGATTAAAAGACTGCTTTAAATTGATTTTTTCATGCTTGACATAATCTTCAATAAAAAAAGGAAAAAAATTGTTATTTTTAATCCGCATTAAGTGAACAATAACAAAAAATGCATAATGAGAATTTTCACTGAATGCGAAATTATCTAGAAAAAAATAATAATTTGGTTGCCCTAATTCATGTTTAACGAAACAAAAGAAATTTAGAAAAAGCTGCAGTTTTAATTGCATTAAATATTTCTCGCATTACTTGGTTTCCTGTTTCCAATTGTGAAGAAAGGAAACAGTCTAATGAATAATGAAATTTCAATGATTGCTAATTTATTTTTTCTCGGGCACAATGCTAATTTTTAATTCTCCACATAGATAATATGCTTTGTAAAGCAGGACATATTTGGAAATACATTAAAAAATGTTATTAAAGGTACAGGTACAGGTTGGTATACCTAATTAACTTAACAATCTTTAAACCAATGCTTTATATTTAGAAATTTTATCTACTTATATAAAATCCAAATTTAGGAAAATGTAGGTAACCATTCCGTGGCGAACAGTGATATCTGTACATTTAAAACATAAGGCTGTTTTTTTAGTCATCTCCCCTGAACTTTAAACTGAACCGATTACGCTAATTCTTTTTGTTAAATGAAAGCTGTTCATTTGCAGATGTGTTCGCAACTAACTATCTTTAAAAGTATTTCCATTTTGTTTTTATTTGAATTTTAATTTTAAAAGTTTCATATGAGTTTTTATTTTTTTTCAAAATGGTGGTAATTGGTTTAATTGCATTGTTTTAGGTAATAGAGAAATGAAAAATAATCAAACACGTGACTTTTTGGACGTATTTTTTAATTTGCAAGTTATTTTCGGTAAAAAATATGTACGCGCCTGCACTCTTTTTTTTTATAAACGAATAAAATTCATATTTACTGCGACACCACGAGAATATTGCCTGTTGGGTTATGACTTAATGCCTTATGTGTTATGTGTGTCCCTTATCCTTTATGTGTTATGACTTAACCCTTCACTGCACGATTTTTTCTATTTTTATGAAAAAAATTATTTGAAATCTATATATCGATCTAATAATGGGAAAAATAGTAAAGTAAAATTAAATTTCAAATTTTCAGCTAAAATTTGATATTTTATGGCGTGCACCCTATGTACACAATTAGGGTTTTAAAATATTGTATTGCTATATTGTACAACTAAATGAGCTTAAATTAGTTCATTTTATTTGCTTAACACTCTACAACTTTTTTATATTAATATTTTTAAGTATACGGTAAAAATAATGAAAGTAAATTTTACCTTAATTGCTTGATCGATTTTTTTTTTTTTTTTTTTTTTTTTTCCGAAGAACAAATTCTAATTTTTTGTCAAATGCAACCATCTGACATGGACAAAGTAAGTGTTATTCCATTCTTTGGGCTTTTCTTGACCAGATATAGAGATCATATTGGCCAAATTCAAGGCACATAATAAGAATTACAGTGTTTTTAGCCAGAATGTGCCAGATGTGGCATATGGCGCAGTGAAGGCTTGATTAGTTTTTTTCATTATAATTAACTAGAAAAAATATTTATATTTGAATGAACTCTGGTTAAGCATAAAGGTACGTAATGTAAATTATGTTTGAAAAGTTTGCACCAGTGATTTCACGCTTAGCGTGAAATGTATTTTTACATTAATAAAATTAAGGGAAAAAATTGATAGGATTGTGTCAACATGACGTACTTTTCAGTGATTTTTTATTTCTTAATTCTAAAAATTAGAATCGGAAACATTATGGATTGTTGAACTATTTCAGAAATTGAATGTTGAATAAAAAAATATCCATATCATTTGCATCTGTAGAAATAAATTGTCATTTTTAAAATGTACTTTTCTACAATACAAACCTTTCAATAATAAAATCTCAATGCTAAATGTTGGATGCATTATAAAGTATTATGAAAATGAAATACAACAGTACTTCGGATATAGTGAAGAGTCATGTTGGAAAACTAATGACATTTAATGTAAAATCTAATATATGTATCTATATGATAAGTTACAAACACAATTACATACAAGACGGTGATTACAGAAATTACGGCTTGCTAGCCGAACTTATAGGATTGCATCTTACTCTTTCAGTGGCTGGAAGGTCAGTCCTCGCCGAAAGCCCGTGAACAACTCTTTACACTAACATTAGACTTTCATTCTCAGCCCTTAAATGTGACTGAGAGATTCTGCTCTTGAAGCTGATAGACGGTAGGTGCTGGGTTCGAACCCAATCGCGCCTGTCGGCCTAATCGTTCGGACTTTTCGTGTTTTCTTCGAACCTTGGGAAACCTTGCGTAAATATGGGTTAGGTTCCCTTAGAAGGACACCCACGGAGGGCACTCCCCCTAGGGCCTATATCCCTCATGCAGATAATCGGCCTCCATAAATAAATAATACCCCAGCGCTTAAATCTGCTGAGGTCTTTCCTTTCTATGAGGTAAGGTTATGTACAGTCGTGGAAAAAAAAAGCAAACACCCCCTACTAACTCCCCAACAAATTATCGTAGACGAAAGTTACTGGTACCGAACGATTGGAAATAAAGTCTATTTTTAAATGACTTACATAAAATTTGCTTAGGGGGCCATCTACATATTAAAACGAACCATAACTTTGTTTTTTTCAATGGCAATCTTCAATTTTAACGAGATATTTCAAATCATTGGTTCAAACTGGGCCTAGATACGAATTTCAAGTCATTTGAATGATAAGTTTTTGAATTATAAACATTCAAAATTTAGTGCTTTTAATGTTAAATTACATTTTCATATTTTTATTTATATCTCCTGAAATTACGCTCCTAATGTGCTAATTTTTTGTGTAGCAATAATACCCAAACATAAATACGCTGAATTTGCAATTTTTAAAAGTTTATGATATGAATTGTGAATTTTGAAATTAATATTCGAAAAAATTATGAATTGCAACCTACAATTTTTTTGATGGATTTAGATTTATTAAGTCCTGCTTTGTGGAAATCCAAAATTTCACATTTTTCTTCCAGGTAGTTTTCAAATTATGCTTAAAAAACGGCAAAATGATGGTTTAAGGGGCCGTCTACACTGTTAAAAATTTGCAGCATTCTGGCAGGTCATTTGACCGTTTTTTCCGAAAACGGTTACACAACCGTAATTTTAACACTATTCTGACCATATTATTGGCCATTTTATGGTCAGAATATAGTTAAATTATGGTTATGAAACCGTTTTTTTTCAAAAAACGGTCGAATGACCTGCCAGAATGCTGCAAAAATTTTAACAGTGTATGATAAAAGTAATTAGATATTTTGAAATTTCTTCTGCTATTCTGCAATCTAGCAGGCTTCATTGACTGCTTGAGTAGCGCTTAAGGTGCCTTGATCAAGAAGAGGGCTCTCTCGGTTAACAATCGAGTAACGAATTGCAATTTGGATACAGCCCTTAAAAAATACGTTCGTTTTAAAATGATTAATTTCTCGGAAATTTATTGTACGAATTGCATAAAAATTTGTTTTTAGGCTAATTGAAGGGTGTAGAGTTCATTTATGCTGTCAGAATTGTGTACTGTTATTGAAAAAAACAAAGTTGTGGTTCGATTTAATTTGTAGATGCCCCCCTGAGCAAATTTTATGTACGTCATTTAAAAGTAGACATTATTTCCAATCGTTCGGTACCAGTAACTTTCTTCTACGATAATTTGTTGAGGAGTTAGTAGGGGGTGTTTACCTTTTTTTTTCCACGACTGTACGTCACAGGGCTCGAGAGAAAGTGCTGAGATCGCCTGTTGCTACCAGCCTGCGATACCCTCTGTAATATATTAAGTAGAATAAAAACAACTTTGTTTTGTTGTTGGGTGTTTGGAAATTTTGCGTAGTTTGAAACTTTTAGCTTAACTCCTTCTAAGAAAGATTAACACTTACATATTCTACAAACCCATGTGCCGGTGACATCGAAAGCCCCGTGGTCGTGGAATTGAAAAAAAAAATTGTGTAAATTGACAGTAAAAAGTCATACGAACAAAGTGAGCTTGGTATGTCTAGGTTTGACATGCCGAAAATAGGTTAAATTAAATTTATTATTATTAAAAAGCTATAATGTTTTGCCGTTATCGCGGATATTGATCACTCTTATAGAGCCTTTTTTAGAAAATATTGTGCTCTCTCAAAAAAACTTGGTATGACAAACTTCACGGTTATTTTGCTTTGAATTTTCACCTGTGACGTCTTTATTTCGCGTCTGGAGGCTGATCAAGTGTCGCTAAAGGCATATGGAGACGTTTGACGGACGCGCGGCCGCCTGCTCAACTTGAGTAAAATTCCCTGTATGTTTAATGTTAATAACGAGAATAAAAAAAATCTTTTGTATTTTCAAGGTTTTGATTTCATTTCTATGAACATGCAATAATTAGCTTCTGTGTCATATTTACCTTTTTTGTGGTGCTAAATATATATTCGAAATTTTACAGAATTTAGGAATAATTGTTCTACCACTCTTAAGTAACGAATGCCATGCCTTTACAGAAATGAATTCAAATTTCCACTCTTATAATGTTAACAGGTGGCGGGGCAAATTACTGTAATTAACTTTATTGCTTATTTAATAGTTTAACGTCGTATACTAAAAATTTTTACATTTTACGTATGATTACTCAAAATACATTTATTATTTTTAGTTTTATTTATTTATTTTTATTTTACTATATTTTTTATTTATTTATTTTACACATATTTAATTTTTATTTTTTTTAAATTTATTTTTGCTTAGGAAAACCCATGAAAGTAAAATAATGGCATTGCTTAGTTTAAAAATAAAATATATATAGCAAAATACTACAATAAGTTACAATACATTAACCTTCCATAAACCTGTAAATTTAAGTCACTGTCATCTGATTCTTTTCAGCAACTTACGTGAACTTCATCATTGTCGTCGATTTTTTTATCCTCTTCTTCATCATTACCATCGTAGTCTTCATACAAAAAAGGATCCACACTTCCCTTACTGATGCCACACCTAATAAAAAAAAAATAGTTACAGTTTTTCCTTTCACTTTCGATCAAGATGTCTTAAAAAATCACTCTCAGATAATATTAATTTTTGACTTTTAAAAAAGAATTAACTTTTATTATTTAAATTCTTGATTTATGCTCAAATTATTCCATATAATAAAATAAGGATAATTTTTGCTAAAGAATAGTAATGAATTTATAAAAAGTCTAAAATTGTCTTTACTATGTTCCTGAAAACACAATTCCAAAATGACTTGGCAATGACATTTTGAACATTAAACCTATTTTAGGGCTAAACACTAATAACTGAAAGTTTGTGGTAAATTTATTCTCAAAGCAATCCCAAACCATTTTTATAAGTCACTCATCAAAGTCAAATTAGTAAATATGCATTTCAGTAATAATCAATTTAGTAATAATATCTAATTAATACATTGCTAAAATTTTGCAGCATATGGAACAACAGGAAGTATTACTTACACAGTTAATCGAAAGAGCACATCACTGCTTGCAAGAGCATGTGGAATTGTACAATTTAAGAACGTTTTCATTTGAAAATACCGTGTATTGAAAAGCCGAATGAAAAATTATGGTGGTACCATTCTATTGACCTTCACCATTAGAGACAAACTTTAAATACGGATAAATAGTAGAAATGTTTTTTGTTAAATGTTTCCGTAAGTCTCTGTTATATCTAATGTGCTTATTAAAAAAAAATAGAGAAATGAAATATACTCAGATAGCCGTTGCTTATCCAATTAATAAATTTGATGTTTGGGATAAGCCTTGGTAATGGAAATTTTTCAATGTTTTTAAATCTTGAAATTTATTTTTTCTTTATATATATATAAATTCGCGCGCAATGTTGGGCTTGAAAAGAAATGTTGATGAAAAAATTTAGATATTCATTATGAATTCATTAAGATGCTGTGTTTTCATCAATTCAACTTTTTTCAACGAAACCTGTTGATATCTTGATGGTATGAAGACGAAACACAGCAATTAAGTTTCAAAACTGAAATTGATAAAAATTTTAGTACAATGAAATCTTGTTGTTCTTTTTTGTTAAAATCTGAAACGTGTCTATAACGAAATCGACGCATATATCCGTTCATTTCAAGAATTTTATATTCAGAAATTCAGAATTCATACTATAAATTCTGAACAGTAATTTTTGATTTATTTAATGAAAGACGTTTCGAGATTTACATAAAGTAAAAAATCTTCTTTCGAAAATTCGGTATGTATTCGGAATTTCTGAATAAAACAGAAATTCCTGAAATGCGCGCTAATGATGTAAATGGTTTAAAGGGAAATGTTTTATGGTCCACGCACAGTGTCTAGAAATATACCGTACGGAAATCGCGTATACCAGTATTGTTTTAGAACGTATAAAAAAATGTAATTATTTTAGGCGGCGCTGCCACCGTATTTATTCTTCAAAGTGTAAACACTAAGCGTTAGTTAGAGCATCAAGAAATTTGGTGCAAAATGCATTTAAAATATTGGGTGATTTAGTATGAAACTTCCAATTTGAAAGCGTCTTTTTAAATTTAGAAATTCCGATTTGTCACCAGAAAGTTTTTATAATTATTTTTACTTTTACGATGATAGATATTGATAATCCAAATATAAAAGAAAAGAAAATTACTATTCAATGTTTTCTGGTGCGAATTCAGAATCTAAAAAAAATCGCTTTCAAGTCAGACGCTTCATACCAGTGTTGCCAGATAGTCGAAAGTCAATTTCCCCAATAATTCTGAAATTTTCCCCAAATCAGCATTTTTTTTTTTTCGAAAAAGTCCCCAACTCAGTTTTTACTCAAAAAAGTAATTTTTCAATTTCCCATTTACCACTTTAAAAAATATTTAACTAATTTAAGCTCAAAAATTTTCCCCAAATCAAGCCTTTTTCTGAAAGAATTCCCCATTTACAAAAAATAAACATTTAAACTCAAACAGCAGAATTTTGCATGCATATTCGGTAGCTAGATGAAGAGAATTTTGCAAAAAGTTCTTTTATACTTGTTTTTAAAAGTACTGCCAATGAATAAAGTTGGCTTATCATTACATTAGTAATGTAGTAAACAAAAAGCATAACCACATCCAAGAGAATAATGATCGATATTTCCGATTTCTGTATTGTATTTTCATTTTTCAAATCAAAATCGAGTTCGAAGCAGATGCAGTTTTGCCAGAAGACTAAAAGTAAACTTTACGTAAAATAGGAAAAAATTCCCCAAGTTTTCCCCCAAAAGTATTGATAGTCCCCCAAAATTTCCCCACTAACTTCTTGTCCCCAACAAATTCCACTAGAGGTTCAAAATCCCCCAAAATGGGGGCAAATCCCCCAACATGGCAACACTGCTTCATACTTAATGATCTAGTATTATATGCCTGAGTTTTCGTTCATTCCCCATGTATCGCGTATTACAACATAAATCTTTTTAATTCTGTTTTCCGCAGAATTTATTTTTCACGAATAAGTTTCCCGTAGTTTAAATTGCATCATAAATATGTATAAACATTCTGGATTTCTTTTTAGTCTTGGGAATGGACTCGATCATAGGACTCTCTGGTGAAAATGTCATTTTTTTAATACGGTTTCGCTTGTCGATTTCGACACTATATACTTCTAGACACAGTAGTCCAGGCAAAAAGGATATTGCACTATAGTACTTGCTAATACAGAAATCTATCTTCAAGAGATTTTTTCTTTTCTGGTTTCTAGCGATTGTGTTTGTGTCGTAGCAGGTTTTATGTTAACAACTATTTTTAAATTGTCCACTGTAACAATCAAGTTGCCCCTTCTGTGGTGTGTAGATCACAAATTGAAAACAACTGGTATTAAGTGCAAAGCTTCCAGATTGTCTGTGCTATGTGTGAGTGTTCTATGCTAATTTTAATTAAGTCTTATTTTCAATCATATATTTGCGCGCATGGAAACCAAACCATTTTTATAGCCCTTATCGTCTTCAGGGACGATTTTTTTTATGGTAAGAAAAAAAAAAACTTTTTTTAAAAATCTTTATTCGTGTTATATTAATAGGAATTCAAAAAAACAACAACAACAAAAAAAAAAAGTGGAAAAATAAAACTTCACAAAACAAATAACGTCCACATTTGTGACCCCTAAGAGTTAATGGTAACTTATGAGTGAAATGATTTCATACATTCCTGATATACCGGTTTTTAACATTTCTCACCAATAACGAGTTCGTCTTACACAATTTTTGTCGTGGCATCTTGGAGGATTTTTTAGTTCCTTTTTTTTAGGATAATGACCTATAACGTCCAGTCTGATTTCAGGATCAACTTTAGCCCAGTTTTTGGATTGTTTAGGGAATTGTTCACACACAAAACTTGAAATAGATCTACCTCGTTTTTTGGCTTGTTCGCCCATTTTTAGCACTTTCCAACAAAGTTGAAAAGTGTTACAGTCGAACCCCCATTTAACAAATCGTTCGGGACTAGCAACTTTGTTCGTTAAATCAAGATTATTCGTTAAATCGGGATAATCAAAGGAATACTTTTATACAACAGAACAAGTTAAAAAAAATGGCAGTAAATAAGAAGAATGCTCATTCACCTTAATAATGATGTTAAACATTTGTTGCTTTTAATTGATTCTTTTTTTATGTGCTAAAAGCATCGTAATTAAGAAAAAATCTCATTTATTCAAATTTTATCGATAAATTATAAGACATATTTTATAGATGTTTCGATTTTGTATTCCAAACTTCTTTATCGATTTTTTTCTGAAGCTGTGAAAACAGTGCCATCAACATCATGAGCCATCAACTATCGCTTGAAAGTATCCAAACTGCTAACTGCTTTTTTGAACGTTACATGCATCATCTCTTTTTCATCTTGTTCATCCGATCCACTGCTACTGATATTAATAATCTCGGTGTAACGTGCATTTTCGCATGTAGATATTTCTGCATCACAAGGTACAAAGTTAGAAAATTAACAATCACGGACATTGAAAATTTATAATAAATATCAGAAAATTTCAATAATTTTTCATTTTTTTTACATCGAAAATTATTCGTTAAATCGGGATTATAAATTCGTTAAATCGAAGTATTTTTATTCCATTTTCGTCGGGACCATAAAAAAATTCGCTAAATCGATAAATTCGCTAAATCGGGGTTCGACTGTATTTACTTCGGTTTGTCTGGTCATCTGTCCGTCTGTTCGTCTGTCCGCGCTCTAACTCTCATAAGTTTATTCGGATTGTCCTGAAATTTTTGGATGCTATTAACGTCTACACTAGCACGAACCCTATTTCAAATGAACTTTGTAGCATGTTTAGTTCATTTACAGGGACAGTCAAAAGTATTCCGTTACATTACGGTCAATGGGAAAAAATCGTTTCAAATGTTTTTTAATGATGTTACACACTTTCAAACATAAAAAAACTGATATGCATTTATGAAGTGTACTAAAATATGCATTTTGTAGAATATGCGGTGCAAAGAATAGTTATTATTCATTTACAGGACCACACAAAATAATTCTATTACATAATGATACAGGGATGGAGTGAATTGTTTGCGGCGTATTTTAATTATGTTAAACTATTTCATATATAATGAAATTGATGTACGTCGCTGAGGTTTACTATAACTTATTTCATGTATAATAAGAAGTACATATTATTTACAGGGACACTCAAAAGATTTCAGATACTATATTGTATGCAAAGTAATGTACATTAGCGATGATTGCTGGAAATGAATTTTTAATTATGATATGCGCTTTTATGTTTCACTATATATATGCATACTATACGGTGTGTATAAATGTTATTGTTCATATACAGGGCTACACAAAAGAATTCATAAAGGTTACTGGGTATAAGCGCAAATTGCTTAAAGGTGATTTTTAAATGAGTTATGCATTTTTAGGCTGAACTGCATTTAGTTTACTAAGAAATGTTTGTAGAATATAGATAAAATGATATATATACAGGGTCACGCAAAGAATTGGATACATGACCGTCTATAAATGATAATTTCTGGAAATGTGATTGCAGTAGTTTTAAGAGTGTTTTAGTTTGAATTAAATTTTAGCTAAATAGTGGCGTGTAATAAGGGTTATACAAAAGTATTCAAGTGTGTTCCCATCTATTAGTATAAATTGCTGAAAGTGAAATTTCAACCTTTCATGCGTTTTCTTGCTAAACTAAATTTTCCCATTATATAGTATATATATATAACAACCTAGAGATCAAATACAGGGCTGCTCAAAGGAATTGGAATACAAATTTGGCTATAGACGGTAACTGCTGAAATCAGTTTTTCGAACGTTTTATGCGCTTTCTAAAATGTTTACTTTCTTATCTTATTTACCTTATTTCCCTAAATGACGAAGTTTTTCTTGAAGCATTCAAGAAGTGTTGGAAGGTGCTTCATAATCTATGCTTAACGCATGATTTTTTTTCTTGTTATCATTGTGGTAGCTATTGATGTTTTAAACTCTAGAAGAGACATTGTAATGTTTTGTTGGTTCTATGGTAAATTCTATGATAAATTTTTCGACTTTTGTAGAGTGAGGATAGTGTGCTATCATACGACCAGACATATCTAAACACCTCCCATGAATTTATTAATCTCTTTTACAGCAAAAGTTTAAGTAAAAAAAACATCTCCAACGATAACTGTAACACATATGTGTACATTTGTTAATTTCTTATAAAATAAAAAACTAACAGTAAATTTATTTCTTACATTTCTACAAATTATTAAAACTTAATGTATTTAATATATCTGATATTATTTTTATCAAATATTAAAGATTTTTTCAAATAATCCAACAACACGGACTGCCGAAAAATTACTTCGAGCTTTTTAATTGCGTTCGTAATTATATAAATACGTAGCACCTATAGTATTTTAATTATTTTAAACTGTTTCACATATAATGAAATTAATATAAGTTGCTGAGGTTTACTACAAGGTAGTTACTGTATAATAGAAAGCGCATAGTATTTACAGGGACACACAAAAGATTTCGGATACTATACTCTATCTGAAGCACTGTATATTAGCGATGATTGCTTGAAGTGCTTTTTTAGTTGTGATATGAATTTTTAAGTTTAACTAAATTTTTGCATATTATGTCGTGTGTATAAATGCTGTAGATCATATACAGGGCTACAAAAAAAAAATTCGTAAGTGTTACTGAGTATGAACGAAAATAGCTTAAAGGTGGTTTTCAAATGAATTGGCATTTTGACGCTGAACTACACAATTAGTATACTAAGATATGTTTGTAGACTATGGATAAAATGATATACATGACCACACAAAGGGTTGGATACATGGCCGTCTATAGATGATAATCTCTGGAAGTGTGATTTCAACAGTTTTAAGCGAGTTTTAGTCTTAATTAAATTTTAGCTATATAGTTGCGTGTATATAAAGGTAGTAGGTAAAATACTGGGCTGTAGGAACTGAACGTATTCAAGTTTACTTCAGTCGATTGGTATAAATTGCTGAAAGTGAAATTTCAAGCTGTTATGCAATTCCAGCGCTTTCAACATAGTTGAAAAGTGTTTATGAATCCAATTTGTCTGTCCATCTGTCTCTCCGAACTCTAACTTGCCTTAATGTAGTTGAATTGCTTTGTAATTTATTTATGGTATTGAGATTTACTATGTCATGTTCGGTACTGAAAATAAAGTATGTTGCGCTCATGGTTTATTTACAGTGACATTCAAAAGTATTACATTGCATTATGGTCTATGGGGAAATGTCGTAATTATATAAATACGTAGCACCTATATAGTCGTCAGGTCCGACCGTCTGTCTTCTGTCACTCCGTATATAATAGCGCAAAAACTACCCAACCGAATGGTTTGAAATTTAATATATAGAATTGTTTCAGAATTTTGTTGAGTCATTTCAAATTTTATAAAAATTGAATTAAAACGAACGCACCTCATTTGCTACGTTTAACATACAATTTCCGACTTGTTTTATATCTGTAACTGTACATCGGAGATGACATTATCAGAGCAGCCAAACCAGAAAAATTTTACTTCTCTTGCTGAGGGATTCTAAATTGATTAAGTAATTATCAAATTTTTGCTATTTTTAATATTGACAGTAATTATAATTTAAAAAAAAATGTCCACATATGGGGCCAATGCCGTGAAGAGGTTAAAATCTATCTAAAATCTTTTGAACTGCCAGTTTAGTAAATAATTGTTATTGCTTAATATTCGCGATAAATAAAACGTTGAGATCATTATAAAGTTCATTTGACACTTAACGTGTTCAGAATTATAAAAATGGCAAAATATTAAATAATAATGTAACAGATTTAAATTTTTTCGAGCTTAAGTCAAACTGAAGTTAGAAATCCAGCTTTAGATGTTATTAAATTTTGTTGCTTTGTTGTCTTTGGCACTTTTTTCACATTCAATCAAATCTGTCAAAGTATCTCAAAAGAAATAGAACTAAAAAGTATGATAAAACAAAATTATAGTACCCACCAAATAGAATGAAGGAATTTTAAACTTTAGTCACGTCGTAAAATAAAAATATAAAATTACACAACTTCTTTTTAATGATCCTTTTTTGAGTTACGATTATCTATTTTTATAAATGTGTTTTTTCAAGATGCTTAAGGGTGTATCCAAACTACTTATTTTCTGATTAATTTTTAAATTAATTTTTGCTCTCAAGAGCATCAAACTGGGAAAATCTCTTATTTAGAAACTACATAATGTGCCATGCTTCTCGAGTTTTCGATAAATGCAGAAAATATTGAAAAAAATGCTGTCAAAGGGGGCGTTTTGAATCGAATTTTCCGAATCCTGGAATGAAAAAAATGGTCATACTGAGAAAATAATTGTTTAAAACTCAAATTCTAATTAATTGAGCAAAAAATGAAATCACACGGCCTCTTATACATCTCTTCAAAAATCAGCTCAGCAAGTTTCATGTTTTTACTTTTTAAAATGAGTCTGAAAATGTCTCAGAAAATTTCGAGCTGTTGAGGTTGGGAAAATATTTTTTCGAATACACCTTTAAGGAAATTTTGAAAGAAAAAGTATTGGGAAGCTGAATAATAGTATATATTTTGTACTATTTTGAAAAAAAATGTATTATTAAATCATGAAAGAAATAAAGAATGTATTACTAAATTAATAACAGTACTGTTTTCATTACATATAAAATATTTTTGAAAGGTGCTTCAATCACATTGTAACCTTAAATCATATTATTGAAACAATACGGAATATAACATTGCATTTAATGTAATACAGAAGTCATTTGGACCTTCCAAATACTCACGTAAACAAATCTGACAGTATTTTTCTAAATTTTAACAGGTGCTTCTTTGTGATATACTGCCACAAAAACATTTATAACACTCCCAGTAGACATATTACAAAAAAGTGTTTCATCACTTCACTTCACCTAACACCATACTGCAAGAGAAATAAATAACCTAACCGCAACTCTCCAAATATAACCCTTTTAAGCTCGCATATTCTTCACATATAACCAGAAGCGAAAATTTTTTTTTCAATCTTTTCATACGGCAATAAAGTGTCTTTTGGGAAACATAATGTGAAATGGTTGAAACACAAAAACTCCTTTTTGTTCTGGAAGCAGTTCAAGAAAAATAAAATATACTTTATTTACTACTGAAAGTTTTCTGGCTTTGCTGAGAAACGAAATTATTACTTTGCTGAGTTGAGAAATTTAGACAGACAGAAAAAAGTGGTGTGAAGACAACCTTTTTTTTCAGCTGATGAGGTTTCACTTTTTGCGAACAAAGACAGTGATGAAAATGGTTAATTAACAGAATCCAGTCTAACTTTATTTAGTGTCAGATGCAAATAGATGGGGCTAAACGAACGTTCGGAGAACTAAAATCCCAACTTAGATACAACTTAAAAAATTTCTTCTGCGGCAATCGTTCAGAGGGACTCTTGGAAATGTGTAGCACACGGATTTAATTTCTCAATTTTTGGCATTTTTTAGGCAAAGCTACATTGACATGTTTAGAGAAACACTAGCTTGGAGAATTTTGTGTCACGTTTAGCTTTGTAGGTGGAATTTTCCCTATTTTTGAGGGAAATTAGTCAAATCAAAACGGAAATTATTTAATCACAATAAGCAAAAAAAAAAAAAAAAAAAAAATACAAATATTAACTCTTTTTTTTATGTATACGAGGGTTGCTATTTATATTTTGGGCCTAGTAATGAAAAAACAAATATTTGTGCTTGCCATTGGATTATTATTTTTCAAAGTATTCTTCATGAAGATCAATAAACTTTTGCATGCGTTTGAATCAATTTTCGAAGCACTCTTTCCACTCCGATGGAGGTAACTCGAAAACACGCGTTTTGAATGCATCAACCGCTTCTTCGGGTGTCGAAAATCGTTGTCCACGTAATTTATTTTTGATGTGCGAGAATATAAAAAAAAGTCATTGGCTGCCAAATCAGGGCTGTACGGCGTATGACCCATCAATTCGATGTTTTGGCTTTTCAGAACTTCCTTTGTTTGAGTCGACGTGTGAGAGCTGGCATTGTCATGGAGAATTTTTCGCCTGTTCCTCTGTTTTTTTTTCGAATTTCTCTGAAGAGTTCTAGCAAACAAAAGGTCGTGTACTATTCAGAATTGACTGTCCTGCGTTGCTCTAAAGCCACTGTCGCCACGTGACCGGTAATGCCGAAGAAACATGCAACCATTTGCTTCGATGAGCTTCTTCCTCGAACAACTTTTGTTGGATCTGACTCATCTTGGAAAATCTATACAGTCGATTTCTGTTTTGTTTCCGGCTCATATGCATAGGTCCATGATTCGTCACCTGTGTAGATGTTATACACAGCCTTTGATGAACCTTGAACGTATTTTTTCAACATTTCCTTGCACCAATCAACACGAGCCTTCTTTAGAGCGTTTGTCAGATTATGCGGGATCCAACGCGAACAAATTACTTTTACTCCCAAATGTTCATGTAATATCTTATTGATGCTTGCCATACTAATGTCCAAAGATGCCTCAATCTCACGTTATGTCACATGAAGATCTTGCTTCATCAGTTCACGCACAGCATCGATATTTTCTGGCACAACAACCGATTTTGGACGACCTTCACGGAATGCGTCCTGGAGCGAACGTCGACCACGACTGAATTCGTTATATCAGTTTTTTACAGTGCTGTAGCAGGTACTTTATTGCTGTATAAAGAATTATGTTCATGGAAGCACTCTTGTCTTGACAATCCACGCCGAGCGTTCTGAAAATAATCGCACTAAAATGTTCACGAGTCAATTTCTTTTTTTGCACAAGTTGAATTTTTCAATTTACTGTAAACAACACAAATCAAGCTAAAATGGCAAATCATTCTGAAGAATTTATAGTTAAAAATATCAAACTTTCAATTGAAATCGTCGGCGGTCGCCTAGTAACACTTCCTATTGCCAAGGCCAGAAATATAAATAGCAACCCTCGTAGTGTACTTAAGACTGGGGATGCACCGAATAGAGAATTTGGCCGAATGCCGAATATTCGGCCCGCAGGTAAACCGAATACCGAATATTCGGCTAGCCGAATAGTAATTCTTAGGCCGAATACCGAATATTCGGTCAGCCAAATAGTAACTATTTGGCGGAATACCGAATATTCGGCTTTCCAAATACTTTTACATCTCGGAGTGTAACGGTATTAAAAAGTTAAATTTCAAACAATTTTACATAATATTGAGCACAAATTCTTACATTTTGATAAACAAGACTTTTTTATAAAGAAACTTTGCATTAAAAAAATCTATGTTTTGAGTTATTTAAGAAGAGGATGGTTTAAAACCTTTTAATTAACAAAATTTAAATTCCATACCTTCTGTGAATTCAAGCAAATAAACAGAATTTTCTTGTACAAAAAACAATAGGGAAGAGTAGCCATATTTGGACCGCCGCTTTAATTGGACCGTTGCCCTTCCGCCGTTAATTACAGGAAGAGACTCCATCTACCGCTGAAATCCTACTCACCAGAATGACCTCACTCATGATTAGAAGAAGCAACCGCCTACCTCGTGCTGTTTTCAGACAATTTTAAAAAACATAAAGTTAGCTGTTTTGATCTAATTTTGTCCTACTAAACGTAAGTGAATACTTTAAAACTAAGGTACGTTGTTAGGTTTTCATATACATATATGAATTCATCTGTTTATTGCGCATATTTTTCACGGGGATTTGTTTGATTTCGGTTTTGTTCTTAGTCTTGAGATTATTTGTTTTTTTTTTTAATATTTTATAATAAATTACTATCTCCGTGGAAGGTTTTTTTTTTTTAAATTCAGTTTAGACCTATATAAACATAAATATTTTTACATGTTTATGCAATAAATTTTATTTTCAATTTCTTTTATCTTGTATGCATTTGTATTTATTTCCTTTTAATAATTCCTACGGCGTATTTGGTTTACAGAGTTGAATTCAAACATTTTCCTCCTGGAGGTTATTTGCGATGGCAGACTTTTTTACAGTTCTGGAGGGAGCAATTAAACTTTTTTACCATTAAAACACATAAAACGCATAAATAAACCTTCAGGGGGTGTAATTATTTCAATTCTTCGGGGGAGTGGGGCTGAATTCAACACTCTTTGAATATATCATGTTTGCATTTGATTAATCGTAGCGTATTTTTCAATAGATGATATTTTTTAAACACTTTTCTAATATAATGCTGAAAATGTTGAAAAAGACACTGAGGAACTGTTTGAAAAAAAACATCCGTGACAGCAAAAGCTATTAAAGATATAGGGAAGAAAAAGGAGAGATTAAGTTGTGAACAAATTGACTCGAAAGAAGGCTGCAGCTACAAATCCTTCCCCGAAGCCAAAAAGCCATTAGAAATGTTATCCTTCTTGCTAATTCCGTTAAATCAAAGTACAGAAGGAGCTAAAAAACAGTTGTGTTAATATCTTCGCCATATAAAATAAACCTTGAAATGAAAAAAAAAACCAAACAAACAAAAAAAACGACAAAAAGGCAACTATCACAGCAGAAAAGCAATTGGAACATCAAATTTTAAAAAATAGGCGTAATGCAATTAGTAAGAAAATGATGGAAGGGAAGAACTACAAAAAAAAAGTCTAATAAAAAAAAAAAGTCTAATAATTCAGAATCTAAAAAGAAAAATCCAGATAGTGATGATTGGTTTTGCATAATTTGTAAGAAAAATAAAATAGCAATGATTCAGTGTTCAGAGATTGCCGAATACGATTCCATGTTGTGTGCGCTAAAAAAAAAAATCAATAAACAAAATTCATGTGTAAGTTTTGCATCACTCCTTACATGATATTTAAGTAACTGATAATTAGCCCCATAATTTCTATTCTTAATTTCTGATAACTTTGATGTATATTTTGAATACATTTTGATTTAAAACAATTACTCTTATTTTCAGATATTTGATTTCATTATATTTCATTGCTGTTATTTTGTTTGATTGCTTCATTAATCGCAAACTTTGCTTTTAATAAAATTAGTAATATTGCATAGTCAAAACAACCTGGTATTATTTGGTCCAATTTAGGAGACTGGGGGTCCAACTTAGGCGACCAGTTGCTGAATTTGAACCACTTTTGACAAATTTTTCAAATTAAAATAAAATTTAAGATTAACAAAAAGAAATTGATCTAAAGATTTATTTAGTTAGTAGATGAATAGATAGACCCCGTGTAATGAGGTTTTGGAGATAATTCCAAAAATTAGGTGAGTTACGCCTGAAAATAAGTGAAGTGGTCCAAATTCGGCTACTCTCCCCTATATCATTCTATTTATTCCATCACAAATGCAAAGTGTGTCATTACAAGCCGTAACTGAATTTTCGTTCACAACTTTAGCAAAAATGAAGATATCGTAGAGAGATCTGCATCATATTAATTTGTTTGTACGAAATATGATGATAATTGGAATTGGTCATTGGAAGTAATTGAATGGTTCTGTCTCATTATTCTGATTATTCTGAATATCTTTATTAACAGACAGTTAAAAGCAGAAGTTGTGTAAAGTTTTAAAAAATATTTTTACGAGTCATTTTAAGTATTCGGTAGGCCGAATACTGCATAGATACCGAATATTCGGTGCATCCCTACTTACGACTAATACAGACGCCTGGTACCATGAACATTCTTATTAAATCTTGATCCACATGCGTGTTACACATTTATTTTATCTCATTAACGATTATACTCACTTAGTATAACAGAATTATCCAATGAAAATCTCAATTGGTTTTCTTGTAATATGATTTGCAGTCTCTAGAGAAGCCCGCGAACTGATACACTATTAAATATTATTTTTTTTTTCTACTAAAAGACAACCACAAGAATTCTATTTATAGGGTTGTCAACGACAATTATTTTTATATGCTATCCGTACCGTTATTTTTAAAGGATAGAATTTTACAAATTCTTCTCTGATAAACTTGTTTTCATCGACAGGTAGCGAAGTAGCACTGCTACTGGTTATCCCATCAAAGACATCACCTGTTCACCTGTTCGAAAATATATGTTAAAATTTTTTATTTAAGCAAAGTGGTACAATCGAACAAAAAATACAGTAGCCTCCCTCTTAACCGGAACTCCGCTTTAACCGGACGACTTTTTTTCCCAACATCAGGCGAAATTCAGGGATGACGGCCTCGGGAACGAAGCTTACGCTTTTTAATTGAAGTGCAATCTCGAGAGGAAGAAGGCAAAATTCAGAAAGGAGAACATCGGTTCTAAATGGATATGCGTTGACCTTCACCAACGTTGAATTCGGGGTGTGGCCAGGGGTATCCCCCCCCCCCCCCCCCAGGAAAAATTTGATGTCGACCCGGAAGATTTGAGATTTTGTGTTTTTAATGGTCAAAAGTGCACTCTCTCCCTCCCCCCGGAACTCTATAATGTCTGATATATCTGCAAACTGTTTTGCACAAACATTTAAAAAGCTTGAGGGATGCGAACAGATCACCGTAGAAGAGGTATAAGATTTGTTTGAATCTGATAAAGATCTCAGGCATGAAACATTACTTGGCGAGGATATAATTAGGACTGTAACTGACGTTGTTCAATACGAAGACGATCCTGATGATGATCCAGTTGAAGTTGACCCTGCTAAAATTCCTCATACGGAAAGGGTAAAAGTTATAGAGTTGGCGCTACGCTAAATGTTGAGCAGCAGCTAACAGCTTCCTCGGTTAAACTTATGATGTCAAAGAGATGGAGAGATAATGCTGCAAAATGCCGGGCATCTTGATCTTGCCTTCAACAGAAGACGGTCACTAATTTCTTTATAATTTACTAACTTAAATATACATAATGTAAAACAATTTCAACTTCATATAAAAGTGTGTGTTACGATTTTCAACAATTTAATTTGTGTTAAATATTGTTCCTTATTTGTTATCAGTGATAATTTCTTTCAATTCAGTTAATTATTCGTATTCATTTCACAAAATATAGAAAATATGTACTTTTTTAATACTACACAAAGTGAAAAACTAAATGCATCGTATGGGTTTAATTCATTAAATTACGCGGATAAGTATTTTTTTTTACTTCTCCGCTTTAACCAGTTAACATTTGGTCCCGTTTAGGCCGGTTAAGCGGAGGGTACTGTATTTGTATTATTTTACTGTTTAAAAAACATTTCTTTTTTTCTGTATTTATGGAACTCCTATATAAACAAGTTGGCAATTGCACATTTACATTGAAATTTGGAATTACGTTGAAATTTGGTTGGAAATTGCACAAATACATTTACATTGAATTAAACTCATATCATTTCTTAACGAGTTGGAAATTGCACATCAAACGTGGTAAATGAGGTACGTTCGTACTATAACTAGTTTCAAAAATATTTTTTGCACCGCATGTTGTACTGAATGTATATTTTAGCGCACTTCATAACTGCATATCAGTTTCATTCTGTTCGAAAGGCTGTAGCATCATTAAAATGCACTTGAAATATTTTTTCCCACTGGCTGTAATGTAATGGAAAGCCTTTGACTGTTTCTGTAATTAAATTATACATCCCATTTTCATAAAATTTGCAACAATTATATATTTAAAATTTCAGATCCGTCGTTCGGTTGGGTAGTTTTTGCTCTGTTATATGCGGACGGACGTACGGACCGAACGACGGCTATAGGTGCTACGTATTTATATAATTACGAACGCACCTAAAAACACACCGTTATTTTATAAGAGTAGAAAAATCTGTGTAAATTTTCAAAGTTATAAGCTAATCTGCACGTCATTCCTCTTTTGCATAAAATGTTAACTCTTTCTACATTTTTAACAAGATGCAAATTCTTTATTATGTTGTTAGACAATATGAATATTAATATACTTTTCATCCATAAAACGGTAGCTTGAACCAGTAATCTTTGGCAAGTTCCATGAAATATACATTAAAAAAACAGTTCCTATATACAAAACCCATATCAGTTACTCTAAATTAGAGTTCTTGGAACTTTTGTATCATATAAGATAAAGACATCTCATGACTTGGATTCGAAAAGAGTTTTTGGTTTTTGATTAACGATTTGAAAAAATAATAATAATGAGGGATAGTAATTTTTGTTTTTATAGCAGTAAAGGACCACAAATCCTAAAAAAATTGTTAATCATTAATTAAAATACTGATAATAATATAAGAAATGGTATTAATTGTTATGAAAATAATTGCCAATAGTGACAGTATAGACAGCTGATAACTACAATGTGAAAGACAGTAACTGCATATAAAGATATTATTAATTATAATAACAATAATTGCCTATATAGAAAATATCGGTAATAAAATTTGTTTTTGTTAATTTAGAAGATAGATATGTATGATAATTTAAACAATAATAATTGTCTATACAAATGTTATTGCCATGATAGTTATTGATAAAGGTTATATTAATAATAATAATTGATACAATTGGCAACATTTTAACCTACATAGACTTATTACTTGCCTTAACCTTTGAAGTACTGTCGTATGCTATTCATACCATTAATTTTAACCCCAAAATGGCACAACTGCACAATAATTTTGGGGTAAAATTTTGTTTTTATAATTGTACGTGAAGAAAGCTTTTACTTAGATTAAATTAGATTTGATCGTAAATTTCGACGTCTTTCAATTATGTTAATATTTTAGGGAGATAAATACTTTCCCAGTGAAATAGTTAAGCTCTAAAGTTATAACACAATTTTTGTCAAACTGATTCCAATTTAAAAGAAAATATAAAAACTGCTGCTTTAAATGTACCCTATTAGAATTCTTTTATTAAAATTAAAACAGGAATACTTTCCCTTTCCTCCATTTTTTAGAGTATTATATTTAATTTCCTTGAGCCTCTTTGAATATAGACTAGAATATAATTCCACGGTTCATTGCAAATATCGGGATGAACGCGGAAACGATAAATATTTATTAAGTCAAAATTCTCGGTGAGAAAAAGTCAATGAACTCTTTTCGCCCATCACCCAGAGAGTCCAATTTGCCAAATCCCTATCTTGATTACCCGATAAATGTGTCTTGGAGCTTAAGTACTTCTCTTTTTTTTAAGCAAATTCAGTTAAACTGACAATAAAACCAGAGATGCGAAAAAGTATGAGAGAAAAAAAAATGTCTGTATTGTTATTTTTTATATACCGCTTTAAAGATATTTTTTCTAAAAATAAAATTTTTATTACAATTGAAAGACACTCATTTATTTATGATAAATTATTTTCGAATTGTTGATATTTAAATGCTTTTAGAAGTTTGAGGTAATTAAATTTCATTTATGCTGAAACAAATGTACAGAAAAATGATATAATTGCACACATATCAGATAACTATATTTTCCCCGTGTTTATTAATGCTAAATGTACCAATAACCGGTCACTTCGAACCAAAAAAATATTTATAAAATAAATAAAATGTAAATCACATGGGAATAAGCTGTTGAATTTGAAAATCTGGGTAATTCAAATTTTTTGTTCGAATTTTAGTTTTTTAAAACTAGTTCTACACGTTATTTCAAATCGTTTGGTACCTGTAAATTTCTTCTACGATAATTTCTTGCAGAGTAAGCAGAGGGTGTTTACTTTTTTTTCCCATGACCGTACATCTAAAGCTATAATATAATTTTTGCCAAACTGATTTCAATTTACAAGAAAATATGAAAACTGCTACTTTAAATTTATCTTTTAGAATTCTTTTATTAAAATTAAAACAGGAATACTTTTCCTTTCCTCCATTTTTTAGAGCATTATATATAATTTCTTTGAGCCTCTTTGAATATTAACTAGAATATAATTCCATGGTTCATTGCAAATATTGGGATGAACGCGGAAACGATAAATATTTATTAAGCCAAAATTTTCGGTGAGAAAAAGTCAATGAACTCTTTTCGCCCATCACCCAGAGAGTCCAATTTGCCAAATAGCTTAAGTACTTCTCCCCCTTTTTTAAGCAAATTCAGTTAAACTGACAATAAAACCAGAGATGCGAAAAAGTATGAGAGAAAAAAAATGTCTGTATTGTTATTTTTTATGTACCGCTTTAAAGATATTTTTTCTAAAAATAAAATTTTCATTAGAATTGAAAGACACTTATTTTTTCATGATAAATTATTTTCAAATTGCTGATGCTTAAATGCTTTTAGAAATTTGAAATAAATAAATTTCATTTTTCTACTTAAAAAAAATGTAGAAAAAGTTGTAGAATTACATACCTATATCAGATACTATATTTTTTCCTTGTTTTTAACACGAGTTTAACACTAAATATTCCAATAACCGGTCATTTGACCGGTCTCAAATGAAAATATTTCGATTCGAACCGGAATATTCTTTATAAAATAGACAAAATGTAAACATCTTGAATCGAACAAGAACTAGTTAAACATATAAAAGTTTAAATGAAATATTCTTTTGTGAAATATTTCTATAAAACTTTAGTAAAATACCTGGTATGTTTAGTGTTAGGTATTAACATTATGTTATATTTGGTAGCAATGTTTAAAATGTTGTTAATTCAAGAATTTCTTCCTTTATAAAATAAATTAAATTAAACTTACAATAGAAGTATCGAAAGGAAAATAGAAAACATTAAATAATCGGAAGGAAAACAGAAAACATTAAATTATCAACATTTTTATTTAATGTTTTTTCGTGAATTATCGGAAATTTTCTTTGATAAATAAAATGATTATTAGTAACGAGATAAAAAGCTTAAACATAGGGTTATTTTTAAATAAAAGATATTTTAAAAATATTTAAATGATTTTCTGAATTTGAACTAAAGACATTTTATATTTACTTAGAATTTCTAAAAGCTGTATAATTATAATCCAATATGAGTCGAGGAATTTATGTAAAAAAACAAAACAAAGTACAGTATGAGGGGACGACTTATATGCGAGAGGATAAAAATCTTCAAATTTGAAATATCTTTTTCCTCGACGGATTTAATCAAAATATAAACAAAATTGTTTAAGATTACTAATGTTACAGTATTGCGTACATTAAAACCTTAAATGCCCGGGATGGAATGCGTTCCAGAAATTGCTTAATTCAGAAAATCTAAATGATAAATATCGGTTTATTTAATAAGTGAAATGTCTTTTATTAAATGAACTGAAAATTTCTCTTTTTAATTTCTGGTGGGAATGCCAAATATGTGAATAAAAAAATCCACTGAATCGGGAACAGTGATGGTATCATAAATTACATCATGTGCATTTAAATTAAGATGATATTTAATCATATGTATTTTAATTTCGCGATCTAAGTATATCGCCTTTTGCAAAGGTATCTTAATCTACAGTAACAATTTAAAATTCTTCATAAAAGTACTGAATTTCAATAGTGTTGTAGTGTTGCAAAAAATATCTTTTTAAAACCTCGAATTCTTTTTTTTTTTTTTTTTTTTTTTTGTATCGAAAGAAAAGCACAAAATATTTTACGATTACCTGCAGATTAATAGTTACACAATTGCATAACTCACTGTACTTTTTCTACAAATAGTATAGAAATATCATCATCATATTTATGATAATTTGTGATGTGGCTTAAAATACTTTTGACATCTGGGAAAACCAGTCCTAAAAAATAAACAAAAAAGAAATAGAATCAGCTAAATTGATTTCTTCTAAAAAAAAAAGCCAACAATACGAAAAAATGACAGAAAATCTATGTCATCATTCATATTCTTCTAATGAATTATTGAAAATTTCCTGCTTAGGCATAAAATTTCTTTTACTACTGAACAAAATTTAATGCAATAAAAATGCATAGTTTTCAAACTGATGTCCATTTAACAAAATAATTTTCTTACAAATTAAAATAAAAAGTTATTTTTAATACGCTTTTAATAAAATATATGTGGATGCTTCGATACTTCGTTTTTTAAAATATGTAAATTCTACTGCGTTCATAATAATACAGATCCCAATTATGAGACAAAATCATCATCATCATCATCATTATTTTTTAAAGAATTTAGAACATTTCTTTATAAAAGACTTTTAAATTGGTTCTCATAGAAATGTACTTGAATGATATCAAGTAATTTTGGATTTAATGATACTTTAACCAAGAATTTTTTCGTTTTTACTTTAATTAAACAAATCGATTTTCTGTTTGTATAAAATGGATATTCAAAATTATAGGTTTGCTCTCGAATCTTTGTGGTAGCATAATTTATAGTAGGTTAAATTATTTAAAAATAATACTCTCAGTATGTCCGATCTAATTTAATTTTTTCTTTATACATAATGTATATATTTAAAAGACAAGGCTGTCGTCTGACCTGAGATTTCTGCTGAACTGATTTCGATAATTATTATTATTATTATTATTTTTTTTTTAATAAAAGCAGTTTATTTGTAGATGTGCCCGCATTCTCTATTTTTTTTTAAATAATACTATTTTTGCATCACAATTTTAATTTTAAAAATCCTTGATGGAATTTCTTCACAATCGTGGCAATCGGATTAATTCTATTGTTGAAGAGAGACGGAAAAAAATGGGAAATACCATATTATTAAGGACGTCATTTTCGTTTTAAAAATGTATATCACATACAGACAGACTCACAGACAGATATTTTGTAAAAACATGTTTTTCCGGATCTCTAATACCTAAAACATGTAAATCCGCCGAAAACCGAAAATCGAAAATTTACATGAATCCAATACTTTCTTCTTGTAAAGATAGAAGAAAATAACAAGTAAGGAAAAATAATCTCATTATAATATTTTACAATTAATCTGAAGATTTAATTTTTTTCAAAGAAACACCATTTGTTAATCTTACTGTTTATATGACTAAAGAAAATGGAAAAAGGAAACTAAAAGAGAAAATGTACGCATTTTGCTTAACCCATTTATCCCTAGCGTCCCATTCTTGGGACGCTTCGAATTTTAATAAATTTGTATAATTTTTCTTCTTCTTTATAACATGAAAATTGTATGAAATAATTATCTCTAAATGTCTTTACCTGTTTCCGAGAGATGACGGCAGAAGAAGGACATTTATTTGCTTAAATGAAGGGGTTTTTTTCGGTGTTTATTAGATTTTTCATTTTTCAAGAAGACGAAATGTAAAAAGTAAGTTTATTTGTATTTTTTCTATCAAGGATCCAAGTAAATAAGTTATCATCTTAGCTTGTAGACTTCTTTGAAATACATATTTTTTTTAAATTGTGAAATTTTATGTTCAAGCCAATTTTTTATGCATATTTATAACATCCCAAATATAGGGCACCATGTACGAATGGGTACATATTTTTACGAGTCATTTAGGGGGCAGTTATATTTGTAAACTCCTTTTCAAGATGGTTATGAAATAAATTGTTTTTTAGCCTCAAATACTATTACTCTTTGTTTAATAATAATAATAATTATAATGTTATTAGTCTCTGTAAAGAAATATATTTTTTAGTAGTTCATAAGAATTCTAATTATAGTACAAGTTAAAAGCTTATTTTATATAAATTTAGACAAAACATATATTCATTCATATTATATTATTATAAATATTACTCATATTCCCATATTTAATACGTTTACCTTTTATCAAATAAATACAAAAAAAAAGCTTATTTTTTTTGTTATTTTTCCAGTTCATTTTGCAACATTTTAAAGTGATTTTACCGAAAAAATTAAGAAAACAAAAATTTAGGCATAAATGGGTTAAATACGCTTTATAAGCTTTCACACACTTTGCTGTTACTGCTGATATTACTACTGGACACTGTGAGAAAAAGGAACGTTGCAATTGTTCTCTCTGAAATAGAAATAGTAGCCGCAATTTTCGAATTCGTACTAGGAAATGTCATATAATTTTCGTCGGAGCAGATCTCATTTGCTTACAAATGTTTTCTGGCATTGTTCCACAGACAAAATTTCTGTTATTAGGTAATAATACGCGTTACTTACAAGCAGAGGAAAATTTCTATTCCTCCGAGGTTGTTTGTTTTAAAAGAATTAGATATTAAGAAAAGTAATTTAGTACTCAGAAATTTTAAAAGTTCTTTATGATGAGATTATGAAAATTGATAAAATTAATTAATTCAAATGACAGTTCGGAGATTCAGACATTTCGGACCTTCTGAAAATTATAAAGAGCGTATTTATTTTAGAACGATATGTAAAAACACCGAAATAATTATTGCTAGATTGAAATACCGTTTACAGGTATAAAATAACAGTTGTAAGAATGCCCATTAATTAATTAATTGTAGTTATGAAAATTGTAGAATAATGGGTTAAAAAAGAATAAATGAAAAAATAAAATAAATCAAGCAGGACGGTCGTTCTGCAAAGCCAAGCTATTAAAAAATGCTAACCCCGCCAAACAAACAAACGCCAAGAAAAAAACGGCAAGACACCGTAACTGCTTATTGTACTGTAGACAATTTCTCCATGTTAAATCGATCAAACATGCCAGCGTACAATTTCCCATATTAAAAGAACCAATCATCGCAGAAAAATAAAACCAAACCTAAAAGAACCTAATGAAGAACATCTTCAATTTGAGACCAAGTTCATCTTCATAAATTAATTATAAACTGAGATATAGGTTTTTTAAAAATATAACTTACAAGGAAGAACAAAACAGCTCATAGCAGAAAAATCTGAAAAAATTACAGAATGGTCTTCTCAGATGATATATATATATATACATATATACGTTCATAAAAAAAAACTTACCTCTATAGAGCGTCCGTAAAAAAAATAAAATTCTGTTTATTTAGCGATTTATTACCTGTTAGCGGCGGAATAAAATTTCAAATAGTGCGTTTCTATGTCAAATATTTTTCAAGGTAAAACGTTTTCACGCTGAACTTGTTTAAGTAAGTTTAACGTACGGTTTTTTTATATATAGTTTGGCCATTATTACATACATGTATTTATATGTATGTAATAATAAAAATTTTCGCCTCTTTTTCTTAGTAAAACTATTTCAAATTCTTAATATTTTCCTTTTTTACCTATCTTTAATAATATCTTAATATCTTTTGTCTTTTATTTCATGCATTTAAAGTTGCGTATTCTTTTATTATTCTAAAAAACCTTAATCCATTCGCCTAATCTTATAAAACCCATTAAATTACTTTTTCATTTTATTCTAAAACTAAATTCTCTTTCTTTCGAATGTTTTAATATCATTTATTCTTTCGTGTTCTATACCCACAATTCCATGCGTCCGCCAGCGTTATTTGCGCTTTTATTCTGACGCCGTATAAAGAGTTCTTTATCAACGTCATCCGTTCCCATCGAATCGTAATTTGTTCTGTGTCCCATCCTTCCCCCCCTCTCTTCTAGCATTGGTCTGTTACTGTTCTGTAACCGTCCGCGCTTTGTTGTTCGGGGTACAAATATCGTTACATTGGCGATGGAGAGAAGATTTTTACGTTTTTCTGGCTGTCTAATTAAGCTGCGTCGCTTGGGGTGAACGTTCGAATGTGTAGATCCCATTCTAATAACATCTAAAGTCTTATGAAGTGATGATCGATTTTTGTGAGTGGATGGAATAAATACTGGAAGTGTTTTACTATGTTTTTGTCAATAAAACCAGTTTAAAAAGTGACGATGACTCTCTATATTCATTACGTAAGGGAAATTATCAATGTGTTTCGAGCCTGTCTTTCTCGCCACCCTGACCGCAATCCGGTATTTTCAATATAACGGATGGATGGTTTTGATTGCTCTACTACATTTTATGTCGAGATGTACTGGTGTCGCCTAAATATCTGAACTACACGTATATACAGTATAACCTCGAAAATCCGGCATCGTCGGGACCGAGACTATGCCGGATTTTTGAAAATTCCGGATTTCTGAAGGAATATCAAAAGTACTTCCGATATTACTAATGACACCTCTATTCGTAATTTAATTCATAACCAAGTGATAATTATGTGACAAAAAAAAAAGAGAAATTTTTTTTTTCAAAAATCTGATTTTAATTTATCATTATTTTTCTACGTTACAAATAACAATTTAAAAGAAAAATCTAATAAACAGTAAAATCATTTTCTTCTCGTATAATCGTTAAAGTTATTTGCTCCAATTTTTTGGCCGTTCATTAAACAGTTTTTCTTGCATTTTATACAAGTACAGAATACCTATTTTGGAAACATTTTATTACAGTCTTGTTTCTCTAAAGGGGATATTAATTCTCCTGTCAAATTTATGCATTTTCCAGTAATACATTTTCTTCTATCGGTTCCTCGATCTCGTCCCCTGAGCTGCTTCTAGAGATACAGGCGGTTCTATTGCGGTCTATATTCCCAGCTCCAAGTTTTCTTGGACTTTCTGTTGCTCAAGAAACTACCGGGTCTGACATATGAAGAAAACGCGCATTCTTTTTAGTCAATTATTTATTTTTGCACTTTTGCTTTCGAACTGGAAGTTTTTAATTTGTAAACAATTGCTATTTTTCTTTTTTCCGCAACTTCGAAGTGTCAAAAAAAGGGAAGGAAAACAAGTGGGTAAGTGTGATAACAGATCGCACAGAGGGTTTCGTTTAATATTCCTTTCAAAACACTTTATCCTTTTGAAAAATCTGTTAGTTCCATATTTCAAAACCAGGGGGCGCACTTGATTCTAAACAAACCAGTATCCGAACGAAAATCCGTTTTACATACTATCCGTATATATATTAGTCGAGGGGATTGAGCCCATAGCACCCGAGATAAGTAGGCGCACCTGGCGGGAAAAAATGGAACTAAAATATGTAAGGCTATGGTGCATAATATGAAAGAATGGTCAAAGGGGTGTCGGCAAAAGTTGGAAAATTTCTCCCTGGGTTAAAAGGGCGCAGGTTAGAAAAATTGCTTAAAATACACAAGTTAGAGGCCAGAGGGGTAAATAATAAAAGACTTTTTGAAAATTTTATGATTTGTCGTGTGGTCTGAGGCATTCAGCTATACGTATGCAAAATTTCATGTCACCAACTTAATTAGGGGCTCTCTTTGAAAGAATTGCTTCAAATACATATGTGGTAGCTCAAAGGGTTAAACGTAAGACTTTTTCAAGATTTTATGATTTGTCGCCTGGCCTCAGGTGTTCTGCAATAAGTATACAAAATTTCAAATCTCCAATTTAATTAGGGTCTCAGTTAGAAAGAATGGCTTAAAATACACAAGCTGGAGTTGAAAGGGTTAAACATAAAACTTTTTCAAAATTTATTATTTGACGTGAGATCTGAGGTGTTGAGCTATAAGTATGCAAAATTTCAACCTAAATAGGGGCTCACTTAGAAAGAATTGTTTAAAATGCACATGTGGGAGCACAAAGGGTTAAATGTACGACTTTTCCAAAATTTTATGATTTGTCGTTGGATGTGAGGTGTTCAGATATAAGTATGCAAAATTTCACACCTCCAACCTAATTAGGGGCTCACTTAGAAAGAATTGTTTAAAATACACATGTGGGGCCCCAAAGGGTTAAAGTACGACATTTTCAAAATTTTATGATTTGTCGTTTGATGTGAGGTATTCAGCTATAAGTATGCAACATTTCACGCCTCCAAACTAATTAGGAGCTCACTTAGAAAGAATTGTTTAAAATACACATGCGAAAGCCCAAAGGGTTAAATGTACGACGTTTTCAAAATTTTATGATTTGTCGTTTGATGTGAGGTGTTCAGCTATAAGTATGCAAATTTTCACGTCTCCAAACTAATTAGGAGCTCACTTAGAAACAATTGTTTAAAATACACATGCGGGAGCCCAAAGGGTTAAATGTACGACTTTTTCAAAATTTTATCATTTGTCGTATGATGTGAGGTGTTCAGCTATAAGTACCCAAAATTTCATGTCTCCAACATAATTAGGAGCTCACTTAGAAAGAATTGTTTAAAATACACATGCGGGAGCCCAAAAGGTTAAATGTACGACTTTTTCAAAATTTTATGATTTGTCGTATGATGTGAGGTGCCAGCTATAAGTACCCAAAATTTCATGTCTCCAATATGTATAGTTTCTGAGAACGGGCTCTGTGACGGACAGACAGACGGACAGACAAACAGACAGACAGAGGAGCGAGACGAATAGGGTTTCGTCAGATGAACGAAACCCTAAAAATGACTTTGATGCCGGATTTTTGTAGTTACCGAATTTCTGAATGCTGGATTTTTGAAGTCATACTGTATAATGAAATTCAATGTTCGTATTATATCGTTTTGGACAAATTTTAACCCTTTATGTACTGAATTATGAATCCATGAAAATTTTATCTTCTAAAGCATTTTTCGTGAATTTTTGAAACTACATTAGATGATTTACATAATCTTTTAATAAATTTCAGAAGTATTTTAGAAGGACTGAAGGATTTAGAAGAATTCATTAAATTTGAATTTATAGGAATTTTGTGCAATATTTATAACCCCACTCAAATCTTTTATTTTAAATATTTTTCTTAGTATTTTGTAGAATTAAGAAATGTACAAACAGAATGTTCTTACAATAGAAATATAGAAATATTTCCGAATTGAAAAATCCCCCGCCCCTTCTTCCCAACGTCAAGAAAGCTGAAAAAATGTAAAGGCAAACAAAACCATTCTTTTAAAAACAGTTTTGTTTAATGTAACCAATGGTGCTTTTGGAACAAGATAAAGTAATGCCTCTATAACTCATTCTAAACTGTATTACTACTAATCGATGTATTAAATGAATTTCATAACAAGTCATTTTAATAGTATTTATAAGTACCGTCAATAGATAAAGAGTTAATTGGATTAACATTGTTTCAAACTCGATATTAAGTCCAATTCTGAATTATATTTGATTTTGATATTGTTTGCTTACTGTTTGTTTATTGAACAAATACAGGACGACTATTTTTTAATTCAATCTCGTACCACTTTCTACAAACAAAAATCTTTTACATATGCTTTGATAAAATATGCAAGAGAAATATTCTAAAATGTTTATTTTTAAAAAATAGTGGTGCTAGTAGAATATAAAAATAGTCATTAGTGGGAGCCTTGCCCATACATCCGGTTTGTGCCGATATCGTTAGTGTTGGAGACAACAAGAGAATTGTATTGTTGCCATGGAAACAACGACTTATTCAATATCGAAATATAGAAGGAGATCCTTCTTAATCGAGCAGTTATTTGTAAAATACACTTAAAACTTATCCAGTCAGTCAAACAGTGTAAAATTAAATAACTTCAGCAACACGTAAATTCTATATAATATATAAGCTTATAGAAAAATAATAAACTGTTTCATCGTTTAAGTTTAAATTCATTAAGTACCACGCATTTAAACACTCATATAACCGTCACTACTACACTCATATCGCCAGATCAGGTTTCGACCTGTTCCGGATGTGGAACGCGGCCCGCCAGTTGCCGACCGTGGCTATATAATATGAAACTATGAATCTTATACAGGGATGCACAAAAAAATTCGAATATTTTTCTTACAATTCATGGCAATTGCAGAAATTGCGTTATGCATTTTCTAACTTATTTATTTAGACATCTTAGACCTTAATAAATTCTAAAGTTTTATTACCGTATTCTGAATGTACTGGAAAGTGTATTATAATCTACGCTGGACGCATGATTTTTCATTCTTGTTTTTATGTTCATAGTTTTTTCATTGTTCAAGATAGTGAAATGTGTAAAGTAAGTTTATTTGCTTTGTTTTTTCTATCATAAATCCAAATAAATAAATTATAATCTTAGCTTGGAGACTTTTTTAAAATACACATTGTTAAAATTTGTCAAATTATGTGTTCTAGCCTATTTTTGTATGCCTTTTTTGTAACGTCCCAACTGTAAGATCCTAGGTACAAATGGGTACATGTTTTTTTATTAGCCTATTACGAGAGAGTTTTTTTTATGTAAAATATTTATTTTTTTTATAAAATTAAGTTAATGAAGTTTTTAAATCTTGTAGTTAGTATCTAGATACCCTGAATAATGCTAACGAAAAAAAAAGAACGAAAAATCATGAGAATAGATTATGAAACACTTTCTAACACATTCAGATTACTGTAACAAAACTGTAAAACTTATTAAAGTGAAAGATGTCTAAATAAAGAATTTAGAAAATGCATAACGCATTTGAATTTTTGCTAATAACATCAATAGTCGAAAAACTATCCGATTTTCTTTCGTGCGGCCTTGTATATGATCTTTAAATTTGTATGTATACCATATAGTGGGCTAAAAGTTACTTAAGTTAAACGAAAAACACAGTTGAAATTTTCCATTCAGCAATTTCCTTGAATAAAAGGAAATGTACTTGGGAACTTTTGTGCAGCTTTCTATATCGCTCGCCCGCAAGAAACACACATCTTGACAAAAGTAAATTTCTTAAAAGAGGCAAAAGAAAATTTGCATGATTTTACTGTAACATGATATTATAGCACTTAGCTCTGCATGCATGAATAAAAAACATACATAAAAGTATAAAAACCTTAAGAATGAGGACGTAAGATGAAGTTTAGAGGGTTGGGTATTTTTACCTACCTGCACAATCCATCCCTCTTTTGTAGTCACAAATAGACATATAGCATAATAAAGCGGTTTTCCGTATAACTACGCATAACAAGACGCACCTATGACAGAACTAATAGCGGAATAAAACGCAAAATGAATTTTTGCGAGATGTGTCAGTTTTCTTGCGGGTGAGCGATATGATCTGGAGAATTTATACACGATAAGCACGATTAAAAAATGCTTAATAACATCTATACCCAATTATCCCAATAACATCCTAATATCCAATAACACCAATGAATTTCATGGTAATCGGACTACAGTGTAACTTCAAAAATCCAGTATCAAAACCATCTTTTTCCCTTCCTTTTTCTTTTACACTTTCAAATTATGGTAAAGAAAAACAGCAGTTGTTTATGAATTAAAAACTTCAAGATCGAAATTAAAGATGCAAAATAATAATAATAATAATAATAATAATAATAATTGACATTTTTACTTTTTTCTGTCTTTACAAGAAGAAAGTATTGGATTCGTAAAAATTGCCGAAATCCGGTTTTCGACGGATTTACACGTTTTAGGGTTCAAAGGTCACAAAAAACATGTTCTTACAAAATGTCTGTCTGTGAGTCTATCTGCCTGTCTGTGTGTGACACAAATTTTGTGGGGCTCTATCTCAAAAACTAATTAACGGAATTTAATAAAACTTTAGATTCAGTTAGTCCCTGATAAAAATTGGTGCTGATTACTTTTAGGTGCAAATCGCCCAGCAGGTGCACTATGCGGCATTATTCATGATTTCCACAATAGCAAGAACTAAAGCACGGGTTTTTACGAAACTTCAGATTCAGTTAGTTTTTGATGTAATTTGGTGAGGATAATTTTTTGGTGTAAATCGCCCAATAGGTGGCGCTGCTATGCTGCATTATTCATGATTATCGCAATAGATCTATCTCAAAAACTAATGCACGAATTTACATCAAACTTCAGATTCAGTTAGTCCTTGATATAAATTAGTGTTGTTTAGTTTTTGGTGTTAATTTTCCAACAGGTGACGCTACTATGCTGCACTTTTCACGATTTCCACAATAGCCGTATCTCAAGAACTAATGCATGAATTTTCATCCAACTTTAGATTCAGTTAGTCCCTGATATAAATTGATCCCGTTAAGTTTTTGGTGTAAATTGCTCAGCAGGTGCCACTGCTATGCAGAAATTTTCACGATTCCTCCAATAATTTTATCTCAAAAACTAATGCACGGATTTTTATGGATATTCATCAAACTTCAAATTCAATTAGAAGTTGGCATAATTTGTTACTGATTAGATTTTGGTGTAAATCACCTAACTGGTGCTGTTGTTATAATGCATTTTTCAGGAAGTATTAACATGTATGACATAGAAGAAAGTTTTGGGGTAGCCACATCCGACTAGTTTCATTTGTCAGAGGCGATTATTTTCTGAACTGATTTTCTGGGAGCTGCACTGTTGCTCTTCAACGGCGTGGAGACTAGTACCACAAATTCTTTGCAGTCTCTCTTCTGACGCTGTGCTACATAGAACTACCGATAACGCTAGTTATAACAGTTCCGAAGACAAGGATGAACAACAGGCAGAAGAAAAAGTGTCACTAGAAAAATGCATAAATTTGACTGGAAAACTGATATCTGCTTTAGAGAATCAAGAGTGTATTTCTGAAATGGATGAGTAAAAGAAATTCTTCATTTGTATAAAATACATAAAAATTTGTTAAAGAACGGAAAAAAAGAAGAAAACAAAATTGACATCGATGTTTCCGAAATTACACGATAAGAAATAATTTCACTCTTTATTAGATTTTTTTTCTATAATATAGAAAATATCATATAAAGTAAGTGTTTATTTTTACATTTAATTTTCTCTTTTTCTTACATAATTATCACTTAATAATGAAATAAATTTTGACTAAAGACACCATTAAGAATATAGTACCACTTTTGATGTTCCTAGTTTCTACTTTTGACATTCCATCAAAAATCCGGCATTGTATCGGTCACGATGATGCCGGATTTTTGAAGTTATTCTATATAATTACGCGAGTTAGAGCATGGAAAGACAGACAGACAAACTGAATTCGTAAACATTTTTCAACTTTGTTGGAAAGTGTTAAAAAAATAATAAAATGGCACGTGTTCAATATTTCTATAATCCAAATGGAATAGAGGAAGCTTTTGCAATACATTTCTAAAACACCTGAAATATTCCTCTTCTTTGCACGGAAAGATAAAAAAAATAACTCCTGGGGCTAGAAATTTAAACTTTTTCCGTTAAATGTTCTACCACGGATAGGGAAATGCATTATTAAAACACTGCAGAACAGATTTCCGACGACAAAGTAATTTTTCAATCGATTACATTTGTTAAAAGTTGTTCGAGCGAGAAAGAAAAACTAGATATGTTAAAGAACATCCAGAAAGGACAGAAAGACTGATTTCTCTGAACAGATTTCTTTTTGTAATGGGATTTTAATAAAAAAATTGAATTACTCCAGATTGAGTTACGCCCGTTAGAGGTTTTTAAACGTCACTTTAAGAAATACATTTATCCTTTTTCATTCTCTTCCAGATAAATTTATCTTTCAAAAACTTTGTGCTTTTTATTTAAAGTCAGTAAACTATTTGTGACTTTAAATGAAGAATTCAATATAAATTTCTTACAGCAATTGAAAATTAAAATTAAAATTACCGTATGAAACTTAAAAAAAAAATCATGCTTTAGATATAAATAACATCGTAGATTATTTGTATTATGATGGTTAACTCTTACATGAATAGTGTAACTCAGAAATTACATGATCTTTTTTTGCTATTTGGCACTTTTTATTGGTGAACTATTATGTGTTACTTATCACGGGGAGGTTATAACCTCTTTTGTTGATACTGCTCGCAATGTGATTGACTAGCGTTTTTTCTCTACCTTTATAAGATAGTCATTATTAAATCTGCAAACTATTAAAAGCATTTTACAAATTACGATATCGCTGAGTATTTGTTATTGCGCAATGTAAAAACTTTAAGTATATAATTTACAATTATCCTTTACAGGCAAATTTTATTATGTAACTCGGGAGTGACAAGATGAAATTATGTCCAAGAGAAACATAGATAAATTTTTTTCACTATTTTTCTAGTGGATAATGAACAAAAATAAACTCAAATATAATGTTTTTCGAACAACAACAAAAAAAAATTCATTAAAGTGTTAATACTTACTTTATCCATCGCTTCAATTTATGAATTTTATCATTCGAATTAAAAAAGTTTACAGTTAAAAATTGCACCAAAAGAAATTTAACTTAAATGCTCGTAGTATCATAAAATATAGTTGGAGCGGTTTTATAAAAGTATTTTTGCAACCAAAAGCTATTACAATGTTTTACGATCCATGAAAAATCAGATCCTACAATGTCCAATCCTGTTTACTTGATCGTGGCTCCCGAAGAGCTATATGTTCTTCATCTCTTTTCGAACGAAGGACTTTGATTCGATGCACTTCGCTTCCTCATTGGCTGCTGAAGTTTGCCGTCAAATCGGAATGAAATTGTCCCATACTCCACCCGCTCTATGATCATTGGAACATTTTTCTGCATCCAAAGTGCGATAGTGATCCTTTTTCATTCTTTTTCTGTCTCGATCTTTTACGGCAATTTGATTCGTTGCACTTCGCTTCCTCATTGGCTGGTGAAGTTAGCCGTCAAATCCTTGCCGTTTTCTTTTCAAAATTCGTTATTTTAACTGCAAACTTCTATTTTTATTAACTTTTCCGATTCCTATCATAGTATTTTTTGATTTAACTAATTTATATATATAAAAAAATGTATGGCTTTGGGCCCTTTTTCTCTTTCCCCACGACCCCTAGCTACTTCTACCATCCCAATGCTCCAGAATTCGTAAGGAATTCCATTTTGTTTAAACATCGAAGCTCTCAAACAAATCGACCTTGCTACTTCGACTGAGATAAACAGAAGCATCACGACTTCTGTAGGAACTCAATAACAATTGCATTGATGTATTGGTGTACAGCATATATCGCGGTCAGGTGGTAGCACAACGCGAGATCCTCGGTGTTTAGTTCTCAAGCAAGTTTGGTACTGATTTTATCGACCCCGAAAGGTTGAGTGTGCCTTATCCAACCGCGAGTCGAACTCGCGACATATAGCGTGACAGACAGGCGTAATGACCACAATGCTACTGGGCTTCCAGAATGTATTGCATATCTGGATTTATTTATAAAGAATGTTTCGGTAATGCTGCTCGAAAACAAACTTTTTGCCGAATTTAAAATTTTGTGACTGAATCTTCCTGAAGACGGAAATGAACTGTCGCA
This sequence comes from Maratus speciosus, assembly GCA_963932465.1. NCBI lineage: Eukaryota > Metazoa > Arthropoda > Arachnida > Araneae > Salticidae > Maratus > Maratus speciosus. The sequence goes on from OZ010792.1 coordinate 577,003,002, forward strand.
CATTCGGACGAAACGACCAAAATCCTCAAATTGGTCAAAAGTTTAAAAGATAATTATCACTCAAAAAACTAGATGAATGTGTTCTATACATTCCAGATTTTATGACAAATCAGTGAACGGGAGATCAATATAAAGCCTGCCCCTTTTATGGAATTTTGCATACTTTTAAAGCTTTGTCAGACTGTTTAGTTGGAGCCGCCAGATGATATTTCCCTTCCAAACATTATCAAGCATATATATACATTTTTGTCGTTCTATGTCATTCAACCAAATACAATTTAGTTCTAAAATGTCTTTTATAACTTTTCATTGTAAAAATACTGGTTTTAAGTGTAATTTTAACAGCAATTTCAAAAAAGCTTCGAATTGTTTCGGATAACGGGATTCGTTCTCTTTTACCTTGGGCATTGGGTGAGAGAAACTCATGATAATCACATACGCTGTGATCAGCCCGATTTTGGTAGGCCCGCATATATGTTTAGACATCTTTAATGCGTTCGAAGTTCATTTTGTAGTCCAAATTTACAAAATGGCAGGTCTAACAAGGGGAGGGTCCGAGGTTGGTCTCACTGAATGCGATGAACATTTATCATATTATATTATATCATATTTATTATATGTATCGATAAAGTATAGTTAGTATATAAATATATGAGCATCATAAAGCACAACACCCAGATGGTCTTGAGAAAATAAGTCGCAAAGTTTAAGCTGCAGTTCATAATGGGATAAATTTCCTTCTTTGATAAGCGGTTCAGTCGTTCAGTAGCACGATCGGCAGCACGCTGGATTCGATTTTTTTCGCCCCGGTTTCCAATCCTGCTCGGACTTGTTTTTCGGTACGAAAATTTTTATGAATCATTTTCGAGCTAATTGAAAAAATATGTATAATAATTGAAATTTACGAAAAATGTGAATAATCTACTATTTTTCACAGAGAAATAAATTAAATCACGTGATATAAATGCGTGAATAATTATATTATTTTAATTTTGATTCTACATGAAAGTATTTCGAATATTTGATGATTTTTTTATTCTGTAAAAAAAATTCCGCAACGTTCCTGGGAAAAAATGGGCAGCTGAGTTGCCCATTATATCCAAGAAACATTTCTTGAAAATGACTGAAACTTTACTGTATACCTTAAAAACTTTTCACAGAAATGCCAGTAAGCTTCCTGCGAAATACCAGGAATGTTTCTGTTGACAGCTAAACATTACTGACATGTCACAGAAAGTTTACCTTGTTTTCTATGGCACGTTTCAGAAGTGTTCAAAAGGTTTCTGTTAATATGCACTCTTTCAAGGTTACCACCAAACATGATGCTCACCAATTACTCACACTCTTATTCCTAATTATTATAGTAAAAGTATTTATATGAGTCTTAGATTCCCAGAAATTGGGTGCGAAGTTCAGCATACGTTTCAAATACTGATTAGTTTGCTACTGTCAACGAGTATTACGTGGAGTGATCTCAGAGTGTTCACCCGCCAGCCAGAGGAACCGAGTTCGATGCTCCCTCCTAACTGTTTATTTTTTATATTAATTTCATATTTTTGACACTTTACAAATTTTAATCAAAGTTGTGAATTTTTACAGCTTCGAAATTTTGATATTTAAAAATCGATTTATATTTTTGATTTTTCACGAAAACTTCTATTTTTTCTGTAATTTTTAAACTAACCTTTTATTGACGGAAATAGAAATTAATACGTGCAGAAAGTTTGTTTCCATAATATTATTATTATTTACCTTTTTTGTATTTTAAATACAAGTCTCAAATAATGCACAATATTTTATTAGAAAAAAAAATAACAAAATAAATATATTTTTAATGTTTGGTTTGTTCAATATATTAAAATATGACAAATGATGAAATACAAAATTGTTTGCTATTACTGACTTTGACATTTAAGTTTAGTATATATACAATTAATGGAGTGACATATATAGTAGAAATATTCAAAACGGAATATTTATACGAAAAATTTTCCTATAATAGAGCTTAACTTCTTACCTAGTACTTGTATTAAAAAAAAACTTGAAATATATCAATATATATATTTTAATTTATTCTGATATTATTATGAAATGCTATCTAACGATTTCTTAAAAAATATATATCATAAGTTATATTTCATGCGGGATCCGCAGACGATTTTTACATTTCCAGTTGACAATTTTTCCTTTATTATCATTATTTGTTAGAATGAAAAAATATTTTGAAATATAATTTGTCTATTTTTATTCATTTTAAGATAAACACATCCGGACATTTGACATAAAAATTATTATTTATAATTTACACGAAAAAATAAATTTTCAGTTAAAATTCAATAAATATATATGATATATTGTTTCTGAACTTTGCTTAAAATATAAAAATATATAAATGTAAGTAACAATTTAAAAAAAAAATCTAGGCATAAAACATTTTGGATTTTCATCAGTAAAGATGTTAGTTTACAAGTAAGATAAAATACATATAAATTTTTATGAAAAAAAATCATAAAAATAATTGATATTTTTAACGAAAATATGAAAAAATTCAAATTTGCAGCAATTCATAGCCGTACTTAATAGTTGTAAAGTGTCAAAATATAAAATTAATTAAAAAAGAAAAAAAAGGTCAAGAGGTAGCATCGAACTCGGGCCATCCGGGTGGCGTGCGAGCCTTCTGCGTCCACACCACGGAAAACACGTTGAAAAGTGCAAACTAATGGGTATTTGAAACGTATGCTAAACCTCGGCACCCAATTTCTGAAAATCTAGGTCCATTTGAAGAAATCCTTTCACAAGAATAATTAGGGATAAGAACTCTAAAACATATCTTAAATTAATCAAAATCTGCGAGCATCATGTTTGTTGGTTCCCTGGTTAATGAAAATCCAAATGATAGGTGTATTTTTTTTACATGTGCTGCTCGTTAAACATTTCACAGACAAGTACGAGGAATAATTTCTTAGCGGTGTCACAGAGATATTGAATTTTCATCTGAATGGTCTTGACAATAGAGACGTAAAGGATTATGTCGTCTATTGATTTATTCGCATTCCATATTGATTTTTTGACATTCATATAAGGAATTCGTTTTCGATACTTGCGCGCGAGCAACGGATTACAGCAACAAAATAATAAAATGGCGGCCGCAGCGTTTTGCTATTTCCAACTTTTGTTCAGGAACGTTTCAGATATGAAAACCAGAATTTCACAGGAAAGAGCTAAAATATTCTGAAAACCTGAGAAAAGGCGAAACATTTCTGGATTTTACATGGAACGTTACCACTTTTTTTTACAGTGTAATACCCTTTTTAAAATTCTTAATAAGTCTTTTTTTTTTCGGAATTTTTAGTTTTGTAATTATTACCTGCGTAATAACTATTTTCAGCAATTCAATATCTTTTTAGAACTTATTTTTAAGCACAAAGACAGTTATTCTAACTATAATCATAAGAATCCAAGGTTTAAAAAATTCAGAAGTTAAAAAACGATACATTTATTTCACTGTGAAAAATAGTAGCTTATTTATGTAAATAACAGTAAATAAATTTAAAAATTAGCTTAATTTTATGGTCTATAAAAGTTCTAATTGACTTTTTTTTTAGTTTGTTATTATTATTATTTATTTATTTTATCTTTACTTTTCATTAAATATATAAACATGCAAAGATTCGCACATAAAATTGTATTTATATAATTAAACTCCATTATATAAAGATATTAAACAAGAAAAGAAATTGATTTCCGAAAGAAATTACTACATAGTCACTTATTCTAATTAAAAATCAAGAATACCAGAATTTAAAAATCATATTAAAAATATAAAAGCATATTTTTAATAAACCATCAAATATTTGAAGTATTTGTATGAGGAAACAACATGAAAATAATATATCTGTTTACTTATTTTAATTTATTTCCCTGTTAAAAATTGCTGATATTCATTGAAATAACTGTAAATAATTTTAAATAACAACAAAAAATTTCTGGTCATATAACATCTGACATATAAATATGCGTTTTTTTTTTCTTTCTTTCTTTTTTTTTTTTTTTTTTTTTTTTTTTTTTTTTTTTACTTTTTATTATATATTTAAACATGCAAAATTTCGTAGTTAAAAAAAGAACTTATATGGTACAAAACATGCATTTAATTCATATTTTTCGTAAATTTCAATTATTATACATATTTTGCCAATTGCGGTTTAAAAATGATTGATAAAAATTTTCGATCCGAAAAACAAGTCCAAGCTGGATTTGAAACCGGGCCGAGAAAACTCAAATCCAGCGTGCGGCCGATCGCTCTACTGAATCGCTTGCCAAAGCAGGACATTTATTCGATTATGAACTGTAGCTTAAACTTTGAGACTTATTTTCTCAAGACCCGTTGGGGGTTGCGCTTTATGACACCCATATATTTATATACTGACTATACTCTATCGATACACAAATGTTCATCGCATTCGGTGAGACCAACCTCGGACTCTCTCCTTATAAGCCAAGGAGGTACCAAAAGATGAAGAAGTCATAAATGGCGTCACTTGATGCCGTTCCTATCTCCAGTTCCTCCCGCTTCCGCCACATTTAAGCTGCACACAGACGTGTGTTTTGCTAGACTTCTCCTGTTTTCGTGGAAATCTTTTCTTCTGAACCCATCTGCGGTTTATTCACAAAACAATGAGAGGAATGAACAATGGGTCAGGAAATAAGGAGCTCGACTCTACTTAAAGGAAAGATTCCTCTTTTGCTGGACATCAGTCCCTCTCCTACTAAAGTCATTAAAAATCAAAAACACCGCGTGGTCACAACAATCGATGCCGACACTGATAATAGTTAGAAGGATGGTGCGTACGCAGTCTTAGTCGAGTCTTGCACTGGCGACTGCTGATTGGATTGTTATCGGTCAAAGTCAATACGGCGAACGCAGGAGAGGGGAAAAGAATTAAGTTCCAAAAAGTTTAAAAAAAGAATTGATAATTATTAAGTTCCACGCCAGTTACATGGATAAACTCGAACGCTAATGGGTCGTTCCATGGGGTCGTTATTTTCAAATTTCTCGCTTTGATTTTAATATTTCGGAATGATTTTTTTTGCATTGAATAGCTGAGGACGATCTACAACCGGGCTAGTTTTTACTTTTTCGTTTTTAGTTTCAATTTTTTTTTAAAAGTTACTTTAGCTTTCGAAACCATTTGGAACTGGTTCTGAAATTGAAACTACCCTAATATAAAAAAACTATAGCCAAAATCGAAAAAGTAAAAACTAGTCCGGTTATAGATCGTTCTCAGGTATCCATATGCGAAAAAAAAAATCATTCAAAAATATTAAAATCAAAGCGAGAAATTTGAAAATAACGCCCCCTAAGACTTTAGATTACCGTTTTCTTTTCTTGCCGTGACTGAAGTGGACTCTTAAGTTCCCTTTCGAAGCAGGCTAACTAATAGCATGGTACCAAAAGAAATTTATAAGAATTAACGCATAGTGAAAAAGCTGAACTTTTGGCATTCCGTGCAGTGTTACTCGGGACCGATCTTGGGGACACTGAAAATCGGGAGACATGGCAACACTAGGTTGAAACAATGCTGCCGGTTGTTCACCATTGTTACCAATCAAAATTCCAGATAACAGACAAAATACTGGAGTGCGTCGCAATATTAGAAAACGATGCGGTAAAAAGTCACTTGTTCCACTATTGCAAAGCAAAGTGACTTATATTTATAACCATGTCGAAAATTCTACGCCAAACGTAGCAAATGAGGTTCTTTCGTACTATAACTAAATTCATAAATATTCAGATCTTGGTGTAATAGCTGTTGCACTTTTATGCAAAAAGACATGAATACAAAATTTATTACGATTCTATATACACTGCTCAAAACCATTAGGGTTTTAACAAAATTACGCAAATATTTACACCGATAAGTAATGTAAAATAAAACATCCATAATTTAAAGCGTAATAGAAAACAGATTAAAAAAATTCAGATGCAAATTAAAGTTTATGACGTCAAAAAGTAGAAAAAGGAGATAAGTGTAGAAATCAGGATTTTGTAGAAACGTGTCTCAGTTGTAAAATTAAATTACTCAGCTTGTGTTTTGAGAAAAGGTGACTTGAAAATGTCACAACAATGTGATTTAACGAAATCCATGGCTTGGCGTGTATTCGGGACAGTTGAATTTGGGGAAACACAACAAAGTGTAGCGGACGCTGTTGGGGGGTCGCAAGAAGTGTCAATGTAAGAATGTGAAATCGATTCCAAGACACATGGAATGGTAGAAATCCACAAGGGCACGGTCGGTCATGTGCTACCACAGAAACTGATGACCGATATATCCTGTTAATAGCTCGTCGAGATGGAACGGGCAATACTACTCTGCTGCAAACACAGTTGTTCTTGGCACAGGACGAAGGGTGTCCAGCGAAACAGTCCGAAATAGACTTTATCAGGTTAGTGTCTATGCACGTAAGCCAATGGTCTGTATTCCGTTGATCTCAAGCTACTGTGCGGCCCAAAGAAGGTAGGCAAGTGAACATCGAGTTTGGAGGCAATGCTGTTGGAGACAAATTCTGTTTACAGACGAGTACCGATTCAGTCTGGATGTGACATCTGATGTGTTTTGGCATGGAGAGAAACAGACACTCAAAATAATCCTACATTCGTTCGTGAAAGATCACATTACAGACTAGGTGGGTTGATGCTATGGGCTGGAATCAACATAGGTGGGCGTACGGGCCTGGATATCACTCGAAATGGTATTTGACTGTCCGAAGTTATATAGACGAGATATTGATACCTCATGTCGTATTTTATGTTGCAGCAATTAGTGATTTCTTTTTTTTTCATGCATGATAATGCCAGACCTCATAAAGTTCGTCTTGTGGAAAACATGCTTGAAGCTAAAATAATACAGCGTATGGAAAGACCAGCATGCTCTCCTGACCTAAATCCGATCAAGCATATTTGGGACATACTCAGACGACGCATTGCTGCGAGACCAAGTCCTCCTTTTATTGTCCGGGACTTGGAGATTGCAATTCTTGAGCAGTGGAACAGTATTCCCCACAGTCTTATCGATAACCTCTTCGCATCCATGGAAAACAGGTGTGCAGCAGTCTTAGCTGTTCGAGGAGACCTCACGCCATCCAAAAATCTTGCATCATTTCTAAACAATACTTTTTTTTATTTATCATTTACATGAAGGCAAATTGTTGCCCTATACCATCTTTCCATCTTTTCAAAGAATAAAAGCTCCCTTACAATTTTTTTTGAGTCTTTTTTTCTGTATTTCGCATTGATACACGTGTACTATCCATTTTATGCCCATATATGGTGTCTTACACTCTTCTCTACACTTTTTTGCTTGTTCCCCTAATTTTTTTGAGCAGTGTGTTAAATTCAATCATACGAAAATAACATGACTCCCTCTTAAATAGCACGTCATCACCATGGCAACCCAGAATCATGACCTATCATGGGATATCATTGAATTAATGGCGTAGGATAGAATTTAATAAAATGAAGAAAATTTTTATCAATATCTTTTTAAATTTTGATTCGATTTTCATAAAATTTGAAATGACTGGACACAATTCTACAACAATTATATATAAAATTTCAAACCATTCGGTTAGATAGTTTTTGTGCTGTTGCATGCGGGCAGACAGACGGACGGACGGACCAGCGGCGGGCGACTAAAGGCGCTATGTATTTATATAATTACGAACGCACCTAAAAAGCGATAAATTCCATTTCTGATCGTGACAGTATTACGGTGCAGTTCATAGTTTTATTAATATGAATTTTATATTACATACTAGCCGCCCTTGGCGACCAGTTTGGTCTTCGTTAGATGTGTGCTAAGCATTGTTCCATGTTACATTTATCCAAAATTTAATTTACTTTCTCAATACCTCGCCAAATCAGAAGTTTCTAGTAGAGAAATCAAGAACTCCGTTTTTTTATGGTTACTACAAGCGATACTTATGGGCGATATATTTTATGGGACCAAAAATATATCGCCAAACTATAAGGTTAAATATCAATAATGGTTGATCGTAAATGCCATATTTGCTTGTTTTTAAGCATGTTACACGTGTTTACGTCATCAAGCTATTTTTATTTCGACGTTTTATTTGTATTTTTATCAATGTTATACTAATTTATTTGTTCTTTCACTATTTAAAATAAAAATTATGTCAATTTGTATAATTTGGCGAGTGGTTTGGCGATTTATATAATTTGGCGAAAGGGGTCGACAGTATAACTAAGTAGTACCTTTTTATGCTAGCCAGGCGCAAGTGATAAATCATCAAACATTGTGTTTCCAATCGCATTTTTTCATATTTCATTAAATTCATCTAAAATGTAATAATTTCACTCATTTTATTTAAAATACATAATTTTAATTTGAAATTCATGACTTTCATTTTTTCTTTCCCTTTTTTAAGAAAAAGAAAAGAAATATAATAAATAATACCAAAAACCATGACTTTTAATTTCAATATCAAAGCATTGTTTTAATTGACCACGCGAAAAATAAAAAATGTAAAAAATGGTTACCTGGCATATAAAAAGCGAAGCGGTCAGCCCGGAACTATTGATGACAGTCACATGACTTAGGGTATTATTATAGAGATTTTATAAGGAATTCTTAGAAATATGTAGAATAGCTGTGAATGTCTCAAAAGTAAAGGAATGATGCAAATCAAGAAAACAACACGAAAATAAAATGGTTCTACATGAAAAAAAATTAGTAAAGAGTATTAAGGTGAGAATTTAAATAATCGCATATTTATTTTACAAAAGTGCTTTATACAAAACTTTCAATATTTGTATATGATGCTGGAGATTTTGCTTAGCGACTCAAAATTTAGCGTTTAATATTTCAGGAGCATTAAATTTTTTCCCTTTTTTCACAACTACTTTTAATTTTTTGATCAACCAATATATATAATAGAAAACGAAATCGGACCGAATAAAAACTGTTCTATAGCACGTGCAACTTCGTCATGGATTAATCTGGGAAATCTTCAGTAAACATTGGGCGCTGTCAAAATATGATTCTATTTATTTATTATTTCGAATTTTCAGGAAGGCTACGCCTTATCTCATCATAATTTCAAAACTCTCAACTAACAATAACGCTTTTCTTCACTCTGAGAAATTGCGGAACAATAAATTTCCTTTCAAAAAGCGCTCCAGACGTTCCATTCATGAAAAATTGCCGAAAAAAAAAATATCATTTACACTAGGCCAAGATTTCCATTCTCTGTCAGGACCTTGTAATTTTGCAGCTGACTTCTTTTCATTAGATGTTTCTTTTTTTCTTTCCCATCCTCTATCTATTTTGCCAGACATATTGTATGCAAAATTTAATATTGTATACAAGAATTTCAAAAGAAGTTGTTTGCCTATTTTGATTCCGATACGGAAAGAAAAGAGGAAGAATGCACATAAGGGCATAAATCAAAACTTTCGGTTTACAAAGGGTTTTGTTATGTACACTTAATCCTGAAGAAAGGCGTCATGAACTGTCGAGTAAGAAAGTGTTTGATGGATAGCTGAAGAAAGTTATACACCATTTTTATGATAATTAATAGTATAATGCTATTATGAATATTACTGGACTAAGAGAACTTATTCCTTAAATAAAAAAGTAACAATTTTCCTTTGTTGGAAAAGAAAATTTGTTTCAAGCTTCTAGCTTTTTGTTCTTTTTTTTTAATTAAAGTTAGTGCCTCATATAATATTTCTAGTTCATTTAACTAGATTTATGCGTTTTTTCGCTTTTTTATTGCCACTCTTTCGAAATAGCAATCTTCGGCTTATTTAATCGCTGCATTTCTGTCATTAATCCTCTAGCTCACAGGACTGACACACAAGGCTTCTATCTTAAATGATAAAACGAAATATTTTAATAAAATAGCATTTAAAAAAATGGTTGCACTCTTTATTGTTTTATTTATATTTTCTACTGTTTAAAATATTTCGTTGTTGCAATTTCACAGCTAGCTGACTTATTTTGGCGAGAGTGGTTTGGTACATCAATAGCTCCATTGTGTTTGTAACACGTAAACATTATAACCATAAATATGTTTTGCCGATTACTCATCTGCAGTCCGCTAACGGGAAAAATGCGTTACAATTAAGTTATTAATTTTTAATTATGTTCTGAAAATATTAAAACATCTGTCTACATAACTTTTAAAACTTTAGCTTCTTAGGAAGTAAGTTAAAATTCCACTGATTATATCCAGCAGCGCACAAACTTAAACGCTTCATGTTTTACTATAAAATCAATCAGCGATTTCAGATTCTGTCTGAAAACACGTGCTGTGATGTCATGCAGTGATGGAACAATGTAGCAGCAGATAATCAATTGACACTGCTAAATTTTAATGGTATTTCTCGTCATACTTCAGAACAGAATTTCTGAGATCTTTCAAGCCGAAGCCTGTTAAAATTTAGTGGTGACAATCACGCAATTGCCGCGCTACTGTTCCATCACTCTGTCGTGCCTATCTACCTGCGATTACCCAGGAAGTAAGAGCTATATATCGTCCCTAGCTGGATTGCATCTGAATGTCATGAAAAGGTCTGGACACCTGTAGTGATGAACATACGCAATTACATCTTGAGTGTACTCATTCATATGGCGTGGACTGCCTGTATATCAAGATGGCAAAATCGTTAGTCTTCCATCGTTAGTTGTATTATCGCCATTTACAACTTCATCTCGAAAATGAACGTATTTTTCAGAGCGAAGCTTGGTCTTTCTCAAACGGATGAATATCAAACGTTGTGTTTAAATTTTTGCATACTGATCTATGATGTATTGGGGAAACAATTGACGGCTTTTCCAAATTTGATTGCCTTCATTCTCTCGAATCATTAATCGGTATGCATAATAGTTCATTGCGCCGCATTTCTCATTTGTTTCTTCACTACTGACTTTATTCATCATCTTAAAGTTGAAGTGACAGCTATCGGCACTATCCCTTGATTGTGTCTCCTCCGACGAAGAACAATATATCTAAGCTGGAATTGATCTCTGATTATAACAATTGTTACTTCGTCTATTGTTTGAGCAAATAAACTTCGCACGTGTTCTCCAACAGGCAGTTTGTCACCATGAATAACAATATTGTATGTATCAGATGGCATCCTGTCAATTGCTGTTTTGAACAACCGCACTAAATTTTTTTTTTCATGAAGAAGCTCTTGCAGTTGGGAAACGATGGGTCTTTTTATACCGATAGAAATTACGCAGCGTATATTCAATTCATCATTGCCATCACCGATCAAATACATTTGTAGGAATTTACGTTGACCATCTGGGATTGGAAAAAGGGAGCCGGATTTATGATAAATTTGTCCTTTCACTTTCAAAGTTGGCATGAATTGAACTGTTTCGATTTCTACGCCGAACGATGTCATTTAGAATCATGTATTGTATTTTCTGATGTTAGATATGGAAATGCTTTGATTCGGCAGTAAATCCGGTAAGAAAAGATTTAATGACTCTGGCGGTTCTCCAAGTTGAGGAATTTGAATTTTTTCCGGCGGCGCAACACATTCCTATCGTTTCGCCATTAAATTTCAGAGCCTTGCCATAAGGACACACTTCAGTCATAGTGCCGATGAGAACATGCCTTTTCAAACTATAATCCTCAGTTCGGTTATACCAAAATGCAAGGCTATTGTAATCACGTGATTGCTAAGCACGGAGTCGTGTTTGACGATAATCTACTATTTCTCGTTGACGCCTTTCAGCCACTCTTAGCCTGTCGCATTCATTCTGTTGAGAACGAAGCAGAACACACCAGCCGTGCTCGCAACCATGCATCTTCAAGTCTGGCTGTATGGCGCTCTGCTGTTTCCTCAGCACGTATTTGAGCCATTCTTTGTCTGTTTCGCTCGTTTGCTGATGCCCGCTCTTCCTTCGTTTGATTTGCAATTACTCTTTACACTGCTTCCGCTCCGCGAGTACGACGACTTAACCCATTCGGGACCATGAATGCTTATGTGCACCTTCAAAAAGTGCATACAGAATTTGATTTTGGTACTAGTAAAAAATAAAAGTAATATTTGCTTTTTTTTTAATTAGAGTTTTAGTTTCGAAGACAGTTTACTCGAGGAGCCTTTTCGTGATCACTCAAGTAAAGATAACCTTTTTTTAAAAAAGTGGTGCCAACCGAATAAAATTTATGTAAGAGCTATCGGTCCCGAATTGGTTAAGTTTGATCTTCTGCGACGCATTATTTTGATGAACTAAAGCAGATCGATTGCACTGAAAAAGAAGGAAAAAAGTTATAACAAAAATAAATTTGCAAAACATTAAAAAAAGGAAAAAACCGCGAACTATAAAACAAAGAAAAAATAAAAAATACTAACGAAATATTTCATAAAAAGGAGGGCAATTTCCCCAGGGGGGGCAATGTTGGAGGAAGGGGGGCGGGAAGTGCATAATATGAAAGAGTGGTCAAAGAACTTTCTAATTATCTTTCACATGATGGTTGTCGGTAAAAATTAAAAGTGTTCTCCCGGTTGGGAAAATTTGGGGGGGGGGGGGAGGAAAGCGAGGTTCATAATATCTAAACTTTCAAGGAGAAAATTAGCAACATAAAATGGGCAAAACATTGTCTCCAGTTTATGTTAAATATTGGCATAAAATGTGTTAAGTGCAATCTCATAAAAGTACGTAACCTCCGCCTACTAGACGTGTCCAATAAGGGATGCTAGCGTTTATAGTATTTTTATAGAATTTTTATAGTATTCTTCACCTTATTTAATGATAGAATTTCTGAGACTTAATAAGGCGAAGAAACTATTAAAATTTAGTGGTGAAAATCAGTCATTTGTGGCGCAGCGCCCTGATCCCTGGGTCCAATGGGCCCGACATGTGTACATTCAAAATAGTATTTATTCAAACGAAAAATGTCTTAATAAATTAAATAGATGTCGTTGACTGGGTAATGTCGACTGTGCCTGGCGTATAGCGAAGTCATGTTTAATTTAAGATGTGGAAAGTCAAGGACAATACCAGAATAGTCAACGCATTGAGTGATGTGGTTTGGATGGACTGTGTAGTGAGGAAGATGTTTTTTAATATAGATCGCAGTGCCGCCCTATCGGGAATTGGCAAGCGATGTCTGATAGAGCTTATAGCCCGAAATGTTTATAGGACTACCAGTCTGCTGAATTAGAAGAATATGAAATTGAGGATTAGTAGAAATGAAAAAACGGAGTTCATTAATTTTTAGTCTGAGATAATCACAATGCCATGAAAGGAGAAGACGAGCAGAATAAGTATTGAAACCATTCATGGTTGGTGAGATTGAGCTCTGTTGAAAAATTGTCAAGTTTATTTATGATGATAACCATTTTTTCAATGGTATTATTACAAGTATTGAGTCAGTGATGGAACTGTGTAGCAACAGAGAATCAATTCACACCGCAGAATTTTATTAGTATTCTTCGTCTAATTTCAGGACAGAATTTCTGAGATTTTTGAAGGAGAAGAATACTATTAAAATGTATTGGTGACAATCGCCCAACTGCTACGCCACTGTTCCATCATTGTTGAGTTAACTGGCTATTTTTTATATACATTTGAGGAGTTCGGTGATTTGTTAAAGTTTCTTCATGTCTTTGAAGACTTCAAATACATTTTGAAAAGAGGACACATAATTTTCAGTAGAATTAGTAGAAGTATTATCAGTAGGAGAAGGGTATAATTTTTATAAGTGGAGGTGGAGTCCTAAACCCTACAATAATAAGTTAAATGAATAAATTAAATAGCTTTAAACAAAAATTCTGGTGTAGAATATTGTTTTAACAGTTGAGTAAAATTTCCGGTAGTTTTAGGGTTAAAAGAATATATACCCATTATATGGTAGGAAGCAGGATTAACTTTTTTTTGTGTCTGTGTATAAGGAAGAGGCTGTATACAGTGATACTTACTGTCTTAAGTTTTAAAATTGTATTCTGAACAACGCCATCTAATATCATTTATTAATAGTATGCTACATTATGATTTTCATGGCATGTTATTCAGGCCAACTCATATTGTAAAAACAGACACAGTTACGGAATATCTCTTTATGGTTACAAATCCCATTTTAATCAAAATGAATAAGTTGAAAGTTAAAAATCTGATCCACATACAATTATTATAATTCATAGGTCTTCCGCAATTGGCTCCACAGTCATTTGCCTTATTTTAAATAGCATGCTTTGACGCAAAAAATGTATTTTTATAAACAGATTTTTGCATGTGAATACTTAATGGTATCATCTTAGGTGTTCGAATACTGCTCAGGAGGACTTACTTATCAGTGGCGCGAACGTTGTATGTTTCTTTATTATGCATGGATGTTTAACGATTACGATGGTTGGTTGGTTGGTTGATTTTTGACGGCCGATTATCTACACTAGGGATATAGGCCCGAGAGGGGAGTGCCCTTCGTGGGGGTCTTTCTAAGGGAACCTAATCCGTATTAACGCATGGAAATCCATGGCTCGAAGAAAACCACGAAAACTCCGTTTAACGATTACGAAGTATTGTACTTTCCACTTTACTTACTACATTCCACTTTGTAGCTACTAACGCAGTTTATCAATTAAAATAAATAAGTTTAAAGTAAAAAAAAAATCGGACTGGCATATAGTTACAATTTATAGCACTTAATTGAGTTTTTAAATGGCCGTATAATTCAATGAAATTGATTGAATAACCACTAGTTTTACAGTGTTGAATAATTGATTGAGTAATTCTTACATTTTTTCCATGTTTTCTCAAAAAGCTGAAAATTGTAGTAAAACATATTCTCTTGATGGTAATGCAACATTTCTGAGTCTATTCCTGGCAAACAGACAGATAGACAAAAAAAAAAATTAAATGCTTTTTTTAACTATACGTAGTCTAAATAGTCGAATATGCTTTGAATCTGGTTTTTTGCTGAAAATCAGACACATTCACTCCAATTTTATATGTATGTAGATATTACTACTGACAGTAGAAAAAACTGCCGGATAATTTGCAATATAAAAATTCTTTATAATTTTTGTTACAATCGTGTTTTTTTTTTAATTATCCATAAAAACTAAATAAAAATGTTTTATTAAAAATTATAATTCATTTTTTATTGTCCGTTTGATAATAAACAAAAGAAAAATGTAATTAAAAAAATAAATTAAGTCTTGATAATTTAGTTTGGATACATTGCGATAAGCAATGCACGAGGACAAAATATAGTTTTATTTATTTATTCTGTTTAATCATAAGTTAGGCTTCGTCTACTGCTGACGTGATTCACCAAATTCTTAACAAACAATAACTCTTTTCTTAGTAGTGAAAAATTGCAAAGAAATTATGGAGCAATAAATTTCCTTCATAAGTCACTCTAGACGTGCAATTCACAAAGAATTGCCGAAAAAGTATCACTTACAGTAGATTGAGAATTTCATTCTTTCCCAGAACCTTGTAATTTTGCAGCTGACTTCTTTTCATTAGATATTTCTTTTTTCCCCACCCACTATCCACTTCACCCGGCATATTGTATGCAAAACCTAATATTGTATGCAAGAATTTCAAAAGAAGTCCTTTCCCCATTTTGATTTTGATACAGAAAGAAAGAAAAAAAAATTCGTATAAGGCATAAATCAAAACTTTTGGGTTTATAAAGTCTTTTGTTGTGTACACTTAATGCTGAGTATAGGCGTTATGGAGTGTCGAATAACAAAGAACTTGATGGATAGTCTATGAGAGTTATGTAACATTTTGATGATAATTAAATAGTATGATGTAGTTTTGTATCGCTTGTTTGAGACATCTTATTCCTCAAGGAAAAAAATAAAAAATAATTCTAAAATAGTTATGTTTTTTTAAGCAGGAATCATATTAAAAAATTTGATAATAAAAATTTACTTTTTATTTTTTATAAATTATGGGATCATTTCATGCTTATAGTTAATTTAAGGAGACAGTAAATAGGGAAAATAAACAAAATCTACACATTTTTTTTTTTTAATTGGTTGGTCAAAACGTTTTTGATAAAACTTCTTCGGGATCTACTTTAAATTAGCCTATAGAAATGTTCGATTGTGCCTTGTGCTTAACCATTTGATAACTGAGCAGGACGGCTGATTATTTTTATATCTAATCATACCACAATTTATTTTTTTCTTTCTTTCTGGTACTTTCTCTTAAAAATATCCTAATACTAGCAAACCCCGCGGCTTTGCTCGCGTAATATTTGAAATATGCCAAGTTATTTATATGTCTAATTTTTATTAAAAGGTACTAACTAAATTTTTATTTTATTAAAAGGTAATATTTTATTTTATTAAAAGGTACTTATTACTTTTAGGAATAATTAAAAAAATTACTATTTAAAACACAGTTTGATTAAACATCATTGTTACACTGCATAAGGCAGAAATGAGACTTAAATTAATAAAACGAAATAAAACTAAATAAGTAATAATTTAGAAAATATTTTGAAACTTTTATGCTCAATTAATACGCTCATTTCAGTATTCATTTGAGGTTTTGAATTTTTTAGAAACCATCTTCTTACATCTTAAAATTAACAATCATGTCAAATTCCAAATCCTACCACCTCTCTCAACATAAAGGGCTATGTTGAAATAGGAACTGTCACCATTAATTTGCCAACATTAATTTTGAAATTGGTTTGTTATTTCCTAATATTCCACAGAAACGTAATTTAGAAAGCTTTTAAAGGCCTTTTTTAGAGCGTTTGTTGTTTCTGTAAATCCCAGGTGGTAGAATCATCGGCATAAAATATAGCCTGTGTAGGATCAGAGACTGTTACCATTGATTCGCAACTATTACTTTTATATTTGGTTTATATTCCCTGAAATTGCGTAGAAATCGCAATTTAGGACTTTTTTAGAATGCTTTTCGCACCTCCCTTTCACTTCACCCCTTTTTAATTCGAATTTATTTTCGACAGTCCTTCGAGGGCATTTATATTTTATAAGTAACTATCATGCCATATTTAAAGTTTCTAGACTTTTCAGTATCACAGAAATCGCAATTTAGAAAGCTTTTAGCTACTGCAACCCTCTGGTGGTAGTGGCACAGACATAAAATATAGCTTATGTTTGAGCAGGTTCTATCACCAACAATTTGTTATCATTATTTTTTTAATCGGTTTGGTATTTGATAAGATTACATAAAAATTGTAATTTATAACGCTTTTCACTCACTTCATCTTTTTAAATTTGAAATTTTCTTTCGACAGTTCATAGAAAGCAGTTGCATCTTGTAAGTAAATAACATGCCATACTTCAAAGTGTTAGACCTTCAGTTATGCAAAAAACGCAAATTAGAACATGTTTTGCTTTTGCAACCCTCAGATGGTAGTGACAGCAACATAAAATATAGCCTATGTTATAGCAGGGACTGTCACCATTGATTTGCAACCATTACTTTTCAAATAGCTTTGGAATTTCTTGAGATTGAGTAGAAATCGCCATTTAGAACATTTTTAGAAAGCTTTTCGCACATTTTCACCCCTTTTTAAATTTCCAATTTTTTCGAAACTGTTCTTAAAGATCATTTATATGTAATAAATATGTACCTTGCCTAATTTTAAGTTGCTAGCCCCTGCCGATCACAAAAATCAAAATTTGGAATGCTTTTTTGCTCCTGCAACGTCTAGGTGATAGTGATACCGACTTGAAATAGCATCTATGTTAGAGCAGAGGCTGTCAGCATCAATTTCTTACCATTACTTTTGAAATCAGTTTGATTTTTCCTGAGATATTGGTGACAAATCGGCATTTAGAACGTTTTTAGATCGCTTTTCGCTCATTTTGCTCCTGCATCTCCTCTGGGGTAGTGGAAACAGATATAAAATATAGCCTATCTTAGAGCAAGATCTGTCACCATCATTTTAACACCATTATATTTGAAATCGGTTCAGTATTTCCTGAGATTGCATAGAAATTGCAATTTAGAACGTTTCTTACAACGCTTTTTGCGCATTTTCACCGCTTTTAAATTTCGAATTGTTTAAGAACTGTTCTTAGAAATCCTTTATATCTAATAAGTATCTGATACTTCAAATTTCATATTTCTAGGCCCTTCAGTAACACATAAATCGCATTTTTAGAACGTTTTTTGCTCCTACACCCCCTTTGGGGTAGTGGCACTGACATAAGACATAGCCTATCTTGGAGCAAACGTTGTCACTATCATTTTGACACCAATTTTTTTAAATCGGTTTGGTATTTCCTGAGATTATGTAGAAACTACCATTTAGAACGTTTTTTAGAACGCTTTTTGTGCATTTTCACCCCTTTTAAATTTCGAATTGTTTAAGAACTGTTCTTAGACATCATTTATATCTTATAAGTAACTAATATTCCAAATTTCATATTTCTAGGTCCTTCAGTAACGCAAAAATCGCATTTTTAGAACGTTTTTTGCTCCTGCACCCCCTTTGGGGTAGTGGCACCGACATAAAATATAGCCTATGTTCTAAGTTGGACTAACACCATCATTTTAATACCATTACTTTTGGAATCGGTTCGGTATTTCCTGAGATTATGTAGAAACTACCATTTAGAACGTTTTTTACAACACTTTTTGTGCAGTCTCACCCTTTTTAAATTTCGAATTGTTTAAGAACTATTCTTAGACATCATTTATATCTTGTAAGTAACTAATATTCCAAATTTCATATTTCTAGGCCCTTCAGTAACGCAAAAATCGCATTTTTAGAACGTTTTTTGCTCCTGCACCCCCTTTGGGGTAGTGGCACCGACATAAGATATAGCCTATGTTCTAAGTTGGGCGAACACCATCATTTTGATACCATTACTTTTGGAATCGGTTCGGTAGTTCCTGAGCTTATCTCCTACAAATAAACAATTTTTTCCTCTTTATAATATGATGATATGATATGATGATATGATATGATATGATATGATATGATGATATGATATGAGTATGAGTATGAGTATGAGTATAGAATAGATAAGGGTGAAGCCTCTGTAAAACGGATTGTATGCAGCCGGATCGCAAAATTTGTCTGGTTAATCGAGTGTCCATTCTAGTGAGGGAATGGGCAATCCGAAAACTATCCGTAAAACAAGTGTCTGCTTTAGAGGAGTATCCGTAAAGTGGGGTTTCACTGTATATTGAAAGTATGGAAAAACACCCTTTTTACTTTCTTCTATCTTTACAAGAAGAAAGTATTGGATTCATGAAAATTTTCGAATTCCGGTTTTCGACGGATTTACACGTTTTAGGGGTCAGAGATTCCAAAAAACATGTTTTTACAAAATGTCTGTCTGTGACTCTGTGAGTCTGTCTGTCTGTCTGTGTGTATGTGACACAAATTTTGTGGGCGCTCTATTCCAAGAACTAATGCACGGAATTTAATAAAAATTGATATTCAGTTAGTACCTAATACAAATTGATGCTGATTAGTTTTTGGTGTAAATCGCTCAACAGGTGGCGCTGCAATGCTGCATTTTTCACGATTTTTGCAATAGCTCTATCTCAAGAACTAATGCACGGATTTTGATCAAACTTCAGATTTAGTTAGTCCTTGATATGAATTGATGATGATTACGTTTTGGTGTAAACAGCCCAACAGGTGGCGCTGTTATGATGAATTTTGCAGGATTTACACTATTTCCCCAATAGCTCTATCTTAAGAACTAACGCACGGATTTTCATCAAACTTCAGATTAAGTTAGTCCTTGATATGACTTGCTACTGATTAGGTGTTGGTGTAAATCGCCCAACAGTCGGCGCTTCTCTGCTGCCTTTTCCACGATTGCCTCAATAGCTCTATCAATAGAACTAATGGACCAATTTTCATCTAACTTCAGATTTAGTTGTATGTTGACACAAGTTGTTGTTAATTAGGTTTTGGTGTTAATCACCCAATAGGTGGCGCTGCTATGCAGAAATTTTCACGATTTTCGCTATTGCTCTATCTCGAAAACTAATGTACGGATTTTCCCCAAACTTCAGATTCAGTCAGACGTTGACATAAATTGTTGCTGATTAGGATTTGATATAAATCACCCAATAGGTGGCGCTGCTAGGCAGCATTTTGCTGAATTTAGACGATTTCAGCGATAATCATATCTCAAGAACTAATGCACGGAATTTCATATCGTTAGAATCCTCATGAGATGCATAGATTGCCATTTAATTTTGGCAGTGTGATAGCGAATTTTGAAGTATTAACATGTATGAGATAGAAGAAAGTTTTGGGATTGGTACATCCGACTAGTTGTTGATGGAAGTAAAGAAAATGTTTATCGAGATTTCACATTTATCAAAATCCGTACAAAGAAACCGCTTTTATCAGTAATAATTCCAATGCAAAATCACAGCTCATTCTCCTTTGTAGCTTTCGATTGGATTAGACTAATAATAAGCTCGACGCAGCAGGAGTCGTTCGGTAGCTTCAGGTTTCGTTCTCTACCATAATTATGATTCAAAAAACCTGATTAGACGAAAAAGCAAAAGACCAGCGAATATTTTCGTTTTATACAGGTTGCTTTAATGTTAGAAGTTATGATTGCATAAAGTTATTTTAAGAGGGGGGGGGGGGGTGCGGCTAGACCATGACTTTTTCCGTTTATAGTAAGATCTGTTATAAACAGGCTTTGTTAGAAAATGAATGTGCTGGAAAGTACCTTTTAAAAGAAAACCTATGTAGCACTTGTTTAGAATTTTATTATTTTTCTTTTACAGTATTATAGTTCATAATGCATTTGTAACACTTTTTAATCGAAAGATTCTAAACAAAAATTTAAAATATTGAAAATAAAATAAAATTTTAATTGAATTCATCAATTTTTGAATGAAAAAGTTTAAAGTATGAAAGAAATAAAATGCGGAACTTTAAATTGTGACCTTACCCAACTTTCCACCTGACTCTTGTTCGCACGTCTGAAATCATACGCGTTATTAAAACAGGCAGGCATTTCAAAACTTTCTTGATATCAAATGGACTTTTCAATATTTTATATATAGTTTCAAATACGGGCCGGGCCCTGAGATCGGCCCGGAAAGACATTCTAGCAAATTCTGACTTTTGAATTTTATTATTTGTTTTAATTTAAAATTTTAACATAAAAAAGTACGAGTCTACTTTTTCTGGTATTTTTTTAAGCCAGTATCGAAGCCGCGCTTGGTAATTTGTACCGACTCTACCCCCCCTCCCCTCCCCTCTATACAGGCCTGATCAATCCGTAAGGAACATTAAAGAATTAATTTACCTGTAGAGTATTTCGTGTAAAATTTCACGTTTCAGGCTTAATGCATAGGAAATGGTATGGATGTATCTGATAATTACACATGTAAATTGATTTTGTACTTATTGGGGATAAAGCCTAGACATTTAAGTTGGCTCACAAATTTCCTGCTCCACAACTTGAAATTTTCTGACTCATTTTTAAACGTAAGGGCATAAAATTGCAGGGATGACTACTGAAGCGATTTGGAATAGAATAGAGTTGTTAATTTTTTTTAATAAGTAAATTACTTATCGAGTTATAACAAAGCCCTCTCAAGACTATCAAGCCAGACACAATTTCATTCCCCCTCATATGTGACGTCACGAGCCGGGGCTGGTGCCAATGGGGAGCATTTGTATTTTGTATCTGACAGTTTAGAATTAGAATACAACATACAACGTGTTTTTTATTCAGAAGCAAAGAACATAATCAAAGTAAGTTTTGTTTTCAAATTAACTATTTATATATTATTAGTGCTAGTTCTCTTTTTTTGTTCACTATATATTTTATTTTTAATTTGTTTAAAATAAATTAACTAGTAAATCCTAATCTAATATCGTGCTGTCAATATCCCGTGTCTCAAAACAAAACGATGTTATTGTAGTTCTGTTTCATTTCGAATACAATAGCAATTTAAACCGGAAAAAATGACTAGATCGTGTCGAGACTTATATCATTTCTTCTCTCTGGTAATTTGCTAAAAATTAGGGCTTGAATTGTGCGAATCGGTGAATTATCTCAAAAGTTATTGATTAATAAAGTTGACATTGTTTAATTATATCCTTTATTAATTTGTCAAAATAATCTAATTTCAATATCTGCTAGACAATTTTATTGGCGCCAGCACATTTTGCCTTATAATTTGGAAGCTATTTGGCCGATTCACTTGAAATTTTAATGTCCTATGTGGCATATTTTTCTACCTCAGCTGTTAAATTTTCAAGTGGAAATTTTAATTAGTTCTTTTAATTTAAGCAAATTAGTAAAAACTTTAAAATTATTATTACTCAGAAATTTACCAGTGAAAACTGATGAAATTTTGTATACAGTAAGTACAGGATAAATATTATTAGTTTAAATTTTATATGTTGGTAATATTTGTAACATTACCTTTCTTGCTATTCAATAATTTTGATTAAAACTTCTGAACTTTATTTACTCGGAAATACTGGCACCAGATAGTTGAAACTTATCTCGGACTGAGTTCCTTGGATTCTAATCATGCAAAAAAATTTTCAGCCAGAAGTCTTAATTACAAGCTTAATTATTAAGTAATTTATAACTTGTCCCACCTTCCTCTCTTTCTAATTTGTTCTGTTTTCTCTCATTAGAATGCCTTTTAATGATCGTCTTTTATTACAAAACACTTGTCGTGAGAATGATAACTCTGATTATTTTGTAGGCAGAATTGATTAGGCTTTAATTTGATACAAAATTTGTGTAATTTTATAGATATACTTAAAAATTTAAATGTACTGGAAACTTTCTTCAAAATTGCTACGCATGCATAACATTGTAATCTTGTTTACTTTTTTTAAAGCCAGATCAATATACATACTAATTTATTGTTGTTTTTTAATCTTAAACTCTTAATATCTTAATAAAAATTCATTTTAAAATATTTGTTACATAATGCATGCTTATATGTGAAAATTGCAAATATGGGAATGATGTGTTTGAATCTGTTTATTTTTTGCAATAATCTAACAACCCCTCCCCCTTCCCTCGCACCGCGAATTATTTACATCAGGCAAGCACTTACAATATTTAAAAAAAAAAAAGTTAATATTAAAGCAGGCATTTTCCGAGGAATATTTTTTTTTATCACAATTACTACAAATTTGTTTTTATGCCATTTTAACGTTTTTTCCAATTTCGTGGTGATTTTTCCACAATTGTAAAAGGAATCCGGTTTCCATCTTTTAGCCCAATACAGTAAATGTTGATGTCTTTTTAAGAAAAGTTAACTTTGAAATTCGTTCGGATATTGCTGACTCTATTGCTTTTACCGCGCATAATATCTTAAAATAATACAAAATTAAGAAAATAACAATTTTCTGTTTCATGACCTTGTTTTATTTTATTATGAAAGCTTTATGTTTTTTTCAATTTAATCGATTTTACATGAAAATTACCCATTTCTACTAAGTAAAGTTTACAGTAAGAAAAATTTATCTGTGTGGTTACCTTATTTCATGTGCTCTATAGTTTTACTATTTATTTATACTAAATTTATTATACTCGTATGCATGTTTCAAATCACTAACTATTTAATAGGATACTTATTATATAATTTCCAGCCACAATGAATGAATTTGTTTTCATTTAACAATCATTTTTCATCCACTTTAATTTAATTTTAAATGTGGGTTTTGATTGGCAGAATATTGGTATTTTTTTTTTTTTTTTTTTTTGAAAGTGAAATAATTGAAAGCAAAGTAATTCAATTTATGTGTTTAACCACCCCCCTCTCCCCACACAGGCACATATATATTATATACATATTTGTAGATTTTACTTATATATATTTAATAATGCCTTGTTTTAGAGTATATAGAAAATAGATAATTAATACTGTTGTAAAATTCAAAGTAGAATAAATAATAAAAACTGTTCACTAAATTAAATTTAATACTTGGATTTTTTTTTCATTAACCAACCATTTTTTTTTATGTAACTTTAATTATGTGCAGTGCACAGTTTGATTGACAGCGATATTATTTCATAAATATTGTTTTAGTGTTACCGTTATTAATATTGTTTCGAGTGATCGAAATTGAATAAGAAGCTCTTAATTAGCGTCTTTAAACTATAAGTATTTATTTTTTTCCCGTATGCTGTGATAGTAAGTTGGAATATAGAGGAAAGAATTAATATGTTTTAAATAACGCATGTGCTCTCCACGGCTGACCTAAGGCCCGCATCGTGATGTCACGAAACCTTGTGTTTGGTTTGTAGTCTTGAGGCGGCTTTGGTTATAAGCAATTCTTGTCAAGTGCCAAGAAGTTTTTTCTTTCTCTCGTACTGCCGCGTCGGGTACAAAACGCCCACTTTGACAGTATTTTTAGAACATCTTCTGCCTTTAACAACAAATGGAAAACGCCATTTGATTAAATAATTTTCTTTAAAATAAGAACACCAGCCAATTTCAAGCCTTTCAGAACTTTTTAAGAATAAAAATGATATTTTAGAAAATTGATGCAGTTGTATTGTATTAATGTATACAAATGTTGGTTAAATAAAAACCTATTTAATTTAAAAGTTTGAATTTTAAATCCTTTAAGTACAAAGCTAATTTTGGTGAAAAAATGTGAGAAACACCCCCATGGATCGGGTCTTCAAAAAACACATCATAATACTTTAAACCTAGTTAAGTTTCCAACAAAAAACCTCAAAAATTTTTAATATATTAAGTCTGAACATTAAACAAGTCCATATAGTGTACTTATTTTTCTTTGAACCACGAATTCAATCCGAAACTACACGGTTACGCCTTTTTAAGATGTTGATTAGCTTATCTAGGATTAGAATCATTAACTTTATATTAATGAAAAGTGAGGTAGATCTAAGATTAATGGTTAAATTTATTTAAGCAGTGATAAGGTATCAAAAAACAATATATAAGATAAGATAAATGATGTGAGAAATCATGGGTAAACCCAAATATTTGCATAGAATAATTATGTATTCATAGCGGTCATGGTTAAGGGGTGTTTCACTTAGAATATATTTTGTGGTTGAACACATGGTTTTAATGTATAGTTGTTTCTTTACAGCACCGTGCGAAGAAAAAACTGCCCCCGGGCAAAAGTTTCAAATTAGCGCCCCAACACCCACGCCCACTTTTTCTTTGTGACATTTGTCACAAAATTGAAAAATGCAGAAACAGAAATAAATTCTATTGAATACATATTTCGCGTTTAATTTGGAACTTTATGCTTAATTTTAATTCAGAAACTCCAAACAACTAAAAAACATAAGAGAAAATTGCTTTTACATTTTGACAAAGGAAATCTGTGAAATGGGTGTAGAAAAAATGTATTTAACAGTACAGTGTAACAGTATGGAACCCTTTTGTATTCCCAGAAGGAAAATCCATGCTATTTTCAGAGTACAGTAAAACCTCCCTAATGCGACCCCATTCCGTTCCACTAAAAATGGGTTGCTCCGAGAAGTGGTCTCTTAATGGAGGTCATGTTTAAATCTAGTTTTTAATTGTTGAAAAAAGGTAACAATTAACGTTACTAAAATTTATTTTTCACATTAGGAAAAAATATAAAAATTTAAGTATCAAAATAAAAGTTAATTACATAAGTTAATTACGGCAGAGTTTAAAAAATGAATACATTGAGGTTTGCTTTCATTTTACGGTTTTATCTTTTATAACTTTTATTTCCAAGTCCTTTCGAAGTTCAGTAAATAAATGCAACTTATTTTTTCGGACGGGAACAAATAATGACGATTTCATTGATTTATCTATTTCTTTGAGAGTTTTCTGACAGGATAGGGCAGGGGAGTTTATTGACCGTTATTCTTAATTTGTCACCCGAGTTAAATTCATTGCCTAAAAAGGCACAAATGGGTTTAAACACTTAAAAGTTACCGGAATTTTAAAAAAAAATCTAAACTTTGTTTAGAAGTTTGATGAATAATGCGCTCTCCGGAATTAATTTTCCAATAAAACCTTCTTCAAGCGACCAGGAAAAAACTGAATTTGTTTCATTTTCTTCAAAGAAATGGGTCGCTCATGGAGGGAGTTCAAATGAGATGGTCTCTGAATGGAGGTAAAATTAGCATTGAGCCTATGGGAATACATTTCATTCCATGAAAAAATGATCGTTCAGGGAAGTGGTCGCTTAATGAAGGTGGTCGCACAGAAAGGTTTCACTGCATATATTTTTGCCACATGCGCACTAAGAAAATTACAGACTCAGAAAAAAGAAGGTTAAGAAAGAGACGAAGACAAAGACCTAAAACAAGTTTTGAACAGAAAGAAGTCCTTATTCATAAATTTGTATTTGGGTGTCGGGTAAGGGACAATGCAATAATTTTGAAACGAAAAATGAAAGTAATTTCATTGGGGAAAAAAATCCCAATATGCAAATATATAATTTATTTTACAAAAAAAGAAGAAAAACGCTTTGCCCAGGACGCAGTTTTCTCTTCGCACTGTGCTGAAGGTATTGCAGCATAAATTTGGCGCTCGGGACGACTACCCCCTTCGCCCTCCGCTTTGCACGGCCCTGTTTCTTTATAAATGAAAAGTGCATTTTATTTGTTAAATCAAAATAGAATTGTTTTTCAAATTATTTTCTCATACAAGCAACTAAGCAGTTAGGAAGTATTTTTCTAATGGAGGAATATACAAGCTGTCCTAAAACAGACTGAGCATTTAAAAATTTAATAACTAGTACACAGTGAAAGCTATTTTAACAGTTCTTTCTAATAGTTTGATAGAGCCCAGCGCTATCTATCGTTGACATGTAGAACTAAAATAAGGAAACTTAGCAGAGAAATTCACGTCTTTAATTAATCTCCTATAAGAATTACTTCAAAAGCTGTTGCCGTTTTTTTATTTCATTTTTAAAAAGTTCAGTATATTTTAAAAACGTCTTGTAGTATGTATATATTAAAACTTAAAAAAAAAAATTCCACACGTTACCCTTTTTCCTGTTTTTTTTTCCACCTCCATAAGAAAGACATTTAACAATTAAAAGCATTTTTTTAGCCATTTCAAGAAAATATTTTGCGAATTAACAAAAAATTGTGAACAGTTTTTCTAATGTATGAATGTAACATTTGTATATATTAAAGTATCAGACAAATATGTATTAAATATATACTCTGCATGTTTAGAAACAAAACACGAGTACATATCATACAAGTTGTAAATCGTACGTCAAACGTGGCAAATGAGATGCGTTCGTACTATAACTAGTTTTATAAATATTCAGATCTTGGTGCAATAGCTGTTGAACTCTTATGCAAAAAAGAATATATACAAAATTTATTACGATTTATATATATTAAATTCAGTAATACGGAAATAATATGACTCCATCTCAAATAGAATGTAATCACTATGGCAACCTAGAATCATTACATATCCCGTTAAGACCGGACTGCTTTTTGAGTTTTTTGAAAACAATGATATAGCTGAAATTTGTAAGTGATAATTTACTATCTGGTGACAAAATTCATATAATATAATTTCTGTTAACCAGCACAATCACTCGATTTCGGCATTTAGGGAATAGATAACCCAGGAAGGTAGAATTTTAACTAGTGCCTAACCCGCACGATCGTGCGAGTGCGGTCTTAAAAGGCTATCACGGGATATCAGTGAACGTATTAATAATGAATGATAGGATTTAATAGAATGAAGAAAACTTTTAGTAATATCTTTTTATATTTTGATTAGATTTTCATAAAATTTTAAATTTCAAACCATTTGGTTGGGTAGTTTTTGCTTTGTTACAGGTGGACAAACGGACGGACCAGGGACTATAGGTGATACATATTTATATAATTACGAACGCACCTAAACATGTGTATGTTTAAAAGTATCACTAATATGTATTGAACATATGCTGTGGCTATTTAGAAACATAACACGTGTATGCAAGATATAATGCGTATATTTAGAAGTATTAGACACATATAGAAATTATTATATGGAAATTATATAGAAATTATTATATAGAAATTATTATAGAATATTACATATTGAATGCACTATTCAATACACTATCTATTGAATATATATAGGAGATTTTTTGTTGAAAAAAAAAAATGTTCTCCCGCGTCAAAACATATTAAACAAAATTTGAGAGAAAGAGTGTAATATGTATTGGATTAAAATTATAAATTATGAAAATACCTTATAAAAATAATGAAATAAGTAAGCTATTCAAGCGGATCACCTGATCGATATTTCCTTAATATTAAGGGACTTCGTGTTTCAATAACTTATTTTTCAGCAAACACTTATTTAGAATTGGTGAAATTTTGATTTTCTTTATTTTTTAGATCATAAACTTAGATATTTTTTCAAATATTTAAGTACTGTTTAGAATTTTTTTTTGTTTGTTTGTTTCAGTTTTAATTAGTAGATGATCCTTTATGACAAAATAAACCATTACATTGCATTAATAACGAAATTTCCACAAGCTAAAACGATTCCTTGTTTTCTCTTTCATTAAATTAAAGTTGAAGTGCTTTCTTTCTTTTTTACTTTCTTCTATCTTTACAAGTAGAAAGTATTGGATTCATGAAAATTTTCGAACTACGGTTTCCGACGGATTTACTCGTTTTAGGGGTCAGAAAACCATAAAAACATGTTTTTACAAAATGTCTGTCCCTGAGTCTGTCTGGGAGTCTGTCTGTCTGTCCGCCCGTCTGTATGTCTGTGTGTGTGTGAGACAAATATTTTGGGAGCTCTATCTCAAGAACTAATGAACGGAATTTAATAAAACTTTAGATTCAGTTAGTCCCTGATATAAACTGGGTGCTGATTACGTTTTAGAGTAAATTGCTCAACAGGTGGCGCTGCTAGGCTGCATTTTTCACGATTTCTGCTGTAGCTATATCTCTAGAAGTAATGCACGGATTTTGTTAAAACTTCAGATTCCGTTAGTCCTTGATATAATTTGGTGCTGATTACGTTTAGGTGAAAATCGCCTAACAGGTGGCGCTGCTATGCGACATTATTCATAATTATTATAATAGCTCTGCCGAATTTTCACCAAATTTCAGATTCAGTTAGTCACTGATATAAATTAGCGCTGTTTAGTTTTTAGTGTAAATCGCCCCACAGATAGCACTGATAGGTTTCATTTATCACGATTTTCGCAATAACTCTATCTCAAGGACTAATGCATGAATTTTCATCAAACTTCAGATTCAATTATTCCCTCATATAAATTGGTCCTGATTAGATTTTGGAGTATATAGACCAACAGGTGGCGTTGCTATGTAGATTTTTTTTACGATTTACGCAATAGTTCTACCTCAAAAACTAATGCACGGATTTTCATCAAACTTCAGATTTAGCTACAACTTGACATAAGTTGTTGCAGATTAGATTTTGTTGTAAATCACCTAACCGCTGGCACTGATATGTTTTATTTTTCAAAAAATATTAACATGTATGACATAGAAGAAAGTTTTGGGATTGCCACATCCGACTAGTCTTTATTACAATACTTGGGATTGCAATTCTGGAATTCTGCGGAATCCGCACGTGTATCTAATATTATCAGAATCTCGCCGCGGATCCCGAAATCTGACACTGCTCCACTAAATAACCAATAAACCGATATATATAGAGATATTTGTATCCAAAGATCTCATATATTGTTTATAATAATAAAAAAATAATTTAAGAAATAATCAAAAAGTTTAACTATTCGTTGTTTGATTATAAGACATACGCATCGAATTTTAAACAAAGTATTACTTATAAAACTAAATATGAAAATCATCTGAAACATCAAAACTAAATTAATATTTACTAAAAGGGATAAAATCAAAAATTAAATTTAAAAAAATCAAAAAACCCGACTGCGTAAAAAAGCGAATTAGAAAGAGAGAAACAAGATGACGTAGGAAAAAAATAGAGTGTGTAATATAAATCCTTTTTTTTTTTCTTTTTTTTTTACTTAAGTAATTGCATTCGGAGGCATCAAATTCATGTTTAGGTATGAACTGCGGCTCCTTCTACCCATATGTTTACCTCCGACTGCAATTACTTAAGTAAAAAAAAAAAAAAAGTTTTCCATTACACTCTACGATTTTCCTACGTCATCTTGTTTCCCTCTATTTAGTTCGCTTTTTACCCAGTCGGGATTTTTGACTTTTTTGATTTAGTTTATTATTGACGAATTTTTTGTTTATATTACTTACCTATTTTTTTTATTTACCTTTATTGATGACTTTTAAGTTATGTTTAATTGTTAGTTCCTATCTATAAACACTCTTTTGATGAGGCCTATAGATGTCTATGAAGGTTAGAGTTACAATTAAGCTATCATACTAAAATATCTACACAACTTTCCGGTTGTGTATTATTTAAACGAAGCTTCTTACTCTAAAATAGGTCTTTCAAAATGCAGACGATGTTTCATAGACTATCCAATGATATGCCACTCAATAGGGTGCGAAAATTTTTTTCGTCTCTACCGCCATTTTGTATTTTACGATCGTCATTTTGAATTTATGAAAGCAAAACCTAGCTTGTCACCATCGGACGGTTAAGACGAATCGATAGAGACCTCATTCATTAAAATCCATCCAGCCGTTGTGATGTTTCGAGGGTATAAATAAATCCACACAGTGGCGCCAACTTACATGGGCCCGTGGGGCCCGAGCCCACCCAATAATTTGCTCTTCCAGCCCATCCAAATTTCGTTAGTCAATTTTCGTGCTCTTTGTTTTTCAATCGCTGAAAAAAAATTCGTCAGTTGACATTCGCAAAATTAAATTATTTGAAAGAAATATAACC
This sequence comes from Maratus speciosus, assembly GCA_963932465.1. Taxonomy (NCBI): domain Eukaryota; kingdom Metazoa; phylum Arthropoda; class Arachnida; order Araneae; family Salticidae; genus Maratus; species Maratus speciosus. The sequence goes on from OZ010792.1 coordinate 577,033,796, forward strand.
TCAACCTGCCCTCCTCCCCACCTTTAGCCTAAAAGATACAATCAATTTTCTATCAAAACAGAAATTTTCTGCATATTTTTTTTTTCTTAAATGCACTAAATTTACAATTGGTATTATTCAGAATTTTTTACCATTTTTTGAGTTAAAAGATCTTTTGAAAAATGCTGTCAAAGCGTTTTAAGACAATTTTCAACATGCGTCAACTTAGGAATAGTCGTCATAAGACAGCAATTAATTATAACTGATGATGTAATAATAAAAAAAAAGAATGAAAAACACTATTCTATTCCAAATTGCTTCAGAGGTTGTGCCTACAAATACAAATGTCATGCTTTTTACAAGTGACTTTGTGAATGTGTCAGAAAGTTCATGTTGTTGAGCGGAGAAAACTATTCCTTTTTAGGATAGCTCTAAGCAGGCAGTTTGACTTATAAAGATAAAGTATTATGTAAAACAATCATATGTATGAAGAATTCACAAGAAGTCATGTTTGCAGGGGTGGTTCTGAGTAAAAAAAAAAAAAAAAATTACTGAAACATTACAGCAGAGGGGTGAAGGGAGGGAATCTTCTCCCGGCGCTAAATATGAGTTTTTTCCGCGGCCATTTGACGAAATTCGCGTTTTTTCCCACGATCCCTTGTCAAAATCCACGTTTTTCCTGCGATCAGTTGACGAAATTGGCGCCTTTTTTTGCGAACGATTGGCGAATCTTTTTCGGTCACCATTTGTCGAAATTCGCGATATTTTTTATGCCCGAATTTTTGGACTAATGACCTTTTTTTTTTTTTTTTTTTTTTTTTTTTTTTTAAATTTTCAGATTGATGACCGATTTTTAAAAGTTTTCGGAACCGAATGTCTTTAATTTCCGGAACATTTGGAACAGAATCACCCCTGAATGTTTGTTAGTTTGTAAGGGGAAACTACTGAGCCTATTTTAAAAATAATAGTGGCAAAATGCTGGTGGTCATTTCCAACGTAGGCTTTATTTTATATCGGTACAACAACCGAGTGCAGGAGCAAAAGACGTTCAAAAAATACGATTACTGGGAAATTATTGGGGCTAAAATTTTGAAATTTGGTCTCATGGTTAGTTTTTAGATGTTTATACTTGCTATGAGCGTGGTTTCTAAGCAGTTCGAAATTAAAAAAGGTGAACTGAGCGAAAAACGTACTAAAAGCGTTCTAAATTGCGATTTATTTGGAACTGTTAGAGCTAGAAACTTAAAATTTGGCATAGTTATTTCTTTAGAGACGTAAATGCTCGCCCAGAACAGTTTTTCAAAAATTCGAAATTTAAAAGAGTGCATTGGCAAAAAATGTTCTACAAAGCCAATTGTGATTTATGTGGTACAGTTTCTATAGAAGCTTGAAAATTGGTATGGTGGTTAGACTTAATCCTTGCTAAGAACAATTAAAAAAAAATTGAAATTTAAAAGGTTGAAATGAGCGGAAAACACTAAAAATTATAAATTTAAAGTATCATAACTCAGTGTGTTTTGGCCTTAAAATAATTTTTTTAATATCTGTCTTAGAACTTTCCTTTAATGTCCTTCTTTATAGAAATATAAGTTAGTAGCAAACCACATGGCTTTACCCGTGTTAATCAAAAGGGCCTTACAAGAAACTTAATACAAATGCATTAATATGACGATCCTAATAACGGAGCTCTTTATATTCCCGCACATAAATCGTTAAAAGGCAATCAAGAAAAAATTAAATTACTTAGATACAATCATAGAAAAAACCCCTAGGTTTTATAAATGAGAATGTGTATTTTCTTTGGTGCATGCAACAAAAATATTTAAAAAAAAAAAGTTTGCCAAATGGCTTAGCATTTTGCGAAACTCTATTCCATCTATATATCATGAAAAAAAAAGGCTTTCCTAGGAAAACGTCTTATGCAAAATATCAAATGAAATATAAGCAATTATTCAGTCTAATTCGTCTAATCTTCCATAATCGGGTTCAGAGACGACGTTGGCGTCAAAATCGCTAAAATAGCTCTAAAATCGCTGACACACCTACTCCTCATTTAACACCCTTAGTGGTTGGATTTCTAAAATCGCTGAAATACATATTTAACTATTTTTTTAGTAGATTCATTATTCTGCAATTTACGTTCCTACCCCAAACTGCTACTTAGATATGGTGGAATGCCTAAAACTTTCTACCCTCCAACTAACCCCTTTACTGGTTGAATCGCTAAAATACATATTTAACTATTCTTTTTTAGTAAATTTGTTATGCTGAATCTTACGCTCTCCTACCTAAAACTGCTGCTGCAATATGGCGAAATTACCTAAAACTTTCGACCTCCCATTTAAACGCCTTAGGGGACGAATTTGCAAAGATCCTTTATTTTTGCTTTGTCGTAACCTCAACCTTCTCTCCAAATTTTGTGATCCCTCACTCCTGCTTTATTGAGTCAGTGAATTAGTCAGAAGCTCTCTTTTTATTATATTAGTATAGACACGAAAAAGAGACCGTATGAAAATTAAGTTTCGTAATTTAAGGGGCATGCATTCTCTTTTTGAACAAATGCTATATCTGGAAGATGTACTTGATGTGTATACTTTCGCAATGGGAAATATTTTTCTATTACTCAGCGGTTCAGGGAATTCTACCTATTTTGAATTACAAATATAGAAGTAAATAGTAAAAGCAAGCATTTCAGTGTATTTGCATTAACCCATTAAGGACTAGCGTTATCATATGGTCACAGCATCAGCCCAAAGGTCAACCCTTTTGCTGTTTGAATACCAGTAAGTTATAATAAAAATTTTCATTTTCTTTAATGACAGAAATTCTGCTATAGAATAATATAAATTTTTCTTTTCCAAAAAAGTGATGCGAAATGCAGTTTTTGTATTTTAAAAAGAAAAAATAATCCCGTCTTTAATGCGTTAAATGCCCACTTTTAACACATTTTAGTCTTTATCTTTTAATTTTTAATCAAATTTATAGCATAATAGTAAATGTAACAATAGTTCATAAAATGAAGAACACGTGAGACTATAATTGAACAAAATTGAACTTTATATTCTACTCTAAAAAATTCTAATTTGACTTATCACAACTTGAAAAAAAATTCTCCAAACTCTCTCTCTCTCTCTCTCAAAAAAAAAAAAAAAAAAAAAAAAAAAAAAAGAGGCAGTGTCATTTTACCCTAAAATGGTTTTGAGCCCACCCAATATTTTTCCAAAGTTGGCGCCACTGAATCCACATACCCACATATGTGCCCAGATACGCTTCAAACACATAACCCTTCTTGTTAGTCGGGTAAATAAATTTATCAGGCAAATAAATACCTTTATTTATTCAGATGGACAGGTTTCATTGCTCTGACGGCGATATTCTCAAGATGTATACTGATACTTTTATACTTTTTTATATTATATTTATACTGATCCTTATACTTCTAAAAATAATCTGTAAAGGTTCTTTGTTGTATAACAAAGAGCCTTTACAGATTAATTTAAAAAAGTAGTAGAATAATTTATCCACCAAGATTTTATTTACCATCCATTATCCGAGAGTCAATAGAGATCTTTTTACGCAGTGAGAATAGATGCAATGATTCAGCCTCCATGGAGCTTCCTAAAATTTGGAAAGAGATGCTCTACAGAATAATGAAACAAAAATTATTCACGTTCACAAATATGCATTTTTAATATTGCAGTTCAATTTATTATGCATGCGATCGCGCGATTTTTGTTTAACTATTTTTCAATAGAAACTGTTTGCGAAAATATTTGTATCATTATAGCTCTTGAGAATGTCGCCAGCAAATATTAAGTTAGTTTTTTAAAGTATTACTCATTTTTGTTGATTAAATATTTAGTGGAACCCGCCGTGTCAGACTTCGGGATCTGCGACAAATTTCTGGAGGTATTGTTACAGACGCAAGATTCTGCATGAGTACGAAATTGCAATCCCAATGCAAAACGGCAGCATAAAAATTCTTATTTTGCGAGTTAAAAAACTACCTTATTGAAATAATTGAAGATTACTTGATAATCATCAATTTTGTTAGTGATAATTATAAATATTTTATTACTCCTTCTGTTCTTTTTGAAACTCGAATTTTCATTTACTTACTAAAAATACACACTTTTTTTTTTTTTTTTTTTTTTTTTTTTTACAAATTTTGCTATGAAAATTTTTTGGATTCGTTTGAAATAGATGTAATTATTATTTATATATATATTACTTTCAGTTCCGTAAGTTCCTTTACTCAGAATTATTCATTTTTTTCTCAGAAAAAAAGTCCAATCAAAACTGGATGTTTCCAGAAATTGCGTTATAGACTTGTCAAGCGTTATCAGAGAATAAAAATATGTAATTATTTATATAATTTTATTCTCTGTACATCAAATCGGAATCTATATCTCGGAAAATGCAATTTTATCGGAGAATAATTCGTTCAGAAATTTCAAAAGCTAATTACAACGTACTAATTAGAAAATATAAACTTATGTTTTTTTTTTTAATTTGCAAATTTTGATATGAAAATGTTTTGAATTCGTTTGAAATAGATGTAATTATTATTTATATACGTTACTTTCAGTTCCGTAAGATGCGTTAGTTAGAATTATTATTTCTCTTTGGGAAAAAAAAAGTTGAATCAAAACTGAATATTTTCAGAAATTAAAGTATAAACTTGTCAAGCGTTATCTAATCTCTGTTCATCAAATCGGAATCTATATCTGTGAAAATGAAATTTATCGAAGAATTCATTTAGAAATTTCAAAATCTAATTAGAACTTAGTAATTGTAAAATATACACTTCATTTTTTAAATTTACAAATTTTGATATGAAAATGTTTTCAACTATTATTTTTATACGTTACTTTCAGTTCCGTAAGTTCCTATACTTAGAAATATTATTTTTCTCCCAGGCAAAAAGTCGAATCAAAACTGAATATTTTCAGAAATTGCATTATAAACTTGTCAGGCGTTATCTATTCTCTGTACATCAAATCGGAATCTATATCTGTGAAAATGCAAATTTATCGGAGAACGATCCGTTCAGCCCTTTCAAAAGCTAATTTGAACAGAGAAATAGTTTCAGCGGAAGTGATTGGGTGCCACAGTTGGCACGATAGAAACTTTAGAAAGTTTGTTGCTGAAGAACCTATTCTTTAGATAAGGGATGAATTTTCAAGCTATTATTTATAGCACAATTCAGGTTCGTAAAACATTAATTTTTAAAATAATAAGATAACTTATTATATTTTGAAATAAAAAGAAGAGGATGTGGAACTATAAGGCTTATTTTTTGCACTCCCCCCCCCCACTTACCCCTGATAGAGGTAGAAAAATGTTTTTCTTTTTCTAAAGCGTTTTCACTACTTTAATATAAACTAGTTGGATGTGCCAGTCCCAAAACTTTCTTCTGTCTCCTACATGTTAATAATTCAAGATTCGCTATCACGCTGCTAAAATTATTTGACAATCTATGTCCATCATGAAGATTCTAAAGGTACATAGGTTCGTTGAATTGCATGCATTTAATAAGGAGATATAAGTATCGCATTGTTTCAAACAAATAATTTAATTTCGGAATCCACCCTCTTAGATGTCCGCAACCAAAATTTCCAACACAAAGAGTATAAGAGTCAATATCACAAAATACGAAAATTGCAGTCCGCACAATAAAATTTCTATTTAATGTTATGTAATGCATTTTTTTTTTTTTTTTACATTGTAATAAAAAATATTCTTAGAAGTATTTTCAAGACATATTATATTCATAATAACATAAAAATAAAGCAATTAAAAGACATAAAATTTCAGATTGTCATTTTCCTGGCATGTCACACTGTGATGTGTGCAAAGTGAAAGGCTTTCTGCTACCGTGTACAAATAACTTTTTCTCCTTTTTTTAATTTCTAATCAATAATTATACCTTATATAACACATATATGTGGAAGGTAATAAGTTCTGTATTTTACAAATAATTTTCCATAATTAAAATATGATTGTCACTGAAAATGAATGTCATTGTCCTGGCCTGCTCATTTTAGTTCTTTATGAGATATAAAGATGGCGCTGCAGAGTAATTCTTCGTGTTCTTGACACAGTTCACGTCAGTAATAGTAAAATTAATGCTACCAGCAAAATCTTTTAGATATTTCTTTGAAAATAATGTGTTTAAAGGCTTTGTAAAAATTGAGTAGCCTTTTATTATGTCATTTTCCTGGATTCTGTAAATCAAAAATAAAACTGAACATTACATTGAAGTTGAGGTACTATAGAGGAAACGTGTTCCTTTAAACAAAATTAAAATGTCAGATCTAAAAAAAAAAACAAGAATGTGAAAAATGTTTTAGAATGAAATTGTCATTATCTTGGCATACATATGCCAAGAAAATGACATATAATTATAATTACATAAAAATGAACGTAAGCTCTTCAAACTTTAACAATTTTCATATGAATTCTTTTATTCAGCTGTTCAACCAACATTTTTAAAAAATCAGAAGCTTTGAAACGATTTAAATTTTCAAAATTTTTGTTTTCAAAATCTCACATTTTGTGATATTCACCCGTATACGTATAGCCTAATGAATCCGGACTGCGGGTTCCGACTCTACATTTTAGGTCCCACAAATTAGAATGAGCATATCAGAAACATAGATAGCAAACTTTTATATTTTGTGTCTCTTTTTAAAGAAATATTTTAAATTGTAAATTAATTATTTTAATTTAAATTTATCTCACAAATTATTAACAGGATAAAGCTCCACTTGAGCCCTGCAGTCAACGCGATCTCTTAGAGAACTAATGAATTTTTGAAAGGCCAAAATGACAAATTGATGTGATTTAATGCTGCAGTCAATTATCATAATCCTAAAAGTTTTTACAAATGGCATTTCATTTTTTTTTTTTTAATACGCCACGACACGGACAAGGCCATCAAAATACGATCTGTCCATATTAAATAAGGAACGTATATTAATACTATTATAAAGAGAAGATTTATATCATTTTTTATACTTTAATTAGGTTTTAAGTACAAATTACTTGAATCCCCATACAAATCAGTACAAAATCTATGATCGGTTAACGAACGCTTTTTTGGAACGGATTAAATTCGTTAACCGATCACCAACTGTATTTTCTTTAGACCTCTAAATTCTCTAGCTCAGATTTCACTTTTAAATGATTAAATTTGTAAAAGGGTATGGAAAAGTTTTGTGAAAGGTCTATATTTAAAACAAAGTGTCTTGTGAATGAGAAATTTTATGAAGGGTTAGAACCCGATTTCTTTCTAAATAGATCCCTGACAGCTGTCAGCTTCAAAAGTTAAAGTCGTGAGAAGCTTAACAGTTTTCTGAGTTATCTTGTTATCTTGAGTTATCTTGAGTTATTGTTATTTTGTTATCTTGAGTTAAGTTATCTTGTTATCTTAAGTTATCCTGAATTATCTTGAGTTATTGAAATCTTTCGACCTCTAATAGTGACAGCTCAGATTTTACTTTTAAATGATTAAATTTGTAAAAGGTTCAGTTTGGGTATGGAAAAGTTTTGTGAAAGGTCTTTTTTTAAAACAAAGTGTTTTGTGAAGGGTTCTCTTTGAATGAGAAATTTTATGAAGGGTCATTTAAAGAGCCCGATTTCTTTCTAAATAGATCCCTGACAGCTGTCAGCTTCAAAAGTTAAAGTCGTGAGAAGCGTAATAGTTTTCTGAGTTATATTGTTATCTTGAGTTATTGTTATCTTGAATTAAGTTATCTTGTTATCTTGAGTTCACTTGAGTTATCCTGAATTATCTTGAGTTATTGAAATCTTTAGACCTCTAAAAGTGACAGCTCAGATTTTACTTTTAAATGATTAAATTTGTAAAAGGTTCAGTTTGGGGATGGAAAAGTTTTGTGACAGGTCTATTTTTAAAACAAAGTGTTTTGTGAAGGCTTCTGTTTGAATGAGAAATTTTATGAAGGGTCATTTAAAGAACCAGATTTCGTTCTAAATGGATCCCTGACAGCTGTCAGCTTAAAAAGTTAAAGTCGTGAGAAGCATAACAGTTTTCTGAGTTATCTTGTTATTTTGAGTTGTCTTGAGTTATTGTTATCTTGTTATCTTGAGTTATCTTGAGTTATCCTGAATTATCTTGAGTTATTGAAATCTTTAGATCTCTAAAAGTGACAGCTCAGATTTTACTTTTAAATGATTAAATTTGTAAACGGTTCAGTTTGGGGATGAAAAAGTTTTGTGAAAGGTCTATTTTTAAAACAAAGTGTTTTGTGAAGGGTTCTGTTTGAATGAGAAATTTTATGAAGGGTCATTTAAAGAACCCGATTTCTTTCTAAATAGATCCCTGACAGCTGTCAGCTTCAAAAGTTAAAGTCGTGAGAAGCGTAACAGGTTTCTAAGTTATCTTGAGTTATCTTGAGTTAAGTTATCTTGTTATCTTGAGTTATCCTGAATTATCTTGAGTTATTAAAATCTTTTGACCTCTAAAAGTGACAGCTCAGATTTTACTTTTGAATGATTAAATTTGTAAAAGGTTCAGTTTGGGGATGGAAAAGTTTTGTGAAAGATCTATTTTTAAAACAAAGTGTTTTGTGAAGGGTTCTGTTTAAATGAGAAATTTTATGAAGGGTCATTTTTTTAAAGAACCCGATTTCTTTCTAAATAAATCCCTGACAGCTGTCAGCTTCAAAAGTTAAAGTCGTGAGAAGCGTAACAGTTTTCTAAGTTATCTTGAGTTATCTTGAGTTATTGTTATCTTGTTATTTTGAGTTAAGTTATCTTGTTATCTTGAGTTATCCTGAATTATCTTGAGTTATTAAAATTTTTAGACCTCTAAAAGTGAAAGCTCAGATTTTACTTTTGAATGATTAAATTTGTAAAAGGTTCAGTTTGGGGATGGAAAAGTTTTGTGAAAGATCTATTTTTAAAACAAAGTGTTTTGTGAAGGGTTCTCTTTGAATGAGAAATTTTATGAAGGGTCATTTAAAGAGCCCGATTTCTTTCTAAATGGATCCCTGACAGCTGTCAGCTTCAAAAGTTAAAGTCGTGAGAAGCGTAACAGTTTTCTGAGTTATCTTGTTATTTTGAGTTGTCTTGAGTTATTGTTATCTTGAGTTATCTTGAGTTATCCTGAATTATCTTGAGTTATTGAAATCTTTAGATCTCTAAAAGTGACAGCTCAGATTTTACTTTTAAATGATTAAATTTGTAAAAGGTTCAGTTTGGGGATGAAAAAGTTTTGTGAAAGGTCTATTTTTAAAACAAAGTGTTTTGTGAAGGGTTCTGTTTGAATGAGAAATTTTATGAAGGGTCATTTAAAGAACCCGATTTCTTTCTAAATAGATCCCTGACAGCTGTCAGCTTCAAAAGTTAAAGTCGTGAGAAGCGTAACAGGTTTCTAAGTTATCTTGAGTTATCTTGAGTTAAGTTATCTTGTAATCTTGAGTTATCCTGAATTATCTTGAGTTATTAAAATCTTTAGACCTCTAAAAGTGACAGCTCAGATTTTACTTTTGAATGATTAAATTTGTAAAAGGTTCAGTTTGGGGATGGAAAAGTTTTGTGAAAGATCTATTTTTAAAACAAAGTGTTTTATGAAGGGTTCTGTTTAAATGAGAAATTTTATGAAGGGTCATTTTTTTAAAGAACCCGATTTCTTTCTAAATAAATCCCTGACAGCTGTCAGCTTCAAAAGTTAAAGTCGTGAGAAGCGTAACAGTTTTCTGAGTTATCTTGTTATCTTGAGTTATTGCTATTTTGTTACCTTGAGTTAAGTTATCTTGTTATCTTGAGTTATCTTGAGTTATCCTGAATTATCTTGAGTTATTGAAATCTTTAGACCTCTAAAAGTGACAGCTCAGATTTTACCTTTAAATGAATAAATTTGTTAAAGGTTCAGTTTGGAGATGGAAAAGTTTTTGTGAAAGGTCTATTTTTAAAACAAAATATTTTGTGAAGGGTTCCTGTTTGAATGAGAAATGAAGGGTCATTTAACGAACCCGATTTCTTTCTGAATAGATCCCTGACGGCTGTCAGTTTCAAAAGTTAAAACCGTGAGAAGTGTAACAGTTTTCTGGATTAGAATATCTAACTACAGAATCTTCATATTTTTGTGAGAAACCATTAAATTTTCAATCAAAAGCGAAATTTGATTTCTGTAAGTTTTTAGAGCTTATAAAAACGAAAGAAAAAATCATGCGTTACGCATCGATTATGAAACACTTTCCAACGCATTAAGAATAATGCAACAAAGCTTCCCCGTTTAATAAGTTGAAATAGGATGTTTAATTGAAGCATTTGGGAACGCATTAACACATTTGAAAACCCAATTTCAGCAATTTCCATCTATAGTCGGAAAATTATCTGAATTCTTTGAGCAGCCCTGTGTATGATATATAGATTTGTATCTATAAACTACATGATTGCAAAAATTTACTTCAGCTAGGAAATACATTCCACAGTTAAAAATTCCCCTTCAGCAGTTTCTACTCATAAGGAGAATGGTACATGAATTCTTTTGTGCATTTCTGTATAAGAGGCATAGGTTTGCACAACGAGGAACATGCAAAAAGTTAGTTCAATTTAAAAGAGCAACATACCGAAATTGAAAACGCACTTTCAGTAGTTAGGGCTCAGAGACAGTACTGTAACCGATTTCCTGTAAATGAATTTGTCTTCCTATAAATTAACGATAAACGCTATGAACGACCTATTCTATAGTAATCATAAATTTCAATACATTTTAAATAGCGTCATGTCATTAAAATACACTGAAAACGATTTTTCTCCCATTGACTATAATGTAACGAAATTCTTTTGAGTGCCCTGTAAATGAAATATTAACCCCTTTCGCGACAAGAGCCCTTTGCTTAGCTTTTAATCTTTTACCACCGGATTTTCAAAACAGAAAATTTTCTGTAATTGAATCGTGAAAATGCTCTGATTACATAAGGTAAACTTTACAATGAAAAATAACTGGTGGGAAAAATGAAGGATTCTGAGCAACTTAAGTGGTACGTATGCCGGTCACTCTTACCCAAGGGGTTAATGCTTACACACTTCATATTGAATACCGATCATGGTAAACATCATTACACATATATCAATTGCATGAAAATCCGAGTATATTTACGGGAGATGGACAGATGGACAGACAAACCGAATTCATAAACACTTTTCAACTACGTTGGAAAGTGTTAAACAAGAAAGAAAAAATCATGCGTCAAGTATAGATTATGAAACACTTTCCAACACATTCAGAAAAATGTAAAATAATTGCACAGTTTAAAAAATTAAATATTACCCTAATTCAACCGTATGGAAACGCATACCACATTTCAAAACCCAATTTCAGCTGTTCCCATCTACAATCGGAAAATTATCCGAATTTTTTCAGCAGCCCTGTATATGTAGGATATATAGATTTGTATCTACTAACTGCATGCATACTAAAATTTAGTTCACTTAAGAAATACATATACTTCCTTTGAAAATTCCCTTTCAGCAATTTCCTCTGATAAGGAGAATGGTATGCGAATACTTTTGTGCAGCCCTGTATATGAGGTATAGAATTTATATATAATGAGTAACATACAAAAAATTAATTAGATTTTAAAGCGCATACCAAATTTGAAACTGTACACTCCAGCAATTATAACTCAAAGAGAGTATTGTAACGAATTTCTTTTGTGTATGCTTGTAAATGAATAAAAATTGCTATGAATTCCCTGTTCTAACGTGATCATTGTGAAATTCAGTAATTTATATCAGTTTCAATACATCTGAAATAGCGTAATGTCATTAAAATACTCTGCAAACGATTTTTCCCCATACAGCATAATGTAATGGAATACTTTTGAGTGCCCCTGTAAATGAACTATTAATCCTACATACTTCATATACAATACCAATCATGCTTTGGTGACCCTAAATAATCTTTATCAATTGCATGAAAATCCGAGTATATTTACGGGAATTAGAGCGTGGACAGACGGACAGACAAACCCAATGCATAAACACTTTTCAACTTTGTTGGAAAGTGTTAAAAAAGATAGTATATTAAGAATCGTACAAATCTGTGGATTCTAATTTCTATCTGAGATTTTCCCCCTTTTATGTGTTATTGTAATCGTTTATAGTGCGAAAGTAACAACTTTCATCTACTTTTAATAACAACTTTGTATAATAACGTTTTATTACTTTTTTCTTATTTTTTTAATCAATTATTTTTCAGTTTGTTCTACATTGGAAATTAAAGGAAATCTGGTGATTTCAAAAATAGGTTCGACATCAAAATAGAGAATCAAAGTTTTCACTTATAAACTTTCTGCTATATATAGAGTCAAGAACTGAAATTTTATTACATCTTTTCAGAACAAAAGCAGATTTGAGTTGTTAATAGAGCAGTTTTTAACACTTTCCAACATAGTTGAAAAGTGTTTATGACTTCGGTTTGTCTGTCCGTCTGGCCGTCTGGTCACGCTCTAACTCCCGTAATTATACTCGGATTTTCATGAAATTGATAAAGGTTATTTAGGGTCACCCAAGCATGTTTGGTATTGTATATGAAGTATGTAGGATTAATCGTTGAATTACAGGGGAACTCAAAAGTATTCCATTACATTATGGTAGATGGGGAAAAATCGTTTGCAGAGTATTTTACATGACGCTATTTCAAATGTATTGAAACTGATATAAATCACTGAATTCCACTACGATCACGTTAGAACAGGGCATTTATAGCATTTTTTATTCATTTACAGGGACACAAAAGAAATCGGTTACAGTACAGTACTGTCTTTGAGAAATAATTGCTGGAGTGTACGGTTTAAAATTCGGTATGCGCTTTTCAATTTATTTAATTTTTTGCATCTTAGTCGTTATATATAAATTCTATACCTCATATACAGGGCTGCACAAAAGTATTCAAGTACCGTTTTGTTTGTTAGAGGAAAATGCTGAAGGTAAATTTTCAACTGAAGTACATGTATCTCTTAAGTGAACTAAATTTTGGCAAGCATGCAGTCAATAGATTGAAATCTATATATCCTATACAACGCTGCTGAAAAAATTTGGATATTTTTCCAATTGTGGGCGGGAACAGCTGAAATTGGGTTTTGAAATGTGTTATGCGTTTCCATAGGGTTAAATTAGACGTAATATTTTAATTTTTTAAAAGGTGCAGTTTTGTTACATTATTCTGAATGTATTGGAAAGTGTTTCATAATCTATGCGTGATGCATGATTTTTTCTTTCTTGTTTAAAAATTAAGCAAACTTACGATGACATAAAACATCAAAAGAAATTTAGGATAAACTTTTGTTTTCTAAAAATTAAACAAAGGTCTCCATGGTAACTGATTAGCAGCGTATCGATTACCTGACAATGTTACGTTACAAACCCACATTTCAATAATCGTGCACGACATGTTTGCACGCTAGTAAAGCGCCAAGAATACATAAAGCGGAACAAAATTTTGGTAAACACATAACAGGTGTTTTTAACACCTCATAATGTAAGTTGGATATCTTTATGAATTAAGAAAATCAGCATGTCTATTGACTACACGATAAGTTTTTCTCATTTAATGGCGTGAACTGTGAATAATAACTCCTCAAGATGTTTATCGAAAATTTATACGGTCATTGAATTGAATAATGAAATCTAGTTATTTTTTATAACTAATAACTCATTTTTAAATAAACCAGAATGTAATTTATTATTGCTTAGATTTGTTCGAAATATATTTTACTCATTTTTAGGGTTCCGTACTTAAAAAGTAAAAACGGAACCATTATAAGATCACTCCTGTGTCTGTCCGTCTGTCTGTCCTGTCACAGCCATTTTACTCGTAAACTATGGAACGTGGAAAGTTCAAATTCGGGGAAGTAATAAAGACCATTGACCCACATATTTTCAGATTAATAAACATTCATAAATATATTTAGTAAAAATGTAGAGGGCTATTTATGCTACTTGAAAAAAAAAAATCTTTTCTTTGTATATCATGTGGGGTATCCTGTGAAAGCATTCGTAACGCTGAACTCAAACATACATTTCTTTTAATTTTAGGTATTATATTTTCAAAGATATTGTCGAAAATGTAGCGCAAAAACATGTCCCCCCCCCCCCCATCTAATTTCGAATCTACTGAAACTAAAATTATGAAAAAATTAGAGGTAGTAGACGTTAATGTAAACCTTGCCGGAAAATTATAGCGATTACCATAGGTTGATAATGATTTTCGAAAAAAAGCATGGGTAATTAGCCGAGATATTAACCTTTAAAGATACGGCCAGTTTGGACATACAAAAGGCCAGGGGCGGCGTACTCTATGCCTAGTTAACAACTTTTAATGATATATATTCTAATGATATATATCTATGTAATGTCCAGTAACAATATAAAAGCAATACACGTCAAATTGTTAAAACATACTAATTTAAGAGGTCTCGGGAACCTAAAAAATGGAAAAAATGAAAAAAAAAAGACCATTTTCAACATTTAATGTCTTAAAATGTATATGATTTTAAAACACAATTTTAATTGGGATGAAAGATATAAGTATGTTCTTTCATTTCATGTATTTAAAAATTTGCAAGATACAGAATTAGTATTTATAGGGGGCTCGAAACTGTTAGACATTTGTCGAACAAAAAATTGGCATAACAGTTTACGCGCAGGATTACAAAATAAATATTGCAACTAGAATGAAAATGTTGGTGCTTACTTATACTTCAGATTGTAACAATTTCCCTGAACTTAAATAAATTTGTATTTAAAGTATTTTTATATTTTTAATGCAATGTTGCATTTAGCTAATACAAAATTTTGAAATTCCAACAGTAAAATCATCTAAAAAAATATTTTTTTGAACAATAAAAAGGAAATTTTAGGTTCAGTTTATACAGACTAACATGAAATATATGTTTTGAAAATTTCATGAAAAAATATTCAGAAGTTTTTGAGGTATCCTGCGCGTTATCCCCCAAAAACGCCATTTGGAGAAAAATGACTTCAAAGTTTTGGAAACGCCCCTTCAGTTATTGAGCGGGTATAATTCTAAAAGCCATAACTTTTGTTCTAATGGGAGTTTCAAGGAAACAATTATAACAAAATATTCATAAAAAATAGGAGTTTAACATCTAAAAAAATTAAAATTTTTTAAATTTTGAGGCATAAGAGCCTACGACCACTTAACCCTTTTTGGCGCGGAGTAATTCTATTTATAAACTTATGAAATAATGAACTGACACCAGAATTTATGAACGAATTTATTAGAAAATGCGAACTTGCTTATTTTCACGTACATGATAAAAGGAAAATTTTAATTAAATATTCTTGATGCCGTTTGTCTGTTTTGGAATTAAAATTAGGTGTCTTTTTTTTAAGGGCACAGCCCTCGGAAGGTTTAATTACAATAAAACGCATAAATACTGTGGGATTCGCGATAGTTTGTATTGAGTGTATCTCTCAATACGCCTCGAGTGACTTTAAAAGTTAATTAAAAACCTATCTTGAAAAACGCGGCACTGACCAAGGCGGCGTTGCAACTTTGAGACCTCCTTTCGAAGCGGGCTTTCGATTGCGCTTAGCACAATGCCAAATTTAAAGTTTGAACAAAGGTTTTGTTTTAGCTACACTGTAGAAATAAAGGTTATTACTACGCTGAATTTAGTTTTATGAAATGCCAAATGAAGTTTAACTATGCACTGCTTTTATTGTCAATACCGAATTAAGTTCATCATAAACAGATTATGATAATATTAAAAAAAGAGTTATACGAATAGCTATATTTGATATTATTTAGGTTCCATATCTGTTTGAACTTTCATCGTATAATATTTACACTTTTCTAATATATACAGTTATACCCAACACTACGTTGTATAGTTTTTTACAAAGTCTTAGTATTCTTTTGGCAACGGTTTTTTTTTAATAATACAATTACAAATTCATATATTTATTCTACGGAACTCTCTGTGCGCGAGTAATACTCGCACTTGACCGTTCATTACTTTATTATACTCATTTATTTAGCTTAAATTGGTTTTTCTATGTAAATATGGGATATTTTATGCTTTTTTATTTTTATACATTTTTTGCTCATTTCCTGATATCCCTGAATTACAAAAATTAGGTATACAGGTGTCTTTAAAATGACAATACTACATTTTAATACTTTTACAACGTAATTATGATTTAATAAATTAATTTTAAGGGGTCTCAGGACTCATAAAGCTTCAAAATTTTCGAAAACTTTATTTTTTTATGTGTTAAACTCCTATTTTTTCTTAACATTTTGATATAATTGTTTTCTTGAAAGTTTTCTTGATCGTTTTCTTTCTATTAGAACAGAAGTTATTTCTTTTAGAATTGTACCCCCTCAATAGGTGAAGCGACGTTTCTGAAACTTTGAAGTCGTTTTTCTCCGACGTTTTTGGGCATAACGTGCAGGATATCTCAAAAACTTTTGAATATTTTTTCATGAAATTTTTCAAAACATATATTTTTTTCATATTAGTCTGTATAAACTGAACGTAAAATTTCATTTTTATAGTTTAAAAAAATATTTTTTAGGTGATTATACTGTTAAAATTTTAAAAATTTTGCATTAGCTAAATACAACTTTGTATAAAAAAATATAAAAATGCTTTAAATACAAATTAATCTATGTTCAGTGTCTCAGTGTTCAGTATTACAATCTGAAGTTTAATTAAGCACAGAAAATTGCATTCTAGTTGCAAAATTTATTTTGTAATCCTGCGCATAAGCTGTTATACCAATCTTCTGCTCGACAAATATCTGACAGTTTGGAGCCCGATTTAAGTACTAATTCTGCATCTTGCAATTTTTAAATATATGAAATGAAAGAACATACTTATATCTTTCACCCCAATAAAAATTGTGTTTTTAAAACACATACATTTTAAGATATTAGATGTTGAACATGGTCTTTTTTTCTCAATTTTTTTTTTATTTTAAGAGTCCTGAGAACCTTCAAAGCATTTTCCTTGTGGCCGACCGTAGGTGATAAATCGCAAAATAATCATTGGAGTTACAACTGTTTGATTACGTGTTATAAAAACAAAGGATTTAATTACGTGCCAAATCACTCTCCCCAAAATATGCTTACCTCGCAATCTGTGAAGTTTTCATTAAATTCAAATAACTGATGTTCATTTTATCTGTTTTTATCATTTCTAATAAATATATTATTTCCTTGAAATTTTAAATATTTATAAACAAACTAAACTGCAAAAAAAGAAGAAAAAAAAAAGACAAATTCTTCTGAATCTAGGAAAATACCCTATAAACATGAACAGTCTTGGGGGAAAAAAGTAACCCCCCCCCTACTAACTCTGCAACAAATTGTTGCAGAAGAAAGTTATTTGTAGTAAACGACTGGAAATAAAGTCTACTAAAAGATATATATAAAATTTGCTTAGGGGGCCATCTACATATCAATACGAACCGAAACTTTGTTTTTGTCAATAGCAATATCCAAGTGTGACACCCCAAATAAATTCTATAACCTTCCATTAGCCTAAAGACAAATTTTCATGAAATGCGTCCGATTAGTTTCAGAGAAATTACTTATTTTAAAATGAGCCTATTTTAGGGGTTGTATTCAACTTGAAGTTCGGTACTCGATTGATGAAATGCTACAGAATGACTATGTCACTTCTATTTTTATTAATGTATTATTTCTGGCCAATAGGACCCTTTCACTCGTTTAATAAGTTTAGACTATTGCCAGCCCAAATGTTTAAACAAAATGAGTAAAATATGTTTTTAACCATTTGGAGAAATGGTTATTGTCCTCGTCAGGGTAGGAAATCAAAAGCATATGTGAAGCTTTTTCTTGGTTTAATCCGCATTTTATTCGTTTTCTGATGGGTCTATACAGTAATCTGTATTTCCCTTTACTTTCAACAAAGATGGATACTTCTGTTGCCATTATGACAAAAGAGTAATAAGAACTACAAAAACAATTAATAACTCAGAAACAAATTGAGATACAGCTTTCAAACAAATTGCATTTAAAAGTACATTTTTTTCTCTATACGACGATATACAAAGTAATATTGCGAGATGTTTAGAAGTTTATGAATGAAATTTCATTTAAAATGGGTCGTCAGATTTCTTGGAAATCACGATGGAAAAGCCTTTTCCCGAACAGCCAATGAAATGATTGGATAATACGTAATTTTCAGGTTGATAATACGTAAGTTTCAGGAAATCTGGCATTTTTTTACGTGTAATAACACTATTAATGTTTAATCCATGGCTTACGTAATGTAGGATCAACTCCGTGCGATTTTTTATGTCTTAAATTTTAGTCTTTGAAAAAATCGTTTTCCAAATGGTCGTTGTAATTTGTTAAATTGCTTTTTTATTTTTATTTATTTATTTATTTATTTTCAAATTATGATTTTCTGCACATCGTAGATGGCCCCTTAAACCATCGTTTTTACTATTTTTATACATGATTCGAAAGCTACTTGGAAGAGAAATTTGGAATTGAGAATTAGCAGAAAGCAGGACATAATAAATATAAATCTATCAAAAAATTGCAGGTTGCAATTCATACTTTTTATATTAATTTCATTATTCATAATTCATATAATAAAAATTTAAAAATTGCAAATTCAATATATTTATGTTTGTATTTTTTAGTTAACCACACAAAAAATATTCCATTAGGATTATTATTTAAAGAGATATTAATAAACGTATGAAAATGTAATTTAACATTGCAAGCTCTAAATTTTGAATGCTTGTAATTCAAAAACTTATCATCCAAATGACTTCAAATGTCCTTTCTAGGCATAGTTTGAACTATAGATTTAAAATATAGTGTCAAAATTGGGTGTTTTTTTTTTTTTTAAATTGGTCTGGTTTTGATTTGTAGATGGCTCCCTAAGCAAATTTCATATACATCATTTAAAAGTACACTTTATTTCCAATCTTTTGATACGAGTAACTTTTTTCTATTATAATTAGTTGCAGAGTTAATAGGGGTGTTTATTTTTTTTCCACGACTGTACTTAAACATATAATAATCTCTTCCGAACTACCTTCGATTTCAAAAACATTCTTTATCATTAGAATCCCCAGAAACTAATATACTTTTGAGATCAAAGAAAATTATAATACAAACTTTCTTTTCCTGCCACAGATTTTCGGAAACGCTACCGAGTAGTTTTATAGTGTATTTATGTGTTTTCTCAACCTGGAATATGAGTTTCTTGGATCCTATCCATTTCATGTTCAAGAAACATGATAAATTCACAGCTTTAATATAAAAACATGAAAACATAAATAAAACAGATTACTAAAATAGGTGTGATAAAAGATGCAAATGGTTTCCGAAATTAAAAATACTTAAAAACACTAGATGTTAAAAGTACATATAAAATACACCCCAAGCGCTTTCAGCTAATCCTAAGCCATTGTCAGGGAGTAAAACTGGACATTCGCTGAAATGCAATGGAAGGAAACATATTATAGAATTCCCGTAGGTGGTCGAAACTAGGAATTCACCGAATATTCGGTATCTATTCGGTATTCGGCCATACTACCGAATATCAGTTAGGCCGAATATCAAACTATTCGGTATGCCGAATATGCGGCTTGGTCGAATGTCAAACTATTCTGTATACCGAATACTTAAAAAACCTTTTTAAAAACTTTAAAACAACTTCTATTTTTAATTGTCAATAAATAAAAATATTTAGAATAATTAGAAATAGAACTATATTTAAATAAAAGAGAATGCTTTTATATATTTTATTTGCTATTTGAAAAGAATGACGTAAGAAAATTACCGATAAAGACGATTTTAGTCCCTTCCTGACAAATAAATAGTATATGACTGTAAAAAAAAAATTCCAATTCCTTCAAATTTTCACTTTGATTTTAAAATATTTGTTTTAAAATACAATAAAATTGTATTCATTTGTTTTAATTCAGAAAGGAAACTATCCTCTTCTTAAATAACAATTCAAAGCATAGATTTTTTTTTTAGTGTGAAATTTACTTATAAAAAGATTTTGTTTGTCTGTATGGAAGTATGTGTGTTAAATGTTATGTAATTTTTTTTTTTAATTTAACTTTTTAATACTTTCAAACTCTGAAATACAAAAGTATTCAGCAAGCCGAATATTCAGTATTCGGTTTTTCTGTTGGCCGAATGTTCATTATTCGGTATTCGGCCAAAATCACTATTCGGTGCATCCCTAGTCGAAATCATTAATAATAAAGGGGCGTGGGGAGGTAGAGAAAGCTCAATCAATCGGGAGACAAAACTTTCCCCTAATATGAAGCAAATTAAAACAAATACGCGGAATTTGGTATGATAATACGTCATTTCGTAGTTTCGCGTGTTTGGTTTAATTTGCTTCGTATTACAGGAGAGTTGGTCTCCCGAGTGATTGAGCTTTTTCTACCTTCCCTCTACCCCTATATTATTAATGGTTTCGACCGCCTGCGGGCATGTTCAAATGCATATAAATAAATGTTTATATAACTCTGTTTCCTATATCTTTAGCTTTGAGATAAAAAAATAAAAAAATAAGTAAACAAAGCATTCTTTTAAAAATATGACAAAACGTATTTTATACATAAATGAAATTTGAATAAATATCTTCTTTCTAATAAAAGAAGAATATAATTCTCCAATCTAAGATAATTTTCATGGAATTTGCAAGTTAAAATGCAGATTATGAAACCTTGCTTGGTATGTTTATAGACTCTAGAATCTAGAGCAGAGGTTCCCAAACTTTCAGACCGAAGTACCACGAAATACAAGATCATACTTCCGCGTACCTTCAAGTGACAAATTCAAAGCTAATACAGAAAAACCTGTGTAAACGGAATATGTCTAAAACGAAATATTTTCCCAGTCTTTTGTGCTTCCATCTGAGGAGATTTTACTGATTTACATGATTACATTATTAAATTGATGCTTATATTGACTTTAATATTTTTTAGTGTGTATAAAATGTATCATTTTTTGGTAACAACTAAAGATATATTTAAATATAAAACTACAGCATAGCTTTGTTAAACATGGAAAAAAAAATACACATTTGAAGTCGCCTTGATCGCCAATTTTTTGTTACATGAATACTATGTTTATATAAGTAGTAAAATATACATAAAAAAATTTAATAAGTGAATAACGTACATAAGAAATTTACATACTACCTTCTGAAAGTAAACTGCTTTGCGACATCGATGTTTGTTGAAATAAGTAATATACACACATACAATATAGTAATAGAATAAAACTTTTTTTTTCGGGGTGTATGAAAGGTCAGCTCAACATCTACCGAATCGAATATTAGCTCCATTTACCTAAACATTCTGATCCAAATTACATGCAAAACGCTGTCAAAGCAGTAACAGAGAGCAAGGTATGTCATTAGACTTGAGGTAAAATGAAAAAAAAAAAAAAAAAAAAAAAAAAAAAACAAGAAAACAAAGCATTCACCGTAAAAAAGATAGTTATTTCTTAAACTACGAAAATTTGCTATAATGACGAACGAAAATATCCGATTACCACTTCCAAGTCACCCAAAATTCCGAAAAGCGTTCTTTTGTCATTAGAAACCTCAGAAATATTTTTTTTTTTTTTTTTTTACGAAATTTAAGGAAGATTTTATAAAAATAATTTTTTATTAGCTGTCCGTAATTTTCAGAAACGTTTTCGAGTAGCTTTTAAAATGCATCAATCAGTTCTCTCTTCCCGGAAAATCGGGTTTTCTATGGCTATCAGACCTTAACTAAACATTTTCAGCTGCATAACTGAAATTGTGCATGCAATTGTAACAGAAAATTTTTAATTTTAATGTTAACGTTAATGCTATTATTTCTAGATGTTTTTCAGTTAAACATGCTTGCTGAACATGAAAAGATTTACTTTAGACCTTATAGCATCCGAAAAAAAAAAAAAAAACGGTTTTCTGGGCAGAGAGAACTGATTAATGTACTGTAAAAGCTACTCAGAAACATTTTCGAAAACTACAGGCAGCTAATAAAAATTCATTTTTATAAATTCTAAATTGAATTTCAAAAATAAATTCTTTTGCAATGTTTCTAAAGATAAAAGAACGCTTTTCAAAATCTTGTGTTACTCGGAAGATGTTATTGTATATTTTCGTTAGTGCATTTTCGTAAATTAAGAAACATTTGTCATTTTTGACAGTGTTCTTTTAAAAGCATGATGAAACTTTTTCATGTATACATCAATTTTGAATAAATATCTCCTCTTAAATAAAAGCGATGGACAATACTTTCTAAAAAATGGTAATTTAAACGAATTTTTTTAATTACTGATCAATTTACTACATACTAATAATCTTCAATTATTAATGGCATGTTAAAATTCAGATAGCAATGAAACTCTTCGTCTATCTTTAGACTTAACGTGAAAAAAAAAATAACAACTAGAAAATAAAACATTTTTTCTAAAGCTTAACGAAGCTTTTTTTATGCATAAATGAATCTTGAATGAGTATCTTCTTTGCAATAAGGGAGATGATCGAAACTTTCTAATACGTGGTGATTTTTACGGAAACAGCATTTATAATTAGAAAATGCACTCATTATCTTTAGCATGAGTTGTATGTTAAAATGCAGATAATTACGAAAAAACTCAGTTGGGCTTAAAAGAACAGAATTAAGCAAACAAAATAGTCTTTTAAAAGTATGATGAAAAATTTTCATAACATAAATGAATTTTGAATGAATATCTTCTTTTAAATCAAAGATGTGAATAAAACTTTTTAATAAGAATATTTTTACGGAATTAGCATTTGCATTTAGAAAAATTTCTGATTATGTTTAGTATTTAATGGCGTTTTAAAATGCGGATATTACGGAACTCTGGATAATTTATCTTTAGACTTGATGTAGGAAAAAAAGAAAATAAAGTGTTCTTTTAAAATAGGGATGCACAACCTGTGGCCCGTGAGGGGTTAACGTGTGGCCCGCGAACTTCGTCAATTTATAACTGGAAAAAATTTCAATTTTTTGTCCATATGGTCGCAGGAAAAAATCGTGAATTTCATCAATTTGTCGCGGGAAAATTTGAACATTTCGTTAGTCAGTTAAGAATCGCGAATTTTGTTCATCGGGAGTGGAAAAAAATCATAAATTTCGTTGATCGAACACTGAAAATTCGTAAATTTTGTCGGTAAGGCGCGGAAAAAATCGCAAATTTCGCCGATCGTGTTCGGAAAAATCGCGAATTTTGTCGATCGGGTTCGGAAAAATCGCGAGTTTCGTTGATCGGACACGGAAAAATCGCGAATTTTGTCGATAAGGCGCGGAAAAATCACAAATTTTGTTGATCGGGCACGGAAAAATAGCGAATTTTGTCGATAAGTGCAAAAAAATTGCAAAATTCTCCAATCGGGCAAAGAAACATCATAAGTTTTGTCGATCGGGCTCGGAAAAATCTCGAGTTTTGATGATCGGGCTGGGAAAAATGGCAAATTTCGTTAGTAAGGGCCGGAAAAATAGCGAATATCATTTGTCGGACACTGAAAAATCATGCTTGTTGTCGATCAGGCGCAAAAAAATTCCAAATTTCGTTGATCGGACACGGAAAAATTGTCAATTTTGTAGATAATGCGCGAAAAATTTGCAAATTTTGTTGATAGGCTGCGAGAAAATCGTGTGTTTCGTCAGTCGCGACTCGCGAGAAAAAAATCTCGAATTTCGTCAATTTGCCGAGGGAAAAAATTGCAAATTTTCGACAGTCAGTTAAGAATCGCAAATTTCGTCGATCGGGCGAGAAAAATCGCAAATTTTGTCAATTAGGAGCGGGAAAATCTATAATTTTGTTGATCGTTTCGAAACAATCACGTGTTTTATCTGTTTATCATGATACGTTCATCGGGCGCGGAAAAATTGCAAATTTCGTCGATGAGGATCAGAAAAATCGGGAATTTCGTTGATTGAGAACGGAAAAATTGCGAGTCTGTCGATCGGACTCCAAAAAATCGCGAATGACGTTGTCGCGAACGAAAAAATTTCGAATTTCGTCAATGATGCGCGGAAAAATTGAAAATTTCGTTAATCGGTTGCTGAAAAATTACGAGTTCGATCCGTTTATTGCAAGAAAAAAATCGCGAATTTCGTTAATTTGCAATTTGCTGCAGGAAAAAAATTACAAATTTCGTCACAGTCAGTTCAAATCGTGAATTTTGTTGATCGGACAGGGAAAAATAGAAAATTTTGTCGATAAGTGCGAAAAAAATCGCAAATTTCTCCGATCGGGCTAAGAAAAATGGCGAATTTCGTTAGTAGGGCACGGAAAAATCGCGAATTTCATTGGTCGGGCACGGAAAAATTACGCTTTTTTGTCAATCAGGCGCGAAAAAATCGCAAATTTTGACGATCATGAGCGAAAAAATCGTAAATTTTGTTGATCGGGCGCGGAAAAATAGCAAATGTTGTTGATCGGCTCCCCCCTCCCCTTCGTTCATATTCACATTTTTTTCAGCACAAGCCACTTTCAAGCCTATGTTTGTTTTTTAGCACTTTTAATCAGGCAAAATTTACTCCCCCGAATAAAGTCAAGGAATATTACTACTCCTTGAATATAATCCTTGCTATATCTCTGTTTATTATATATACAAATGTAAACTGTCGATATATTCTTGCGAACTGAGTTGGATATGCTGACTGGGTATGAGAACCTAGAGGGGTAACCCCCCCCCTGAAACCATGTTTTTTTATCTGATTATAGGCCACATTTCATCTCCCCGAAATAGAATCCTCTTTGTGTTACTGGTGTGGCCCTCGACAACCCAGACATTTTTGTAAGTGGCCCTTCTCTTAAAAAGGTTGTGCACCCCTATTTTAAAAGCTTGACAAAACAGTCCTAGACATAAATTAATTTTGAATGATTTCTTTTTTTTAATAAAAGGTATAAACAAAATTATTAAGGCATAGTGATTTTTTCGACTATAATTAACATTTGTACTTAACAAAATCACTGATAATCTTCCGTATTAATAATGACATTTTAAAATGCAGTTTTCTTTATATCTTTAAGCTTGAAGTGAAAAAGAAAACAAACAAGTGGGTAAGTGTGATCACAGATCGCACAGAGGGTTTCGTTTAATATTCCTTCCAAAACACTTTATCCTTTTTCAGAATCTGTTAGTTTCACATTTCGCAACCAGGGGGCGCACTCTATTCTAAACAAACCTCTATCTGAACGAAACCCCGTTTTACAACTTATCCGTAGATATTAGTCGAGGGGATCGGCTCCATAGCACCCTAGATAGGTCGGCGCCCCCTGGCGGTAAAAAGTGGAACTAAAATATGTAAGGCTTTTTTGCATAATATGAAAGAGTGGTCAATGGGCTGTGCAATGATATATCACGTGAGGGGTGTCGGCAAAAGTTAGAAAAGTTCTCCCCTGGTGAAAAGAGGGGAGGTTAGAAAACTTGCTTAAAATACACGAGTTAGAACCGGAGGGCTAAATAATATAAGAGTTTTTTAAAATTTTATGATTTTTTGTTGGATCGAAAGTGTTCTGCTGTTAGTATGCAAAACTTCAAGTCTCGAACTTAATTAGGGGCTCAGTTAGAAAAAAATGCTTAAAAGATACAAGTTAGAGCCCAGAGGGATAAATAAAAGAGTTTTTCAAAAGTTTATGATTTGTCGTTTGAAGTGAGGTGTTCAGCTATAAGTATGCAAAATTTCAAGTTTCCAATATATATAGTTTCTGAGAACGGGCTCTATGGCAGGCAGACAGACGAGTGAGACGAATAGGGTTTCGTCAGATGAACGAAACCCTAACAAGCAAATAAAGCAAATTTTTTCAAAAGTGGGAAAAATTGTTTTAAACAGGAATGAATATGGAATAAAAATGTTCTTTTACATCATTAAGATGAACAATCCTTTCTGATGCATGGTAATTTTAACAATTTTGTTTTCGTTTTAACCGCTATTAACGCTAACTAATTTATTTATCTTCAGCATTAATAATGACACGTTAAAATGTAGATAATTACGGGAATTTCCTTAGTATACCTTCAAAAATCAGTTGAAACAGGAAAAAACAAGCAAACCAAACATTTTTTCAAAAGTAAGATTTTTTTTTTTTTCTTAAGGCATAAGTGAATATTGAATGAAAACCTTCTTAAAAATCAAATAGATAATAAAAACTGTCTCATCCAAAATTATTTTAAACTAATTTTTATGTTAAAACACAGATTACAAAACACTGTATCGAATAGGTATAGACTTGAAAGGAAGAAAAAAACAAACAATTAAACTATTAAACTATTCTTCAAAAATCTGGGGAAACTTTTTTAGGCAAAATTAATATTGAATGAAAATCTCTTAAATCACGGAGATAAAGAAAACTTCCTAACAGTAGATGGTTATATTTACGATTTTTAAAAATTATAATTAGCAGTTATATATAAGAAATTTACAAAATATCTTCAAAAAAGTATCTTTACGGCATATGAAAATGCAGATAATTACCGAAATCTTTTTGATATACCTTTAGATTTGAGGTAAAAAAGATAAATATACAAGTAAAAAACGCAGTCTCTTAAAATATTCCAATTTTTTTTATATGGATGAATTTTTAATGCATATCGGAATCAGCATTACAGATGTAGCATTTAAATCGAAGAGTTAAACAAATCTTTTTAAAACATGGTTATTTTTATGGAATCAGTATTCATATTTAGAAAAACAACAAAAACAATTATCTTTAGTATCAATGACATGTTAAAATACTGATAATTATGCAATTCTGCTTCGTAAATCTTTAGATTTGATATAGAAAAGTAAACAAACAAACAAACAAAGCATTTTTAAAAACCTGCCGAAGCTGTTTTAGACATAAATTAATTTTAAATGAGAATCTTATTTAAAATCATACAGTTGATGGAAACTGTATCCATGATGATTTTTACGAAATTCTTATTATGTTAAACTTCAAATTAGGAAAAACTGCTTCGAATATCTAAAAACTTGAAATGAAGAAAATAAAAGTAAAACCGCTATTCTTCAAAAAGAGTGGCAAAACTGTTTTTCACGTTAATTAATATTGAATGAAAATCTTTTAAATGATGTAATACATGAAGAAAACTTTCTAATACATGGTGATTTTTACGGATTCTTTCGACTATAATTAGCATGTATATTTAGGAAATTCTCAAAATATTTTCAACCTTAATGGCATGTTAAAATACCGATTAATACGGAAATGTTCTTGTGTTATCTTTCGTATTTAGACAAAAAATTACCAATTATCTTTAACATTAATAACATGTTGAAATGCAAATAATTACGGAACTCTGGTTCGTTCATCTTTAGACTTGATGTGAATAAGAAAACAAACAAACTAACAAAGCAGTCTTTTAAAATCCTGACGAAACTGTTTTAGATATATGTTAATTTTGAATGATAATCTTCTTTAAAATCAAACAATTGATAAAAACTGCCTCACCCATGATGATTTTTACGCAATTTTTATGTTAAATTGCAAATCATGAACCTCTACTTGGAATATCTAAAGAAAAAAAAAAAAAAAAAAAAAAAAAGAAAATAAACCATTTTTTTAAAAGTGCGGCTGAACTTTTTTTTGGTGTATATTTATATTGAATGAAAATCTTTTAAATGATGTAGATGAAGAAAACTTTCTAGTACATGGTGATTTTTACGAATTTTTTCGACTATAATTAGCATGTGTATTTAGGAAATTCACAAAATATTTTCAGCATTAATGCCATGCTAAACTGCAGATAATTACAGAACTCGTCTTGATATAATATTAGATTTGAGGTAAAAAGAAAATAAACAAATAAAAAAAGCATATGATGAAATTTTTTTACGTATGAATTTCGACTGCATATCAGAATTAGCATTTAAGTCGAAGAGGTGAACAAAATTTTATAAAACGCAATGATTTTTAAGGAATTACCATTCATTGTTAGAAAAAAATATACCGTTATCTTTAGAATTAGTTAATAATACGTTAAAATGCAGATAATTACGGAATTCTGCTTCGTATATCTTTAGACTTGGGATGCAAAAAAAAAAAAAAGATCAAACAAGCAAACAAAGCATTCTTTTAAAAGCCTGACATAACGCCCTTTTAGACATAAGTTAATTTTGAATGAGAATCTTATTCAAAATCAAACAGTTGGTAAAAACTGTCTAATCCATGATGACTTTTACGAAATTTTTATGTCAAATTTCAAATTATGAATCTCTGCTTCGAATATCCAAAAATTTGAAACGAAGAAAAAAAAAAAGATTTCAAACTATTCTTCCAAAATTCTAACCAAACTGTTCAAAATTAATATGGAATGAAAATATTTTCGACGAAAACTTTCTAATAAACGGTGATTTTTACGGATTTTTTTGTGTGTAATTAGCATGTTTATTTAGGAAAGCTAGAAAATATTTTCAGCATATTAAAATGCAGATAATTACGTAATTCTTCAAAAGGAAAATAAAAATGTAAAAAAAAGCATCCTTTTAAAAATCTGTCGAAGCTTTTTTACACGTGAATTTTGACTGCATATCGGAATTAGCATTTAAATAGAAAAGTTAAACAAAACTTTCTAATGTATAGTCTCTTAACTCTTCTAAAAATTTTATATTTTTTATGGTATACATATTTAGAAAAAAAAAGTACTAATTATCTTTAGCAATAATGACATGTTAAAATGCAGATAATTACGGAACTCTGCTTCGTATATCTTTAGACTTGAGGTGAAAAGAAAACAAACAAGCAAACAAAGCATTCTTCTAAAAGTCTGACAAAACTTTTCTTCCGTACTTCTTCTGCGGTTATTTCTCCAATCTAACCGCGCTGTTGGCCGCTGAGGGCGTTCCGCTCTCTGTTTGCAAGCCCGACCACCCCTGACTCCCAAGCAAGCCGTCTGCCGCCTCCAAAACGTCGTCTGCTTGCATCCGATGTCGATGGTTATACTCTTCGCGTATCGTTTGAGCAGCGGATAACTCCTTGTTTCTCTTTCTCTCGCAGTGTGCACGTGGACATTTGTTTGTGTTAAAAACAAGATGCCTTTGACTAAATTGCCCAAAAAATTGGTTTATTCGACCCTATCAAACAAGTTGTTCTGAAGTATGTAAGCTTGCAATTTAGTAGTGGACAACTTGAAAGATTTCTCTTTGGAATATTAGTGAAATTAATATAAAGCGAAGCATATTATAAGTTTTTGAGAGAAATAACAGAAAACATTTTATAAAATTAATTAATTTGTTGGCAAGCTTAATGTTTTCGGAATCTCATTTTGAATAAAAAGAAAAAAAAATTCAAGAAAAATTGCAGAGATTTAGAAAAGATTGTAATTTAGTGATGGAAAACTTGAAAGATTTCTCTTTCGGAAATTAGTGAATTTAATATTAAGAGTAATATATGAAAAGCCTTGTGAGAGATATATAATAGAAAAAGTTTTATTAAAACTAAATTAATTTATTCGCATGTTTAACATTTTTCTAATTTCATTTTGAAAAAAAAAATCAAGATAACGTGTACAGATTTAGAATAGTGTCAATATTAATGCTTAGAATTAATTCATGCGTTCCTGTTATGATATAAATTTCGTTCAGTTAACATCAGATGTTTATTCAAAGATCAAAAGTTGGCGATATTATTATTACAGATTCAAATATTTAAACGAAAACTCAATCAAGTTAAACCCTTTTTAATTTTTTTTTATTATACAACTGGAATTTGACTTTAATATTTATACTCTTAATACTTCAGAAAATTGGAATTTTAATTTATAAAAAGGCTTAAAGAAATATTACCGTTTCCGGTGATTTGTGAAACTCTTGTTTTAGAGTTTGGACACATTTGGAAATATATTTTATTGTGCTTTACATCGATTAAACTTCAATAAAATTATTATGGATAAAAATTCATTATGATTTAAAACTACTACAAGATTACTGAACGGAAGCAGAATACTTTGAAAAATGTAAAAAGCTGTTAAATATATCATCTTCAAGAAAAACTAAATGATTTATATATTTAATACAACTTACTTTTGTTTTCTGTTATATAGTTTTTTAAATTAAAAAATCATTAGATATAAGCAATTGAAGGTTTAAATAAATCTAACATTTTAATGTTCTACATAATAATGTCTCACCAATAAGAAAATAATACTCACATTTTCTTCTTTATTATACCTGAATGATAAAGATAAATTTCATGAATTAAATAAAAACTTCTTAAAGTGAAAAATAACACTTTATTTTAAATTATTTATTGAATTATAAATAAGGAAAATTAATATTTCGAAGTTGCTATACATATTTTCGCAATAATGATTCATAAAAATAATTTAAAACTTCTTTCAGAAAATGCTTTCTTATCAAAATTACTGCTAAGAAAATGCAAATATTTTTCCTTCACTTGTTAATTACAGTAATTAATTCAAAGAAAACAAATCTAGTATTTTTTATTTACACAAGTACATTTTCGTATATTTAAAGACAAAAGTGCTGAAATAATAATTTACAATGAAAGCCTTTTTAGAACAAATATTTCGATATTAAATTAAATTATTAAGCCATACAAATAAGATTAAAGTCATGGGCTAAATTTTCTGCA
Source organism: Maratus speciosus (assembly GCA_963932465.1). Classification (NCBI taxonomy): domain Eukaryota; kingdom Metazoa; phylum Arthropoda; class Arachnida; order Araneae; family Salticidae; genus Maratus; species Maratus speciosus. Next base: position 577,064,406 of record OZ010792.1, read on the forward strand.
ATTGAAATCTAAATGTAATTTATCAACTAATTAAACATATTAATAAATTAGTGATTAATAATTTCTTAAGTATTTTTCTTTATAAAAATTCTTCCCCGCTACGAAACTATACAGAAATTTTACTCCGATTGGAATAAAAATAAATATTCCACAAACTTATGTTAGATAAAACAAGAAAGAAAGAAAAGAAAAACCCGCATGATTCCTAGTAACTATTTCTCTAGCTGACTACAATTCCTACTTTCCTTATTTATTCCTATGTATATGTCTAGAAAAGCAATTTTCTTAAGCAACTTCGACGATGCTGATCAAGAAATTATTTATTATATCTCTTATCATCGCTACAGTGGATTAGAAGGGAATCTTCACACGACTGTCTTTCCTATTTAGCCAACGTTTGGAAAAAATATCACCATAAAATTTTCGTAATATCCATTTTTATTGAGGAAGTGCTCTCGAAGCTGAAACATTCGTACATGGCATGGATTTCTTGGTCAAATCTAATAAAACATATATTATTAATAGCATTAAAAATACACAAGGACAATTAACATGCAAAAATAGTTATTTATCATGTAAAAAATTCATGCAGAGAAGCATAAAAATAATAAACAGGAACACAGAAATAGTATAAAAAGAATAATAATACAGAGAAATTACTTACTTATTAATCAAGCTTTACTATTTGAATACTTTAAAATTTTGAAATGAGAATCATTTTATTAAATAGTAAAATGCTTTAAATGAACAAATGTTCTGAAATTCTGTTTATAAATGTCGTTTTACGACAAAGTGTGAAACGATTTGGCCAATTGCACATTTCAAATTAATTTAGTAATACATTTTGATAAATCTGTCTTGGGAAAAAAGTAAAAAAGGATATTTAATGATTGATTTTCAGAGCAAGTCACTTGTTTATCGATATTTTCAGCTGTCTTTTTAATTAAATATGGATAATTATTACATAACATGCATTTAGCAATACGGGAGAGTATTTGCTAAAGAACTATTGCATTCAAACTTTTTCAAACTGCAATTACAACTGTAAATAATTGAAACAATAAAACGCTAAAACAGTTTTTAATTATGATGAATATACCTATATTTAATAGATGAGCAGAAGATAAATCTAGCCATGTTTGAAAACATGTTGTTTTCCAATCATGTTACCTGACCATTATGAGTGACGTCATAGCTCCTATTGTTGCGGACACTGACGAACTTTCGTCAGGAGACAATAATTTACCAATTTCTGGACCAGAACCAGACAACCAGAATGGACCTATTAATGTCATTTCTGGTCAGAATGGTGGAACACCAGTTAGGAAGACGCGCTCCGGCACATCTTCCGGATCATCAACAAAGCCTTCATTATCTAGTCGGTTGGATAACTTGAAAATATCAACAATCCGGCAACACTATTACCCCGAAGGAGGATGGGGTTGGGTGATATGTGGTTGTGCTTTTACCATTAATATGCTAACTTATGGATTACTCCTGTCTTATGGGATTTTTAGCCGAGAAGTTGTGAAGGAATTTGGAGAAGAATACCAAGAACAAGCAGGTAAGAGGATTTTATTGCATTTCCTTAAAGTTAGGTATAACGGCGATTTAGTAATAAAAGTTAACTCTCCAATAAAAGAAAGAAATTAGACATGCAAAAATTACCAGTTGAGTTTATTGAACTCATACTTAAATATAGAGGATTACAAAATTACATAAGAACCTTAACAGCAAAATTAAACATGCTTTACAATGCATATTAATTTAAAATACAATATAATACATCTATGCAAAATGGAGAGAAAAAATTAGATTGTAATGATTGAAATTTTCTAAAATTATATTCAAGGATTACTAAAATACATAAGGTCTACTAATTTACACTAAGGTTGGTTATTGAGGTTACTCATTTACAATAATCTATGTAAAATGATAAAAAAAAAGATTATAATGGTTACAATTTTTTAAAATTATATTCAAGGATTACCAAAATACATAAGGATTACTGATTTACAATGAATATACTAATACAAAATGCAAAAATCTATGAAAAATGAAAAAAAAATAGATAGTAATGATTAGAAATTTATTTTTATTATTATCCAAGGATTAACAAAAACAGATAAGAGCTATTGATTTACAATGAATATACTAATAAAAAAATACACTATAATCTATGCAGAGTGAAAAAAAAGACAGATTGTAATGATAAGAATTTTTTTTATTATTATTATATTCAATTGCTGTGAACATGTCGGACGAATGAACAAAGATTGATTTCGGGTCCAATGAACGCGCTTTGGTAGTCGAAAGGTCAATACTTGTAATAAATTGTCGACGTTATTAATTTTTAGGATTTTCCAAATAATCAAAATTTATTCATTATCGAATTGTGCATATGAAAATATACATCAACACTGAGTTGCTGTATTTTAAAAATCGGTTATATTAAATTTAAAAGTCTATTTTGTCCCAAGAAATGAAAAGAGATAATTTATTATACTACCAAAAATAGTTCAACTATCAATTGAGGTATCTAAAAATAAACTTTTTTTAGTTTAAAGGTTCTTTAAGTCTGTTGGTCAGCCAACTTCCAAATTTCCGTCGCTAATGTTAAACTTAGGGGGCGGATTGCATTTCTGTATTTAAAATCTCCCCTCGGAAATTGAACACTAGAACACCCGAAACTTTTACCCAAGCTTCATAAAAATATTTCACACCAGAATTTTTATTTACGATAATTTAACTGATTTATTTAACGTAGTTCTACGTCGTTTAAATTTAACTTATTTTCTGAAATTTTTTCTGGCTCCAAATGACATTTAATCATTTGGTCGGAGTCGAATCGACTCCTTCCGGGCGTTCTAGTGTTAATATTTTTCCTGGATACTCTTCTTAAAGCATGTACCTTCTTTCTTAGTTGTCAAAATATTTCTAAAACATATGCTTAATTTTATTTGAAGTGTTAAAATCCTATTCAGAGCTCGACAACTTTTAACACTTAAAACATTAAATTAAGCATAGATTTTGGAAATATTTTGACAACTAAGAAAAAAGAAACATCCTTTAAAAGAGTACAAATATTAGCACGTGAGTTTCAAAACTCATTTTATCCAAAATTTAAAAAATCGAGTTTTCTCTATCAATCTATTCTATTGGTGAACCTGCATCGAAAAAATACTGCAATCTGCATAAAAACTAGTTTTATAGTGTACTAGCTAAAGTACCCGGAGTTTAAGAATGTTTGCTTTGAAAAACTAATTTCAAAATTTAACATACAACATAAAATAATAATAACAGTCAAAGTGTTATACACATGAATCAAATGAAAACCCAATATAAAAATGTATAAATTTATACAACAGACGCAAAATAATACAGCTATAAATGAACTTATTTCCATTCATCATTGGAGCAATAATAATTCGAGCCGATATTTCCGTACTCGAGTTTTTATCATGCTTCAATACATTTTTTCACACTTATAGGACGTTATATATTCACCACGTCCTTCATATTTCCAATATGACGTAATAGCCCATTTTTTTTAATTCGTCAAATTAATAAAATAATTATAATTTTTCAAATGGAAATTATAAAATAGAAATTATGACGTAACATTCACTTTTGTTTTTGATTCGCCAAACTACTTATTTTTTTTTACATTTTTCACTTGGAAATCTTGCAGTAGAAAAGTTATGACGTAATATTCCCTTTTTTTAAATTCGTCAAACCATTTGTTTCATTTTTTTCACGAGGAAATCTTGCAATAGAAAAGTAATGGTTGTGGTAAGAATTTTCTTGTGGATTTTTAATTGTTGGCAACAGTTATAACGAAAAATTCCAATATCTGACACCATCTTTTTTTTTCTTTTCTTTACCGTCTGGGCTCTAACTTGTGTATTTTAATCTTTTTGTTCTAGCTGAACCCCTAATTAAGTTAAAGACTTGAAATTTAACATACTTATAGCTAAACACTCCACATCAAACGACAAATCATAAAATTTTGAAAAAGCCTTATATTTACCCGTCTGGACTCTAACTTGTTAGCCCCGGTACGGTATGCTATTTCTTTCTCCTAGCTTATTTTGTGTCGCCTCCGAAAAATAACGTTACCTTACAGAAGCCAGCCGTAAAACAAAGTAGTACGATTAAATACTCTATAGCAATTTTTTAAATTTCTAAGCATCGCACATTTTCAGTTTTTATACCATTATATTGGGAAAAAAAGTACTTTTAAATGCAATTTGTTTGAAAACTGCATCGTCATTTATTTTTGAAATATTAATTTTTTTGTAGTTTTTGGAGCCATTTGCTTAATATTGGCAACGGAAGTACTCCATTTCGGTAGAAAGTAAAGGAAAAATAGTTGTAAAATAATTATATCTTTTTGTTGCCATTTTTCCATAACAACCGAAAGCAAATGTAATTAAAATACGTGCTATTTTGAAAAAATATAAATAAATGATTTATGTTAAAACATGGAGCTATTATAAACTATATTTAATTTTAAGTATCTACTTTCTTTAATGACGGCATCTTTTTGCTGCATTTGTGTTTTATTATTTATTGTGTGTCATACGTCATTATCGCGATAGTGACGTCCTATGCATACTTTACTGTAGATGTTTAAGAGTGAATCTTAAATGTGGAATTCTTAAGCGGATGTGAATGACTTCAATTTACATAAAATAAAAGCGTGTGCTATAAGTCTTAAAATTGAAATATGTTTTTTACTATTTATATATACATTTTTTTTATTGAGGGCGACACTAAATTCTATAAAAAAAAAAAAAAAAAAAAAAAAAAAAAAAAAAAAAAAAAAAAAATTCCCCCCCTTTTTTTTTTCTTTTCTTTTCTTTTTTTTTTTTTTTTTTTTTTTTTTTTTGAAAAACCAATAACTGAAAAATAAGTTATAACAGTTAAGACAAATAAGTTACCACTAGATAGCCTTACTTTGCAGAGATTTATAAGAAAATGATTATTTTAGTTGGATTTTTCCTGTAGTGTCAGTTACTAGTTGCGTTTAACCCAGTGTATTAGGTGTAACTAGTTAGGTCTAAACTGGGGCTTTCGCCGTATGTATTTATATAGAAGTTAAATGAATTAATTTCATGAGGTTATATTTTAAATATACATTGCTAATTAAAATACATTAAAATATATTTATTATTGAACTATGTTTATGAAAATATACATAAGGACTGATTTGCTGTATTTTAAGATTCGATTATGTTAAATTTAACAGTCTGTTTTGTCCTTAGAAGCGAAAAGAGATAATTTATTTATGCTCAAAAAAGAAAACGCCAATTGGGGTATTTAAAAATCATTTTTTACTTTAAATGTTCTTTAGTGACCCGTTCTTATATGAGAATGAGAGGAATTTGATGGAATTTTATTCTGAAAAATGTATTCGATAAATGTATAGTATATTATAGTGTTATTTAGGTGAAATAAAAATTTAAGATGCATACAACTCGTTAAAAAAATAATCGAAACTTGAGATATTTGCATGAGGGTACTATTTTAAACAAATTCGAGAACTGTAACAGTAATAATAATGATAGAGAAAAAATAATACAAGAGCCGTATTTTTTCTAGCGGCATGGTTTACTAGATAGGAGAATTCCCTACTCATTGAGATTAGTTCAATTCAAGCTGAATATGCCACTTAATCTGATTCAAATACCCATCTCCGTGTTTAACTGTTTATAACACATGCTTTCAACTGCAAGTTGAACTTAAATCATTTTTATTTACTTATATCACGTTTATTTACATCACTGATGAGAACTTTAAACAAGTTCGAAACTTTTAATGTTATTTTTAAAGATTTTTACGTGCTTTTAAACTATTTAATTAAATTGCTTGCTGTCTTGCATTGGTTTTAATTAATTATGAACAGATCTAATATCTTTTTTCAATTTGAAAAAGAATAATATAAAACCTATGGAGATGGGATATGTTTTGATAGAATTATCTTTAAATGTGTATGCGAATCTCTGAATTTAAAACTGTAGAAGACATTAAATTAACTTTTTTAGAATCATAAATGCTATGTAACTGATCTAAAATTTGTTTATCTAAGAGCAAAATATGTTGAAACTAATATTACATAATAAGCTTCTTATACATTAACAAATATGTGTGCTTAAAAACATTATAGTGTTATTGAGAAGTCTTTATTGTATGACACTAGTTTATTCAATATTTTAAAGTAAAAAAATATTATACAATTATATAAAAAAATCATAATATCATAATGAAAATCACTTATAATCGTCAAACTAAGCTAACATGTGCTAAAAATGATAAAAGTACATTAAAAAGGTATATAAATACCTTTATTCTGGCCAACATGTTTCATCATTCAAACGGCGACTTTTTCAAGACTTATATTGATGCAAATATTTCCGCAGTTTAAAAAAATGAAACCTGCAAACAAAAATAACAAAATCACATGTATAGTGAAAACAAGAGCCCTAATAAAAATGAACAGCATCTGTGAACGTGAATTATTTTATGCTATTGTTTTTTTATTTTGAAAGGCATCTCTTTCGAAATTTTAGGTAACACCGTGGAGGCTGAGTCATTCTCGCTGCGTAAAAAGATTTCTATTGATTCTTGGATAATGGATGAGAAATAAAATCTTGATGGATAAATTATTCTCCTATTTCTTAAATCAACCTGTAAAGGCTCTTTGTTATATAGTCTGAGAAAATAAGTTTAGCAATTTTATTTTTAAAACAAGAACGAAAAATCATGAGTCTAGCATAGATTATGTAACACTTTCCAACTCATTAAGAATACTGTAACAAAGATTCACAGTTTATTAAGGTGAAAAATGATGTATAAATCAACAATTTTAAAAAAGCATAACTCATTGGAAAACCAATTTCTGCAATTACCATGAATTCTAAGAAAAATATCCGAAATTTTTTGCACATTCCTGTATATGATCTACAGATTCATATACATATATTACATAGTATGCTAAAAGTTTGTTCAGTTAAACGAATAGCACAGTTGAAAATTTCTAGTGAGCAATTTCCGTGAATAAATGGAAATGTTCTTGAAAACTTTTTGCGCACCCCTGTATATCCTATACAATTTATATACATCAAGTAATATTTAACAAAAAAAATTTCAGTTTAAAATCTCGTACCAGAACTGAAAATGCACTTCCAGCAATTATTGTTCATAGGCTTCAATAGTTCATATATTTCTTCGGTAGCCAATTGTTCATATATTTCTTCGGTCTTTTGTGTGTCCCTGTAAATGAACGATAAATTATGTGTGCACTAAATTCTACAGTAAGCGTCTTGTAGTAAACCTCAGCATATATATATAATTTTCAATATGTTTAAAATAGTTTAATCATTAAAATATACCGCAGACGATTTTTCCCCGTAGGCCGTCATGAAGTGGAATTCTTTTGAGTAACTCTGTAAATGAGCCGCAAATGCAACGCACCTCATTTCCAATATCGAACATGCCATAGTAAACCCCAATAACATATATCGATTTCATGATAATTTGACCCTATTTACGCGAGTTATAGGGCGGAGAGACGGTATACGGCAGACAGACAAACCGAAGTCATAAATACTTTTCAACTATGTTGGAACGTGTTAAACATTGCGAAAATATTCGTATGAATATAACTCTTGAAAAAGTCGCCGTTTAAGAAATGAAACATCTAGACAAGAATAAAGTTACAGTAAAACCTCCCTAAAGCGACCACGTTCTGTTCCAATAAAAATGGGTCGCTCCGAGAGGTGGTCTCTTAATGGAGGTCATGTTTAAATCCAGATTTTAATTGTTGAAAAAAGGTAGCAATTAATGTTACTAAAATTTGTTTTTCACATTAGGAAAAAATATAAAAATTTCAGTATCAAAACAAAAGTTAATTACACAGGTTAATTAGTGCAGAGTTTAAAAAAGGAATACATTGACGTTTGCTTTCATTTTACGGTTTTATCTTTCATAACTTTTATTTCCCAGTCCTTTCGAAATTCAGTAAATAAATGCAATTTCTTTTTGGACGGGAACGAATATAAATTAATTTCATTAATTTATCTATTTCTTTGAGAGTTTCCTGACAGAATAGAGGAGGGGAATTTATTGACTGCCATCCTTAATTTTTTTCATCCGAGCTAAATTCATTGCCTAAAATGGCACAAAGGGGTTTAAACACTTAAAAGTTGCCGGGATAAAGGAAAAAATCTGAACTTAGTCTAGAAGTTTGATGGCTAATACGCTCTCTGGAATTATTTTTCTAATAAAACCTGCTTCAAGCGACCAGGAAAAAACGGAATTTTCTTCAAAGAAATGGGTCGCTCATGGAGGGAGTTCAACGTGGATGGTCTCTGAATGGAGGTAAAATTAGTATTGAGCCTATGGGAATAAATTTCGTTCCATGAAAAATGGTCGTTCAGGGAGGTGGTCGCACACGAGAGGTTTCACTGTATATGCCTTTAAAATGTACTTTTAGCATTTTTAGCATGTATTAGCTTAGTTTGGTAAAAAAAAATAATCATTTAAAGTTTTAACATTACGTATGATAATCACTTATAATGAAACAGACAAAGCTAAAAAATACTATAAAAATGATAAAATGCGGTTTAAAGTTTATTAAACTGTAAGTAATTTAAAGCAAACAACTGTTATGTAAATCAAATTAATTATAAACTATACTATACAACGTCATTTAATCTAAAACTCATAGTCAATCAATACAGAAAGATTTTTTTTTGTGGCAGATTTAACGCTCACTCATTTACGTAGTTTTATTACACACTCATAAGCTCATTAGTTAAAAATTAAGTTTTCGCTGAAAAGTTAAAAACTCCGTTACTTTATTCCTTGTTGAATTTTTTCTGTCTTTCCTTCAAATTCTAATCTAATCATCCAGGATTTGGAACTCACGATGACATGTGTATGAAGGCACATTTTCCGAATTCAGTTCTGAAAAAATAAAATTTAAATGATTGATTATCTCAACATTTTTTATGAGCAATCAAAGAGTGTTATAGAGTTTCTTTTTATTTTGAAAAAAAAATAGTTTAATAGAATGCAGTTGATTCTTCATTATATAGAAATTTAATAATGTTTAGCATTCCTTGTCGGATTTTATAAAAAAAATAATTCAATTTCAGTTTAACTTTGTTCGTTCAAAAATTTTATTTAAATAAATAAGTTAATAAATTAATAAAAATAAGAAATAAATAAATAAAAATAAGAAATTAATTAATTAATTAATAAGAATAAGTAATAAATAAAAAGGTAAATAAATTTAATCGTAATAGAAATTTCCGCGATTCCTAATTTTATTTCGTAAAACAAAATTTATAGTTAGATCAATGAGTAGAAATTATATTGGGAAATATAGGTTGTCCCGTTTAACCCCTTGAGGGGCAAGCGAAAATGTCTCTAAATATTGAATTGTTACCGGAATAATTGAAAAATTTTATTTTTAAATAAGGAAAAGCAATTTTCAATGATTTTCCTCCAAAGTTAAAAATATAAAATTTAGTTAAAACTTTCTGGTGAGAATCTTGTTTAAATTTGGTGGGATATATTTTATCCCACCGCCCCTCAAGGGGTTAAGAATATCGCATAATATTTACCCAATGTTAAAAATATATCTCTTTTCAATTACTGTCTATTACTTCTTTTTTTTTTTATTATTAAAGAGTGTTTTATCAAATGTAGTTTTTCATTTCACGACTTTAAATAAAATTATAGATAGAATATTTCATAAAATGTTGTTTATTAGAAATAAATACTTTGCAAAAATTTAGAATAGAACCGGAAGGGAGTTCAATTTATTATTTAGAAAAGATTAAATTATTTTGAAAAGATTAAATTATTTTGAATTTCATTAATTTTGCTTCTTTTAATTAAGGTTGCATAAATCTAACTAAATTGTGTCATAAATTATTGAAAATCAGTATTACATTTACAGTAAACTGCATATTTTAGAAAAAATTCCTATTCTTCTTATTTCTGGTGACAAAATTTTCCCTAATAACGATGGTAATGTAATAGGAAATCGAAAAAAAAATAAATAAATATCCCGTTTAATTAGTTTAATAAGTACTTTTTATAGCTATATTGTTGAATGTAATATACTGAATAGCCATAATCCAAGGTTACATGTTTGTAGTTCAGTTTTTTTTTCAAAATCATTCGACTAAAAATTAACTTAAGTGGAAGGATAACTACGATGATTTGATTTATAGGGAAATAAAAGAAATTAAAACTTTGCCATTCTACAGAAAAATGACATAATCTTCATCATAATATTGAAATTTCTACAACAGCGCTGTTAATAGGCTTTGAAATTTATTTTTCATCGTACAAATAATAATAATAATAATAATAATAATAATAATATGGATACATTTTATTTTACCTAGTTAGTTTCTAACAGCATCTGCCGTCCCAGCTTTAATAAAATTGATTGTTTTGTAAATAAAATTTTCTGAAATTTCAGTTACAGTTAAATAAAAGTTACAAATTTCTAATGAATTTGTCAGAATGACACAAAATACTTTTAAAATATCAGTAAAAGTGATCAATTGCTATTTATTTAAATAATGAACGTTTAACGAATTAAAGGTTCACCTTAATTTAACGAAAAAATTGTTCAAAAATCTAAAATTTGTTTTTCTTTACAAAAGTAAATTGACTATAAATTAACGATAAATTACAAGAAAATTTTGTTGGGGGGGGGGGGGGGGGGGGCAGATATCATTGTCCCACTACGCAAAAAAGTGTATGTAAAAATGTAAGAAAATTTAAATTTTTGTATTAAATCATGAAACTAAATTTTTTAAATGATCCCGGCAGTCAAAGGATATCTTAAAAGTAGCAACATTTTTCATGCAAAAGTATCGCTCTCGAATTATAAAAAAGATTTTGAAAACGTTTAATTTCATTGTTCCAGAGCAAAGTTTTTACACGGGACGTAGTACAGTGGTTAAAAAATTTATTAATTAGCACTTATAATAAAAAAATACATACGATACGCATTTAATTAAATATACTTTTCTTACACTGAGGCTTAAACATACCAAGCCTGCAAGTAAACAAACAAACACAGAGAAAAAAAAGCATAAAACAAGACTGGAATATTAATAAATAAATTAATAAATAATTGGGCATTGTTTAAACTCATTTTTTTCTTTAGCATATATAGGACAATTGCAGCATAAAATACAATAAAAAAGTGTACTTCTCAAAAATTAGAAAGAAAAACGAATTGAAAAAATTTTCAGAAACGGGTGCACCTACCTACATACAAGATGTCGAAACATTTTTTTAATTTAACACTAGAGAACAGGAATTCTGCTTTTTCAGAATTTAGTGTCGCCCCCGACATTTCCATTACTTCATTTTCTTCTGGTGGACTGGTGGTTTCTATTATTATGAAACGGCCATTATAAATGAAGCGTTTAGGTGAAGATGAAAGAGCAGTCGTAAAAAGTTAGAACTCTGATTTTCTGGTCAGAATGGGAAAAAAATGGCCATAATATTTTTTATCAATGACCATATCTTTTTTGGTCTTTCATCTTCACCTAACACTTCATTTATAATGGCTGTTTCATAATAATAGAAGCCACCAGTCCATCAGAAGAAAATAACTCGGTTAATCGGGACTCTACGGTAGTGCAAAACAAATTTCAACTTTAAGACTTAAAGCACAGGCTTTTATTTTATGTAAAATGACGTCATTTGCATTAATATATCTACTTAAAATTAAATATAGTTTATAACATAAGATATAATTGCTATTTTTCAACTATTTTTTCTTTATTTTCGACAGAAATGGAGTACTTGAGTTGCCAAAATGAAACAAATGTCGCTAAAAACGACAAAAAAATTTATATGTCAAAAACAAATGAAGATGCAGTTTTCAAACAAATTCAATTAAAAAGTACTTTTTTTTTCTCCCAAAACGACGGTATAGACGTTGAAAATGTGCGATGCTTAGAAGTTTAAAAAATTGCTATAGTGTATTTAATCGTACTGCTTTGTTTTACAGCTGGCTTCTGTAAGGTAACGTTATTTTTTGGAATGCACAAAATAAGCTGGGAGAAAGAAATAGCATACCGTACCGGGGTTAATAAGATTTATACGTCAAAACTCATGAACTTGCTCAATGGTACACATAAAAAAGAATTTTTATAAGAGTTTGTACAACTAAAATTAACTATAAAGCAGGATATCGACGCAGTCGTCTTCAGGATGAATAGGATGTTGAAATACTTAAAAATCTAGAGACGAAAACTTTCTATCGAGTCTTGATCTATTATATGAATTGAAAACTGCAGTGAGTACACCGGAAAATTAAAAAATGAAATAAGTTGAGATAAATCGAAAGTTCACTTGATGACCATAAGATAAAGTAATCTAAGCTTAAAACGTGTTTTTTTTTTTTTTTTTTTTTTTTTTTTTTTAACAAAACAGTGACAAAACAAAAAGCAAGGAAAAAAGGCAAAAAGTTGAACTGGAAAATAGAAATTAATCTTCGTTAATGTTGAATTGGGTAGCAAGTTTATCAAATTCAATAATTACGACTTGCATTCTTTGCATTGGGTTATCTAGTTTTTTGGTTTGTGTAGAAATGTTTTTAATACAACTTAGAAATTTGGTTATTTGTAGAATTTCTTTGATATCATTAAATGTATTGAATATTTCTTGGATGTCATTAGTGTAACTTGGAGGAATTTTAGTGGAATTGGAAGAATTTTGAGTTTTGTTGGAATTTTCATTAGTAGGGAAGGAAGGGGTATTTGCGGTTTCGTTAACAGTAACTTCGGAGTTTAACATTTCAGAATTAGTAGAGGGTTCATTAGTCTTTGTCGTTTTAGTATAATTGAAGTTTTTAAAGATTTCTGAAAAGAGTTGGGTTTCTTTGGTAACCTGGTTATCGCTATTTTTAGTGGAGTTGCGGTTCGTTTTTATTTTCAAGCCTATATGGGTTTTTAGGGCAGCTACGGTATGTGGCAGGATGGCCTAATCTGCTGTTAGCACATTTGGGGGTTATACGACCCTTATGTTGACAGTCACCAGCTATGAAGGAGGACGGATTATATTCAAACAAGGTCTTAGTAAAAGAGCGAAAATTGAAATATTGTGGACAGGTAAATAATTAAAACTTTTTTATGTTATTAAGCGAGATTTTAGGTATATTGTGAGACAAATTATTGTTTCTTATAAAAGTAATTTTTATGTTCACCATTGAGCAAGTTTGTGTGTTTTAACGGATAAATCTTATTTATAATTTTTTCTTTTACAATTCATGTGCTAGTGACGATATTGAATTGCAAAAAATGAATTTATTTCCGAGTATTTCGATAGCTAGAATGATAAGAATAGAAAGTAACGGTGAATCAAGTATTTTCAAATCGTTGTGTTACCATTGTTAAAGATTCACATGCTCAATAAAGTTCAATGTTGATATTCAAATGACTTATATAGCTGTATGATTAAAAAAAATAGCCTAATGCTAATGTTTTATTTGTACAATGTAAGATAGATACTTTAAACTTTCATGAGAATGTGCAAGCTTTTTTACACTTTTGCTGCGTTTCTTTATTTGAATGGGTTTTTAGAATACAGAAAATAGATTCAGAAAACATCATAAAAATATGACGCATGCTTTCTCTCAAATAGTATTATAGTTTCCTATATTACACCTTTAACAGTTTTATAAAATTTGATATTTCAATTAATAAATAATAATAATAATAATAATAATAATAATAATAATAATCATAATAATAATAATAATAATAATAATAATAATAATAATAATAATAATAATAATAACAATAACAATATTACAAAGTTTTATGTGGCAGCGTTATTATTATTCTCATATATTTACCATTTTAGTCTGTCAGAAAAGAAAAAAAAAATCAGAAATATTTTGTACCATTCGCCTATATGGGGCATTCTCACAATCTTTTGATTTTTGGAAAAAAAATCTGACAAAATTGAACTTGCTAAAATAACATTTTAATCTGATAGATGAATGCCTTAATGATTAAAAATAAAGAAAAAATAGTCAGCAGCGAAAAATTTTATATTTAACTGAGGTTTAAGTTAAACTTGCGAGTTTAATTTTCCGTACAATTTTACCCCTATAACTTTTTATTTTCTTCTAAATTTTTACTTATAATTAATTTGCATAGTACCCACAGGACATTCAAATAAGAAATAATAACAACATAGTACTTTTAATACAGAATTTTTGTATAACATTGTCTTAAAGGGGTGTTAAAGAAGGGACGGTAAGGTGAAAAAAGGGGATGGTATTGGAAAAAAGGGACGAAATGGTAAAAAAAGAAACGGTAAGGATGGAACGGTAAGGAAAATTACCACCTATATTTAGGAAAATCATGTTGAGACTAAGTGATAGCCACAATGTTCATTGATTTTTAGAAACAGTTGTTAACATTGGATTAAATTAATTTTTTTTTAAATTCACCTCGAAAAGTGCAGGAATAAACCTTGGGGATGGTGAGACTACCAATAAAGCCACGATGTTTGAAATTGATATTTAAATACTGATTTAAATTCTACAGTAAATTTCCTGCCAAAGAATTTTAGACATTATTTCTCTAGCATACTTCTGCATGAGAAAAAACTTGAAAAAAATTCTGTGGCTGCATCTGAAATCATTCTCTGTATAATTTTAGAAGAGGGATGGTAAGGAATCTAAAACCCAGGGACAAAGTTTAAAAAATAACAACAACCCTAAAAATATGTGCAGGTTAATTTTTTGCTACATATTTATATAAAACAATAGTTCCAGCTTCAGAAAAAAATTACATCGAAATATTTTTATTGAAACAATTTTATGCAGATAGCTCCAAACTTAAAAATCAGCATCAGGGACACGGGACGGTATAGGTGTTTTCCAGGTGTTTGGACCCCCAAAATCGTCCAAAACTTATTTATCTCGTTAACATTGTTGTGCAATCATGCAATGGGATGTTCCCCAGTATATGAAATTAAAAAAAAAAAACACAAAAAAGTGCATTAAAACAAAAATTATTATTCAGGGACATGAAAGTCAAAAGATTGTGAGAATGCCCCATATCTGTTCAAACGGAAAAAAAAAAGAATTTTGTTTGCTTTACAAATTACAATCTTCAGATTTAATTGTATAACAATCTCAATCAACAAGTTTATTTAATTTAAGCAAGACTGTATCCTTTACTTGAACTAGATTCACAGCACGAATATACTATAATGGAGCATATTATGGAATTTTTTATTTTTAAAAATTATTAGATAAATAATATTTTAGAAAAATTGTGACCTTGTGAACCTGTTATCATTCTAATGCCTTTCACGGGCTTATATGGGAATTTAAGAAATGAAATAATCCTGATGATCCCTAACATGATCTAAGTAACATTCGCACAATATTTTGGAATTTAAAGAATAAAATTTTGGTACCAAGATCTAAACACTTTCTATTTAACATAAAACAAACAGGCAACATGAAATAATATTAAAAAATTGTAGCCGAGAAAAACTTTTGACCATTTTTATTTTAAAGCTAAAACAAATTTCAAATTGCAAACATTTTTTTAAACATCACTAAATTTTTTTCAAAATGTAACAATTCTTTTTTTAATAAATTCAATTGCGGAAAATCGTAAACTATTTTCAAGTAAAAAAGTTCTGCATTTCATAACACATAAAATTTTCTTAAATTTAGAAATCCTTTTCCAATTTTATTACACTTTACAACGGTCAGCTTTCTTTTCGAAACAAATTTAAACCACGAAGTACCATTTAAAAAATGTTACCAGAAACTACAGCTTGCATTTTATTCGTAAATCACAACATCTGAAGGAAATGTTAGACACATAAATGAGTGTTTGTGGAAATATTTTTTCGAGAAGCATAATCTACTTTTTTTAGATTGGTTGCTGAAAAAGTTCTTGGGTGTATTTTATGTAAGCAACGGATTTGTTCTCATAAAAAAGAGGGAAAAGTCAATGCTAATAAATCTAGTCAAATACTTTATTTTGAATGTTATAAATGCTAGGAGATCCAACCCGGACTTTCCGTATTACAGAATATAAATGGAAAACATTTTTTTCTTCTATTGAAAACTCTAATACATTTTTTACATTTAATATATTTTTTTAGATTGTCCTCTAACAGTACTAGAAATTATTTTTTAATGAAAAATAGCAATTATGTGTTCCAATAAAGTTTTAAAATTTATAAAAAAAAAATATGCTTTCACATTGGCTTCATGACAGAAGTTAACAGCCGAAGAAATCGCCAATAAAGATCGCTTTTTACAGCAGCCTTTTGATTCTGATCATTTCAGTGATTTAAGTGAGTAGTTCAGTTTAGAGGTCTGCACGGGTCCGGGCTTGGCCCGAGGCCCGTACCCGGCCCGGCCCGCAGGCCGGGCCGGCGGAATGGAGGAGAATTTTCAAACGGGCCCGGCCGGCAGAATTAGGACAATTTTTTCAACGGGCCGGGCCGGCAAAAAAATTGAACGGGCCTGAAGGGCCGGGCCCGGCCGATAAAAAAAAGTAATCGGGCCTATCGGCCCGATATAAGAATTTGAGAGGAGCAGATAAAATACTAGGTCATTTCCAATGAATATGACTTTTTCGAGAAGTATAAATGTGCGTTACGAGCCGATGCGAGTTTAACAACATCAATACAGAAATGTAACATGTCCATCGTAGAGATCGGCATCGTACAGTTACATGATGCCTGATCCCGGGTTTAATTTTTTTCGGCAGACTTGTGCCGGGACGGAACTGGTCTTAATCGTTCTCAGGATGTGTAGGACAGGCATTATGTTTTGTAAAAGTATTAATAGCGATAATGAACTTCTGTTAACAGTATCTTTGGAAATGTACCTTAAGGTGGTTCTCATATTTACTGCTCAACAATGCGAAACTCTCAGACACATTTTCTGACTCATTTTTAACTATAAAGGCATAAAATTGACAGCTGAGTATTGAAGGCAATTGGGATCAAATAGCGTTTCCATTTTTCATAAATTACGTATAGAGATAACAGAGACTCTTGTCACGTGACTGTACGTTTTCTCCTTTCCTGTGCTATCGCTTCCGGAAATTCGATTCAAAACGCTAACTTTGGCAGTATTTTCTGAAAGATATATTACTTTTATCTAAAAAAAAAAAAAAAACGGCATTTACATGGTTTCTGAATAAGAATACCTGCCAATCTCATGCGTTTCCGAAAAGAAATGAATTCATAAATGTATCAAAATGTAGCTCCTTTGGATTTGAGAAAAGCCTTAAAAATGACAGAAATATTTTCACAAATCTACCTTTTATTATAAGCTTCAAAAGTTATCATGTTTTTTAACCCTTTATTCTAAACTACAATAATCTTTTAATGAACCCTTATTTAAATTTTGAAACGTCTGTAGAGACGTTGACTAAAACACTGTAAGTAATCGTTAACGTTTACTATTGTGTGTTTTCTATTTTGCGAACACATAGTAATTTAAAATATACTGTAAAATGTTCCCATAAATATGCATGTAGTATTCATTAAAAGAATCTTAATTGTATGTCGAGAAAAAACGGAATTTTTTGTAGACATTTAGTCGGGCCGGGCCTGTTTTCACTGATTTTTGTACGGGCCGGGCCGGGCCGAGAACGGTAAAAATGTAAACGGGCCGGGCCGGGTTCGGGCCGAACTTTCAATTTTTACACCGGGCCGGGCCAAAATAGCTTTCCTTCGGGCCGGGCCTGGAAATTCCGGCCCGTGCAGACCTCTAGTTCAGTTACACGTCTTGAATTTGGGTTTTTATTTTTATTTTATTACAGTAGCCTCCCGCTTAACCGGCCTACACGGGACCGAGGGTAAGCCGGTTAAGAGAAAAATCGGTTAATGCGGAGAAGTAAAAAAAATTAAATAATATTTGCGTAATTTAATTAATTAAACCTGTAAGGATGCATTTAGTTTTTAAATTTGGGTAGTTTAAAAAAGAGCATATTTTCCATAGTTTGTGAAATGAATATTAATTATAATTAACTGAATTGAAAGAAAAATTATCACTGATAACAAATAATGAAAAATATTTAACACAAATTAAATTGTTGAAAATCGTGTCTCACACCTTTATAAGAAGTTGAAATTGTTCTACATTATGTATATTTAAGTTAATCAACCATAAAGAAATCGCGACCTTCTTCTGTTGAAAGCAAGATCAAGATGCCCGGCATTTTGCAGCATTATCTCTCCATCTCTTTAACATTATAAGTTTAACCGAGGAAGCTGTAAGTCGCTGCTCAACATTTAGCGTAGCGCCAACTCTATAACTTTTAACCCTTCCGTATGAGGAATTTTAGCAGTGTCAACTTTAACTGGATCATCACCAGGATCGTCTTCGTATTGAACAACATCAGTTACTACCCTAATTATATCCTCGTCAAATAATGTTTCATGCTTGAGATCTTTATCAAACTCAAACAACTCTTATACATCTACGGTGATCTGATCTCATCCTTCAAGCTTTTTAAATGTTTGTACGAAACAGTTTGCAGATAGATCAGACATTATAGAGTTCCGGGTGGGGGATTACACTTTTGACCATTAAAAACACAAAATCTCAAATCTTCCGAGGAGACATCTCATGGTCACATCCCATTTGCACATCACATTTAGTCGTCTGCTGTTTCCATCGTCAAGATGACGTCAGCGTTACGGGCGGACACACTGTCCTTTATAATATAGACATATAACTATATTGTAATGTGACGTAGGATGTCGAATAACGATAAAACTGTTGAGACCGATATGAGTAATTACGCAAATAATGTAAAATAAATTTTATTATTAATTCTTCCGTGTACGGTGGAATTAAACTATAATTTTACAATCAACTTTAAAGCGTTTATTGTATTTAAATTTTAAAAGAAGATTTTATTTTATTGTTGATATGGGTGAAAGACTGGTAAAAATGATCTCTCTATTCTAAAAAAAAAGTAACTACCGCTGTCACCGCCGCCGCCGGTTTTGAATTTTTTGTGACCGGAGGTCTTTCTTCGTTAATATTAAGAAAAATAATGCATACAAAAATATGAAAATCGGTATGTAATCTAATTGAATTCATATGTAACTTTAATTGAATTTTTCCTTAAAAGTTCAATTAATGTTACAATCTATGAATTAAATAAATATTGCCAATAAAGTATTTTTTTAAATCTTTACCAAGCTTGTATCTATTTTCATTGCGTGCTCTAAAAGATAATTCTAGGCAAGATTATAAGGGATAAGATTCTTTTAAAATATCCATAAAAGCAACATAAAAAAAGAATTCACTCCATAAAAAGTGAACATTGTACACAATACCCTGCAATCGGAATGCAAAAATAATAAAAATTGTATGAAAAATGAACATTTTACTAAATAATGATTCACTGTGCACGCCTGAATGTAAACAAAATACTAGTTGGATGTGCCAATCCCAAAACTTTCTTCTATCTTATACATCTTAATATTTCAAAACCTAGTTACACATGTTAATACTTCAATATTATTAGTTCAATACTATACCAACTTTGATTTTCATCTTAAATTTCTGCTCAAGTCAATTAAACGGACTAAAAACGAGTTAATCTATATCATGATATTTGTTAAAATTATTAATTTTTCCTTATTCTGTCGTTATCAGCTGTTTGCGAATAGCCGGCATAGCAGGAAGCGAGTTCCCGCCGCTACATGAGCCGCCGATGCACAATATAACTACGAAAAATCACGAAAAGTATACAAAAATCGCTAGCACGGAGCCCCTTTACCGCGCAATATTTCCAAATTCAAGGAGAACCTGTTGGCCAAAGCCAAAAACAAGCACAAACATTTTGGTTCAATTGTATGCATAATTTTATACGCTGTTCGATGGTACAATAATGAAAATGGCACAGAGATCGGAATTATAGCGCCCCCTTCTTTCGGAATTTTTTCAAGTTCAGGGAGGACTTGTTTGCCATAGCCAGAAACATGCACAAAAAATTTGGTTCAATTATATGGATAACTACATACACTTTTCGATGGTACAATAATGAAAATGGTACAGACATCGCAATTATAGTGCCCCCTTCCGGCAGAATTTTTCCAAATTCAGGGAGGACCTTCGTGATATGACCAAAAATAAACACATAAAATTTGGTTCAATTCTATGCATAACTTCATACACTTTTCGGCGGTACAATATTCAAAATGCACAAAAATTGTACAAAAATTGCTATTACAGCGCCCTCTACGAGCGATTTTTTTACAAATTAAGAGAGGACTTCCTTGCCATAGCCAAGAACTTAAATTTTTTTTTGATTCAATTCTATGCATAACTTCATACACTTCTCGATGGTGCAATATTCAAAATCGCACAAAATTGCTATTACAGCACCCCCTAACGGCGAATTTTTTGCAAATTCATGGAGGACCTGCTTGCCATATCCAAAAACTTAAAATAAAAATTTGGTTTAATTCTATGCATAACTTCATACACTTTTGGACGGTACAATATTCAAAATCGCACAAAAATCGCTATTACAGCGCCCCCTACCGGCGAATGTTTTCCAAATTCAGGGAGGACCTGCTTGCCATAGCCAAAAACTTAAAATAAAAATTTGGTTTAATTCTATGCATAACTTCATACACTTTTGGACGGTACAATATTCAAAATCGCACAAAAATCGCTATTACAGCGCAACCTACCGGCGAATTTTTTCCAAATTCAGGGAGGACCTGCTTGCTATAGCCAAAAACTTAAAATAAAAATTTGGTTCAATTCTATGCATAACTTCATACACTTTTCGATGGTAGAATATTCAAAATCGCACAAAAAACGCATTTACAGCGCACCTTACCGGCGAATTTTTTCCAAATTCAGGGAGGACCTGCTTGTCATATCCAAAAACTTAAACTAAAAATTTGGTTCAATTCTATGCATAACTCCATACACTTTTGGATGGTACAATATTCAAAATCGCACAAAAATTGTTATATCAGCGCCCCCTACCGGCGAATTTTTTCCAAATTCCGGGAGGACCTGCTTGCCATAGCCAAAAACTTATAATAAAATTTTGGTTTAATTCTATACATAACTTCATACACTTTTTGATGGTACAATGGCGACAGACAGACGGACAGACGGACAGACGGACGGACGGACAGACGGACAGACGGACACACAGACAGACAGACATTTTCTATAAACATGTTTTTTGGAATCTCTGACCCCTAAAACATGCAAATCCGTCGAAAACCGGAAGTCGAAAAAAATTTCGATTACAATACTTTCTTCTATTGAAGATAGAAGAAAGTAATAATGTGCATAATGTGTTAGCTAAATGTAGAGTAACTTTTGTGAAAATCTAAAAAAATATAGTTTGAAAAGTCTGAAAATTATCGTTATAGAATAAGCTCAAAATCCATTATTCCGAAAAGGAAGCAGAAAGATGAGGGGCTGTATCAAAATACAGTAGTACGTGCAATATTGTGTATGTTATACTGGCACTAATCAATGGATACATGGATACAACCCCTCATCTTTTTTGCTTCACTTTGGAAACAACGGATTTTGAGTTTATTCTACCAACGATAATTTTCAGAATTTTCAAGCTTTTTTTTTTTTTTAAACTTTCACAAAAGTTGCTCTATACATTTAGCTAACACATTATGCACATTATATTTTGTTTACATTTGGGCATGCGCAGTGAACCATTATTTAGTAAAACTGCTCATTTTTCAGACAATTATTACTTTCTTCTATCTTCAATAGAAGAAAGTATTGTAATCGAAATTTTTTTCGACTTCCGGTTTTCGACGGATTTGCATGTTTTAGGGGTCAGAGATTCCAAAAAACATGTTTATAGAAAATGTCTGTCTGTCTGTGTGTCCGTCTGTCTGTCGCCATTGTACCATCAAAAAGTGTATGAAGTTATGTATAGAATTAAACCAAAATTTTAGTATAAGTTTTCGGCTATGGCAAGCAGGTCCTCCCGGAATTTGGAAAAATTCGCCGGTAGGGGGCGCTGATATAACAATTTTTGTGCGATTTTGAATATCGTACCATCCAAAAGTGTATGAAGTTATGCATAGAATAGAACCAAATTTTTATTTTAAGTTTTTGGCTATGGCAAGCAGGTCCTCCCTGAATTTGGAAAAAATTCGCCGGTAGGGGGGGCTGTAATAGCGATTTTTGTGCAATTTTGAATATTGTACCCTCCAAAAGTGTATGAAGTTATGCATATACTTAAACCAAATTTTTATTTTAAGTTTTTTGATATGACAAGCAGGTCCTCCCTGAATTTGGAAAAAATTCGCCGGTAGGGGGCGCTGTAATAGCGATTTTTGTGCGATTTTGAATATTGTACCATCGAAAAGTGTATGAAGTTATGCATAGACTTGAACCAAATTTTTATTTTAAGTTTTTGGCTATGGCAAGCAGTTCCTCCCTGAATTTGGAAAAATTCGCCGGTAGGGGGCGCTGTAATAGCGATTTTTGTGCGATTTTGAATATTGTACCGTCCAAAAGTGTATGAAGTTATGCATAGAATTAAACCAAATTTTTATTTTAAGCTTTTGGATATGGCAAGCAGGTCCTCCCTGAATTTGCAAAAAATTCGCCGTTAGGGGGCGCTGTAATAGCGATTTTTGTGCGATTTTGAATATTCTACCATCGAAAAGTGTATGAAGTTATGCATAGAATTGAACCAAATTTTTATTTTAAGTTTTTGGCTATGGCAAGCAGGTCCTCCCTGAATTTGCAAAAAATTCGCCGTTAGGGGGCGCTGTAATAGCGATTTTTGTGCGATTTTGAATATCGCACCATCGAATAGTGTATGAAGTTATGCATAGAATTGAACCAAAAAAAATTTTTTTAAGTTCTTGGCTATGGCAAGGAGGTCCTCCCTTAATTTGTAAAAAAATCGCTCGTAGAGGGCGCTGTAATAGCGATTTTTGTACAATTTTTGTGCCATTTTGAATATTGTACCGTCGAAAAGTGTATGAAGTTATGCATAGAATTGAACCAAATTTTATGTGTTTATTTTTGGTCATGTCACGAAGGGCCTCCCTGAATTTGGAAAAATTCTGCCGGAAGGGGGCACTATAATTGCGATGTCTGTACCATTTTCATTATTGTACCATCGAAAAGTGTATGAAGTTATCCATATAATTGAACCAAATTTTTTGTGCATGTTTCTGGCTATGGCAAACAAGTCCTCCCTGAACTTGAAAAAATTCCGAAAGAAGGGGACGCTATAATTCCGATCTCTGTGCCATTTTCATTATTGTACCATCGAACAGCGCATAAAATTATGCATACAATTGAACCAAAATGTTTGTGCTTGTTTTTGGCTTTGGCCAACAGGTTCTCCTTGAATCTGGAAATATTGCGCGGTTAAAGGGGCTCCGTGCTAGCGATTTTTGTATACTTTTATGATTTTTCGTAGTTCTATTGTGCATCGGCGGCTCATGCAGCGGCGGGAACTTGCTTCCTGCTATGCCGGCTATTCGCAAACAGCTGATAACGACAGAATAAGGAAAAATTAATAATTTTAACAAATATCATGATATAGATTAACTCGTTTTTAGTCCGTTTAATTGACTTGAGCAGAAATTTAAGATGAAAATCAAAGTTGGTATAGTATTGAACTAATAATATTGAAGTATTAACATGTGCAACTAGGTTTTGAAATATTAAGATGTATAAGATAGAAGAAAGTTTTGGGATTGGCACATCCAACTAGTTATTATTTTTTCATTGTGATGCGGGGTGTTGTGTACAATCTTATTTGTCATATTTTCTGAAAAGAACTTTTTTTAATATTAAGAACTCTACAAATTATAAGCAAAAAACTTGGCAAAATTTGAGACTTTTTTTATAAAAACTTTAATATCTCTACGAATACACATGATATTCTCATAAAATGAACACAGTTTATTACAATAAGGTACTTAATCATAACCTACAGTTTGAACGCTTTTGCTACATTCATTTTTACAGGATAGTCCAAAAGATATTAGTTCTTTTTCAATTTGTTGATGGTCCCCTATGGAGTTTCGGGAAAAAATCTTCACGGGAATATATGACCTGTACTATTCTGTTTACACACCTGGAGTTTCAGAATAATTCCTCATGTATTTTTCTAGATATTTAAGAAAACGTCAAAAATCGTGGCAAAATTTGAGACTTTTTTTATAAAAACTTTAATATCTCTACGAATACACATGATATTCTCATAAAATGAACACAGTTTATTACAATAAGGTACTTAATCATAACCTACAGTTTGAACGCTTTTGCTACATTCATTTTTACAGGATAGTCCAAAAGATATTAGTTCTTTTTCAATTTGTTGATGGTCCCCTATGGAGTTTCGGGAAAAAATCTTCACGGGAATATATGACCTGTACTATTCTGTTTACACACCTGGAGTTTCAGAATAATTCCTCATGTATTTTTCTAGATATTTAAGAAAACGTCAAAAATCGTGGCAAAATTTGAGACTTTTTTTATAAAAACATTAATATCTCTACGAATACGCATGATATTCTCATAAAATGAACACAGTTTATTACAATAAGGTACTTAATCATAACCTACAGTTTGAACGCTTTTGCTACATTCATTTTTACAGGATAGTCCAAAAGATATTCGTTCTTTTTCAATTTGTTGATGGTCCCCTATGGAGTTTCGGGAAAAAATCTTCACGGGAATATATGACCTGTACTATTCTGTTTACACACCTGGAGTTTCAGAATAATTCCTCATGTATTTTTCTAGATATTTAAGAAAACGTCAAAAATCGCAAGTGGCCGGTCACCTTTGGCCATATAGCGTAGTCACTCTTTTCAGTTAGAGTGTATGAACGGAATTTTTTTAGTAAAGCATTTAAATTAAAATTTGCTTTTAAAACAACAGTGTCATGTTCGAAAATTCTTGACGTTGTGATAAAATTGACAGAGTGATTTTGAAAATAATTTCAAAAGATTCATCGTATTAATGTGACAGTATTAAGAAGCGGTAACCCCTATTTACTCTTACCAATAAATATTAGTTTAGTCGGTAACAATGGGGAAATAGCAACGAATTAATGAAAAAAGAGCTAAAAAAATGGGTAACAGTGCAAAGTTTTTAAAAATCCATAAGGGAAAAAACCCCACGTTTTTACGTGCTATACATGTCTATCTATTTATATATGTAATGTATGTTGTAGAAGTACATATATCTTGTTAGAAAATAGATCAATGTTTAAAATAATGCTTTTTGGTTTATGACCAGTTGAAAACAGCATTGAAATATACCAGATTTTTTTTTTTTTTTTTTTTTTTTTTTAACGTTGTAAATACTTTACTTTAAAGCTTTTTTATTCATCAACTTTTAATTAAATCACAATTTTTTGGCCCATGTCTACCAGACACATCGTAAGGCCTTATAGATGTAACAGAAAAACTGAAATGTCCATTCTTTAGTATCTTTCATTAGGAAATTATGTTTTAAGGAAATTTTCATAAAGATTAAAAATAATAATAGTAATAATAATTATTAATAATAATAGCACTACTACTACTGATAATAATATAATAATAATAACAACAACGATGATGATGAAGATATTAATAATAATAATAAATTAAATCACCTTTTCTCAAAACGCCGAAATTGGACAATGACCTTTTTTCTTCGAAGGTACAAATGTAGATAATATTTTTTAAATGCGTAAAAAATAATGTAAAGAATCTTTATAGAAGTGTCCGCATTGATTGCCATTTCCTCTAATTCATCCGAGCAATTCATGCGGGAATCCACGATACGACAACAGCGATTAACTCGGCCGGTAGAAATTAAATTTGTTAGCGAATTGCGGTTCATTGCGAAATAAATAGATTGCCTAGAAGAAAATGGTTCTTGTAAAAAGAACGAAATTTTTCTGGTAGTAGCCACTTAATGCTTTTCTTTAAAATAAATTTTTAAATTTATTTCGTTTAATCATCATCCATCATAAACTTTCAAAATTAGCTGAAAGTTTCTTTTTCCAAACGAATGTATACAAGCGTATGAACTCATGATAGTTTTGTTATTAAAAACAAAACTAAATCGTGCTACTTTTTGATTAATTAAGCAGTTAAATTAATGTTTCTTACTGAAATGAGATTAGTTTGGTTTTACTAGAATTTTGTAGCAGAAGTCCAAGTGACTGCAATGTAAAGACAAGACAAATATTTCTTATTCTACGAAAATATAATATAAAACGCAAAAGGAAATATACACGAATACGAAACTCACTATAAACGAAAATACGTATAAAAATGTACCCGAAAAATATACGATAACCTCTCCTGAGTTACCGACAATTCCGAAAGGTGTTATTTATCTTTATAACCTTCAGTTACCAATATATTTTACTGATTTAAAGCATCATTTATTTTAAAAAAAGTTTCTTTTGCTACCACTGATTTTCGGAAATATTTCTGAGTAGTTTTTATATTGAATTAATCAGTTTTCTCAACCCACAATATAGGTATGTAGAATGTTATTCATTCTCAAATAAAATTTTCAACAAACATGTTTTATAGATAAGCATGATAAAGTAACAGCTTTAGCATGGATATTAAAATTAATATTCTTTTGTTGTTTTTGGATGTACATCGTGTCCCAGGATAATTGGGGCAAACTTTAAGGGGAGGTAGGGGGCATCACAAGGATTCAGATTTGCATAGCAACCCATGGTCGCAAACAGCTTCGTTCGCCGTTAGATGGTGGTGTTCACAAGACACACGCTCTTGGTCACCACGCTCTCCTGATTTAAGCAGCATAGATTTTTTTTTTTTTTTGGGGGGGGGGGGTGCACTGAAAAGTGCTGTGTACGCAACGCTTGTGGATTCCGATATGGATCTGGTTGCAAGACTCGTCTGTGCTGCTGCGAATATCCGACAAAATACAGGTGTGTTTGAGCAAGTCCGCCACTCCATGGTCCGACGGTGTAATGCATGCATCGCTAGCAATGGTGGAAACTTTGAACATATTTTGTGACATTTTCACATATCATTTATCACAGCACGTGTAATATCTTTGACCATTAAATTATTTCAGTATTGATCTCAGTCTTGTGTCTCTTCGTTTCTTGTACTTGTCATACTAGTACTTTCCCATGACATTTCCGGCCACGGGTTGCTATGCAAATGTGAATCCCTGTGATGTCCCCTACCTCCCTTTAAAGTTTGTCCTAAAATTCATGGGACACCTTGTATAAATTCAACTACGCAGCTGAAAACGCAGGTGATTTTGCTGCCACTCATTTCCGAGTAGTTTTTATAGTGTTTTTCTCAGTTTTCTCAAACCGGAATATAAATTTTTAGATCGCTATTATTTCTTAATTAAACATTTTCAGCTGCGTAATTGAATATACACAGGCAAGAGTTAAAAAAATATATATATAATAATTTTATTGTTAATGCTCATGCCGTTAATTTTTCATGTTTGTCTGTGCATGTCATGTAACGCATGACAATGCTTACCCCTGAAAGGATGTCATCCGTAAAACCTATATTACTGATTGAAAAACTGATTATTACGTTATAAATACTACTCAAAAATGTTTCCGAAAATCAGTGGTAGTAAACGAAACTTTGTTTTTATAAATGCTTCTTTAAACCTGCAAAATAAATTAGTTTCTGAAATTTCTAAATATAAAGAACGCTTTTTTAATCGTTAGCATCCTTACAAGTCATTTAAATTATTGTATATTTTTGTTGATGGTTATATTATGTTTTTCTAGCTTAAGAAAAATCTATCATATTTTACAGTATGGCGGAAACAGTAGAAATAGTGAAAATATAGAATTTATTCATGTAGATGACATCTTTTTTAGGGTGAATCGTCTAAAGATAATTCACTCCAAATGCATTCGGCTTTCAAAGATTAATATTTTTTTAACACTTTCCAAGAAAGTTGAAAAGTGTTTATGACTTCGGTTTGTCTGTCCGCGCTCTAACGCGCGTAAATATACTCGGATTGCCCTGAAATTTTTGGATATTATTGACGTTTACCATCGCACGATCCCTATTTCATATGAAGTTTGTAGCATGCTTGGTTCATTTACAGGGACAGTGAAAAGTATTCCGTTTCATTGTGGCCAATGAGAAAAAATCGCTTTAAATGATTTTTAATTATGTTACACGCTTCAAAACATAACAAAATATGCATTCATGCATTCATGAAGTGCAGTAAAATACACATTCTGTAGAATATGCGGTGAAAAGAATAGTTATTATTCCTTTACAGGGCCATACAAAATAATTCCGTTACATAATGATAAAGGGTGGGGAGGGGGATTGTTTGCAGCGTATTTTAATTATGTTAAATTATTTCATGTATAATGAAATTTATATACGTCGCTGAGGTTTACTATAAGTTATTTCATGCATAATACGAAGTGCATAGCATTTACAGGGACACACAAAAGATTTCAGATACTATATTGTATCAGAAGTACTGTACATTAGCGGTGATTGCTGGAAATGCGTTTTTAATTATGATATGCGCTTTTATGTTTCACTATATTTAAAGCATACTATATGGTGTGTATAAATGCTATAGTTCATATACAGGGCTACGTAAAATAATTCTTATGGGTTACTGGGTGTGAGCGCAAATTGCTTAAAGCTGGTTTTTAAATGAGTTGTTGTATGAGTTTAAATGAGTTGGAATGTAGAACATAGATAAAATGATATACATCGCCACGCAAAGAATTGGATACATGCCGTCTATGGATGAAAATTTCTGGAAATATGATTTCAGTAGTTTTAAGAGTGTTTTAGTTTGAATTAAATTTTAGCTAAATGGTGGCGTGTAATAAAGGTACTAGGTAAACTACAGGGCTGTACAAAAGTATTCAAGTAGTTTTCCATCTATTAGTATAAATTGCTGAAAGAGAAATTTCAACCTGTTATGCGTTTTCTTGCTAAACTAAAATTTCCCATTATATAGAATATATATCAACATACAGATCAAATACAGGGCTGTTCAAACGAATTGGAATACATATTTGGGCATGGACGGTAACTGCTGAAATCAGCTTTTTAAATGTTTACTTAGTTATCTTATTTACACTATTTCCATAAATAACGAAGTTTTGTTAAAGCTTTCAGAGAGTATTGGAAAGTGTTTCATAATATATGCCGTGCGCATGATTTTTCTTTCTTGTTTTTATTTTAATTTTACCTTGATTAGATTGTTTTTAGAATTATTCTTCAGAAATGAAAGTCCTTGGTAGAAACAGTAGAAATGGTGACAATGTCAAATGTCTTCGTCTAGAACAAATATTTTTTACTGTGAATCGTTCAATAATAACTTAATAACCCTTAATTACCCTTAAAAACATTCAACGTTTAAGGATAAATGAAGTTTTTGTTTTAATGTGATTAGTGTGATTTTAGAATTATATCGCAGATATAAAATTCACCTTCAAAGACAGAAGAAATAATAAGAATATAAAATTCCTTCCTGTAGATCGAATGTTTTTTTTTTTTTTTTTTTTTTTAGGGTAAATAGTTTACGGATGATTCCAAGACATATTTTTATATAAATGTGTTTCTTACGAAATTTGAATTTCATGTCAATCTGAAAAACATCTTGACACGCTCCAGAAGACTTATCTGGGATTGAATTAGCATATTAAGAAACTTACGTTATCTTACTCCACTGTAAAATAAATGTGTTGATTTTACAGAAAAAAAAAATCACTACTAGCGAAGACGCCAGTATTTAAAATCCAATCGAATAATAAACTTTTTAGAATATATTTAGTTGCAACCTTGGATTATATTCCAACTGCTGGTTTTATTTATTAAGGGGGCTAGAACAGTTGAAAATTTCTGTGGAAAACAGTTGCTATTGATGTACCTTTTCATCGGACATTACTTAAGTACTAACAATACTTTTAAAACTATTTTTACTTTCTTCTATCTTCAATAGAAGAAAGTATTGTAATCGAAATTTTTTTTCATTTCAGCTTTTCGACGGATTTACACGTTTTAAGGAGCAGAAAATCCCCCAAAACATGTTTATAGAAAATGTCTGTCTGTGTGTCCGTATGTCGCCATTGTACCATAAAAAATGTATGTGTGTTAAGTTATGCATAGAATTGAACCAAATGATTGTGTGCGTATTTGGCTATGACAAGTGATGTATTTGGCAGGTCCTCTCTTAATTTGGAAAAATTCCGACGGAAAGGGGCACTGTAATGGCGATTTTTGTGTCATTTTCATCATTGTACCATCGAAAAGTGTATGAAGTTATGCATAGAATTGAACGAAATTTTTTGTTTATTTTTTGGCTATGCCAAGCAGAGCCTCCTTGAATTTGGCAATATTTCGCCGAAAGGAGGCACTGTAATAGCGATTATTGTATAATTTTCCTAATTTTTCGTAATTCTATTGTACACCGACGGGAACTTCGCATCATGATAAGCCGACTATTCGCGAACAGCTGATCTACAACAGAATATAGGAAAACTATTGATTTTAATAAATATCATAATCGAGATTTTCGAGATTAACTCAGTTTTACTTCGATTAATTGACTGAAGCAGAAATTTAAGATGAAAGTCAAAGTTGGTATAGTATTGATCTAATAATATTAAAGTATTGACATTTGTAACTGCATTTTGAAATATTAAGATGTATTTGATAGAAGAAAGTTTTGTTGACTGGCACATCCAACTAATAGGGAAATCAATTCGTTTTTAGTAACATTAAACAAATAATTACCCCCTTACCTAAAATTATAAAAGCATGAAACTGTTGCCTTCATAGGCTAAAATGTACATGAAAATAAATTGTAAATGATAAGTCATCTTGTAATATGTAAACTATATAACTTACGTGCATTATTTTTGCAAAATTACGATAAAAAATCATCTCATATGAAGACAATAAATATGACTATTTAATAACGGGTTTAACACATTCACGCCGGCGCGGTGGGTCACTCTCGACTATCTCAGAGTTGTCAAGTCTCCAGCTTTTGCACACCGCTGTTATTTTAGAGAAAATGTTCTAACTTTAAATTTCCCAATTGTTCTAATTGAATAAAACAACATTTTCTGTATTAAAATACTGGTATCCAAAAAGCCGGAGACTTGACAGCTCTGAGACAGTCGACCCACCGCGCCGGTGTGAACGTGTTAAAACAGTGACTCCCAACATTTTATCGGCCACATCCCACCGAAGCATCTGTAAAATCACTTTGCCCCCTCCTTCCCCCACACACGTTTTATAGCTCTTATTATTTAAAAAGTAAATTATATTCACACGAAGGGAGCTTAACATCTTCACGCCCTATGTCCATGTATGTGGACCTCCGTTCTTTCCCGCTTTATTAATGATACTCGAATATAATTGCAATTTTGATCCCAGAATGGTGTTTTTCGATGTCTAGTGCTCGTATTCACCGTCTACCTCAACCTAAGAAACTTCGGTCGAACGCTCAAGTGGTATTCATCATTAATCTGATTGGACTTCGGCCATGATCAGCCCAATCAGTTTAATCGCGAATTTCATTTGAGCGTTCGACCGAGGTTTTCTAGGCAACGTAAAAATGCAAATAGATTAAAATCTTGTTCTGAAGTCAAATTGGAGAAGAAATAACTTTGTAATATTACTTTAACACTCAGCAACAAAGAGTTACAATATCAAGACATTTCGCATTTTTTTTTTTTTTTTAGCTTAACAATCAGCCATTTTTTCTGTACAAATATGTTTTTACCATAACAGTAACTCCATAAATGCAATGAGACCATACACATTCGTTTTTATGCCATTTGTTCTTCCTTGCAAATTTACCTCAGTGCCAAATAAAAGTGTTAAGTGGTCTGCATTTTTATCTACTTCATCTTTAACCCTTAAACAGGGTTCGTACTCTTCAAGGACTTTCAAGCACCTTTTACCAGAATTTTTGTAAAGTGATATTTGCTCTGTTTAATGAAAATAAATTCTATCTTCATATATAGCGACCGGTACTTTACGAAATTTCTGGTACTAAAACACATAAAATCCCCTGAATCCCTCGATGCGTACTAACACTGCTTGAATGCATAGCGATGCATATATGCATCACTTTTTATTTAACTATAGCAACTACTATATTTATATAGAAATATTAATCTTGTAAAAATTACAAAAATATGCTACTAAATAAAGTTAATAATCTATCTTAAAATTTCTGATGTCAAAATCCTTAATATAAGAATAAAAAACACAATTCTAAAAGAATAATTCATACATTTAAGGTTTAAGTTTTACAAAATAAAATAAGTTACCTAGATTCATACTTATTAAAATAATTACTAATTTTGCTTTATATTAGTTATAACAGTGAGTTTTTTTTTTGCGTTGCAAATGTGCAACATAAGAAAAAGTTAACGTATTATACGAAAAATGTATCTCTGATTTTTATCCATTATTTAATCTGCGTAATATCCCTTTCTTAGAGTCATATATATTTTTTTCGAAACAAAATAAAAAAAATCATGCATTTAAAGGTTAATATATCAAAAGAGAATTTCATATTCGGCATTAAATTTAATTGCATTTACACATTTTATAATAGATTTCGATAACTTGTTAAGGACAAGTGGAATAATTTTGAACACATTAAGACAGTGTTGCCAGATTGGGGGACTTTTTTGTCCCCAGATTGTTGATTGTCACCGCTTTTTTTTAAATAAAAATATTCGACCTATTTAAAGATAGATTAAAAATTCTGAAAAATAAGTGAATTGTACTATTTTAAAAAAAGTGGTGACAGTCAAATAATCTGAATTGATTGCATTGAAATCCATTTCAATCTGAATTGAAATGGAATCTGGCAACACTGCATTAAGATTCCATTTTGAGTAACACAATGCACGAGATGAGGAAGCTTTTCTGGATATTTATCCATGTCAATTTTGAGTATAGTTATTTTTCTTCACCATCATAAGGAGCTGTGCATATATAACGTTATCAACTTTTTGGAAATTTTGGACCCCTCCCCCCCTTACGATATCATACGTTATCATTCCTCGAACCCCCCCCCTCCCCCCTGTAATGATATCGTTATCAATGTATAAAAATTCTTTTGATTTTAGGAATTTTTTTCTTCTTTTGCTTGGAGTGACATACAAATATGGTTGCATTTATTTTTCGCATACTTTATTGATTCCAAGGAAGAAAAGTCAATAAAATGTCACTTTATAGATGAAATAACTTTATATCAAAAAATACTTAAAGTAACTATTTAAAAGTATTCAATAATATCTTTTTGTTACACCACAATGCATTCAACGTAATAATGCCTTCTAGCAACTTTCCCGCAGGAGATGGTACAGACAGAAATTTTTATCCACAAAACAGGTGGACAACATTCTTTCTATTTTATTTAGTAGTAAACACAAGTACCATTTCAAACATACTTCGCATATGGTTTCTCGAACAGCGGATTATACATGCATACAGAAGAATAGGAATTCCAAAGTTTGGGGTTTTCCATATTTTGGAATAAATAATTTTATAATCATTTAATGATTTTAGTAATCATTTTGTACTTTCATAAAAGTAGATAATAGACTAAAAACAGATAATTGCAACGTGCGTTTATAACAATTGTAAAAGATAGTCGTAATGAACATACTATTTTAATGTTACAAATAAAAGTTACCAAGTTACAAATAAAAAAAGAAAATTTTGGTTGGATCAGAAATGATAACGATATCAAAAGTCAACCCCCCCTCCCCCTAGAGATATGCTACGATATCATATGCCAGACCCCCCTCCCCCCTAAAATGATAACGTTATA
Organism: Maratus speciosus; assembly: GCA_963932465.1. Taxonomy (NCBI): domain Eukaryota; kingdom Metazoa; phylum Arthropoda; class Arachnida; order Araneae; family Salticidae; genus Maratus; species Maratus speciosus. The sequence goes on from OZ010792.1 coordinate 577,098,286, forward strand.
TTTGCATAGCCCCTAACACACGTGTATAGTCTGATTTTAAAATTTAATGCATATGTCACGATATACAGGGCGATCGCAAAGTAACTGGCAAAATTTTTAAGGTTTGTAGAGGGGACCTAAACAAGCATTTTTTTTTATCATAGAATGTAAGTCTGGAAATGGCGTGTTTAAGCGTTAGTGACGAAGAAAAATGTGAAAAGTGCAAAGAACAGTGTAGCGGCATTTCGAGACGCACATTCTGTGGCAAAAAATGCTTATTTTGTAACTTCTACCACACATTAAAATTCTGTCTGCGAGTTTCCGAAATTCCTGTATGTTGATACATATTTGTGTATGGAGCCTGCACTAGAGTCGTTATGAAATTTACTTTTTACCCATTTTCTTTTCTTATGATATTTATACATTTTATAATGTTTGTAGTAAATCGGTCAACTGATAATCAATTTTATTAAATGTGTTCAAGCCAGTCCGTTTTAAATATGCTACCATTAAGTAGTTTCACGAGTAACGTATAAGAATACAGTCTAATTCAATAAATAATCATAAATAAATAAATGGAAAAGTTGTAAAACATCATAGTACCCAGAAAAATTGTAAAACTTTTTTTAACAAAAAAATTTTGGGGCGCAAATTTTTAAAAGATTTTGTATAATTATTCCACTTTAGATTCTGTTTTGAATTTTTGATTGTGAATTTTCTTAATAATTCAATAATAAACTTTTTTCTTTTCTTCTTGTATTTTTACCCGACTGTTAAGATGGGTTATGTGTTTCACGCGTATCTGGGTATGTGGATTTCTTTATAACCTCGAAACATCCCAACGGCTGGATGGAATTTAATGAATGAGGTCTCTATCGATTCGTATCCAACTGTCCGATGGTTATAGGCTAGGTTTTGTTTTTATAAATTCAAAATGGCGACCATAAAATACAAAATGGCGGTAGAGACGAAATTTTTTTTACGTACCGTATTGAGTGGCATATCATTGGATAGGTCTTTCAAAATGAAGACGATGTTTTATTGACTATTTTACACTCAGAAGCTCCGTTTAAATATTACACAACCTGGAAGTTGTGTAGGTAGGATGTCAACCTTTACTGCAACTCTGACCTTAATAGACATCTATAAGCATCGACAAAATAGTGTTTATAGATAGGAACTAACAATTAAACACAGCTTAAATGTCATCAATACAAGTAAAAAAAATAGGTAAGTAATGTAAAAAAATAGTTTCACATTGATGAGAAATAATTAATTAGTTCGCTTTTTATGCAGTCGGGTTTTGTGATTTTTTAAATTTAATTTTTACTTGTGTACTTATTTCTTTTATTTTTAGTCTACAACATTTTTTTTTTTTTACCAAGATAAAAAAAAAAAAAAAGAAAAGAAAAAAAAATCTCAAAGGTAACGGGTTAGTAACAGATTTGGAATTGCCTCCATAAAAAAAGAAATTGCTCCCCTGAAAGCAGTACGTCCCACGCTAGGAAACACTGGTTTAGGACATCTTTTTGGGAAGACAAATTATCGAAAAATGAATTTCCCTACAAAAACTAGCACGTGTTCCAACATCGTTGAGAGTAAAAGGAAACCTACTCTTATTTGTTTCTTTAATTTATGAACGCAAGATGTCTCTCACAATCAGGGATGTAGTGGAGGGTATACGGCCCTCTGCTTAGAGTGTATGCCCTCTGCTTTTTTTTACGACTACACCACTGCTCACAATTATGCAAAAGAAATACATTCTATTCATTTTCGATATAAATCTGAAAAGTAAAGATGTATTTTCCCTTTTCTCGCTGTAGGTTTTGCTCAAAGCAGATCCAGACTTACAAATATCCCTTTTTCGTGCAATTTAAACTTGAAGAACCTCTTTTTTAGGTGCGGTCGCAATTACATAAATACGTAGCACCTGTAGTCGTCGTTCGGTCGTCTGTCCGTCCGTCCGCATATAAAAGAGCAAAAACTACCCAACCGAATCGTCTGAAATTTTAAATATAGAATTGTTGCAAATTTTCGTCGAGTCATTTCAAGTTTTATGAAAATCGGATGTATAGTTTGATGACAGGGACAGTCAAAACTTTTCCGTTACATGACGGCCAATGGGAAGAAAAATTATTTCAAGTGCATTTTAATGATATTATAGCCTTTCGAACTGAATGAAATGGATATGCATTTATGAAGTGCATTAAAATACTTTTCAGTGCACTATGCGGTGCAAAAAATATTTATAAAACTAGTTATAGTACGAACGCACCTCATTTGCCACGTTTGATGTGTTTCCAAGTTGTTTTTCCATGATTGCATTTTATTTTTATATGTTATAATTGGGATTATACTTCTAAAATGAAATTGTATAATTGAAAAATATATCTGATAATGCCCTCTCGATTATCCGACGGTTTCGATTTTCCGGCATACACCTGGGCCCGTGAGTGTCGGATAATCGGAAGTCTACTACACTTGCTACACCCTTTCATTCTTTAATCAATGAATTTGAACTTGAAGGTCTATATAACAAAAAAGATGATACATGATAAATGTTATGTTTCTTAATTAATGTGCCTACCTTCGAGTCACTTTTTTTGAAAAATATGAAATTTTTATTAAACACACGTGTTTTTAGTTAAAATATGGAATAAAACAATGAATTCAAATAAATTTTTAATGGAATTTAAAATAATTTTTCAAATTTAGGCAATATTGAGTCAAATTTTAGCAAAGAATTGCTTTTATGTCAAATCTATTAACATTAATATAATTAATATTAATAACGAAATCTATTCAATATATTTCACTTTTTTTTTCAACAATGCAGTAGCAAACCACTTACTGTGTTATGAAGCAAAAGATTTGTAATACCTTTTACATTTAGTAATATACAGCGTGACTTCAAAAATCCGGCATCAAAACCATCTTTTCCCTTCCTTTTTCTTTTACACTTTCAAGTTATGGGAGAAGGAAAATAGCAATTTTTTATGAATTAAAAACTTCAAGATCGAAGGTAAAAATGCAAAAAAAGAATATTTAACTTTTTCATTTGTCAGAAACGATTATTTTCTGAACAAATTTTCTGGGGGCTGCACTGTTGTTTAGCAACGGGAACAACTTTTGGTACAACTTTGGCGAATGCATGGTACAGTATATGGCCGGAACGAATTTTCAGTCTTTCACATTTCCCGTGAAAAGGCCGCAATTTATGAGCTGATTGAACACGCAAAATCTGAAAATGCATTAAGTTTCGAAAAAAGGGTTATAGATGATTGGCTAAGCCTTGACGAAAATGCATCAAAAACGAACAATTTAATGGGCAGCGAGATCACTGATGCCGTGCTTAATAGAACCGCCGATAAGGCTAATAGCAGCTCCAGATTACGAGGATGGACAACCGGCACAAGAAAAGGTGTCACTAGAAAAATGCATAAATTTGACTGGAGAATTAATATATACGTTAGATTGTATTTTCGAAATAGACATTCTTCAGTTGTATAAAATATAATAAATAAATAAATAAATAAATAAATAAAATGAAATAAAACCTTGTTAAAAAACGCCTAAAAAAATTGAAGCAAACAAAATTGATATCAATGTTTACTAAATTACAAGAGAAGAAACAATTTCACTCTTTATTAGATTTTTTTTTCTGTAACATAGAAAATATCAATTAAAGTAAGTTTCTTTTTAATATATATATTTAATTTTCTCTTTTTTTTACATAATTATGACTTAATAATGAATTAAACTATGGCTAAAAGCACCGTTAACAATGTAGTACTATAATAAAACATACACATACTGCAATATATATTAAAACACACATACACACATAAATGACGCCTGCATTCAACAGTTAAAGGTATATATAAATATTTTACAGACATACATACAATAAATCCAACTGGAGGGAAAAATT